>OX439001.1:9932500-11205000 GCA_949316495.1 Amphiduros pacificus
TCGGACAGATTTCATTTGATACGCATCTTTCTTTACCGTTTTACAGCCTGGTCCTGGAAGGCAGTTCGATACAACACCACGACACCATTATAACTTTCAAAAAACAATAAAATATTTATTTTCTTTTTCAATTCAACATTTTTGCATTTTCAATTTTAGATTAGCAATCCCTGCAAAAAGCAAATACGCCACCGCAGCTTAATTGAGCATATCAATGCACAGGTTTGACATGCAAGCAAAAACTATTCTTTCTTGAAAATGTTTCAAATTTAGGTTTGAGCATTATTTCCTATGTAAGCAAAAGACGTTTTCTTGCTTGAATTTGTTAGAAAAATTGGGTCCCGATAATTTCCCACTAGAGTTACTCAGATATGCAAGGAGTGCCGGAACAGGAACATTACCACGAGAAACAAGATGTCTTTTGGACATATTATCTAGCCTCATATTGTCCTTAATGATTTACACTGTCGGCCTACAAGAGAAACACACCACGGAGGCTAACTGCCTGACCTCCGCTGTAAATCATACTTTGCGACCTCATTGCCTGAGAAATACTCCACATTCTACAGCGAGGTGATAAAAGAAAGACATCCACAGGAAACATCAATGCACAGCATCCTCACAGTGATAAGCAGCAAAACACAGTCATTATTCCATGCTTGGGATAAACCAGCACTGAACAAACCATACTTAAACCCAGTCATCATACTAAACAGAGCAAAATTAAACCCAGTCATCGGACTGAACAGAACATAATTAAAACCCAGTCATTGCACTTAGCAAAGCTAACACACTAACATGGACAGGTCTGGGGTAAATACAGTGATCAGCATAATTAAATTACTGACATAGACAGGTCTGGGGTAAATACAGTGATCAGCATAATTAAACCACTAATATAGACAGGTCTGGGGTAAATACAGTGATCAGCATAATTAAAGTATTGATATAGACAGGTCTGGGGTAAATATGGTGATCAGCATCATTAAATTACTCAATATAGACAGGTCTGAGGTAAATACAGTGATCAGTATAATTAAATTACTAATATATACAGGTCTGGGGTAAATACAGTGATCAGTATAATTAAGCCACTAATATAGACAGGTCTGGGGTAAATATAGTGATCAGCATCATTAAATTACTCAATATAGACAGGTCTGAGGTAAATACAGTGATCAGTCTAATTAAATTACTAATATATACAGGTCTGGGGTAAATACAGTGATCAGTATAATTAAGCCACTAATATAGACAGGTCTGGGGTAAATACAGTGATCAGCATAATTAAATTACTAATATAGACAGGTTTGGGGTAAATACAGTGATCAGAATAATTAAATTACTAAAATAGACAGGTCTTGGGTAAATACAGTGATCTGCATTATTAAATTACTAAAATAGACAGGTCTGGGGTAAATACAGTGATCAGAATAATTAGATTACTAATATAGACAGGTTTGGGGTAAATACAGTGACCAGTATAATTGCATTAGTGATATAGACAGGTCTGGGTTAAACACAGTGACCAGCATAATTAAGCCACTAATATAGACAGGTCTGGGGTAAATACAGTGATCAGCATAATTTAACCCAGTCATCGCACTGAACATAGACATGTCTAGGGCAATTATAGTGATCATTATAATTAAATCACTGAACATAGACGGTTCTGGAGCACATGCAGTGATCATAACTATTTAGAAAGAAATGTAACTCGGTTTGAGTAAATTTTATGGTGCAATAAAAACGTGTTCAGAATCAAATAAAAAGATAATTGTTAATTCGTCTTTATTAATAAGCTTATATCGTCAGCTAAGTGTTACAGGAAGGACTGTTGACATTCCGCCAGCTTCTAATGACGGGACACAAAGAGGGTAATTGGCATTCAGATTTTGACACTCGTATCAGGAAACAGTGTCCGGCCGTCATTGGCTGACACCCGCCAGGTAACCATGACAGTTTCGTACGACGTTGTCGACACGGGCACCGCCTCCTATATCCAGTTGGTAATGACTTTAACACACAGGGATGGGACCAGTCTGGGGAGTGTCAGTGACGTCATCAAGCCCTCCTTTTAGCTCAGTTATGAAGTGAAGAGGGCTTGCAATGAGATTTAGTGGCGAATGAAAGCGAATTCAAAGATATGCAGAAATTTGAACGAGGTTAACGAATCTATCTGCTCAGGAAAATTAGTACAAAAAGCCATTGATTATCATTTTGCCGTGTAACTTAGTATTCCGTGTTACCCGAAAGGGGACGCATTTGTCAAGCTAAATGTGAGCGGCGAGCAGTGTAAGTGAACCCAGGGGGTGAATGGTTAAATATATGAAGGGCAGTCCACATCTTGATGGCACCCTTCTTAAATGTAATGGATGACGACCAATTAGACGCCGATAACATGCCATGGTTTCTTGTTACTTAACGCTTGGAATGGAAGTTTTAAGAAGATTGTGTCCAAAACCAACCACCCCAAGAATTCACCATCAAGACGCACACCAACTAAAAATGTAAACCGATATTTGAAATGAGTTCCCGTTGAAAAATGACGCAGGGAAGGTTAAATATCGCTTTTTCTGTTGACACAAGATATGCAGGATAATCTTACAGTTCGTTCCAGATATCACAACATACTTAGTCAGCTGTCAGTTGAGCTGAAGCGAGAGTGTGAAAAATCCCTGTCCCATGTTTCATCTGCGCATCTCAAGTTATCAATGCTTATGCCTTTCAACCGTATCTACTCCAAGCTAGGAATAAACAGACATTTCTATGTTATTCACGGTCTCCTTAAATGCCCTGGTGAAAAATCTGCCCTTCGAAAATATTTAAGCTTCATCCATGTGTTTTTGGGTTATTGGTTATTAGATGGTTGTGTAAAAGCCCAGATTTCAGGCTATGTAAATATGTAACTTACTAAGCCTAGTAATGGAAAGACCAGGTGTATGTTAAGTAGGAGGAGGGGTTTACACATACAGGTGCCTCAGATGCCTCTCAAACTGTGCTGATCATAGTAGAGCTCTGCTTACTGAAGGGGGACACCAGAGACATGTATCTTTATTTGTCTTAAGTAGTGTTACACAGTCATGCAATCACACTTACTTAGCTCCCAGATCACAGAGGATCAGCTGGTCATGTAAACAACATTCTGGTAACGTTCCTAAGTAAATAATGTTTGATATGTGAAAGCCTGCCTAGTTGCCCCGAAATCACATTAAATAAACATAGCAGTGTATATTTGTGAGAAGATAAATAATAGGTAGTTCAGTCCCTGCGGCCAGTTTGTATTTACCAGGTTGTGAGTACGGGCACTATTCACCAGACTTGGTAGGCTCTCGTGGGGTTCTGGCTGGAATACATCACACGGCCTCCCAGCACACATGCACCCGCTGCCGGCGGCCTCTCTCCGCAGCAAATTACAGGAAGCACCCCGCTCGGCCATTGAGTCGCCTTACTTGCCAAGTCTGAGAGATATGTGCATGGAATCAGTTTAGAATATAATCACACATATCTGCCATTCCCGGGCCCAGATCTCAGCCTCTAATTCACCCCTTCACGGCACCTGTGATCAACTTTATTACACGTTAAAGGCATGAGGATGTGGCACTGTATTGTCAATGATATTCTCAATATCTCGATGGGGGACCCCAGTCTATTGACGTGATATGTGATCCAGAGTCAACCCATAGGCCTGTGAGGCATGCCGAATGAAGTGCCGAGCCTGTCTGCTGTATTCGTTCAGCACAGATATTCACACATAAGAGTTACTGACATTCCTAGATTCGTTTATCACGGAGGTGGAGTACCCTGGGGACACAGCCCAAATCATGTACCCTGGTCACTGCTTGGTAGACGCTGTAAATTGGTGTCAAATTGATGTATATTACATTTTAGATAGAGAAGATTGGCCAAACTGTGATTAAAATGAAGGGTTTATGTCCATTGTTTTATGAGGCAACAGTCCAATAGATCACCTCAGTTAACTGTTTATATACTTTTCCTTAAAGATTTAAATCTTTAAACTCTAATATGTTGCAAAGGAAACCCGATAATTTGGGTAATGTTTTCTGAAAATATATAGGTGAGAATACCGTACAGATTTGCAAAGGGGTGCCTATTTAATCCCTGTTAAAATCTGTCTTTGATATATATTTCATGCATTTAATAGTAAGCAGGCCAAGATAAAAATTGGGCTTTTTCCATTGCACCTGAAACTGTTTTTCATTCCACGGGTGTATCTTTGTACCAATATTTCCAGTGGTGTCTCTTTTTATGATTTCATCAGTTTTTCTTACTCTTGAATATGTTAAAAAAAATATGTACCTCAAAAAATGGCACAATAGAGGGGGTTATATGCCATAACTTTGCAACAGTACGTGTAAAATACTAACTTGTGTATTGATAAGAACAACTTTTTAATGTTTTATGTTGAGTATGAGTAGTAAAATATTAATGTGGTTGAATGTAGGTCAGGGGTCAGTCGCCCAGTCAATCTAAAATTCTAGATTGTCACAATCAATGGAAGAAAAAAGATTTTAAACTTTATAAAATGACATTAGATAGGTAATGTTTTCTTGAAAGAATTGTAATAGAATAGCATGCAGATGTTGCCAGGGAGTACTCGATAAATTCCTATTAAAATCTAACTTTGATTTATGTTTCATGCCCTTGAGAATTTGATACCTTTTCTCAATATCTTCAATTTACAGAATATATTAAACATTGTCTGGTCACTTGGGTGTTTTAAAAAGTCATACAATAACACATGATATACCAGACATGAGTTTTTAATAATAATATAATGTTGCATTCATGATATATTAGACATTGTCTAGCTCATTGATAGCATTGAGTAGGGATACAATGTAACATGATATATTAAATATTGGCTGGTCACTAAAAGGCTTGTGTACGATGATAATGTACGATAATAGTGTACGATATATTAGGCATTGTCTAGCTCATTGATAACATTGAATAGAGACACAATGGTATCTTATATATTAAACATTTTTTGGTTTATCCCAATCATTGATAGCATTAAATAGGGATATAATTGTAAATGAGTGTCATTTGGAGTATTTTATTATATAGTATTTCAATGGTACATATTATATTACTGGGTCTCTTACAATGGTATGTAGGAATGCTGAAACCAAATACAGTTTCTCTCCTATGTCCATGGGACGGTTTCTCTCCTATGCCAATAGGACAGTTTCCCTCCTTTGCCCTCGAAACAGGTTTTCTCTTCTGTCCATGGGAAGGTTTCTCTCCTATGCCCATGGGACAGTTTCTCTCCAATGTCTATGGGACATATTTCTCCTGTGCTCTGTTCCCATCTTGTTTCTCTCTTGTTCCCATGGGACGGTTTCTCTCCAATGTCTGTGGGACGTTTTTCGTCCTGTACCCTGTGCCCATGGGACGTTTTCTCGTGCTTACACCATGCACATTCCAACTCATTTATGTTTATCCTACCCTTATAGAAATATGAGTATCTCCATAAAACAATGCGAGCAGACTGTCTGTTATGCACAAATTACTGCATGAGGTCAGCCAATCCACCTATGGAGCTACTTTATATAGGGCCCATGTCCCCAGTCATTTACTTCGTGTATAGTGTATTGTTATAACGTGTAAATACCTCCCTTGGGATCCCACACCGCTGTATATCATTACGGCCTATTAGGTCCTATACATAAGTCAACCAACGTACTTTTACGGCAATCCTCGTATATAAAACATGTTCAATATTTAAATAAGGAGACATTGTTATCCATTTAAAGTGCATTTGCATGAAAATGTCCTCTTATATCTTAGACAATAGACTGATTGTGGCTCGTTTATAGATGTTTATTCAAGATGGGAGGAGATGGTAAGTCGCATTGGAAAACAAAATACCACACGACATCGCTATTGATAATTCATACATTTTTTACAATCTGCGTTCATACACAATTTAAAAGCATATACATGTACAGCTTATTAGAGGCTGAAACAAGTTTAAACACTCTCTTATAAGGAAGTATTGTAAGGGGAATATGTGTGATGTTGTGGTGCATATGGCGCATTCCATGCCGGGGGGAGAAGGGGGAATCTGTGGCGGGCATTTAATCTTTCATGGAAGCACGGAGATAAATAGGGCATTTGTGTCTGTGTGATTCCGGGGTGGTGGCTTCTTCACGCCGCCCGGGCACGGGGCCGGCTGTCCCTGACCGCCCTCACAAGGGTCATTCTCGCCCTCACGTACCTATACACTGTGAAAACACTCACTTCTTCTACGTGTAATATAAATGGGCATTCCAGCCAGCTTACCAAGTCAACACTATATGGCGCATCATAAATAGTCTTCAACATGATCGTAAATGTCTCATTATAAGTTAGGTCAGCATTATTTAAATCGGTAGGACTTGAGTTTATGAAACTTCTTATTTCTCCAGAGCTAAAATAATGTGAATAAGCGCTAATGGTACTAAAATCACGGTACATATTGCGGAGCGTGGTGAAATGCACAATCTGAACATCACATACAAGGCTACGCTCTGATTATTGCATAATTGACAGATCAGTATATCACAGAAAAAGGAGCAATCTGAATACCGCACAAAACCATGTGATCTGAACATCACAGAAAAAGGAGCAATCTGAATACCGCACAAAACCATGTGATCTTAACATCACACAAAAAGGAGCAATCTGAATACCACACAAAACCATGTGATCTGAACATCACACAAAAAGGAGCAATCTGAATACCGCAAAAACCATGTGATCTGAACATCACACAAAAAGGAGCAATCTGAATACCGCACAAAACCATGTAATCTGAACATCACACAAAAAGGAGCAATCTGAATACCACACAAAACCCTGTGATCTGAACATCACACAAAAAGGAGCAATCTGAATACCACACAATACCATGTGATCTGAACAATCTGAATATCGCATAAAACAATGTAATCTGAACATCACACAAAAAGGGGCGATCTGAATAGCACACGATATACTGTATTCTGTATATTAAACAAATGATGAATCTGAAACTCACACAGAGAGGTACAATTTGGAAATGGCACAAATCGTGTACTCTGAATATCACATGGTTGGTAAATCAGAATATCACACTAAAAAGCGTGATCTGAATATGACAGAAAAAGATGAAATCTTAATACCTCCCAAAAAGGTACAAGTTGAAACCGCAATATAAAATATAATCGCATTATGGAACAACAACACATTTGATGTTTTAATATCAGACCTCATTTTCAACTTAACTTATGATGTTATTTCGTTTAATATCCAATTTTAACTCATTTCAGTGGAATCCGATAATTGTATGTTTTTTCAGGTCCCGTTTAAATTACATGTCGCGGTGTCCTATGAATATACTGAGCGATATTGGTTTTAGTTTCTCCACCTTTGGATGTCCTGTATTTAAACCATTTAACAAACATGAATGCCATAACCACTCAACAAGGACTTTGATTAGGAATTAAGAACGCGGAATACCGCATCTGATTTGACAAACTTCTAACCAACATCTCTTTTTAAATTTCCTTTTTAAATTTACAAATTTGTTGTTTTCTATCAATTGTGCATGTATTGATTGTATTGGACTGTGAAGGAGGGGAAGTAATAGAAGATGTTGTGCAAGTCGAAATATTCAGAACAGGGTAATACTGAATTAGGAATGTATATTTCTGTGCACCACAACAGAATAGGACTGAATTAGGGATTTAAGTCCCTATACATCATAACAGGGTAGGGCTGAATCAGGGGTTTATGTCCCTATGCATCATAACAGGGTAGGACTGAATTAGGGATTTATATCCCTATGCATCATAACAGGGTAGGACTGAATTAGGGGTTTATATCCCAATGCATCATAACAGGGTAGGACTGAATTAGGGATTTATATCCCAATGCATCATAACAGGGTAGGGCTGAATTTGGGATTTATATCCCTATGCATCATAACAGGGTAGGACTGAATTAGGGGTTTATATCCCAATGCATCATAACAGGGTAGGACTGAATTAGGGATTTATATCCCAATGCATCATAACAGGGTAGGACTGAATTAGGGATTTATGTCCCTATGCATCATAACAGGGTAGGACTGAATCAGGGATTTATGTCAGTATGCATCATAACAGGGAAGGGCTGAATCAGGGATTTATGTCAGTATGCATCATAACAGGGTAGGGCTGAATTTGGGATTTATATCCCTATGCATCATAACAGGGTAGGACTGAATTAGGAGTTTATATCCCTATGCATCATAACAGGGTAGGACTGAATTAGGGATTTATGTCCCTATGCATCATAACAGGGTAGGACTGAATCAGGGATTTATGTCAGTATGCATCATAACAGGGAAGGGCTGAATCAGGGGTTTAAGTCCCTATGCATCATAACAGGGTAGAGTTGAATAAGGGATTTAATTCCCTGTGCATCATAACATGGTAGGACTGAATTAGGGATTTATATCCCTATGCACCATAACAGGGTAGGACTGAATTAGGGATTTATATCCCTATGCACCATAACAGGATAGGGCTGAATTAGGGATTTATATCCCTATGCACCATAACAGGGTAGGACTGTATTAGGAGATTATTCCCCTATGGATCATCACAGGGATCAGGGATTTATATCCCTATGCATCATAACAGGGTAGGACTGAATTTGGGATTTATGCACCTATGCATCATAACAGGGAAGGACTGAATCAGGGATTTATGTCAGTATGCATCATAACAGGGAAGGGCAGAATCAGGGATTTGTGCCCCTATGCATCATAACAGGGTGGGACTGAATTAGGGATTTATATCCCTATGCATCATAACAGAATAGGACTGAATCAGGGATTTATGTCCCTATGCACCATAACAGGGTAGGAATGAATTAGGGATTCATGCCCCTATGCATCATAACAGGGAAGGACTGAATCAGGGATTTATGTCAGTATGCATCATAACAGGGAAGGGCTGAATCAGGGGTTTAAGTCCCTATGCATCATAACAGGGTAAAGTTGAATAAGGGATTTATATCCCTATGCATCATAACAGGGTAGGACTGAATTAGGGATTTATATCCCTATGCATCATAACAGGGTGGGACTGAATCAGGGATTTATGTCCCTATGCACCATAACAGGGTAAGGCTGAATCAGAGATTTATGTCCCTATGCACCATAACAGGGTAAGGCTGAATCAGGGATTTATATCCATATGCACCATAACAGGGTAAGGCTGAATCAGGGATTTATGCCCCTATGCACCATAACAGGGTAGGGCTGAATCAGGGATTTATGTCCCTATGCACCATAACAGGGTAAGGCTGAATCAGAGATTTATGCCCCTATGCACCATAACAGGGTAGGGCTGAATCAGGGATTTATATCCATATGCACCATAACAGGGTAGGGCTGAATCAGGGATTTATATCCCTATGCATCATAACAGGGTAGGACTGAATTAGGGATTTATGTCTCTATGAATTATAACAGGGTAGAGCTGAATCAGGGAATCATGCCCCTATGCATCATTACAGGGTAAGACTGAATCAGGGATTTAAGTCCCTATACATCATAACAGGGTGGGACTGAATCAGGAATTAAAGTCCCTATGCATCATAACAAGGTAGGGCTGAAGTAGGGGTTTATGTCCCTATTGCATGCCAAGGCCATATCCGGATTCTGGTTCTATCCACAAATTTGCCAATTTGTTATTTGTTGCCATGGCAATGACGGATATCTATGTAGGAGAAGGGAATTGCTGCAACCATGTTCAACACGTGTACGGTGCTTCCCCGCAATAGTCAGGAATTGGCCAGTAATTCTTGTTCGTTATCCCCAGTTGTATGTTCAGGCCCTTTGATAAATGACTGGTCAAATGTGAGGCATGAGATGGTGGCGTCATTGGAAATATGTATGCGTGTATGGGAAGGCCAATGTCAGCACCAGACCTCGCCCCAGTGGCTGACCCCGGCTATTGTGATGACCACTGAAGGCCAGGGCAATTCTGAAAGCTATTCCCGCAAACTGAATATAAGGATCTGATATAGAACAATCTTAAAGCAACATTGCAATACCCATATCAGTCTCTAGTTTCTGAAAAAAGGTCCGATTATAGATGTGTTTTTTTCAGTATTGCTGGGATATTATTTATTTTTGAGGATGATGCTGTTGTTTGTCTTTAGTATTTGACCTAACATTGTTTGCGTATTATATTCCTTATCGCAAGTGTCATATGATAGAAAGTATTGTGTAAGAAAAGAACAAATCTTGTCTTGTCAGGGATGTAGGAATGATCCTATCACACATTGTGCACCACATGGGAGGAGTGTCATGTTTATCACATATAAGAATCCTATCACATTGTCATAGTGGAGGACTGGTATGGAGGAGTATAGGATGTGTCCTCTCGTCCCATATGTACGCTTGTGATCACATGTCTATGTAGCTCTAATCACCAGCTCCTGTGAGGGCGTTTATTCGTGTCCAATCTTAGATTATTGTCGGTCCTGTCTGAGGCGTGTTCTGACTTATCTTGGGTATTGTCATATGTTATAGTCTCATATTCTTTAGACAGATAAATCGGCTTGACAGGTAAACACCAGCAAGAATCTTAAAGCATAAAAGCCATGAAAAAAATACAGGACAGATAAAGAAAGTGCTGTGAGCTGGGTGGTATTTAAGGCGGCTCAGCTGGTCACGGTAGCACAGTCTTCCACTGCACAAGGTTGGGAATATATGAATAGTACCAAGGTGAAAGTAATCCCGGCCATTGAAAGTCAAACGTATTTCTAAGCTTTTGATAACCTGTTGGGAGGCCTCGATCATCCAGCATCTCTCTCGCGAGCCGGGTTGACAGCGCCCTCTGATGGACAGTCTTTCATTTGTGAGAGCCTCGTCAGAACCTGGATTCAGACAGAATTTCTATTCAATACTATCTCTATCAACACAGGAAAAACCAATTTGCAAAGTCAATCTTTTTGCTGAAACCGTCCCTCTCCCGGGAATCAATTTCACCTGGTTTTAGGCTAATTTAGAGGCATCTGCTTGGAAATAAATGTCCAGAAGATTGGCGGAGAGAAGGGGGATGTTCCTGTCATCCTACATTACATTCTACACAAAGTGTTTGTCACTGGCGGAGTGTCCCACACAAGGCTGTGAGACTGTCCTCATACAGCCCACACCAGACCCATACCCGCACCAAATTAAGAATCACCAAAGTCAATATTGATAAAACATGACCCACATCACCGGATCCTACCCTTAAAGTGTCCCGCAAGTTTTCTCTACAATACAACTACTCTATTGTACCAGGATCATCATTAGTATTTTGAATATTGTTTCTCTTTATTTCTTAACAAGAGATTTAGGTTGTGTGTTAATCTCGTCGTCCCGGTCCTCTCTTGCGGGACGCTTAATGCTGCTTCAAGAATTGCGCTATAATTCTTTCTTCATACAAGCCTTATAAACCACAGCTAGGCACAAGCGAATCTCTTCTTCCAAATTGTCTATTGATCAAGCAGGTTATATTGAGATTATAAGATATAACGTCAGATTTTATTGTCTATACCGTATAATTCATTGCCTAATTGTGAAAGAACCTTTGAATATCTAATACAAAGCAGTGATTTGAAGAATCAACATGACTTGAGAAGGAACTCTGAGTCAAAGCCTCTGAGTGAATAACACAAATTATCTCCGCCCCTATTTCACAAGGACAATTTGCTCTAAAACTTATTCCTGGGATGAAGGCAAATCCGAGTAAATTTCAAATGGATGTCGGTACGATTTACCACTAAGAGCATATGGGGATTTTAGATAAAAGAATATTTGTTTGGGGGAACAAATTATGTTACGGTATTAGATGCGCCTAAAAGAAAAGACAAAAGTGGCTCTAGGGATGCATCAAAATATAGACACAGCACATTAAAGACTGAAACTGTAATACATCTTAATTCAATTTCGTCAAAAGATTGAACAATACCAAGAAAGGTAGAGAAAAATATATTAGTTTCAAAGCACACAGATCAATATTCAAATCATTATAGGCCCTGAGAGAAATCAATACAGTTGCAAAAATACCTATGGGGCACGAATTTATCAGATAAAGGGTGCAACAACTCCAGATGGAACTAAAAACCAGAAGATAATGATAAATCGTTGGCAGTAAGCTGTGACACAAGGCACGAGGGATAGCTCATATGGAGAGATGGGGGCGTTTATTCGACTATTTTTTCCCGTACATCTGGCAAATATCTCCACCAAGCCTTGATGGAGACTGAAGCATATGCTAGTTTTCCTCCATGTTTTCTTCACAAACTTGTATCTTCATCAACCCCTATCTCGGGGGTCAGGTTAAAATGTCGTCTGCAAACACAAGTCACGTGACTTGTACAAGGTTGTGCACCTGGGCACCGCAGGGTTACCTAAACAAACTCGATGGGTTGCCTCTTTCCTCACCACCCCACAGCTCTCCTGACTTTTAACTTATCATTTGGATTATCACAGCGATCACCTTCTCTCGCTCCAGTAATCTGAGCCGCCCAGGCCTCTAACGGATCTGTTGATTTAAGTGTGATTTATTAAAGGGAATGGGTAGCCGAGATACAAAGTCACATGAACCCATAGAACCAGAAAGGTTATGTAGAGTATGCAGCAAAGCGGCTTCTGGAGCCGAGTGTCGCAAAAAGTAGTTCCGGGTTTTGATTGAGGGCTAAGGAGTTGCCTGACTGAGTATCGTTGAAAGAAGACTGGTGGTGATTATATTGCCGTAAAGCAGGAAATTTGCTTTCAACAAAACCTTACTGTTTTTAGATATTTGGCCCACATGTAATTTGTTGAAAGCTTAAGCTAGGAGTCGGATTTAGCATCAACTGAGAAGATTAATCATGGCGGGAAGAATGTCGTCTGACACCTGATTTGGCCATAGTGTTCATGGTCACCCTGCCTGATCTTATCTCCTATAACATTTATCAAATGGTAAAAACTGCGAGTGGCCTTCTTATTGCTTTGTTATTCATTAGGCCGGCTGTGCCTATCTATGCTTTGTTGCACATATTTCAGGGCAATCTGGACGTGCCACGGATTATTCACATACAGATTCTCCCCAGAATTCTGGATGGGATTCTTGAGACTTTACCCTCCAAAATAAACCTGTGAAAAAATATGTCTGAGATACAGCTCTAAACAATTTAATTCCATATTAAACATTATACAGTGGGGTGAAGATAAGGTGAAAGATAGGAGTGAACTGTGTTGTGAGTGTGAATATAGAAGCTATATTGTTTTGTCTAGAGCGTTCTTGTGGTTCAATATGTACCATTTGCCATGGAAGTTGAGCTGTAAAATTTCGCTTAGTCAGGTGTCACAGTTTACACAGCTTAGTGGATGCAAACATAAAACATAACCTTAAATATAAACACTTCGATTTCATTGTTTTTAAACTTTCAATATGCATTGATGTGATGAAGTGAATGATAAACAACACCAGTTTACACTATGATAACCAATATAACATATACCATTCAGATGTATGATATAAATAATTACAGGAATGATCTGTTCAACTTTAAATGTGAACTTGAACTTATTAGAACTAGGGCGGAAAACAGGAAGATCACACTATTGCCCCACTGCTTTATAAGACAAGAGACATATATATTCCCAACTTGATTACTAATTAGCAATAACTCCTAAGTCTTCTTGCTTCTAGAAGAGCGTAGAATACTCCAGCGTCCACTTCGCGGCAAGTACTACCAATAGATATTGGTAAATCTATTCCCCTTCCATCGCCTTCATACATATTAGAGTAGCTGACATCTCGTCTAGAGTAGCTGACATCTCGTCTGACACGAGCTTTCTCAGTATGGGGTGTTTCATCTTGCTTGTACCTGACACGGATCGATTCACTCCGGCAAGACGTTGATGTAATTCTACCAATAGCCAACATCATCCTGCCAGCGCCCTTACGTCTTTAACAAGAATCATACCATCGATCTACATTCACACGCATCGATTCTCTCCCACCACGTGATTGCATCGCAGGACACCACTTTCCTGTACTCTCACACCAATCACCTTCTTCATCCTCGCTCATACATCCCTGAGTTACTCACATGGTATTAATACATCCCTGAGTTACTCACATGGTATTTATACATCCCTGAGTTACTCACATGGTATTAACACATCCCTGAGTTACTCACATGGTATTTATACATCCCTGAGTTACTCACATGGTATTAACACATCCCTGAATTACTCACATGGTATTAATACGTCCCTGAGTTAATCACATGGTATTAATACATCTATGAGTTACTCACATGGTATAAATACATCCCTGAGTTACTCACATGGTATTTATACATCCCTGAGTTACTCACATGGTATTAACACATCCCTGAGTTACTCACATGGTATTAATACATCCCTGAGTTACTCACATGGTATTAATACGTCCCTGAGTTAATCACATGGTATTAATACATCTCTGAGTTACTCACATGGTATCGATACATCCCTGAGTTACTCACATGGTATTAATACATCCCTGAGTTACTCACATGGTATTAATACATCTCTGAGTTACTCACATGGTATTAAAACATCTCTGAGTTACTCACATGGTATTAATACATCCCTGAGTTACTTACATGGTATTAATACATCTCTGAGTTACTCACATGGTATTAATACATCCCTGATTTACTCATATGGTATAAATACATCTATGAGTTACTCACATGGTATTAATACGTCCCTGGGTTACTCACATGGTATTAATACGTCCCTGAGTTACTCACATGGTATTGATGTATCTCTGGGTTACTCACATGTTATTAATATATTCCTGAGTTACTCACATAGTATTAAAATATGCCAGGGTTCCTCGCATAGTATTAACTATTCATTTTGGATGTTAGATAGACAAGCTTTGATATCTCAAGGCAAGAGGCTTGTCATGGCCGTCTGCTAGCATTCCTAACAATACAAGGGCCTCACATTTATAAATACATGATGTTGAGTTGATGCAGGAAGGTGTCTATGATTCTGTTGGTTGTCTGCCATTTATTGGATACAATGATATCTGCATTCCATGAAATGCAAAAATAGATCCGGACTCTTGTCATGCGATTTGACAGCTTTGGGTTTCACCAGATTTATTCCTTTGAGAAGAAATTGACTGGTCTGGATCAAAGGGTTAAATGGCAAAGTTTTATCCATATTATTAATTAAGAGAGGATATTTGTTCTCACCCAATACTTTCATATTTCTTGATTGGTCAATTTGAATGTGAAATAACATTGCCATTTTTATCAAGGCAATCTTCATCAAGCTTAAGACAATCCTTGTAGGAAATGGATTCGCATATAAACACTTTGAAGATTAGACAAAAGTTAATTGAACAATTGATTTTGTTTTCTGCTGCACAATATTTTGGTTTGTGTTGAATGTGATGTCTACACCTTCTTTAGGATGTTCACAAGCATATAAATTGGTAATAATATAGGAAGATTTGGTCACATCAATATGTACTCCGTAAATTGTCACTGTAAAAAAGGATTGCCAATTAGTTTTTCAACCACTCTTCCTTTTGCAATGATTAAATTATACATCTAAACGTGAGCCACTAACACTTAAAGTTTTAATTACTTCTTTTCAGATTTATATGGATAGCTTTGGTGCTGTTGGGATTTGGTCTATTTACATATCAACTTGTGGAAAGCGTTATGCTTTACCTGCAACACCCAGTATCGGTTGACGTAAAAATCAACTATAACGACACCATCCACTTTCCGGCAGTGACCATATGTAACCAGAACACTTTCAGGTAAGAGAAAATATAATTCCAACAGCATATCCTAAGTATGTCAGTAACATACGAGTATCGTCTTGCATCGTATCGTTTTAACGTTTCGTTTTCACTGCTAATTTTCTCTTTTTCTGTCAGATATAAATGTGGGCATAGCAACATTATCTCATTTCTCCAGTGAGTGTTGACGTCCCACGGTGACTGACACGCCACACAATGATGAAATACGACATCTTCAATGCGGTTAAATCTAATGTTGATTAATACCCATTCATGTTAATTTCATTCCACTCAACAATCATGGTCATTCAAATTTAGAAATATTAAAAACATTAAAATTACAACATTCCATAATTTCCATGGAGCTAAATTATGATTTAGATATAATAAAGATATACGAGATGAAAATGGTGCCATTCAAATGATATTACACTTGTCATTGTAAACTAGCCAATTACATTTTCTGATTGTATTTTAAGTTCGGGCGTTTGGCAAAAGTAATGAATATTTAACCAAAACATGTTAAGAAAAATTGTCCTCATTTGCATTACCATCTATCAACACTACTTTTCTTTTTCCTACTTTTGTTCTGCCGTACAATTGAATTATGGAAACAATTTCTTTGGGGGAGATTACGTTTACATTTTATTGTGTAAAGAATGAGCTGGCGAAATTGACAGTGAACGATGGCTTTCTGGGCTGGGACTATGGGGGTGAATACAAACCTCACACCAAAACACTACCAACTCCTGTAAGAGAATGCAAAACAGTAATTCACCATAGCAGGAAATGCAAAATACGAATGTGTAAGCTCTATGAAAGTACACAGGATGGTTTACCGGATAAAACACTCAGAGGACACGTCACGGAACACTAAGGGGTCACCCTCTGAGATTCTGTCTAATTGTGATAAATGTCCACCGCGTTACTATATAATTATGATCAATGTCCACCGTGTTTCTTTATGATTGTGATCAATGCCCACTGTGTTTCTTTATGATTATGATAACTTCCCAGCATGTTTCTATGTGATTATGATAAATACCCACCATGTTTCTGTGTGATTATGATAAATGCCCACCATGTTTCTGTGTGATTATGATAAATGCCCACCATGTTTCTGTGTGATTATGATAAATGCCCACCATGTTTCTGTGTGCTTATGATAAATACCCACCATGTTTCTGTGTGATTATGATAAATGTTGTCTAAATTTGCATGATCACGATTCTTGGCCTCCATATTTTTGTGTGATGACATATGCCCTCGCTGCTTCGTTATAACTTCAATATAAATGCGCTCCATATTTCAGAATAATTATAATGATAAGTCTCTTTTCACAATAAGTGATATAAATGGCCTCCATATTTCAGTGTGCCTACTGTGTTGTAGAATTTGATAGATCCTTATGCTTATCTTAATAGTGCTGCTATGCGCATTTTGGAGCCAATGTTAAAGATGTATAGGAAATTCCTTGAAAGCTATCGACCTAATGCAAAATACATAAACTGCTTATTTTCTCGTTCAGTGTAATTTGAAATTCCCCGTTTAATGTGATTTGAACTGAGCACAGAAGATCAATAAAGTTGTGTCAATGATGGTTTTATCATCTCAGCCACATGTCTCCCGGTATGCAATCATGTCAATCCTCGCGTATCTATAAATATGATTCATAGACGGAGATTGAATTATAATAGTGTAAAACAATCACTTCTTCTTCAGATTGTTTGAATTGTTTGCTTAACTCTCTCCTTCTGAAAAGGTGGTCCATAACATTTTTTCTACTTAAAGGGCAATCACTTTGGCAAATACAGCATTGAAGTAAAGAGGGGTAGACTTTATTATCGCCGAAAACTGATCTCCTGGCAAAGATATAATTATGCAATGTTGGAGAGCGGCTCGGCAAGAGTGACTAGGGTTTGACTCCCAGACGACGATCTCCTCCCTGGAAGTATCTGCTGTACCCCTGGGATGGAATCCTGGGTAGGGCATGTCTTAACTGTACCCCTGGGATGGAATCCTGAGTGGGGCATGTCTTAACTGTACCCCTGGGATGGAATCCTGGGCGGGGCATGTCTTAACTGTACCCCTGGGATGGAATCCTGGGTGGGGCATGTCTGAACTGTACCCCTGGGATGGAATCCTGGGTGGGGCATGTCTTAACTGTACCCCTGGGATGGAATCCTGGGTGGGGCATGTCATAACTGTACCTCTGGGATGGAATTCTGGGTGGGGCATGTCTTAACTGTACCCCTGGGATGGAATCCTGGGTGGGACATGTCTTAACTGTACCCCTGGGATGGAATCCTGGGTGGGTGGGGTATGTCTTAACTGTACCCCTGGGATGGAATACTGGGTGGGATATGGCTTAACTGTACCCCTGGGATGGAATCCTGGGTGGGGCGTATCATAACTGTATCACTGGGATGGAATCCTTCATGGGGCATGTCATAACTGTACCCCTGGGATGGAATCCTAGGTTGGGGTATGTCATAACTGTACCCCTGGGATGGAATCCTGGATGGGGCATGTCATAACTGTGACCCTGGGATGGAAGTATTGCTTTCTAGGCTTGACTCACAATGTAAAATCAGAGGTCGTGCTTTGGAATGGATTATTTTATGCCTAGTAAACAGGAGCCAGTGTGTAAAAGTTGGGCACCCTCTCTGAAGCCCATTAATTATGGGGTCCCCCAAGGATCAGTCTTAGGACCCGTCCTTTTATAATTTACATGTCCCCCCCCCCCCCCGGCTGACATCCTTACAAAATATGGTCTCAATTACCATATTTACGCTGACGATACCCAGATTTAGATTCCAGTCGATCATACCAATGGACATCCAGTTGATAGTTGATATGTCAAAACACAAACTGGAAGGCTACATCAGTGAGGTCAGGTCCTTTCAAATTTCAAATTAAATGAAAATTAATGATGTAAAAACTGAGATGCTGATCTGTATTGACAGAAATAGTACTGCTTCTTGGCATCATGTCAATAGTGTGATAAATGGCGATACTGACATCCTACCTAGTGATTTTCTCATGGTATCACCTTTGTCTCTTAAATGGACATGAAGGCCCAAATTAAGAAAATGTGTAAAAAGGGTTATTACCACATTAGAAACATAGCAGCCATCAGACAGACCAGGAAAGACTTTAAGATACTCATTACTACCTGGAAGGCCCTAAATAGGCACCCTCTTACCAGAATAGGCACCCTCTTACCAGAATAGGCACCCTCTTACCAGAATAGGCACCCTCTTACCAGAATAGGCACCCTCTTACCAGAGAGATCTACTCTGTGTCAGACACAGTGAGAGGAAACTAAGATCCAATGACCACACCTACCTGATCGTTCCCTTGACGTGCCTGAAAACAGTAGGCGATAGGGCATTTTCTGCCATTGTGCCAAAACTGTGGATTTCCCTTCCTACTGATATCAAGAGTAGTACTTCAGTCAGTACTTTGAAAAGGAGACTGAAGACACATCTTTTCTGGATAAATACAGGGGTTTGGGCATATTTTATCAATAAATTTGGGATGAAATCTGGGATCAGGTATTTTATCAATACATCTTTGGAGGGGACGGTTTTGACAACAGGGATGGGGTATGGCTTAGCTACTTACAAATCTCAGTCTGTAATGAGTACAGATAACTGGCGGGGGGCAGTATTTCACATATTTTTTCGAATTTATTTGATTGCATCTATCTTTGTACGTGAAACTGTAAATGAAGGAGCTTTGTTGTAGTTGAAAACTGAGATGGGTTGAAAATGGTTCCATTTCCGGTCCCTTATCAATGTCATTATGTATCCGGAAATCCCGGCCGTTGATACATGTAACGTCACCAAGGTGGGTCACCAATATCAGCCAATGGCAACAACCCACTCAAAATGAATGCTTGTGTAAATGTTCGCAAATGCTGTTATCTTTTTTTATATTTTTTCTGGGGTCAGGAGATTATGAAAATATCAAGTATGAATACGTGTCTTGATAATGTCTACCCATATATATTGATAATGTCTACCCATTTATATATATGTATATATATATATATATATATATATATATATATATATATATATATATATATATATATATATATATATATATATATATATATATATATATATATATATATATATATATATATATATATATATATATATATTATGTTCAATGAGAATGAGAGAATTACGGTTGTAGATATCCAATACAAAGATATAGAGACAAGCCGTTTGCTGTAGATCTCGGATGTGGTGATATGAGGCTAAACTCATTACGAGGCCGGGAAAGTTTGCATGTTGCAAGTGAGAAACTGTCAAAGATTACTACGCCTTCCATCCTCGCCAATAGGCCATTAGTATTCGCCTCCCTGACCAAAGCGAGACAAGGCACACAAGGTCAAGGCCACGATTAGAGGTCAAGGTTAAAGTGTCAAGGCCCTAATAGGATCTGCTCGAAGAGATAAGACTCTGTAATGATGCTGATCAAGACCGATATCTAATCATGCCCTAGAGCTTTTGTAATTAAGGAGACTTTTTAAAAGCAGCGTCACTTTGTTCACTACACCACGGCAGTGTATTTGATAATCAAAGAGACTGGCTGATTTCAGTGTGATGTAACACACATTTCTACTCTAGAGTATTGCTTCAGAATTTGCCTTGTCTTGGCGATGCTTCAACGAATGTTAGTTTATTACTTTTTAACTCCACAACTTGGAGTGTCAGAAAGCCCTTTTTGGCTTGAACATAAAATATAATTTTTTACAAAGCCTGTGGTGATGGAATTATGATTTATCTCAAAGAGTCACAAAAACCTCCATTTGTGTTGTAAGTGTTTCCATCATGCAGCATGTTTGGATTGTGGAAGGCTTGTGGGCACACCGTGTTGTTGAGAATCGTTTCCTCCGCAGGGGGGCGCTGTCTCCGTGTCACCAATAATACAACACACTCTCACATGCACACACAATGTTATGAAATCAAATAAAAATCAAACGGAGAATGTTTTCTGTCTGAATAAAAATAGCCTCCTGATAAGCGACTCAAACAGGACGGTGCACACCCAGGGCTATTTTTTTAGAATATTGATAGTATGTACAAAAGATGTGTCATCAATTGGCGCTTTTCTTTATTAGTAAAACTGAGCCAGAGGACGGCTTGTTTGCGGATAAAAGAGCAGTGCTTTGGCTGGGCGCCTTTGTGTTGCTGTGTTTGTCTCTGTGGAAGTCTGTGCAGCACTGTAAGCAAAACATTGTTGTCAAACAATTCACACCACACAAACCATCAAATGATCTCGTAATTAGTGCAACATTCTGATCGATATCTTTGTTTTTGTTCCTTTGTTGGCTAACATTATGGACCCACAGATATTCTTTAAAAGAAATCCCCAAAAAGTCTGTGATATGAACAGGATTTAACTGGTTGTTTTTTATAACCACAATATAAACTTCATTAAGTTCTTTATTCTTATCAATTGCATGTGGTTATTGAATGGGCTGGCGTAAATAAAGATATTCTAAATCATATATGACCGCTAGGTGGCGTGTGAACCCTCAGTGATCTCGGAGACCTTGGGGCGATGTAATTATGAGGCAATATTACTGTTGTTTTTCAGGATGACAGAAGCGGCCCGACACGGCTGGTATGACTTCCTGTCTGACATGTATGGTCAGGATATGAGGGAATTTTCTCCTGATAAGTTCCATGTCCGCCCGTCCAGTATGGAAGAAGTTTATCTCAACACAGCACACAGACCAGAGGACCTTATTGTCAGGTAAAGGTCTTCACTTGTTCCCTAATATCACGTTTAATATCACTTTGAATGCTCTTAAGCTAATACATGCAATACCTAAAATGGATATTATACACTTCTCTATATATTTATTTTTAAACAATTTATGTGATATTCAAATACACTTTGGAGCTATGGAGTACACTTTGGAGCTATGGAGAGGTACCCGACCTGTGTGTCCTGATTTCAGTGTAGTTTAGGAATGTATCTTTACTAGTGTCAGTCAGAAGGATAACACTTGGTGAGCCTCAGTCCATATCTCACATGCCCCGGGAGCACACCGATACCGTCAGAGGTCATCCGAGGTGAGGGCCGCATCAGGCTAGAGATCAGCCAAGTAACATATGCTAGCGTCTATCAGTGAGCGGCTCCTGACAGCACTGCCCTGGGTGGGAGAGAAGGGCTGGTGTGGTCCGCTGGTGTTCTGATGGATCAGATCGACGTCACCACAGACAGTAAGGCAAAGGTGTGCCGGGTCAGAAAAGACAACCACGCTCCTGAACCATAGACTTGTGATTAAATAGAGTCTACCTTTTTCCCAAGGGTTTCCCCAAGGGTTTAAGTGATAACACCAAACACCAGATAGTATCTTAGCTTTGTCGTGATACTCACAGTGAATATAATCAAGATCAGTACTGAAATATTTCCTTTTATATGATATATTCCTTTTAAGGCTGTGTTCCTGACACTAGAGGGCGTATACATGCCCTGTTAGTGATAAAGTCATCCTGATGTCATACATATGATGTAAAGCAGATTGTTAACTGATTTTAGTTGTACGATATGACATGCACACATAATTCCACTTATTAGAAAAGACATTTCAATGGACATATGATGTCCACAAAGCGTGAGGGTCATCCACATAAATGAAACCATACACAAACCTTAATTATGCAGGAAAACACTGTCTCACTGTCTCGTGTCTCAATCGTACTTAAGAACGCGGATCCATCTTAAGGATGTTACAAAGATTATTATGCTCTTGTCATGTATTTGTATGCATAGTATTGAGAGGCCGGTTTTTGCAGGCTTTATTCCCACAAAATTAGCTCATTCTGAGAAGGAGCCTGCCACGATGGTACTTTGTTATGTTGTGTCCATTCCATGATTTATTATGACATGGAAACTACAATTTTAGGCGTCGGCAACCTTGCTTGTTGTGTTTTTTGTGTGTGTAAGTTCTCAGCACATGGACAGGAGAGCCTGAGCTCAGTGTGTTAGAGGCAGAGGGCACATTCCAGGGCCAATGAGGAAAGCATTCACATAATCCACCAACATCTCAAGGAATATATGTTGCCACCTTTTGCGCTCTCTACTATTTGCTGGCATGTCATCGACTGCGGATTGGCACTATGCCCAAGGCTTAAGTAAGGGGTTATCAGATTCAGGAAAACATTCAGGCCCTGGCAAAGGTAAATGCCGAAAACAATTTTATTTATGGCCTTTTTATCTTGTGCCATGTTTGATAATATGCTAACTTGCCAACGAACCAATCTTCACACTAAAAAGCAAAGCGTTTGACGTCTCTTCGTATAATTAGGTGAGACTATGCCAAAAATTGATATAAAGGATAGAAATAGCCTCAAGAATGTAATGTGAGAACGTATTGTAATTGATATTTAGAAAAACACCATTACGTGTTGGGCCGCTAAGAGAATTTGAGGAAAATCTCAATAACTTACTGCTTTCATGGCTTTGCTACCACGATCACAAATGGATAAAATAGGTGCGAATGCATTCGCTGGAATGCCCCATTCAACTATTTAATCTCCCTCGCTTGCTCCATACCAAAGATTTTCCTATCAAAGTCTGGTATTTCTTTAAAGAGAACAACACTTCACAATAATTACTCTCTATATTTATTTCATGTATATTTATTCATTTTATTTATATTTATTTATTTTATTTATATTTATTTATTTATAATTATATTTATTTATTTTATTTATATTTATTTATTTTATTTATATTTATATTTATTTCAAGTACAAAATGAGATTTCCATATCTCCTGACACTGAAGCTAGTATCACCAATGCTTTATTCAATCGGATGTTATGGCTTTATTGTTAAACGTGGAAATTGGGTAATATCCATGTAATATTAGGCCACCCTCAGGCATCATTACAATTGAAAACTAAATTGTGATTGAAGTAGCTGTTTGTCATTATCCATTAACACTCTTACTGTGAGCTTGCCAATGGGAAGATGGATGTTCTGAGCTTTGGGAGATTAACGTGTGCAATCTTTTTCTTTAGCTGCAAAGTGAATGTTGCTGTAAGATTGTCAGACCTGTCTTGTGTGTCAGTTATTTCAACATTTTTGTTATTACATATTGCTTGCTTAGATGCAAAGAAATGCAAAGGTCCATTAAGATACATATAAGACTAAACCTGCTTGAGAAGTATTCAGTAGAGACAGCCGGTCATGTTACATTTAATTCCCAACACATCTGTCACAAACTGACATAACAAACTTTCCCTTCAATGCAGTTTCTCATCTGGAGTCATTATTGTCACTGGTAAATTATCCACCACATTCCAGCTGTCATAATACTTAAGATTGGCATCAAAATCTTCATTTTCTGCAGCAAATTCCCCAATTTATCACAACCAATAAGAGCATTCAAAGTGTCAGTAAGCCATTACTGCTTTGGCTTTGTCAGGTCTGTTGCAATAAATATGTATAATCCATATGAGCTCCTTTTAACTTGAGACTTTACAGTCATATGTTAATAATACAAGTCTCAAAGGGAAAGCCTCCAGTCCTTTTATATTACCTCGGCTCGGAGCGGGACTTTGAGGAACCCACACTGTCAAGCACTAATAGAGGGGAATGGCTTCAATCATTATAACTAATGGAGCTATTTTAATTGAATAATTGTCAATGTCTAATAAAGCATTCTGCTCAGTTCTTGCCATTTGCCTTCTCATATGATTGGGACACATACAGGGTAATTATTTGGAGATATGGGGATATATACAGGGTGAGGGCAGGACAAATACTCCACATATATACACCTGCTGGAGTTACTATAAAACTTGCGCCTTCAGGAGTTGCACCAAGTCATGCGCCTGCTGGGGATACATTAAGACAAATCACCTGCTGGGTTACATAAAGACAAATCATCTGCTGGGTTACATTCAGACAAATCACCTGTTGGAGATACATTAAGACAAGTAGCCTGATGGGTGACATTAAGACAAATTACCTGCTGGGTTACTTTAAGACAATCACCTGCTGGGTTACTTTAAGACTTGTACCTGCTAGGGTTACATTAAGACTTGCGCTTGCTGGGGTTACATTAAGACAAACCACCTGCTGGGTTACTTTAAGACAAATCATCTGCTGGGTTACATTAAGACAAATCACCTGCTGGGTTACATAACTACATATGAGCCTACTGGGGTTGTTGCGATAATAGTGGTTTCAACAATATAATCCAAGACAAGTACTTTCCCATTAGTGGGGTGTGAAGAGTGGGCCACTGTGATATACTGTTGAATAAATATTGGTATGGCAGTGTGCTAAATAGGTACTTTTACTAATGTATTCCCTCATCGTTGAGGCTAACAACATCGAATATTCAATTAGTCCAGAGAGGTGAAAATATATTAAAGAAACACATCGCAACACATCAAAGATATAAAGAATAAAGAAGACCGTTCTTCAGAAGTATGTCAACAATCCAAAAACATACCAAAGAGCCAATTTCAAATTTAACCATTTTGCGTCCTTGATTGACACAAGTAAACAAATTTGTCCAAATACCAAAACATAGTGGCATATGTATATGTATATATATTATTCCAGTAATAGCAGCATTTCCGTCGTTGTGTTTGCAGTTGTCGGTGGGGACAGCAGGATTGTAGACATGCAGATTTTGAGGTGACGTTGACGGACAGTGGCGTGTGTTACACTTTCAACAGCGGCAGGTATCAGCCTGTTAAGACCATAATGAAGACAGGCAAGTTAACACCAGCCTAACATACCTGTCAAATATACACCAGCCTAACATACCTGTCAAATATACACCAGCCTAACATACCTGTCAAATATACACCAGCCTAACATACCTGTCAAATATACACCAGCCTAACATACCTGCCAAATATACATCAGCCTAACATACCTGTCAAATATACACCAGCCTAACATACCTGTCAAATATACACCAGCCTAACATACCTGTCAAGTATACATCAGCCTAACATACCTGTCAAATATACACCAGCTTATCATACTTGTCAAATATACACCAGCCTAACATACTTGTCAAGTATACACCAGCCTAACATACCTGTCAAATATACACCAGCTTATCATACTTGTCAAATATACACCAGCCTAACATACCTGTCAAATATACACCAGCCTAACATACCTGTCAAATATACACCAGCCTAACATACCTGTCAAATATACACCAGCCTAACATACCTGTCAAGTATACACCAGCCTAACATACCTGTCAAGTATACATCAGCCTAACATACCTGTCAAATATACACTAGCCTAACATACCTGTCAAATATACACCAGCCTAACATACCTGTCAAGTATACACCAGCCTAACATACCTGTCAAGTATACACTAGCCTAACATACCTGTCAAGTATACACTTGTCTTCAATACCTATCAAGTACATACCAGTCTTAAATACCTGTCTTGTCTATTCATATTTCATTTAATGTCATTTTTTATCATTGTATTTTGAGTAAACAAAATATTATGTTTTAATATCACACAAAGAAACACCGGATAACAATATACATTTCATCCTAACATGTTTCAAATGACAAAGATCCGATTATAAAAAAGGCTCACAAATATATCTCTCAACCTGTCAACACAACCCGCCTAAACGCTCAAATATTTTTGGCAGTTGACATTTATCCACGCTCTGCCTCAAAGATCAAATAGAATAGCATATGATGGTTGTGTTTGTTCTGCTCCAGGTGCCAATCACGGACTGAGACTGCTGCTCAATACCGAACAATATGAGTACATGCTAGGGCCGCAAGAGGGCGGGGGGATCAGGTTCCACCTTCACCACCAGAGGGAACCACCGCTTGTTCACGACCTCGGAATGGCTGTGGCTCCTGGTGCGCATGCGTCAGCGGCGGTGTCTGTCATGCAGGTGAGACTCTTCCTGACAAAATATTTGAAAATATAAATAAATATAGAAATAAATGGTCACATAAAATTATGACAATATGTGACAATACATGACAATGTATATCAATATCTGGCAATGTATAAAATATATAACAATATATGACAATGTATGACAAAATATATCTAAATGGCAATATATGTCAAAGAATAAAAAAATTTATGATAATATATAAAATTTATGATAATATATAAAATTTATGATAATGTATAAGATATCTGACAATATATAGAAATATACGAAGATGTTGAGAACTATCAGAGTAGCAATAGGAAACTCATTATTTAAAAGTGAGAAATTCTCACAAAATTACACCATTGAAATGTTATTGTCAGAATTCAGAGTTTTATATCAACAAGCATCAATCAGCTTTTATGAATCATTTGAATGAATCTTATTAACCATAAAAAGAGTCTCAAAGCATCAATATTAGATATTAAATAAGACCGTGATAATGCAACACAAACTATCATTTTCTCTCTATTCTATTTTTGCTGTGACTGTGCGTTTCCTGTTTTGAAGGATAGGTGAAGAATCTTCCTCCTCCACACGGCCGGTGTGACAGTCGGCGCCTGGAGTACGCCAGCGAGTACTCCATGCCTGGGTGCGTGTTTGACTGCAAGGCGAGGGCCATCGTGGAACAGTGTAAATGCCGGGAGTTCTGGATCAGAAACAACGGTGCAAGACAAGGTCAACTAAGCTTATTTGTCTTTTAGCGCATACTTTTTTATGTGAAATATTTTATCTGCACCCAAAACCTCAGTTCTGTTTTGTAGTTTATTTTACTGTTTTGAAACAATTTTATACTTGTACTCATGAATAATGTGTCAGTGTGCGCTGTGGTTCGTGTTTTATCTTTGGTTCGTTCAGCAATGACGTCACTCAGCATGTAGGTTCACACCGTGTCCCAGATATAACTCACTATCTCCTGCCCTCTGAGTTATCTGTGGTTCCTGTGACAGTGACCACCTTTATCTTCACACCGTGTCCCAGATATAACTCACTATCTCCTGCCCTCTGAGTTATCTGTGGTTCCTGTGACAGTGACCTCTGCTAAGTCTTTATCTTCACACTGTGTCCCAGATATATCTCACTATCTCTCGCCCTCTGAGTTATCTGTGGTTCCTGTGACAGTGACCACTGCTAAGTCTTTATCTTCACACCATGTCCCAGATATAACTCACTATCTCCTGCCCTCTGAGTTATCTGTGGTTCCTGTGACAGTGACCTCTGCTAAGTCTTTATCTTCACACCGTGTCCCAGATATAACTCACTATCTCCCGCCCTCTGAGTTATCTGTGGTTCCTGTGACAGTGACCTCTGCTAAGTCTTTATCTTCACACCGTGTCCCAGATATAACTCACTGTCTCCCGCCCTCTGAGTTATCTATGGTTCCTGTGACAGTGACCTCTGCTAAGTCTTTATCTTCACACCGTGTCCCAGATATAACTCACTGTCTCCCGCCCTCTGAGTTATCTGTGGTTCCTGTGACAGTGACCTCTGCTAAGTCTTTATCTTCACACCGTGTCCCAGATATAACTCACTGTCTCCCGCCCTCTGAGTTATCTATGGCTCCTGTGACAGTGACCACTGCTAAGTCTTTATCTTCACACCGTGTCCCAGATATAACTCACTATATCTCCCGCCCTCTGAGTTATCTATGGTTCCTGTGACAGTGACCTCTGCTAAGTCTTTATCTTCACACCGTGTCCCAGATATAACTCACTATCTCCTGCCCTCTGAGTTATCTGTGGTTCCTGTGACAGTGACCACTGCTAAGTCTTTATCTTCACACCGTGTCCCAGATATAACTCACTATCTCTTGCCCTCTGAGTTATCTATGGTTCCTGTGACAGTGACCTCTGCTAAGTCTTTATCTTCACACCGTGTCCCAGATATAACTCACTATCTCCTGCCCTCTGAGTTATCTGTGGTCCCTGTGACAGTGACCACCGCTAAGTCTTTATCTTCACACCGTGTCCCAGATATAACTCACTATCTCCTGCCCTCTGAGTTATCTGTGGTCCCTGTGACAGTGACCTCTGCTAAGTCTTTATCTTCACACCGTGTCCCAGATATAACTCACTGTCTCCCGCCCTCTGAGTTATCTATGGTTCCTGTGACAGTGACCACTGCTAAGTCTTTATCTTCACACCGTGTCCCAGATATAACTCACTATCTCCTGCCCTCTGAGTTATCTGTGGTCCCTGTGACAGTGACCTCTGCTAAGTCTTTATCTTCACACCGTGTCCCAGATATAACTCACTGTCTCCCGCCCTCTGAGTTATCTGTGGTCCCTGTGACAGTGACCTCTGCTAAGTCTTTATCTTCACACCGTGTCCCAGATATAACTCACTATCTCCCGCCCTCTGAGTTATCTGTGGTTCCTGTGACAGTGACCACTGCTAAGTCTTTATCTTCACACCATGTCCCAGATATAACTCACTATCTCCTGCCCTCTGAGTTATCTGTGGTTCCTATGACAGTGACCTCTGCTAAGTCTTTATCTTCACACCGTGTCCCAGATATAACTCACTATATCTCCCGCCCTCTGAGTTATCTGTGGTTCCTGTGACAGTGACCTCTGCTAAGTCTTTATCTTCACACCGTGTCCCAGATATAACTCACTATCTCTTGCCCTCTGAGTTATCTGTGGTTCCTGTGACAGTGACCTCTGCTAAGTCTTTATCTTCACACCGTGTCCCAGATATAACTCACTGTCTCCCGCCCTCTGAGTTATCTATGGTTCCTGTGACAGTGACCACTGCTAAGTCTTTATCTTCACACCGTGTCCCAGATATAACTCACTATATCTCCCGCCCTCTGAGTTATCTATGGTTCCTGTGACAGTGACCTCTGCTAAGTCTTTATCTTCACACCGTGTCCCAGATATAACTCACTATCTCCTGCCCTCTGAGTTATCTGTGGTTCCTGTGACAGTGACCACTGCTAAGTCTTTATCTTCACACCGTGTCCCAGATATAACTCACTATCTCTTGCCCTCTGAGTTATCTATGGTTCCTGTGACAGTGACCTCTGCTAAGTCTTTATCTTCACACCGTGTCCCAGATATAACTCACTATCTCCTGCCCTCTGAGTTATCTGTGGTCCCTGTGACAGTGACCACCGCTAAGTCTTTATCTTCACACCGTGTCCCAGATATAACTCACTATCTCCTGCCCTCTGAGTTATCTGTGGTCCCTGTGACAGTGACCACCGCTAAGTCTTTATCTTCACACCGTGTCCCAGATATAACTCACTATATCTCCCGCCCTCTGAGTTATCTGTGGTTCCTGTGACAGTGACCACCGCTAAGTCTTTATCTTCACACCGTGTCCCAGATATAACTCACTGTCTCCCGCCCTCTGAGTTATCTGTGGTTCCTGTGACAGTGACCACCGCTAAGTCTTTATCTTCACACCATGTCCCAGATATAACTCACTATCTCCTGCCCTCTGAGTTATCTGTGGTTCCTGTGACAGTGACCTCTGCTAAGTCTTTATCTTCACACCGTGTCCCAGATATAACTCACTGTCTCCCGCCCTCTGAGTTATCTATGGTTCCTGTGACAGTGACCTCTGCTAAGTCTTTATCTTCACACCGTGTCCCAGATATAACTCACTATCTCCTGCCCTCTGAGTTATCTGTGGTTCCTGTGACAGTGACCACCTTTATCTTCACACCGTGTCCCAGATATAACTCACTATCTCCTGCCCTCTGAGTTATCTGTGGTCCCTGTGACAGTGACCACTGCTGAGTCTTTATCTTCACACCGTATCCCAGATATAACTCACTATCTCCCGCCCTCTGAGTTATCTGTGGTTCCTGTGACAGTGACCTCTGTTAAGTCTTTATCTTCATACCGTGTCCCAGATACAACTATCTCCCGCCCTCTGAGTTATCTGTGGTTCCTGTGAGAGTGACCTCTGTTAAGTCTTTATCTTCACACCGTGTCCCAGATATAACTCACTATCTCCTCCCCTCTGAGTTATCTGTGGTTCCTGTGACAGTGACCACTGCTAAGCCTTTATCTTCACACCGTATCCCAGATATAACTCACTATCTCCCGCCCTCTGAGTTATCTGTGGTCCCTGTGACAGTGACCATCGCTAAGTCTTTATCTTCACACCGTGTCCCAGATATAACTCACTATCTCCTGCCCTCTGAGTTATCTGTGGTTCCTGTGACAGTGACCACTGCTAAGTCTTTATCTTCACACCGTGTCCCAGATATAACTCACTATCTCCTGCCCTCTGAGTTATCTGTGGTTCCTGTGACAGTGACCTCTGCTAAGTCTTTATCTTCACACCGTGTCCCAGATATAACTCACTATATCTCCCGCCCTCTGAGTTATCTGTGGTTCCTGTGACACTGACCACCGCAAGGCCTGTAGATCTACACTAAGTCCCAGATTAAACTTATTTTCTCCTGCCTTTTTCTTAACCAACTTACAGGAGGTAAACGTTGATCAAAGAAATTCAGAAGATTGCTTTTCACCCTGATAACATATGCAAACATATGCCATATGCATCTTTCACCTTTAGAGCAAGCATTGTTGTTTGATCTGCCCCAGAAAGCATGGCTGATTATGTAATGTGTAAACATGGCAGTAGCAGTGTCTTCTGACAAGAACATCTCGCTGACCCAACATCTAGCTAAACTAATTGACTGGGTTCACTGACTGATGAAATATAGCCGCCAACATGACAGCGAGGTGTTGCGCCATTTATATTGCCTCCAATACCGAGCCATTATTTCAGCGACTTTCAATATTTATGGCCACACATCATGGAGGTATTTGAGTGTAAGTAGCCCCCTGGTGGCAAGGTCCGTGGTCAAGTATGAGGCGGAGTCCATATTTCCTGCCGGTTACTGTTTCCTGGAACTTGTCACTTAAGCTTAAATGACATAGCAGTAAGCAGATGTCCTCTCCTTCAAGTTATCATCCTGATTAAGAACTATTTTGTACTTCTGCAGAGAGGGGGGAATTTTTCTGTCACTCTGTATGTTCGTTAAGTTTGATCTTCTCCCCTGAAACCACTGGTCTGAGTTTTATCTATTAGTCGGTAGGATGTTACATCTGCAGGGGACCAATTCAATCTATTTTCCATTAGGCGCAGACTCTTTTCCATCTTTTTATGACTTTTTGAAAAAAAAAATATTATACTTATAACTGAGTTTTCAAGGAGGCTGCACTTAAATTAACATGACAGAATCAGCCAATGGGAATGTAGATAACAAATTCAATATGTCATGTGCACTTTGATTGGCCGAAATCATCATCTGCTCAAGTCTGCGCTGGGAAAGGATTTAAAGAATTATTTATGAAGCAATTTGCAGAGATTTCCATAAAATGTTCACAAACATTTTAAAAGAAAAAGCAATGATCAGCGTAGCTCTGTGGGTAAAATATAGAAGCTATACTTTGTTAATATTCTCTCTGTTAGTATTATTAAATCTTCCTTGAATTTAAGTTAAATTTATTTATCTTAAAGAGTTCTTTAACATTAAGAACACAAGAAAAAAAAATATCATAAGATAAATTAAAGTTGTTATTCTAGTAATGGAGTGCGCATGCGTGATGTGAGTGGTGTGTTTGTGTATTTGCAGACGACCCCGCCGTGTGTGATCTATCACGCTACTTTTCCTGCGTCTCACATGTTCTGGGTAGGTGCTGTCGCCTCCACATTCATGGATTTTCCACCCCACTGCCACCAAGCATTATAAGTTAATAAAAGGATAATACAGTTTTATGAGATATCCAGGGAGGCACGACTCTCAGTAGGGCACTTACACGTCTGAGATATTGCCCAGAAAAGTATCACACTTTACAAGTGGTCATGTTAGCGACGTGTGGGGGTTGTATAAATAGGTCAGTGGGGGCAACCTTGCATCACACCCAAACAGATATTGACAAAAAGCTCCTTTCTCCTTCTTCAACTTAATTAAGGCTTCTTAAGCTATAATATGTCACATAGGCAGTAACTGTAAATGAAAAATGTTGTGCAACACCATTTATCGCCATCCAATCTCCACAAACTCCCCTCAATGGCCGTTTTATGCTTTGTTATGTGTCCAGCATGAGTTTGTGGACTGTTTTTATTTAGCTTATTTATCTCTTTTCAGATGAGGATCCATTCTCGCGATCACACTGTGACTGCTCGGTGCCGTGTGAGGAGATTATTTACGACCCGATCCTCACTTATGGAGGCATGTCTAATTTTGATACGGAGTCTCAGGTGAGGACGAGACAGGGCGCCCAAGTCGCGGCCAGATACCGGGAGGCGCGAGAAGTCGCCCAGAGAGTTACACCAGTCTACCGCACAGACAATACTAACATCATTGATTCGCTTGAGGACTCCCTTGATCACGTTATTAAGGCCCTGGAGAACGTTGGTGAGAGACTGGCCTACTCGCGTACGTTCTGCCACAATGTCAGCACCAAGATGCAGCCTCGTATCCGATTCCACCTGCAGAGGGCGCTGGATGGGGTGAGATATGTCGTCCATAATAACTTCGTGCGGGGCTGGGAGGTGATCAACGAGCGCACCGTGCATCATCTGACCACTGAGTTTTATGAGAGTATCAGTGCCTGTGACAGGACTATAAAACATTTGCAAACACTCTCCAGTGATGAAATCACAGCCAGGAAAATAGCCTACTTAATCATGGATAAGGAGATGACAGACAGGCTAGAACTGGCCATCAGGTCTATAGACAATATTACCACTGCCTATTACAAGTTCTTAGAGGGCAGCACCATATCTGATTATGAGTACACACCTCAAGGTCTCTATGACAAATACCTTATTCCAACCTCACTCCTCTTTAATTTAACTTCCAAATCCAAGGAATATTATGAGAATATTTCAAATCATTTGACTGGTTATGTGGACTCAATATTAACCATTAAGACAATATTAAAAGAAGTGCACCAAATTAGTGACTTCAATGAAACTTCGTACAACATGGCGCGTGAGAAATTCATACATCACTCAAAGCGCATCAATTATTACCTATTCCTATTTAGCAGTCGAGTGGTGATGAAGTCTGAAGAAATCATGGATGAGCGCATAGAACAATTTAGGCAGAAGAATGCCACATTTGTGCGGACAGTCACGGAGCTGCAGGGCGTCGTGGCGTCTCTCAGTTCCGGACTGATGGCTCGGTACAAGGAAGCCAAGGAGAGCCTGGTGACGTTATCTAGGTCAGCCCAGGAGTACTTGTCTAATACCTCACACACCAAGTATGCCTTGGCTGAAAAAGTCTTGTCCAAGAACATACAAGAACTCGTCCACTCTGTGAGAGGTCTTTTCCGCGAGATTCACGCGAGAGGTCACACAATGCATGACTGGTGGGTGCGCATGCGTGGTGACCTCATAGCTGTCTGGATGGCGATGATACAGGAAGAAACAACGAGGCCATTTTATGCACGTTTGTCACGTGCTGTTGATGAGATGTCAAATAACTCAGAAAGTGCTTCTTATCTCAGGGACGTATTTGCTCAACCGGAAATGCTTGGCTTACCAATCAAGCAACAACTTCAACTCAGTCCCAATCAATTCAGGAAAAGACTTAATGCTGATATCCCACATATGGCTGCTGATTTTGAAAATATGAGAAATATAGCATTATTTGATAAGGTAATGAAAGAAACCAATATCTTAGATGCTCTTGGGACTAGGGATGTGGAATTTCTAAGTGCATTTGAGACGTTATCAAGGAATATGAAATCATTTCAAAGAGCTAGTAAAATAGACACTACATTTTTCAGGTAAGAATCTTATTTGCTGCATATCTCATTAGATTGATTACTACTCCATTGTTGATGGCTTGTCACAGCGTTATGGAGGCATTGGTGATAAATTACAAACCTGGAGCAGTGACCTATGTGGTCAATCTAGTTACATCCTGTACAGACAAGTCTGACAGAAGGATTACGTCGGCAAGATAACATCGATTTTAAATTAGGAAGTTTCCATCTATCTTCAATAAAATGACAATTAATTCATGTAGCATAAGCTTCTTGATTAAGATGCAATTTAGTCCAACAGAGCTTGGTTTCAGGGAGAATTATCTTCGCCTTGATGTATACATGAGGGATCTCAGTTCCCACCAGGTGGAGCAGCGGCCTTCCTATAGTCTCGTGCAGCTTCTGAGTACGTATTGGTCACAAAGATCTGTCAAGGACAAGTTTTGTTAAATTGCCTCTCAGTTACTCTTTGATTTAGAAAATTAAAAGAATGAAAATGAATTAAGAATGAGGTAGTGACATCATCCACGTTGATTACATAGTGATAAATTTGAGGTATCTCAGTTATTTGAGCAATGATATAATATGAATATATCCCGGACAATGACAAGTTTTAACATTAAGGTTTTCCATAATTAAGCAGTGATACTTTTGTTAAGCAGGACCTAACAATATTTGAGTTTCCCACAGCTAAGTAGTGTAACACTGGGTTTTTCATAATTAATCAGCGATAACAGTGGGGTATCCCAGTTTGTTATACATTGATAACATTAGGGTATCCCAGTGTTCACACATTTGTGCCATTATTCATACAGCGGATATGTATCATCCAATCACAAAATTCTATTTATTATCTGGATGGATTGGAGTTCAAATATGAACAGTGAAAAGTCGGTGCATGTCCATTTAATCAAACTAGGGTCTACACCCAACCAGCAGTATATGATAACAACTTGAATGGTTTTCAAACTATAATTTATTTATTTATATGAGGCGCTCTGCTTAACTCTAATAAACATATGTAGATATACACAAGGGAATATGATGGTTTACCAGTTGATTTTATGTATAAATATTTCTTTACTTTTACTGACACACTTTATTCCACTCCTATATGAACATGACCTCTTCCCTTCCTTGAAAAATGACGTAATATTGATGTGTTTTTAGAAATGACGTATTATTTATGTGTTTCAGGTGATATTGGAGGTTCCATAGGCCTTTTTGTGGGGGCCAGTGTTCTCACTCTATTTGAGTTCCTAGACATCTTTATTGTGAATTATACCATTAAAAAGAAGGCACGAACACGCCATAAAGTACCACATGAAGCTAGACATTTAAACGCCAGTAGGGATCCCAAGAAGTCATCATCGAAGCCCAATGGACGCTACATGACGCGCGCAGACCGCGATACCTTTGTGTAACTTCCGGTCTGCCGCGAGAGTTCATTGCGACCAGGCGACAAGGATAAAACTGGTCTTCTGAAATATGGTCCATAAAGTTTATACAATGTTTATAAAGAATAAAGTCCACGTTTAACTTATTTAGATATGGTGTCATTTTGTTTTATGTCCAAACCCTTGAACACATCTTGACTTGATGTCGGTGTGACATAGTAAACTAATGACCCGTAATTATTGTAAACACGTGACAACCAAAATGCGATGGGGCCCAAATTTATGAGAGTAGTTGCCATTACTTGTTCACTAAATCCTATTGCCCTACTATTTTAAATTACTCAGAACATTTATAAAGTCCGCAAAAAGACACCCTTATTCTCAGTATCAGCGAGGAGAATGTAAAATATTAATTGTAAAATCTTTAAAGTGAATGATTGCTACCAGTTTTCATGTGTGCATAATCAAGAGAATAAGACATTGTCAAGGCAGGAATATAAGGTCTGTTTGAGTGCCTAATAGAAAGAGAAGATATGAAAAAGGACATGATACAGAACATTCCAAAGGTCGCCATTTCGATGTGAACCCTTTAGACGCACACGCCATTTTTCAGTTCGTGTCAAAGGACAGCAATGTCTCGAGGTGAAACCCTCACAAGGAGATCGATCATGACTGCGTAATTACGATATCTCAACAACAAATACACTTACAGAAATAATCTAAACTGTTCTGACCTTGAAAAAACAAGACGGACAAAGAAAACAGACAACGGGCACAGATAACAGGGGTCCAACTGGGGAAAGAGTGGTCATAAACTTTAGCAATATCTCAACAATGAAAACACGTACAGAAGTAATCTATACATCTCTTAACACGTGAGAACAAGACAGAAATAAATAGCATTTACTCCTCAAGTACTCTCCACGGCAGATCCAGGATCTATATTTGACTCTACCTCGCCATGCTAACTCTCGCTTTTGGCGAGACTGGCAAGACTTACCAAAATGTAAAATGGCCACGAGATCAACATTGGGCACTTATATGAGAGTAAAATTTTAATGACCATGTTATGCACTTTCCATTTTGAATTTGAAATGTTAATGAAATAAACAATATAAACAATATCCTACCCATTTACATTCAAATGTAGAGCTGACAACAGTATAACCAAAGGTACATATTGACTGATCATTTCCACAGACAGGTGGCACCACGAAGCCATAAACAACATAAATTCAGATGTTGAGTGCCTTATGGTTTTAGATTTTTGAGACGTTTTTGGCCAAAATTCCATTTATAATCCACCAAAGGGTAGTTGTATACATTCAATATCACTATTCACCACTATTAACATTCCACTGTTTTTATATAGCCCTTGATCAGAAATAGGAATAATCTTATGATCACGGTTCTGCCATTTAAATGCAATCGCTTTTTAAACTTATTTTCGCTGAGTATAAATATAATAAAAATAAATTTTGTATACAGACATATAAGAAATATATGAATACCTTGGATTGTACCATTAATTGCATCCTTTGATTGCAAATGATACATTTGATTACACTTGCAATCAATTTAATACTTATTGCCTTAAGGTTTATTGCCTTACGGCCTTTTCATTATGCAGACAGAAGGTAACGATTATTACATCACTGACACTCATAAATCTGCACAACTCAGGTGGATAAAAGATCAAGTATAAGAGACCTCAAATTACTCTCATTTGCTGTGTTTTCTGCTAGGTGTGTGATTAGAAAATAAAGAATCAATGTAATATAGCTTTAGTAAATTAATTGTGAAAGTCAGCTTTAATGATGATTTTCTGATATCTCTATTTAGACTGTATGATTTTAGCACAGTGAAATCTATAAAAAAACGGTTTTCAGAAATAGATTACATTGAGGAAGGAGGTTTCTGTTCAGGGACAAGGGGGTAAATAATATTTCTTAAATAACTTTGAATGTGATTGAAGTCTGCTCAATTCTCTTCTATTTTAAAATTTGTTCCATCAAATTCACTTCACATTGACTGGTCACTCTGTGACTGATCAGTGACCAGTCGTGCATGTTGTCTGACATATATATGCCACACGACCTCACTATGGTAAGATGTTTGGTAAGAGGTATATTGACAATGCTTTTTTAATGTGGCCTTCCTTAATTTAAACGTAGGAAATATCTGGAATATTATTTGCATTTTATCATAAATCTCGAACTTATCTACACCCTCCTCATACTGTAAGAATCTGATTCTGTCTGAATTGTGGAGCAGTAACCCGTGGATACCATTTCTAGACAGAACTACGAACATGGACGTATCTTAATGCATGCGATTAGAGACACATATGATTAAGAAGGTTAATTCTAAAATATACAAGCATTACATGTGAACGTATTAGTCTATTAACTGTTTATGAAAAGAAACAAATGTAACCACACCATAACATAGGCATGACCTGCATTGGTACAAGGAGATATTTGAGAATATTTAGGTAAGCATTTACATCCTGTTTACATGTCAATTTCGAAGGGAAACCTATTCCTTAAAAGCAAACTTAAGGTAACCACAAATATATTTTAGTTATATATTTTGATATATACTGGCTATGATTTTCAAAAGATTGAATCTCTTTACCAATAAAAATGTTAATACAATCATTTTCTGAGAATCCTGTTTATCTAAATAACTGTTAATAACTTTCAAGTGGTTAATTATCAGACACTTACCTTTTTGTAGGTTGTGACTATATAAATTCAGGGCAGCATAAGTTCTTTGATTCAGAATATTTACCATGATTTTTACACTCCTCATACAATACCATGCTAAAACATAACCTGAAGAAAAACTGTTTTGACAGATAAATGCACACGGGACCTATGACAGCTGGACGCCAAATCAACAATGCTTTATGTTTTTCTTTCAAAATATATATATTTAAGCATGATCATCATGGGGAATAAATTGCTTTTTAAATAATGAATCAACTGGTGTCAATACAGGATGCATCCTAGGCATCGCCTGCTAAAGGTCATTCTTACAAGTGATGTAATAGATGTAATATATACGTGTGCCATCATTGCATTGTTTGCCAGGCATCGGCCATCTATATGTGTGCATTGGTACATAACGGGATATCAAGGCTTTAACGCGTGCACTAGCAGGACATCATATCCTAAAATGAATACTGACAAATGTCCTCTTTATTGCAGACATCTGTCAAAAAACCAACTGGTGACAGTCACATATATATCATAATTGGGAATGAAAAAATCAACCCTATCCCGACAGGGGTGTCCTTGATAAAGTATTGTATTGGTTCATATTGATTTAACTATGTGTGATTTTCGCCATCATGTGAATAGCTTACAGACGTATACAAGCAGATGAGGCAATATTATATCTTATATTGTTCATATGGATGCTAATTATGCCAATAATTTCCACGTATTGTTACTTCCACTTCTCAGGCTCGGAGCATTATCATCACAGTCAGTAGTGATGCTTTTATCTGCTACCTCAGATGTTCTGACCTTTCATTGAATATACATTTATGCTAATTTCAGTGCATGATCTAGGGTTGAAAGATTATTGAAATACTCCATTATGGGTACGGTAGGCATAACAATAGCTATTCAACGTCTTGGACAATGGCATATGATTGGGAATGTAATAATGGATATCATTATAAGCTTATATTTGTTGAAGAATGTTTGGTGGGTGTATTTCATTCAGAGAACATTCACTCTGATAATAGCACATGGTGATTGTCATTGACAAAAAAGGACTCTTCATATTCCGTGATCAGTGCACTGGTTGGTCCCGATTGTTTTGATTTTAAAAAAAATGTTTGATAATCACATCCTTTTCAGAAAAAAGCTATATCTGATCAGATAGAGGTCAGCCATTGGGAGTTAATGCCCCACACTTTGCAGAAAGAATGCGGATATGTTTTATTCGGGAATATCATAGGCATGGTGGCACAAACCACAAACTTTGATAACCAGAACAGAGAGAACGAGCCAAAACAATAATTATGATAAGAATAGCCAGCCAACCTCTTGAAAACTCAAGTTACTTGCTGATAGGTATTGGAATGTCCAGGATGAGGCTCTAAACCTCCCCTGTGAGACATAGGGATGGTTTATGTTAGGGCGTGATGTGATGCCGCACGTGCAAGATGCACGCAGAGTGCACTAACATCAGGCACAAGGTGGCGCTGCTATCATATACCGCGGGGAACCCTAAGTCCTGTAACATAAAACACTCTTATGTCCCACCAAACATCTGCCGCACTCACGTTCAAATTACTTTCCATCCCTGACAGTGTTCTGATATTGATTACTTTTCAGGTTATTTTAAGAGAAACTGAGGATAGTGAAGTGAGGGATATATGCAAAGGTCATTAAACTCATTAATTCTATGAGCCAAGAAATTTGAGTGATATTGCAGCTTGCAAAGAGATGAATATATGATATGAAATTTCATTGGAGGAAATATAATATGAGTAGGATATTCGGAATACTATTTAATTTTGTAAGCCTACTTGAGAAAGTTTTCATTTTATTATTTAATTATTCAAGCAGTGAGTTGAAAAGTCAACGTGTACAATTAATATAAAGTGGGTCATTGGATATGTGAGCAGACAGACCATTCCAAATGTTACATGAGTTCCGTAATATATTTAGCTTGCCTGGGGAAGTTAGATTATAGTCTGGATATTTGAGCAGACCATTTTCCATGCCACTTGATTATGGCAGTTAGATTGTTATGTTGGTCTGGCGAGCTAAGAGGGTTTAGGGTGCTACTTGCTCAGGACTACTTCAAAGCTGAATCAGGGTTTAAAACTAAAGCAGTAGATACAAAGGTTTAACAGATATTTTTCTGTAGGTTTGTCTAAAGCTTGCGACATTGAAGTTTATTTGTGTAGCTGTGTTGTCACTCCAGGTATCAGGATTTCTTGAGCTTGTTATATGTCACTGTTCACTAAGTCATAAACAACACGCAAGCAGTAGAACCGGACCCCCATACTAACAGCAAGAGGCATCTACGCCTGCTCATCTTGAATGATTTACTGGCAGAAGCAGACATTGTACCACATGCCCTGACCACTGCTGTGAGGGCCTGAACCCATTGTGGAGATGTGGGGCCATACACGCCTACCTTAGTCCATTTATGCACCCTCTGAGGTCGGGAGAAACTACTAACAAATAGTATGGCTATGCAGACCTGAAGTAGGATGGTGCATCTCAAGCAATATTGCTGCCATCTGTTACAGGTGCATCACAAGCCTTGAAAAGTATTTGTTCTTTGAGGGTTTTTTGAGCACCAAGGATTGTATATCTATAAATCAGAGGTTTATAACATAACAAATGATCATAAAAGGGAGTTGATTGCTGAGAGTATTGTTCAGGTTACGACTATGCCATTGAGGAGATGGGATAGTCACAATGGAGATCACAGACAGAGCTAACATCAAGGAGACATCTAGAATATCTGAGGTAAGACGTTCTATAGACAGAGCATGCCAATATGGGATGGCATCGGGCACCAGACTAACACCGTTTTCCATTAAGGCAATTTGGATGACACATCAATGTGCCAAGTATAGGTACAGAGCCGATAACAATGTATTTGTAAGCCTTGGTTAGTTAAATCTGGTGTCACACACAGACAGAAAATATAGACACTTAGTGGTGCATTTAGCATACTGCATACAATCAACTTAATGATTTAGTCTTGTCAGTTTATTTATTTGTACTGACTCTTTTTCGTGATCTAAGTATAGAAGGGAAGGAATCAAAGCCAAATACCCGGTGCTGGGACTGTTGGGATACTAACATGTTAAGTGTGTGGAGATTTGTCTTCGTGGCTTATGCTGTGCACAATAATAAACTCAGACCAGTAAACACACTACCATGCCATGCATAAATACAAAACACAATGCCACATGTCTGTTATATAACAATATCATCGTGGTCTGCTCTAACAGACCTGTAGTTTCTCCGTTCCAGAACATTTAAGCTGGCGATGTGGATAATGCTGATAACATAACAGGCAAACAAAATGATTTCAATAAACCGTTCTGAAATTCAGGTCTTGTGTCACAACATTACCTACAAAAGTGGCGGTATGTATGTCAATGGGCACATTTTAGGAGGAGGATGTAGGCTATATAATTATTCGCTGTGCTTGCATCAAGTGGTGGACAGCTCAAACGGAGAATGAGAGGCGCAACTCTAATAACTAAGCTTACAACCTCATCGCCAGAAACAGGTTTGTGTAAGAAAACCACATGGATGTAGATTGTCGGAAGTCTAGAGGAAAACACACATATCAAAGCAAAAGCACTTTACCGACAGTTTGGAGATGTCAGTCCTGATATGACAATAGTAAAGTTTATCTGATATGGACACCAGTCACTTGGCTCAATTATTCCAACTATCCCGGACGACAAACAACTGGTATTAATCACATGTCATTGGCAATGTGTGGTGTTAAAACCTCCATCTGCAAGTCATAACAAATGAGCAGGATAAAAAATACATGCATAAACTAGACGAGAGATGGATAAGCACAGGCACGGGAGCAGCAAGACCAGTCTGCAGAGCAGGAACAGTCTGAACAGAGTCATTATTATAGATGACAGTCCTGCCCGCATGAGGGCGCTGCACAGGATGGAAGTTGCCGAGAGAAAGACGGAAGAAGATACAAACTGGAGATCTGTGCTGTATGACTTCAGCCAGAACACCACCATTCACGGCCTCAAACAGATCACAGAACCCACACCATTCAACATCAGAAGGTCTCTATATACTTATATACAATCTTTTCTTATTTAAGAATCTTTGTTTTCAAGGTCTTTGTTCATACATATTTGCGCCTTTGCATTTTTATAGATATATTTAGTTAACTATTAAAGTTATACAATATTTTGGTTAAAATAACTGCACAGAATGTTCTACTCCTTGTTTTTCGCTTATAGTTGTAAATGTGGCGCGCCATATGTTGAGTCAAATTATATGAGCGATAATGGGGTTTAAAAAAAAGTAATGGGTTCTTATGCCAGTCTGGGTTGTGTCTTGTGAATTATTCACATCATGACAAATTTGTAGCCTCTCTAAAATTATGATTGCTTTAAATGTTAAAAGAAGAAATAGAAAATCATAAGATAAAAATCATAAGGATATTACAAATATTGACATTACAAGACATTGTTACATGTCACAAGGTAAATTTTATTTATAATAAATATAATTTATTGACATTGATTCAATAGATACGTTTTATTTTTAAAAGGGACATATGTATGCAGTAAATTTGAAAGTTGTCGATGGTTGTATTTGGAACTCCATCACTCAAGTGGAGTAAATGGTTATCTATTGTTGGCCTCTCACATTCCAGCCTCCATATTGGTCCAATTGGACAGAAAATATAAAATAATTGCTCCCATTGTCCTATCACATATAATTATATGTAATTGCGACTTTGTATAATTTGCACAAATTCATGCGCCGATCGTGACCTTAAACTGATCAGTAATCTAATGGGGGTTGAACCATTGAAAGAAATATTCCCCCACTTATAGCCAGACACGCTCATACCCCCATGATGCTCCTGAACAGAAAAGGCTATTAACAGAGCTATGAACTAGCATTATCTGGGACCAATGCTGTACAAATATTATCATTATCATTATAACTCCATTATATTTTGATATAAAAAAAACAAAACAGCAACCTGCAGTTTCACAACACTCATCATTTTTATATATATTTTTCTTGTAAAACATTTGCAGACATTTTCTTATTTAGGAGAAATGCATTCCTTAAACTCATATCGAAGAAATAGTCTATTCAGCAAACACTAAACGGTGATTGTGCCTGATTTCAATTCTAAGCAATCTTTCAGATTACATAATGTTTGAAAGGCAACTTTACACCGGCTTTGATCACTCATAAAAGATGAGGATATAGTGTAGGTCATTAATAAAAAACCAAACATATTTGTTTACGTTATCATTGAGGAAGGTCATCATAAAGGGTCAATAAAATACTTTTAGACTTGATAAGTTTGAAAACTGAAAAAAAAGAAAGAAATAATCTGAAACCTGCCTGAGAAATTAACTGTTTAATGGGGATATAGTTAATATACTTTTAACAGACAATACTTGCAAAAAGAGCGATTTTAAAACACACAAAAAAAATAATAATAATAAAAATTATAAGATAAATAAATGAATGAAAAATAAACAAATAAATGAATAAATATTTTTTTTTGACACGGTGTATGTTTTAGCTTGGAAAGTGTTTAATTTATATTTCATGCCTAAGAGGTATTCATTCTGTTAAAGGTTTAAAAACTTTCCTCGTTTATATACTCACTATAAAAGGCTGTTTTATATCGAATAAATGTCAATGTTTTATAGCACATACATTCTATGACTGATACCCAACCGTTCCATCTATACACAATTTGAATATTGTGTGATTTTATTCAGTATGTGATTTATATCCTTTTTACTATTTGCGTTGCATTCATCACGATCGATGAAATGGTCAAAACTTAATGAAGTTGTTAATAGAATTTCCAAAGGCCCATCATAAAACTACAAAGGGAATCGGAAATTGTTCCTCTCTTTGCCCGATAGCTGTTTTCTATTGTAATAATCTATGTCAGACACACGTCTGTGCTTTATTATAATGGTATTAGCTTTATGCATTATGTCTCTTTGGGCTATTCCTTATTGGCGTGTGCACACGAGATATGCGGTATGATGTAGGGCATTTTATCTCGGTGGTAGGCATACTACTCTAGGTTTATATAACTAGTGCGCAACACGTGGTAAATACAACCAGTCAAATAGCAATTGGCAAAACATTCATTGACTGGAACTCATTGTATTGTTTACCATTCAAAGAGGTCCTATTTGAGCGATAACATACACTTTGAGGATTTATAATTACACGTAGATGTGGGATTAACAATGTTTACCTGAATCTTCTCCTAAAATAAATAATAGCATGACCAGAGACATAAAGTGTACATAATGAATCGTGTTGATCTATATAATAGCAGGTAAATTGCTTCCAGAGTGCTGTGGGTGATCATACTGCTGGGAGGAATTGCAATGTTCACAATACAGGTGATTGATAGTATACTACATTATCGCTCACGTCCCGTCGCAGTTAACGTGAAGATAAACTACAACGAGACTTTAACATTCCCGGCAGTTACCATATGTAACCAGAATGCTTTCAGGTATGTTGATTTAAAGAAGTAAGTATTTGACAGGCTATTTGTAATGTATAGTTTGGTTGATGAAGTATCATTTCCGCACTTTTAGCACAAACCAAGTTTTTTTCCTTTTTGACACTGAATAAATAATTGTGCAATTGATTTCTCATGAAATGTGTTTTATCATATCTTCAAATATTATCTCGTACATCTTGATCAAAATGTCAATGTCAATGTCAAAATGTATCAATTCCTTTGTTTGGAAATTAATCATTTAAGGTCATTATGAACAAAGTGAAAATCGTATATTAATATATAAGAAATAAAAGTTAATATTTATTTTGACGTGAAGGACAACAGTGGCGGCATCTCAGGGTCGGTACGATCTCATTACCGATCTGTTTTCTGAAAACTGGCGAGCTGCTGATGACGTCAGCCTGAAGAATATCACTCTGGATGATCTCTACCAATCAGCAGCCCACAATAAATCTGACGTCATCGTGGGGTAAGCACATTTTTGAAACATTTAAAACCTATCCAGACAAATCTGTTTTTGTTCTTATTTGGATGATTACAATTCATTACACATTGGTACCGATCTGGTTTTAGACAAATTAAGCAAATCCTATCTGTCATCGATCCAATTACTAGAAAGTTGAACGTTTGTATTTCAAACCTTCACCCAGTGTCCTTTTCAGATTTCCATAGCATCAGTCGGGGTTGCAGTAAATGGATCTTTAGCATTTTGCTTCTCATTGTTCTGCGGTGAACAGACTTAGCAGTTTCATGCCAGCAAGATTCAGCCCCATGCCAGTAGGATTCAGCCTTATGCCAGTAGGATTCAGCCTCATGCCAGTAGAATTCAGGCTCTTGCCAGTAGGATTCAGCCTCATGCCAGTAGGATTCAGGCTCTTGCCAGTAGGATTCAGCCTCATGCCAGTAGGATTCAGGCTCTTGCCAGTAGAATTCAGCCTCATGCCAGTAGGATTCAGGCTCTTGCCAGTAGGATTCGGCCTCATGCCAGTAGGATTCAGCCCCATGCCAGTAGGATTCAGCCTCATGCCAGTAGCATTCAGCCTCACGCCAGTAGCATTCAGCCTCGTGCCAGTAGGATTCGGCCTCATGCCAGTAGGATTCAGCCCCATGCCAGTAGGATTCGGCCTCATGCCAGTAGGATTCAGCCCCATGCCAGTAGGATTCGGCCTCGTGCCAGTAGGATTCAGCCCCATGCCAGTAGGATTCAGCCTCATGCCAGTAGGATTCAGCCTCATGCCAGTAGGATTCAGCCTCATACCAGTAGGATTCAGCCTCATGCCAGTAGGATTCAGCCTCATGCCAGTAGGATTCAGCCTCATGCAAGTAGGATTCAGCCTCATGCCAGTAGGATTCAGTCTCACGCCAGTAGGATTCAGCCTCATGCCAGTAGGATTCAGCCTCATGCCAGTAGGATTCAGTCTCACGCCAGTAGGATTCAGTCTCATGCCAGTAGGATTCAGCCTCATGCCAGTAGGGTTCCTGCTCATGCCAATAGGATTCGGCCTCATGCCAGTAGGATTCAGCCCCATGCCAGTAGGATTCAGCCTCATGCCAGTAGCATTCAGCCTCACGCCAGTAGCATTCAGCCTCGTGCCAGTAGGATTCGGCCTCGTGCCAGTAGGATTCGGCCTCATGCCAGTAGGATTCAGCCCCATGCCAGTAGGATTCGGCCTCATGCCAGTAGGATTCAGCCCCATGCCAGTAGGATTCGGCCTCGTGCCAGTAGGATTCAGCCCCATGCCAGTAGGATTCAGCCTCATGCCAGTAGGATTCAGCCTCATGCCAGTAGGATTCAGCCTCATACCAGTATGGTTCCTGCTCATGCCAATAGGATTCGGCCTCATGCCAGTAGGATTCAGCCCCATGCCAGTAGGATTCAGCCTCATGCCAGTAGCATTCAGCCTCACGCCAGTAGCATTCAGCCTCGTGCCAGTAGGATTCGGCCTCGTGCCAGTAGGATTCGGCCTCATGCCAGTAGGATTCAGCCCCATGCCAGTAGGATTCGGCCTCATGCCAGTAGGATTCAGCCCCATGCCAGTAGGATTCGGCCTCATGCCAGTAGGATTCAGCCTCACGCCAGTAGGATTCAGCCTCATGCCAGTAGGATTCAGCCTCATGCCAGTAGGATTCAGCCTCATGCAAGTAGGATTCAGCCTCATGCAAGTAGGATTCAGCCTCATGCCAGTAGGATTCAGCCTCATACCAGTAGGGTTCAGTCTCATGCCAGTAGGGTTTGGCCTCATGCCAGTAAGAATCAGCCTCATGCCAGTAGCATTCAGCCTCATGCCAGTAGGATTCGGCCTCATGCCAGTAGGATTCAGCCTCATGCCAGTAGGATTCGGCCTCGTGCCAGTAGGGTTCAGTCTCATGCCAGTAGGGTTCAGTCTCATGCCAGTAGGGTTTGGCCTCATGCCAGTAAGATTCAGCCTCATGCCAGTAAGATTCAGCCTCATGCCAGTAGGAAATGTAGGGAGTGTTGCCTTATATTCTTGAGCACAGTTGATTTTAAATCAGATCTAGTCTTCCCAAATTTTCCAACCCCAGATTTTGAATGTGGCTTCAATTACATTCTCCAGAGCACATATGAATCACTGAGGCTATAACGTCATTAATTAGTATATTTATATCCAAGTACTAGTTATTGAGTATTGTATTTAAGGCATAAATATTTTTCACATTGATCATTTCAGTTATGACATGCATGTTATTATTTTAGACTGATAGGACAATATCACAAATCTCCTGTGACCCACACACCCTGATAATTGTGATTACACATTCCAGTCAGATGTTGGTCCATTTGAGTAACACACACCACACTGATTGATTCCACCTGATAGCAGATCTCTTTCTAACTGACTGAGTGGTATTTACACAGATTTTGATCTGGGATATCACTGTAATATTCCATTCAATCAAGATAATTTTCACTATATTTCTCTGAAATGGCCAAAATGTTTTTCAATTTGCAAATTACTGCCAGAAATCCACCTTTAGAAATTATAACTACTGTTATAATAACTGTAATTCAACTTTCAATTTTCATTCTTGTGTACTAAAGTGGTAAATCAATATAATTAATTTTATACAGATAATTATGGAGATCTCTCAGTGCTCAGATCAAAACTCTAAATCAAACTGGGATTCTGGCAGAAAAACCAGAGTAACATGTAACAAGAAGTGGCAAATTCTGGAGATAAGTAAAAATAATATTGGCCAAGGGGCAGATTGTCAACTTGCTAGCTGCCTGTTGCATAGCTGGCACAGGGGCCTTAAACCACCCTGTTGTGAAGGAAATCAAAGTTTGGGTGCAACCACCTATTTTTAGCTTTTGTTTAATTTTCTTCGAGTGGTTATCTGCTTCTTGTAATCAATATAGTACTTTTTACTGCTCTGTACACCTGACATATGACAACAAAACTAGTTTATATTGTGACAACATCTAGTAAGGCTAGTCGATGTTGTCAATCAGTCTTGATGAATAATGAGGTGTTCAGATTTCTACCGTAAAGGTAAGAATATACCTCTTTGATGATAGGCAGAGGAATATACAATACCATGTGTACTGTTACATAACGTTCGCATTGTTAAGCTTTGATGCGGCATGCAGACTCGACATACAGAAATATATTGTGCACTATCAGACCTTTGTCCACAAGTTGGATGTCAGAGCAGAGGGAATGATAAAAAGTAGATGTCAGTACCCCACGTGACATGAGTTAATATCAATAAACGTGTAAAGATGACAGAACCATCATTCCACATAAATATTCTTGAACTTTGAATGATATACGTTCGGTTATTTAGATGAGTATAGTTCTTGGATGATATATGATTAAGCCAAACACCATTTGTCACAATTCATAAAAATGACTGTTTATAATTTATTAGAAAATATGCTCAGAGTGAATTGTCTAGATACATCCTATATGTCAATATAAAGAGAAGGAATCCATAAAGTGTTTCTGGTAGAGTCTATGATGTAAATTGCAAAAGGACCATGATGAATCAGTTCTCATTCATCTGATACAGGTTGCTGGCTGTGCTGATAATGAAGATCAAGTCATTAATCTCATAGACACACAATAGGTGGGCTTCACCTATTGTGTGAATGGATTAGCAGGGTGTGGACCATAAATAGATTAGCAGGTTATTAACTTTATGCAGAGAAAGGCCAGATAAATGGGGTTCTTGTAGGTTATCTTGACAGAGGACATGTCATATTATAGATGGGATTGATAGAATAACTGCAATTTATAGGCAACAGTCAAAGATGGAGATACATCTGATTTATCACATGTAGAGAAATTATGGGTTTCAAAGACAAGTGTAGTTTGTGGACTGTGATTAGAATGTTCAATTGAAGCCAGATTGGAGGGTCGTGTAAGCTGAGATTAAATCTGTCAGACAATACATAGTATGGTATGCCATTTAGAGCACCAATCATAGAAGTTGTCTATACTAATGAAAATATTAGCATGCCAATGCCTGCATAACACAAGGATAAGGTTTGCGAAGAGGTAAGTGTGCCAAGGTTAAGCTAATGGATGATGGGGTAGTGGTATGTGACTAATTGGTCCCTACCCATCTCTGTTATAAAGAGTTTTCATAAATATAACTGTACAAATATATGAGGCTTCTTGCTCATTTGAATTGTTTGATTATGATTCTGTTTAAGATAAATTGCAGCTTAAGTCAGTGTTTGGTATATGAAGGTAAAAGGGTGTCAGGGCTGTGAACTTTGTTGACTCCTTACAGTACCTTACCCATCCCAGTCTCTCCTGATGACCCCTAGATGATCCCATGCAGCCCCACCAACAGCAGTGTATGATAGATCCCATACACTCTTCCCCAAATATCCATTCATTTAAGTATAGCACAATACTTGATGCATTTGTGCCCAAAATACCAAAATGTATATTTGCCCCCAACAACATACCCTCTTATGAGGCAGAAAGATGTTCGAATTAAGGCCTAGTAGTACAGTTAACCTCAAATGTTAGAAGCAATGTAGTCTGTAGAAAGCTTTGCATGAAGTAACCTCCATTTGGCCAATATGGATAAATCTTCACAATTTTATCTCCCTACTTCCGTGATCAAAATACATCTGTTTATAATTGTCGTTATTTGTCATACACATTGGTCATTAAGAGAGCCAAAGGGAGTGACCTGCGTGACCTGCATGACCGGTATGATTGATGTGTGATAGAGAAACAGGATCTCTGTTGTGATGTGGTAAATCTCCCATTAATAGAAGGCAGAAAGCTACATATCCCAGGTATGATAATTATAGACTATTGGGAATACTGGAAAATGTTGTTGGAATTATTGGGGCTGTTGGAAAACAGATGGGGTGCTGGCCGAGCCTCTAAGAAGCAGCTCCATAGTTTATATGGAAATGGAAAGACTAGGACTTTTTCAGAGCCAGGAGGGAAACATTAAATATACAATGGAGGGAAGAAATGTGATAAACCTAAAGGCATGAACTATCTTGTATGCATTCAAAACCTGCTTGTGGGAATCTCATCATCTGGATGTGATATTGTAGCAGGGTACTTAGGCACCAAGATGAAGATGTGAACGCTATACAACAAAATCTCTGATAATGTGTAGAGAAATGGAGGTCTGGACTGTGGAGCATTGAGGATATTACACATGGCCAGGAAAAAAAAATAAAAAAAATAAAAACAAAAACAAAAAACTACCCTTAGTCGCAGTGAGACACGATAAGGATAAATATATGGCAGGCCCAGAACGAGATAAAGATAAAAACACAGAAAGCCTGGGTAGGCTCGTAGAGTAACACAATGCCAGAACTATCTGCCTCAAAATAAATCCTGAACAAACCTGAAATCATCACCCGCAACCCTTGTTTTGATGGTATGCCAGAAATTAGACACAAAATGGAAAGAATAAAGTTCATGAAGTGCTTAATTGTTCAGCATACATTATCAGTATGTCATAACAGGGTCAATACTTTACTATTATCTGATGATTCGGGATCATGTTCAGCAGCTCTTTAATGACACAAAGAGCCACTACTTGTTGGTCCTGAAAAGATATTCACCCAACTTATAGCCACCATGTGTCTAGTGCTTAGTGCTTTGTTACAGCCATCACAAATAATCTTTCCGTTTACACAATAGGCATGATTGCATTCGCTGCTAACCCATATTCAACGTTTTCAGTTGTTTCTTACTCCAAACACACTCAAAAATTAGGTGTCATGCAAATTCGGGTACAAAGTCAGGTACATTCGCTGTACACAGTTTGAAGATACATGTATTTTGCGTCCAGATATATACAATTGTATAAAAGCTGTCATAAAAAAAACTTTCAAGGAAATCATTTTGGAATAGCAGTCCAGATTCAGGTCCCATTAGGTATTAGGTCCCTAAGAGATTCTTATGCAATACAGTTCACAACCCTTCTGCTGTTCTTTGAACTGAGCATGTGAACTTCCTGCTTACTGGCCGCCATATTGAATTTAAGTCGTTGAACAAAACAGAGAATATTTCAAATGCACATTCAATGGGGAAATGTTCAACATTAAAACATTTTTGTATGTCCCGTTGAGAAAACAAACTATTATTCACAGTTTGCATGTATTATTAATGTCTTTTGGTGATTATTTTACTTGAAAACACAGTTTAAAGGCCTTGTTTACATGGGCGAAAATATGTATAATTGACCACAACAAACATTACTCCCGGAAGTGGTGAAAAGAAGGTGCTCTCTAGCGTTTGAGCGATAATAGGTGAAAGATCGGCGAACTGTATATTCGACCAACATTCGCCCATATCGGTTTGGGTGCTTTCACAGCTTGGCTTAAGGTCTCACAAATGATTTTCAAGGTAATACCAAGGGGGAGAATGCTTTCACCGGTATGACCTATTGAACTTTTTAATCTACCAGACTGTTCCTTACCTGTGATTCATCTCTGAGGTCAGATAGATATACTCACTTATGGGAAAAAACACGTGTTTCTGATAATCCTGCTAATATTGTGAAACATATCTAGACATATTCAAATATCTAGCATTATATATATAGGAATTCTGACGATTCATGACATACTTTATTTAATTTATCTATAGAAACTACCGCACTTAGATATACATAATAAGGTCACCAACCAGTATTTGAATGAATGTTCCCTTGTTGTTGAATTTAGGTTGAAAATTTTGCTGATTCCCAATACGGATATAACACGTCATGGTTATTAGAAACACACAAATAAACGCATTTAGCAAAAATGCTGCATTCTCACCAAATGTAAGCGTGAAATGGACGCTTTAATTATATAGCGTCAACAATATGATAGGGTTAACAATATGATAGGGTTAACAATATGATAGCGTCAACAATATGATAGCGTCAACAATATGATAACATCAACAATATGATAGCGTCAACAATATGATAGCGTCAACAATATGATAGCGTCAACAATATGATAGAATTAACAATATGATAGCGTCAACAATATGATAGCGTCAACAATATGATAGCGTCAACAATATGATAGCGTCAACAATATGATTGCGTTAACAATATGATTGCGTTAACAATATGATAGCGTCAACAATATGATAGCGTCAACAATATGATAGCGTCAACAATATGATTGCGTTAACAATATGATAGCGTCAACAATATGATAGCGTCAACAATATGATAGCGTCAACAATATGATAGCGTCAACAATATTTAATTATTTAATTATATATTAACAATATTTAATTATATAGCGTCAACAATATGATAGGGTTAACAATATGATAGGGTTAACAATATGATAGCGTCAACAATATGATTGCGTTAACAATATGATAGCGTCAACAATATGATAGCGTCAACAATATGATAGCGTCAACAATATGATAGCGTCAACAATATGATTGCGTTAACAATATGATAGCGTCAACAATATGATAGCGTCAACAATATAATAGCGTCAACAATATGATAGCGTCAACAATATTTAATTATTTAATTATATATTAACAATATTTAATTATATAGCGTCAACAATATGATAGGGTTAACAATATGATAGGGTTAACAATATGATAGCGTCAACAATATGATAGCGTCAACAATATGATCATAATTCAAGTTTTTTTCAAGAAGTGGTTATCAGTTTAACTTTTTATTATTTTGAACATAAATTTGATAAGTTTACCACAACAAAAATACTCACATCAAAATAGCGCGAAACTCACTTTTTCACGCTATTTTTACATGTTCTCTCAATTTACATGTTCAAATTGAAATACTGGAAAAAGAAAAAAACATGGAATCTACGCACGATAACAACATATTCCGCTTCGAATACTCGAAAGTAAAAGTCAATTTGTACCATTTACTTTGGCAAACATGTCTAGACATTTGTCCACAAGTATCAATCTCTGTTTGTATCATGCATATTAAGAGCTAATGCATAGATCTGTGATTGAAATATTAATGTCATGAAAGAGTAGCGACCATGGATCAGGGACCACCATGAATGTTATGATAGAGTAGCTACCATGGATCAGGGACCACCATGAATGTTATGATAGAGTAGCGACCATGGATCAGGGACCACCATGAATGATATGATAGAGTATCCACCATGGATCAAGGACCACCATGAATGTTATGATAGAGTAGCTACCATGGATCAGGGACCACCATGAATGTTATGATAGAGTAGCTACCATGGATCAGGGACCACCATGAATGTACCATGGATCAGGGACCACCATGAATGATATGATAGAGTAGTCACCATGGATCAGGGACCACCATGAATGATATGATAGAGTAGCCACCATGGATCAGGGACCACCATGAATGTTATGATAGAGTAGCTACCATGGATCAGGGACCACCATGAATGTTATGATAGAGTAGCTACCATGGATCAGGGACCCCCATGAATGTTATGATAGAGTAGCCACCATGGATCAGGGACCATCATGAATGATATGATAGAGTAGCTACCATGGATCAGGGACCACCATGGATGATATAATAGAGTAGTCACCATGGATCAGGGACCACCATGAATGTTATAGTAGAGTAGCTACCATGGATCAGGGACCACCATGAATGTTATGATAGAGTAGCGACCATGGATCAGGGACCACCATGAATGTTATGATAGAGTAGCTACCATGGATCAGGGACCACCATGAATGTTATAGTAGAGTATCTACCATGGATCAGGGACCACCATGAATGTACCATGGATCAGGGACCACCATGAATGATATGATAGAGTAGTCACCATGGATCAGGGACCACCATGAATGATATGGTAGAGTAGCTACCATGGATCAGGGACCACCATGAATGATATGATAGAGTAGCTACGATGGATCAGGGACCACCATGGATGATATAATAGAGTAGTCACCATGGATCAGGGACCACCATGAATGATATGGTAGAGTAGCTACCATGGATCAGGGACCACCATGAATGATATGATAGAGTAGCTTCCATGGATCAGGGACCACCATGAATGATATGATAGACTAGCTATCATGGATCAGGGATCACCGTGAATGATATGGTGGAGTAGCTATCATGGATCAGGGATCACCGTGAATGATATGGTGGAGTAGCTATCATGGATCAGGGATCACCGTGAATGATATGGTCGAGTAGCTATCATGGATCAGGGACCACCATGAATGTTATAGTGGAGTAGCTATCATGGATCAGGGATCACCGTGAATGATATGATAGAGTAGCCACCATGGATCAGGGACCACCATGAATGATATGATAGAGTAGCTACCATGGATCAGGGACCACCATGGATGATATAAATGTGTAGCTTCCATGGATCAGAGACCGGTAATGAATTTAAAATGGAATTGTATCGTTATTCTTGACAATGTCTGATGGTATAGTAGATAACATTTCATCTCTCCACCAGAATATATAATGACTAACTAATAATAGAAAAATGTTTCTCTAGTGACATGCGGCTCAGAAAAGTAAAACCCATATACTGATTAGTTGCAAGAATAATACATTAATTATAAACCCAAAAGGGATACTACAAGAAATATGTTCAAGATGAGGGAATTATTTAACAGGAGCACATGGCTATGTGGTCTCAGACGGCACAGTTGCGAGATGCAAAGTGAGCATCAATACCCTTAGTCAGGAGGGCGCACAGCTGTGTGGTCCAACAAAGCCCCCAATGCGTGCCTAAAGTGTGTCCATATCTCATCAGCGAAGAATTAAGCATCGCAATAACATCCTGGGGTCACCATTCTGAGGTCACCGTTTAGAGGTCACCGTCCTGAGGTTCACCGTCCTGGGGTCACCGTCCTGGGGTCACTGTCCTGGGGTCACCGTCCTGAGGTCACTGTCCTGGGGTCACCGTCTAGGGGTCACCGTCTAAGGGTCACCGTCTAAGGGTCACCGTCTAAGGGTCACCATCCTGGGGTCACCGTCCTAGGGTCACCGTCCTGAGGTCACTGTCCTGAGGTCACTGTCCTGGGGTCACCGTCTAGGGGTCACCGTCTAAGGGTCACCGTCTAAGGGTCACCGTCTAAGGGTCACCGTCTAAGGGTCACTGTCCTGAGGTCACCGTCCCGGGGTCACCGTCCCGGGGTCACCGTCCTGAGGTCACTATGTCAACAGCGAGGAGTGGGATAGGGCTGACACATATCAATGGACAAGGCGGAACAATCTTAGTGGCACGCTTTAATTGACACTTTTGTTAATTTATAAAGGGGGGGGAATGTTTTGATATGGAGATGGGCCTTTTGTAGCAAGCAATTTGAAATAAAGCAATATCATATTCTATGATTAGTCTACAATACAATTAGAGCCATCAATTTGACATATCAAATAGGTCAGTTCATATATATTGTGGACAATTAGACATGGGTTGATATATTCCTGAATACACGCTCAAACATTTGATTGCGCATGGCCATATTTTTCAATATGTTATCAACCGAAATGCTACTCTATTCGTTGTCATAATGAATTTACCTTTTAGGGATATAGAATTAATATTCCTTTCCATTTCATATTTTTGTTATAATATGCAGAACCAATGAAGGATAAACTCTATGTTAGGTTTTAATCATATTGATTGGTTTTCAATACAACTAAAGAACTCTCACTGATTAACTCCATGTTGTGAAATTTGGAAAGTGTATATGGAATAATACGGAAAGAGAAGCATACTATTCCCATCAAATCATCAAAATCTAAATGTTTTGGATATCTCATTGTCCTTTTTTCATATTTTGAGAACATTTTAATAAATGAACAAGACTTTGTCCGCTCATGTGACAGTGGCGGATCCAGAATTTTTGTTACCCCAGAGGGGCTCAAATGTGCTCTGAAAAAAAGCGGGAGGGGGTGTTAAAAAGCCCCCCTAATCACTGACCCCCCTGGATCCGCCATTGTGTGAGTAGTATTAATGGTCACAAGAATGACTGCGATGTATGAATATACTGAAATGAAACTTCCTCAAACAAAACCAAAGGAAACATGAAACTTTTGCTCAGAAATGTCCATCAGAGATTTGATGCGATATGTTTCAGGTGTGAGTGGGACAATAAGGCTTGCAGTCATGAAGATTTTGAGACAACTCTAACTGATCATGGCCTGTGCTATAGCTTCAATACTGGGAAGAATAACTCCACCTTGCGGGACGCCACACAGACAGGTCAGTCAGCGCACCGCAGTGCCCCCTAGTGTCGAAAATATCTATGATTTTTAGTGACGCGATTATCAATACTCTCAAGCGACGCAAGTATTATTAATTTCTAGTGATACATGTGAAAGATGTATTAATGTACTCATATCAGTGCACTTAAGTGACACTTTAGTGAAGTACGACTTGATCCCATATTAATCCTCAGCTATTTTTGGTGTAAACATATAATCCAGGTCAATAGAGTATATTTTGAGGAGAGTTTGTGGCAACTTTCAGAGAGTACATAGTGTATAAAAGAGGTTTTATTGTATATTGCCTCACTAAGTGATGTAGTTTTGATACAGGTGCTGACCGAGGGTTGAGACTCAAGCTGAACATTGAGCAGTATGAATACATGCGAGGCCCCAATGATGGAGCTGGGCTGAAGATCCTCATCCACAGTCAGCGGGACCAGCCGCAGGTGCGGGACCTGGCGCAGGCCATACCCCCGGGGTCGCATGCCTTCGTCGGCATACAGATCGTCCAGGTGCGTCACGCTCTTGCCAGTTATATCTCTATGGATGTGGCTCCTGGGTGCTGGACATTTGCATAATATGAGCTTTTGATGTTTTTTTTCTACACTGTCCACCAGAGGCACACGCAAATTATAAGTTCACCATGTCGCCCTCTGGTGGAGGTTTTTTTCTGTGTGATCGCCCCGCTGTTCTATCTTCCCCCCTATCTATACCAATACATAACTTTAACTCTTAAAACTTGATTTTAAAATAAAACCATACTTGAATAGAAAGGTATTATCCGACCATTTGTAACACAAAATATTCATTAAAAAACAAGGTTCATAAAAATAGAATTCTGCGCACTGCACAATCTACTCTTTCCTTTCTTTCTATTTCTGTTTTTCCCAAAATCAATCAGAGAAGGTATAATGATCAGGTGAGTAGGCTTCTCTACTATACTTCTGGTCTCCGCACTTGACACAGTTTAAAGTATTTGACCTATTATTATGGGAGAGAAATTTTGAAACTTTATATTGTGTTTTAGGTGCATAATCTGAAGGAGCCTTATGGGAAATGTGATGACAGCAAAACTTTAAAGTATTTCAAAGAATACACAATGTCCACATGTTTGCTGGACTGCAAGCAGCGATATCTGGTGGACAAATGCGGTTGCATAGACTTCTATATGCCAAGAAACAAATCAGGTAACATGGTTTATTGATATCAGACTGATATGGTGTGTAAGGCGCCGAGTAAACCAGTGAAAAATTCATACAACACATATGATATTTGCCCTCAAATAACTTCACTATGTCCATGCCTTATGAACCTTTTTGTATGTATTTCGTCAATATTTTGATTATTTCAAGGATTGAAAGGCATAGAGTGATAAAAATCAGAAATAATATAGTAATTTTCAGATGTTGTCTTTGCTTACACATTTCACACACACACACACACACACACACACACACACACACACACACACACACACACACACACACACAAACAACACACACATATAATGTGTATATTTTATATTGTTGTGTGGATCTTGCAGGGCTTCCTCCGGTGTGTGACCTTGAGCAGTACATGTCCTGCCTCCTGCCCACCATAGGTATGTAGCCTGTTCCATAATGTGTTCTGCCCACCATAGGTATGTAGCCTGTTCCATAATGCCCCCTGCCCACCATAGATATGTAATCTGTTCCATAATGCCTCCTGCCCACCATAGGTATGCAGCCTGTTACATAATGCCTCCTGCCCACCATAGGTATGTAGCCTGTTCCATAATGTGTTCTGCCCACCATAGGTATGTAGCCTGTTCCATAATGTCTCCTGCCCACCATAGGTATGTAGCCTGTTCCACAATGTGTTCTGCCCACCATAGGTATGTAGCCTGTTCCATAATGTGTTCTGCCCACCATAGGTATGCAGCCTGTTCCATAATGTCTCCTGCCCACCATAGGTATGTAGCCTGTTCCATAATGTCTCCTGCCCACCATAGGTATGTAGCCTGTTCCATAATGTCTCCTGCCCACCATAGGTATGTAGCCTGTTCCATAATGACTCCTGCCCATCATAGATATGTAGCCTGTTCCATAATGTCTCCTGCCCACCATAGGTATGTAGCCTGTTCCACAATGTGTTCTGCCCACCATAGGTATGGAGCCTGTTCCACAATGTGTTCTGCCCACCATAGGTATGTAGCCTGTTCCATAATGTCTCCTGCCCACCATAGGTATGTAGCCTGTTCCACAATGTGTTCTGCCCACCATAGGTATGTAGCCTGTTCCATAATGTGTTCTGCCCACCATAGGTATGCAGCCTGTTCCATAATGTCTCCTGCCCACCATAGGTATGTAGCCTGTTCCACAATGTGTTCTGCCCACCATAGGTATGTAGCCTGTTCCATAATGTCTCCTGCCCACCATAGGTATGTAGCCTGTTCCATAATGCCTCCTGCCCACCATAGGTATGTAGCCTGTTCCATAATGTGTTCTGCCCACCATAGGTATGTAGCCTGTTCCATAATGCCTCCTGCCCACCATAGGTATATTCCATAACGTGTCCTGCACAGCTCCCAGTATCCTGGAGGTGCCCAGGAGATACTCCACCTGTTATTCCTTGTTTTGCAGAGCAATTCAATGAGGAATCTAATGAGGACCTGTGTCAGTGTCCCATCCCCTGCTCCAGGACCATGTACGACCCAACCATCACATACGGCTCAAACTCCAACTTTGACATGGACAAAATGCTGAGAGAAAACACAGACCTGCTGAAAGAAAAATATATCGAGGTAGGTTACAGCTGAAAGAGAAAACATATCAAAGTATGTTACAGGTCAATGAAAAATATATGGAGTTATGTTATAAATATATCTGGGTATGCTGATGCCAAAAGCAAAACACATTAAATGATGCTCTTAGCGAAAACATAAAATCAAACTTATTTTTTGTATAATATATAGAAATACACAATTCCGCTACGAAAATGCATTTTTTTCAAAAACATTTTTACAAATAGCGGCATGAGTAGTCCCAGTCTGCTATAGCGTTAAATAAATATTATATTATCGATATCATTATTCAAAGTAATTCCAATTTATATTCCAAGGCGAGGGAGACTATTCAGAGAGTGAATCCGTCCATAGTAAAGGAGGACACCAAGCTGATGAGAAACTTCGCCGAGTCTATCAGGGCACTGGATAAAAGTCTGGAGGAGATTGTAGTCGCCATGAGCACAGCCATGGCCGAGCTGGAAGCAGAGATGTACAGACTGGAGCGGCGGATACACTACCACTGGGACAGAGGGCTGGGAGGTAGGTACACTACCACTGGGACAGAAGGCTGGGAGGTAGGTACACTACCACTGGGACAGAGGGCTCGGAGGTCGGTACACTACCACTGGGACAGAGGGCTGGGAGGTAGGTACAGCTGAGAGGCGGATACACTACCACTGGGACAGAGGGCTGGGAGGTAGGTACAGCTGAGAGGCGGATACACTACCACTGGGACAGAGAGCTGGGAGGTAGGTACAGCTGAGAGGCGGATACACTACCACTGGGACAGAGGGCTGGGAGGTAGGTACACTACCACTGGGACAGAGGGCTGGGAGGTAGGTACACTACCACTGGGACAGAGGGCTGGGAGGAAGGTACAGCTGAGAGGCGGATACACTACCACTGGGACAGAGGGCTGGGAGGTAGGTAAAATAGAGCGCCTATAAATTATAAGTTATTAATGTAGCAAAATGATTATTCTATTTCTATATATATAAATATCTTCTCTCAGATCACATTTCAAGATATATACATAGATATAAATATATATATATATAGATATTTATTTATTTATTATATATATATATATATATATATATATATAGTAGATGAGATGATGTAAATTAGATCTAGATAGCAGGAACTAATTTGAGTTTGTTGTTATGCAGGTGTAGATTATATCCATTACCATGACTTTAGCCGGGGCTGGGAGGTAATGGAGGAGAGGACCTTGCCTTATGTCACCTCATCTTTCTTTGAGACTGTCTCCTACATGTCCCGTATCCTTGATGAGACTAATGACACATTGACCTCAAACACCACAGACAACGAGACCAAGAAAATTATGTCTGTTATAATGAGGAATGAACTTCTGAACAGGTTGGACTTATGCAAGAGAGCCGAGGCAAACTTAACCCAAGTAGACGATGCTTTTAAAACCGGCAAACCTCTGCTGACCTACCGGTACTCACGTGACCGGCGGTATGATATGGCCTACATTAACCTGGAGCTTCTACAACATAGTCCCCGGAAGCAGGAGGAGTACTTTGGTGCCCTGATGAGGAGCGGTCTGGTGAGGACGGTGCGGGGCGCCAACATGCTGCTGGAGGTCCTAGACACCTACACGGCCACCGGCGAATATAATGTCAGCTATTACGACAAGGCCACCTATGACTTCACCAAAGGCTGTAAGACATACAACTTCCGGCTTTTTCAGTATCGCGACAGAATTGTTCAAAAACCATTGGAAATAATAGATGGCAAACAAGAGAAATTTAAAGCTTTAAATGAAACGCTTAAGAAACAGAGAAGTGAACTTCACCTAATTGGGGTCCACGTAGAAACCCTTATTAAGGACCTGAAAGCTGGTCTGTGGGAGGACATTAACAAGGCAAATGCTAAATGTGAGGAATATCTCAACAGAACTCAAATGACAAAGACGAGACTATCTGAGGAGTTCACGTCTAAGCACATGAGCGACACTATTCAGAAGATTAACCACTTCTTTACAAACCTGAGATCTCGCTCACGTGACCTGACGGATGCGTGGGTACACATGTCACACGCTTATGTAGATATATATAAGAACATGTTGATGGAGACGGTAACCAAAGCGCCCTATCAAATGGTTTTAGATGATCTTAAGGAAATGATGAAATATCCAAATACTACAGAGTTTCATCTAAAATCGTTTGCACACATGTTGCGGACATCTTGGAGTCATTTGGAGGGAACAGACCCTAAAGACTTTTATTTTCTCATGAATGCAGATTTGCCGGAGACTCAGTGGTTAATAAAGCACTTGGAGTTTCGGTCATTTTTTAACAGATTGTCAGTAGATACCAGTATAGCCAATATGGTGAGAGATGCGGATGAGGAGTTCATTAAAGCCACCCATAAGCTAGTGGAATCTCTGGAGAAATTCCAAGAATCAAACCAAATCAACTTTGACTTTTACAGGTAGGTATTTTGTCCATACACGCATACAAACATACACACATACACGCATACACACATACACACATACATCCATACATATGGATTTCAATCTGTTACGTTTTGACAAATGATCAACGTCTTCAATTTTGAAATGTCTTATTCTTTAAATCAAACGAGCCAGTATAAATCATAATTTGAAGTTAATATTGGAATTATTTCAGGGAAAACTTTATGCATCTTGATGTGTTCATGAGAGAATTGAGTTATGAAGAGATCACCCAGCAGGTGGCGTACGACATGACAAACTTGTGGAGTAGGTATTTCCTGTATTATCGTGACTATGGATAAATGCAGTAATACACAAATTCAGATAATTTACATAGAGTATATGTTTATTTTGAATTATGCATAATTAATATAAAGTCACCTTGAACCGTAGCACTTCTTTTGAACGGTTCAAATTTGAAGTTATGTTATTGGTATATTAATTCAAATTATTTTACAGGTGATATCGGAGGTTCCATAGGACTATTTGTTGGTGCTAGTGCCTTGACAGCTTTTGAAATATTAGATGTATTTGTGCACAATGTCTTTAAGATACACCTGAAGCAAATCAAGAAGCACACAAGAAAGCGAAGTGCTAATGGCAAAGACCAGAGATTACCGGAGTCTAAAGCTCTCACCTCCGCAGAGAACAGGAACAAACACAACATGCACCCCATGTCATGATGACGGCCCGCAATCGTTGCCATGGACAAATCATATATGCATGTCATGATAACACTGATAAAGTATAACAATGGAGAGTATATCTATGTATGTTACCCTGGGTATGTTATGCTAACACTGATAAATAAAGTGTTGCAGTGGACATTACATGTATATCTATGTACATAATGTCATGATGACGGTGGTAAATGGTTGCCATGGAGAATATATATATATATATGCGATATGTCATGACAGCGGTTAGCAAGGGAGGCCGGGAAGAATGAATATGCTACATATGTCAACAGTGGTGAAGTGTTGCCATGGAAATGTTCCCTTTGTCATGATAACAATCGAGATGTGTTGCCATGGACAGTTAGTCCATTTCCCATTGTCATGTTTACAGTACCAAGTCAATTACAATTACAAAAACAGTGCATTGTTTAATTCGAACTGAGGATATTTTTTTTGGAAGACGGCCGTTCAGCAAGATTTCTGCCTCGACTGTGTTGCATGGTCTTATTGGCACCCTACCGCTATTTAACAGTGCAGGCAATGGCTTGATAAACATGTGCTTACAAATTATTGAAGGAGTGTTAGTACACCAATCTGTTACCAATATGAGGCAGGGGTCCTGAAGGAATAGACATGTATATAAACCGGAAGTAGTAATAATATTGAAGGACGCTTGTAAATCAATGTCTAAGCAGAATGTAAAGACATTGATTTAATCATTTAATCTTTATTTTCATTTGTACAACAGCTCTTAAGTTGTATGAAAGGCATCGGCCATGCGATTGTAATGAACATTTTCTAAGAAATAGGGTAATATGTTAAAAATTCAGGTGTTGTTATGGAATTCGAACACTAGTGTGACAATGGCGTGGTGCCATCTGTTGACAGAACCTGGGTATATTGAAATGAACAAACTGCGCCCAACATGAACAAAAAAACAGCAGTTAAAAAGACCTTTTTAGAATAAAAAATGTCATAAATCTCAAGTAGTTTGAAGTAGCATTCTCAATAAATGTGTTTACATTCAAAGTGAGCGAGGCATCTTGAATGTACAATAGCCTCTTTATTCCGGCAGGTGCTCTTAGAAAAGCAGTCCATAACTTTCCCACAGAATCAACGAGGGGCGCATATTGATTAGCTCCCCAAAATGCTTATAAAGCAGCCTAATTGTGCTCGAGGGGTCGGACCCGGCAGGTTAGTTGCGAATGTCAGTGCATGTTTCATCATATTGGGGCCACATTTTGGGCATTCTCCGGGGAGGTGATTGCATAAATTGTTTGCGGCATTAAAACGCTAGCTTCTTTGCCGCGCATTGATTTCATGTAATTCTTCTCTTTATCTTAAATTCTATAAGGTTACAAGGACACAAAAACGACTTTATGCCACAACACAATATTTTACTTGATGTTCCCAAGAGGAAAATCTCTCTTTTATGTCTGCGTGGTTTTGGTTCGACCACAATCTAATATTATTTTTAAGACCACGTGATCATCTATTTTTAAGATGCATGTAATATCCAAAGTTCCATGCAATATTTGGAGGAATATATTAATCCCTTAAAAAGCATATAAAAATAGCCGGATCTGTGTGTCATTAAGGGCAGGGAGGATCAGACGGAACAGGAACAGAATAATGCTGGAATACACAAAAAATGCAACTTTGAGAGTGTTGAGTTTGTGTCAGTCTGGACGTAATAGTGTGCGAATGGGTACAGGTGGCGCCGCCTCGAGGTGTCTGCACATTGCATAGATATTACGCATGAGACTAATTTGCCATTTTGTCTCTGTAACATTTGGAAGCCAAAGCAGAGAGGAATCAAAGCTCAATATTGCGCAATGCCTGGCATAAGTCCAACTAATATAGACCCTTATATATAAAGAATAAACAGAATATCATGTTTGAATGTAATAAGAGCTCTGTTTAATTATACACTAAATAATGCTTATATAAACATGTGACAAATATAGTCATTTTCAACAACAACAATATATATATATATATATATATATATATATATATATATATATATATATATATATATATATATATATATATATATATATATATATATATATATATATATATATATATATATATATATATCACTCTTTTATATTTGTAAAATGCCTTATATATATACAGAAATATTTACACAATAAATTTCAAAATACTTAAAGTCGATCGTAAGGTAAAAACTTGTGGGTAACTTTGGGAAAGTCTCTTTTTGTTGTAAGGTTAGTTGGTTACTAAGTCTATTGTCAGAATATTCTGTCGCATATTTCGGAGAATCCGTGTTTATATTGGCAAGGGGACCAAGGGAGGAAATACCAAATATATATCCAACATTAGCACATCTGTTGACATCTTCACTCATTGTATATATAGATATATATCTAAAGTTTAATTTCAGTGATGAGTTTTTCAAGGTCACAGATAAACGTGGAGTTCTACATATCCATGGTTTATTACCGCACATCCATCTCTCTGTATGACTCTAATTGCCTAACTCTCACAACATCTGTGGAAGCACCCAAATACTAATGGAGGTGGGGGCGAGATGTATTATTGCATTTTGGCATCAATATTGGAAGCTTGGCACCGATGCATTGTACACATCAACACAGGCACATTCACCATCTATACTCACTCTTTTATATGTGTAAAATGCCCCTAAGTTCCCCACACTTCAAAGCATTGCTATGCCAGAAGCTTCGCAGTCAAAGACTTATATGTGGTCACATATGTTGACCAGCTTCTTGAGGAACACCATCATTTGATTGAAAGAGTTATATATGGAGGGGATGTGTGTAGAAGTGCTCTGATAGCGAGCATGGCAGACAACCACGGCATGGACTGCTCAGAGTGAGGGAACGACAAGGGAAGGAAGTATTCTAGACACCAGACTCACTGCGGCTGGGGATGACGTGGGGATGGACAGACTGGAGACGGAACAGGGTGTGAATATAGCATGGGTGGAGTACAGGTGTGGGTAGAATACAGCGTGGGTGGTATATAGGTGTGGGAAGAATACAGCGTGGGTGGTATATAGGTGTGGGAAGAATACAGCGTGGGTAGTATATAGGTGTGGGTAGAATACAGCGTGGGTGAAATGTAGGTGTGGGTAGAATACAGCGTGGGTGGTATATTGGTGTGGGTGGAATACAGCGTGGGTGGAATATAGGTGTGGGTAGAATACAGCGTGGGTGGAATATAGGTGTGGGTAGAATACAGCGTGGGTGGAATATAGGTGTGGGTAGAATACAGCGTGGGTGGTATATAGGTGTGGGTGGAATACAGCGTGGGTGGAATATAGGTGTGGGTAGAATACAGCGTGGGTGGAATATAGGTGTGGGTAGAATACAGCGTGGGTGGAATATAGGTGTGGGTAGAATACAGCGTGGGTGGAATATAGGTGTGGGTAGAATACAGCGTGGGTGGTATATAGGTGTGGGTAGAATACAGCATGTGTGGTTAATAGGTGTGGGTAGAATACAGCGTGGGTGGTATATAGGTGTGGGTAGAATACAGTGTGGGTGGTATATAGGTGTGGGTAGAATACAGTGTGGGTGGTATATAGGTGTGGGTAGAATACAGCGTGGGTGGAATATAGGTGTGGGTAGAAAACAGCGTGGGTGGTATATAGGTGTGGGTAGAATACAGCGTGGGTGGTATATAGGTGTGGGTAGAATACAGTGTGGGTGGAAAATAGGTGTGGGTTGAATACAGTGTGGGTGGTATATAGGTGTGGGTGGTATATAGGTGTGGGTAGAAAACAGCGTGGGTGGAATGTAGGTGTGGGTAGAATACAGCGTGGGCAGAATATAGGTGTGGGTAGAATACAGCGTGGGTGGTATATAGGTGTGGGTAGAATACAGTGTGGGTGGTATATAGGTGTGGGTAGAATACAGTGTGGGTGGTATATAGGTGTGGGTAGAATACAGTGTGGGTGGTATATAGGTGTGGGTAGAATACAGTGTGGGTGGTATATAGGTGTGGGTAGAATACAGCGTGGGTGGTATATAGGTGTGGGTAGAATACAGCGTGGGTGGAATATAGGTGTGGGTAGAATACAGCGTGGGTGGTATATAGGTATGGGTAGAATACAGAGTGGGTGGAGTATAAGTGTGGGTAAATACAGCATGGGTGGTATATAGGTGTGGGTAGAATACAGCGTGGGTGGAATATAGGTGTGGGTAGAATACAGTGTGGGTAGTATATACTCTTAGACTACATTCTAACCAGCCGTATTCTATCCACAATCTAGACCGTATTCTAACCACCCTGTATTCTACCCACACCCTAGACTGCATTCTAAACACCCTGTATTCTACCAACACCCTAGACCGCATTCCAACCACCCTGTATTCTACCCACACCATAGACCATATTCCAACCACCCTGTATTCTACCCACACCCTAGACCACATTCCAACCACCCTGTATTCTACCCACACCCTAGACTGCATTCCAACCACCATGTATTCTACCCACACCCGAGACTGCATTCTAACCACCCTGTATTCTACCCACACCCTAGACCACATTACAACCACCCTGTATTCTATCCACAAACTGCATTAAAACCACCCTGTATTCTACCCACACCCTAGACCACATTCCAACCACCCTGTATTCTACCAACACCCTAGACCGCATTCCAACCACCCTGTATTCTACCCACACCCTAGACCGCATTCCAACCACCCTGTATTCTACCCACACCCTAGACCGCATTCCAACCACCCTGTATTCTACCCACACCCTAGACCGCATTCCAACCACCCTGTATTCTATCAACACTCTAGACTGCATTCTGACCAGCTGGTATTCTATCTGCACCTTACTTTGCATTCCAACCACCACAGAACAATGGGACTTGATGGAGACGATATCATAAATGTGTCACATATATTCTCACAAATTTAGAACAGGGATCACAAATGCTATTATCAGCTCAGTTGCGAGCAGACAATGTCATATAAGGTGTCTGCAGTGTCCTTGAGGTATTCATTGTAAAATGATGTGGAATGCAGAATGATGCTCGCCTTAACACACAGAATGGAACGAAGAGACTCCATCCCATCACCCAGTCCCATTTATTGAGGGTGCCCAGAGCAAAGGCCAGTCCCATTCAGCTGTCAGAACCCATTCAACAAATGTGATTATCCGTTTGCCTTGTGGTGGAACATGTGCTACACTAACGTACACTGCAGTCTATTCTGTATACACACTGTAGAGTCTATTCTGCATATACACTGCAGTCTATCCCCATATGCACTGCAGTCTATCCCCCATATATACTGCAGTCTATCCCCCATATATACTGCAGTCTATTCTGCATATACACGGTAGTCTATCCCCATATACACTGCAGTCTACACTAACATACACTGCAGTCTATTCTGTATACACACTGCAGTCTATCCCCCATATACACTGCCTCTGTACCTCATATACACTGCAATCTATTCTGCATATACACTGCAGTCTGTACCTCATATATACTGCAGTCTATCCCCCATATACACTGCAGTCTGTACCTCATATATACTGCAGTCTATCCCCTATATATACTGCAGTCTATCCCCATATACACTGCCTTTGTACCACATGTATACTGCAGTCTATCCCCATATACACTGCCTTTGTACCACATGTATACTGCAGTCTATCCCCATATACACTGCCTTTGTACCACATGTATACTGCAGTCTATCCCCATATACATTGTAGTCTATCCACATATTTACTACAGTCTATCCTGCATGTACACTTGAATACTTCATCCTGTCACATACGACATCCTTTAACATGCTTTTGAGTAAAACAGGGCATCTGCGTTTATTAACATAGCATTAGAAAAATTCTGTCAATCTTATTAACCTGGTCATAAAGATTAATATGAAAATATTAATTAATTTTGAAGAAAGAGAAAATTGGATAATTGAAAAACCCCTGATATTACAATTGCAACATATATATGGTAGCTTTAAAGCATATAAAAACGCAAAGCAAATTGGGTGAGGAATACACGTGACATTGGAGTTGAGGGAAATCGTTACAAGTAAGCTTTTCAGATCAGTCATTATTGCAGAGCAATTTGTGATGATAAATAAATAATTTCATGCTCAAAATCAAATGATATATCAAACGTTACCACCTCAGTTGATTTTATCAGTCATGCAGCTGTGATGAGGACATGCAGGTGACCTGAGATGACCTGAAATGACTTGAGATGACCTCACCACACTGAGGACAAAGGTGTCGCTACGATACGCACAGGTGGGGTGATCTATGCTTAATGTATATGAGATCGAAGTCACGTGATATGATGGTCCCTCCCCGGGTTCCAGCCCCCCCCCCCCCCCCGCGATGCCTCCCGCGAAGCCCCCGCCCCCGCCGAGCTCTGCTGCTCACTGCCGCAAACTATAACCTGCTCATTAGTGTCTGGTAGATGGAAGCAAATCTTTCTTTTGGTATTTTTAGTACAATTAAATTTCTACATAAATTGTTTTACCATGGTTCTGTTTTGACAACACTCAATATTATCATCTCATATTATCAATATAATATTTCAGCGCTATGAACAGACTTGTCTGGTATCAGCGCTATACAAATTTTATTATTATTATTATTATTATTATATTATCATCTCATTTTATGAATGATAATATTGTCATCTCATTTTATGAATGATATATATCACTGTTAAATTATTCTATCAATAATTATATATTGTCTCATTATATCAATAGTGATATATCATCATATCATCTTATCAATATTGTAATTTTATTTTATTAAAATTAATCCCATGTTATCAATATTGATATCTTGACTCATCTATATAATTATCTCATCATATCATTATCATGATCTTATCTTTTCAATATTAAGATTCCATGTTTTCAATATTATGATCTCACCCAACCAATATCATCTTAATCTATATTTTAGTTTCACGCGTTTTCTACTTAAATTATATATCCCCTGTTTTCTCCTTTCAGTGTTTGTGTTTGTTTTCTGGTCATTCCGTACCGATAATCTTGGTTTCGGTGCTTTCACAGCTTGAGGTATCACGAATGATTTTCACCGTAAGTAATAAGTGCAAATGCCTTCGCCGCTGTCCCCTATTCAACTTTTTAATCCATCACAAACAGTTCGTGACTCAAGTGTTTCACCTCCAAAGTCAGGTGTATTCGCTTATGGAAAAATGCAGCGCAATATGACATCCTAAAACCAAAGCCTTCCCATTCATTTGGAAGTTTTGATTGAGCTCCACCCTCCCTAGAACCACAGACAGAGGACCCATAAGGCCTACATGATATGCTCTAAATGAAGCCTTCCCATTCATTGCATTTTAAATAGAGTGACAGGGGAATACATAAGTAGCCGTTCTAAATTATATACTCTTGAGAAACAGCATTTTATCAAGACATTTAAAAGAAACTTTTAAAACAGTTCAATAAGAGTAATAATTAGCGGTGATAACTTTATATCAGTGATAACTAACAATGATAACTTTATAACAGTGATAACTAACAGTGATAGCTAACAGTGATAACTAACAGTGATAACTAACAGTGATAACTATCAGTGATAACTAACAGTGATAGCTAACAGGGATAGCTAACAGGGATAGCTAACAGTGATAGCTAACAGTGATAACTAACAGTGATAGCTAACAGTGATAGCTAACAGTGATATATAACTAACAGTGATAGCTAACAGTGATAGCTAACAGTGATAACTAACAGTGATAGCTAACAGTGATAGCTAACAGTGATAACTAACAGTGATAACTAACAGTGATAGCTAACAGTGATAACTAACAGTGATAACTAACAGTGATAGCTAACAGTGATAACGAACAGTGATAAATAACAGTGATAAATAACAGTGATAACTAACAGTGATAACTAACAGTGATAAATAACAGTGATAACTAACAGTGATAACTAACAGTGATAACTAACAGTGATAAGTAGCATAACTTTTATATTTATTCATAGTTTGTATTAAGGTAGTTTGAGGGACATCTTTTGGATACAGTTTTAGTTCTGCGATGTGCCTCAGTCCTTGGACAAAAATATCGGCATAGAGTACTGGGAATTTGGCGCCTGAGAATGCCAGTCTGAGAGCTGAATGGGTCATTAACATGACATTATCTGTTGTAATAGCGGCATTTGTTTTATGCCAGGAAAAAAGAGATAACATCTGGCATGGCAGATGCCTGGACGAATATACATCAGAGGACATCTTCTCGTCCATGGACGTCAGTCAACCCTCTCACAGCCAAATCAATAGCCACGGAGACAATCCCGCGCTCGCTCCCCGCCTACCGCCAGGCGTCTTGTCATCCCGCGGTAAGAAGGCAGCTTGTCCCCGGGAGAGGTGATTAGACTGTGTGAGAGGTGCTCATCCCGCAGTGGGACAGGAGAAGTGAATCACAGAGAGTTGTCTCTGCCAGAGCTTCCCGGATTGAGTCAGCAGTCGGCACCAGCGGCGGGCGGTGGTTGGCTCGCATAGGTGTGTCAAGCTTCCCGCCGCATTCAGTCCAGGCACTGCGCGCCACACCAGCAAGCCGTGACGAACCGCGGACATACTACCTACCATTATCTGAGGTGAGAACTATTTATCTCTACGCTTTGAAATCAAATTCATGTACATACCATGACCTATTCTTCTTGACTTTCTCCTACATGTGTGTGGAGAGAATATGGACAATTTTGCACTCCTCTCTTTTCCTTTAAAGCGTAAACCTTAGAAGTTTTCTGAGCAGTTATAGTTAACGTGTCCCAGTACCCAGTACAGGCGAGCAGAGACGGCGGGCATCCCACTGCTCAGTGTAGACAGAACCAGTCCTCAAAGATGGTGAGAAAAAATCTCTATACTGTTCCATACAAGCAAGGAATGTGACATCTGCTACGTACTACTAACAATGAAGGGATTAAAGCACGTTATGGGTCTGAATCAGTGAATTGTATACACCATACATTTTTTTTGGTTCTTCGCTTCCAATTCAGTAAATGTATATATGGCAATTTCTAAGGAGCCAGGCTGTACATACCAAGCACAGATATTCTTCTGTGTACGCTCCATGTAGCAAAGGTAATCAGCAGAAGTAAGTTGCAGAACAGAATACTGATGTGTCTCACGTGAAAGAAGCGCTTTTGTGGTTTTGTCATAAGTACGTTATTATCTACTTTTTATATCATTGGTATATTCAGAACAACAAGAAGCAATGAAACGCACCAATATCGATTATCTATTTCCATATTTCAGAAAAAGTAAGAATGGTTCAATTTTGTCTGTTAACAGGGTTATTGATCCGATCCGAACGTCGCCATTGCGCCTGGGGGGCTTCATGCAAGCCTATGTTATATATTATCAACAAATATAACGCCATTGTTTTGTTTCAGTATTGTGCATTGTACATTTTTCTATGATTTCTCGCAATATCTGTTCGCAATTTACAGGTTGACATTACTCCGTGTCTCCATGACTAATGTGGCAGCTGTAAGCGATAATGGAAATCAGTGACAATTATATCATGAATAATTCAGCCACATTCTTATAATAACTGCAACCAATTAGCAAATAGATTTACTGTTTGTAGCTTTGTTATTACATCTTATACACTCATTCTCAGACTTACTCAAGATTGCCACTCTAAAGTCAAGACTGTCACTCTGAAGTCAAGACTGTCACTCTAAAGTCAAGGCTATCACTCTAAAGTCAAGACTGCCACTCTGAAGATATGACTACCACTCTGAAGTCAAGACTGTCACTCTGAAGTCAAGACTGCCACTCTGAAGTCAAGACTGTCACTCTGAAGTCAAGACTGTCACTCTAAAGTCAAGACTGCCACTCTGAAGTCAAGACTCTGAAGTCAAGACTGCCAATTCTGAAGTCAATACTGCCACTCTGAAGTCAAGACTGCCATTATGAAGTCAAGACTGTCACTCTGGAGTCAAGACTGCCACTCTCAAGTCAAGACTCTGAAGTCAAGACTGCCATTCTGAAGTCAAGACTGCCATTCTGAAGTCAAGACTGTCACTCTGAAGTCAAGACTGTTACTCTGAAGTCAAGACTGCCACTCTGAAGTCAAGACTGCCACTCTGAAGTCAAGACTTCCACTCTGAAGTCAAGACTGTCACTCTGAAGTCAAGACTGCCACTCTGAAGTCAAGACTGTCACTCTGAAGTCAAGACTCTGAAGTCAAGACTGCCACTCTGAAGTCAAGACTGTCACTCTGAAGTCAAGACTGTCACTCTGAAGTCAAGACTGCCACTCTGAAGTCAAGACTCTGAAGTCAAGACTGCCAATTCTGAAGTCAATACTGCCACTCTGAAGTCAAGACTGCCATTATGAAGTCAAGACTGTCACTCTGGAGTCAAGACTGCCACTCTCAAGTCAAGACTCTGAAGTCAAGACTGCCATTCTGAAGTCAAGACTGCCATTCTGAAGTCAAGACTGTCACTCTGAAGTCAAGACTGTTACTCTGAAGTCAAGACTGCCACTCTGAAGTCAAGACTGTCACTCTGAAGTCAAGACTTCCACTCTGAAGTCAAGACTGTCACTCTGAAGTCAAGACTGCCACTCTGAAGTCAAGACTGTCACTCTGAAGTCAAGACTCTGAAGTCAAGACTGCCACTCTGAAGTCAAGACTGTCACTCTGAAGTCAAGACTGCCACTCTGAAGTCAAGACTTCTACTCTGAAGTCAAGACTCTGAAGTCAAGACTGCCACTCTGAAGTCAAGACTGTCACTCTGAAGTCAAGACTGCCACTCCAAAGTCAAAACTATCACTCTGAAGTCAAGACTGCCACTCTGAAGTCAAGACTTCCACTCTGAAGTCAAGACTTCCACTCTGAAGTCAAGACTGCCACTCTGAAGTCAAGACTGCCACTCTGAAGTCAAGACTGCCACTCTGAAGTCAAGACTTCCACTCTGAAGTCAAGACTGCCACTCTGAAGTCAAGACTGTCACTCTGAAGTCAAGACTCTGAAGTCAAGACTGCCACTCTGAAGTCAAGACTGTCACTCTGAAGTCAAGACTGCCACTCTGAAGTCAAGACTTCTACTCTGAAGTCAAGACTCTGAAGTCAAGACTGCCACTCTGAAGTCAAGACTGTCACTCTGAAGTCAAGACTGCCACTCCAAAGTCAAAACTATCACTCTGAAGTCAAGACTGCCACTCTGAAGTCAAGACTTCCACTCTGAAGTCAAGACTTCCACTCTGAAGTCAAGACTGCCACTCTGAAGTCAAGACTGCCACTCTGAAGTCAAGACTGCCACTCTGAAGTCAAGACTTCCACTCTGAAGTCAAGACTGCCACTCTGAAGTCAAGACTTCCACTCTGAAGTCAAGACTGCCACTCTGAAGTCAAGACTTCCACTCTGAAGTCAAGACTGCCACTCTGAAGTCAAGACTGCCACTCTGAAGTCAAGACTCTGAAGTCAAGACTGCCACTCTGAAGTCAAGATTGCCACTGTTTCGCACATGCATAAAAAAGTAGATCTGTCATAGATCCGTCTTAGATCTGTCATGGAGATCTACGCCTATCCTGTCTGTCTTTTAGAAAGAGTTTGGATATGTGTTTGAGTTTTGCCTGTCTGTCTTAAAGGAATATGTTTGGACTTGTATTTGTGTCTTGATAGTCTTATCAGGACAGGAGTATGTTTGGATCTGCGTTTGGTTCCCTCTTGTCTGTCTTGTAATGAGAGGAGTATGTTTGGATCTGTGTTTGGTCCCATCTGGTCTGTCTTGTAGTGATAGTGCATGTTTGGATATGCGTGTGCTCCCCTCTTGCCTACCTTGTAGAAATAAATCATGTTTGGATCTGTGTTTGGTCCCCTCTCATCTGTCCTGTAGAGTTAGTGCATGTTTGGATCTGTGTTTGGTCCCTTATGGTCTGTGTTTAAGAGATAATACATGTTTCGATCTGTGTTTGGTCCCCTCTGGTCTGTGTTTTAGAGATAGTACATGTTTGGATCTGTGTTTGCTCCCCTTTTTTGCCTACCTTGCAGAGATAGGAGCGTGTTTAGATGTCTCCTGTAGGGATTATGCATGTTTGGATCTGTGTTTGCACCCTTTTTGCCTACCTCACAGAGATAGGAGCGTGTTTAGATGTCTCCTGTAGGGATTATGCATGTTTGGATCTGTGTTTGCACCCTTTTTGCCTACCTCACAGAGATAGGAGCGTGTTTAGATGTCTCCTGTAGGGATTATGCATGTTTGGATCTGTGTTTGCACCCTTTCTGCCTACCTCACAGAGATAGGAGCGTGTTTAGATGTCTCCTGTAGGGATTATGCATGTTTGGATCTGTGTTTGCACCCTTTTTGCCTACCTTGCAGAGATAGGAGCGTGTTTAGATGTCTCCTGGCACATTATATATGTGTGCTCATAGCTCAGGTGTGCTCATCCTCACACAGTAAGCAAACCTCGCAGATTGAGATTCTGAAAAGTGCTAATCTAAGGAAACACGAGGAAGCAAATATTGAATTAGAGGTAATCAATAACGTGTGTGCCGTGCAAATGTCTAGTCCTCTCATAATGATAACCCATGAATATAGGTAGGTATTATTGTAGATTCTGAGGGCAATATAACCACTTTCTTGCTACCACACGAGACAGGGTGAAGAGTGGGACAGTTGGGTGAATATGACATAGTTTGTATATGGTAGTAACACTTTCTGTGATCAGACTGTTATTTCAGGCAGGTACAATGATCACGTTGGTATTGGACAGTGTCTTGTGGTAGTAACAGTTCCTATATATCAGACTGTTGTTCCAGCAGGTTCAATGATCACGTGAGTCTGGAACATTTTCAGGGACAGTTCCTATGTATTAGGCAGTTGTTCCAGCAGGATATAAGATCACGTGAGTCTGGGACTTTTTCAGGGACAGTTTCTATATATCAGACTGTTATTCCAGCAGGTTCTATGATCACGTGAGTCTAGATCATTTTCAGGGACAGTTCCTATGTATTAGGCAGTTGTTCCAGCAGGATATAAGTTCACGTGAGTCTGGGACTTTTTCAGGGACAGTTTCTATATATCAGACTGTATTCCAGCAGGTTCTATGATCACGTGAGTCTAGGACATTTTCAGCTACAGTTCCTATATATCAGACTGTTATTCCAGCAGGTTCTATGATCACGTGAGTCTGGGACATTTTCAGGGACAGTTCCTATATATCAGACTGTTATACCAACAGGTCCTATGATCACGTGAGTCTGGGACATTTTCAGGGACAGTTCCTATATATCAGACCGTTATTCCAGCAGGTTCTATGATCACGTGACTCTTGAACATTTTCAGGGACAGTTCCTATATATCAGACTGTCATTCCAGCAGGTTCTATGATCACGTGAGTCTAGGACATTTTCAGGGACAGTTCCTATATATTAGCCTGTTATTCCTGCAGGTTCTATGATCACGTGAGTCTAGGACATTTGCAGGGACAGTTCCTATATATCAGACTGTATTCCAGCAGGTTCTATGATCACGTGAGTCTGGGACATTTTCAGGGACAGTTCCTATATATCAGTCTGTATTCCAGCAGGTTCTATGATCACGTGAGTCTGGGACATTTTCAGGAACAGTTCTTATATATTAGCCTGTTATTCCTGCAGGTCCTATGATAACGTGAGTCTAGATCATTTTCAGGAACAGTTCCTATATATTAGACTGTTATTCCAGCAGGTTCTATGATCACGTGAGTCTAGGACTTTTTCAGGAACAGTTCCTATATATCAGACTGTATTCCAGCAGGTTCTATGATCACGTGAGTCTAGATCATTTTCAGGAACAGTTCCTATATATTAGACTGTTATTCCAGCAGGTTCTATGATCACGTGAGTCTAGGACTTTTTCAGGAACAGTTCCTATATATCAGACTGTATTCCAGCAGGTTCTATGATCACGTGAGTCTGGGACATTTTCAGGGACAGTTCCTATATATCAGACTGTATTCCAGCAGGTTCTATGATCACGTGAGTCTGGGACATTTTCAGGAACAGTTCTTATATATTAGACTGTTATTCTAGCAGGTCCTATGATAACGTGAGTCTGGGACATTTTCAGGGACAGTTCCTATATGTCAGACTGTTATTCCAGCAGGTTCTATGATCACGTGAGTCTAGATCATTTTCAGGAACAGTTCTTATATATTAGACTGTTATTCTAGCAGGTCCTATGATAACGTGAGTCTGGGACATTTTCAGGGACAGTTCCTATATATCAGACTGTATTCCAGCAGGTTCTATGATCACGTGAGTCTGGGACATTTTCAGGGACAGTTCCTATATATCAGACTGTTATTCCAGCAGGTTCTATGATCACGTGAGTCTGGGACGTTTTCAGGGACAGTTCCTATATATTAGACTGTTATTCCAGAAGGTTCTATGATCACGTGAGTCTGGGACATTTTCAGGAACAGTTCCTATATATTAGACTGTTATGCCAGGCAGGTTCTATGACAGTGTGAGCCTGCCTGTGTGATGAAGGTGGCTCGGGTCTTGAACTTACCCCACCATGCCGTATATGTGTAAACGCTGGGAACCATAATCAGCAGAGCTTGCAGGCCCTCCCATCAATATAGATATCGCTCTATGAAGTGAACCATTGTAACACATACAATGAAATCGCGACAAATACACTCAGTGACGTGCACACCGCATCACTCCGGCACACTGATGTGCACCACATTATTTTCCCCTTTAAATATTTAATCATGTGTACTGCAAGCTCATGTCCGTGCAACTCAGTGCATACGTCAGCAAAATAAGCCCAAGATGTGAAGACACAATCAAGACTAGGTCCTGGAAGGTTTGGACATCTGACTGGAATCATAAGACAGCCTCTTATGGCGCTCTAAGGCAGAGTACCAAGCACTATTCTCTAATAGTGTCTGCACTGGTTGTGAACGGTAGGGATTAGACAGATGTCTGTGATATTGCTGTGTGTATGCCTATAGGGGCCAGATAATCAGTGACAAGATGATAAGCAGGCAAGGGTGACAGTAGGGCATGTGCAAAGTATAACATGCTGGCTGCAGGACCTTCCCTGCCGCTCACTGTAGCCTCTCTGTGTGGCGGTTAATCTCTCTGATAACCAGCATTATAACTGACTGTTACTGTAAAAAAAAACTTTCCTTGTTTTCATTGATAACTCTATGAGTTTTCTCATTTGTGTTTCATTCATCATTAGAGTTCTTTTCCTTTAGGACCAAGAACCAAACACATCAGATAATTACAACAATATGTTAACAGAACTGTACACACAATTTGTCCACAGTAAACGAAAATGAATTGGTTGCAACTGCAGGAAAAAGAGAACTAATCACACGAAACAGAGCAGAGATCAGTGAGAGATCATTGAACCTTTAGGGGAAAGGTGCAAAGGAAAGGCGGTGCATTGAATAAATAACCACAAAGATTTCACAGAAAATAATAGATATGTTTCTACTCAACATGTTCCTTAGTAAGACTGCCAGAGATTTACATAAACCTCAGAACACTTCCTCTGGTTTGTAAGGAACTGAAGTGTTTGACGCTTCTCTTACTTAATACTCATTTATTACGATCTCTTATTATTTAATGTATGCTTATATTGGAATGTATGGATTGGATAGAATCTCTCCTGTTTTTCCTGCTCTAACAAACACCAGACATACGCATCTCAGTCTTACATTTCATCTATAATCTGTGTGCACTCTGCACATATATGGGACTCTCTCTCTGATAGATGAGAAATGCCAAATTCACTAATTCCTTCCTGGGCCCCCGGAGGTTGTTTTAATTGTGTCGCTGCACTGAATCATTACAGGCCGCACCAGGATAACTATGGTGCGAAATTGAGATATTATAGCATATATATTCTTTGAAAACCTTAAAACACAAACATAGATACACATTTCATCGGACAATATCGAGCTTAATACCTCATGTATTGCAAATAGATATAACAGTAAATTTTCTGTTGATTTACAGCAAAAGTGTTAAAATAATAAAGCAGCGATTTACTATTGCGCTCTCAAACTTTATAGGCTTTCAAAATATTAATGACTTGTGTCTGGCAAATTTTCTTAGGTATAGGGTCACAGAATAAAACTAAGCAGTCGTAGAAGAAACAAACTATGATAATATTTGGCCTAGAAAAATATGTTTACATATTTGAAAAGGTTGGATTTTTTCAATTATCTGGTTATATATAAACGAGAGCTACTTGTAGCAGATACAAGAATCTGCCTCGAAGAATGATCATGTCGCAGGTTTTTGATATGTCACTCTACCCAGTCATATATTTACTAGGATAATGAGTTAACCCTTCTAGCACGGGCCTCAGCTCAAATGGGAAATTGTAACACGAATGCAATGCCGTCAGATTCAGGAATCAAACCCAGGACCCTGGGATCACCACAGAGGAACTGGTGCTTATAAGCACATGGTGCTTATAAGCCCTAGAAAGGTATAATGAATATCTGATTTATGCATCAATTCTAAACACTGTGATTTCAAGTGCAGTAAACATTGCTGTCTGGTTTCAGCTATATATATATATATATATATATATATATATATATATATATATATATATATATATATATATATATATATATATATATATATATATATATATATATATATATATATATATATATATATTTATATATATGTATATATAATGAAAATAATAATGTATAAATAATTTGATATTGCTGAATTCCTAAACCAGGACAGCTATATCTGTTTTAATCACAATTCTAAAATCTTATTATACGCTATACGCCTGGGCTAAATGCATTTTATGCAATACTCCGAAGATTAAAGTAAGATTTATTGATGGCCCTCATAGACAATATTTAACACAATTTTCATTTGTACTATCCAGATCACACTAGTTTGAAAAAGAGGCTTTCTTGTAGAATAAATGAATTAATTGTCCTTGAAATGGAAAACAGCTACACGAAATAAGCAATATGTAATGTGATAGTGAAGGATCCTTAAATGAGACTGAGTGCTATGAATATGTATCTCTTAATCTAGTCTTCTTGATTGAGATCGATAATGCAAGACAATGACCTAACATTCGATACCAAGCCAATGTAAATATCACAAATAAATGGCTATTATGCCGATAGTTCGCCAGCACGCAACATATATACATGTATGCATGCCAACCCCTTAAAACACATATAATACATACTTAACCTGGAAATACTCGAACTGCAATCAAATTTATTGATATGAATGTATTCTGCATGTACTTCTTTTTATGTATTCACGATGTTTTGCAGATAATATTCATCATCAACCCGTTTCAAATAACCTTTACAGATGGTTGATACATGAATATATATTCTCAGAATATATGGAATCTGGGCCTTGTCTCGAGCTTCTCTGATGCGCCCAGGTGACAATTCAATCCATTGATTATCACGTAGCTGTAGTTATTAAAGTAATTTCTGAGGGACTATTTAGGGATGGGCTATTCATACTGCAGTATACATCCACAAAGGACACCTCTGTAAGGTATTACGTAAATACAGTCCAATTATATCAGAGTATGAAATACATAAACGTAGGTCAGCCATCAGCTTTATTTATTTATTTATTTATTTATTTATTTATTTATTTATTTATTTATTTATTTATTTATTTATTTATTTATTTATTTATTTATTTATTTATTTATTTATTTATTTATTTATTTATTTATTTATTTATTTATTTATTTATTTATTTATTTATTTATTTATTTATTTATTTATTTATTTATTTATTTATTTATTTATTTATTTATTTATTTATTTATTTATTTATTAATTTATTTATTTATTTATTTATTTATTTATTTATTTATTTATTTATTTATTTATTTATTTATTTATTTATTTATTTATTTATTTATTTATTTATTTATTTATTTATTCATTTGTTCAATCAATCATTCATTCATTCATTAATTTATCAATTTATTTATCAATTTTTTTGAAAACACATATAATGATTCAAACGTTTGTTAAGCTGATACGTTTAATAACCTTGAAACATATCCCAGCTTGCCTATATGCTAAATTAGTGGCTGTGAATCATCAAGAGCTAGTGTCCCAGCCCCGCATATATCACACTCCACCCAGAAGCCACTAATTGCTTTGATTCTGATCATGTCTGAAGGCCAGGCGCAGAGTGCACACACCCTAAGTAGATGAACCTTAGTGGATGATAGCCTGGCATGCTATTGGCTGACCCTGGCTGCCTCTTAGCAAATTATACCCTCCCAAGCTTAGATTATCCACAATTTTTTCACTGTGATAATTACTCAAAGCTGTAGAGAATGTTGAACAAGATGCTTACATTGCTAGGTCTATAGATAGAGGAGAACAAATGAATTGGTGACTCATATCAGCAATTATTACACTCAAGCCTCTGTATTATGAGAAAAAAAACTCATACATTTTGAGAAAAAAATCCCAGGTGGTGGTTATTATAGGGCAGGTGTGTCTTGTCTCGATTTATGTGATACTGTGGTATCTTACAAGTTTGGTAGAAAAATAATAGTGACAATCCCCCACTCGTACAAAGTGCGAGAAATATACAGTTGATAAATTCATTTCCTGGATTGACAAACACAAAGCAGATTTTTAGTGAGATTAAACTTGGGTTATTCAAGAGGACATTTTTGAGATATGACTTCCAAGGAAAATGATAAGGTCAGTTCCTGGAAAGTATATGATATATACGCATGAGATATCTATCAACATAGGCCGCATATGATGTATATTTATGATATAGGTCACACACACACACATAAATATATATATATATATATATATATATATATATATATATATATATATATATATATATATATATATATATATATATATATATATATATATATATATATATATATATATATATATATATATATATATATATATATAGACTGCAAGTTATTATGCAATTTTCAATTTCTAAGTATTTCTTGATAGCAAAATAACCTCATCAACTGATTTTCCTGTCTGGTAGATTTGTATTCAACTGACTCAGTTTGTTTGTTTGTTTGTTTGACATTCTTTATTCGCAAAAATAATTGCACATTTAAAAATAAATACATTCATATATACAATAGTAAAAAAAGAAAAACTCCACCTACTCTGTACACAAATATGTAATTATATCATCACATTCACTCCTAGTTAGAATTCCTTCCAAACATGTGTCTCTCATTCGCACCACCTCCTTTATCTGTTCTGATAATCTTAACACTTCATCATTTTGGGCCATCTCTCTTTTCCATCTATCATTCACATTTGTCACATCCATACCATATAGTTCATTTAGCATTCGGAAATTTCCACCCATTATAGAATACATACCGAATCTGCCCATATTACTTATCACTTTTACATTTTGACTAGAAGATTGCATAGCCATATTGATAAAATTAATACATCTTTTGGCAAACCAATATTTAGGATCCATAACACCAGCAATGTATGGCAATAAATTACAATGCGTTTGCCATGGAATGCGCCACACTCGCCTGACAGCTATTCTCCAAGCTTTGTATAGATCATTTACACATTTATCAAATAGTGGCACGATCTGTGTGCTATAAAAACTTGTACAATATTTGTGAAACAATACATTTCTAATATGAGAACTAGTATACTTAAAATCAGCTAGAAACATGTTACATTGACGGTTAAAATCACCAATACATTTTGATAAGTTAAAGTCATAAATATTCTCAGACATAAGATGCCCAAGATGAACAACTTTCTCAACTATATCTACTTTCATACCATTTACATAAATCATGGGATCAGGTGGTTTTCTACCACTACAGCAGTATATGATTAACATACTCTTCTTGCCATTGAACAATACATCATATCTGTCAGCGTAATCCTCACAAATTTTAACCATTTGGACTAGAGCCGTGACAGTGGGTGTTAATAATTTGAGATCATCTGCAAACCCAAAGCCACCGGCAAAAACACTTCCCATATAACAACCAACACCACTGTTCTCCAATTCTAGCAGTAAACTATCAATATACACACAAAACAGAACAGGCGAAATAACTCCACCCTGTTTCACCCCATTACAAATATTAAAATAATCAGAGTATGTATTATTCCATTTAACTCTTAGTTTTTGTTGTAGATACATATTTAATAACAACCTACAGTACATAGGGCATACACCTCGTTTTATAAGTACTTGAAATAATTTGCAATAATTAACTCTGTCAAAAGCCTTACTTGCGTCTAACAAGAGGCCATACACATTGCTACCACCATGAACAAAGTAAGACACTGTTTCCTGCACCATGGCTGAACATAAACTAGGTGAAGAATCAGATTTAAAGCTAAACTGTAGACCACTTGTGCACAGGTTTTCATTTTCTTTCACTAAAATAATTGAGTCCACCATTTTGCTAAAAATACTACTCAGTGTAATTGCTCTAAAATTATCTGATACCGCCATGTTTGCCCATCTTCCTTTTGGTATAGGCACCATGGTCCCTTTTAACATGTCATCAGGAGACATACCATGCCGTAGCATACATGTAAATAATAAGGACAGATATATAGATAACTTTTTACAAGCATTAATTATATGATCTGACATAACATCCGTAACACCATCACTTTTCGAATGCCGCAGCTTACTAATAGCACCATGTACATCATTTACATCAATACAGTGGGTTCCATGAATACATTTATCACACAGACACCTTTCATTCATATTAACATTTATCTCATTCACTAACTCACACATCTCATCATTGTCATATGGCACACTGTTATACAATGTCTTAAACTTATCAACAAATATACCAGCAATATTATCTTCTCCTTGCAAACCATCAACACGACAAGGCAAAACACTTTTTCGAGGTCGATTTCTTTTAACCTCTCTCCAAAAACACCTCGGCCTCTGTTTCATTTCTGAGAGTGCCTCTGCCATCTTATCACTTCTCATTTCAGATTCATATCTAATAACCATCTTACATACTTTGTGATATTTTGCTCTAGCATGTCTTCTGATATCAGCAATTGCACCAGTTGCTGGACGCCCAATATCAACCCATATATTATGCCAAAAAAGTGATGATTTAAAAAACTGTTCTACATATTCATTCCACCCAGGAATCACCTTACTACAGGTTGATTTAGTCTTAGGTATGGCATCATCAGCAGCAGTAATCATTGCATCAATTATATCATTGTGGAATGTAGCTTACAAAGGGCAGAGGGAGCTGACAAAGGGTAGAGGGAGCTGACAAAGGGTAGATGGATGGTATCTGACAAAGGGTAGATGGATGGTATCTGACAAAGGGTAGATGGATGGTATCTGACAAAGGGCAGAGGGATGGAATCTGACAAAGGGCAGAGGGAGCTGACAAAGGGTAGAGGGATGGTATCTGACAAAGGGTAGAGGGATGGTATCTGACAAAGGGCAGAGGGACGGTATCTGACAAAGGGCAGAGGGAGCTGACAAAGGGTAGAGGGATGGTATCTGACAAAGGGTAGAGGGATGGTATCTGACAAAGGGCAGAGGGAGCTGACAAAGGGTAGAGGGATGAGAGCTGACAAAGGGTAGAGTGATGGTAGCTGACAAAGGGCAGAGGGATGGTATCTGACAAAGGGTAGATGGATGGTATCTGACAAAGGGCAGAGGGATGGTATCTGACAAAGGGTAGAGGGATGGTATCTGACAAAGGGCAGAGGGAGCTGACAAAGGGTAGAGGGATGGTATCTGACAAAGGGCAGAGGGATGGTATCTGACAAAGGGTAGAGGGACGGTATCTGACAAAGGGCAGAGGGAGCTGACAAAGGGCAGAGGGAGCTGACAAAGGGTAGAGGGATAAGAGCTGACAAGGGTCAGAGGGAGCTGACAAAGGGTAGAGGGATGAGAGCTGACAAAGGGCAGAGGGAGCTGACAAAGGGTAGAGGGATGGTATCTGACAAAGGGCAGAAGGATGGTATCTGACAAAGGGTAGAGGGATGGTATCTGACAAAGGGTAGAGGGATGGTATCTGACAAAGGGTAGAGGGATAAGAGCTGACAAAGGGCAGAGGGAGCTGACAAAGGGTAGAGGGATAAGAGCTGACAAAGGGCAGAGGGAGCTGACAAAGGGTAGAGGGATGGTATCTGACAAAGGGCAGAGGGATGGTATCTGACAAAGGGTAGAGGGATGGTATCTGACAAAGGGTAGAGGGATGGTATCTGACAAAGGGCAGAGGGAGCTGACAAAGGGTAGAGGGATAAGAGCTGACAAGGGTCAGAGGGAGCTGACAAAGGGTAAAGGGATGAGAGCTGACAAAGGGTAGAGGGATGGTAGCTGACAAAGGGCAGAGGGATGGTATCTGACAAAGGGTAGAGGGGTGGTATCTGACAAAGGGTAGAGGGATGGTATCTGACAAAGGGCAGAGGGATGGTATCTGACAAAGGGTAGAGGGATGGTATCTGACAAAGGGCAGAGGGAGCTGACAAAGGGTAGAGGGATGGTATCTGACAAAGGGTAGAGGGATGGTATCTGACAAAGGGCAGAGGGAGCTGACAAAGGGTAGAGGGATAAGAGCTGACAAGGGTCAGAGGGAGCTGACAAAGGGTAAAGGGATGAGAGCTGACAAAGGGTAGAGGGATGGTAGCTGACAAAGGGCAGAGGGATGGTATCTGACAAAGGGTAGAGGGGTGGTATCTGACAAAGGGTAGAGGGATGGTATCTGACAAAGGGCAGAGGGATGGTATCTGACAAAGGGCAGAGGGATGGTATATGACAAAGGGTAGAGGGACGGTATCTGACAAAGGGCAGAGGGAGCTGACAAAGGGCAGAGGGAGCTGACAAAGGGTAGAGGGATAAGAGCTGACAAGGGTCAGAGGGAGCTGACAAAGGGTAGAGGGATGAGAGCTGACAAAGGGCAGAGGGAGCTGACAAAGGGTAGAGGGATGGTATCTGACAAAGGGCAGAAGGATGGTATCTGACAAAGGGTAGATGGATGGTATCTGACAAAGGGTAGAGGGATAAGAGCTGACAAAGGGCAGAGGGAGCTGACAAAGGGTAGAGGGATAAGAGCTGACAAAGGGCAGAGGGAGCTGACAAAGGGTAGAGGGATGGTATCTGACAAAGGGCAGAGGGATGGTATCTGACAAAGGGTAGAGGGATGGTATCTGACAAAGGGTAGAGGGATGGTATCTGACAAAGGGCAGAGGGAGCTGACAAAGGGTAGAGGGATAAGAGCTGACAAGGGTCAGAGGGAGCTGACAAAGGGTAAAGGGATGAGAGCTGACAAAGGGTAGAGGGATGGTAGCTGACAAAGGGCAGAGGGATGGTATCTGACAAAGGGTAGAAGGGTGGTATCTGACAAAGGGTAGAGGGATGGTATCTGACAAAGGGTAGAGGGATGGTATCTGACAAAGGGTAGATGGATGGTATCTGACAAAGGGCAGAGGGATGGTATCTGACAAAGGGTAGAGGGATGGTATCTGACAAAGGGTAGATGGATGGTATCTGACAAAGGGCAGAGGGATGGTATCTGACAAAGGGCAGAGGGAGCTGACAAAGGGTAGAGGGATGGTATCTGACAAAGGGTAGAGGGATGGTATCTGACAAAGGGCAGAGGGACGGTATCTGAGAAAGGGCAGAGGGATGGTATCTGACAAAGGGTAGAGGGATGGTATCTGACAAAGGGTAGAGGGATGGTATCTGACAAAGGGCAGAGGGATGGTATCTGACAAAGGGCACAGGGAGCTGACAAAGGGTAGAGGGATAAGAGCTGACAAAGGTCAGAGGGAGCTGACAAAGGGTAGAGGGATGGTATCTGACAAAGGGCAGAGGGATGGTATCTGACAAAGGGCAGAGGGAGCTGACAAAGGGTAGAGGGATGATATCTGACAAAGGGCAGAGGGAGCTGACAAAGGGTAGAGGGAAGGTATCTGACAAAGGGTAGAGGGATGGTATCTGACAAAGGGCAGAGGGACGGCATATGACAAAGGGCAGAGGGAGCTGGCAAAGGGTAGAGGGATGGTAGCTGACAAAGGGCAGAGGGATGGTATCTGACAAAGGGCAAATGGATGGTATCTGACAAAGGGTAGAGGGATGACAACTGACAAAGGGTAGAGGGATGTTATCTGACAAAGGGTAGAGGGATGGTATCCGACAAAGGGTAGAGGGATGGTATCCGACAAAGGGTAGAGGGATGGTATCTGACAAAGGTCAGAGGGATGGTATCTGACAAAGGGTAGAGGTATGACAACTGACAAAGGGCAGAGGGAGCTGACAAAGGGTAGAGGGATGGTATCTGACAAAGGGTAGAGGGATGACAACTGACAAAGGGCAGAGGGATGGTATCTGACAAAGGGTAGAGGGATGTTATATGACAAAGGGTAGAGGGATGGTATCTGACAAAGGGTAGAGGGATGGTATCTGACAAAGGGTAGAGGGATGGTATCTGACAAAGGGTAGAGGGATGGTATCTGACAAAGGGCAGAGGGATGGTATCTGACAAAGGGCAGAGGGATGGTATCTGATTAAGGGTAGAGGGATGGTATCTGACAAAGGACAGAGGGACGGTATCTGACAAAGGGCAGACAGATGATAAATGGCAAACGGCAGAAAGGTGTTACCGGGAAAGGGTAGACGTATATAGAAGTACAGAAGGTCCAAAATGTTCAGATATAATAGTGGGCAGAAGGTTCAAGGATAATAAAATAATAAGGGATTAGGGGTTGAAGGTGCAAGGATAATAGTAGATAAGGGATATAAGGGCAATGATGGACAATATACAGAAGGGTCAATGATATAAGTTGGCTGTTGACAGAAGGTACAAGAATAATAGTGGACAATGGGCAGAAAAAGGGAACACTGGGGAATAGCAAAATAAAAGCACAATAGAACAAGATTCTCCTGCATTCAAGGTTTTAAGGTTTTAATAAATCACAGGTGATAAAGCGATCCCTAATCAATACGTCGTGCCATAACACACCAATAAATAAACCAGATCTTGGCATTTCTCATGCCAGGACGCCGTGGTTTGTCATCCCTCGTAATATAAGGTTATCTGAGTCAGTTTTAAATTTAAAAAAACATTAGATATATGAAGAGGAAAGATAAATGCACAGAAATATTTTTTAGCCAATCACATGCAGCTGTAACAGGTTTCCTGGTTGTTTGGACCTTTTTTGTAGAACTGTGGCTGCATTTCTCTTGGCTTCCTCATAGACAACGTGAACCTCAATATAAATATATTGTTGTTTTAGGCATTTTCTGTGCAAGATCAATATGCCTGGAGAAGGATCCATTTTCACGCTGTTTTTTTTTTACATTGCTCTAAAAGAATCTGCTTCCATCATATTTATTGCGTCGACAAGAAACACTTGGACTACATAACTTTATATATTGTAAATATTTATGCGACACCGGGTGATACCATCAACAATTCCAAAAGAAATGCTACTCTCAGAGTTTAGTGATTGGCAATGCAACATACTTTCAACTGAATCACCAATTCATGAAATATACATCACTCTTTGTGATAAAAGCTTTTGCACAGCGGTGGGTGAGTGGGGCGATTTGCACGTTTGATTGTTGACAGTAAGCTGGTTTGCGTGTGATTACTCTGGGCGATATTTGTCTTTCCAAGCTGACAAGTCAATCAGTTGTGACGACGGTAAATATAACATGTTCCTATCTCAGCGTCTACATATTACACTCTGCAGCCATACATCACATTAATGCTTGATAAGGTGTAGCTTTTGTTTGTTTGGGGTTTTACATCACTTTCAACATTATTTCAGTCATTTCGTGATGAGACCTACTTGTAGCAGATATAGTGCTGCCTCACTGAATTGTCATGTCGCAGGTCCTTAACATGACAAGCCACCCGGTCACAGATTTACAAGGACAACGGGTTAACCCTTTAAGCATGGACCACAGCTCATTTGGATCGAACCCGCGACCTCTGCATCACAACAGAAGAACTTGTGCTAATAAGCTAGCGCTCAAAGCAACTGTGCCACGGCCCATGGCCTGATAAGGTGTAGAAAACACCAGTATGATATATATGTATATTGGTGGCATTTTATATATATTGGTAATATGATTGTTGAGAAGTACCCCACTACCGACAACAATGGTCAATAACCAAAAGGAGTAGGGCATTGCATCCCGATGGCATGCTTCCGAGTGTCACTAACGTGGTGTTGAAGCGTCAATGAAACATATATATATATATATATATATATATATATATATATATATATATATATATATATATATATATATATATATATATATATATATATATATATATTTGTGTATTAATTGCTATAATTGACCAATATATTATAACGGAAAAGAGATTTATAAAAAGAAGAGGAAAAACTGCCTGCTCAGCATATAACACTTGAGATGTATGTGTATGACACCTTATCTTTGTGGTCACGTGGTAATACTGGGTCGTCTGCTCCATAATGGGCGGGGGACACGTCTTTCTTGAGCAGGTTAAAATTGTGATGGACGGAGTCCAGTCACTTCCCCAGGCCCGCCCCCATATTCACATTAAATATATTGTATACTTGTGTAAGCAATCACATCCCATGGGTTACGGTCACGTGACGATAACCCGCAAGTACCAGATACAACATCCACGCGGAGTGCGATAAGTGGTCTGGTGCGTGCGCAGATCAAAATATCCCACTGAGAAACTTTAACCGACTTCCTCACAATATTTAGAAAGCCTTGCCCGCTCCAGCATGTACATAACATTATACCTTTATCCCCACTCACCACAGTCTATCACTCTGATTTCTATAAATAGATTATTGATAAAATTGGCGCATTTTACTGATGTTTTCACATGGCGCATCTGTGGCTTTGATGAAGGTTTAATATATAAGAGTTGTGCATGGACAATAACTGCTACTTTTTTGGTTGAGTTGCAGATGGCGGCGGGCAACAGGTTGTGCAGAGAATTATACAAGACAAGGATGACTGGATGATGTCAGCTGGAACTGTGCACATACTGACATCAGTGCAGTCTGAGCGACGCCACTGGAATAACACATAACTGCAATCAACTCCAACCAGTTATTATACAAATCAAATATGTTCACAATGAGGTGGGATTTATTAGCTAAATGTCCTGCTGAAAAGTGAGTTAATCTGAGTCATTTGTCATATATGACATTTTGTCATTTATAGCATTTGTGCGTGCAAGGAGGCACTTGAGTGAGTTGCGTTATCAACAGACGTTGGGGGCCAGGTTGGATCTGCGGCGTCCCGCGGGGTGGCGCGCCGTCATGTGATGGCCAGACCATGTAGCATTGTCATTCATGGGAGGTCTTTATTGGCATTGCTGGGTCATTGAGTAATACCACAAGTGCCTTGTGTCCAAAGTTAGTGAAAACAACTTGTAATGCTGCAGGAAATATTGGCAGCCACTCCCATTTGATCTGGCTTACTGGAATTTGTAGGCATCAAGTATTAATGCGAGGCCAGGACACCCTGCGGACACTCGCATATCAAACTCAAAAAGTATAGGTCAAATCTACTAAGGCCCTGTAAATAGGGTTTGCTTGATGCATATCCATACAGAAGCAAACCTGTTTCTCTCATGTTTTTAAGATGTCCACCCGGGAAATGTGGTCGGAGTGAATTAAGCCATACGGGAAAATATCTATGTGGATAAAAGCTCAATACAATCTGTGAGGAAATCGTATTGCACATATAATCATAATACCCAGCTGTGTGCAGGGAAATATATGCATCAAATCAGATGAAAGCTGCCACCGGGCAACTCCATATATACAACACTGTGCCTGTTATCATACAAACTTCAACAAATCACATTTACTATCGTCGTCCATGTGATTTAACGTGATCCAAGATGGCGCCCAATGGGACGGTGGTACAATCACAAGGTCAAATTGGAGCGCAAGACTCTGAGGAAGGTCTCAGTCCTATGGTTGTATCTTTCATTGTTACTGGGGCCTTATTTGGATTATCTGTTATCCTCGGTATTATATATGCCTTTTTGTACCACTCCAGGGTTTCAATCCTTGGCAGGATGAAAACAGAGAGGAGACAAACTCTACACGAAACGAGAATGTATAGGGATAGTTCAAAGGAAAGGGGCTCTCAGAGGAAAACACAGACTCATTTTGGTATGATGAATAAATATAAAAAATGATGAAAACATGTTGTAGATTAGTGATATATAACAGTAGTCACCTGACTAAGTGAGCTTAATGAATGGTGCAGTGATGAATGCAGTCACTCACTTGTCACTTGGCCAGAGGGCTAGTTTTTAAATCTTGTATATATTTTCCATCTCACCCATCTGATGCATGGAGGTTCTTTCATCAGGTAGTTTAATACTGTATTAGTCTTAAATGTATGTATTACACGGCATTTATACACACTGCCCTGCCACTTCCTGTCCCTGTTAATGACCCTCACCTGCACCCACTTCCATAGAGTTTTGTGAAGCATGCTGAGTATTAATTAACCTTTATATCTCACTCACATAATCTGTCTTATCATTTCTCTTCACATTACCTTTAAATATACTTTATCTTAGATTCAACATTGGCATGTTTTGCTATTTATATTTTTAAACACTGAATCACACTTTCTCTATTCTTCTTATTCTTCTCGACTTTCTAAACATTCTTCATATATTTTTACAGAATTTCTCTTATTTATATGATATATTGGATATGAGCAGAAACATATCACTAAACAAATCCACATGTTTCAGCGTATATCACATATATATTGATATTTTCTATTTTAAACTTTAAAACTTTATTCTGTATGGTTTATCCTTTACCTTTTCAATTTACATATTAGATATGCACAGAAACATACAATTTGAAAAAAAAAATCCAAATGTTTCTGTGCATATCACAAAATTGGTTTGGGTTGTTCCTCTGTAAAGTCCATCCCCCAAGCAAGTAGAACATGTGGAGAAAACAGAAGAAAACAAAATATCGACGGTATGAGCGAATCGTTACTAATGGTTTATTTACAAGATAATCCATCATGACTGATGGTAATAGGAGTAATGTATGTGTTGTCTACCTTTCCCTTCTGAGAAAATTGTACCTTTTTCAAAATTAATCCGCTGTTACTAAAAGTCCTTTTCCCATTAATTTTGTCTGCTAAACTTGCCTTACAAAGCTCTATTTTCACCCATACTAATAAGGTGACACTGATTTAGACTCAACACAGTCGGACAGGTTTACACACAATACTTAAAGTCTTTCATTGATGAATTTGCTCTCAGCTCACCTTTTACAGCGAAGTCAATACCATAAATTTTACTGTCAGAATGTCACCCAATCGCTCATAATTCTCATTAGTTTTGGAAGCCAAGGAGCCATTTATCTGAATATGTGATAGAAATGTTACAAAGCAGTTTTCAAAAGGTATAATTGGCTGCATTCTCGTTATATCACGTGAACTTATTAAGAGATTAATAGCCTGAAATTTTTTTTGTTATACATGCAAATATTTTCTCATATATTGTAAAAAATCAAGATATCATTGTGTTTCTTGGTGTTTGTAGACATACATACTGCCACTGTATTACCACGCATGTACACATTTATGTCTTGTGTCATGGGAAATCTATCAAATTGCATTCCTCTAAAAAATGAAAGACTTCAATGCCTTAGTAATAATACTTGTTTGTCCCAAATGGACAGCCGAATTTATGAATAAATGATGAAGAAGAAATGAAATATCATATTAAAACACATGTGTCTATCACAGTGAACTTGGAATGATAAATCCACCATAAAATCTAAAGGTTTCAACCTTACTAAACGCTGGAGGTTATGTTCAGTTAGGGCACTGAAAGTGGTTAATGCCCATTGTAGTTTAGATTGTATAGTGTTAGTGCAGATTAACCTTATACACATAACGCATACTGCTACACTGTTTGCACGTCCTATTAACATTTATTGTGAACAAGTCAATAGTTATTGATGTACCCTAACTAGCATCTGATACGCCTTGCATGCAGTGCTCTATCGATGTGACAGGTAAAAAATAATATCATATTTCTTAGGGAAAACAGATTGAAAATCATATAGATATCTGTAGATTTATGTTATAGTAAAACCGACTATGCATCTGGATACTAGTAATTGAGAAAATGTGTTGAATTGCAAAATGTGATATTGAAGGTGACCTAAAAACACAGACCAGTAGCGCTGTGTAAACGTGGGTTGATGCTCACTCCACTTGTTTCATAGAAAATATTCCAATATACTCCAACTACTTCTGGATCACTCATAACCCAGTAATTAGTGATATTATGTTCTGCACCAATGAAACATGTGAATATGAACTGATTTATGTGGTGAGAAAGCGATGGTCAACATTCCTCCTATGCAATGATTTGAATTGATTTTTGATGCTGAGTTGGACGATAGTGTGAATGCATGGGCTGTGTAAACACCTACATAACTTGTGATACCCAACTGTACAGAACATACTGTATTATATATAGAGAGAGCAACATATTATAAGCAAACTTGACTAGAAATAACAAATGTCCATTGAATTATAAACTGATCATTTATTATGAGAAATAAAAACAATGTAAATATGAATCAGAATATGTATAATTTATTAATGTATAATTTAATATGAACTGATGTCTCTTTTAATATCAAAGATTGTAGTAAATACATATTATAATTGTACAAAATAGATATTATAATTGTACAAAATAGATATTATAATTGTACAAAATACATGATAATTGGACACATTTCACCCCGAGAAGTTAATACTTAAAGAATTTAATGTACATGTAAACATTAAGTTGTTTTTTTCCCGACGAATGCAAGACATTTCTACAACTTTTATCATATTTTTCCATGGAGGATATGAAAGGAGGCATACGGTAAGTACGAAGGGGAAATTTAAAAAAAGATCATATTTCTGACAAATCATTGAAATTTTTTATCGGAGATCAAATTTAGTGCTCATTACGTCTGTTTTGGTGAAACCAGAGAAAGGAAATCACACTTCAAAACATAAAGGGATCATTAAATTTACTTTAGGACAACATTTATGCTGAGACGTGGGTAAGCCGTCTGTGACCTATTTTTTTGCCTGTTATATTGTCTGCTCATGCCCAGTGCAAACTCCTCACGGCATTGGGTGACAATGCAGTGTGGGAGTGTGGTCTCATAAAGCATGTTTATAAGGTCACCTGACCACATATGGAGTACTGCTATCATCTTTCGTAAACCTCCTTTCTCTGCTCTGCTTAAGGTAAGATTTTCTGGCATATATTTAACTAATAAAAAAGAATGTATTCTATAGCTCTTCTACCTTCGTCGATATTTCACCTTTTTCTTTCAAATGAGCTAAAGGTCAAGCCGACTGGTGCAGCAGATGTTGAGTGAAAAAATAACTTTATTATTGCTATTCATATCATTGATAATTATTATTTTGAATCTGGCAAGGCTATTTATGATTGTCTGATCCGTTCAACAAAAATAGTGATCCTTTCAACAAATAAATTACAAACGGACAAATTGAAGTCCTGCAAATAGATGAAGTAAACTCAGTAAAAAAACTGTCTGAATAAGAATAATGTAAAAATACTTCATACTTTTAATGGAGTTATGGAGTGACTGAATTGTAAGGGTTAAAGGTAATAGCATTAATTCAAAGCCATTTTTAGAGGAGAAAAATGGAGAACAATATTTTTTGATATAATATTGATCAGATCAAAGCTAAAGCCAAGTGATCTTGAGACAAGATGTTGCCATTCTGAGCATACAGAATAATGCACCGTGGCAGTGGAAAGAATGAATGCTAACGTGATACTTGTCAATCCTCTCAAACGTTACCATATATCCCAATTACATCCTTTGTGCATCTATGATATATCACCTGTGGTCCTTTTTGACAACTCAATTTCCTTTAAAATACACTGTTGGGGGGGGGATAATAAAAATGCAATATCGTGGCTCAAGACGACATGACAAAGCTAAGAAACATGGCTATTCATGTTATTGAGTATACAGTATTTGATTGATAAATTGATTAATACAATATCTTTGAGGACATCTTATTGATGCTGTTTGGTGATATTTGTCTGTCACCTTACAGCCGCCACTGTCCTGACTAATACATACATATATTGCTGTGTGGACACAACTACTTCCATAAGAATAATATATCCATCAGTAGAAATGACAGACATTGGCATACTGTGTGGGACATATCCAGAAATGATATATGACTGAATGTAGACCTTTGTAGGCTATTTTCGTAAAATATTGTCAGTGACCTTGAAGTGACCATTGAATGGGTTTGAAAAAGAAATTGCCTTTTCCTTGGATTTTACTCTAAATTTCAATATTCCATCATCTGCATCTTTCAAAAGTGAGCTCATAGAGACTTTATTCATCAAAATCCGATCAGAATTAACAATATTAGAGCATTTTTGTGATTTTTGGAGCAATGCAAGGGAAATTAGAGAAAATTTTGATGTGCTGGGCTATTTTAAAACATTATCTATTATAACTTATTGGTGGTTAAGAATGTACATATACTGCATAGGAAAAAAACTTTGATTCTGAAAATAAGATGAAAATAAAGTCCGTCAATTTTGAGATTTATTAGCAAGCTAAATTTGGTAAGAAATAGCTTGAATGTGGTAGGTATGCAAAAGATGAAAATTGGCAGACTTTAGATTAATCAAATGTAATCTTTTTCAAGTTTCATACTTAAGAAATATATGACTGTGTAATTTCAGAAAATAACACCCAATAAGTTGCTTTATTCATAATGGTACATAAAAAAATGATTTTTCACTCTCAAAATATATGAAACTGTGCACATTTGCAATAGAAGAAAATCAGGTGAAAAGACATGTATTAAATGTAGACACAAATGGATTTCCTCATTGAATAGCTGATATCTTTCTGCAAATTTTCATATATGTACTTTCGTCTTCAATAAGAGGAAGGTGCTAAAATTATTTCTTGAATATGTATATAAATTAGAGAATATGTTCTATTTATGCTGAGTGAAAGTGACACCATGTACCCACTGCAACAGGAAGTTTTGTACTCCCCATTTCATGTTCAATGTCTCCCATTTCTAGTGATGATTATGAATCAATTCAATATCTTCTTTTATACCTTACGCAAACATAACAAGTATAACAAGTAGAAAAATCATTTAATATATACAAATCACATTTAAAAGAAGAGGAAGGGTGGGTGATGTGTGGGTGAAGGTCTCTTAGGTGGAGGGTGGGTGATGTGTGGGTGATGTTCTCTGAGGTAGAGGGTGGGTGATGTGTGGGTGAAGGTCTCTGAGGTGGGGGGTGGGTGATGTGTAGGTGATGGTCTCTTAGGTATAGGGTGGGTGATATGTGGGGTGATGGTCTCTGAGGTAGAGGGTGGGTGATGTGTGGGGTGATGGTCTCTGAGGTAGAGGGTGGGTGATGTGTGGGGTGATGGTCTCTGAGGTAGAGGGTGGGTGATGTGTGGGGTGATGGTCTCTGAGGTAGAGGGTGGGTGATGTGTGGGGTGATGGTCTCTGAGGTAGAGGGTGGGTGATGTGTGGGGTGATGGTCTCTAAGGTAAAGGGTGGGTGATGTGTGGGGTGATGGTCTCTGAGGTAGAGGGTGGGTGATGTGTGGGGTGATGGTCTCTGAGGTAGAGGGTGGGTGATGTGTGGGGTGATGGTCTCTAAGGTAGAGGGTGGGTGATGTGTGGGGTGATGGTCTCTGAGGTAGAGGGTGGGTGATGTGTGGGGTTATGGTCTCTGAGGTGGAGGGTGGGTGATGTGTGGGGTGATGGTCTCTCTAAGGTAGAGGGTGGGTGATGTGTGGGGTGATGGTCTCTGAGGTATAGGGTGGGTGATGTGTGGGGTGATGGTCTCTAAGGTAGAGGGTGGGTGATGTGTGGGGTGATGGTCTCTGAGGTAGAGGGTGGGTGATGTGTGGGGTAATGGTCTCTGAGGTAGAGGGTGGGTGATGTGTGGGGTAATGATCTCTGAGGTAGAGGCTGGGTGATGTGTGGGGTAATGGTATCTGAGGTAGAGGGTGGGTGATGTGTGGGGTGATGATCTCTGCGGTAGAGGGAGGGTGATGTGTGGGGTTATGGTCTCTGAGGTAGAGGGAGGGTGATGTGTGGGGTGATAGTCTCTGAGGTAGAGGGTGGGTGATGTCTGGGGTGATGATCTCTGAGGTAGAGGGTGGGTGATGTGTGGGGTTATGGTCTCTGAGGTAGAGGGTGGGTGATGTGTGGGGTTATGGTCTCTGAGGTAGAGGGTGGGTGATGTGTGGGGTGATGGTCTCTGAGGTAGAGGATGGGTGATATGTGGTGTGATGGTCTCTGAGGTAGAGGGTGGGTGATGTGTGGGGTGATGGTCTCTGAGGTAGAGGGTGGGTGATATGTGGGGTGATGGTCTCTGAGGTAGAGGGTGGGTGATGTGTGGGGTGATGGTCTCTGAGGTAGAGGGTGGGTGATGTGTGGGGTAATGATCTCTGAGGTAGAGGGTGGGTGATGTGTGGGGTGATGGTCTCTGAGGTAGAGGGTGGGTGATATGTGGGGTGATGGTCTCTGATGTAGAGGGTGGATGATGTGTGAGGTGATGGTCTCTTAGGTAGAGGATGGGTGATATGTGGTGTGATGTTCTCTGAGGTAGAGGGTGGGTGATATGTGGGGTGATGGTCTCTGTAGCAGACAGATGAGAGATGAAGGTGACCTATGGGTTGAGTGATGGTTTCATTGCGTGCAGTATCAGAGTAGTGACATAACCCCACGAGAAAGTCTCAGTAGATTAGTGACCAGACCAGAGGATGGACCTTGTGTATAAATTACACTGACCTTGTCCTGATTTTGATAATGCACAATATGGCATAAATTGTCTGCGAAGGCCAATTCCGTGAATACTGTTTGTCGACATATAATTCCACACTTGATTTGAATTGTAATTATAACAATAAGTTATAGTGACAGGATGATATACCATATGATATGTTGTCATAGTGTCACAGGATGATATGCCATATGATGTGTCGTCATAGTGACAGGGTGATATGTCATATGATATGTTGTCATAGTGACAGGATGATATGCCATATATGTCGTCATAGTGACAGGGTGATATGCCATATGATATGTTGTCATAGTGACAGGATGATATACCATATGATATGTTGTCATAGTGACAGGATGATATGCCATATATGTCGTCATAGTGACAGGGTGATATGCCATATGATATGTTGTCATAGTGTCACAGGATGATATGCCATATGATATGTTGTCATAGTGTCACAGGATGATATGCCATATGGTATGTTGTCATAATGACAGGATGAAATGCCATATATGTCGTCATAGTGACAGGGTGATATGCTATATGATATGCTGTCATAGTGACGTGAAGCTGTTCCATATAATATGTGACAGATGTTATGGCATATATCTTGCAATTCTCGACATGACTGGAATATGGGCCACTTTTTATGCTTTCCCTCTCGGTCTTTCATAATAAATCATCTGGAAAAAAAATGAAATACAAATGGCGCAGTAATGAGACATTGGCTATACCAACCATGGTATATCCTCGTGCTAAAAGACATCAGTGTCTGTGCTCAATTCAGATTTCCTGCAAGTTAATCAGGAAAATCATCTCAAAATTGACACCCGCCCACATGGACACAAAGTTTAAGAAAGGAAAACTTTGTTTTCAAGTAAATATCTATAAATGACATAATATATGTAATTTCAATAATATTTTTGTGAAGAACAATTTTGTTACTTTTTAAAATCTTATATACAAGTGAGTAGATAACACCGTTTTAAACAACATACATGTCGTCAAATTTGCTTTTCAAACAAAACCTTCTTGTTTACTACAAAACATTATCGACATTGGATCAATAAATATATGGATGTGTAAACGAAACGTTGCATTTACTTTTTGAAGCATCTCAGATAGATGATTGGCTACATAATATGTGCACAGCTTGGATACGTCCAATGAACATTAAAATACTGTACTCAGGTCTATACTTGGCCGTATGTCTCCCATGAGATAAATTGGATTTGATATAACCTTGCTGCAGACACTACTATTTCTGATTACCTCTCCTTCATTTGTCTTTAGGCCAACGATAAAACATCCCTGAGATTCAAACACCACGTCAAAGAGTAACAGCAGAGACAAATGACTAAATATGGATTGGTCTAACGATTTTATAATTAGATGGCATAATTCTTAAATGTGATACTATTTACATTTTGTTTTTGTAAACACGGGGTGTTCTGATAACATTCATTTGCTGTTTGTTTGCTGTGACTAAGCATTTTTCTACTTCAAACATTTACTGTTATCTCTATAGAAATGTGGCACTATCAGACGCTAATTAACCCTAAGATCCATATAATATTTTCATCCGTATAAGATAACCTAAGAAGTTTTTCTGTAATGTTATTTACGGAAATCAGTTGCCGTTGATGATGTTGGCTTGTGTTAAATCGATGCTCCACAATGTCGGAACACAACGTGTTATGCCGACCACGCCCTGCACTACATGAAAAGTCCATTTTTACCATTATTTGTCGGTTACAAATTAAGCAAAATGCCTATGTACCATATTTAATATGGGTTATCATCTATCAGCCTATCTAAAAAGAACTGTCAAAGCTGATATGTTTTGATCTTATACAATGCACACAAGAGAGTCGAAGTTAATATGTATTTCAATGCACACAAGGTAGTCATGGTGATGCTGTAACATTTTGCCATCCACAAAAGGCAATTAAAGTTGATAATTTCTACCCTTTGACATTGCATAAAGGATAGCCAAAGTTGATTTTGCAATGATAGATTTATAAATATTCATTTATAACTTGTAGTGGGAGAGGATTTAGGGTAGATCTACAACAAACTAATCACACAGAACAAGGTGTTATTTACGTTAAAAGGCCAACTGTTCTCCTGTTTATCGTATAACTCCTAAAACCAAGTATATTTGTTATATTGGAGAATTGCTGTGGGTTGTCAACTGACACAGATCATATAACATGTAACATTCTTTCAGACAGAAACAAGGCTAGGTATTGCTCATTTAATATTTCAGCATTTATCTTCAACTTAAATATTCCATTTGGCACGAAGACATTTTTGTTGTTGAGATACAAGCAGTTTGACTAAACTATATATAGCCTACCAACCTCTAATGCTACTAAGCGCTTCCAATACTACCAAACACTAATATTGCTTCCAAACTACCTGACACTTACAATATTTCTAAAATTACTAATACTCATGTAATCTTTTGATGCAAAATAACACTCCCGAAATTACCAAACCGATACTACCAAATGATACGAGTACTACAAAATGATACCAGTACTACCAAATGATACCGGTACTACCATATATTACAAATACCACCAGACAATACTTGTTCTGGCAAATGCTAACACAAGTTACTAAAAATGCTATAGAACCCTGTTAGACAATATACACCACCACTTAATGCACCAATACCGCAAGGAAACTGGTCTTCCCTATTTATGGGGACACTCACCAATATGATATATGAACGCTTGTGACCCTCACCATAATTACCATTTGCAACAAAAGAGTTTGTCCCTGTGATGGGTTATGCCTGACCAAAAAGGAATGAATTAACCTAATATCTTTTGACCGGATGCCGTTGGCGGTGTGTCTTCCTTTGTGTGCATCTATATTAATGTTGCCAAACCCTCAGATCAAAGCGACATATTCATCTAGTCCTGTAAATCACTTCCCAGGCCAAACATATTTAAAGAAAACTCATTTTATCAAGGTTCTGGGATTCCTTAGGCATGCAGCCTAAATCAATACATTATTGGGAGTAGATATCGAGTTTATGTAATTACCTGATACATGGGCTGGATTCATCATAATATAACGATATTTATACATTCTAGTGTGACGCAGTGGTGAGACAGATGAAAGATTCTCATAATACTTACTTTCTTCCAGACCCATGGTGCTTGGTCTAAGAGGTTGACATTCTTAAACAGAATGGTACCATTCCACAAATAGATCATATAATGGCCTTACAATAGTCAATGCTACACATTATAACCAATTGCCACATTGTGCTGAGATGTTGTCCTCTGCATACTTGTTCATGTTATAATGACACAGAGACAGATATGTCTCCTGAAATTAATACCTTATTAAGACATTTTGGAAATATATATATATATATATATATATATATATATATATATATATATATATATATATATATATATATATATATATATATATATATATATATTTATATACATAATTCTTTGAGCAGTATGCTTATTCCTAAAATCAATGCTTTGAGTCTACTTTCAATTAGCTGTTATAGGGAAGCAATCTGGGAGCGTTGTGTGAGGTATGGCTGGTCCCAGGCCATCAGACTGATGCTGGCGGGTATAGATTAGCATCCACATAACGTCACACATAAACCAATGCTGAAAACTGACAGCTTCAAATTATGCCGCAATTGTTTGACTAATACACATGCGATCTGCTATTTAAGTTGTCCGGAGAGGAGCATGACAAATGGACACGCTGTTTGACTGGATTTGTTAGATGTGAAAAGTGCAAAACCCTGGAAATCACCTTGTTTAACGTCATGAATAATGGGGCAATGCTGATCAATTATTTATAGCACTTAATGCGAATTTTATTAAAACTGCCCATGATTATTATTGATAGAAAGAAATATTCCTGACGTTGATCATTTGGCCATTTGAGGATGGGAAGGCAGAGTGCGTATTGGGTTGATATACTGTAGTCAGGTGATCCGTCAATACTCTCTCCTCCATCACTCATTAGGAAGCAATCTGCTGCTTACATCAAGAGATAATTGACTGCCTAATATATTGATAAATGTGTATTACCTTTTGTGGGCCATTTCAACTACTATATACAGAACATGACCTCATTTTGATATCCATATAAACAACATTTTAAGGGCTACACTTCTTAGTCACTATATAAATATATAATTTTTACTCTTTTAATGTGAATTATAAAAGGTTGTTGAATTGTTAAGTTGTTCAATTGTTGCAACAATGTACTGCCTCATATTATGTGGCCATCAAACGAACAACAATGTCAGTTGATGGAGTCTTATTATAATGTCCAATCAAAAGCTCCGAATGGCATCTCAAGTTGTTACGAATACTAGACCACTGTTAAGCTATGCTTGCATCATCAGGAGACCTTGGCCTGAACTAATGGAGTCATGAAGCTAAATTTACCACGGAATGGAAAGTTAAACATTGTACTGGCAGAATACATTGCTCATTGTCAAGAGATATACTAATCACTATATTCTATCAAAGTGGCTTCATATCCGGCCATGTCACGTGACCCCGGTCGAGTTATGGATGGGCAGGCCATGGAATGACAAGATGAAAGGAATCTACACGCGTGTGATTAAGGTTCGGTCTTCCTGTGAGTCGGACCAGTTTGACTCTGAAACATTATTTACAAAGAGCAATTTATGAAACACAATCTGTCACAACTATCCAAACAGTAGATTGAACATTTTGTGAATGCACATTTTTGGTTAGTTAAAAACCCTTTACATCTTGTTCACTCAGGAAAACGTATTCAGATTTACTGCAGTATTAATACAGACATGCCATGGAAACATCAATATTTAACAAAGAGCAATTTATGAAACATTATCTATCAAAATTATCCATAAAGTAGATTGAAAATTTTGTGAATGAACATCTTTGGTTAAAAACTATTTACAGCTTGTTAACTAAGGAAAACATATTCAGATTTAATGCAATATTAATGAGATGCACTATACTCATAACGTGAAAGCACATGACGTGATATTCTCTTGAAAGAAAACACCCAACTTTGAGAGGACAATATTTTGTGAGGTAAAGTCATAGGGGAATCAAATGTCCAATTGGATATAGTCGCGAAAATGCATCCATAAATGCCACAGTGGCAGGTCAAAATTCGTTTCATTTAAGTTTTACGGCTATTTTGCATGCTCGCTTGGAAAAAAGCTTCTTATGAGGGGATGGAAAGGGTTTCGGGGAGGATGGGAGATAACACATATAAAAGGGTGAATAGACTGAAAAGACTTTCAACCCACTCCACCAAGAAAGGGTCTAAGGGATGGAAACAGTCTGTAATTCATGTTATCCAATGATTCTTCACCTTTGACTCATATGGTGATAGATAGATATTTAAATAAGGTCAATAGACCATATTAATCGAAATTCACTATTATCATATCTCCTATTGTCCCAAATCCAGTTGTGATTCTATACATTTAAGGAAGTAATGACCTCGTGGGGGAGAGGCACAAGAATCTTTTTTATAACTTAATTGAGCCATCCTTTCAATTCTTTTGATGTGAGAAAGGTGATTGGAGAAATTATGAAGAACGATTCTAGCATTCCCATGATATTTGACGTCAATATAAAGTGATGTAGGAGGAACACTGATCTTGGGGGGGTTTCTTCCATGACAATCATGAGTCTTCATATCTGTGTTAAACATAGGCGGAATATCATTCTCATTTGCACAATAGAGATTCAATCCAGCAACAAATTCGAAGCGTTTTGATGGATAGCAGAACAGAATTTTCTGTCGCCAGAACAAATGGTAAGGGCACATTATATATCAGATTATCTGAGTACCACAGCTGCCCATCTCCTGATGCTGTCAAAATACCCATGTGCAGTAGAACCCGAAGAAATATTGGGGAACTTTTTCAGATTGTTTACATTTTCTGAACCCAGTAATGGGTTTTAATATGCAGGCATTCTACTTATTAAATAAAAGCACAAAATAGCAGACCATATGTCGTAAATCTACATTCTCTGCCTGGTGAGTGTCCAGGAAATTATCTAATTCAATTGTTCAGAGGAGATTAACCAATGAGCATGAGGACTACTACATCTTGCAAATAATACTCAGCTTGACCAGCTGTCAGGGACACAGCAATGTCCGCTCAGGTAACAAGAATCTGACACCAATCAGATAACAGGAATATCCAATATCTAATTAGGTAAAAAGGACTGAACAATACCCTTTCGGTTAAGAGAAACACAGCAATGTCCGATTAGGTAAGAGGAACACAGCAATGTCCAAATAAGGTAAGAGGAACACAGCAGTGTCCAAATTAGGTAAGAGGAACACAGCAATGTCCAAATTAGGTAAGAGGAACACAGCAATGTCCAAATTAGGTAAGATGAACACATCAATGTCCAAATTAGGTAAGAGGAACACAGCAATGTCCAAATTTGGTAAGAGGAACACAGCAATGTCCAAATTAGGTAACAGGAACACAGCAATGTCCAAATTAGGTAACAGGAACACAGCAATGTCCAAATTAGGTAAGATGAACACAGCAATGTCCAAATTAGGTAAGAGGAACACAGCAATGTCCAAATTAGGTAAGATGAACACATCAATGTCCAAATTAGGTAAGAGGAACACAGCAATGTCCAAATTTGGTAAGAGGAACACAGCAATGTCCAAATTAGGTAACAGGAACACAGCAATGTCCAAATTAGGTAACAGGAACACAGCAATGTCCAAATTAGGTAAGATGAACACAGCAATGTCCAAATTAGGTAAGATGAACACAGCAATGTCCAAATTAGGTAAGATGAACACAGCAATGTCCAAATTTGGTAAGAGGAACACAGCAATGTCCAAATTAGGTAAGATGAACACAGCAATGTCCAAATTAGGTAAGAGGAACACAGCAATGTCCAAATTAGGTAAGAGGAACACAGCAGTGTTCAATTAGGAGACGGTAGCTTAGCAATATCCAAGGAGATGACAGGAACACAGTAACGTCCATCAACTTATTACACCAAAGTCACATATATATATATATATATATATATATATATATATATATATATATATATATATATATATATATATATATATATATATATATATATATATATATATATATATATATATATATATATATATACATAAACATTTATTTATCACATCATAAACCTGCGTTATAGCATGCTTAGAAAGTGAGTTTACGGCATATTAGAGCTTGCAGCCGTTCACCCTTCTGAGCTCAACAATGGTTACTCCTTTGAGACTGCAACCGTCTGCCCCAGATCATTTGATTTTTTATTTATTTTGTGTTTAATATTTAATGCACTCAAATTGTTCTCATAACAAGGTAAAATGATGACACCTAGATATGTGGTAATTGCGCACCAACAAACTTAATACTTGATGAACATTGTCAAAACGCAATAAAATCATTATCATTAAAAAGAGAAAATAACGTCCAACTAAAACAATGACTACTTTACTAACCGCTTACATTCCCATGTAATGGCAGATGACTCTAACTGGATAAACCGAATGTGACTCATGTGACTCATTGATGATGACTATATCATATCCATTTTCTTGGTTCCCAGTTTTGCGATCTTCTATATGTGGAGATAGAGGTTAGTGGACAGGGGTGTTATGTGGCTGAGGTGGTTAGATGTCTGTCATCCATGATGACTGTATGGTTCAATTCCCAATTTGGATAAGTACTTTGATCATACAGCATGATTGAGGCATATATATATATATATCATGCTGTATATATATATATATATATATATATATATATATATATATATATATATATATATATATATATATCTGTTACTGATTTGTTTCTTACTCCAACTAGAGCTCCGTGACTGGTTAAAAAGGCCGTGGTTGGTTGTATCATTTGGTATAGCAAAAAGCAAATCCCCAGTTACCCCTCAAAAAGGGTTGGGCATTGCTTTGAGGTTACAGGCATGTGTCAAAACAATAAAACATACATATTGATCATGTTGGTTTACCTAAACTCTAAAATAATGTGAGCTATTCATGGAAATATCTAATTACTAAGTAAATAAAATACTTGTCATAACCTTTCTGGATTGCTGTTGAAACCAAACAATAATATGCCTGGGCTTTTTTGAAAATACATGATATGAAACTTTCTATTTCTGATTCTAAACAAAAACTCAATAGAAACCTCAAGTAATTTATGATGAGGCATTCATGACTGGTTAATGTTAAACTCCTACCAACACCGGGAATAAAGCGAGATTAATGTACACAGAGTGCCTCATTATATACGCCAAAACATCCCCCAATGTCGCCCTATCTCTTAGGTTAAGGTCTTCTTAATAGAATCAATTTATAATGCTTTGTGTCTGGGATACTTGGTCTCTTTCTGAAGGCAGGGCCTGTCTAATTGCATGGTCTGTCTATTTCCAGAAACTGTCTATTAGTACGGTCTGTCTCAAAATAGGATGTGGTCATCAAGAGTCTCGGGTGTATTATAGATAACTTTTTATATGAAAATAAGTTATCATATCTAATTTTAAATCTCAACACAAATATTTTTTCTTCAAAGGCTAAACTCAGTAGAACCCTTTAGTTTGCAATGTAGTGAAGACGTATAAGGGGTTTACACTTGAACAGATCTAGAGCCCATTGGTAAAATAACTCAAATACCCATTTTACAGAGTTAGTTCACAAATATTAAAAAGAAAGAAAACAGGAAACCAGAGACAAATTGCCTCTTTTTCACATTTTGTACGTTTTGCAATCGAAAGATCAGGTTGATATCTTTCCAAATTTGACATACAATTTCCTTTTAGTTTATTTCTTGATCTTATAACAGAAGCATTTGTATGTGTTAGTAATGATATGAGGTATGTCATTGCCTTTTAACAACAGATTAAACAGGTGATGCCCGTTTCCACCTGCTAATTCCACCAGTTTACAGACCTCGATTCATTCAGAATTATAAGCCTATTTGGAGGCTTCAGAACAACATACATATAGACATCACAAATATAAATTATATAATGAGGTGTGAGCGGTGTGAACACTTTTCATAATCACATTTATTTGTATCAATCAACCAGTTGAATTTGAATAAGAATATGCTGAGATGATAAACATCTCTTTTATCTTAATATGGATATCAAATTCGCACTTTCCATAAAACTCATCAATTTCCTGCTTTAGCTCCTGAGGAAAAAAATACGAAATGCCTGTATTTATAATAATTTGGCAGTTAATTCTGTCATCTAAGTTGAAAGTGATATTGTTTAGATATCAAAGATTTTTTATTGATAGGTATCCACCTTTATTACGTCGTTTTAGCCTTTTACTATTCTGTCAGATATACCTTTTTAGTGAGACAAATTGGAAATGATCCAAACGAGTTATAATCACTATTATAGTAATGATCCGCCAGACCTGAACAACAATGGCGCACCTGTTCTGCGCAATGAAGATTGATTACATCTCCAGCAAGTCCATGTGTAGATTTACCTTACATGTGTAACTATTAGTTTTCACTGCCTGTTTGTAGACAAAACCTGTGTGTTAATGGAATTATATGACCTTATGGACCAGGGCGTTACATCATGGAATATATAATGGATTCAAATATGATATATTGAATAGTATATCCAAAGATTTCTTTCACTTTCTCTATATTGTATCAGAGAAGAATGAGCATTCTCAAGTCTTGTACCCTCTCAATTAATCACATTTTCTATGTGTGTATGATATGTTTACAAATATGTCATAAATTGGCATGAAAAAAATAAAATAAGTAAATATGTTTAGTTTGTAATCTTCAAAAATGAAGGAATATTGGGATTTTAATAACGTATTGACTTCCATTGATCAATGTAAAACAGATTACTGCAAAGGGTGAAGGAAAAAAGAATTCAATCTCCTCATTATTCAAAAAATTATACTCTCAGTATGTGCCACAGTGTGTATGGTGAAACTCTCCGTATGTGCCACAGTGTGTATGGTGAAACTCTTGGTATGTACCACAGTGTGTATGGTGAAACTCTTGGTATGTACCACAGTGTGTATGGTGAAACTCTCAGTATGTACCACAGCGTGTATGGTGAAACTCTTGGTATGTACCACAGTGTGTATGGTGAAACTCTTGGTATGTACCACAGTGTGTATGGTGATACTCTCAGTATGTGTCACAGTGTGTATGGTGAAACTCTTGGTATGTACCACAGCGTGTATGGTGAAACTCTCAGTATGTACCACAGTGTGTATGGTGAAACTCTCAGTATGTACCACAGTGTGTATGGTGAAACTCTCAGTATGTACCACAGCGTGTATGGTGAAACTCTTGGTATGTACCACAGTGTGTATGGTGAAACTCTCAGTATGTGTCACAGTGTGTATGGTGAAACTCTTGGTATGTACCACAGTGTGTATGGTGATACTCTCAGTATGTGTCACAGTGTGTATGGTGAAACTCTTGGTATGTACCACAGTGTGTATGATGAAACTCTCAGTATGTGCCACAGCGTGTATGGTGAAACTCTTAGTATGTGCCACAGTGTGTATGGTGAAACTCTCAGTATGTGCCACAGTGTGTATGGTGAAACTCTCAGTATGTGCCACAGTGTGTATGGTGAAACTCTCAGTGTGTGCCACAGCATGTATGGTGAAACTCTTGGTATGTACCACAGTGTGTATGGTGAAACTCTCAACATGTGCCACAGCGTGTATGATGAAACTCTCAACATGTGCCACAGTGTGTATGGTGAAACTCTCAGTATGTGCCACAGCGTGTATGGTGAAACTCTCAGTATGTACCACAGTGTGTATGGTGAAACTCTCAGTATGTACCACAGCGTGTATGGTGAAACTCTCAACATGTGCCACAGTGTGTATGGTGAAACTCTCAGTATGTACCACAGTGTGTATGGTGAAACTCTCAGTATGTACCACAGTGTGTATGGTGAAACTCTCAGTATGTACCACAGTGTGTATGGTGAAACTCTCAGTATGTACCACAGCGTGTATGGTGAAACTCTTGGTATGTACCACAGTGTTTATGGTGAAACTCTTGGTATGTACCACAGTGTGTAGGTGAAACTCTCAGTATGTGTCACAGTGTGTATGGTGATACTCTCAGTATGTGTCACAGTGTGTATGGTGAAACTCTTGGTATGTAACACAGTGTGTATGATGAAACTCTTGGTATGTGCCACAGCGTGTATGGTGAAACTCTTAGTATGTGCCACAGTGTGTATGGTGAAACTCTCAGTATGTGCCACAGTGTGTATGGTGAAACTCTCAGTATGTGCCACAGTGTGTATGGTGAAACTCTCAGTGTGTGCCACAGTGTGTATGGTGCAACTCTCAGTGTGTGCCACAGCGTGTATGGTGAAAATCTTGGTATGTACCACAGTGTGTATGGTGAAACTCTCAACATGTGCCACAGCGTGTATGATGAAACTCTCAACATGTGCCACAGTGTGTATGGTGAAACTCTCAGTATGTGCCACAGCGTGTATGGTGAAACTCTCAGTATGTGCAACAGCGTGTATGGTGATACTCTCAGTATGTGCCACAGCGTGTATGGTGAAACTCTCAGAATGTACCACAGTGTGTATGGTGAAACTCTCAGTATGTACCACAGTGTGTATGGTGAAACTCTTGGTATGTACCACAGTGTGTATGGTGAAACTCTCAACATGTGCCACAGCGTGTATGATGAAACTCTCAACATGTGCCACAGTGTGTATGGTGAAACTCTCAACATGTGCCACAGTGTGTATGGTGAAACTCTCAGTATGTGCCACAGCGTGTATGGTGAAACTCTCAGTATGTGCCACAGTGTGTATGGTGAAACTCTCAGTATGTGCCACAGTGTGTATGGTGATACTCTCAGTATGTACCACAGCGTGTATGGTGAAACTCTCAGTATATGTCACAGCGTGTATGGTGAAACTCTCAGTATGTGCCACAGTGTGTATGGTGATACTCTCAGTATGTGTCACAGTGTGTATGGTGAAACTCTCAGTATATGTCACAGCGTGTATGGTGAAATTCTCAGTATATGTCACAGCGTGTATGGTGAAACTCTCAGTATGTGCCACAGTGTGTATGGTGATACTCTCAGTATGTGCCACGGCGTGTATGGTGAAACTCTCAGTATGTGCCACAGTGTGTATGGTGAAACTCTTGGTATGTGCCACGGCGTGTATGGTGAAACTCTCAGTATGTGCCACGGCGTGTATGGTGAAACTCTCAGTATTTGCCACAGCGTGTATGGTGAAACTCTCAGTATGTACCACAGCGTGTATGGTGAAACTCTCAACATGTGCCACAACGTGTATGGTGAAACTCTCAGTATATGTCACAGCGTGTATGGTGAAACTCTCAGTATGTGCCACAGCGTGTATGGTGAAACTCTTGGTATGTACCACAGCGTGTATGGTGAAACTCTCAGTATGTACCACAGTGTGTATGGTGAAACTCTTGGTATGTACCACAGTGTGTATGGTGAAACTCTTGGTATGTACCACAGTGTGTATGGTGAAACTCTCAACATGTGCCACAGCGTGTATGATGAAACTCTCAACATGTGCCACAGTGTGTATGGTGAAACTCTCAACATGTGCCACAGTGTGTATGGTGAAACTCTCAGTATGTGCCACAGCGTGTATGGTGAAACTCTTGGTATGTACCACAGTGTGTATGGTGAAACTCTCAGTATGTGCCACAGTGTGTATGGTGATACTCTCAGTATGTGTCACAGTCTGTATGGTGAAACTCTTGGTATGTACCACAGCGTGTATGGTGAAACTCTTGGTATGTACCACAGTGTGTATGGTGAAACTCTCAGTATGTGCCACAGTGTGTATGGTGATACTCTCAGTATGTGTCACAGTCTGTATGGTGAAACTCTTGGTATGTGCCACAGTGTGTATGGTGAAACTCTCAGTATGTGCCACAGCGTGTATGGTAAAACTCTCAGTATGTGTCACAGCGTGTATGGTGAAACTCTTGGTATGTACCACAGCGTGTATGGTGAAACTCTCAGTATGTACCACAGCGTGTATGGTGAAACTCTCAGTATGTACCACAGCGTGTATGGTGAAACTCTCAGTATGTACCACAGCGTGTATGGTGAAACTCTTGGTATGTGCCACAGTGTGTATGGTGAAACTCTCAGTATGTGCCACAGTGTGTATGGTGAAACTCTCAGTATGTACCACAGCGTGTATGGTGAAACTCTCAGTATGTGCCACAGCGTGTATGGTGAAACTCTCAGTATATGTCACAGCGTGTATGGTGAAACTCTCAGTATATGTCACAGCGTGTACGGTGAAACTCTCAGTATGTGCCACAGTGTGTATGGTGATACTCTCAGTATGTGTCACAGTGTGTATGGTGAAACTCTTGGTATGTACCACAGCGTGTATGGTGAAACTCTCAGTATGTACCACAGCGTGTATGGTGAAACTCTTGGTATGTGCCACAGTGTGTATGGTGAAACTCTCAGTATGTGCCACAGCGTGTATGGTGAAACTCTTGGTATGTACCACAGTGTGTATGGTGAAACTCTTAGTATGTGTCACAGTGTGTATGGTGAAACTCTTAGTATGTGTCACAGCGTGTATGGTGAAACTCTCAGTATTTGCCACAGCGTGTATGGTGAAACTCTCAGTATGTGCCACAGCGTGTATGGTGAAACTCTTGGTATGTACCACAGCGTGTATGGTGAAACTCTTAGTATGTGTCACAGTGTGTATGGTGAAACTCTCAGTATGTGTCACAGTGTGTATGGTGAAACTCTTAGTATGTGTCACAGTGTGTATGGTGAAACTCTTGGTATGTGCCACAGTGTGTATGGTGAAACTCTCAGTATGTGCCACAGCGTGTATGGTGAAACTCTTGGTATGTACCACAGCGTGTATGGTGAAACTCTCAGTATGTGTCACAGTGTGTATGGTGAAACTCTCAGTATGTGTCACAGTGTGTATGGTGAAACTCTTAGTATGTGTCACAGTGTGTATGGTGAAACTCTTGGTATGTGCCACAGTGTGTATGGTGAAACTCTCAGTATGTGCCACAGTGTGTATGGTGAAACTCATTGTATGTGCCACAGTGTGTATGGTGAAACTCTCAGTATGTGCCACAGTGTGTATGGTGAAACTCTCAGTATGTACCACAGTGTGTATGGTGAAACTCTCAGTATGTGCCACAGTGTGTATGGTGAAACTCTCAGTATGTACCACAGTGTGTATGGTGAAACTCTCAGTATGTGCCACAGCGTGTATGGTGAAACTCTTATGTGTGATGGTGTGCATTGTTAATATAAAAAGCTGTGCATGCGCCAGCACAACGTTTCTTTGACAATCAAAACAAGACATACATTTTATTTGATTAATGACAGGATTTGTTACCTGGCAATTTGATGAAATGAATTAGTTTGAAAAGAAATGAATAGAACAGGGAAAATGCCGGAAGACATGGTGATTAACTGAAACTAGTTAGAAAAAAGTACATCAACATGCTGAATAGCTAGTGTGTCTGTAATATGTAATGCAGTACATTGAAAAAGCGTATATCCTGTTACATATGCAGTCTGGCATAGCCATACCTCTTGAATTCCTCTAAATCTTTACAATGTCTAACATGATTAATCTTGAATGGTTTCATGACAAATCAGTCTTCATCATTTTGACTTGGTCGCTAATGCAATTCTATTTGCAGCTGTGACACACAAGTTTGCTTTGATTTTATATTTTTAGAATTGCTGACATACAGGTTTGCTATTTTAATCATGTACTCTGTAGAAATTAAAGCTGATAATATATGCATCGTAGGAGTGTTTGGGCTGTGGTTCGATCAGGGACAGTCCGTGTGCATTAGGAAGTGAACTGATAGATGTCTGAACATACAACATATAGTTTTAATGCTGAAGTCGCATCCCAGATAACGGCGTGGCTTGATGCACGGCTGTGCTGTGTCACACTACTGCAGTGATTGTACGTGGCAAATAAAACAGCCACAACACATGGGAGAGTGATTTGTGTTGTTTTCAACTGACATCACATTTGGGGCGTTATTGTAATTTTGCATGATCATATATTCTTTGAGATTTATAATTAAATGTTAAATGGACCATATCAGGTTTGCATGAGAAGCTGGTGTATCATTTATAAGAAGGCCCATTAAACTTCATATAGGATGATATCATTCTGGCTTTATGATGGAATACAAATATCAATATTGAGAATAATAAAAAATGGGTGTTGTTAAGGCAAGAACATGTGAGTGCAGTGTTCAGGCTGGCAGATCTCTCAAGTTGGTTCTGGTGGAAGGATCTCAAGAGTCCGAAGGACGAGTGAGATCCTTCCACCAGAACCAACGAGAGAGATCTGTCAGCCTGAACACTGCACGAACCTATGTTCTTGACTTTATCTCATACTTACAGTGACCGGCAACTGTCCGAAACCGGCAGATTAAACTCGGACATTTTTAACTCGGTCAAATATCGAGTAAAACTGTGCTGTACTAATTGCAATTGAGCTGAATACTGTGCCTCACACGTCATCTTGTAATTCCTATTCCTTTCAAAACGTTAAAAGTGTTTATACCTCAGTGATGCGCGTATTGATGCGATTTCGAATGAATACGCGCATGCCGATTATTTGTAAAATATTGATTAGTTTGCGTCGGCCATCTTTAGACTGGTCCCCCATCGAGTGTCAAGAACATCGTGTTTATACACAGATGGCGGCAACCAGTCTATGGCTGTACGCGCCATTTTCGGGTCACGTGACGGGGTCAAATGAGGTGCGCTTTGTTTACAAATGTTTGTAACGATAAATATCTTGTTTCATGTTTCATTTTTTAAAAATACAGTAGTTGTCTGAGGTATAAAAACAAAACATACACTCGTCGGTCAGCTGTGACCGCGGATTCAGTTCGTTGGTGATGGCGGACGGATACCCTTCGCCTTCGGCTCAGGGTATCCGTCCGCAATCACCAACTCACTGAATCCGCTCACCCAGCTTCCCGACTCGGTATGTTTTGTTATATTATTTGTTTTCACGGCACGAGTGATCGCATCACTGTCAAATGACGTCAGAAGTGGTGACGTAACCAGCATCACCATATAACTCAATGGAAACTCGGACAGTTTGCCGGTTTGCTGATTGCATGAATATCCTCCTAATTCTGTAAATATTGAATGGGTATCATGTTTACTCTACACGCATTTAAGACTGACGATCTTCTATTGACGTGAGCAGTTTTTATCCAGTTATGAAAGGTTTTGTGAAAATCGTGAGTGAAAAACATGAAAGTGTCCGGATTTGGCTGCCGGTCATTGTAACTCCTACAGATAGGTATAAGATAAAGGTTTTGGTTTGATTTCCAATCTATTTAAAGCAAAACAGAGAGGAAAACATTGCAGCATGTGTGGACCTATGTTGTGTGTGTCAAACAACATAAACAATGCCACGCCCCCTTTTTAATGACGTCACACTCAATGACGTCATTGCAACATATATTTTACTATGTAATGACGTCATTGACGTCATTGGGCATTGAGATCCTTCCACCAGAACCAACTTGAGAGATATCTGTCAGCCTGAACACTGCACTCACAAGTACTTTTCTTAAGATCTGTACTTTTTACAATGTTAACACTGGTCTGGTATATAAACCATCTGTGGTAGATAAATATGAGATAAAGTCAAGAGCATGGGTTTATGCAGTGTTCAGCCTGACAGATCTGTTTTGTTGATTCTGGTGGAAGGATCTCACTCGTCATTTGGACCAAGGATGATTTGCAAAAGTAGTTCGGCACATGGGTGATCTGCGAAAGTAGTTCGGCAGAGGGGTGATCTGCGAAAGTAGTTCGGCAGAGGGGTGATCTGCAAAAGAATATCTCATAGGTGCAGAACACCCTCTTGAAGCACCAAGTATGAGACAAAGACAAATATGTAAAGAATATGTATACAAATGCAGAATGTAGAATAGAATAAGGGGTTTATAGACCAGAACAATAATTTAAACTTTTTAATATCTATAGACCTAGTATAACACTATGGCAATATTCGTGCGCTCATGATAGACAACAACAGGATCAATTTAGTTTAGGAAGTTGTTTAAAAAGTTATTCACACCAGGACAAATGGAGATCAGTATGTTTTCCAGGTACTATTAGATGCTATACAAATTAAGTTAAACTTAATACTCTCTTTGGCGTCAACCAATCAATGGAAGGCAGTAACTTCCAACACAGAGTGACACATTATTTGTGCCAGCCCTAGCCCCTGTATAACTCTTCTAATTGTTTAGTCACTGCCACATTTAGATAGCTACTTCCCAAATAACTGGTCATACTAAACCTAGCAGCCACAAGGAATAGCTGCAACGCAATGCATATAATGATCTAATCAGACAATAGCTTCAGTTTATATATAGTGACAAATGCTACAACATGTAATGTCACATTTACAAATAGAATTAAACTTGATTAGATGATTCAATTGAAAAATGAAGACTTGAAGTGTAAAATATGTTTCTGAAATATCAAACTGTTGTTTTCGGATATATCATACTGTTGTGTCTGAGTATATCGTAAATAGAGTTAAACTAGATTAAGTTTAGATGATTCCTAATTCCAGTGAAGATAAAATGTAAAATTTGTTTCTGACATATCATACGGATATACCACAGTGTTGTGTCTGGATATACAATACTGTTGTTTTCAGCTATTTCATATCGTTGTGTATATGGATATGTCTTACTGCTGATTCTGGATATATCATACTGTTGTATATAAATATGTTATACTCTTGTATTTGGATATATCATACCATTGTGTCTGGATATATCATACCATTGTGTCTGGATATATCATACTATTGTGTCTGGATATATTATACTATTGTGTCTGGATATATCATACTATTGTGTCTGGATATATCATATTATTGTGTCTGGATATATCATACTATTGTGTCTGGATATATTATACTGTTGTGTCTGGATATATCATACTATTGTGTCTGGATATATCATATTATTGTGTCTGGATATATCATACCATTGTGTCTGGATATATCATACTATTGTGTCTGGATATATCATACAATTGTGTCTGGATATATCATACTATTGCGTCTGGATATATCATACTATTGTGTCTGGATATATCATTCTATTGTGTCTGGATATATCATTCTATTGTGTCTGGATATATCATACCGCTATTTTTGGACATATCATACTATTGTGTCTGGATATATCATACTGTTGTGTCTGGATATATCATACTGTTGTGTCTGGATATATCATACTGTTGTGTCTGGATATATCATACTATTGTGTCTGGATATATCATTCTGTTGTGTCTTATATCATACGATTATGTCTGGATATATTATACTATTGTGTCTGGATATATCATACTGCTATGTCTGGATATATCATACTGCTGTGTCTGGATATATGATACTGTTGTGTCTGGATATAATATATCATACTTTTGTGTCTGGATATATCATACTATTGTGTCTGGATATATCATACCCCTTTTTGGGATATATCATACTATTGGGTCTGGATAAATCATATTATTGTGTCTGGATATATCATACTATTGTGTCTGGATATATCATACTATTGTGTCTGGATATATCATAATATTGTGTCTGGATATATCACACTGTTGTGTCTGGATATATCATACTGTTGTGTCTGGATATAATATATCATACTATTGTGCCTGGATATATCATACCCTTTTTTGGATATATCATACTATTGGATCTGGATAAATCATATTCTTGTGTCTGGATATATCATACTATTGTGTCTGGATATATCATACTATTGTGTCTGGATATATCATTCTATTGTGTCTGGATATATCATACTGTTGTGTCTGGATATATCATACCGCTCTTTTTGGACATATCATACTATTGTGTCTGGATATATCATACTATTGTGTCTGGATATATCATACTGTTGTGTCTGGATATATCATACCGCTCTTTTTGGACATATCATACTATTGTGTCTGAATATATCATTCTATTGTGTCTGGATATATCATACTGTTGTGTCTGGATATATCATACTATTGTGTCTGGATATATCATACCGCTCTTTTTGGACATATCATACTATTGTGTCTGGATATATCATTCTATTGTGTCTGGATATATCATACTATTGTGTCTGGATATATCATACTATTGTGTCTGGATATATCATACTGTTGTGTCTGGATATATCATACCGCTCTTTTTGGACATATCATACTATTGTGTCTGGATATATCATTCTATTGTGTCTGGATATATCATACTATTGTGTCTGGATATATCATACTATTGTGTCTGGATATATCATACTGTTGTGTCTGGATATATCACACCGCTCTTTTTGGACATATCATACTATTGTGTCTGGATATATCATTCTATTGTGTCTGGATATATCATACTGTTGTGTCTGGATAAATCATACTATTGTGTCTGGATATATCACATCATGATATTTTTTCATTTCACACTGATGTTTCCACGAGTGCTATTGTATACATTTTGACCACGACCTTGAGGTCCCTTTGGCAATGTGACCTCAAGTTACCCATCCCACAGTTCCCCGCGTCAATGCTTGCAATGCTTACAATATTGATCAGCAGAATGACCCCAGACACTTTTCCATTTATCTCACATTTATATTGGAACCTGGACAGTAATATGAGAGCTATAAAACCTCAGAGAATCCTACATATGCTGGGATATATGTCCATAATCTGCCCATAAAGAGGTGCATGGTGACAGCCAGGACTAGCGCCAGACACCGCACCAGATACAATATAAGCCCATACTCAACACCGACATATTCCTTGGCTTATTGTTAGTTTAATGTGTCTTTATTCACATTTGGAGCATACTGATCTGCGGTATGATACCATGGTGTTAATATGTGTATATGTATATGATATATTAGATATACTAGCGTCCATGTGATGTTGAGAGGAAAGGCTACGGACACAATTATCTATATAGAGTCTTCTATGAGGGGATATAAGCACACTTCACATTGTACTTGTATGATATCTAAGAGGGAATCGGTGCATGCATCCATATAGACGTATTTATATGGTGGAATATGTTTCTATATGATAGCATATAAAAGAAGAGTGGTGCATGTAGAGTCGGATGGCGGAATCTGCCATGCTTTACGATGGGGTATGTATGTATATGATGGGAGAGCGGTGCATGTATCGATATGAAGGGAGAGCGGTGCATGTATCTATATGATGAGATAGCAGTGCATGTATCTATATAGACCTATAACAGTGGTGCATGTATGTATATGAAGGGAGAGTAGTACATGTATCTATAAGAAGGGAGAGCGGTGCATGTATCTATACAAAGGGAGAGCGGTGCATGTATCGATGTGAAGGGAGAGTTGTGCATGTATATATACAAAGGGAGAATGGTGCATGTATCGATATGAAGGGAGAGTGGTGCATGTATATATACAAAGGGAGAGTGGTGCATGTATCGATATGAAGGGAGAGTGGTGCATGTATCTATATGAAGAGAGAGCGGTGCATGTATCTATATGAAGGGAGAGCGGTGCATGTATCTATATGAAGGGAGAGTGGTGCATGTATCGATATGAAGGGAGAGTGGTGCATGTATCTATATGAAGAGAGAGCGGTGCATGTATCTATATGAAGGGGGAGTGGTGCAAAGGGAGAGCAGTGCATGTATGTATATGAAGGGAGAGTGGTGCATGTATCTATATGAAGAGAGAGCGGTGCTTGTATGTATATGAAGGGAGAGCGGTGCTTGTATGTATATGAAGGGAGAGTGGTGCATGTATGTATATGAAGGGAGAGCGGTGCATGTAGGGGGTGAGGGTATCTGCCAGGCATTATGATATTCAAGAGAAATGTTAACACGCCCTTATCGTCAGTTCGATATTTCTGCTTTTGCTTGGCAACGGTAATTGTTCTCCACTCTGCAATAAACCAATTACAATTATCTTAAATTTGATCTTAAATTTGATTACATTTGAACATTGCAGCATTTGCAAATAAAGAAGGCGCCCAGAGCTCCTTTTATTCAAAATACAAACAAGTAGTTGTCAATTAAAGTGGTATGAACATTTATCTGTCGAAAAATATACGTGTTAAATAACGTATACCTGTTCTCTAAGCATGAGAAAGTTCTGTGTTTATTGTGGTAAATAGTCATGTGTTAGGAACGGTTTTGAAATCTAAATGAGGTGTACCGCAGAGTGTGTAATCATGTCACTGGAGTGTGAGCTAGTTTGGGTCAATAAGGCGACCACAATTGGTCTTGTTATGGAGGGTCAAGAGATACAACTGCCACATTGGGCTATTTGGGATAGGTTTAGACAAATACATTAAGGGTGGCTTCTCTCAGTATAATCGCTATGTTGTGTCAATGTATTTGTGGGTTCACAAAAGCATGGTTGGTGTATGGAGTTCAAAGAAAATAGTCATCTTCGGATGCATATGGTCCTGTATAAGGGATTCAATATATATCCCTTAGTTAGCGTTTTTAAAAAACGAATTCTCACTGAATGTCCAAAGCTATATTTCCTATATCCATTTCCTCAAATCCTTCTAATAATGAACTGTCCATGCCCAGCAAAAAATACCTCATAATCACATTTATTTTTCGATAACTATCTTAGGATTACAAGTTGATTATGGATTCATATAGACAATTTCAGATGGTTACCCTTGCTGAATATTTTATCATTTGTAACATCATTATCTCATACAGATATTTTGTTGATGAAGACTTAATGATCATATATTTTCCACTCCATTTGAAGAGCGCTTGTTTATATAAGACTGAGAACGTATTCTTATCAGACTTTGTAAGCTCATCTTAAGGTCCACCACAACTCTGCACATCCTTAATAGCCTACTAAACACTTGGGTACAACACCAGACAGGGATGCTGCCTGCCCCCAAGGTTTACACCACGGCCGGCTCGTATACTTCATGTGCAGTGGTTTGCTATTCACCTAACGTATAATGGCTCCCTAAAACACCTAAAAAACAATGGCTCCCTAAAACACCTAAACAGCAATGGCTCCCTAAAACACCTAAACAGCAATGGCTCCCTAAAACACCTAAACAGCAATGGCTCCCTAAAACACCTCAAATACAATGGCTCCCTAAAACACCTAAACAGCAATGGCTCCCTAAAACACCTAAACAGCAATGGCTCCCTAAAACACCTAAACAGCAATGGCTCCCTAAAACACCTCAAATACAATGGCTCCCTAAAACACCTAAACAGCAATGGCTCCCTAAAACACCTAAACAGCAATGGCTCCCTAAAACACCTAAACAGCAATGGCTCCCTAAAACACCTAAAAAACAATGGCTCCCTAAAACACCTAAACAGCAATGGCTCCGTAAAACACCTAAACAGCAATGGCTCCCTAAAACACCTAAACAGCAATGGCTCCCTAAAACACCTAATGTACAATGACTCCCTAAAACACCTCAAATACAATGACTCCCTAAACCACCTAAACAGCAATGGCTCCCTAAAACACCTAAAAAAACAATGGCTCCCTAAAACACCCAAACAGCAATGGCTCCCTAAACACCTAATGTACAATGACTCCCTAAAACACCTCAAATACAATGACTCCCTCATGTACAATGACTCTCTAAAACACAATGACTACCAAAACCACCTCAAGTACAATGACTCCCTGAAACACTTCAAGTACAATGGCTTCCAAAACACGTCAGTCAAGTACTATGGCTCCCTAATACACGTCATAATCAATGGATTCTTATTGCACCTCAAAGGCAATGGGCTCTTCTTACACCACAATGGTGGCCTCATACACCTTCATGGACAATGGACCCTTCTTACACCTCGTGGAAAATAGTTCCTTCTTACACCTCGTGGAAAATAGTTCCTTCTTACACTTTATAAACAATGGCTGCCTTATACACCTCATGGACAATGACGTTCTTATAAATTGTGTGTACATGTCTGCCTTGAATCAGACTTGAATACATCACAATTATTCATTTATTCTGCAGACACTAATGCCTATTAGATATATGGTATTCAAGCAAATATAAGGACAGACACTTGGGAATACGGTATCTCTTTTTCAATGGACTATTTGATTTAATTTGAAGATAGAACCACGAATAGCACAGATTGTCCAGTGTTTATGAGCAAATGCAGAGCTGAGAGTGACCCCCCTCAAGAAGGGAGGAATAAATCTTCCCTTCTTTGACTCTTAATGCTCACAAAGGGGATTTATCTTTCCACAGAGATGTCTATATAATTATCTTCTTTCTTCGTGGTTTTTTTCTCTCTTTTGTAAGGTATTATAAGATTCACATTTACAGATTCTTGAATTATATAATGGAATAAATACTGAATATCTGGATAATAGATTTCTACTCTCATTACAATTTTAGTACTCAACATATTGAGAAAATGTAAGAGGATAATTCAGAATTTGTTCCTGATATTGCAATATATGGTAAGCCTCGGTTCTGTGAATATGCTATACATAAAATAGAGGAGTTGTTGAGGTGCCCTCTTGAGGATAGATGCAGGGTGTTCTGGGGGCAAAACCGAAGCCCAGTAAACGTGCCTAGATTTAACTATATAGAACCCCTCACATGAGGGAATTTAGACCTGCATTTCTAGCATCGCCGATTCAGGTTTTGTTGAGATGCTTACAAATCTTAGTTAGCTTTACATATCTGAAAAAAATATTATACATATTAATATTTACGAGTATATATCTAATAATTTACTCTCAGCACTTTATTAGTATTAGATTCACAATGACATTAATATTTATATGAGGCGGGGAGCGAAAATTAATTCAAATATAATAGTAATTAAATTGATAAAATGGCTTGTACCAGCAATATCAGAGTATATATTTTAACACAGGGACCATTTCCAATACAGTACATATATTAGTTATTTTCATCATCTCCCACCTAGATACCCTTAAAGGATTCAGACAGTGTGCTAAGAAGCGTAATCCTAGTGAAGTGTTTGATGGTAAAAGTTGTATTCCATCTGAGACAACATCAAATGAGACAATAATCCCATTAATGCCCAAACAAAGCTCTGATCTGTGTTTAAATGGATTACACAACAACATTATTGTCCAGATGCCTTACATAGTAATGCGATGGAATCAGGACTGGTGAGATTGAAGTTAATATCACTGTCTAGACATGCTGTGAATGGCACTACCAATAATGAGTTAATACAAATAAACTGTGAAATACAAAGTACTGACACATTATGCGAAGCTGACTCTGACAATGAGGAAATCTCAAATAATCACCATTTTGATGAACAATTAACAAATGTCACACATACTGTATTAGAAACCTGAACAGACAATAATAGTGGACCCACTCATGCATAAATTGAAAGAGGTAAAAATCTCATATTTCTACATGTGAATATTAATAGCTTGAAAGATAAAATTGACTACATAAAATATTTACTTGTAAATAGGTATGCTGATGTATTGTGTATTACTGAAACCAAATTGGGAAGCAAAAACAAGGATTGTGAATTTTAATGTTATGGTTATAAATTATACAGAAAAGACAGGAGATTAAACTCTGGTGGTCTAGTCATGTGTGTGAGGTTTGACATTCCTCAGATAAGGACTGATCACAAAGAGTTTACTAGTGAAAGTCATCACATTGAAAGTTTAGCGGTTGAGTTAAAGGTGAAAACACAAAAATGGTATGTGCTATTAACATATAAAAATACAAAAGTACCAGAAGGTCCTTTTATGGAAAAACTGACATGCTTCTATAACACTACTAGTGGTGAGTCAAGGGAAATAATCCTTCTAGGTGACCTTAATATAAATATGTAAAGTAAGCAAGATGAAATCACTAAGGACATAAATAATGTATATGGAGCAAGTAATATGATCAAAGAACCCACCTGTTTCAGGAAACCAGAGGGGACACTTATAGATCCAGTAATTGTAATGCATAAAAGTAAATAAATGTTCATTGTAGTTCATTGTAGTGATTTTCACAACTTAGTAGGCTGTGTCACAAAAAATACATGTGCCACCTCAAGAACCAGTTAGAATCACATATAGGTCTTATAAAAAAATTTCTGAGGAGAAATTCAAGGATGACATTTCTAGGATACCTTTTTATGTAGCTGAGATTTTTAATGATGTGAGTGACCAATACTGGATGGTTAATGAGATGTATAAAGAAATAATTGATGAACATGCACCTTTGAAATGTAGGGTAATAAGATCAAAACAAGTGCCATATATGCACTCTGAGTTAAGAAAGGAAATGTATAAAAGAAACAAGTTTATGATGCAAAGATTACATGCGAGAATAGTGTAAAATTATTAGGAACCACTATAGATGAAAAGATAAGATTTGATTTACATGTACACAATATTTGCAAACAAGCATCAACACAAGTAAATGTATTGTATAGATTTAAAAAAGTACTCAGTGGTGATGACAAGTATAAATATATAAAACAATCATATTAGCAAACTTCAACTACTGCCCCATAGTTTGGCATTTTTGTGGCATAACTCAAATGAGACAAATGGAAAAGATTCAGGAAAGAGCTCTAAGATTTCTGCTAAATGATCATGAAAGCAGTTATAAAGTTTTACTTGAAAGAGCAGGTGTCAATTCATTACACTTAAGAAGGTTAAAGTCAATTGTATGTGAAGTCTTTAAAAGTATCAACAAACTAAATCCATCATATATTCAAGATATGTTTAAAAAGAAGGAAACAGTTTATGACATGAGAGATGAAAGTATTTTGGAATTACCTAGCTTTAACAAAATTACTTATGGTCGAAAAACTTTTGCCGACTATGGCTCACATTTGTGGAATAATTTAGATAATGGCATCAAAAATGGTGTAATGGACATCCAAACATTTAAATCACTGTTAAAAACATGGAATGGCCCAAACTGTCACTTTATGCTCCTTCATGCAATGAACTGTTTCCTACTTTCAAATATGTAAAATGTTGCACTAAATATGTTAACCTTTTTATTTTCCTACTGTAAATATGTACATATTAGTCATTTTATCAATTATCTTATCTTATCTTATCTTATGCTCTTTTTATGCATTTTGTGTCTCTCACATTAAACACTGTTTCATACACATAAGCTACTCCAGAGGAAATATTCTAATATTTGAATCAATTAAGAATAGACTTCTTTTCATTTGAATATATATCCTAATCTAATCTCTAATCTATTCTGACGTCCATTATTAGTATTATTCTGGACACATTTCTTGGACAATAAAATCTCACCATTACTCTCAGCAAGTAAAGCACTATTCTAAACACAATGTGTAGCCTGATGTCGGCCTCCTGGAGACGAATTATACTTTTGCCACAACTTGTGTGCCTAATTGCTTGCAAATCCTTGCACAGATTTATCAGACTGTGTCTGGCTGCAGACTCTTCACACCCAGAGAGAGAGGCTGGTTGTCTGAGAACACTCGTCCTAGTGCATCACTAAATGTAACATTCCACTATCAGAATATAGTTTAGATACCATAGTGATGATACCATAAATCAAGATTATATTGTGATATGCATGATATGCAATTGAAAGTTTTACAGGTCAGAGGTTCAGGTTGCAAAATGCCTTTATGAACTTGATAAGCTGTTTACTAACTGAGAAACGCCTTACATACATTTTTTGAAACCTGCATATTATTTGTAAAAAGTGGTGTGAATCAAGTACATTTTTGTAAATCAAGTACGTTTTGCAAATCAAGTAAGTTTGTAAATCAAGGTAGTTTTATAAATCAAGTCAATTTTGTAAGTCAAGTTAATTTTATTAATAAGAACATTTGCCCATCCAAGGAGTTGTAGATCAAGTAAACTGATTGTGAACCAACTATAGGAATTCTGCTGAATCAAATAAATTGAATATGAATCAAAGAAATTGTATAATCAAATACTAATGAAAATCAAATCATTATAACAGTAAATCAAGTACAATATGTTAAACAATTGATATTATAAATATTTCCTATCAAGTATTTTTTTTAACATCAAGTAATTTTTTTAAATCAAGTAATTTTTTAAAGTCAAGTATATTGATGTCATTTATTTTCTTTGACATTTTGCATTACCCCTGTGTGACCATTTCCAGTTATGTGATGAATTATTGGGACAGAGTATATCATTAATTAAGATAATGTATTTTTCCAATCTGATATTGCCACCTGGCGGCAGCTACACACAGATAAAGATTTCCCACCAGTCGTTTGTTTGTTTGTTTGTTTGTGATTTAAAACCCCAGACAAACAAACAAAGCGATCATCTTGAAAATGTTGGTACCTGAGGATGTTCAACACATTAACGATGATAGTGTTTTTGTCTTTATTAAGGCCAAAGAAATTGGGGTCCTTTACACTTTTGGCCTTTAGGCAACAATGAAAAAATAATAATTAGTGACACACATGGACAAATTCATCAACAATTCTTGACAAAATGGCAGCGATCTTATCAATCATTTCCCATGTTGAAAACAATGCAATCAGCAATAGGAAGTCATTGTTCCGTCTGAAAATTCCCTCAGGTCCTGCAAGAGTATTACTCAGCTCATTGACTACCACGTGATGTGGCCCAGAATGCCGACCTAAACTCCTTGCTATTAGTTTACATTTCCCAAGATACTCATAATGTGCAAACAAGAATGACACCAGGATGGGGAAGAGGCAGCTAAAGCTTTCATACAATGATAACCTTAGAAAACACTAGTCTCTCAATGTGCTGGAAAAGAACACTATGGCTTAATCAAGCCGTGGGGCAAAGTTAACCGCAAAGTTAATGCAAAAAGGCAAGGAGGTCGAAGCACAAATGGAACAAATTGCGATATATTTCTCGATAGAAGGGTAAAGATAGGGTGATGGTATAGTGAGGTACAGATAAGATGATGGTATAGAGGGGTACAGATGGAATGATGGTATAGAGGGGTACAGATAGGATGATGGTATAGAGGGGTACAGATAGGATGATGGTATAGAGGGGTACAGATAGGATGATGGTATAGAGGGGTACAGTTAGAATGATGGTATAAGGGGTACAGATAGGATAATGGTATAGAGGGGTACATATAGGATGATGGTATAGAGGGGTACAGATAGGATGATGGTATAGATGGGTACAGATAGGATGATGATATATAGGGGTACAGATAGGATGATGGTATAGAGGGGTACAGTTAGAATGATGGTATAGGGGGTACAGATAGGATAATGGTATAGAGGGGTACAGATAGGATGATAGTATAGAGGGGTACAGATAGGATGATGATATATAGGGGTACAGATAGGATGATGGTGTAGATGGGTACAGATAGGATGATGGTATAGAGGGGTACAGTTAGAATGATGGTATAGGGGGTACATATAGGATAATGGTATAGAGGGGTACAGATAGGATGATGGTATAAAGGGGTACAGATACGATGATGGTGTAGAGGGGTACAGATGGAATGATGGTATGGAGGGGTACAGATAGGATGATGGCAGAGAGGGGTACAGATAGAATGATGGTATAGAGGGGTACAGATAGGATGATGGTATAGAGGGGTACAGATAGGATGATGGTATAGAGGGGTACAGATACCATGATGGTGTAGAGGGGTACAGAAGGAATGATGGTATAGAGGGGTACAGATAGGATGATGGTGTAGATGGGTACAGATAGGATGATGGTGTAGAGGGCTACAGATAGAATGATGGTATAGAGGGGTACAGATAGGATGATGGTGTAGAGGGGTACAGATAGGATGATGGTGTAGAGGGGTACAGATAGGATGATGGTGTAGAGGGGTACAGATACGATGATGGTGTAGAGGGGTACAGATAGAATGATGGTGTAGAGGGGTACAGATAGGATGATGGTATAGATGGGTACAGATAGGATGATGATATATAGGGGTACAGATAGGATGATGGTATAGAGGGGTACAGTTAGAATGATGGTATAGGGGGTACAGATAGGATAATGGTATAGAGGGGTACAGATAGGATGATAGTATAGAGGGGTACAGATAGGATGATGATATATAGGGGTACAGATAGGATGATGGTGTAGATGGGTACAGATAGGATGATGGTATAGAGGGGTACAGTTAGAATGATGGTATAGGGGGTACATATAGGATAATGGTATAGAGGGGTACAGATAGGATGATGGTATAAAGGGGTACAGATACGATGATGGTGTAGAGGGGTACAGATGGAATGATGGTATGGAGGGGTACAGATAGGATGATGGCAGAGAGGGGTACAGATAGAATGATGGTATAGAGGGGTACAGATAGGATGATGGTATAGAGGGGTACAGATAGGATGATGGTATAGAGGGGTACAGATACCATGATGGTGTAGAGGGGTACAGAAGGAATGATGGTATAGAGGGGTACAGATAGGATGATGGTGTAGATGGGTACAGATAGGATGATGGTGTAGAGGGCTACAGATAGAATGATGGTATAGAGGGGTACAGATAGGATGATGGTGTAGAGGGGTACAGATAGGATGATGGTGTAGCGGGGTACAGATAGGATGATGGTGTAGAGGGGTACAGATACGATGATGGTGTAGAGGGGTACAGATAGAATGATGGTGTAGAGGGGTACAGATAGGATGATGATATAGAGGGATACAGATGGAATGATGGTATAGAGGGATACAGATGGAATGATGGTATAGAGGGGTACAGATAGGATGATGGTATAGATGGGGTACAGATAGGATGATGGTATAGAGGGGTACAGATGGAATGATGGTATAGAGGGGTACAAATAGGATGATGTTATAGAGGGGTACAGATAGTATGATGGTGTAGAGGGTTACAGATAGTATGATGGTGTAGAGGGGTTCAGATAGGATGATGGTATAGTGAGGTACAGATAGAATGATGGTGTTATAGTGATGTACAGATAGGACCATCATCCTATATGTACCCCTCTATACCATTATCCTATCTGTACCCCCTATACCATCATTCTAACTGTACCCCTCTATACCATCATCCTATCTGTACCCCTCTATACCATCATCCTATCTGTACCCCTCTATACCATCATCCTATCTGTACCCCTCTATACCATCATTCCATCTGTACCCCTCTATACCATCATCCTATCTGTACCTCACTATACCATCACCCTATCTTTACCCTTCTATCGAGAAATATATCGCCAGGAAGAAACATTCTTTAAGCTGGATGATTACAAGAATTATATTTCATATTTCATATAATGTAATAATAAGGTAAAAAAAAAACATCATTCTCTCTGTACCCTGGTATAGATGGGGTACAGATAGGATGATGGTATAGAGGGGTACAGATGGAATGATGGTATAGAGGGGTACAAATAGGATGATGTTATAGAGGGGTACAGATAGTATGATGGTGTAGAGGGTTACAGATAGTATGATGGTGTAGAGGGGTTCAGATAGGATAATGGTATAGTGAGGTACAGATAGAATGATGGTGTTATAGTGATGTACAGATAGGATGATGGTATAGAAGGGTACAGATAGGATGATGGTATAGAGGGGTACAGATAGGATGATAGTATAGAAGGGTACAGAGAGAATGATGGTTTTTTTTTTACCTTATTATTACATTATATGAAATATGAAATATAATTCTTGTAATCATCCAGCTTAAAGAATGTTTCTTCCTGGAAATACATCACCACCAGATGGCACCAGGTGAAAGCACATTATAAAAAGAGTACAGCAGTGTTCATTGAATAAAGTCAGTTATATCCTCCCCGAGAGCCTCTCACCTGCTTGGACCTTTCTGGGTAAGATGGTAAAGTATTTCTATACATTACCCAAAATCTTATAAATAGGCTTATAATGCAGAAAATGAAAAAATGAATGATTTGTCTAAAGGTTAGGCATAATAAACGGTGTGTCCCAAATGTCAATATGGGCCTAATCTGATTGTTTTGGCGTGCTTTTCACTCCTCCTTTCTTGGATCTTGTTCGCCACACTGAGTGCTTTGTGTATGTGTCAACAGATATCCTGTCTGGCGATATACCTTGACATCAAAACCTTTCATGGCCTCTCTGAGAAGTCCCTCAAACCAGAGGGCGCTCTGTGCCGACTGCCATTGATGCAATTTGTGATTTGAGTAACAAGTCTATTATTCTAGCCAGTGTTCCTACCACTGCCAAGCCGACAGATGGATACCTCTGGATACTGGAGAGGAACTGAGATCCTCCTCTACATCCTCACTTTATATCCAATTTAAATATCTAAATTAATTTTATATCCAATTTCTCTGCCACAATTAATCCATTTATGGATACTAATAGTCCCGGGGTTATGGAGAACTTTAAAATTGATATATTTGGACATATAAATTAACTTGTTTTTAACTGGCACAGCCGCCGGCCAATCTCTCACTCAAAAAACTACTACTGAAGAGTGCTTTCATGTTCATCCACGGAGCGAGCCATGATGTACGGAACCACCCAAGCAGTGAAACATCATAGGTGGCAGTGCAAACAATGCTAAGTTTATTCATAAACTACTCAAAAAGAATTCAACTTTTGGTTGCTGTACTTTTCAATCAATCTCATTAAAATTAATTGAAATTAGGAATTATTTCTTAGAAAATGAACTGGACGCTCTAATTATGACTGAAACAACTAATGACATAATGGAGACTTTTGGCTTGACCCAGTGGATCAAGGAACCAACACATAAGCTAGGAAATGCACGTGATTTAGGGGAATAGATTACTTAAGAGCCACCTAGTGGAAGAGTATATATCTGACAACAAAATGATCGTGCTGACTCTTGATATGTGAACACCCAAAAAGGTGCGAGCCAACCTCTGATTCAAGAAAATTTGAGGTATATTCCTTCTATATCTCCTATACACATTATTTGCACTATAGTTTTCACCATCATGTGCATCAGACCCTGTTGTGTCTTCACATTCTATAGAAAAACCTGTTTGAATCTTCACTGACAGTAGTGAATTGTCAGGTATATGCTTGTTATCATCTATAATACCTGATAGATTGAATTCATCAATTAATTACCTCATGGGGTGAACCTTAAAGCATGTACAAAAATGCAAATTATCATGAACCTTGATGAAGTAATCTACAACTGCTTGACCCTTGGCTGAAATAGAAGTATAAAAACCATTTTCTGGGCATATTCTGCCATTGGCAACACATAATTTAGCATCTTTTAAGAATTCAAGAAATGAGCGACCATGCATGTTAACATTACAATGAATATCAATAGTAATTCTTTTGCATACACCATCAATATCTGAGATGTCTTCCAATTATACCTTCATATTGCCTATCAATAATAGATGTATCATATTCTGCAAATAAACTAAATTTGGATAGTAATGCAACACCCCCACTGACCCTAGGAGCATTTAAGTGAATTTCTCACCTGTTAAAGCCAAACCATTTATAACCCAAGGTTCCAAACTTTTCTCTATTGCTGTCACCCTTCCTTTAAGCAGTTCCAAACCAGTGTCAAATTATCATCTAAATCCTTGATTTGCTCTGTTTAATCCTTTTAAAGGCAGCACCATCTTGGAGTTCATTTCATTAGACATCTGGTAGGGGACTTTGTCAAGGTTTGTATCAAGGTTAATATCAGTATACATTCATATCACCTTTAATCAATATTATGGTTAATTGTATTTTTAAACTTGTGCATTTGAGGACTTTATTTGAGGACTTAAAATTGATAAATTACTACATCAGGATATTATATATTGCATTGTAAGTGACAAGATATCTCTATTTGCATGTTCCTCAGGTTGTTCAGATACTGTTAGGACTTTTCAGAGTGAAAATATGTTCACTGCAAGCTAAGATATAAGCAAATCTTGGATTGTAAGTGACAAGAGAGGGTATAAAATGTCAAAAAATTGTGTAAATTGCGCCTGCCGTTTTTTATACTTTTATGGTACTATTCAACATTCAGATCTCTTAGATATCTATATCACCATGATCCTGACATTGTTTAGATACTGTTAGGGCTTTTCAAAGTGAAAATATGTTCACTACAAGCCAAGATATTAGCAAATCTTGGATGGGAAGTGACAAGAATGGTATAAAACATTAAAATTGCGCTGCCGTTTTTTACACCTTTATCACTGCCCGAAAAATAAGATTTACAAGAATAAACATGTATTGTTTTTCCATTGTAAAGACCAATGAAGATCTTTCAGCTAATAAACAATTTTGTAAATACCATTTACTTATTTACAATGCTTAAATATGTTGTATTTTACCAAATATGTCAAATTGCACATATCAGTTCATAAACAATGTTGTAAAGATTGTTGAATGTCTTTACAATATTGTATTTATGTTGTTAATATCAGTATACATTCATATCACCTTTAATCAATAGCTCTTGGAATTGCATATATCCACATATGCATACAACATTGGAAAATGTGCATTTGAGGACTTTATTTGAGGACTTAAAAATTGATAAATTACTACATCAGGATATTATATATTGCATTGTAAGTGACAAGATATCTCTATTTGCATGTTCCTCAGGTTGTTCAGATACTGGTAGGGCTTTTCAAAGTGAAAATATGTTCACTACAAGCCAAGATATTAGCTTGGATGGGAAGTGACAAGAATGGTGTAAAACATTAAAATCGCGCCTGCCGTTTTTTACACCTTTATGGTACTATTTATCATACAGATCTCTTAGATGTCTCTATTTTCATGATCCTGAGGTTGTTTAGATACTGTTAGGACTTTTCAGAGTGAAAATATGTTCACTACAAGCCAAGATATTAGCAAATCTTGGATGGGAAGTGACAAGAAATGTATAAAACATTAAAATCTCGCCTGCCGTTTTTTACACCTTTATGGTACAATTTATCATTCAGATCTCTTAAATATCTATATTTCCATGATCCTGAGGTTGTTTAGATACTGTTAGGACTTTTCAGAGTGAAAATATGTTCACTACAAGCCAAAATATTAGCAAATCTTGAATTTGAAGTGCCAAGAAAGATATAAAACATTAAAATCGCGCCTGCCGTTTTTACACCTTTATGGTACTATTTATCATACAGATCTCTTAGATATCTCTATTTCCATGATCCTGAGGTTGTTTAGATACTGATAGGACTTTTCAGAGTGAAAATATGTTCACTACAAGACAAGATATTAGCAAATCTTGGATGGGAAGTGACAAGAAATGTATAAATCATTAAAATCTCGCCTGCCGTTTTTTACACCTTTATGGTACTATTAAACATTCAGATCTCTTAGATATCTATATTTCCATAATCCTGAGGTTGTTTAGATACTGTTAGGACTTTTCAGAGTGAAAATATGTTCACTACAAGCCAAAATATTAGCAAATCTTGGATTTGAAGTGCCAAGAAAGATATAAAACATTAAAATCGCGCCTGCCGTTTTTTACATCTTTATGGTACTATTTATCATACAGATCTCTTAGATATCTCTATTTCCATGATCCTGAGGTTATTTAGATACTGATAGGACTTTTCAGAGTGAAAATATGTTCACTACAAGACAAGATATTAGCAAATCTTGGATGGGAAGTGACAAGAAATGTATAAATCATTAAAATCTCGCCTGCCGTTTTTTACACCTTTATGGTACTATTAAACATTCAGATCTCTTAGATATCTATATTTCCATGATCCTGAGGTTGTTTAGATACTGATAGGACTTTTCAGAGTGAAAATATGTTCACTACAAGACAAGATATTAGCAAATCTTGGATGGGAAGTGACAAGAAATGTATAAAACATTAAAATCGCGCCTGCCGTTTTTTACACCTTTATGGTACTATTCAATATTCAGATCTCTTAGATATCTCTATTTCCATGATCTTGGGGTTGTCTAGATACTGTTAGGACTTTTGTGAAAATATGTTCACTGCAAACTAAGATATAAGCAAATCTTGGATTGTAAGTGACAAGAGAGGGTATAAAATGTCAAAAAATTGTGTAAATTGCGCCTGCCGTTTTTTATACTTTTATGGTAATATTGAACACTCAGATCTCTTAGATATCTATATTACCATGATCCTGAGGTTGTTTAGATACTGTTAGGACTTTTCAGAGTGAAAATATGTTCACTACAAGCCAAGATATTAGCAAATCTTGGATGGGAAGTGACAAGAAAGGTATAAAACATTAAAATCGCGCCTGCCGTTTTTTTACACCTTTATGGTACTATTTAACATTCAGATCTCTTAGATATCTATATTTCCATGATCCTGAGGTTGTTTAGATACTGTTAGGACTTTTCAGAGTGAAAATATGTTCACTACAAGCCAAGATATCAGCAAATCTTGGATGGGAAGTGACAAGAATGGTATAAAACATTAAAATTGCGCCTGCCGTTTTTTACACCTTTATGGTACAATTTATCATACAGATCTCTTGAATGTCTCTATTTTCATGATCCTGAGGTTGTTTAGATACTGTTAGGACTTTTCAGAGTGAAAATATGTTCACTACAAGCCAAGATATTAGCAAATCTTGGATGGGAAGTGACAAGAAATGTATAAAACATTAAAATCGCGCCTGCCGTTTTTTACACCTTTATGGTACTATTCAATATTCAGATCTCTTAGATATCTCTATTTCCATGATCTTGGGGTTGTCTAGATACTGTTAGGACTTTTGTGAAAATATGTTCACTGCAAACTAAGATATAAGCAAATCTTGGATTGTAAGTGACAAGAGAGGGTATAAAATGTCAAAAAATTGTGTAAATTGCGCCTGCCGTTTTTTATACTTTTATGGTACTATTAAACATTCAGATCTCTTAGATATCTATATTTCCATGATCCTGACATTGTTTAGATACTGTTAGGACTTTTCAGAGTGAAAATATGTTCACTACAAGCCAAGATATTAGCAAATCATGGATGGGAAGTGACAAGAAATGTATAAAACATTAAAATCGCGCCTGCCGTTTTTTACACCTTTATGGTACTATTTATCATACAGATATCTTAGATGTCTCTATTTTCATGATATTGAGGTCCTTTAGATACTATTAGGACTTTTCAGAGTGAAAATATGTTCACTACAAGCCAAGATATTAGCAAATCTTGGATGGGAAGTGACAAGAAATGTATAAAACATTAAAATTGCGCCTGCCGTTTTTTACACCTTTATGGTACTATCCAATACTCAGGTCTCTTAGATATCTCTATTTCCATGATCCTGAGGTTGTTTAGATACTGTTAGGACTTTTCAGAGTGAAAATATGTTCACTACAAGCCAAGATATTAGCAAATCTTGGATGGGAAGTGACAAGAAAGGTATAAAACATTAGAATCGCGCCTGCCGTTTTTTACACCTTTATGGTACAATTTATCATACAGATCTCTTAGATATCTCTATTTCAATGATCCTGAGGTTGTTTAGATACTGTTTGGTCTTTCCAGAGTGAAAATATGTTCACTACAAGCCAAGATATTAGCAAATATTGGATGGGAAGTGACAAGAAATGTATAAAACATTAAAATCGCGCCTGCCGTTTTTGACACCTTCATGGTACTATTCAATACTCAGATCTCTTAGTTATCTATATTTCCATGATCCTTAGGTTGTTTAGATACTATTAGGACTTTTCAGAGTGAAAATTAGTTCACTACAAGCCAAGATATTAGCAAATCATGGATGGGAAGTGACAAGAATGGTATAAAACATTAAAATTGCGCCTGCCGTTTTTTACACCTTTATGGTACTATTTATCATACAGATCTCTTAGATATCTCTATTTTCATGATCCTGAGGTCGTTTAGATACTATTAGGACTTTTCAGAGTGAAAATATGTTCACTACAAGCCAAGATATCAGCCAATGTTGGTTTGTAAGTTACATTGGGGAAGAGATCCATTTCTTGACAATTCTTGACAAATTCTGGTTGACATTTTTATTTGCTGAGTTATAAATTAGATACTGATAGAAATTCAGTTGGTGTTTGGTTTTACACTGCAGACAGCATGTGAGACATGAACACATTATCCTTGTCAATAGTTTTCCCTTTTTTCCCACTCTTGCAAATGTCCAGATGTTTGGGGTTAATCAGTCTGGGTCATCCGGTCATATAATTTATCTTCTTTCATCTGGGACAAGGGGCATTCATTCACCCCCTCATTACATCAATGGTGACCTATAAATCTTGTTTAACTTCCTGGAAAATTACCATTTGGCAGAAAACACTCACACAGCAGATGAGCAGGCAGGACTAGGATACTTGTGTGCCTCACAAAACATTATTTTAGCAGACATTGAATGTCCATTTCCATACAGGAGCAGTGACAGGCTGAAACCTCCACATGCCATTTACATATCATGATTCATTTAACAGTATGAATTTAGGCGGTAGAAATAGAAATATTGTTTTGCAGGGCATTTTCTTCCAGAAAACACTACCTCCAAGGATATACTTTTTACTGTAACAATATAATTTGATTTTACTCTGTTTCAGGACTGCATATCTCCAGGCAAGGTCAATGAGCTTTTATGAGTTTATGCACTGTTTTGACAAGGGAGCTGATTGAAAAGATCAAACCATCAAGGTCAAATATAATATATAACATACATTGTGTTTTGTTTTGTTTCAGAGGTGCTAGTTTTCAGACAGGGTCAATGACAAGTCCACATACTGTTCTCACAAGGGCCTTGATTTGAATGGTTATTCAATGACAACCATACATTACACAACCTTTCCTTTTGTTTTGTTTCATATCTACTTATTTTGATGCAAGGTCATTGACAAGAAACACACTTTGATGTACAGTTTGTTTTGTTTCAGGATTGCTGGTTTCAAATAAAGGTCAATGACCTTCCAACAGTTTATGCAATGTTCGTACAAGGACTCAGTTAAAAGGTTCACATATATCAAGGATTGATATACATTGCATTTTGTCTTCTTCCAGGACTGCTTGTTTTGATGCAAGGTCAATGACCTTTTTCTGTTTTGTGCACTGTTCTATCATGGGCCTTAATCGAGAGAGTCACAAATTATTCAATATCTTATAAACTGTCATTTTGTTTCACCTTTTTTATTTATTTTTTTTTTTTACATGAAAGGTCAATGACCTATCACTATTCTTTGCACTAACAAAGACCTTGATTGACAAGGTCTTATAAAATTCAATGATGCCAACTACTGAAAAAGGTCCTTGATTGAAAAGATGACACACAATTCAATATTATGATGTGCCTTGTCCTGTTTCACTATTGATTATTCCCATGTTAGGGCATTGACCTTTTCTATGTTAATAAACTTTTGCTGTTTGTGCATTATTATAATAAGGGCCCTGGTTGAAAAGGTCACAACCTATCTAAGGATAAATATCTTGATTTTAATTATGTTTCAGGGCTGCTTATTTTCAGGCAAGGTCATTGACCTTTTACAAGTAATGATACAGCTCTAACAAGGGACTTGATTGAGAAGGTCACATATAGTTTCAGGATATTTATGTTTTGTTGTTAGGCTCCTTGTTTCCTTTCAAGGACAATGAATCTGTATTTTAGAAAACTTTTGTGCAGAAATGGTCAATGACCTTTTGCCATTTTTGGAAATGTCTTTCAAATGTGTATGTTATTTTTATTTCTATAAATTATTTTCATTTCAGACAGATTGTTTCAGCAATTTTATTTCAATGACCTTTTTAATTGTTATTTTCCTAACAATGGCCATCAGTGCAAAAATCCAAATGCCCTTTATTATCAATTATCCAAATGCCCTGAGGTATAACCTTCAAATAAAGATCTCTCTTGTAAATATGCTGTCTTTATATATAAGCATCTTAGCTAAATATTGTAAATGTCAAAATAATACATTTAAGCATATTTTGTGTCCAAGTAAAGATCATATTTGACAAGCTTTTCACATGCATCTTGTTCATCTTTACATGCATATAGTATCTTGTATTTGTCTTGTTTATTTGAAATTTAACATCTTTTCTGATTTTATAAAGATCAAGTAAAGATCATATTTGACAAGCTTTTCACATGCATCTTGTTCATCTTTACAAGCATATAGTATCTTGTATTTGTCTTGTTTATTTGAAATTTAACATCTTTTCTGATTTTGTAAAGGCTTGCAAATTCCGGTCTTTACTGTCTTTGATGCATACATTAAAGGTCTTGTAAATTGCCAATTTACAGTTTGTAAATATGTCTGAAAGGTCATGTTAATTTGAAATTTACTTCAACAATATATACATATTGGCCTCTTGTAAATCTAATTTTTCAAGCAGTGTTAGATCAGATATATTGTCCAAATCAAACTTTTTTGTGGTCCTGCCACCCGTTTTCTTATCCTTGGTATTTGACATATTGTCCCTGATCCACTTCCACTTGCATTCAGACTATTTAGCACTGCACAGCTTTCTGGCCAGTGAGCAGATATATGGAGCAGCATATATCTCAAGTACTATCCATGATTATGTTACTTTTTAAAGGCAAATTGAAACAACATATTCATAATAGAAAATTGTTCCTAATTATCGTTATTTCATTGATTAATTTGGAGAATTGGGGAAATATTTTATACCTCATAATGTCATCTTAATTTTATTTTGTAAGTCATAAAACATGATTGACGATGTGTGCATAAAAGTTAAAACGTGTTATTAAATAAACATTATTAATAATAATAATTTACAGAATGGCAATATTATGAAATGCTTAAATGCAATATTGTAAATAAAGAAAACTAAAACTTGTCATGAATTTCATCACTTTTTTATGATCTACAAGATTCCCTAATAATAATAATATGTGGATGTCCATTGTGGCAAGTGGGTATAACTAATCGATAAGGCATATCTAATACCATGAAGAGAAAAAGGCAAGAATCCTAAAGAAGAGGTCGACAACGTTCGCAGTTCCGGGCAAATACCAACAATGGTTTTGATCGGTTGTGATCTCATCAGTTGGATGGGGCTGACTGCGTTATCCCATGTCTGGTTTATATTGGATTAGGTGGAGGTCCCAGTACCTCTGGAGGTGCTGGATGGGGACTGACTGTGTTATCCTACGCCTGGTTTATATTGGATTAGGTGGAGGTCTCAGCACCTCTGGAGGTGCTGGATGGGGACTGACTGTGTTATCCTACGTCTGGTTTATATTGGATTAGGTGGAGGTCTCAGCACCTCTGGAGGTGCTGGATGGGGACTGACTGTGTTATCCTACGTCTGGTTTATATTGGATTAGGTGGAGGTATCAGCACCTCTGGAGGTGCTGGATGGGGACTGACTGTGTTATCCCATGCCTGGTTTATATTGGATTAGGTGGAGGTCCCAGTACCTCTGGAGGTGCTGGATGGGGACTGACTGCGTTATCCTACGCCTGGTTTATATTGGATTAGGTGGAGGTATCAGCACCTCTGGAGGTGCTGGATGGGGACTGACTGCGTTATCCTACGCCTGGTTTATATTGGATTAGGTGGAGGTGTCAGCACCTCTGGAGGTGCTGGATGGGGACTGACTGTGTTATCCCATGCCTGGTTTATATTGGATTAGGTGGAGGTCCCAGTACCTCTGGAGGTGCTGGATGGGGACTGACTGTGTTATCCTACGCCTGGTTTATATTGGATTAGGTGGAGGTCTCAGCACCTCTGGAGGTGCTGGATGGGGACTGACTGTGTTATCCTACGCCTGGTTTATATTGGATTAGGTGGAGGTATCAGCACCTCTGGAGGTGCTGGATGGGGACTGACTGCGTTATCCTACGCCTGGTTTATATTGGATTAGGTGGAGGTGTCAGCACCTCTGGAGGTGCTGGATGGGGACTGACTGTGTTATCCCATGCCTGGTTTATATTGGATTAGGTGGAGGTCCCAGTACCTCTGGAGGTGCTGGATGGGGACTGACTGTGTTATCCTACGTCTGGTTTATATTGGATTAGGTGGAGGTCTCAGCACCTCTGGAGGTGCTGGATGGGGACTGACTGTGTTATCCTACGCCTGGTTTATATTGGATTAGGTGGAGGTATCAGCACCTCTGGAGGTGCTGGATGGGGACTGACTGCGTTATCCTACACCTGGTTTATATTGGATTAGGTGGAGGTCCCAGTACCTCTGGAGGTGCTGGATGGGGACTGACTGTGTTATCCTATGTCTGGTTTATATTGGATTAGGTGGAGGTGCTAGCAGCTCTGGAGGTGCTGGATGGGGACTGACTGCGTTATCTTACGCCTGGTTTATATTGGATTAGGTGGAGGTCCCAGTACCTCTGGAGGTGCTGGATGGGGACTGACTGTGTTATCCTACGTCTGGTTTATATTGGATTAGGTGGAGGTCCCAGTACCTCTGGGGGTGCTGGATGGGGACTGACTGCACTATCCTACGTCTGGTTTATATTGGATTAGGTGGAGGTGCTGGCACCTCTGGAGGTGCTGGGCGCCTCACCTGTGGCGCCTCCGGAGTGTAGGTGTTGTTTTGGTTTCCATTGGTTAACTGGTGAAGGTGCTCTGGCATTTCTACTACTATGTTTGTTGAATCTATATGATTCTTAGATCCTATACAAAAATTTAGAAATCTATAGAAGGAAACTTTTGACATATTTTGTTATTACATTCATTACCTTTTCATGTTTAAATGCCATATATCATATCAATGCAATTCATTTTGAATCTCGTGGTTGATGTGCCTTTAAATCACCATTCATTTAAATTGACATCTGTGCACTCAACATTACACTAAGCAAATCAGACATATTATACCTTTGCTTTAAATATGCTAATATTGCTGGCATTTCTATTTAAACTGCACACAAAATATATAAGAATTTGTCGAGCGACAAAGTCTTTTATGGGAAGCGAGCGACCAAATTGTTGCAGATTTCTGATGTCTATTTCAATTGGGGTTTTGGCGCGAATCGTGTACTCACTTTCAAATAACTGCGCAAATAAAGTGTAGCGTGGCAGACTTGAGCATGCGCATTTAGAAGATTTCAAATATGTATATAAAGGAATAGAATCGCGACTGGGGCAGTCGCTCGGGAACCCAGAGAGAGAAGGCAAAACTACGTCGCTTTTATAAAAAAAACCTCCTTCCCCCACCACCTCCAGGACGGGCGGATAGCCTCCACCTGCGGATAGTTGTGGAACCCCGACTAGCGCGAGCAGAGCTCTGGAGGCTACGTCGGGTTGTGCGGTGCCCCCTATCCCTCGTGAAGAGACAGGTCGCGACACAGTGTCGCGACCTCAGTGTGGACAGCCAACACACTCTACACTTATTATTAAGACATCTCAAATGTCTTTGACATCTAATCTTGCTTTCTTGTGAGTTTTGGATCCAAATTAATTCATTTGCAGAAGTTATTTAGGGTTACACTTCAGAGGCAGTGAATTCCTCCCCCTTATGAGCCGTCGTAGGTGTTTGGAGTGTGCGTCAAGATTGGCTGTATCGCAAGTAGCTCAAGGAGAGGCCCCAAGTTGGTTGCATATGTAAAACAGTATTCTATCAGAAATGCCGACCAGCATGAAATAAATGCTTGTTTTTTCCCCAGATGACATTTGAAATAGAAAATTTCCTGTAAAAAATTTGATCTAATGATTCAAGCTGATTTGAATTGCCACCTGATTTATATAACTTTGCTGAACCCCCGTCAACACCTCCAGTAATTTGGTCACATGACCAAAAATGGCAGCGACCTCAACAAGTCTTGTCTTCTGCTAAGAAAGCTGAGTCATTTTTTAGTTGTATCGAGCTCCCATAATCTTAAACAAAGATACAAATACACCAGGTGATGAGTTTTAAGTACCAGAAAATCAACTTTTTCATTTGTCACCTCATATCTGTCACGAGAATGTCACACTAGGTGTATGGTTTGGAATCTCTTCACAGGTGAATGGGATGACACTGAAACGGTCATATTGCTCCGACCAGCCCAGCCAAAAGAGAATAAGGAGGACCAAATGCCGTTTCTCTTAAACTAACCTGCGGAGGAATGCGTTTGGACCCAAGTTTCTTACTGGGCCAAACTGGGGGAAGAAATTCAAAGGAAAAGACAAATATTTAGCTCGGACTGAAATAAAGTAAGGTAGCAATTTAGAAAGAAAAGGAAACAATTTTATTAGAAAAGAATATATTGACAAGAAAAAGGTAAGTGAGGTTTTCTTAAATTAATTTGGGTGTGTCAAGCAAAATTCAAAGTGAAAATTGTTATTACTAACAGATGTAAGGATTAAGTTTGAAAAAAAGTGTTTGTCAATCAGTGATTAAAAGGTTGTATCCAAAACAGGGAAATCACAAATTGTATATAAATTAAAGAATTGTGAGCATTATATAAAGGTGATACAAATTTGTGTTATTATAATGATAAGGTGTGAATAACAAATAAGGAGAAATGAATAATCTACCAAGGAGGTGTGAATAACACAGAATTCCTGACTAAGCAATTTGTTAAGTCTGATTCAGGTAAACACAAGGAAAGTTATTGTCTGAAGGGTCAATATGAGTAAATTGTGATATAAGTAAAATAAGGGAACTTGTTGGCCAAAGTATAGGGTCAAGATCGAAGTAATTTCCATTGGATAGAATTAACTACATTTGGATGATACCGCTAATTATTACAAATGTCTTTTCTAAAGGCTTAGTCTAAAATTTGTTCAATAAGTAAATGGATAAAAGGTTGGAAAATTGTGCAATTGTCAAACTTAAGTAGTATAAGGAAATTTAATATGATATGTATTGAAGCATTTATGGGATATAACATTTTGATTATGATTGGAAACAATTTGGGTATTGAGATGGAATATATTTATGGCTTGAAGCCATTTTGTATATATATTATTATAATAATTATGATTAGTATTAAAATCCTGGTCTGCAACATAACTTTGGTTTTTGGTCTTTGTTAGCTTCCTATGGTTCATTTTACTGAGTGAGAGGACCATAAAAATTATTCTGTCTTGGCTTTGGAATTATGTTTAACGATTCAGAAGAAATCTCCAATGGAACATTTAATCACGGTAAGTTGGAAGAAATGTGTTGACATCTGTTGACACATATCTCTGAACCAAATCCCCTATGGGTTTGGGGATAAAAAGAATAGTCCCATAGCCCCCCAGCCTGTCATAAGAGGCGACTGAAGATCCGTGTCTGCAGAAGATGGGATCCTGGAGGTTGATCTGGTGTATCCATCCGCTACAACATGCCTCTTTGGCCTTTATTTCATCTAGATGGCAGGATGAGATAGATATCCGATCTAATTCAATTGGCTTGTGGCATTTCTTTTATATATTCCAATATTTTGTTCAATACATATCAGATTAATTCTAGGCTCAAGAAATAGAAATTAGATCCTTAAAAATATATTTACTAATTCATTAGACTATATATGAAAGGGTATTAATAGGAGATTATTGGGTTAATCAAGGGATATTCATGTCATAACACATTTTTTTTTATATTCTGAGAGTATATCAATCTGGGTATCCTTGGCGTTAGGATCTGGAATATCCGATCCTGTACAACGCCCCCTTGGTTGGGCTCCATGGTGGATGGGGCCCAGGTGATGAAAGTATATACATGATTATGGCATATCAAGACCCGGGCTGGCATTTATTGCCAGTTTGGCTTCTTCTTAAGACACCACGCTTACCACGATTTAGGGTTTTTTGTAATGTGATGTTTACTTGTAACTTGTGAGTCATTGTTTTTTATTGCAACATCATTGTTTATTCTATGTTTTATTCCACTTGTGGGTGCAGGGATTAGAGAATGACCCCACTGCCCCCCCCCTCCCAGTATGTTATAAATGGTGACTAAAGGGGCATCCTTTTTGTTGTAGGATGCGACCCGTGGCGGATAGGATATGGAATCCTGACAGGTTGAGCACTGGGCTGGTTTGACAGTAATACCGGTCCAGTTGCAAAACGGCTGTCTCAGATCCAGATGTTAACCAGACGGGCAGATCATATTAGGCCCAGGCCTGATTTAAACGGCTTGTAGTATTTCTCCTGTTATACGGGATATAAATTTAGTTCATTTTATAAAAAAAATCAGTGATTGGAATTTAGGACTAATTATTATGAATTTTGTTATAATATAAAAGTATTGCAGGGAATTTACTGCTGATCGAGTCATACCCATTGAACATACCCTGGCAAAAATATCCCCTTTCAAGGCATTACTGGGGTTCCGAAAACAGTTAAGAAATAAGAACTTTTAATTGAGGTTGAGCGGAAAAGCCATGCCGAATGTTTGCCACAGTTTCAATTTTAATAACGGCTCATAAGATCCTCAATAATAAAAACGGTGTAATAAGATGCCCAGATTTTGCAGGTGTTTCTGAAGTAGAGATTGTGCATGAGTTGAAAGACCAAGATGTTGTCCAATGCAAACATATTTATAACAAATAGGATGGTGTAAAAGCTCCCGTCCTCCACTTATCAAACCATCAAAGGCACAGATCCCACACTCTACCAACTGTGCTAGTGGGGCTGGTTTTTCTGGAGGCATGCAAACGAGTACAAAGTTTGAACACAAGAAAGATATCCTATATAAATACTTTAAAGACCAAAGAATGTACGCCAATAGCAATTCAGATGGAAAGTACCTGGGCAATCAATGAAATGAATCATTCCTTTGTTACAAATACCTGGAAATCTTCTGGAACATCCACTCAGACTCCAGCATCCACTGTCCTAGTAATAATGCAACCAAAAACAACATCCACTAAACTTTCTTCACAAACTCTCTCTATATCATCCAATATTAAATAAATGGCAATAGACCACTTTAGAAAAATCCAAAGTACCATTGATCATCTGGTACGCTTAGAAACACTTATAAGAGAGGGTTTTATAAAAGGCCAACATTTAAAAATATTTTTATTGATTTAGAGAAAGCATACAATACTATGTGGATATTTGGGATAATGAGCGAATTATACAATATGGGATTAAGGGGTTGTTTACCACATTTTATTTAAAATGTTTTGTCAAATAGACAATTCAGGGTCTGAGTTGGTTCATCACTTTCTAATGCATTTCTTCGGGAAATGGGTGTTCCACAGGGTAGTATATTATCTGTTACCCGATTTATAATAAAAATCAACAGCTTTGTAGATTGTGTGAGACCTGGAACAGGTTGTACATTATTTGTTGATGATTTTAATCTATGGCACAGGTCAACAATCGTGCATGCTGTGGAAAGACAGCTCCAAAAACACCTTAATAGAATACAAAAATAGGCTGATAATAGCAGGTTTAAGTTTTCTTTCATTTTTTTAGAAAATGGAAGGATCATGGTCTATATTTAGGCAAGGATACCTGTTGTTGAAGATTTGAAATTTCTTTGACTTATTGTTGACAAGATATTAAGTTTTGTATCTCATATTAAATATGATTTATTATGGGTTCTTGCCCACACTGATTGGGGAGGGGAAAACAATGTTTGACCCATGTTAAGTATGCCCCACCATGTGTAGGAATACATTATGAATATTCATGAGACAATCATTTTAAATAAGGGTCATGTTAAATATACCCCACTTTTTCATAATGGACCCAATGGACACCATGTACCCAATACAAGAATCATCATAAAGGACACCATGTACCCAATACAAGAATCACCATAAAGGATAACATGTACCCAATACAAGAATCACCATAAAGGACACCATGTACCCAATACAAGAATCACCATAAAGGACACCATGTACCCAACACAAGAATCACCATAAAGGATACCATGTATCCAATACAAGAATCATCATAAAGAACACCATGTACCCAATACAAGAATCACCATAAAGGATACCATGTACCCAACACAAGAATCATCATGAAGGATACCATGTACCCAACACAAGAATCACCATAAAGGACACCATGTACCCAATACAAGAATCACCATAAAGGACACCATGTACCCAATACAAGAATCACCATAAAGTACACCATGTACCCAATACAAGAATCACCATAAAGGATACCATGTACCCAATACAAGAATCACCACAAAGGATACCATGTACCCAACACAAGAATCACCATAAAGGACACCATGTACCCAATTCAAGAATCACCATAAAGGACACCATGTACCCAATACAAGAATCACCATAAAGGACACCATGTACCCAATACAAGAATCATCATAAAGAACACCATGTACCCAATACAAGAATCACCATAAAGTACACCATGTACCCAATACAAGAATCACCATAAAGGATACCATGTACCCAATACAAGAATCACCACAAAGGATACCATGTACCCAACACAAGAATCACCATAAAGGACACCATGTACCCAATACAAGAATCACCATAAAGGACACCATGTACCCAATACAAGAATCACCATAAAGGACACCATGTACCCAATACAAGAATCACCATAAAGGACACCATGTACCCAATACAAGAATCACCATAAAGGACACCATGTACCCAATACAAGAATCACCATAAAGGACACCATGTACCCAATACAAGAATCACCATAAAGTACACCATGTACCCAATACAAGAATCACCATAAAGGATACCATGTACCCAATACAAGAATCACCACAAAGGATACCATGTACCCAACACAAGAATCACCATAAAGGACACCATGTACCCAATACAAGAATCACCATAAAGGACACCATGTACCCAATACAAGAATCACCATAAAGGACACCATGTACCCAATACAAGAATCATCATAAAGAACACCATGTACCCAATACAAGAATCACCATAAAGAACACCATGTACCCAATACAAGAATCACCATAAAGGACACCATGTACCCAATACAAGAATCACCATAAAGGATACCATGTACCCAATACAAGAATCACCACAAAGGATACCATGTACCCAACACAAGAATCACCATAAAGGACACCATGTACCCAATACAAGAATCACCATAAAGGACACCATGTACCCAATACAAGAATCACCATAAAGGACACCATGTACCCAATACAAGAATCACCATAAAGGATAACATGTACCCAATACAAGAATCACCATAAAGGACACCATGTACCCAATACAAGAATCACCATAAAGGATAACATGTACCCAACACAAGAATCACCATAAAGGATACCATGTACCCAATACAAGAATCACCATAAAGGACACCATGTACCCAACACAAGAATCACCATAAAGGATACCATGTACCCAATACAAGAATCACCATAAAGGATACCATGTACCCAATACAAGAATCACCATAAAGGACACCATGTACCCAACACAAGAATCGCCATAAAGGACACCATGTACCCAATACAAGAATCACCATAAAGGACACCATGTACCCAACACAAGAATCACCATAAAGGACACCATGTACCCAATACAAGAATCACCATAAAGGATACCATGTACCCAATACAAGAATCACCATAAAGGATACCATATACCCAATACAAGAATCGCCATAAAGGACACCATGTACCCAATACAAGAATCACCATAAAGGACACCATGTACCCAATACAAGAATCACCATAAAGGACACCATGTACCCAATACAAGAATCGCCATAAAGGACACCATGTACCCAATACAAGAATCACCATAAAGGACACCATATACCCAACACAAGAATCATCATAAAGGACACCATGTACCCAATACAAGAATCACCATAAAGGACACCATGTACCCGATACAAGAATTACCATAAAGGATACCATGTACCCAATACAAGAATCACCATAAAGGTTACCACTACCTTCCGCTCATGGAGTATCTTTTTCGTGTTTTTTCCTTTTTTGAATACAGTATGACATGTCTTTTTCCATAATCGAATGAAGTAACACTTGAAAATCATACTTTATCATAAACTGGACCAGAAATTTACGTCTTGAAAACCAAGTGGACATTTTGGTTGTTCATGTGTTTCTGGTATTTCAACCAGAAATCCACATAATTGTGAAAGCAATAAAAACATAGTGGCTATAGGTTTGGTCAAATATTGTTTCTTAATTTCTTGAGGGCCTGACATGTAATGAACGTCATGCTATTTGAAAATTGACATTCAAAATTAAATGTTTAAACATCATGAAATCAATAAATCATCAAGTATTATAAATTATTTTCAACACAACTTATATAATTTTATTATATGGTTTTTTTTTTCTTGTTTTTTTTTAACGATATTAATAAAATTGCATAGTTGCACACATGTTGGTAAATGTTTCTCAGTCACTCTTAGAATTATTTGGTCTTAATTCATGTCTTAATAATGACTCAGGATTCGCAGTGATATGCATGGCATGAGTTGTTGTGTTGTCGCTATGACAACCATCTGTTTGCGCCAGTGCAGCAGCTGGTCATGCAAGGCTGGATATAGACAGGCTATATATACACTCTTTTAAATGTTTAATGTTTAATGTTACAATCTGAATATCACCATTGTTTTCCATAAAATTAAAAGAGGTTAAGGGGACCAGGACATTCCAGAACCGATTGCACAATAAATAGAATCAAAGTGAGAAGTTTCAATTAACGTAAGTATAATATTTGCAAAATTAAATGTAAAAAATCAATGGCATACGTAGAAAATAGACAAATATTGTCTGAAAAGGCGCAATATGAATGCCTATTATTATTATATCCTGGTCATGCTGGTTTGCAGAGAGGATGATTTAAATCAATATGTTTGTTAGCACCAGTAGGTGACCATGATGTGAAATCATCTTGCAGCTGCCGCCATCATACCTTAAGGCACGCCAGGCTGTCATAGGATCAGGTACAACAACAACAACAACAACAACAAAATGCAATGTAGAATAAATACGATCAGGAACAAGTCTATGACTGAACTTATGACTCACATTTCCCTGACACGATCGTCATAAACAGGCTGTGCGTCTTTGAAAAATCTTTACGATAATGGATATGAAGGGACTGACAATATTTACTTGATGAGCAAGTTTATTTGCATACCCCCTTAAGGCACGTCTTGTGAACTTGGGACGCCCCGTAGACATGTGATCTTTTCGCATATCATTTGTTTTCCTGACTTAAGAATAACTTTGGGTTATATTTTAGATGTGTGGTGTTCTGATTGAAAGGTGAAAGGAGCTTAAACGTTTGTGTTCACGTTTTCAAAAAGGTGAGTGCGATTATTTGAATGTGATACCAAAATTGTCGTAAATGTATGATCGTGTCTGTTATATAAAATGATTCTAAGATCTTAGGAAACTGATTATTGAACAATATATATGGAAATACATTTTCTAACAAAAGCCACTGATGCAACTCATAAGGGAAATTTTGTTTTTAGATTTTAGATATATTACCTAAAATGAAACTTATGGTATGATCCAGGCACTTGACGTACTGTCTTTTTGTGCGGCTATGGTAGCATGAATTGAACACAAAGGTTCAAAAACGTAGCAGTGAAAACTCATTCCATTGAAGCTTTGAATTACGCAAATGGTACATTCACGTTCACCATAAAAGAAATACAATGCTGAAAGAGAACAAAGATCTTCAAACTTTGAAGTATATTTTCTTTGTATTCTACCCTAGACATATACTTTTTCAGCAGATGAAAATAAATTGAGTTGGTCTTTGTATCTTCCTTCTTAACCAATTACATTTTCAACCTCCATTCGCCCCTCTTGATGATGAGTAACTAGTCGAGTGTCTGTTAGCATTCATTATGGGGTTCAATATTCAACCATGATATATCTATTGCGCCAGCTTCAGAAATAAACACGTCAGGAGTCACTCACCTTGCTGACTTTCTTTGTCTTAGTACAATCAATGAGAACAATTCCCATAGCCATTTCTTCACGTTTTGTAATATAAACATCTTAGATATTTATGTTCTTGTATACGTCTATATTCATCTTCCAACGTGTAATTTTGAATCCTTCGCTTCACCCAAACTGGGGGAAGAAAAACTCATGCAAAGCCGTAATAATTGCAGACCAGGATTCACAAATTTATCATAATTCATCAATTCATATAGAATTGTTACCACTAATATGCAACAAAAAAACCATGATATCCCACTACATTCACGAAAATAAAAACAATGTTCAAACTCTTTATTAATATGGTGATTATTTTCTACAACTCAAATATATAAAATGTATAACCAATTTAATCCCATTGTACTATACTGCCACTTATCAGGTTATTTCAAGCTTGAAATTTGTTCTCCAAAAATAACCATCCCAACTTGGACCAAGTCAAAAAACGTTGTTTCCACAAGTTATATATCTGTGTTGGTGGGATCTACCATGTTAAAAGTCATGGCGACCCATAAAGAAATGACAGTATGGCATTTAATACATTGTTTGCAGTGAATAATCCTATTTTTGGAGATACCATTTTTTCTGCATATAATGCTTATGTTTCAGAAACAGGTTATCTGCATACCTTTCATTTCTATCGTTATTAAGATATTTAAAATAAAGAAGATGCATTTTGATATGAAAATTTACAAGTACAAATCAAAGCAGAATGTCATTTAATTCACATTGGTTTTGTTGAATGATATTTGCTAAATCTATCGATTTGAGACAGAACACATTCTGTATCACTTGATGACAATACATGTTGTTGCGGGCACCCCAGAATGACAGTTTTCATAACGAATATGCAATTTGATTTCATATTTAATAAGATTGAATGATAGCGAAATGTTAGATCATTCACATTAGTGGATTTTTCACAGAAATATTTGATGACTTTGGGCAAAACATTTTGCACCTCAGAAAATACAATTTGATATGATATTTGCTAATGCCTCAGTCACATTTGCACCGGGCGCCGGCCGGGAAGTAAGAATCGGCCGACTTCACAATCTGCCGGGCGCCGGGGAGTTTATCACCAACAATCTGAGAGATGCCGTGGCTGTGGTCACATTATCAAAGGGCACCGCACGGCACGTGCAAAACTGAATAGCACAGACGTCTGTAGGATATCTTTAGGACGTCTGTTTTATGACACAGACGTCTGCAGGATGTCTTTAAGACGTCTGGGTAGGCTTTAAAAAAATATTTAATCCTATTTTCACCACACGATGCTACCGGCAGCCCAAAGATAATCTGCCGATGTCCCTGCGGGACACTGCCGGGACCCTGCCGTGTACTTTAAGATGATATTTGCTGATAAGACATCGGGGAAACGCCGGCAACTTTTATGTTCGAGATAAAAGTTCCCGATGACCCGGCCGACGTCTTAAAGATGCCCAATTGTGGCCGATGATCTCCCGGTGCCCGCACGGCAATCTGAACTGCCGGCCGATTTTGTAAAAAATACCCATCGGCCGGGCATCTTTACTGAAATCGGCGCAAATGTGACTGAGGCATAACTTGAATGATCTGAGGTAGACAACTTGCTATCAGCTTTTAAGTTTTTTAGGTTTTATCAAGCAATACAAAACGTGATGAAAACATTTCAAGATTTATTCATGGATTAAATTTTCTCTGTTTTTGAATTAAAATATTTCTTTCTTCTGATATTCTTTTCAGATAATATGTATCATTTAGAAATAGTTTTGACAATTATCCTGGTGTGGTGCCACCTGGTGATGATTGATGGGTACGCATCAGGAGCTCCCATAACTGCGTGCATAACAATGAAACCAGGCCACGGCCAGGAAACAGGGTCAACACCATACTCACTAAACATAGGGGGCGCCACGAGTTACTCTCCTGGGAAAACTGTCAGTGGTCAGTCAACAAACAATTTGGGATTTATTTTTTCATAGTTCTTTGAATTCAAATTATATGTGCCCTATACTTTTTAAAAACAAAACTCAATATGATAATTGATAAGAATACTTGGTAAGCTCTCTCAGACTGGTGAACAAACTTGTATTTTATCAGAATTGTTTTTATTCAATATTACTCTTACAAGCTGTTTTTCTTTCTAGTGATAATCACAGGTGGAAATTATGAAGGACTTATGCTACAGGCTCGTCGAAAACAGGGAAGCACTGTTCCTGTAGGAACATTTTCTGTGTTTCCGGCTAACACGAGAGTAATGAACTGTGGGAACGATGCAGACACTGTCACTCATAATAGCATTAATCCTAAAAATGCTAATTCAGTATATACATGGACAGCTCCTGACCAAGATGTTGGAACTATAAACTTCGTGTACGGGAAGTATAATTTTCAAGTTCTATAAGCTGGTCTTGTGTGTCAATAATTTGTATACCGCTTCAGGCTTTATGAGACACATGTTCATTTTTACATTTGTCGATTGTGTTATCACAGCTTGTCCAATAAGAGGAAAACTTTTCTGTCACTCTGTCCATTAAACTCAATCCCCTGAAACTACTGTCAGATTTCTAAGCTATTCGTATGTAAGATGTATTGAGATGAATTCTATCCATTTGTCATGAGGATAACATTTTTTAAATGTTTTAATGTTTAGTTATATACACTGGCAAATAGTGAATTGTTTCTCACCTGTATTATGACACCTGGAACATCCAGTCCCTCATTCTGTTATATCTTAAGATGGCCTCAGTTTGAGACTTACTTGAGAATCGTGTACAATACCGTACTTTATTTTTGTTTTACATTGTTCTCGACCAACAAGGCTTCGTAAATGACAGGAAATGTTCACTTACCTGGAAATGTTCACAAACCATTAATGCTCTTCACTCTTAAGCTTATATTTAAGATTCAAAGTATTAACATTAAATCAGTATTAACATTAAATCAGTAAATCGTGAACAAATTCCTATAAGTCATTTTACTTTCTCTAAACAATTTGGACCAACTTGTGGCGTTATTCAGTATATTGGGAATTTGTTCATATTGTTATTATTTTTTTTTCAATTGATAGAGCAACTATTGCTCAAGTCAAAACAACATGGTGGAAGGATCACGTGTCATCCGAGCTGAGCTTTAGTAGTGGGCAGCAAGTTGTCAGTACTGAGACATCCAGGGAGGAGACTTCCACACCCACCTCCATATCCCCATCCATCTCTACTTCCACCCAAAATACCAGTGACAATGGTAAGACAATGATTAAGGCGGCTCCTTTTTTGCATTTAAATTTGGACATGATAACCGATAATTTTTGCTCTGATTATTTTTTGTTTATACCTTTATTTTGTATTGAATTCCTTCCCACACTTCATTGATATTTGTCGGAATATGAATTGATATGCTTAATAATAATATTAAGCATATTTTTTTTAAATCCACATTGTTACTACTCTTTTACTGAAAAATTTAAAGACATATGCGACATTTTTAAGACATATGCGACATTTTTTAAGACATATGCAACATTAAAACTTTTCTCATTATTCTAATTTGTTTATGTATTATCTTTCCAATTATTATGAGATAAAGATTTGCATTGTAAATAATCTTTAAATAACGTTTTTCAAATGAGTGAAATGTGCATGTTAAAGCAATACCCATTCTAACATGTATCACAAACATTTGAAATAGATTCTAGAAGCATTAAACATTTTGCTTCATTAACCAAAAAAATTATTTTTTATACTTTTCTTTGTACCACATTTCTGATTCTGTTTGAAGATCCTCATTCATTTTGTTTATTAATTAAAATTACACTTGCGATACTTTTGAAATGATATTATTTCGGTTTGGGGTTTATTTTTATTTCAATCTTATGACCTTATCAAGGTGGATATCCACAATAATTCCGTTTTCATTTGTATTATTCCAGGTGGGGACAGTGTGAAATGCAGTATTTTCGTCATGTGGACAACAATAACGCTTTCTCTGTTTGGAAATCGCTGGCAATGACAGAATGAATCCATGGTGCAATAAAATAAAATCAAAATCACAAGTGCCAATGTCGCAGTGACACCAGTGAAAAGCTTACTCGGTATATGAAGCGAGAGCACAGAATCCTGCAAACAGATCACTGCTCCCGTATATCCCGTATATGGTGTTTATACAGTATTTCACCAATCATTACACAGTCTGATTTTTATGAATAGTCATGGACTGCAGTTGGTCATGGACGCATACTTTACCATTGACCTCAGGGACTGTATGCAGTTGAGGTCCTGTTGTGGGGATTAGGTCCAGCGTAAAAAGGTGATCTTCCTTACTGGTTGTTTGGCACTGCAAGCAGTGCCCAAAAACTGATTATAAAAAGCTATGGTCTTTGTTGTCATTCTATGTAATCATGCGTGTAATGTCTGCTAATGTGTAATTAAAGATAACGCATACAACTGATGATATTAATTATTGGAGATAAGCTTTATTGCTTAAAGCACTTAAGAGCTAGCACACATACACTTCATATCTTAACCCCTAAGACCCAACACTCGGTAACATCAAACGACACTTGATAACATCGGTCACACTTGATAACATCGATAACTCGGTAACATTGGTAACTTCATTACATTGAATTAGACATATAATGAATTATCAAGTGGAGCTTACATTTGCTTATACGAGACATAATAATTACTTGACACATGGCATAAGCCCAATAACAATACATGCAATGGATTGGTAAGGCCATGTGAGTAATAGGAGGAGTGTTTTTAGTGGTAAGATGAGGGTGATGAGGTCGTCAGGCGGGAGGCGTGAAAAATATGAGATATTGGAGGCTGCCTGATATACCTGAGGTAAGCCTGAGAGCGCCAGTTGCCTGCTGAGCTTATCTCCTCTGAGCTAAACTTATTGAAGGAGGACTGGGTTACATTCCCGGCACGAAGTGAGTGGGTGGAGAAATTACTAGGAGGGAGGCCTGAGGCTGAAGCGAGTCGGCGGATCTCCAGATTGAGGCGGGACTTACTTAATGGTTTGCCTGAGGCTAACTGAAGTAGATAGGCCTGCGGAGGCAGGCCACTCGAGGGGGACCGGGCTATGAGGTAACACCTGAGGGCGCACACTGCACAGGTGGGGGTGGAGGAACACCCAATATATTTAGTGAAACCGTACCTAGTGGTTTTGGACCTATGGATTTTTAGGCTTAGGTAGGGTAGTTTATCGTGAGTACTGAAGTATACATCCTGAATCCTGGGGGGTGGGGAGATTGGATGGTGGGGAGGCTTGTGGTGGAATGTGGCACAGTATTCACCCCCCCTGAGGCACCCGAAGAATCCGAGGGTGAGGGCTGCTCCAAACAATAGACCATCAGGGGAGTTATCTAAATGCTGGAGTAGTGAAACCAGTACCTGGTAGGTGATGGGCGACTTCTGGGACGGAGGCCCACTCCTATCCATTACAGACCTGAGGGCAAGCATAACCCGAGGCCCATTAGTGGGGGGAAGGGGGTACCCGTTCATGACATGGGAGGAGCGAACCGCTGCTAGGTAAACAGCGATGGAGGAAGCTGATAGGGGCTTACCCCTCTCATGACAAGATAAATATGCTAAGTATCTTAATATATCATCTTCAGATGCTGGCATGGGAGCAGTATTATAGAGCTCACAAAAAGACATATAACAAGCCTGAGCTGAATTGTAGGTGCGCCTTGTGTTATGCCTGAGGCCACTCCCGACCATCTTTGAGGCCCTTGAGTCCAGATCTGTAAATATACATGAAAGCACACCACCAGTACGAGGTAACGATAAGAAACTCAACACATAGATCATACATATCATACATAATCACACATAATAATTCAAACTTAAATTATACATTTTTTAATTACTCCATCAAAAATCGTGGTGTATTAAAGCTGGCTTAGTCATAAAATTGTTACAATTCGGATTTAATTTGAAGAATCTAATGAAGTCCAGCCTACTGAGGGCGTCTGCAGTAGAATTTTCTGCAGAGTAGAGGTGTATAGCTTTGTAGTCTATGTTATACATGGTAACGAAATAGTATAGGACCCTAATTAGGCCCATTAACTTGGGGTCCTTAGATTTCCCAGAGTTTACACAATAACAAACTGCCTGGTTGTCTATGTTCATGATTGTCTGTTTGTTCTGCAGAGATGGGCCGAAAGTGGCCAGTGCCAGCACTACTGCATACATCTCCTTCCAGGCAATTGTTAATGGGGCCATCCATGCATTAGGCCCTGCAAACTCCAAATAGGACCATGCGCCTGAGTGGTATATACCACACGCAAAGTCGGATGCGTCAGAGAATACCATCTCTGCTGAGGCTGCATCGAATAGTGTCGGGAACATACTTATTCCATTGTGGCTACGCAGGCATATATACCACCATCTTAAGTCTGCTTTTGCCTGAGGCGTGATTTTTATGATGTGGTGTAATTTGCGTGTCCTCTTTGCGAGACGAATTAGCCTGCGTATAAATTTTGTACCATGACGCACCACCTTCGCACAAAAAGTCAGCTTGCCTATAATGGACAATATTTCTCTTTTAGATGCATGAGATTTGTAAAGCCATGTAGCCGTTAAATCTTCTATCTCCTTTAGCCTCTGAGAAGAAATGGATAGTGTCTTATTTTTAATGTTTAATTGAATACCCAGAAATTCGATCTCTTGTGTTGCGTATACAGTTTTTGAAGGCTGGATGCTAATAAAAACCTGCTTCTGTGCATGTGGATAAAATAATGTTCAGGCTGTCGTTGCATGTCTGTCTGCTGTCTGTACATGTAAAAATGTCATCTAGGTAATGGATAGTATCTGCTGAGGCCCCACGTGATTTATAAATGAAATCTAAGCCGTGGGCGAAGTCGTCAAATATTTTGGGGGCAGACCTGAGGCCGAAAGGAAGCACATTCATATGATAATATTTAGTCTCCTTGCCTGAGTCTTCCCAGCTGAATCCGAGTAGGTGATGATCATCCTTATGCACATTAACAGACTGAAAGGCGTTGCTAAAATCACACTTAGCTGCCCATGCTGATGGGTACTTGTTGATCATTTCCACTGCATCATATACTGTTTCATAACATAACGAGCAGGCGTCCTTATTAATGCCCTCGTTCACTGAGTTGGCCTCGGGCCAAGAGAGGTCATGAATGACCCTGGTTTTGTTGGCTGATTCCTTGTGGAATGCCCCTAATGGGGATGACCTGAAGCCTGCTGGGAGGTCCACCTCCTTAAAGGGACCCTCTACCCGTCCGAGAGAAATGTTCTTATTTATAAAATTTGAGACTGCTGTGTAGTGTTCCTTGGCCGAGGGCCAATTTTTTCCTAACACTGTCATTTCCTGGCCACTGAAGCCTATCCTAGACCCACTGAGGGCACTGATACACAAATGTTTGGCAAATTCCTGATTGGGGTAGTTGGCAAGTGCCCGTTCCCAGAATTTATATGCTTGTGTAGTTCCTAGTGGTGCCTGAGGCTCCTGCTGAAATGCTGTCGGGCTGCTGAGCGGGCTTACCCTGGGCGCATTTTCCTTGCCTCTGGCATGTATCATAGGGCATTGGCCCCCTGCATTGCTTGCAGATATGCAGGCGTCTGCAGGACTTGAAGCTGCAACGCAGGCTATTGTAGTTGTTACAGATCTCTTGATTAAATTGTGCCTTCTTCTGCTGCCTAAACGCCTGCGCTGCCGGGCTCGTGACTGAAGCGTTTGATAGAAATGGACAATCATAACTGAAGTGATCATTAGACTTGCATCTATTGCAACGGGCCCTATTCTGCTTTACCGCTGTTGCATCTAATATGGTCGTTACCAGGTCAGAGTCAATATGGGCGAAACATACGCTATTGCCGGCCAATGCAGCCCTATGCCTCACATCCAATGCCATCACTGACCCCCACTCATATCTTTTGTCCCAGAATTTATATGCTTGTGTAGTTCCTAGTGGTGCCTGAGGCTCCTGCTGAAATGCTGTCGGGCTGCTGAGCGGGCTTACCCTGGGCGCATTTTCCTTGCCTCTGGCATGTATCATAGGGCATTGGCCCCCTGCATTGCTTGCAGATATGCAGGCGTCTGCAGGACTTGAAGCTGCAACGCAGGCTATTGTAGTTGTTACAGATCTCTTGATTAAATTGTGCCTTCTTCTGCTGCCTAAACGCCTGCGCTGCCGGGCTCGTGACTGAAGCGTTTGATAGAAATGGACAATCATAACTGAAGTGATCATTAGACTTGCATCTATTGCAACGGGCCCTATTCTGCTTTACCGCTGTTGCATCTAATATGGTCGTTACCAGGTCAGAGTCAATATGGGCGAAACATACGCTATTGCCGGCCAATGCAGCCCTATGCCTCACATCCAATGCCATCACTGACCCCCACTCATATCTTTTGTTGAAATCAGATATTTTAGCCCTATAAGTTGCTAAATGTTCATAAAGCTGCACTCCGTGCACCTTGATCATCATCAATTCATAATTATTCCAGGCCTCGAGCCATAGACTAATATCTAAAATTTTCCGTTTTTGTCTGCGGGGTCGACACTTGAAGTTTCCCTCGTTGTCGATATAAGTCTGCATAGTACCATGATCATCTGATCCTAGCTGAATATTAAGCAGGAATTCCTCAAGATGGAAGAATTCCCCGTTGAGGGCCGACCTGAGCACTTTATCCGAGGTGTTAGGAATACTGCAGAGGGGTTTTAGGTCCACGATGCCACTAATATCCTTTAGACCCCGCACTGAGCCTCCCATGCTTGACATTGTGCCGTTCACTGCTACATAATTCCCGTCTGGCCTATATGTACTGTCTGTTATCTTAGCCTGCCCTGAGACCTGCCTAATATCAACCTCGGGTTCTTCCTGGTCTGATAAATTCTCGAAAATGTTCTGATTTATGTACGATTTACTATTGAGAAATTTATCGTTACCTGCCGCCGATGGGAGCTGAGCGTAGCCGGTGTAGCGTCTTTTGGAAGAAGCGCCGTCCTTGCCGTTGCTAAGGAATCGTCCCTGGTTGCTGGGTCCATTGTTCTCGCTTGGATGCGCTGGGCGCCCACTGACCGCATTGGCTGCAGCCTGTGATGATAATACTGATTGGATCTGAAGTTGCATGCATGCCACTGATTCCCTCAAAGCACTAATTGAGACAGCTTGGGCTTCCTGTGTTTCCTGGACACCTGGCGTCACTACCTGGCTTCTTTCTGGCATAGAAGGGGTAAACGGTGAAACGGAGAAACTGGGTGGCCCTGTCTGCTAACTTGGCTGGGAGCGACTGGGCTGACCCCGGTATGCTGTCGCCCAGAGGCATAAAAGAGTTGTCCCTCTCGAACCTAGAGGGCTGTGTACATTTATTCTTGCCGTAGGGGCCTGGGTGACCTTTTATCAAAAGCCCGCAATGGGTACATGTACGAGAACTGTTCTTATTCCTAGGCATGGTAATGTCAATAATGTCTATGGCACAAACGGAAATGTCTACCTCTGTCTGCTACTGTGAGTGTGCCTGAGGGTGACGGGGCTACTCCCGTCCGGCGTTGAGGGTCCCTCGTGCTACCTTCTGGTGTCAGGGCTACTCCTGACCGGTAATGAATATCATATAAAAGTCACTTACATCACAGAAGGCATCACATCATATATCACAGAGGTGCGGCGAAGCATAGTTAAAATCCCAGGGTAAAAGTTTTTAAAATCCATAAAATCATAAAACATAATAAAATCCATATAAACTATTAATTCCATATAAAAACTTGGTTCCTGGCTTGGTTCCTGACCATACGTTCACAACTCCGGAAAAACTAGCATAAATGGATCTTAAACAACTTTAAGACTCACTAAATAAGAGAACACCAGAATGACTGCTATACATCCATGATGGCGGACCCGAACCTGGGCTCGGTCGTTTATTGGATACTCAGGTCACGTGGTAATATATTTGGCGGAAGCCGGTATCTCACAATGCGGAACAAATCACAACTCACTCGTCGTAAATAACTTGGCATTCAGTCCACTCTAAAGCTTTTATCTGAACTGATGCGGCCTCAATTGTGCTAAAAGAGTCTTTCATGCAAAACAAAAACAGATTTGGTTTGAGACCTTCCCTGAAAATGACTATATAAAGCATTCATAAAATGAGATTTTCAAACACTTTTTCCTTGCATAATATAAATGTTGATACCCCAAACTTTGCGATCAAATGTTATTATCCATCATATTTCCCCTACATAATTTTCTGTGCCCTTTGAAAGTGGATGTGTCTTCTGCTAAAATTCAAGTCATCCATTGAAGATTTTGTCAAACAAACTTTGTTTATCTGACCAGTGATCTAGTGCAAACACCGGCTTACAGAGGCCTGTTTGTTCATTGGTTCAGGCCTAACCCCCTGACAGACCACAATAGAGGTCACATGCTTAGAGATATGTGACCATCTGGTGGTCAAAAGTGTACATACAGCAAGTACTTGGCACTTTCAACAAAAAAAACAGAAAACCATGGGGCCACGGACCGTGGCGCAGTCAGTTCCTCTGTGGTGATCCAAAGGTCGTGGGTTCGATCCCTGGTCATGCCGAGATTGAAGTCATGATACATTTCACACATGAGCTGAAGCCCGTGCCAAAGGGTTAACCCCTTGTCCTTGTAAGTCTGTGACCGGGTGGGTTGTCATGTCAAGGACTTGCGACATGACAATTCAGTGAGGCAGCACTATATCTGTTACAAGTAGGTCTCATCATGAAATGACTGAAATAATGTTGAAAGTTATGTAAAACCCCAAACAAACAAACAAACGATAACCATGGTCAGTGAATATTGGTAGATTTCATTACCATAGCTTGCTTGTATCACAGTTTCATGGCCACATACAATTTAAGTATAACCTTAACCTCTGTAAAATTGCCTTTGACCTCTGTGAATACTATGACGAATACTAAAATATTCATGACATAAACAATAAATGATTCATTTGTAGAAAAATACATGAAAAGTGGCAACTTTGCTTTGTATAAGTTTACCTGTCCTGCTCTGTAGGCATGCATAACACGTTATACAATATATCAGGTCTTGTAACTGTACCTTGCAAACAAACCTTCACTAAACTGTATTCTTTTTTAAATTGTCTCACCCGGCATATATCATGAAGGTATCCAAGGATTGCCTGAAATCTCAATCAGTTAGCCGATATTGGTGAAATGCTAGCATTCACTTGCAGAGATATACTACAGATATAAATCCGCCGACATCAACATTTGTTGTCTTTTGAATATGCCATATTTCCTCAAATTGGTGTATTTTAATGTGATGTTAATGCGATTGCCATGTTAACATTAGGAATACAAATTTGTTGTTTTATTTATAGGAACAACATAGGAACATGGTCTGCCAATACGGAAATGTAACTTGGTTTACTCTACTATGGTTAAAGCATAACATTCCAACTGATTCGATGTCTTGCATTTTTGACATTGATAGGCTTAAAAATCTTGTTTTTGATAAAGTAGGCAAGAAGGGTTCTTGTTATTGGATTTATTTTCTGAGTATTAACATGTATTATTACTTATTCATAGTTAAAGGCGCAGGATCTGATGTTTCCAATTGGGAACACAGCTGTATCCAATTCCTATTTCTGAGCAGGTCAATAAAGTTTACATCATTTGATATAAAACTTCCACTGCCCTTTTCGATTTGCAATATATTTATGTTGCTATTGTATAACTGCCAATAACATTGGATCTTATGGATGTTATGCTTTAATGTCCAAAAAGACTGTCAATAAGAAAAATCATTACAGAAAAATTCAGGATATAAATTGCAAAGCTCGCGATAATTTAAAATGCTGTGTTTCTAAAAAAAAGCTGTATAATTGTGTAGAAAAGTGCTGTGCTTATGTCCCGATAAAGCCATTTGTGAGATGTGTTTTGTGCTTCCGGATAAGGCCATCTGGGTTATCTAATTTGTGCTGCAAAGCCTTTGCTTTGACCCAGCTATCATATCGGCCCTGGTGATATTTCCAATTCTGAATATGTGTATAATATGCACATATGCATCAAGTAAGACGATGCTTGTAACTAAATCCTTTGGGAAAATTTGAACTTAAATCCATGTTTAGCCCTAACGACCAAATGGTGTATCGGCCCTGGAACGTAGTCAGGATCCACTTCTAATTTAAATCTGAAAACAATAAAAGATTGATACAAAACACAGTAAAAGTGTAGGGTTTTTGTTACAGTGAAAAATCAACCAATGATTGGTTTTAAATACAACTGATCAAATCTGAAATTCAGCACATGGACCTTAGATATTCTTGACAACCTTTTTTAACACTGCTCTCGTTTAATTTATTTTTGATGGATTGTAATATGAGAATTACAACAGGAACAGAAAAGTTATGGAGGGAATTTTATTCATTAGAATTAAAAACGCGTGTGCCAATTGATGTCTCAGGCAAAATAGATACAACAGATGAGTCTTTTTACAACACTTTACAAAAATGAAATACTATATTTGGTCAGATTTTAAAATGATTTATTACTCTTACAAGGAAAACCGTGGATATAATTCAAATTATTTATATTACTCTTTTGAGGACATGTGTGGATGCACTAAAATCAATCAAAATTAACGTTAGTTACAATCGTAGACATTACCTGTGTAAAACCTTGGCTATCATCACCTTCAGTTCATTCATAGCGAAGTTTTGACCGATACAGTTCCTGCAGGTGGAATCACACAATTCATACAGTATATAGGTTACATCTCCTATATTGAGGAACTTGTGTTTTATTTGATTTGGAAAAGGATTAATGTTTGAAAAGGAAGTGAATAGAAGTACAAAAAAATGGATTTATCTCCTTGTATATACAATATTAATATAAACCCCAGCCAATGACATTAGAGCATTGCTTATCATTGTTTTTTTTGTGATCCTAATATTCTGAAAATGCCTGCAAATGGCTTCATAGATATCCATTTAAATCCTTTCCCAGAGGAGCCTTGAGCAGAGAATAATGACAGCCGGTCTAAATGCACATTACATATTGAATTCGGCTACTGTTATCTCGATTCTTGTCGGCTGCTATTTTTGTTATTCAAAATGATAACCTAGTTATATAGCTATAAATGGAAAATGGAAAAGGTCGTGAGTACAATGAAAAAATGGACCCCAGAAAATCACATCTTCCCTTCCAATAGCAAAGAGCTCCGTCCATAATTATCAGAAGGTTTAGAAAATCAACGTCGACGGACAGACAGAATGACAGAAAAGTACTCATAGTCAGCATAGCTAAAGATCTATTCTAATAAAAGTTAGAAAAGGTAAATCATTACAATCACCTCGGACCAGCAGAAAAGGGGATATAGGCATAACTGTCCATGTTCTTCATATTTTCATGCAAAAATCTCTCTGGCTTAAACTCCTAAAAAAGAGAAAAGCAATTAATTCAATTATTTAAAATTCAGATATATGTTCATCATCGGCGAATCGTCATAACTCTGATTCAAACCATATTTTTATAATTCATTTTTTTTTCATTTACCCATATCATTATTACATTTTTTTTCATTTACCCATATCATTATTACATCATATATATATATAAATATATATATATATATATATATTTATATATATATATATATATATATATATATATATATATATATATATATATATTAGAAAGGAGACAAAAGGCCCAAGTAAATTGGTCACAAATGATTTATTTCATAAATCTGCCATCACCCGGCCAATTTACCATTGGCTCAATACATACATAACATATTCTTATATTTAAACTATTACATAAATTACATTGATAACACACTCATTTGACATTACCTAAACGTTTGAAATGCAGACATTTCTTGTTCAAGCATTTCAATATATGATTAACTATGGCCACATGCCCGTACAGCGGCCGACGGCCGATTGTTATTACATTAAGGAAACTAAAGTGAAACCTGGAATTACCCTGGATAAGGGTGGGATGGTGGGTGACATTAACTGAGCGGCGTCTGTGCTAGAATGGCGGCAAAACCCCGGCCGTCACTTATAAACCCTAGGACCTCACCCCCTGGGGACATGTGCAGTTAGTCAAATGCAATTAGCTGGTCTGACCCCCAGCTCGCCTGTCACCACTTCTAACCAACTTTATATACATATAAATTCTCCTTAGAAAGGAGACAAAAGGCCCAAGTAAATTGGTCACAAATGATTTATTTCATAAATCTGCCATCACCCGGCCAATTTACCATTGGCTCAATACATACATAACATATTCTTATATTTAAACTATTACATAAATTACATTGATAACACACTCATTTGACATTACCTAAACGTTTGAAATGCAGACATTTCTTGTTCAAGCATTTCAATATATGATTAACTATGGCCACATGCCCATTGGATAGCTTGCTAGACTAAGGCCATAGGTAGATGTGACGTTGTAATGAGGTTGTAATAAGGTTGTGGAGGGCATTAAAGCATGCTTATTTGGATGCTAGCCTTTTAGAAAATTGTAGCTCGTGCGAGCTAGTCCCCCTTATATATCCCAGATATGCACTGGATTGCCAGTGGCCGAGGGTCGTGAGTTCCCAGTCCTTCCAGTCCCCGGTGCTTGCCTGCGTTACTGACCCGCTCCTTAAACTGTGGCTGGAGTAGTCTGCTGGGTTCCTACCTATCCTACTGGCTAAGGATTTGATGACATTATTGAAATCTGACTTGCATATTGGGGTGCCAGAGGTTGAGGCAAACAGAGGGCTCCCGCCTGGTAACTGGCCGCTACTGGCTCTATTAGCCAAGTATTGCCACATACAGCAGGGGGCGCACACCAACTGCTCGGAACAACCAATGTTCTTTTTTATACCGTCTAACCTAGTCTTGGTCCTACTGATGGAGAACACCATATACCTCTTGTGCCCGGCAGAACCAAAATTCACCTGCGACACCTGAGGGGGCTGAACTAGCCAAGAGGCCCCCCCTGGCCGGCCGATCCCGAAATATTCGGCTCCTCTAAGGCAGCCAAAAAATCCAAGGGTCAAGGCAGCCCGCCAGAGGGCGCCCATGTAATCCAAGGGTAGCCATTTGAACATATCACATAACATATCAAAAGTTATTGGTTTTTTCTTACCTACTGGGGGGGCTTGTAGCAACATGGCTCTCTGTACCATCAATACCCTGGGGGTGTTAATTGGTGGGGGGTCCTGACCCCCCATGACATGCAATGACCTGATTGCGGCCAGGTATACCGATACCGTATTAGGGGTCAGAGAAGCACCCTTCTTACCTAGTTTGGTACTCATGTGTGCAATATACCTTAGAATGGTTTGTTCCGACGTTGGGACGGACGTTAGCCCGTATACCTTACAGAACTTTAGGTACTGTGACTGGGCCGAGGAATAGGTCCTCCTTGTGTTGGCTTGTATGCCGTTTGCCATCAGGGAGGCGACCTTCTCATCCAGCTCTGAAAAATACCTGGATTGGTTAGCTAAAGCTAAGTGAGCCGCGCTATGCCAAATGAATGACGTTAGCCAAATAAATAAAAGTAGCTGAACCACGAACCAGAATATATAAGACCAAGCGCTATGGGCGCTGATTGACGCTATGAGCGTTCTACAACATTAATGACTCCCCTGGGGGATCAGATACAAATAGATGTACCTATTTTATAATACATTATATTTAGCGAACCTTTAGGGTAATGATTATACACATTATTAGGTATACATTATTATAAGATATTACATTCATGCTGGCTTAAGATATGATATATTAATATTATTACCAATATACTGATACACTGTTATATTTTTACATGGTTACATATTGCATTGTTGCATATTACATTGTTGCATATTACTTTGCTACATATTACGTTGTTACATATTACATTGTTACATTACGTTGTTACATATTACATTGTTACATGACATTTATACTATAGTGTATTAGCTTGTTATAACCTAATGTTACCTGGTAATACAATATAAGCTGGTATGGTTAATACCCAAACATATTAAAACATCGCGTTATTAAATGGCAAGCCTAGGGTGCACGTGTGCTACCCTCAAACACGTAAGTGAAACTTGACCAACGTCCCAGTGATAAAAGTCATATGATGGGTATAAGATGATACGTTGTTATTCCTATATATATTAGTACATCGCGTGTTATAACAAGCAGGGGTGCTATATGTTACCCTGTGCGATGACTTGTAACGTCCCAGTACTAAAAGTCATATATAATAGGAGTAGGTGGAGTCATAGTTGAATCAGCCAGAGGCATGACCTCACGAAATCTGGTCATATCCAACCTACTTAGTGAATCGGCGGCTGCATTATAAAGTGTTCCTATATGGAAAGCCTTGTAATCTATCCTATAGATGCTTGTGTATAGATATAGGGCGCGTACCAGGTTCATCAGCAAAGGATCCCTTGACTTGGCGTCGTTGATACAGTAGCAGACAGCTACGTTGTCAATATTCATGGCAACCTTTTTGCCAGCTAACTGTGGGCCAAAGGTGGCTATGGCTATAACCACAGCAGCCAGCTCCCGCCAGGCTATGGTCATGGATGCCATCCACTTATGTGATGCCTGGAAGTCGATCAGTGTCCATGACTTGTTGTGACATGCCCCTAGCCCAACGTCTGAAGCATCCGTAAATAGGATTTCTGCCTGTGATATGGACCATTCAGTAGGAAACCAACAAACTCCGTTATGCAGGCTAAGGCAACGTTGCCACCACTTGATATCTGACTGTGCCTCATGGGTCAACCTAATCTTATGATGGAGCTGTTTAGCACGTTTGGCTAAGTGGTTAAGCCTTTTTGTAAAAAGTTTCCCGTCGGCTACTACTCTTGAGCAAAATACAAGCTTTCCTATAAGGGACAGTAGTTCTCGCTTAGTTAAATATTTGCGCCCAGATGCCCTATCTAAATCCTGTGTGATGTCGTCTATCCTCTCTTGTGATATGCTTAACTGCTCTTTGACTGAATCTATCACAATACCTAGAAATTCGATTTTTTGGGTAGGCCCAACTGTCTTCTTATCTTGAATTTCGAAACCTGCTGCCCTTGCACCCTTCTACAGTGGACGACAGAGTAATTGAATCGTCTAAGTAATGGAGTGTGTCGGCTGCTGCACCGTTTTTCTTACTTATATATTCAAGTCCTACCGCAAAATCATCAAATAATCTTGGTGCACTTGTTAATCCGAAGGGAAGACATGCCATCTGGTACGTTTGCCTAACGTCGTTGTCGTTGCAATACGAAAAACCTATTAAATGTCTGTCCTCTACAGCTACTTTAATGCTCTGAAAAGCTGAAGCAAGGTCAGTTTTCGCCATCCATGCCCCCTTGTATTTCTGTGCTAGCCTAACGGCATCAAGTACTGTTGCATATCTAATAGAATATCTTGCTGTATCTATGCCTTCATTTATGGCCTTACCTGGTGGCCAGGAAAGATCATGAATAACCCTGGCCTTGCCCCCAGCCTTCTTAAGGAAGGCCCCCAGTGGTGATGACCTAAAGTTGGGGGGGGGGTCAGCTATGGGTCCCTCAATCCTACCTAGTGCTAAGTTTTTTGAGACAAAATCGGCTACTTTATCCTTATGTACAGTGGCCGACGGCCAATTGTTGGAACATACAGAAATAGTGTCGTCGCCTGTAAAACCTAGCTTTAACCCATGCTTTGCCCTGTGGCATAGAAGAGAAGCAAATTCTTGATCAGGGTGGTCCCTCAAATTCTTTTCCCAAAATTCATGATGTAGGAACGTGTTTGATGCTACTTGATGCACATTTGCCTTGCTTGATGCAGAGCTCGAAGGGGAGAGCCCCCTGGCACTGCCTACAAACGTGCAACCTTTTACAGTGTTTGTATGTACATTTAAGTATGTTGAAGTTATTGCAGACCTCTGGCTGTTTTGCCTTCTGCCCTTGCTCCCGCGCCGTCGGCCACTGTACTGACGGCGCCATAGCAGGAAAGGGGCATTCCGAGATTCTAGTATGCTGATAACTTTTACACCTACTACAGCGGGCGGCAGACGGCTTGATGGCCGTTGCATCTAATATGGTATATACTAACTGTGGGTTGACGTTTGAGAATTCTACAGATTTCCTAGCCAATTCCTGCCTGTGTCGCATGTCCAAGGTAGCTACGTTAGCCCATGTGTATTTCTTATCCCACTCACAAATTAATACTCTATATTCGGACATTTGGTCATAAAGGTAGAGACCATGTGTGTGAACCATTAGTTTCTCGTAGACTGCCCATGCCTCTAACCATGTTTTTAGATCATATATAGCCCTGGAACGTTGGTTCTTTTTCCTATATTTGATATTGCCAGAAGGATCCAGATAAGTTTGCAAGTCTTGGTTGGAAGTGTGGTCTACTACTATTGAGTGCAGAAATTCATGCAGAGCAACGTACTCACCCAGCACAGCCCCCTTTACTGTCTTCTCAGGAACTGACTTGTCGTGGCATATGTCAAAGTCCATGACATGTGCCATGCTCCTGAGACCTGGAATTGGTCTGCACTGGTGGGCTGCCGGAGGGAAAAGAGGGTGAGCTATGCTGGGTGTGTGTGCTTGAGCCCAGTTGTTGTTTGCTGGTTGCCATGGTTGCCCCTCACTTTGAAGTCCTGTAGCCCCCTGGTGGCATATCCAGGGATTACCTGTGGCTCCTGCTGGTGTCTCCTTTTCCTTATCCCTGCTTGCTATCAGTGCCCTACTAAGCTCCTGCTGAGAAATCATTAGTGTTCTTATTTGTTCCTGCATAGTGTCTATACTTCTGGCTAACGTGTCTATTGAATTGCCTTTAGTAGTATGCGGATTGTTCATGTTCTCTGCTAGGAATGGGTTGCTTTGGCTAAATGTACTTATCTGGGAACCGCTGGGCGATGCTTGTACCATTGACGCTGATTTCCCTGGGGTGGCTAACGGTTGGCTTTGCTGGGACTCCTGGGACTCCTGGGGCTCCTCGTCTGATGAGTCTTCCCCCTCTGTGTGCTCCTCTGGCGGCGGCTCCTGCGACTCCAAGGGGAGATTTTTGCATACCCCCAGGCCAGATGGCCCTTCGTGGCCCTTCATCGGCCTTCCACAAGCCCTGCAACAACGTGTTGCCGCGGCTTTAGGCATTCTGCTTACTACTTTACGCTGCTGTCTTCTTGTGTGTCTTCGCCGTGAAGTATGTCTTCATGCAGTATGACATTAACTGAGCGGCGTCTGTGCTAGAATGGCGGCAAAACCCCGGCCGTCACTTATAAACCCTAGGACCTCACCCCCTGGGGACATGTGCAGTTAGTCAAATGCAATTAGCTGGTCTGACCCCCAGCTCGCCTGTCACCACTTCTAACCAACTTTATATACATATAAATTCTCCTATATATATATATATATATATATATATATATATATATATTCCAGCACTCTTTCATTGCATAATATAAATGTTGATACCCCAAATTCTGCAATCAAATGTTGTTTATTACCTATCATATTTCAACACAAATCTTTGTCCCATTTGAAAGTGGATGAGTCTTCTGCTAAAATCCAAATCATCCATTGCACACTTTGTGAACAAACTGACTAGTGATCTAGTGTAAACACCTGCTTAGTAAAGTTTAGCTAACTTAGTTGGGGCACCTTTTGATTGGGACAATGAAGTGATATGGCTTACAGAGGCCTGTTTGGCCTTTAAGGTGTGTCCATTAGTACAAGCCTAACACTCTGGAAGACCACAATACAGGTCATTTTAGTGAGATAACTTAGCTTGTATCCCAGTCTCATGGCCATATATCATTGAAGTATACCCCAAATCTCTGTATTGTCTGTGAACTCTCTGTGATTTCAAGAAAGTTTTAATACATTAGGAATATTATTAAATGAAGTTTACCATATGGTCGTCTCCCCAGACCTGTGGGTTGTGATGGAGACAGTGTATATTAAGACCAATGCTAGTTCCTGGTCTCAGAGTTACCCCTTCCACCTCTATAGGTCGGGTCAGTTGTCTTCCTATCGTTGGAACTGGTGGAGTCATACGTAGCACCTCCTTGATACATAACATCAGGTAGGGAAGGTTGCTTAAGTCCTGCCTACAATATATATCTGTTATATATATATATATATATATATATATATATATATATATATATATATATATATATATATATATATATATATATATATATATATATATATATATATATATATATATATATATAGATATATATATATATATATTTATATATATATATATATATATATATATATATATATATATATATATATATATATATATATATATATATATATATTAACTTATCTTAAGTTTCTGTAATATCAACTTATTTGACTTAAATCGTTCTTACAGTTTAAGATCTTCTCTTGGACCAAGCAGGGCATCTATTTCCTTCCAGGCTTTTTCTTGTGCGTCGGGGTGTTTGGCCAGGTAGTATAGCGCCCAAGATATTCCGGAAGCAGTTGTATCGTGCCCTGAAAGAACCACAGAATGTACAATAATCACATCAAATAATTTTTTATTCTTTAAATATTTATTAAATCAGCAGGATACTTGGTGGTTCACAAAACCAGGACCATTTATACCTTCAAAAAGGAATGTATCGACCTCATTCCTGATCTCTAGATCACTGAGACCCTCTCCGTTCTCATCCCGGGCTGTTAGTAGGATATCCAGAAAATCCAGGTATCTCTTCTTCTCTGTTACATCTTTCTCTTCCTCCGCCTATAGAAAAATACACACACTAATGACCAATGTTACTATTGTTTTGTTGTAATGTCTTGAAATTTGACTGTAAACTATAATATACCAGAGTTTTTCTTCTGTCTTGGATGAGTCTGTCAGCCGTTTCGTGAGCACAGCGACCATTCTCCATTGCTCGTTTTCCATTGGATGTCAACATATAAAGAAAATCACTAAACCGAACAAATGGGTTTCTGAAAACATTTGCAAATCGTCAGTTGCGTTTGAAATTTTGAAATTCAAATATGACAATATCATAATCATAAATAAAGTGTCTGATATCCTACTTGATGCTTCTTACCTCAATCTTGCCATAGTAAGTTCCGAAAGTTCCAGAACAGCCCTAACATAGGGATGATTAGATCTAAAAAAAATTGTGAAAATCTTCAATATGAATGTGCAATGTTCTTTCTCTGGAAAAAGGGGCACAGCTTCACGAGGGATGAATTATAATTGGGTCAATTCTGGTGGACCTTTAAAATATTTTAAATGAGGTACGAATCAATAAAAAACAAAAAACACCTAAAAAGAGGTACATGTACAAATTAATGTCCCCATATGATACAAAGTATATCAATGTTTGATGTAAATGCATCGCCAGGAGGCTAACGCCCCAGTTGCCCACCAGGTGGCATGTAGCAGTTAAGTGTGTATATGTTATGTTAATTGGTTGTTAAAGATTTATATAAGAAATTAAATGTATATAACTATAATGATTGTCTCCCTTATATTATATCAATATGAATAAATTTCGCTCATGCAATGTAACATGCAATAAAGTATTTGGCCCTTGAGAGATGCATCCTATTCACACTTATTGTTTTTACCCTTGTCGTTGAACATCCAGGTCTTGGGAGAAGGCGCATTTGAGTATGGTATCCAGTGTACAGAGGCTAACCGTCTTACTGATGTCCACCGCTGTCCCTGTGTCACTCTCACCTGATAGTTTGTCCTGAAGCCAACCAAACATTATCTATCATAAGCATATCAATATCAGTTTGTTAAATGTACATAAAAATTTGCAAACAATATATCTATGTTTAAACTGAGATGTTCACGAGATCATGTCATTCCGCTTTGTGTACTTACTAACATTATGTCTGCAGATTGGTTGTAGATTGGGATATAATCCTTTAAAATATCAAAGTGGAATGCTGGCGTCAGCAGACGTCGGTTTCTGAACCATTTAGCACCAGAGCTCAACAGTAAGCCTTCACCTTTGTTGCATTTATACATTAATTATTTCATCAAAAGAAGAAGAAATATGCAGTGTGGACATTTTCTTTAATTTAATGACATGTGTGTCATACCTCATAGATTTTTAGTAATGTTTGGAATTTAATCCTTATGAAATAATTAAAAGTCCCTAATATAAGAGTCACACTTGGTACTTTACCCTGACACCAATATTGTTTTTTTTTATGTGCAAGAAACATGGAACAAGGGGAAATATGGCAAAACAAGCCCCAGAAACATTAATATGTAGACTCCTTGAATGATATTAATCACATGTGTGTGTGAACTTTGTTATCTATTCACAGTTTCAATCATGGTGTCCATGAAATGGAAGACATTGAACATGAAATGAGTAGTACAAAACTTCGTATTGCAGTGGGTACATGGTGTCACTTTCACCTAGCATAAATGGCGCCAAAGAAAGAACACATTCTCCAATTTATATGCATATTCAAGAACTTATTTTAGCACCTTCCTTTTATTGAAAAAAATAAATATATGAAAATTTGCAGAAAGAAATCAGCTTTTCAATGAGGTAATCCATCTGTCTCTGAACTTAATACATATCTTGTCACCTGATGTTTTTTCTATTGCAAATTTAGCACATTTTTACATACATTCATAGATTAATATCATTTTTTGTGTACCATTATGGTTAGAGCAGCTTATTGGGGGTTATTTTCTGAAAATACACTTATATCTTGTATGAAACTTTAAAATATTGCATTGGATCAATTTAAAGTCTGTTAATTTTCATCTTTTGTACACCTACCACATTCAAGCTATTTCTAACCAAATTTAGCTTGTTAATAAATCTCGAAATTTGAAAGATGCAGGTAATTGAATATTGAAATTTATAGTAAAATCTACGGAAATATGTATTTCATTTTCAAAGTCATTCAAAGGTCACTTCAAGGTCACCGGCAATATTTAAAAAAATAGCCTACAAAGGTCCACATTTAGTCATGTATCATTTGTGGATGTGTCCCACATTGTAAAAGCATTATATGCCTATGTCTGTCATTTCTACTGATGTATATTATTACGCATACTACGTACCAATCCAGGGCAAAAGCGATGGGTATCCAGAAATTCTGTCAGTGTATTTTGGCTCAGAAGATTTCATAATTGTTTTCATGGTGTCTGGATGACAAAGTGAAACTATCGGAGTTACAGGCCCGATCCAAACTTTTTGTATCCTTGGAAATTCGGCCGTGCCTTTCTCCCACACTGTGAATCTTCTCGGGTCGTCCGCGGCTGGAAGCTTATAACATTTACTTAGTCTTAGTGAACAAAAACCCATTCTGATCAAATTGAAATAAGAGAAATACTTTTTGATTTATTCAATTTATATATATATATATATATATATATATATATATATATATATATATACATGTATATATAAATTGAATAAATCAAAAAGCGAATTCCAGTTGAGGTAAAACGTTTGTGCACACTGAAGATGAAATCTATATACATTGAGATTTTATCTAAACGATATGCACGTCAGAACATATAGAATATTAATTGAGTATTTTGTGCAAATATAGGAAATATAAAAAAGAATGAGTTTAGACAGGAAGAAAATAGTTAAATCTTCATCGATAAGTTGATTGCTCAAATATTCATCATAAATACATTGTTAAACTCTTTAGAGATTTTGAGCTACCGGGAAATGTATCATTTGGACCAATATATCAATGACTGAGTGCAGACATGCTTTCCGAGTTGAGTATGTGAGTATGTGTGTGTGTGTGTGTGTTGTGTGTGTGCGTGCGTGTATGACCTACCTGTTTCAGATGACCCCAAAAGTAATGTTTCTCTCTACCAGGAAGTTTATCCACCTCTTTGCCAATTGTCCTCACATTTAGGAGAAATCTTGAAATGCGCACTAGACAGTAGATAACAAAGAGCGCTGCAAATGTCGCCAACACAAGGAAGATGGTTAAGACGCGGTTGTGGACAACAATGTTGCTGAACGTCTGAATCAAAGTCCCAACATTGGTAAGACTGAGCTCATATAGGCTTTCCATTTCTGAAATAATCATGTAATATCATTTGCTGAAAATGGTGAAATAATTAGATATCATTTGCTGAAAATGCTGAAATAATTAGTAGATCTCATTTGCACATCATCAGGCAAAACTTTATATTATAATTGTATATCACATCTATGCATACTATAACAAAAAAACCCTAACAAGAATTGCAAGAACTGAAATTAAGGTGGCTGACCACATGCTACAGGTGGTGCCACCTAGTTGTAAGACTAATTTTTTAAAAGAGTGAAACATTCCAGGTACATGTTGAGGGTTCCATGAGAAAACAATTTTATGACATACTTTTTATATTAAACTAAACCATGGACAAGCAATAAACATGGCAACTTACACAAAGACGCTCAAATAAACTAGCTTGATACAAACAAACACACACGCACAAACACGCAGATTGATCCTATTGGATCCTGGACCTTAAATCAGTTAGCCCAGTTAATAATAATAATAATAATAATAATAATAATAATAATAATAATAATAATAATAATAATAATAATAATAATAATAATAATAATAATAATAATAATAATAATAATAATAATGATAATGATAATGATAATGATAATAATAATAATAATAATAATAATAATAAGAACAACAACAACAACAACAACAACAATAATAATAATAATAATAATAATAATAATAATAATGATAATAATAATAATAATAATAATAATAATGATAATAATAACTACAAAAACGGTTGCAGTTATTAATGTGTAAAAGGCTGAGGAAAGGATCATTCTTTTGATGTGGTTTTTAATAATCAATTTTCATAATTTTAAATTTGAAGTTGAAGTAAAAATGAAAAAAGCTGGTTATTTTGATTACAATTGTAGAAAGGACAGATATAATTTTTGAAAACATATTTGGGAATTACTGCATTATCAATCTACATATATATCTTTAGGTAGAATGATGCTTTTTATTTTAAATGGACAGAATTTTTAAAAAATTGTGTTTTTATGAATAAGATAATTCAAATATATATGCCCCTCATTTTGAGAAAGATAATAATAATGATAATTAATAAATATCATTTATTTGGACTTGTAAAATACATTCCATTTAAAAGAGAAAAAGAGGTCTGGTTAAAAGAAGACTTAAGATGAGCTATATACGTATATACAAGTTACATTGTTGCAAGGTAGTCTTACTTTCCACATTTCATCAGGTATAGCAGACTGTGTTCTGTGGATACTGCTCATTTTGGTGATGGCCATGCCATTGATTATATCGTCACAATAACACTATACTGTTGCATAATGTGTGAAATATTATTCCCTGGTAGTGTTAGTATTAAAAAGACTGTGTGATAATATTGTTAATAAGTCTATGAATTGACCCTTTCTGCTAAACATATCACTATCATACTTCATACAACAGTCAACATAGTGGCTTAGGTGTTTAACCTTGGTATACCATTTGAGACTTTCCCTTCCTAAGAATACAGGATGCTGTATGGCGTTGTCTGTGTGTTTACCATAATTGTGAAACTTAATACACACTGTCTTTGTTGCATTAAATGTTAATCCAATTCTTACAGAGAAAGATTTACATATATTGAGCATGTTTTGCTGGCCTCTCAGGCTTGGACACTTTAATTTCAAATCGTCAGCATATCAAACTAATATGGGACACATCTTTATGGATATTAAATATAGAATATCATTATTTCAGTGGAGTGTGTGAAGTTTCATTAACAACATGTTATTCAAATTTTACATTCATTCATATCCATTAAGTTCAAAAGTCTTTTTTAATTATAGTGTATCTGGATGTCTTGCTTTGTATACCTTCACTGTAAAAATGTTGAACCAGTAGATTTGTTGTTATTTTACATCAATCCTTGCTGGCATCAAGTTAACTTCAATGTTAGCTGTTGATTAATGACAAAATTTATCTACAAAGTGTTCAATAGATGATTTGGATTTTAGCAGAATTATATTCAAATGGCAAAGAAATCTATCTTAGGGTAATATGATGGGTAATAATATTTGATCACAATGTTAAGGTTATAAACATTTATATCAAAGAAAATTAGCATTGATTGATGATATAACGGGGCTGTCTATTTTATATATGTTTGGTATTGTCACAGCAGATAATCCTAGACATCTCATGAGATCTCTCTTGAGATCTCTCTTTCAAAACCTTCCCAAATAGTGGAAATTCTGAATTCTGATACAGGGTAGCTACAAGAAAGAAAATGATTACATATTCGGAAAGGTTGAAGTTTTTTTTCTATTCTACATATTTGGTTGTGATTAATATAACAGGCAACTAATGCTGTAGATTTTACAGTTTGTATTGGAATGTTATCATCATTTACAATACAAATAGCTGTTATATGACAACAATATATATACTGCTATTTTATATTTAAATAACATGTTGTTAGTGCAAATAATTAGTCCGTATATATTTCCTTATCTGTTTGCTTTAGAATACATCTTATATCAGGAAATATTTAATGTGTTATTCACACTAAGATACAGTACTTCATTCAAGTAGTTATTCATTATGGTGGATGACACATATGTGGAATGAGGAATACATCTTCTTGAGAATACATGTGCATTAATTTGTGATTTTCCATTTTAGATATGAGTCTGTTAGAGAATTGAGAAAAGGAAAGGGCGATAATCAAGTTATACTTATATCATTGGTAAACATGATAAGCGATGCCTATGTGACCATATACCCGTTACAGAATAATACTCGGGCTCAGTCAGACTGTCAAAACCAGATCATAATGTCTGCCAGCCCAGTGCTTACAGACGATGATGATGAGACAGATAATTGGTTTTGTCTGTCTTTCTCAGACACCAGGGGCTTCATGGCGCTGCACTCACATTTTTGTAACCAAATATTTTAATCATCTCAGGAGGATGTTTCCTTTGTCATGCCTCAGATTATCTTCCTTCCAGAACAAGGGTCAACAGAGGTAGAACTTGACTTAATGTATCTCTTCCTGTATCCTGTGCAATTTCTAAATTGCAGTTGTCGATCAACATGGTCAAGTTGGTTATATATTGCAATGTACTATATCTGCATTACATTATCAGGAGAAATCTTTGAAAAAGACGGATGCAAAAATAGCCGCAAATGGGGCTGTCAATGCATGTAATATTTATGACATTTCTGAGTCCTTCTGTTCCAGGTTGGAGTTCTATATCGATCAGGCTTTGAGCTGAATGTGAGCCACTGAGCATGCGTGGACAAACAGTTCCTGTTTTGGAGATGTGCAACTGAGAGGAATTGTTGGATGGAACAAGACGAATATTACATGACGGTGTGTAGTTGTATGGAGTGCCTGAGGGCCGTGTGTGTGGCTATGTGAATCCCCCCCTCTGCTCAGCGTCGCCACACACGTGCCACAACATCTGCAAGCGTCCACTATGCAGCCATGGCTCTGATGGCATTGCAGCAGAGTGCTACAGAAGGAGAGAGAGGAGCCAGATTGTAGCAGGCAGCCAGGCAGCCATCTAGACACCCACCCACCCAGCCAGCCGGCCGGCCTGCCTGCCACACCGCCTAGAGCCGGGACACCGTGGTCTCTATCATCATCATCAGCCTTCATCAGTCATCCACACACAAATACACAGACCGGACCATCAACTCCGCCACAATCAAACCCTAGCAGCAGCGACACAGTCTTGGCTTGTCCGGGAAAACATGCCTGTCTCCAACCTGCAGAAGGTCGATGGTATAATTTGCTGCTTGGTTACCCAGCAAAGAGGCATCCTCAGAGGGCGATGGACTCACTGCCAAAATAGGACTTAGTTTCCCAGGCTGAGCAAAGCAAGGAATTTTAAAGGCCTCTTTATAAAAGGACGCTTAATTTATATACAAGGGAAATTGCCTCGCTGAAAAGAGTCATCAATTGTGTTTCTCGCGCCTCGTTACCTCACAGTATTTGCCATGGGTCGGATTTCAATTTAGTTGCAAATAGACCCTCATATTGGGACTAATATATTTTGTAAATATAACATTGGCCGGAATCTATCACAGAAATAAATGATAGATATACAGTGGCTTTACTGAACATTCCCGCAGGCGAGGGATGTCAGGTCTATTCGATAGTCAATGGCGATTATTGGCAGTAAGAATCAATGTGAGTTGACCTAGTTTGCAGCTCAATAGAGCCAGTCAGAATCCTCGCGGGACTCCTGTCACTACTCTCATTGGAGGACCTCGTTTAGCGTTCTCTGCTCAAACTGAAGGCAGACAGACAGTCAAGTGTGATGACCCCTTGCAGTGGTGACTAGCCAAGACCTGGTGATTCATCCTGCAGCAAGACAGCCCCTCTGACAAGGAGAGACGGGCCTCAAAGGACAAACATTCACTATGTGAATGAACACAAGATCTGCTACTCACGGTCTGCAATATTCTGCGGGAGGTTCATGATGAAAAAGTAGCATCCTCCAGTGGCAATAGGCGTTTGCTAGCTTATTATATGGATTACTATTCTGACGAGACACAAAAAAGATTATAGAAGGGCATTAGTGAGGAGGAAACCTGATGTAATGCAAAGTATCTTATGCTGTAAGAATTGGCACAATGAAGACGCAGTGGTGTATTGGGTAAGGTAAGGTTCCTGCAGGACGCGGAGGTGTGTATTTTTGCGTGAACATTAACAGGCCCTGTGATGGATAGCATCACACAAAAGCCTGCAAGATAACACACAGGATAATCCCCATAGATTAGGGATGCAAACCATATCTGTGCTGCATGCATTTTGTCACATTGGCAGGCCTACGTCAAGGATAATCCGTCTGATAAAGCTTATTCTACAAAAGAGGATTTAAAAAGAACATGCTTAATGTATCCCGAATATAGCATTAACGTCTGAATTCATCAGCGCTGAATGAAAGATAAAACATTCCTTGCATTGTACCTGATGCACTGATCATATGGCGTATAACTCAGCGTAAATTACTATTATTTACGGGGAAAAAGGAAGTGTTCGCTTTGATCTTTCTCCGCCTTGTCATCATTCAAATACACAGGTGAAGCAGCCCATATAAAATAGACAAGTTGCATGTTGCCAAGTACCTGGTGATATAACACTACCTTGTTCCAGACCCTCCAATGGCTTTGTTACTTCAATTATTCAACTCCTGCCTGAAGTAGATATCCCAGCTATAAATTCACACCGCAGATGACAAACGGTAACGAGAACTTGTCTTCTCATGCATAGAGACGGGACTTCATGGTCAAAAATGATGTCATAAAAAAGGGACTACAGCGTCAAAAATGCGGTCATAAATACTGGTCTATAAGGTCAACCGTATATTATCCCCGCAACCATAAATTAACCAGTATATTTCTGAGGGATATGTCCTTCAAGCAAAGATAAGGACCCCGGTGTCACAAAAGGAGTGCAGTATAGCCAAATAGCAAGCAGAGTTGAAGAGGTCATCTGACATGTTTGCTAAATCGTGCTCCACGTCATTGGGAGTACCACAATAAGGTCATAAAGGCGTACCTAAATATAAGCGGAGTACCAACAAGTGTACCAGAGGCCATGTCCATTAACACAGAAATCTAACACTCATCCGTCCTCGTCTAAGACCTTTTCAACATGAGCAATAACGTCTTCCCGTTACCGTAAGTATCCATTCCCTTCTGTATTCTACAAACGTTTATATCTATCAAAATTATATTAAAAGTAAGATATCTTTAATTTCAAGCATTAAGCAATAATAACATAACAAATCAAAAAGTAATAATAACGAAATGATAGTAAACGATTCAGTATCAAGCGCAAATACCACACTATGTCTGCTTATAGCGCTCAAATAACGATAGAAAGAGATAAGACAATGGTATTAATATTAACAAAATCAACAAGAGATACGTTAATTTGGTGAGCGAGCTCACGAAATGAGCAGAAAAAAATGTAATTGGCAAGAGAAAACAAAACTAACCATACGGACAAACAGACAGCCTGGTATTAGCTTTCATTTAAAAAATTACTTTGTGCAAAACAAATTTGATACACTCTCGGAGCCACCCATGATGGATTATGTGACATTGATTAGTGAAAAAAACATCCCATTTTTTTTTTATTTCTAAAGTTGAGAGTTTAAAGAACTATTTGAAGCTTCAAAATAATATACTCGATATTTTCATATCTTACACTTGCTGTCCCAATAATTCCATTAAGGCCTATTGTCAAAATAAACTGAATTCATCAACAGCTGAAATAATGAAATCACCCGACAATATTGAGAACGATAACATTAAGGGGGAACGTTAGGATTATTACCTGTACAATATAAAAAAGATCCAAATGATTGAAATTCAAAAAAGAAATTGAGTTTCAATCTGTTCAATCTTCACTCTGTACACTCTATCCGATGCTTTATTGAGCCCACTTCTTCAGGCATGAGCAACAAATTAAATTAACAGCATACCTTTCAAGCTAACATACACCCTTTAACCCAATAGTTCAGTTGGATTTCATGATCAGTTCATATCAATGACACTTGAATATTCATGAACATGGTCTTTTTTTAATGATTTTTCCATGTTGTCTTTCTTTGCCATAACCAACTTGAAATAAACCTTTTAATAATTTAAAGGACTCATTTTCGTGGCTCATATCTAAATGGACCATCACAAATTAATGCACATATATTAAAAAGGAGTTGATGTTTATTGAACAATTTATTCCTTACAATTATGCGTTATATGCCTAAATAAATGCCTACTTGAAATAGATGTATTAACTTGAATTGGTGTATGTAAGCATTATATTTCCTACTGAATGATAGATCCATAAATATAGAGATAGGTATTGCAGGAGAAGTTTTAAGATATAGTAAAATGAGAGTTGTTCAGGATTGAGCAGGTCTCGGCTACACAATGCAGACCCATCTGCCATCAACACCTGCCGCACAGATTTCCACCAGGCTTGGCCTTGTTTCTCTCTCATGGGTCCATTACTGAAAGACCAATTGGTTTTTCCTGTGGTTTTAAAGATACTTTCTTTATTTGCCTTGTTTTGCCTTTTATTCATTTGACCGTCATTCTGTCAGTCTATCCTTTATATATTGTTCAGTTTTGAATATTTATCACTAAATTAGTTGTTACCTCGGATATAGCCTTTTACCACACAATGATATGTATTGGAACAGTGAATATCTCCTGTATACAAAAAGGCATTCTGCATTCTGTGCCACGCTTGTCTTTTTATTGAACATGACAGTACACAGACCATTTTCCGCTTAAACCATGTAACTGCTCGTTGGCCACAAAGTATTTTTGGTCAGGTTATTATTTCAAAATGGTGCCATCATTCAAAATGGCACTTTACAAATACAAAGAATACTCTCAGAACAGCTGGCACCATGATTTCAATACATTTAGTATCACTTCTGTTTTTCACCTCTTTGTCGATGAAATTCTAGTCAATGGTCCAGAAATATTTGCCAATTAAAGTATCAGAGATGGGTTTTATGAATGATTTACAAATATCTAATGATTCCATATTAGTTTCCCCGTCTCAGAATGTATAACAAGCACATTTGTAACCAAAATAGAATTAATGTAGCAGCAATAGTAAATTATTTATGTATAGAATGTGGTTTGTATTTTGGCTTGCACAGATTTTTTCCCCATTTATGAAAGTAATCTTCCACCACTATGACGACAGTTCTGAAATGAAAGCCCGGATATTAATATATGCCCGGGGTCTAAGATGTCATCCTTCTACAGCAAAAACACCAGAGAAGGTAATTTCCTCTTTGAAACTATGTCTAAAACAGCACACATTTGAACCGACCCCGTATCAATAATTGGATAACAGCCAAATGTCAGATTTGGATCTAAGTAATGGTGTGCTGCAATGTCTCTTACGGTGTACCCAGGGGCAAACTACTACGCGTGGCGCATGCGCACATCTGGTATCAACATGTGATATGATTATATGTTGCAATATGAGCAAACTGTATCAGAGAGCATGGTTAAAAGTATTAATTGGAAAGAGGCAGAAAAAGCCAGAACAAGAGATAATTGTATCCATTGAAAATAACAATGACTCATGAATGGCAAAGATGTGGAGATTATGTTGCTTGACAAAAAGCATAATATTAATCAGAAAACGTTTTCACTAAATGACAAATGCGTAATTGGTCCTAGCTAACTGAGAAATGTGAAAGCAATTGAGAATCATGAAATTCAATTGAAAGTGAATATTTGACATGATATATGATAGATATATTGCTTGGAATTTATGGATTCTTTAAACACGTGATACCGACAGCAAAGTGTCTGTGTGAATGTATAGATATTGGGTTCAGAGAAACGACCAGAGGCTCCAAGATTTGGTCATTGGACTCCACTTCTTACCGCTTTTGTCTACCAAACAGTGGCTATCAGTCGTTAATTACACCTCTTGCACAAGACGCTCGTTGCCATCTGCCCACTTTCTGTCACATTATCACAGAATAGTTATTTCCCGCTTTGACCTGTTTCACACAGTAAATGATATAATACACATAGTTGGGACCAACCCTACTCCCAGGGGGATCCCGCCCACAACCGCATATGTATCAACATCAGGGGTACACAGCGCAGGCAGAGAGCGCAGGGAGATAGCAATACGAGACAGCACTGGGGTATGGCACCAAAAGACAGCACGAAGAGATAGAGAGGAGAGATAGCATCGGTAAACGGTACCCGGGTATGGCACTGGGAGATGGCACTGGGGTATGATACTGGGAGATCTCATCAGGAGATAGCATTGAGAGATAGCGATGGAAGACGCTATCTTATAAGTAAGGAGGTAGCACATATGTATCAGAAAAATAGTCTCAACAGTTAACAGGTTCAATAAATTCAATACATTATGGAAATTCGATCGCTGCTGTGAATCACCAAAATGTCCACACTTAATATCTAATCGGTGATTGTCACCAAAAGGTTGCAATCTAAAATAGTGTCACAAGTGTTTGTTCTATTTCCATAAATCTATTTCCATATACTCTCTTGTCTTGAGACACAACAATGTTAGAATAAGCCTCAAATTGCAAGATAGTGTGCCCCTGTTACAGCAGCCATGCCCCCCTCGCTTTGATTCATAGCCACTTTAGTCGATATCTCCCAACATGCATCGATTTTCACTCAGACTGCAGACTGCCTCCCATCGCCTTATCCAATTTCAGACCATGTTGCCCTCCATACAGCCAATCTGGCCCACACTGTCCACCCAATGTGTAAAACGCTCCATGATTGGGTTAGTCCTAATGAACTCTGGTCAGCAGGAGGTGAGGGCATCTGCAACACACTGCAGATACATGTGATAAATGCCCTATTCATAATGCGGCGGTGGACCTCATGTTCTGCAGGTTAAACACAACAACCGCTAAGTCATCCTGCCATACCACAATTGAATTTCCCCTCCTTTTGAATCTTAATGCAATCTGCCACACAATTAATGTGCCATCTAATCTATTTATTTCTGTGGTCAATTAATGTTGGCAGACACATGTGTCATCCTACTCAAGAAATATGTTAGATTGACTGTATCTTAGATGCCACTTAGCTTAAGCATACCGTATCTAACGTCTATCTGTGTTCTCCACAATCAACAATGGCCGCTCTCAACCAACCAGTAGACGAGTAGCAGTCAATTATGATGTGAGGAGTACCCTAATTGACTTTAACCCGTGTGAGCAGGCCTGAGTGCACATTACTGTACACAGGTAAAGAGCCTAACATTGAGGATTGACGTCATACTGTTTATTTTGGAATTTCAAGAGACCAACGACATGTGAGGCATCAGATGTGGTTCTCAATAACAAAAATCACTGTCCGCTTTTGTGTTTTAAAATCTTTAAAAGGATATGTCCATGAGAGTAATATAGAAGAATGTACGTTCCTGTGTATCGTTTAAACATTCCAAAACAAATATGAAATCGGAAACCTCTTAATCAAAGAATATAAATCAAATATACTTAACTGCCTTGTGTTTTTGGGTCCAAAGAAAATAAGAGAATCAGAGGAAATGACATAATGACATTATTGAAGGAGCTAAACTTGCATTTAGATCAGACTTTACTTTAGCTGTGTTTGTTCAAACCAGAATATGTCAATGATTGTTGAATTTTATGTGCAGGGCAGAAATATCCCTTCCCCTTGATGTCAAGAACAAAGACGAGTATTATTTGCTGGTGTCAAGATGGTCAAAGAGCTGAGCTCTCAGTCTGATTGAGTTTCCTGAGCAGCCACTCCAGGGTCAAGCAGGGTTACACACACAGTCCCAAAGACATTCAGTTTGAAGCTTTTTTGTGAAGAATATTTAGGAGGAAATGGAGATTAGGTGGAACATGCTTTCCAATTTCATGGAAAATATTCTCCACCGTGCATAATTAACTTGGGCGTGCCATTTCATTTACGGTGGATTAGTATCTAGATCTTATGCTCTGATCCGATGATGATCCAATTCAAATTACACAAGGGTGAAAGATAGATATATTTGCTCATCAATTGTAGGATTTATAGCCAAATAATACGATAATTATATTTACCTTATCATAGATTGGGTCTCATCTGCTTCACAAAGGATCGGTGGGAGGATATATATATATACATATATATATATAGGTCGAACAGGTACAGGTCAAAAGGATATCAAGGATGATATATACATAGAAGTGATTAAATGCGCAATCCAGATTGAAGTCAAGATAAAAGTTGTATAAGCTCAAACATAAAAAGAAACGTATTGCAAAGACATTATTATTTGAATGTATGTCACTGACCGAAAAAATAGATTATTATACATCATAATAAATCTATTAAGACATTTATGTGCATTTTTTTCCTACTGGAAGATGACCTTTCTCTAATATTATATGAAACAGGTTTTTTAATGTATCTTTTTCGATGTTAATTGTCTTTGTAGGTGCTAATTGTCTTTCTTAATGTTAATTGTCTTTGTCAGTATTAATTGTTTATAATTTCACGAGATCACTCTGAAGCTACTTCCAGTGAAAATGTCCCCATTAAAAGGTCCATACCTATTTCATTAGATTACGTCAATGGCAGCCCAAATTACCAGGCATTAATTGAAATCCAAATGATAAATACCTGAACACACAACGGAAAGGTTTATTATAAGATAAATTACCATGTGTAGTTGCAAGCCCATTCTTCTTGTCTGCCTGTATTTCCCCTAGATGTCCCATATATATATATATATATCAAGCATCAGACAGAAAGCAATAACTATACTTTGTACATGTATGGGTATTTAGGAATGGTTCAGTTCATTATAGCTTATTGAAATATGTTTCCATTGATCTGATAGTACCCAGTCTCAGTGCACTCATCAAACGCGCTGAATTGAATATGAATATGGCTTTTTTTAAATGAAAACCTCTAAACATTTCTTATATAAATCAATGAATAATGTTATCGTTGTTTGCAAACTGACGATGATGTGCTGGAGATGTCCCAATAGCGTGTTCTCTGTGTGTCGTTTGCAGGAACGCCGGGAATGGCTGCATGAATGGATCAGTAAGACTATAAATAGAACTTAGCGTATTTCCGGTTTATATCTTTCAAATGCAGTTTAAAGCCTCGTTCTGGAGTGAAGCGATGCACGTCTCACTCAACCCATTGCTAATTGGAATGTATATATCACTGTGTTTCTCTGCATTACATAGGTAGTATTCAGTTACTACCTCCGCAGTCATTGCCCTATATTTTATACCATTCTAAATTTGGAATTCCCTGAGTTACAAATACTTACCTTGCTCACAGTATTTAGTAGTATTTAAATACTGCCACCGCAGTCATTGCCCAGTTTTTGATCTCATTCAAAGTTTGGAAATCTCCAAGTCATAAAATATACTTGCGTTGCTCACAAAAAATATCATCAAATCTGAATTGACCAACATCAGGTCATAAACTGTAATCAGGTGTCTGACACATAAATAGACTGGTCCCCCGCCGAGTGTCAAGAACATCGTGTGGATACACAGAGGGCGGCACCAGTCTAGACACATAAACTGATCAATCAGTACGAAACAAATCTATTTATATCCGTTCATCAATCGGTGGACAGCCAGATTTTTATGAGTACTGATGACCTGCGACAGATCCTGTTCGCAGCTTTATGGTTTTGGGGACTTATGTTCATCATCATCTTTTTTGTAATGTTTGTGAACATTTATGGAAATTGCTACTTAAATGATTATTAAAATTCTTTTCAAGAGCAGACTAAAGCAGATTATAACATAAACTTTGACCAATCAAAATGCATGTTACATATTTAACGTAGCCCCAACTTGTTATCTCGATTCTCATTGGCTAATATTTGTAATATCATATATTTAGCCTCGGAAACTTAATGATGGCTATTAGATTTTTTTTTAAATAATCTCAAATGGACAGAGATTTGAGCCTAATGGAAAATAGTTAGAATTAAACCCCTGAATATACAACATCTTTCCTGCTGATGGATAAGATCTCCACCAAGTAGTTTCAAAGGTGACGGACAGAATGACAGAAAATTTCCCTCTATCACTGCAGAAGCTATGCTGACAGTCAGACATCGTCAGCATAGCTAGAAACGGATTTCAGTCACCTAAAAATTCGTAAACAAAATAGTCATATCTAATTTTTTTTGTGTCTGTCGTTAAATAATACATAAGCTAATGCTAATGCACAAACAGTTCCATGGAGCTTACGAAACATACGTCCACTTGAAAGCGATATTTTGATTACCTTTCTTATAAGAACTATTCCAATGAAATTTTATGAAAGACATAACTTGCAGGTTAAAATGCTTAGAATAAGATTTTATTTAACATAAAGAGATTTGATACAGCAGTAATAAATGTATATATGCCGAAAAAAGGAAATGCTGCTGAAATGAGAACTGATCTGGAATAACTATCATATATATTTTATGAATTCCAATTTCAGTAGTGAATTTCCGTTAGTTTGTTTTCCATATTGAATAAATAGAAGTTGATATAATGGCATCAGATGGTGGTGCAGACCATCTGTGGGAATCGGGTCCTTCACCGAGTTTTAATACTGTTCATTCCATGAAGAGAGATAAGAACAGAGTTTATGATATGAAAACCAGGACGGTTTTGTGTACCACACATGGGTTAGCTAGATAGCATCATTCCCTGCAAACAACCTCTTCCGTCGCATTCACAAGGGGGGCACTCAATAATGAGACTGGTCTGGAAAGCTCTTCTGCTCTGCTCAACCTGATTCTCAGCGGGTATTCACTTGAGCACGCCGGGGATAACTCCTAGACATGCCCACCATCAGTGGCGGACCCAGGAGAGGGGTGAAATAAGGTGGGACATTTATAAACACCCACTCTCCATTTCTTTTCTTTTTTTAAGCTCTGCTGACTTCTTTGAAGTCGCAGAGCTATATGAGTGGGGAAATGTCTGTCCATCTGTCTGTCCATCTCTCCGTTTGTCTGGCAACATTTTCTTTAAAAATCTTTATCTTATACCAGTAATATATATTTCAAATTTTATACAGAGGTAGATATAGAGGTGAAGATTTAGATTCCTTCAAATCTTAGTGATATCACCATTGACTCTGGTGCAGTGACCTTAAGATCACAGATTGTGTATGGAGCAAATCTCAGCATCCACTTATAAAGGGAAATTAATATTTGGTACAGAGAAATATGCCTTGGGTCATAGCTGTGCCCTGTCATACTTATTTTGTCGTGTGACCTTTTGCTTTGACACAATGACCTCAAATTCAAAAGTGTATGCATGAAACATATCATAACCATTAAAAGTGAATAAAGGGTACTTCATATCTATATATCAACACTACGTAGAGCACCATATATATATTCTTTGACTTTGACACAGTGACCTTGATCTTTGTATACTTGTGCAGGCCATATTATATGAACGATAAATTGGAGATACTAAATATCGGGCATGCATGACAACCACAAGGTGTAGATGTGCACTGTCAATTTTTTTCTTGCCCCAGTACCCACTGAACTTAATGCAGTGACCTTAAGGTCACCAATTTTGTGTGGAGCATATCTCAGCAACCGTTTCAAGGAGGGACTTCATACTGGATATGCAGAAATGTGAAAGATGTATTGAATGAGACTATGGTAGGTTTGGCAGAGGATCCTGCTGGATAACATGATAACAATTGTATGTAACTTTGATAGGTCAGTGTAATTTTCTTTGGTACAGGTATCTCCTATAGACTGCATAATGATACCATAGATATATTGCATTGGTAAGAGATGTGTCATAATAAGCCAAATATTTAACATTACCCATAACCCCGTATGTATATGATATTTGCACAGTTATAATAAACAAGACATCAATGAATATCACATCAAACTTGAATTATGATCATGTATGGAACCATAACCTGTTTACTAGTTATACTGTATCTCAATTTATGTGTTTACATTTATCCACCCAGGGGGAAATGTTTTTTTTTTAAATATACAATACCACTATTCTGGTTGTCTAAATGACAGTGTCGATGTTTTAAAACATCCACCAGATGTATAATATACCTTATGTATAAGTCAAAAAGATTTTGACGTCTGGGCCCGGCACTTAAAAAAGATTATTCCGATTTTGAAACGATAGACAGTGTAAGTCGCTGACTGTGCTGTACCGAATCCCAGCCAGTGTTTTGTATGTGGCAATTTTATATGGCTGTGAATATAATTATCGCATGCATAAGGGATGACAAAGTGGTTTTCATTGATGTCAGGACAAAGAGTATTTATATATAATGTTAAAGATATCCTGATGCAACCTCGCAAGATACACCAGGGGTATACTGTATATATATATATATATATATATATATATATATATATATATATATATATATATATATATATATATATATATATATATATATATATATTATATATAAGCTTACTGGATATATAGAAAAGCTATGTATAATGATACACACTTTACTAGATATATAGAAAAGCTATGTATAATGATACGCACCTTATTAGATATAGAAAAGCTATGTATAATGATGCACACCTTACTAGATATAGAAAAGCTAGGTATAATGATATACACTTTACTAAATATATAGAAAAGCTAGGTTTAATGATGCACACCTTGTATATAGCAGAGCTATGTATAATGATACACACCTTGCTAGATATATAGAAAAGCTATGTATAATGATACACACCTTGCTAGATATATAGAGAAGCTAGGTATAATGATGCGCACCTTATATAGCATATAGATATGTAGCAAATTAAGGTTAGGTATAATGATACACACCTTACTAGATATAGCGAAAGGTTAGGTATAACGATACACACCTTACTAGATATAGCGAAAGGTTAGGTATAATGATACACACCTTACTAGATATAGCTAAAGGTTAGGTATAATGATACACACCTTACTAGATATAGCGAAAGGTTAGGTATAATGATACACACCTTACTAGATATAGCGAAAGGTTAGGTATAATGATGCACACCTTACTAGATATAGCGAAAGGTTAGGTTTTATGATACACACCTTACTAGATATAGCGAAAGGTTAGGTATAATGATGCACACCTTACTAGATATAGCGAAAGGTTAGGTTTTATGATACACACCTTACTAGATATAGCGAAAGGTTAGGTATAATGATACACACCTTACTAGATATAGCGAAAGGTTAGGTATAATGATACACGCCTTACTAGATATAGCGAAAGGTTAGGTATAATGATACACACCTTACTAGATATGTTGCAAAGCTACGTATAATAATACACAGCTCATTGGATAATAAGGCAAGAACATGTGAGTGCAGTCTTCAGGGAGTCTCAAGTTGGTTCTGGTGGAAGGATCTCAAGAGTCCAAAGGACGAATGAGATCCTTCCACCAGAACCAACGAGAGAGACCTGTCTCCCTGAACACTGCACGAACTCATGTTCTTGCCTTTATCTCATACTTATCCACTGCAGATAGATGGGGTTTGCAATCAACTTTATCTTCAAAGCAAAGCAGTGAAAACATGGTAATAAGTACAGAACTATGTTGTGTGTGGCTCATTTAAGTTCTCAGCTCATTTACATAATGTAATCAATTTTATATTACTACATGCAGTGAACTAGGCCACCTATAAAGCACTATATGAAATGGGTGTAATTCTGTTTCAACTGCATGAACAGTCATCAGTTTCGAGATTCCCACAAAAGGTTGCAGTCTCTGTCAACAGGGGTCCCACCTGTCTGTGTTTCAAGGTCCCCATGACCCAAATCTGAAATGTCGTCTGCTCCAGGTCAAAACAAACCAGGACAGTCATCATGTTCATTTCAGAGAAATCAACACATGATTTGTTGAAGAACTGGCCTAAGACATGATTACATTTATTTTATAATTGACAAATATTATGACATTTGTGCACAAACATATTTAATTAAGCATTTTATTCATTTCAAAAGTATGTAAATATGAAAAGAATCTTTAAAAAAGATAAAAGGAAAGTAGTTCGACAGAGGGGTGATCTGTGAAAGTAGTTCAGCAGAGGGGTGATCTGCAAAAAATATCTCATAGGTGCAGAACACACTCTTGAGGCACCAAGTATGAGATAAATAGTAAAGCTTGGTGTAATTATAATCATTCTATTGGATACATATTCTATTTTCAAAGCTAGTCATATTTATTATAATTGACCAGAGCAGCAAGTGAGCCAGGAAACCTGGCGGGGTATCAAATTATGTACTCAGTGCCCTCTGGTGGGAAAACACCATTAAGCATTCGTTATGGGATCGTATTGCTGACCTCATTTCAGGTGTACATTTAAAATGTACATTTATATTTAATACAGATCTTAAATAAGTGGGATAAAATGTGATAATATATATTTTTATGGAAGAACTAGGTAATTTCTCAGAAAAAATTAGACTGTTCCATTTCCATCTATCAGAACAACGTATTTATCAAAGATCGGAATATAACGACACTGTCCTTGTCCGAATCTTACAACATGCGACGTGTTACACATCATCAAAGTTTGTGAACATGGCTGCAAAATATTGGCTTTAAATTATAATCATTTAATCATCAAAATTTACATTTTGTTCTTTCATATTTAATGTCTCTGTGGCCTAACGGGTCCAAATAAATAGTTTGGTGAAAATCTATTTGAACAAAATGATTAATATTTACAAATGTTACCATGCATGTTTATTCATATACGATTTATTAACTTCATCTTGATAAATAATTTTGATATTTGATATTAAATCTACGACATGAGTATGTGAACGACATACCATTAACATTACATAAATATATGGAAAGCCGCACACAGGAAAACCAGTTGAATAAAGCTGAAAGCAATATAATGCTTTATTATTGATTTCTGAATAAACTGATTTTCAGCACCTATATTATCTTACACTAACTCAATGTAAACTTCGAGAATATAACAGAGAAATGACAGAATATCTGGTGCAGAAAGGGCAGAGTCACTTTCACATGTTCTGCATTGACACCCAAACAAATTAGCTGTAAATGTTGCCAGGTCACAGAAGCAAAGCTGCGTGACCAAAGCTGTATGTTTGGCCGGCCCTTTGTCATGCCTCAATAAGTTTTGGTCACTTTCAAAATACACAAGTGTGAATGTTGTTCTACAAATATACTAACTTGTTTGTAGAATATACGTGTTTTTTTTTTGTTTTGTTTTTTATTGTTTTTTTTTTGTTTTTTTTTTATGTGCAAACTCATTGTTATTGACCTCATTGATTCCTGTGATGATAATTGAGATCTTTCTCAGCAGGTGGCTCTGCCGGTCTGTTTTGATCAGCCAGCAGCTACCTGTGATGCTCTGCTGTGCCGTGTGTGGTACCAGCCAGCTGTCAATCAACATACGAGCACAAGAACTGTTGTCATTTGTCACCAGGCACTGGCGACCAGCTCTGCTTGTGGGACATACATTTAAGACAAAAATAACGCTTAAATATCTGCAGCTTGTTCAGAAGTAGCCATCCAGGTGACATAACAGCCGCATCAAGCGTATGGCACACTGATAAAGCAAGAACATGTCAATGGATTCTGTGAGTGGTGCTTTTTCCAGGTTGGTGAAGTTCCGTCGTGGGGAGAGGAACCGATATGAAGATCTTCAGGGGGATGACAACGTGCGGTCCCCGAGTCAGGTGGAGTTTCACAGCGTGCCCGCCGAGGGAACCCCGTCCACCCCCGGATCAACGAGACACTTCCCCGAAGGTGAGTCAACTCCCTCAACCGGTCTCAGACTCACCCATACCAGTCACAACTCCTGCATCATTTGAATGGAGTTTTAAGTAGCAACATATGTTTGGAAGAATAGACTTTTTATGTTATTAAATATTTGCCCTTTTATAAGGGGCGATCCATTTGATTTTTGTGGGGTGGGGTGGGACAGCAGTACTGGATGAATAATTTTTTTTTCTTTGGTAGGGTGGATGAATAATTTTTTTTTCTGGTGTGGGGTGGGTGAATAAATTTTTTTTCTGGTGTGGGGTGGGTGAATAAATTTTTTTTCTTGTTAACAATCCGTCATTAATTACTGGGCGGGGCAGGACAAAACTACAAAATATAGACTCTGATCCTTCATTTCAAGCAATCCATATAGAAGATAGAAAAACTGGAAGGAGGTGGATGAATAATTTTTTTTTCTTTGGTAGGGTGGATGAATAAAATTTTTTTCTTTGGTAGGGTGAATGAATAATTTTTTTTTCTGGGATGGGGTGGGTGAATAATTTTTTTTCTCCAAAATCTCCCACCCCACCCCACAAAAATCAAATGGATCGCCCCTCAGGCATTGAGGATAAAATGTATGTTGTTGCAACACACCAAATGTTAAAGTGACCCATATTTAATCTTAAGACTTTAGATTGAATGTCATGATTTCATTAAAAAATATCAAGCAAATTTAGTGGAAGGATAGAGTTCTATCATTTTAATATAAACTATTTCCACACAAATACACATCACTTCATCTTATCTTTGGGCCTTCACATTATGGTCACGCATGTGCACATTTTGGTATGTTGATTTGCCAATATGGACAGTTATTATTCAAGTGTAGTGAGATATTTATCAGAATATAGATAATTAGTCTTTGAGCTTTGCTATTCAAACATATATAACTGGAACTAATGTGGGAAAATGAAAGCTTCCTTTAAATTATTAAGAACTTGGTATCAAATATTATAATTTACAACATATTAAATGTTTAAATAGGTATAGATTACTCCAAGCCTCAAGACATGTACAGATAATTAAAGTTCAGAATTGTCCAGTTTGCAAAGAAAATTGAGTGTAAACTGAGTTGGATTAGGTTTGGACACTGAATAATTATTTTGGACTATTTAAAATATTTTTCCCATATTCTACACACATTCATGCCAACTATATGAGAATTGGCCCAATCTTATTTGCCAGTTTATATATCTCATGACAGCGAGTCAAATATAACCCCAATTATTATGGTGGAGTTTTCCCAATAAAGTATTTAAGTTTTGATTTTAAAAAAAGCTCCTGCGATGATGGGGAGAATTTTTTGTCAATCTGCCCACCAACTTTAATCCTCTCTGAAACCACTGGACACAGTATTTGAGTTTTGATAATAAAAGAAAGATTGTTTCATGTTTTTAGCTTTTATTTCAATTTGAGTGAAATGAAATCTTATTTTTAACAGATACATTCACAGTGGACCAAGCAGTTGATGCTATAGGATTTGGAAAGTTTCAAGTGAAACTTTCATTCTTAACTGGCCTAGCATGGGTAAGTTTTGCAATTTTCTTTATCTTGCATATTGCATTTGAACTGTATATCACATATGAGCTATCTTCAAATTTTATATAGCGGTATATATGAAATGATAAATATGAAGCAATATGAGCTGACAGTGACAGGCCACTATCAGATATTGCAAGTCACATGACTCTTATAAATATCCAACACTGCACTTCTAAGCTGGGAAAGTGTATAAGATATGTATAAGATATGTCAAGTAATAGGGATAATGTATAAGATATGTCAAGTAATAGGGATAATGTATTAGATATGGCAAGTAATAGGGATAATGTATTAGATATCATGCCAAGTAATAGGGATAATGTATAAGATATCATGCCAAGTAATAGGGATAATGTATAAGATATGGCAAGTAATAGGGATAATGTATAAGATATGGCAAGTAATAGGGATAATGTACAAGATATGGCAAGTAATAGGGATAATGTATAAGATATGGCAAGTAATAGGGATAATGTATTAGATATGTTAAGTAATAGGGATAATGTACAAGATATGGCAAGTAATAGGGATAATGTATAAGATATGGCAAGTAATAGGGATAATGTATAAGATATGTCAAGTAATAGGGATAATGTAATAGATAGCATGTCAAGTAATAGGGATAATGTATAAGATATGTCAAGTAATAGGGATAATGTATAAGATATGTCAAGTAATAGGGATAATGTAATAGATAGCATGTCAAGTAATAGGGATAATGTATAAGATATGGCAAGTATTAGGGATAATATATAAGATATGGCAAGTAATAGGGATAATGTATTAGATATCATGCCAAGTAATAGGGATAATGTATAAGATATGCCAAGTATTCTAGGGATAACATAAAATATATCATGTCAAATAACAGAGAATTATCAAACAAAATCACGAACCTAATGTATTAGATATGTTAAGTAATAGAGATAAAATGCATAACATGTCAAGTATTAGGGATAATATATAAGATATGGCAAGTAATAGGGATAATGTATTAGATATGTTAAGTAATAAGGATAATGTACAAGATATGGCAAGTAATAAGGATAATGTATTAGATATCATGCCAAATAATAGGGATAATGTATTAGATATGGCAAGTAATAGGGATAACATAAAATATATCATGTCAAACAACAGAGAATTATCAAACAAAATCATGAACCTATGTTTTGTGAAAATGTTGTTGTAAGCGAATAAGTGAATCGTTTTGTTTGAAGTCAAAAAGTGTAGAACCATATCAATTCATCATCAGAATACTACATTCAGGCAGGCACAGGTATATTGAGGACAATAACATTGATTTTTATGAATTGCTTAGTTTAAGATAAATGAGACATGGCCTTTATAATGGCATGCCTGAATCAGTACTTTATCTAGGTATATATTATAATGTATATCTCCTAATATATAGCTTAATTTACAAAATAAAATAGTAAAAAATTTACTACATTCAGTCTGATATACTTTTCTCGGTTTGCTGCATGCCCCAGTGCCCTTTTCCTGCTTGTATTCAATATCTGGCAGATGAGGGAGCTTCATATAACTATATCATTGTTACAAAGCAGGATTTGAATTCTTGTATAGCACCTAGGATGTTTTTGTTTTGGATGAGGTTGCTCACAGTTGTTTGGACTGCACATAAGGTTTTATATGATGAATAAAAAAATTGTGAACAGTGACTTACAAATTTGACTTGCATGTTGTAGGTCATGTGATTAAATATGATTTCACCTGGCAAAGAGGCAACAATGTATTATGTAAGCTTATCACATATATGTCATTATATTTGAAATATGAATATTAGATATATACGTATTTATATCAATTGATCCATTGGTTCAAGCTTTGTATAATTCTTAAGTACAACATTATGCTGATGTATAAACGGCTACCTTCCCGGTTTCTTGATTACTACAAGAGATAGATGTTGACTATACCAATATGTATCTGTGTATAGATTTTTGAAGTTCAAAGTAAGATAAGAATTACTTGGAATGGTCAAAAAATAAGCTGGAGAAATTATTTGTGTGAATATACAATCTGGTATCAGGTAATAACCTAAAATAAGATCTGCATTCATTCTTGTTCCAAAATTCTACCAACTCTCTACAAAAGGATGAAAGGTGAATTGATTTTGCAACAAGTAGGCGTAGTTGATTACATGAGTAAGCAGGCCATATTTGATGGTGAGGCTCACTCAAACATTGGAAATTGGATTGATCTGATATGTCAACGTGGTAGCAATCATGTTCAAGGGGGAGACTGTAGATAATATACCACAGATTAATTCCCATACAAGGACTGACCATTTTGGTGTGATGGGACACATAAAAATTTCTTGAATATTGAAATTGTCTTTTGCCAAATTGTGCAAAATAGCATATTTATGTTGAAATACTCACAGAAGCTGGACATGATACAGATAGAATATGAATTTTAGACTTTCTGCATTCAGAAGAGAGTGGAACACATTTCAGTGCTATGAAGTCTGTCACCAGGCTTCACACAGAGACTATAATGTTGTTTTGGTGCATTCTACAAAAATAGATAAAAAGGATATATTTTGTGCTATCATTCCCCTCTCATATCGCAAAATAAGTCTAGGGCATGTAATGTTGTTGGAGCATTTGCATTTCATACCTGATATAGACTGGATTATAATCTAAATTTCTTATTATCTATGTTTAAACTGAGGAAGGTGGAACAGTAGAATGGAACGTAAACAGAGGCTTTAAGCTGTTCTGACCACATTGCTGTGATGTGTGTGTTTGTCTGAAGGATGATCTCCTCATCTATATAGAATATAGAGTATCAAGATATTAGTGGGGAATCTGTAATGCACAACTACCGGTAGTATGAAACAAAGGGTTGGTCACCTGCATTGTTGACACTTGCAGAGTTCATGAATATGCAGATGTTTACAACAGTTTAGGATCATATGACCTCAGTTATTTGAAGTCAGCTTCGTGGAACTCATTGCCCTGTATCAGGACATTTCTGCTTCTGCTGAGGAGCACAGCATTTGAGTTTTGGATAAAAAACTGAATTGAACTTTTAAACAGATTTGTACATTTAGGCATGAACATATTGAACCCATCCTATGGCTTTAATTGAATAATAACAAACTTTTTCTTACCAAAATTTAGACTCACAGTATGAGCCAGTAAGGGAAAGATGGATTTAAGGTAATTTATTTACAACAAACAGTTAAGAGAAGTATACAAAAGGCTGAAATGATAACAATACTACAGATACATTTATTCTGAACAATGAGATTATCTATTTTTACATTTAAAAACCTATTGATTGTGAAATGAATTTACAGATGTGAAATATTGAATAGCAGAACTAATCCCATCACAATGAATTGTAAATATCATAATTTTTGTTGCATTATTATTTCAAACAAGTGTCATGTAAATAGTCATATAATGAAGAATTGTGACCATAGAGATTATGTGTGGATTGCATTTGGCATTTATAGGAGATCACATTGACTTTTAAAAATATCCCATTTATCCTAACTACATTAACTGAAAGTGGTATTTGCTGTGATGTTATTGACTCTATATGTACACTTACTTTGTAAAATTTAGAGTATATTAAAAAAAAATAACAATAAAAAAAACTGTTTCCATCAAAAGAGAGAGCAATTTATATTTATTTTCAAAGGACAGTAATTGACATTTTATGATACAAATGTTGTCATTTAGCTACAACAAAATCACCATATATTTTATTTGGAAAGCTATGTACACTTTTGTTATATATATTACTTTTGGTTGTGGTATGAGATACTAAAGATTTTACTGTAATGTCAAATTTACAAACTGAAAAGAAAATATTTATTTTTATGATCAAGACATTTTAAAACATAACACAAATAAAACAACAAAATACAAATTAAATAATTTTAATTACCATTTTTATAAAATATTATACATAAAAAGCTTCAGAGAAGATTAAAATGAATCAAAAGTATATTTTTAAAAAATCAAATCTTTTATGTATCATATCTTGATGCATTATGCAGATTAGTTCGGCAGCCAACAAATGATTTAATCTATAATTGATTAGTTCAAAGCAATTATTACAAGGTTAGTGCACTAACAGCCCTACACACATAAGATGTTTTAGATATTTGTTTATGAGTGAATCCTAACATTTTCTGATATATATATATACTGAGTTATTATTTTGAGAAGTTTCTCAAGTAAAAAGAGGTAATTTCTCCCATACTATCAAGTAGGCATTGATATTCAAATAGCCGTTTTCCTGTGATATTTCAAGTAGCCGCTTTCCTGTAATATATTCAAATAGCCATTTTCCAGTGATATATTCATGTAGCCGCTTTCCTGTGATATTCAAGTAGCCCTTTTCCTGTGCTATTGAGCTTGTCTAGTTCAGTGATGATTGGATCAGTTGCCTTATTATTCCTGCTTTTGTTTTTCGAAGTTTTATTTTTACTGAAATAATCAAATAGACCTTTCACCGTGAGATTCAAGTAGCCTTTGTTCTGTGATATTCATGTTGCCTTTTTCCTGTGACATCAAACTTTCACATTTTGGCGGATATTGAGTCGCTCCTTTTCCTGATGAATAAAACAACTGCGAAATTAGATATTTCTTGCCCTTTTATTTCTATGGGATACTTGATAGATGGTATTGACATCTAGAAGAGCAGGCAGTTGAGAGATGAAGCAAAGGGATGACGAGCCTCGTCTTGTCTTCTGCCCGCAAGGTGGAGCAGCTGGAGGTTTGCTTTATGTTAGGACACAGAGAGCAGCTTAATGTTGAGCCTACACGCGTGCCTGGCCCTGTGGCTGCTTGTTTGCTGGAGGAGTGTGATCAGTGACATGTTGCGTGCTGATGATGCAGTTCTCACCTGCCCATCATAACCCACCAGCTCACACTACATGCTCATTGCTGCCCGTAGACATCCAAACCTCTCATCTTTATCAAACAATCATCACCAATTTACCTGTTGTCTATGGCTGTGGAAATTAAATGGCTGTTTTAAGAGCATGATGCAGACCTTATTATTAATTGAGGCACTGTTTTGTTTATTTATTATTTAGCATAAGGACAGGTAGACATTGGTGCAGCTGGAGAGACAACCCATACCTGAACCTTTCCTCATTCCATTAATGCCACTATATAGCTATATTAATTTCTCTACAGGTACATTTTATATTGTCATTTATCTGATGATACATACAGTGTGTCAAATGTGTAAAGTGGAGGTAAAGATCACATCCATGTTAAGAATAACACTACTATTAACCCCTAACAGGCAGGAAGGACGGCAACATCCACAACCAGTAATGGATGGGAGGGACGTTGACATCCCCATTGTTCTGGCTTAATGACGTCATTTTATAACCTTCCCTTGGGCAGCAACTTGTTCCAATGTAACCATGATAATGACGTCAGACTGATTGGATCCCGAACTTTTGATCCCAGCACTTCATGGTTATAACCATGGTTATAAATTTAATCAATTTAGTATGAAGATACACTAGTCCATAAAAAAGATTGGTTAGTCCTGCCACTCAACAAAATTTAGATTGGCTAGTCGGTTAGGGTTAGATTAGCCTGGCCCGGTTAGATAAATGTTATTATTATGATACCTATGTTGTAATTGAGAGGATCAGTTTTAAAATCTTTTCTTAGAATTATATTCAATTTAATAGTGACGATGTATTTCCACCAGGCATGATCTAGATAAATAAAAAAAACTGTATTTACTTTAAGTTGACTTATTTTGAATTTTAAAAATAGAGCAAAATAAAAGCAAAGATATTTAATTCAATCATTGTTAAAACAAGAAATTATATGTCAACCTTTAACAAATTGCAAATATTGGTATTTATATTGAAGGATTTCTCACCTTATAATTCTAACTAGTAACTGACATTGATTATAAACTGCTTCTATGCCACATCCCATATCATTCAACAAAAATGTAAATAGGTCAGGATAGCAAAGCAACTGCAAGTTGTATTGTAAAGCATTTATATCAGGAACACTGCCATTGTAACCAGCTTCCCTAGCAACCAGCCCATTATTGATTTCCTCCTGTGTTGCTAGGTTTCCATATATAGTTTTCAGGAAGTTGATGTAACCTGTGTTTTTTTGGATTCATTTATTTTGTGGAGTTTATGCCATATTACTGCATAAAATACCATGAATTTGGTAGATGTAATAATGCATATCATGATGGAAGAATTATTTGCTCTTACGGCAAAATGAGAAAAAAATGTGGAAAGTGAATTAAAGATCAAAACGGATTATATCTATATCTATATCTATATATTGCCAACATACTATTTTATATTCATGTGTCATGTTAATACATAAAATGGCTGACCTGCTGGCATGAAGAACTAAGTGTCTCTTATATTTGAGCATGATATAAGACCTTAATGGAGGATAAAATGTAATATCTCTGTGAGAGTCATGCAATATTTGATTCCTAAGTGTCAGTTCCAATACTCATCCAGTCATGCCACATCAGATGTAATAGAAATTAATGAATGAGAGGAGAACATTGTAAAGGTACATTTAACCTGTAAACATTCTATATAATCCTATCATACTATATTGTCAATATTTGTGATTTGATATTACTTGAAAATTAAGGAGAAATTTTCAATGGATCACATCAGTTGTTGGGGTGGCAACCACCTTTGACACACGGCCCTGTGTCGTCTAGGGACATATTTTACTGCAGACCTCAAGACCAGGCAATGTAGATTTAATATAATGTCAGGCCATCGCAGATTGCTGAGCCATATTAGTTTGACCTGTCACATTTAAGCTGAGAGGGCAAGGCATTATGAGGCACACCTAGGCATAGAGAGCCATACCTTGTGAACCCAGGAGCTGTGGCCATCTGGCCTAACCAACTGCAGTTGCTCGCCTGCGGCTGGCCTTTATGGTCATCTCATCAACTTTGAAGCACTGTGCGACAGTAACTAGTAGTAATATTGAAAAGATATTGGAATTGAAAAATATTAAATCTTATAGTGTCAATTTGTATTCTGCAAGGAAAAAAAATTGTTTAAAAACTATGAAAAAAAATTATTATTTATGAATCTTGGTCTGAATTAATATTCAATAATCAGGCATCAATGACAGAAAAAGCCTTCAATGTATCAATGTATATATCATTTTCATGTATGATATTTGAAGATGGAATAATGGTGATACTGATACTGCAAATGAAATGGTATTTTTGAATGCTATGATATCAATATGAAGCCCAACTTTGGATATGATAATTTGCAATATGATATAAGCAAAGACACATCCCACTCAAAGGTTTTCTAAATTTTCTCAATCTAGTTTTTATATTCTGCAGTGTAGTATTGCTGGGAGTCAATTATATCATTATGAATATCAGTTTCACACAGAATATGAAGACAAAGGCATTTGAGAGACTTCAGAATTCAATCCGAGTTGTCATGCACCATTCAAGAGTTGCTTTCATTTTGCACAGAGATGTATGAAGTATCAATCAAAAGGCATGCTATATCTACATAAAAGTATAGCCAACTATGAGATACGTTTTAATGCAAGATTTTATTATTTTAAGTACACATATAAGGTGTGTGTAAAATAACATCTTGTTGCTAATTGCAAATCTGTAAGTGAGGCGAATGCTATTAATGGAAGCACCAAAATCCCTTCTCTGGCTACTCGAGCGTAGTTACCATGGTAACTGTGGCAGCCATTGACAGTTGCCCACGGCAACAAGGTGCTAAGTAGTGTAGGTAGGGAAGTAGGCTGTTTTGTCATCATTGTGATACTATCCAGGTTTTGTTGTCGTGTCTTGATAGATACTTCCATTATGAACTATTGGTACCCAAAAGTATAGAGCAGGTTTCATTCAGCTAGTTATATTGCTGTCATACCTCGATCAGAATGCTGCTCCTCCGTTTGTAAGGATGACAATAGGTTTGCTTCATTTAGCGTTGATGTGGTTTGTTGGCTGTCATAACTAATCAGCTCTTATACAATAGACGATGTTGGAATCTAATTAATCCTGCCACATCAGACAACACTGATGTAATCAATAGTAACATGATAATCCAAATATAGGTAATCTGGGATAAGAATGGACTTCAATGCTCAATTTCATTTTCAAATATTATATCGTTATGGCTTAAGAAACCATTGCCACATTCTATTTCATTGTTATCCAAGCTTGGGCACTTTGGGTGCTGCTTGGTTTTGTGCAATTAAAGTCTCTGCTGTGAATGGCTGGAACAGATAGCTGGTTAAGAGGATAAGGTATGACATGCATATCATCACATTTTCTTTAAATCCTACACATCTGACCTGCTGAGGATGCTGGGAAAGTCATATCTGACCTGCTGAGGATGCTGGCTAAGTCATATCTGACCTGCTGAGGATGCTGGCTAAGTCATATCTTACCTGCTGAGGATGCTGGCTAAGTCATATCTGACCTGCTGAGGATGCTGGGAAAGTCATATCTGACCTGCTGAGGATGCTGGCTAAGTCATATCTGACCTGCTGAGGATGCTGGCTAAGTCATATCTGACCTGCTGAGGATGCTGGCTAAGTCATATCTGACCTGCTGAGGATGCTGGGAAAGTCATATCTGACCTGCTGTGGATGCTGGCTAAGTCATATCTGACCTGCTGAGGATGCTGGGAAAGTCATATCTGACCTGCTGAGGATGCTGGCTAAGTCATATCTGACCTGCTGAGGATGCTGGCTAAGTCATATCTGACCTGCTGAGGATGCTGGCTAAGTCACATCTGACCTGCTGAGGATGCTGGGAAAGTCATATCTGACCTGCTGAGGATGCTGGGAAAGTCACATCTGACCTGCTGAGGATGCTGGGAAAGTCATATCTGACCTGCTGAGGATGCTGGCTAAGTCATATCTGACCTGCTGAGGATGCTGGGAAAGTCATATCTGACCTGCTGTGGATGCTGGCTAAGTCATATCTGACCTGCTGAGGATGCTGGGAAAGTCATATCTGACCTGCTGAGGATGCTGGCTAAGTCATATCTGACCTGCTGAGGATGCTGGCTAAGTCATATCTGACCTGCTGAGGATGCTGGCTAAGTCACATCTGACCTGCTGAGGATGCTGGGAAAGTCACATCTGACCTGCTGAGGATGCTGGGAAAGTCATATCTGACCTGCTGAGGATGCTGGGAAAGTCATATCTGACCTGCTGCGGATGCTGGCTAAGTCATATCTGACCTGCTGAGGATGCTGGGAAAGTCATATCTGACCTGCTGAGGATGCTGGGAAAGTCACATCTGACCTGCTGAGGATGCTGGGAAAGTCATATCTGACCTGCTGAGGATGCTGGGAAAGTCATATCTGACCTGCTGCGGATGCTGGCTAAGTCATATCTGACCTGCTGAGGATGCTGGGAAAGTCATATCTGACCTGCTGAGGATGCTGGCTAAGTCATATCTGACCTGCCGAGGATGCTGGGAAAGTCTTATCTGACCTGCTGAGGATGCTGGGAAAGTCATATCTGACCTGCTGAGGATGCTGGGAAAGTCATATCTGACCTGCTGAGGATGCTGGCTAAGTCATATCTGACCTGCTGAGGATGCTGGCTAAGTCATATCTTACCTGCTGAGGATGCTGGCTAAGTCATATCTGACCTGCTGAGGATGCTGGGAAAGTCATATCTGACCTGCTGAGGATGCTGGCTAAGTCATATCTGACCTGCTGAGGATGCTGGCTAAGTCATATCTGACCTGCTGAGGATGCTGGCTAAGTCATATCTGACCTGCTGAGGATGCTGGGAAAGTCATATCTGACCTGCTGTGGATGCTGGCTAAGTCATATCTGACCTGCTGAGGATGCTGGGAAAGTCATATCTGACCTGCTGAGGATGCTGGCTAAGTCATATCTGACCTGCTGAGGATGCTGGCTAAGTCATATCTGACCTGCTGAGGATGCTGGCTAAGTCACATCTGACCTGCTGAGGATGCTGGGAAAGTCATATCTGACCTGCTGAGGATGCTGGGAAAGTCACATCTGACCTGCTGAGGATGCTGGGAAAGTCATATCTGACCTGCTGAGGATGCTGGCTAAGTCATATCTGACCTGCTGAGGATGCTGGGAAAGTCATATCTGACCTGCTGTGGATGCTGGCTAAGTCATATCTGACCTGCTGAGGATGCTGGGAAAGTCATATCTGACCTGCTGAGGATGCTGGCTAAGTCATATCTGACCTGCTGAGGATGCTGGCTAAGTCATATCTGACCTGCTGAGGATGCTGGCTAAGTCACATCTGACCTGCTGAGGATGCTGGGAAAGTCACATCTGACCTGCTGAGGATGCTGGGAAAGTCATATCTGACCTGCTGAGGATGCTGGGAAAGTCATATCTGACCTGCTGCGGATGCTGGCTAAGTCATATCTGACCTGCTGAGGATGCTGGGAAAGTCATATCTGACCTGCTGAGGATGCTGGGAAAGTCACATCTGACCTGCTGAGGATGCTGGGAAAGTCATATCTGACCTGCTGAGGATGCTGGGAAAGTCATATCTGACCTGCTGCGGATGCTGGCTAAGTCATATCTGACCTGCTGAGGATGCTGGGAAAGTCATATCTGACCTGCTGAGGATGCTGGCTAAGTCATATCTGACCTGCCGAGGATGCTGGGAAAGTCTTATCTGACCTGCTGAGGATGCTGGGAAAGTCATATCTGACCTGCTGAGGATGCTGGGAAAGTCATATCTGACCTGCTGAGGATGCTGGCTAAGTCATATCTGACCTGCCGAGGATGCTGGGAAAGTCATATCTGACCTGCTGAGGATGCTGGCTAAGTCACATCTGACCTGCTGAGGATGCTGGGAAAGTCATATCTGACCTGCTGAGGATGCTGGCTAAGTCATATCTGACCTGCTGAGGATGCTGGCTAAGTCACATCTGACCTGCTGAGGATGCTGGCTAAGTCATATCTGACCTGCTGAGGATGCTGGGAAAGTCATATCTGACCTGCTGAGGATGCTGGCTAAGTCACATCTGACCTGCTGAGGATGCTGGGAAAGTCATATCTGACCTGCTGAGGATGCTGGCTAAGTCACATCTGACCTGCTGAGGATGCTGGGAAAGTCATATCTGACCTGCTGAGGATGCTGGCTAAATCACACCTGATCATCGAGTATCATTATTTTCATGCAGATTATTAACACTTTATGGAACCAAAATATTTATTTGCAGTCAGAAGCACTGTACATCTTTTTCACTTAAAATTCATCTGTTTTGGTTTACAGATTTCTCTTTGCCTTGTCATAATGACCTTGGGATTTTGAGTTTTAAGAGTTTGGCAGATGGCAGTGAGCAGTCACGCAAGATACTATTCCATGATAAACTTTTAGGAAAGAAAATACTAGAGTATTACTCAGGGGTGGCAGAGCTGTGGATGGTGCCAGACTCTGATATCGCAGCATACCCGAGTGGTATTAGATCATACCATTGTTCTCAATGATCTGAATGAATCCTTCTTGACTCACAAAATCACTTCTTGACTCACAAAAGGCATAAAAATTACATAAAAATAATCACCAAATTCTACAAATTTCATCATGGTCGAGTGAATAATAGTGTCTGGTGTCTATATAACTGATGATTGTATTATGTTCTTAAAACATTTAGATGTGATAGTTGATTTATAAAGATTAAAGAAATAACTTTTGAATTCTGTTAATTTTTTACCATAAAGCACCACTCAGATTTCTCCGAGCTATGTTGCAATTTAGTGTCCGGCTGAGTTGCGAGCATCCAGAATTGATGTCATTATGCTCCGGCTTTGTTGTGAACATCTGGAATAGCTTCAAATGTAAGGATAAGTTCAGATTTTCAGTCTGCACTGTTCAGAACTCTCCTACCCCTGATACTCATTGAGGTCGAAATACAGGTGAATAAAATACGGGTATTGCATATCGAGGTAAATTTCTGATTATAAAACTGGCACAAAGATTTGAATATCAAATTATAATATTGAGAGTAATCGAAAGATTAATCTTGAAAATAGTATCATTACAATTATTTTTTAAGTTTGCAGTTCAATACTTGTACTTTGTATTGACTAAGATCTGAATTGTTTATTAGATGAATTGGTATTAGTTACAGAAGTGAAAGAATGAGCAAAGTTGGGAGCATTCCACTATCTTGATCATGCATAGGTTATCATTCAGATTTTGTGCACGGAAGAAAACCAATCAGCGAGCCATCACACTAGTATACACATCAGGCTAGCACCAGCCCCCGCACGTTACAAGCCAACACGGCATGATGTACATCACAAATAAACAACTTTGAACAGGGAACAAACAAAGAAACAATGAACACAAGACCAGCGATGCCATACGGTTTGTCAGTCTCTGTTACGAGGAAAGACGTAGAGGATTGATGGCAGCAGCAAGTAACAACCAGCACCTAATTATATAGGACTAATTCCACAAATATAATTGCATTTTGAATTTGCTTTGTGTTATGCCTCTGAGCTGACTTGGCCAGTTTCAATATGTTTACCATTTTAGGCTCTCTCATAATCTAAGTTTATTATATAAAGATCAGTTATGATGTGAGCTATTGTGCTTCCCACACAGAATAGTAGAATTGTAATGTCAGGTATTAACCCTTACTTGCTTGTCAGATACTTTAAGTGATGTATTGAGAATTTGCCCTGTGATAGTCTCATGTGAGAGGGCTGCAGAGGCTGTTTTCACAAAGATGTATGTTGTCTGATTGGCTAATAAAAGGATAGGTCTGTAAAGCATGATTTATCCTTTTTTTGATTGGCCAATAATAAAAAGTGATAGGATAATTGGTAATATTCCAGAGGACATTTGATATGGTTGCCTTCTCATTGCCCACAATGAGCTACTAGAAGGTCATAAAATATGATGCAGGTATAAATGTTATATGAATAAGTAAAAAATATCCTCAAACACAATACTCAGTCGCATTTTATTACTGTCCTATAGCATTTAAATTTTTACTATTTTCCCAACATTTCATGATCATACCAGCAAGAACATTGGATTGGAATTTAATTATTTTGTCTTGCTATTTTGGTACTGACATAAAAATATTAGAAAAGTTTTTTGCTAATATTTTCTAAAGGTGAAAATTTGAAGAAAATATTAAAGCACAATTCATATATGATGCTTATTGGCAGAATTAGTTCAAATAAATCACTTTTACAAATTATTCAGAACTCAGCAAAGATGAAATCATCAACAAAGGTGGTTGTAATTTACAAAATTGAGATAAATGACACATTTTTAACGGCATAAATCAGAAGAGTTTTGTAAGCAAATCACCATATATCAAACAAGATAGACGTGGCGCACACTGCTCAGTTTTGCCTTGCCTCTGGAGGATTATGCACCCTCATTACTCACCCCCCCCTGAATGTCGTCCCGCTGACAAATGGCTCAGTAGCTCACATCGGCAGTAGAAATGCACCTAATTCTTAGTAAAAATTCATTGCTTTGCCAACAAAGCCCGTTTGGAGAATACGAGTGGAATTTGTCTGAGAGGAATGGTTTTGGCATCTCTGTATGTGGGTGCTGATCTTAAACGTGGGACCATCTGTTCTGTGATATTCATTGCCTCTTAATAACCATTGAAGTCATTTTGTCCAATACAATTTTTTATCATTCAAAATACATAATACATTTTTGTTTTCTTTTTATGGAAAATAGATAACTGATAAAGAGAAACATGTCCATCTGAGCTAACCATTAAAGGCATTTTGGCTGATACAATATAAAATTTTATCATTCAAAATATATAATACTTTTATTTTGTTTTGTTTCTTTTAAAGGAAAACAAATAACTCTGACAAAGAGAAATGTATACATCTGAACCTTTACCTGTATATGATTATCACAACTGTTGATGATGATTTGTGCCTGTTTTGCTTGGATAAGTTGGGAGGGAAGCCGGATATTTTGTTCTGCGCTGCATTAGGCAGTTGTAATCATATATCCTGAGTGTGGGAGTACATTCTGCAAGGTTCATTACTTGAGATAATTCAGATGCTGGCAGCTGGTTACAAACAAACTTTAAGATAATGTTGCAGTAATAGCTTCACCTGATTTTCTGAGAATAAAGGTTAATTATTCTGCAAACAGGATACTCCAAACAATAGTAGAAATGTTGGAAACATACCCTGTAATAGGAAGCAATACTTGCACTATATCATCTCTCCTACATAATTATTTAGGATCATTTATTATTATTATTATTATTATTATTATTATTATTATTATTATTATTATTATTATTATTATTATTATTATTATTATTATTATTATTATTATTATTATTATTATTATTATTATTCATTAATATGTCATTATTATATCCAAATCCAAAACTTCCAATTAGGCAATATATAATTGATACATTCAGACAAGTTACAGCCATTGAATTTTATTCTTAAATATGTATAAGAAATGGCACAGAATCTTAGAATTTCTTACTTATTGCACAAAGTACAAATTGAGTCACTCTCCCAGACTTTACCCTTTTAATAATTATTGCAAGAGAAAATGTTCAATCACTGACTATTAATTCTGTTTAGGATGGGTATCTGAGGTAGAGGTAGATGTAGAGGTAGAAGTAGAGGTAGAGGTGGAGGTGGAAGTAGAGGTAGAGGTGTAGGTGGAGATAGAGGTAGAGGTAGATGTAGAGGTAGAGGTAGAGGGGAGGTGGAGGTGGAAGTAGAGGTAGAGGGGAGGTGGAGGTGGAAGTAGAGGTAGATGTAGAGGGGAGGTGGAAGTAGAGGTAGATGTAGAGGGGAGGTGGAGGTAGATGTAGAGGTAGATGTAGATGTAGAGGTAGATGTAGAGGTAGAGGTAGAGGTGGAAGTAGATGTAGAGGTAGAGTTAGAGGTAGAGGTAGAGGTGGAAGTAGAAGTAGAGGTAGAGGTAGAGGTGGAGGTGGAAGTAGAGGTAAAGGTGGAGATAGAGGTTGAGGTAGAGGTGTAGGTGGAGATAGAGGTAGAGGTAGATGTAGATGTAGAGGTAGAGGGGAGGTGGAGGTGGAAGTAGATGTAGAGGTAGATGTAGAGGTAGATGTAGATGTAGAGGTGGAGGTGGATGTAGAGGTAGATGTAGAGGTAGAGGTGGATGTAGAGGTAGAGGTAGAGGTGGAGGTAGAGGTGGAGGGGAGGTAGAGGGGAGGTGGAGGTAGATGTAGATTTAGAGGTACAGGTAGAGGTACAGGTACAGGTACAGGTACAGGTAGAGGGTGTATCCGCTCTCAGGTTCTAGCCTTAACTGGTGGTTGTGTCACCATCACTGTTATCAAGAGCACTCACATACTCTACTTCTCGAGATAAATGCCCTCAGTAATAAGTATATCTTAGTGGATATAGCAAAATTTTTGTAACATCTATCTACGGTAGGTGATTATTTTGATAATTTTGATCATTTCACAAATTTTTATGATATTTTTTATTTGGAAAACAAGACAAACAAAAGCTTTAAACTACTCAAAGCAAAGTCACATTATTACATGCTACCAAAGCTTTTTGTATGTTTATAGTCCTGAGTATTGTTTTTATGCTGTAGCTATTATATTGAAAAGAGAACTAGTTGAAATAAGGAAAATCTTGTCACAATAAAACTCAATGACAATGAAGCTGATGAAAATAGTCACAACATCAATGATCGATGGCTTTGTCTTCTTCCTTACATATATATTGACTTGGGTAAAGTTATGTATATATGTCCAGACTGACAGGTGACTTATAGGTCCTGGGCTTGTAAACCACATGCCTTATTAAATATGAAAATAATTGATAATTATCATTGTCTATTGTTAACAAAAACTGTATATTTTTCAAAAATATTGCAATTGCAGTTTCACAGCCTTCGCGTCCATTTTCTATATCAGTCATACAATAGGCATTTTCTGAAAATTCTCACTCTGTGTTGATATCATGATGTGGGAGTAGGTTTTTTTAAGAGAAAATGTTTCCATGTATAAAAATACTTCAATTGTATGTAATATGAGCTTGACAAAAACCAGATAATTTGACAGAAATTTTGAATTTGTTTATGATATATCTGGTGTCAGAAGTAAACTGAATTGAGATAGTCACTTTCACTTCCAGATATGAGGGAAATGATGAATTAATAACAATAATGATGTCTTAATTGATATTAGATAATGTGTAATATAGTTCTTTACTACAGTTAAGCTAGAACCTATTTCATGCAAGAGTAATATATTCATGTTGATTTCAAGTATTGATGTAATGATTTGAAATTATTCTGAGATTAAGTACATGTTGAGTTGTGTAACATTTCGAGGGAATTCTTCACGTAGTTATATCAGCTTTAGATTTTAAAGGATGCTTGATGATAAATCTTTATACATTAGGCCAGGATATCAAGTTCCCATAACATTTTACTCCATCTTTTAGAGTTTCTATTTTCACGGAATTGGCATGTTATTTAAATTGCAGATAGAAATATTCAGATTACATCAATCAGCATTACAATTAATGAAATTAATTTGGTTCACTATAGATTATAAAGCTGTTTAACATAGGCACAAATCACCATCTGTACATCCAATTGGCAAAATCGTTGTGCCAGAGATATTACCTCTCACATTTAGCATAATTATCAAATAGATGTACATAGATAAATCCATACAATTTAAACTATAATTCCATCTGGGAGAACTCAAACTGTTTCTTTTTGAAGTCATGACTAAATCTTTGCTAATGGGATGTGTTAGTTTTCAGAAATTGTGAAAGACAAGATAATGAAAATTTGTGCAGAGATGACAAATTTTACTAACACTGCTAAATGAATTGTCTTTTGGTGCTATTGAAATATTGATAACGTAAAGAAAAACCATGTAATTACGTTAAAAGCATGACCAAGCTTGTTTATTTTTCATGTCTTACATGAAACTTGCCAAACCATGGTATCCTTATAGTTCAGTCACACATACATGTATGTATAAACATTACGCCCACAGTGAAATGACAAATTCAAAGGATGACACATTTTCAACTTTCTCTGAAAGTAAAATTTATTCTTTAATTTTAAAATTCTGTTTTCTCTGCAAACAAGAGTCAATGATCTATTTGTTTTGATAATATCTAAATTGTGTGAATTCAGCCTCTTTTCACCAATAGTATCAGGCGTGAGATGCTGACAAATTGAAAGCAATTACAGATATGCCCGTTGCAGCATCTCTTTTGAGCTGCCTCCTTCAGCAATCTTTGGTGGGCGGATTCCATATGAGTACAGCTGGCTGCACAGTTACCATACCATGGCCTTCTGCCAGTGCCACAGCCTCCCAGCAAGTCAAGCGTGGACTTCACTAAAACTCTCTAACCAGTATGCTAATAGAAATTCACTAAATGTGATCAGAATAAAATTTCAATTTATATATGCCCCTTATATGACCATATTTAATAATCTTGTGAACAGTCATTATACACACAAATATAATAACATATTCTTTGGGTCCATTATCGCAAAAATTGATATCAGTGCATTTATGTACATGATTATTTTCATCACTTCTTTGTATGGTCATGATATATTAAATATGTAAATAAAATTTTCTGTGTTAAATATCTGAATAAGTCACATCAGTATGTTAAAACAAAAATCATATGATAACATTTTTTATCTTGACAATAATGAATGTCAAGATTAACAGTTAGTGTAGATCCTATATTGCTGTCATTGAGCCTTTAATCCCCCATGTTTCTATTATGAGCGTGCCAAGGAATACCAGATGAGATGTTGTTTTTGATGGTGGGAGGTTTAGATTGATCTGTGGTGTTCACACCTACCAGATGCATTGATCTTGCAGCTTATCTAGAACTGATTGGAGCTGGTAGCTAAATACACGGCAGACATGCCAGCACCTGGGAGAAGGGGGGCTTACTGTGTTACCCAGAAGGGTTAGTCGTCAAATGTCCCTAAATCAGGTCCTCATCAGAACCATGTTAATGTAGGTGAGGCAGTTTGTTATATCAAGACTCTGTCGCAAAGTTGCAGACATTTGATATAAAAATGCTTCATAAATAGAGATATAACAACATATGATGTAATAGGTTTGAAACCAAATACATATATGGATGACCAAACTTGACTCTATTCAAAGGAAATAATGGTGTAGAATAAACTATACTGACTCAAAAAGTGAGTACAGTTAGAACCATTATGAAGTTAGAAATGTTAAAATTACTTCTTACAAAGAGGAAGGACTCATATTGTGAAACATAGTCACTGCTTTTAGAACGTGACTGCTCATATAGAATGATTAGAGACCCAGGTGGCAAAACAGTCACTGCTTGATGAGAGAGATTGGGAGGAACTCGGGTGGCAAAACAATCACTGCTTGATGAGAGAGATTGGGAGGAACTCGGGTGGCAAAACAGTCACTGCTTCATGAGAGAGATTGGGAGGAACTCGGGTGGCAAAACAGTCACTGCTTGATGAGAGAGATTGGGAGGAACTCAGGTGGCAAAACAGTCACTGCTTGATGAGAGAGATTGGGAGGAACTTGTGTGGCAAAACAGTCACTGCTTGATGAGAGAGATTGGGAGGAACTTGTGTGGCAAAACAGTCACTGCTTGATGAGAGAGATTGGGAGGAACTCAGGTGGCAAAACAGTCACTGCTTGATGAGAGAGATTGGGAGGAACTCGGGTGGCAAAACAGTCACTGCTTGATGAGAGAGATTGGGAGGAACTCAGGTGGCAAAACAGTCACTGCTTGATGAGAGAGATTGGGAGGAACTTGTGTGGCAAAACAGTCACTGCTTGATGAGAGAGATTGGGAGGAACTCAGGTGGCAAAACAGTCACTGCTTGATGAGAGAGATTGGGAGGAACTTGTGTGGCAAAACAGTCACTGCTTGATGAGAGAGATTGGGAGGAGCTCGGGTGGCAAAACAGTCACTGCTTGATGAAAAAGATTAGAACCCAGATGGCAAAACAGTCACTGCTTGATGAGAAAGATCAGAACTCAGGTGGTAAAACAGTCACTGCTTGATGAGAGAGATTGGGAGGAACTCGGGTGGCAAAACAGTCACTGCTTGATGAGAGAGATTGGAAGGAACTCGGGTGGCAAAACAGTCACTGCTTGATGAGAGAAATTGGGGGGAACTCGGGTGGCAAAACAGTCACTGCTTGATGAGAGAAATTGGGAGGAACCCGGGTGGCAAAACAGTCACTGTTTGATGAGAAAGATTGGGGGGAACTCGGGTGGCAAAACAGTCACTGCTTGATGAGAGAGATTGGGGGGAACTCGGGTGGCAAAACAGTCACTGTTTGATGAGAAAGATTGGGGGAAACATCTATAAGTTTACTCGGCAAAACCAATTGGCATCCCGCCGAGAGGTAATGGAGCAATCACTGTTTTGAGCAAGTTTAGGGTCTTATGTAGTTGAGCAATCACTGCCTCAATATTGAGATGAAGAACTGGGTTGGTAAATTATAAGTCACTGCTTTTTAGCAAGTGATTATGAACCTCACTGTTAGAGCACAGTCGCTACATTGAAATTATGCTTCATTGTGATTGAGATATCAGGTGGTACACTGCATTCATCCCTATATTACTGTCACAAGGTGATTGATGTCAAGATTTTATGTAGATCAAAGCCACATCGCAATAAAAATCAAATATCACTGATCACTTACAACATGTATGATAGAAATATAAAGGTAAATTCCTGAATGGAGTGGACAGGTATGAAAATGGAAATCAGAAAATGAGAACTGCCTTATAACATGTTTATCACTAAAAAGATTGTAACAGACATCAAACATAGGAAACAGGTGTAAAACATTTTACATTACAGACAGACAAATATCTTATGATACAATCATGCATCACAAATGCTTTACTAACAAAGCAGACAGGTAAATGCAAATACTGCAGCTTGAGACCTGAAGGCATGACAAATATACACGACGGGGGCCTCAAGTAGCAGGGATGATGAACATGTGTATGCTGTGTGTTGAGGCAGGTAGTTATATTGCTGCATATTGAACTGTCCACCTGTAATGGCACTGCAAACACACCACTTACTCCACCAGGAAAAGCTCTTGTGGTTTACGGTTGCATGGGAAAGCCTTTAAACCTGAGAGACATTGACCTTGAAACGTTATCAATATACAAACAAAACTGTCTATGCTGTCTATGCTAAGTTTCTGCTGCGATTTACCTTTGACTTATGCTTGGTCACATACTTATATTAGGATACTGAGAATCAAACTTAATATCTTTTTTTCCATACCCACATAAGAATATTTCAGGTTTCTCTATCGTTCCATCTTTTTAATGGTGGCACATATGACATTAAACAAACCAAACTTCCAATGACCATGAAAGGTGATTGATTATACATCTCCAGATTGCATATGTAAGAAAAAAGATGGGTTGGCAGATGTCAGTTAATCAACTAAACTGGGCATGGAAGGTAACATTATACGATGCAATAAATGATTTTCCAATAACTGTCACCAACTGTTTGTCATTTTGTGAAGGGAATAAGAGATAAGAGTTTGGTATTAGTTGAGAACATTCCTCAGAGGGTAAAGGTATCTGGGTAACAAACAACAAGTTGAATCAAGAGAACCTTTATACACTCTCTGTGACTTGCTTTAGTAAATGGGCAGAAATGGAGGAGGAATATGCTGTGAAAACATCCCGCTCTGATATTGTGACGCTCAGACTTTCATTGGTAATCTGCCCGTGTTTGATCTACTGAACTCTATGGCCCAGACCACTTAGGACCCAACATGCAGTGGTTATATAAGCTGGAGTTAGAGATCTGCTCGTTTGATGATGAATTCTGGAGCAGAACTCTTACTCTGGTATTTACTCTACGCATAGCGAAATAAGTAACTGTTGGATAAATCACCATTAAATGCCATGTACACGAACCACAGGAGGCCACTCAAGCACTCAGATGTGAATATGATGCTATATCTTATACACACTGCAGATGTATTGACTGCAGTGGGTTTTTAAAGATGTCTGCTAATACATGTATTAATATGGTAAATATGATTCTTAAAGCAAGAAAATATCATGAGGTATATCATGTAATACAACTTATTTATTTTCCAGGATTAAACAAGCTTGTTGACAAGTAATTTCTTTTAATTAAACAGGGTTATTGCACATGTTATATGTTTTAAAGCTTTCAATGTAAACATTATTTATGATGAAGTGTTTGTGGGCCTGATGCCAGATTGTGTGGCATGTTATATGTTTTAAAGCTTTCAATGTAAGAAGTATTTATGCTGAAGCTTTGGTGGGCCTGATGCCATATTGTGTGGCATGTTATATGTTTTAAAGCTTTCAATGTAAGCATTATTTATGCTGAAGCTTTGGTTGGCCTGATGCCAGATTGTGTGTATGTTATATGTTTTAAAGCTTTCAATGTAAGCATTATTTATGCTGAAGCTTTGGTGGGCCTGATGCCATATTGTGTGGCATGTTATATGTTTTAAAGCTTTCAATGTAAGAAGTATTTATGCTGAAGCTTTGGTGGGCCTGATGCCATATTGTGTGGCATGTTATATGTTTTAAAGCTTTCAATGTAAGCATTATTTATGCTGAAGCTTTGGTGGGCCTGGTGCCATATTGTGTGGCATGTTATATGTTTTAAAGCTTTCAATGTAAGCATTATTTATGCTGAAGCTTTGGTGGGCCTGGTGCCAGATTGTGTGGTTAGCCATCGTTTGCCTCCGCTCCTTCCTTTGTTGGCCTTTTACAATCAAACCACCTTGATTCTGTGTAATTATGACTTCACCCTAAATTCCCTAGTTTGAGCTTTAGATCTTGCCTTACATATTTCATTAAAGATGACTTAAACACAGAAATCCAGATCTAATTCTATCAGTTTGCATTTTTTTTCTGTGCTCTACACCAGATAGAGACCGTTTATTCTTTGATCTGACTTCCTTGTATATGTCTCCCCTTATTACCTCACACGGCTTTATTCGGCCCAGTCTAGTCTCGTGGGCTGCTCAATATTGCAGATATTGCCATATAACTCCTTGTCTCCTGCCACCTTCTACATTTGTGATGACAGGATACAGTAAGAAAACTATTGGCTCATGGTCAGTCTTCGCATCTTTGCAATGTTTTAGTCAGTACCTGCGAAATATTGGTGTTATCAAAGATAATATTACAAGTACAAACACATATTCAACCATAATTATATTTAACCCTAAGAATTCCATATTAATAAGCTCAGCGCTTCTTTGATTTGTATGCATATGCCTTCTTTTGATATACAAAGGTACCAATATCACAGAAATATATAAAAAGATTCTTTACCCAAGTCTTTATTTCAGAGCTAATTGTCTCAGATATAAAACTGCTTCATCTGTTCTAGTAATGGTCTAATTCTTTTCACTCAATTCTGACTGTTGATTTTCATAATATTTACTTTTTTCAATGATCTGCCATGAGAGGGGATCAATTTTCAATAGGATGTGATTAATATAAAGGTATTTAGATATTAACCAATGAACAAACAGAGTGGAATGATGTATCAACAAGAATGAACTGTTTTGCTACTTTCTTTGGACAGATGAATTATTAAATTGGCAGTGATATTTTTATCAAGAGTCGTTTGTATAAACCCATGTCCTTTGTGATAAATTGGATGATATTTTTATTTGAATGTTATTTTTATTGCTCCTAATAATTTCAGTGTTTGTTTTCGTGAAATGCAATTTTTGGCTTCTCTCTTGTGTTTTAAACTCGTTCAGATTTTAAGAGATAAGGGAATTCATCACCAACAATATCATCATCATCATCAGACTTAAAGTTTATGGAAATGTTCAAATGTCATGTCTTTTTTTACAAATACAACTTAATGGGTTATCTATGAGAATAATCTCTAAATTACCTCATTATATCCACATTTGGAGTGTCCATTTATCTTACTGCTAGAAGTGAGTCTTATAAGTGAGTCAAATAGGTTATGATAATATCATTATATAAAGTGGGAATACTGAAGAGGAAATCCTTATTGTACACGGAATATTAGGCAAACATTCACTATTTATTGATATCATATGTCCACTCATGACAGCAATGCAGGCCACTTTAGACTCAAAACATAGTTGCATGCCATTAATATTAGTAGAATTGATATTCAGGGCAGATATTCTAGGTGGAATTTAGACCTGGACAGCAGAGTTGTTTTGACAGCTTAATGAGTGTGGAGTAGGAAACAATACTGGAAATAGTCGGTACTTTATCATAGTGAGGTGCCAAAAACACCTCAAAGCATTTCTACATTGCTGATCAGAAGAATTCTAGTAATATCATGATGTATTTAGTGGTGATTAATATATTGGATGTTCTGTAAAAGACATTGATTTTAGTGAATGGTAAAAAATTACTGGACTATCTTGCAAAGGGAGACTAATAAATACAAATTTACTAATTTTGAAAATATGCTGATTTTTAGTTGGCCAGTCCATGTTTTAAGAATTTGAAAATCATTTTTGATGTGGTTTGTTTTGTGACTACATGGCTTACATAAAAGGTATACTATGCAATAACTGTTCATGTTGTTGATAAATGTTCCATTTTTATGAGTCCCAAAACTCAATCTTGTCAGTTCAGAATAAAATAAGACTAAAATGCATTCAGTGCTCACAACAGACCTTATTTCAGGGAACATAGAGTGGAAATTTAGTAGTTCATATATTCTGTTTTCTGAATATAGACATTTTTGATATTTGATCATGCTTATAACAGTGAATGTAATACTGGGTAATCTGTTGTCTAAATATAGGCATTTTTGTTATTTGATCTTGCCTCGGATTGGGAGGAATACTGGGTCTACCTATCATTTCACCCTTAGAGAGTAGTTACTCCAGGCATTTTTGTTATTTGATCTTGCCTCGGATTGGGAGGAATACTGGGTCTACCTATCATTTCACCCTTAGAGAGGAGTTACTCCAGGCATTTTTGTTATTTGATCTTGCCTCGGATTGGGAGGAATACTGGGTCTACCTATCGTTTCACCCTTAGAGAGGAGTTACTCCAGGCATTTTTGTTATTTGATCTTGCCTCGGATTGGGAGGAATACTGGGTCTACCTATCATTTCACCCTTAGAGAGGAGTTACTCCAGGCATTTTTGTTATTTGATCTTGCCTCGGATTGGGAGGAATACTGGGTCTACCTATCATTTCACCCTTAGAGAGGAGTTACTCCAGGCATTTTTGTTATTTGATCTTGCCTCGGATTGGGAGGAATACTGGGTCTACCTATCATTTCACCCTTAGAGAGGAGTTACTCCAGGCATTTTTGTTATTTGATCTTACCTCGGATTGGGAGGAATACTGGGTCTACCTATCATTTCACCCTTAGAGAGGAGTTACTCCAGGCATTTTTGTTATTTGATCTTGCCTCGGATTGGGAGGAATACTGGGTCTACCTATCATTTCACCCTTAGAGAGGAGTTACTCCAGGCATTTTTGTTATTCGATCTTGCCTCGGATTGGGAGGAATACTGGGTCTACCTATCATTTCACCCTTAGAGAGGAGTTACTCCAGGCATTTTTGTTATTTGATCTTGCCTCGGATTGGGAGGAATACTGGGTCTACCTATCATTTCACCCTTAGAGAGTAGTTACTCCAGGCATTTTTGTTATTTGATCTTGCCTCGGATTGGGAGGAATACTGGGTCTACCTATCATTTCACCCTTAGAGAGGAGTTACTCCAGGCATTTTTGTTATTTGATCTTGCCTCGGATTGGGAGGAATACTGGGTCTACCTATCGTTTCACCCTTAGAGAGGAGTTACTCCAGGCATTTTTGTTATTTGATCTTGCCTCGGATTGGGAGGAATACTGGGTCTACCTATCATTTCACCCTTAGAGAGGAGTTACTCCAGGCATTTTTGTTATTTGATCTTGCCTCGGATTGGGAGGAATACTGGGTCTACCTATCATTTCACCCTTAGAGAGGAGTTACTCCAGGCATTTTTGTTATTTGATCTTGCCTCGGATTGGGAGGAATACTGGGTCTACCTATCATTTCACCCTTAGAGAGGAGTTACTCCAGGCATTTTTGTTATTTGATCTTACCTCGGATTGGGAGGAATACTGGGTCTACCTATCATTTCACCCTTAGAGAGGAGTTACTCCAGGCATTTTTGTTATTTGATCTTGCCTCGGATTGGGAGGAATACTGGGTCTACCTATCATTTCACCCTTAGAGAGGAGTTACTCCAGGCATTTTTGTTATTCGATCTTGCCTCGGATTGGGAGGAATACTGGGTCTACCTATAATTTCACTCTTAGAGAGGAGTTACTCCAGGCATTTTTGTTATTTGATCTTGCCTCGGATTGGAGGAATACTGGGTCTACCTATCATTTCACCCTTAGAGAGGAGTTACTCCAGGCATTTTTGTTATTTGATCTTGTCTGGGATTGGGAGGAATACTGGGTCTACCTATAATTTCACCCTTAGAGAGGAGTTACTCCATTGTTCTTAAAGCTATGATGAAACTGCATGAGGAAATTTTTAGTGAGGAGATTTTCAAGTCATCTTTATCTCATGTAGTCGGGTTAAATCAGTAAGAAAGTACATATAAACGGTAAATACAAAGCCATGAGAAAATATCATACAATAAGTTAAGAAAAATATAAATACATTGAAAACAGAATTATGTTTTTATCTTTTTTTGTTAAACTATGCATGATAGCTTAAGACATTTAGAAAAATTGTACTTCTTATGTGTAAAACAAATGTTTTTTTTGTTATTTTTTTTTTAATTTAAAAAAGAATGATCTCTCCATTGGATCAGCAACCTGTTTACATGCCTTATTCACAGAACACAATCATGTAAAATAGGATATTTCATATCAAGAAATTTGAATTTCTGCAGTATTTAAAATATTTACATCCCAGGCATAAAATTAGTTTTATGTTCCTTGAAAGGACAGGTTTTCATAATGTGTGAAACAACAAAAGAGCCTTTTAACTGGATTTAAAATGTGAAATGCATTTATTGCAACATAAACATACATTAGTCATCGTTTATAAAAAGACTATTTAAAAGGAAAGGAGAAACATCTTATGAAGAATATCCATGCGCCAGCATCACCAGAAATGTTCCTGCTTCAGAGAGTGCAAATAATGAAAAAAAATGTGTCGGTGAAGCAACAAGATCTGACAGGATATGTTGTGTGAACCAGCGTGTTGTGTTGACCTGGTGATAATGTGGTTGATATTGCAGCCTGTAGGGGGCACTGCCACATCACCTAGCAGCACATCATAGGCCAAGCTTGGCTAGTTTACCTTGTGGTCAGACTCCACTATATGGCTGCAGTATGGCTCTGTGATTGCTGATTGGGAAATTTGTACTCAAACATTTACTAACTGTCACACTTTTATTTCACCGGCGAGCAATGTATTGCTAAGAGCAATATATTGCAATATTATTACCCAGAAGGGACCAAATCTGCAGGTTTCACTACTTATTTATTTTATTCACTTGCAGTTTATACAGTTTATCAATTACGTCTCCCCCTTGAGAAGAAGAACATAGAATGATCACCTTGTCTGTCAGATCACATGCCCATTCATCCCAAAACTTTAATTGACTACAATTTAGCTTTTTGAACTGTATTATTGAGAGCTGAGGGTCATGTTATTGATCAGTCAATATTATGTCAAAATTATAGTTACCACTATGAGCCAAACTTGCATGTCTACAAAGTTCACCCATGCATGACAGATTTAATAAATCAGGTGGCAGCAGGGTGAACTTGAGCAGTGAGAATTCATTGTGAGTAAATCCACATCTGTGCGATCATACAAGATTGAGCCCATTGTTATACATAATAATCATCATGACCTGGACAACAATAAGATGCGTTTTATACATCTTCCTTCCTGAGGAGCACATGTTTGACATCTAACCTTTGGTTTCATATTTAAAAATAAAGAAAGATAAGAAATGACTATATCCTCTGAAGCTCTGGAGAAGTACCCTAAAATAAATGAGCATGACCAAAAATAGTGATATAGATAGCCCTATCATGGGCACTTTATAAAAGTGGAAACTGAACTGATTATAGCTAGGAACGACTGTGAAAGCCATATTGGACACCATGATTTACCTGTACAATATGAAAGCCACAGTATGAATTTCATCAGCGGGAGGAGAAAGATGGAGATGGAAGCTCATGCATTAAAGGCCCAGCACTGCATTAGCCATATCAGGAGACGTACAATATCAGGAGAAATCCAACCCAGGGTATCATAGGGTCAGAGCAATAATGCAAACTAAAGGTATACGGTGGCCGTGTCACTGATCGTATTGTTCAAGTATATCTGTTATGTTTGTTTTTAAATTTAGAGTTATTGCAGAATCAATTTTACTGACACTTTTTTCATGTGATTCTTTAATATTGGTGGTTGGTAAAAAATAATACTATCCTTTGTGTTGGTCTCACCCAAACACCCTCTCTGATGATGCGACTATTTTTTTATTGTATCCATTTTACAATGTGTTCTTCATAGACAGGGCGTGGCTTATTGGTCATATAACCAGATATACATGAAGTCACGGTACAGGAAGTGACCTTTGAAATTGTGTCATGCTGCATGAAGTGACTCTTATTGGTCGATGTAACAAGACAGGGCGTGGCTTAAAATGAGATCATTGTCGAGAAATTAACTGCATTCATTTCACATAAGACTCTCGTGACACTTATGAATATTAATGAGTGTTGATTTTGTACGATATATATTTGGTCAGAAAACTTCGAGAGAATGCTAAGTACAGATGTGTAAAAAAAGGATTGATGATCCACAAACCTTTTTTAAAACAAATATTTTGAAGCTCTTGTCATGATATGAGCTTTGCATTATTTTCAAAAATGAGGTTCTTGCCCAGTACATTGGTGTGTTGCATCTTGCCAAAATCTGATACCTGGAAATCACAACTTAAGACTACGTTTTTTCATATTTCTAATTTTCAAATAACATTTTAGCTTTGTTTTTTAGCCTAAAGATCTTAGAACAAGCAAAGTTATAATTTATATCAGGTTGATTCTTATTATATGAAGGAGATATCATTTGGTTTTTGATAATGTTTTTGACAGATTCTAGAGCAAGCCCCTGTAACCTCTAATGCAATAAATATATGCATTCATTAGAAAAACCAAAAGACAATATAGAAATATGCTTTTTGGAAGAAAAGTTTGACATGAAAAAGTCAGGAAAAAAATTATCAGTTATAAGAATGAAGTGAGCCATAGAACCTATTTAACAGGAAATTTTACTCTAATTTAGCTCATAACAAAATAACTTGAGTAGCTTTGTTTCATTATACAATCTAGGGACCTTTCTGGATAAAGTGCTGAAACATTGCATGGTGCATAAAGTAGATGAGTTGGGCTGCAGGTCGTGTGGTATACAGGAAACCTCACATTTTAAGGGGAGTGCCGTCATTCCCCCAAAGACCTCTTCCTCTCCATGAATGTCAGCAATACAAAGCTGATACCTATCACGAGTCATCGAGGCCGCAATATAATGGTTTTTTTGCCACACATATGAAACCAGCTCACTCCCAGATTTGATGAGCTGTATTATATGCCTGCAGAGAAGTTATTCAGATTCATAGAAACGATGCACCTGTCATAATGTGTGATCCGCGATCAAGGTCAGCACAATGTCATTCCCCCAGAGCAGTATATAATACCCCATATAATACACTGAATTATTCGTCATAATAATTTTGTTTTGCTTTCTAAAGCATCAGGTGATAAACATGCATTTGAAAATGAGAAATTAGAAAATTAAAGCTTAAAAACCTCAAAAAGGAGGCTTTCAACTGAAATTGAAGGCAAAAGAGGAAAACGTTTATATAAAACACAAATATTGATCAAACATTAGAATATTTGAACTAAAATTAGAGTCTCAATAGAATATATTTCATCAGATCTGATCAGATATTGTGGACGTAGGTGTGATTTATTAGGAAGAATATGGTTTATAGTGCATGGACATTGTGGTCAGTTGAACCTGTCCCCCGCTGCGTTCCTGGTATATTAGGAAGAATATGGTTTATAGTGCATGGACATTGTGGTCAGTTGAACCTGTCCCCCGCTGCGTTCCTGGTATATTAGGAAGAATATGGTTTATAGTGCATGGATATTGTGGTCAGTTGAACCTGTCCCCCGCTGCATTCCTGGTATATTAGGAAGAATATGGTTTATAGTGCATGGACATTGTGGTCAGTTGAACCTGTCCCCCGCTGCGTTCCTGGTATATTAGGAAGAATATGGTTTATAGTGCATGGACATTGTGGTCAGTTGAACCTGTCCCCCGCTGCATTCCTGGTATATTAGGAAGAATATGGTTTATAGTGCATGGATATTGTGGTCAGTTGGACCTGTCTCCCGCTGCGTTCCTGGTATATTAGGAAGAATATGGTTTATAGTGCATGGACATTGTGGTCAGTTGAACCTGTCCCCCGCTGCGTTCCTGGTATATTAGGAAGAATATGGTTTATAGTGCATGGACATTGTGGTCAGTTGAACCTGTCCCCCGCTGCGTTCCTGGTATATTAGGAAGAATATGGTTTATAGTGCATGGACATTGTGGTCAGTTGGACCTGTCCCCCACTGCGTTCCTGGTATATTAGGAAGAATATGGTTTATAGTGCATGGACATTGTGGTCAGTTGAACCTGTCCCCCGCTGCGTTCCTGGTATATTAGGAAGAATATGGTTTATAGTGCATGGACATTGTGGTCAGTTGGACCTGTCCCCCACTGCGTTCCTGGTATATTAGGAAGAATATGGTTTATAGTGCATGGACATTGTGGTCAGTTGAACCTGTCCCCCGCTGCGTTCCTGGAATATTAGGAAGAATATGGTTTATAGTGCATGGACATTGTGGTCAGTTGAACCTGTCCCCCGCTGCGTTCCTGGAATATTAGGAAGAATATGGTTTATAGTGCATGGACATTGTGGTCAGTTGAACCTGTCCCCCACTGCGTTCCTGGAATATTAGGAAGAATATGGTTTATAGTGCATGGACATTGTGGTCAGTTGGACCTGTCCCCCGCTGCGTTCCTGGTATATTAGGAAGAATATGGTTTATAGTGCATGGACATTGTGGTCAGTTGAACCTGTCCCCCGCTGCGTTCCTGGTATATTAGGAAGAATATGGTTTATAGTGCATGGACATTGTGGTCAGTTGAACCTGTCCCCCGCTGCGTTCCTGGTATATTAGGAAGAATATGGTTTATAGTGCATGGACATTGTGGTCAGTGGAACCTGTCCCCCGCTGCGTTCCTGGTATATTAGGAAGAATATGGTTTATAGTGCATGGACATTGTGGTCAGTTGGACCTGTCCCCTGCTGCGTTCCTGGTATATTAGGAAGAATATGGTTTATAGTGCATGGACATTGTGGTCAGTTGGACCTGTCCCCTGCTGCGTTCCTGGTATATTAGGAAGAATATGGTTTATAGTGCATGGACATTGTGGTCAGTTGGACCTGTCCCCCGCTGCGTTCCTGGTATATTAGGAAGAATATGGTTTATAGTGCATGGACATTGTGGTCAGTGGAACCTGTCCCCCGCTGCGTTCCTGGTATATTAGGAAGAATATGGTTTATAGTGCATGGACATTGTGGTCAGTTGAACCTGTCCCCCGCTGCGTTCCTGGTATATTAGGAAGAATATGGTTTATAGTGCATGGACATTGTGGTCAGTTGAACCTGTCCCCCGCTGCGTTCCTGGTATATTAGGAAGAATATGGTTTATAGTGCATAGACATTGTGGTCAGTTGGACCTGTCCCCCGCTGCGTTCCTGGTATATTAGGAAGAATATGGTTTATAGTGCATGAACATTGTGGTCAGTTGAACCTGTCCCCCCGCTGCATTCCTGGTATATTAGGAAGAATATGGTTTATAGTGCATGGACATTGTGGTCAGTGGAACCTGTCCCCCACTGTGTTCCTGGTATATTAGGAAGAATATGGTTTATAGTGCATGGACATTGTGGTCAGTTGAACCTGTCCCCCGCTGCGTTCCTGGTATATTAGGAAGAATATGGTTTATAGTGCATGGACATTGTGGTCAGTTGAACCTGTCCCCCGCTGCGTTCCTGGTATATTAGGAAGAATATGGTTTATAGTGCATGGACATTGTGGTCAGTTGAACCTGTCCCCCGCTGCGTTCCTGGTATATTAGGAAGAATATGGTTTATAGTGCATGGACATTGTGGTCAGTTGGACCTGTCCCCCGCTGCGTTCCTGGTATATTAGGAAGAATATGGTTTATAGTGCATGGACATTGTGGTCAGTTGAACCTGTCCCCTGCTGCGTTCCTGGTATATTAGGAAGAATATGGTTTATAGTGCATGGACATTGTGGTCAGTTGAACCTGTCCCCCGCTGCGTTCCTGGTATATTAGGAAGAATATGGTTTATAGTGCATGGACATTGTGGTCAGTTGGACCTGTCCCCCGCTGCGTTCCTGGTATATTAGGAAGAATATGGTTTATAGTGCATGGACATTGTGGTCAGTTGGACCTGTCCCCCGCTGCGTTCCTGGTATATTAGGAAGAATATGGTTTATAGTGCATGGACATTGTGGTCAGTTGGACCTGTCCCCCGCTGCGTTCCTGGTATATTAGGAAGAATATGGTTTATAGTGCATGGACATTGTGGTCAGTTGAACCTGTCCCCCGCTGCGTTCCTGGTATATTAGGAAGAATATGGTTTATAGTGCATGGACATTGTGGTCAGTTGGACCTGTCCCCCGCTGCGTTCCTGGTATATTAGGAAGAATATGGTTTATAGTGCATGGACATTGTGGTCAGTTGAACCTGTCCCCCACTGCGTTCCTGGTATATTAGGAAGAATATGGTTTATAGTGCATGGACATTGTGGTCAGTTGAACCTGTCCCCCACTGCGCTCCTGGTATATTAGGAAGAATATGGTTTATAGTGCATGGACATTGTGGTCAGTTGGACCTGTCCCCCACTGCGTTCCTGGTATATTAGGAAGAATATGGTTTATAGTGCATGGACATTGTGGTCAGTGGAACCTGTCCCCCACTGCGTTCCTGGTATATTAGGAAGAATATGGTTTATAGTGCATGGACATTGTGGTCAGTGGAACCTGTCCCCCGCTGCATTCCTGGAATATTAGGAAGAATATGGTTTATAGTGCATGGACATTGTGGTCAGTTGGACCTGTCCCCCACTGCGTTCCTGGTATATTAGGAAGAATATGGTTTATAGTACATGGACATTGTGGTCAGTGGAACCTGTCCCCCACTGCGTTCCTGGTATATTAGGAAGAATATGGTTTATAGTGCATGGACATTGTGGTCAGTTGAACCTGTCCCCCACTGCGTTCCTGGTATATTAGGAAGAATATGGTTTATAGTGCATGGACATTGTGGTCAGTTGAACCTGTCCCCCGCTGCGTTCCTGGTATATTAGGAAGAATATGGTTTATAGTGCATGGACATTGTGATCCGTTGAACCTGTCCCCCGCTGCGTTCCTGGTATATTAGGAAGAATATGGTTTATAGTGCATGGACATTGTGGTCAGTTGAACCTGTCCCCCGCTGCGTTCCTGGTATATTAGGAAGAATATGGTTTATAGTGCATGGACATTGTGGTCAGTTGAACCTGTCCCCCGCTGCGTTCCTGGTGATTCTCCTTCACACTAATTACTAGCCTCTGCAGGAACGATGTCGTCCTGCACATAATACGACCAGACTGCAAGATTTAGCTAATCAGTTTATCTCAGACATGTAAAACAATGTCATCCTGAGGGAATAGTATTCATTTAGTGATATTCAAGAAATTGTGATGCTCACCTTGATTCCTGGTTCATTGACTAATCATCCTTGTTTAAACTATAATCATTTGATTTATGCCTGTCTTTTAGAATTTACTCAGTCCAATCCTTTGAATTATCTATACTGTCTATGACCATATCTGTGAGGCACAAATTAATCTTAATTGGCAATTATTAGATATTGTTAGAAGTAAAATAATGGTAAAGTTACCCAGCCTAGCAAGACATCTTTCTTTATCATACCTTGTGTTGATGCTTGCATTATGCAGAGAATCTCACTGTATCTAATTAGCATAAAGCTGAGTCCGGAATATTGACCCCTCCCTGTGCCCTCGCATGATGCCTGCTTTGTACTCACAATTAATGATCCCATAACCCACTCTTATGAGAGTTCACACATTTTATTAGCCCAAAATTAGATGTTTCAGGATTTCCACCAAGGCATAAATGCCTCTGGAACAAAACCTTTGTGTCATATTTGTCGAGTAAGCTTTAAATAATTGAAAATCAACATATTATTGCTGACACTTTCAGCAGAATATTTATGCCCTCTGTGATGTACTCTTGTCTATATATTGCAGATGGCAGATGCTATGGAGATGATGATCCTCAGTATCTTGTCTCCCGCCTTACATTGTGACTGGAATCTTAGTGGATGGCAGCAAGCCCTACTCACAACTGTATGTCCACTCATGTTTCTTACCATTTTGATTTTCTTTGCAAAGTCTTTTTTAAAAATGTCACTGTTTTCTCTTATTTTCTGACATTTGTTTTTTGCTAATTATTTTGATGGAAAGAAAAGTGGAACACATGATTTGGATTTGATAAACAAAAATTGGCCATGGTCTTTTCATATAGTCTTACATATAATATTGGAAGAATATTAGAGTTTTCTTTTTATGTATAATTATGATGGGAAAAGATTGACATGTTGTACCCAGTATTTACTTGCCTCAGGATTTGTAAAATATCTCTGGTAAAAAATGATGTAGGAATTAGAATAAACTGATATTGTATTGAGGGTAGCATGCGGTTATTTGTGATGCAGGTTGTATTTGCTGGCATGATGGTCAGTTCAGGAATCTGGGGGAAGATTTGTGACAAATATGGCCGCAAGGTGGAGCTGATTCTCTGCTCATTGTTTACCTTTTATTATGGTTTGCTGAGCGCACTCAGTCCAACTTTTATGTGGATGCTCATCCTACGAGGATTGGTTGGTTTCGGTATAGGGGGCGTTCCGCAGTCGTAAGTATCGTGTAACATTGCAAACATATATTGATATATTGGTCAAAAGAATGAAGATAAAACGTATATTGATATATTACTTAATGATTGGAGTATAAACATACATTAATATATTGGTTAAAAGATTGGAAAAAAACTTTAAATGAGGTTTGTTTATCCCTGTTTACTTTACAAAAATGTTATTAAGGGAGGGAGAAAACTTAATAAATGGAGAAATGTATGGTGACAAATTTTATCAATTTTTGTTTATTACAAGTGTAAGATTAGAAGTGTATGATGACTGCTAGGCAGTCCTATTTGTGGGTAGAATTAATGTGAGGATAATGATGCTATTTCAGAGTGACGCTGTATGCCGAGTTCCTTCCCTCTGCCGCCCGGGCTAAGTGTGTTGTCATGATTGAGGTGAGTCTTATACATGGTGGCTCAAATCACAGTCACAAACTCTAAGTGGATTGCCAAAATTTGTTTGCTTATAGATGCTTTTAAACAAGCAAAAAGATATGCGAACAGATTAAATAATTCCACCTGCAAGAATGCATGTAATATTATTTATTTATTTGGGATTAATCACACCAAGATTACTTAAGGACCATGATCAATCAGTTGAATTGTTTTCACACCATTTCTGTATGATATCATGTTTTTGAGGTTCATGGGTTAATCTTTTTTCTGTTATTGCATCAGTATCTTGTCAATGGAGCATTCAAAGATGATCCTATAAATTAAGCTAAGCTTTTTTTTTTGCAATCTGAGGCAATTTGGCACAGTCACCTTATCTCTGAAAAAATTGCTTGCAAGATTTCTCATCAGCCTTAAATAAAAAGTTGTTCACATTTATGGTTAAGACCTATTTGCAGACACCTTTGCAGACACCTTGAATCTGAGAAAATAATTTAATTCTCAGAAAATCAATAGGATGTTATTGCTTTGGACAAGTAGGCGACAGTACAAAACAAAATGAAGTTTTTTTAGGCCTTTTCACAGTAATTGTGCATGTGATTAAACTCATTTAAAATGACCAGTATACAAATCCATGACACAAGTTATACTTTCTTTACAGATATTCTGGGCAGCTGGGGCGTGTTTCGTTGTGGTGCTGTCGCTATTCACGATGCCCCATCTCGGCTGGCGCTGGCTTCTGGGAGTCTCATCCTTACCTCTCGCCATCTTCACCGTGGCATGCTTCGTAAGTCTCATAACATGCCTCAGCTAAAATGTTTATGTCTGATTCTTGTAATTGATATCACAAAAAATGTAATTAATTTTTTGATTAATGTAATTAATTATAAATAACATAAGGTGAGTGCGAAAAGTTGAGTCCCATGATCATTAATTGTGTCACTCTGATTAAATATAGGTTTTAAATCTTAAAATATGATTTGTGATGTTCATAATGTACATGTATGTTAATAAGTTCAATATAGAGTTATGATTTAGTTGCTCAATAAAAAAGAATGAGTGATAAAGTCAACTGCAAATAGTTGTATCTTAACTCCTAAAAGCATATTCAAATTTTGCTGATTGGCAAAACTTACCATTTTCTTTTCGGGCTAGTGTATGTATCTGCATACTAATTTAATAAAATATATACATATGAATCTTCAGTATGCTCAAGGAAGTAGGTCAAAGGTCACAATTCAAGCATCATTACCGTGAGTTTCAGCTGTACAGAATATTAAAAATGAAGTCATTAAGCCAGGACAATGGGGATGTTGACATCCTTCCCATCTGTTAAGGGCTAAGAGTAAGAACGAGCTTGCAAAGCTAAATGTGAAGCATGAAATTGAACTGTTTTATTATCCAGAGGGAACTCCTAGTTAAGTTTTGGACATAACTTCTGATTTAACGTTGGGTCTCTTTGCTTGCTTTCAGTGGTTGCCAGAGAGTGCCAGGTATGATGTGGCCCGCGGGAAGATGGACAAGGCACTGGAGACTCTGCAACGCATTGCCAACGAAAACGGCAAACCAATGCCCCTCGGTAGACTGGTAGACTCTGCTTGTAAGGTGAGGCTTCATCCCCTTATACATGAGATATTTAAAATATGATGGGGATGATTTCGTGGTAGATTTGTGATAGTGTTAAACTGTTACCTGTATTTCTCTATTGGATGTAATGAAACCTACGGTAAATCAGATTTACAGTAAAGATAAAATAAAATAATTATATTTTAATTAAGAAATTATAAAAAAGATCTAGTAAGACAAGTTGAAGTATATTGTATATCTTGAGATCCTGAGAAAGATGAATAATTTAAATGTGAAATTATTTCTGCAGACGGATCCAAGTGTTGTCTCTGGTGTGACCGATGTAAAAAGAGGTCAGCTGAAAGATCTATTCACCCCTGAGCTACGAGTCACTACTCTTTTATTATGGTTTATATGGTCAGTTCAATTCTTTTATTTGACAGGTGATAGTATCAAAAGCACTTCTAAAGAGTGTAGATTAAAATGCAATTAATATGTTAAATGATTTGTTATGTTTAAAAGTATGGATGTTTCATGTGTTCCATATGGTTCTAGGACATTCCCCACCTGGACATTCCCCACCCGAACATTCCCCACCCGGACAATCCCCACCCGGACAATCCCCACCTAGGACATTCCCCACCTGGACAATCCCCACCTAGGATATTCCCCACCCGGACATTGTATAGATACAAAAAAAGAAATCTAAACTACTTAGCTTAAGTTGATCTATTTGTATCTTATAACTTATAATAAAATTGATATTTCATTTAGCAATTAAACTTAATTAAATTGAATAAAGGTCCACAGGGACAATTAATAGCAACAAACAACAATTAGCTGCATGGTTAGGGAGGGGGGCCCCAAGGAAGTGATGGTGGTGGGAGGGGGTGTATCAAATGGTATATGGAGGCTGAGGAGTGGGAATGATGGTGGGTGGGAAATGTCCGGGTGGGGAATATCCTAGGTGGGGAATGTCCGGGTGGGGAATGTCCGGGTGGGGAATGTCCTTATACAGTTCCATATACAATATATATTTATATATATGTAATGCAGGCCCTCACATGCATTTTAAAATCTATGAAAGGTTACTTGTATTTTTTTCAGGTTAGCTAATGCCTTTTCATATTATGGAATCGTTCTCATGACAACAGAACTCTTTGAAGCAGAGGACAGTTGCCATGGTAAATATAAAAATAAGACAATTTTTAACCAAAAAAAACATTAAATTTTTGTCAAATCTAATGCACTTTGGCATCAATAATTGAACTGTGTAATTTGGATGTGATTCCAGGTGGCACAGATGATGGTGTCAACAAGCTTGCAAACCCTCCATGCCAACTCGCGTGTAAGAAACTCACAACTAAGGATTATACAGACTTACTGTGGACCACCGTCTCAGAATTCCCAGGTAGAATCTCGCAATTTCTAGATTTTTTTAGCAACTGGGATGATGGCTTTCAATTTCTGATTGTTATATCCATAATTGGGCATTTCCCCAGTGACTTATATTTCATTTCAAAAGATATATCTTTAATCTTGATAAAATTTGCATATATATAAAATATATAGATTTAATGCCGATAATTAACCTATTATAGGGATTATTCCGGCCTTATTTGTTGTGTGAGGTATGATAAGAGAACATATTTCATGAATTGTGTGCAAAAACACAGTCCTTACAAAATCTAAGGTCTGATTTCAAAGGTAATTTTATAGCAAACATTTTGTTGGCCATTTTACAAAAAGTTAAATTCATCTTATGATATTTTCATAAAAAAAGAAGAGATAAGTGTTGATTCAGAAAAAATAATCCAGCTCAGCATGATATATAATAAATACACTGTCAGACTCAGCATGATATATAATAAATACACTGTCAGACTCAGCATGATATATAATAAATACACTGTCAGACTCAGCATGATATATAATAAATACACTGTCAGACTCAGCATGATATATAATAAATACACTGTCAGACCCAGCATGATATATAATAAATACACTGTCAGACTCAGCATGATATATAATAAATACACTGTCAGACTCATAAATAAAAGGGGAATATATTCCAATGAAAGGATTGCCTGCTTATGTTTATTTTGTTTGGTTGGTTGATTTTGCCTTTCCACCGGTTATATGTTTCAATTTAAAACACGGAACATAAATTCTTGTTTCAAATCATTCTACACAATGATATCAAATGTTAGCACCAACTCCAGATTTTAAAAAAAAGTCCTCTTTATGAATTGTTTTAAAAATTGGACCCAAAAGTTGTGGGCAGAAATAGTGAAACTGCACTGATGCAGTGGTGCCACCTGGTAGTAAATTGCCAAAGCCAATCACTTAACTTGATGTCAAGACAATGGGTCTCTTAGCAATAAACCTTAGCAATACCTCATAAGAGGTATTGACCTTAGAGAGGGTGATGGAGAGGATAATCTCATTAAATCATATTATTAGTTTATTGTTAAAATTGACAAGTTATGTAATTAAGAATGGATGTCAAACTCATAGCTTTGTGAGATGGTATTTACAGTGTCTGGAATGGGAGAGCTCTTTTCTGTGCCAGACAGTAATAATAATAATAAAAAAAGTAATCTTGGTTCAGCTGATATATATGATTTCTTACCTTTATTCTGAACCAGTTCTGAACGAATCTGTATGATTCTGTTATTCTGAACAAATCTGTATGATTCTGTTACATAATGGCCTCTTGACTTGTCACAAAAGTCATATCAATATTTATAATATTTCACAAATGTTGCTGTAGTTGAATTTATAATAATATCTGGATTATGATGGTATAAGTTTCAAAGTAAATCTTCAATAGCCCCAAATCTGGATTACTCCTCATGATGCAAGGTAAAAATGGCTGCCTTGTTGTGTTAAAATTGTGCAAAATTCTCTTTAAAATTCAGTTTCAGATGACATGTACTTGTTTTTGTATCAGATGAACATGTCAACTTTTTGAGAATTTGGATTTGTTAGTTGAAATACAAGGATAAAAGGAAAAATTAATCTAGCCATTGTTTACCACATGGAACTCCTTAGATTTCACTAAGAATGACTGCGGCTTAGTGTCTAGCTTAGTTATGAGCGTCCAGAATTGATGCAATTATGCTCTGACTGTATTATTATTACCGTACAGAACAGCATGAAATAATTAGATTAGTTCAGATTTTCAGTCTGGCACCATTCGAAGCCATATCTGAGTCAGACCTAATGGACATTTTCTATCAAACAAACAAAATGTTATGTCAAAGTGTGCAGTGGATGATCTGTATAAGTTAATTGCCTTTTTAGTATTAATCATGTTGATAATTATTTCTGAATGGAGTATTTTCTGTTTACAGGTTTATTTGTGACTCTGATCATCATAGAATGGTTAGGCCGCAAGAAAACTATGGCCATAGAATTTGTAGTCTTCTCACTCTTTGTATTTCTAGTCAACATCTGTACGACAAGGTATCTATATTAGCTTTATTAACAGATTTTGTTTAATACTCAAGAAGGTTTTAAATATTATTATTTATTAGAAATTGTTTTCAAAATAAAGATCTTATGCTAATTATATTTAAAAGGTAAGGATATTATTGCCAAGAATTAATTAATGAGTTTTGTTCCTAGTGTGCCACAGCATTTGTTTGATTAGTATTTGTTTTTGTTTTTCAGGACAGTTATGACATTTTTCCTGTTTGTAGCAAGAGCTTTCATATCTGGTGCCTTCCAGACAGCTTATGTATACACTCCTGAGGTAAGCATTTAATTATTTACGCACTTATTTTATCTCCAATCATTCCACTATAGTCACGAGTTTATAATGATAATTATGTTAATAAATAAATTTTCAAGTGACTGACTAAACATATCTTTAATCATGTTAATGGTCATTCCTAAAGTGGTTTCTGCAGTTACATTTACCATGATTATACTTGTGTGACAGTCAAATCAATCTTGCTGGAAGATAGAATGGTACATTTTCTTCTCTCATTTTTCAGGTGTACCCAACAACGACACGTGCATTAGGCTTGGGTTCCTGCAGTGGAATGGCAAGGATAGGTGCTCTTGTTACTCCATTTGTTGCTCAGGTCAGTAACTAAAGGTACTAAGAATGGAATCTAAATCTTGAAATGAAAAGTAATAAAAGATGAAAGTTTCGCACACCTGTGTGTCCTACAAACAACCTTATTGATTAAAAATATTTATACTAATTTTTTTTAATTGATTTTTAACAATGGAGCTTAAAATGAGTTTAAATCATGTTCTGAAAATAGCTTTATGGTCTACATTACAGGTGATGTTACGTGAGTCTGTGAATCTTGCCATTTCCATATATGGCAGTGTGTGTTTATTAGCTGCTGTCGCTTCCATGTTGTTGCCAATAGAAACCAAAGGAAGGGAGATGAAGGTAAGTGATGAAAAGCACCAGGCAATGCAAGCACTTGGCATATTCATGATCACAGTTTAAAGCTCTTGGATACATCAGCTTACTGTTTAAGATGGTAAACATCAACAGAATTGACCATATTTTAAGAGATCAAAGGTTATCCAAAGAATTAATGTGGTAACTGCTATAAATATAGAATATTTGTAGTTTAAGAAGTTAAAATCAAATAAGAAATGTATTTCTGAATGCCAAAAGTTACCTTATATACAGAGGTAAATTTTATGAAATCAAGACATTTAGAGAGAATAAAAATAAGCTATTGTGTTGATGAACAATTAAAGGTCTGTAGCAAGATACAGTTAATTCATACCAATGATGCATTTTAAGATGCCCCAGGTTGCCTACTCATCCTCACATTCTGGTTTATTCAGTATCTTTTTTTCTCAGTTTTTTTACTGAGCAGGCTTTCATAAAGAAATTAATATAATCATTTTGGAGCATGTTTTTCATATATGTCTCAGCTAAATCACTATAACTCTGGTTTATTCTTTGACGGAGTCCTTGCCCCCCCCCCCTCCTGAATTCAACCAGGGAGTACATGTATATAAAAGATCCAAGTGGGATGTCAATAGTCAACTATATATTATATGTTTCAGGATTCACATCTTCCCAGCAAGACAGAGAAGATGGAAGGGGGACACTGATACGAGCTCCAGTTAGGACTTACTACTGATGAAAATTACTGAATACTGACGCATTCCTGCATCTTCTATGTTCAGTCTCCGTGGGGGAATAGCCATGTGTTCTGAGTGTGGTGAGAATAATGGCAATTTCCTCTCTCATCATGGAAACATGTGGTATATTGATGGAATCACTTTTGTCTTCAATATCAATTGCGAATGTCTTCAAACAGTGCTTGTGTTTTGAATATCTAGACTGTGTTTATTCTTCAAGAACGCTGGCAATTTATGGATTGTGTCTGAGCTATGATGATCTTTGTGAGGCTATCTTGCTATTTAGAAATTGTTCTCATTTTAAAATATCCAATACATTGCACAAGAATTATATCATGATCATTTTGTCAGATATGGATATATATATCTTTTTCAATTTGAAAATTAATATTACAGTAATATATTACTTTTTCAATATCATTGAATGCCTTTTTATGATTTAAAATCTTTTAACACTTTTAAAGTATCTGGTTTTGATGTTGAAGTAAAATTTTCTATGGAACCATTGATAATGTCATTTACAATGTTTTTGGTGCCATTGATTTTTTCTTTTTGTTTTTTTTTTGTGAGGGACAGGGGTAATACATGGAGACAGTATAACTACAGTGATATCCACACCATAGAAGATGGTGTAATTTTCCCAGAAGCAAATCCTAACTGTTGACATCTGTCACAAATTTTGCATTTTACTACTCCTCAGATCTCATATTTAGATGATAGAAATATCACATTAGAGTCATTACCAACATTTAAATCATGGGAAATCTTTCATGTGAAATGAATTTCATCTTCTTGAAAATGTTGTGATTTTTGATAAAAAGTGATATCTGATATTCGATAGAAGTTTTTTAATTCTCCTAAGGAGGGGTAGATTGTTAGCAGGATAATCAATACCAGATTAACCTAATTGCTATGACATGCAGTTAACATTTGGTAACTGGATAGCTGTTTTGGGTGAATCTATGCCAGGAGTTCTTGGTGAAATGTTAAACCAGACTCTCCCAAAAATGTGTCAGATGAGACCGAGATCTTAAAAGAGTTTGATCAATTACTTTATTTTTTAAATGAATCTATAATCATTACGAACATTTACACTTTTCCAAATGCCATTTATGTGGCTGTCAAAAGCCTGTTTCTGACAATCATCAGTTTATGATTACCTAAAACCTATGTTCCTTGGTCACATATAGTAGATCTTTAATATTTGTTGAAAGCATTATTACAAGGGCAGCTCACTTTGCCTGTAGGTGCAATTTCTGAACTCGAGTCAATAGAATGAGAGATCAGCACCCAATTGGGCCATAATATTATAGTGTTTCAGGTTTTAAGGGTATATCCCTAAAGATCGATATAGGTCAGATATTTTTTGTGAATAACTTTCATTTTTGAGAAATGAAACAAAGAAGTCAGAAAACCCTCACACCTCAAGTTTGGGCTCAGCTGGGTTGGGATCATACACCAGAATTTATTTTCTTGCCTCAGAATATATCCAGATATAGAGATAATTTGTTCAGTACCTATCACTATCAACCATTTGAAAATCATAAGGATGCCATGGTTATTGGCTCCAGAGAATTGTTTTTTTTACCAATGATTTAATATGTAAAATGCATTGATAATGCATGGATGATGTAACACAATATTGTGATAGCTATCTTTTCTTTTTTGGTGAAAATGGGTTCTTATAGTTGTAATGTAATGAAACAACCTGCCAAATATATCAAAGTAATGGAGTGTACTTAGCAAAAAAGATATATAGTAAGAAATCCTATTCACACTTGTGCTGCTGTGCAAATGTAGAACAGACTTTATTTACACAACCAAGTTTTATACAGTTTCATGTGCATATTTTCTATAGCTTTATAGAAATAGAGATAAATTAAAAACACTTGTTTCTCATGAACTCTCTGAATTTATATATCTTACCACCTGCTGACACTGAAATTCCCTCTGAAACCTTGAATTGAAAGACTGAAGGCAAACTGTGTGGGAGTTAGGAGAAACCGGTATTTTTGTTTAGTATGAATTATTGTAAATACCAAGATGAGTGTACTTACTGTGGTATGCCTGTACTGTGCCAAATATGACTATATTAACCAATTAATGAAATTATTCCATGGTATGAATTATGTTGTTTGAGCTCTTGTGAAAATTATTTTTGAGATTTCCTGGAGCTGGAAGTGTAGGACGCTACTGTGAATTATATCAAAAATATTTATTACAGTTTATTGAAACAAAGTTTGTGAAAGGTTATGATGAAAAGTCTTTAAATTAATTATGTTATGTATTTTTTATTTTCATGTAACAAGATAACGATTTTTATCCTGGCTTTATTAGATTTTCTATAAAAAGAAATCTGTAATTTTAGGTTATAATAGATTTATGAGTGTAAAATATTGCTCAGATGTGTTCTGTTGCATGTTAGGAAAATATAACAATTATTAGTTAATGGTAATGAGTAATATTGATTATTAGCCAATGGTAACAATAAATAGCATTTCAAGCATTATATATTTTAGAGTCAAAAATAATTTATTATGTAAAGAATTATTTATTAGTGTGATACATATTTTCATGTTATACAATAAATGTAAGATATGTACAAAGATAAAGTCACTGAGATGTTTGTCATGATTTTATTCAATATGGCCGAAAGTTGCATCCAGGCATCAATAGTAAGGTGCTCTAGACTGGTGCCGCCCTCTGGTGCCGCCCTCTGTGTATCCATGTTATCGATGTTCTTGACACTCGGCGGGGGACCAGTCTATAAGGTGCTCTGGAATAGAATTTAAATGGTCATATATGAAGAAAAATTCAGAAATGTTCACAAATGTGAAAAAAAAATAATAATCAGCAAAGTGGTTAGGCCATTGCCTTATGTTTTTATGTATCATGATTCTCTGAAGTTAAATGATTTCATGTACCCTAATATTGTTTTTCCTTATTTAAAAAAACTTCAATTGTCCCTTTTTAGCTATACTGACTATGTTGACATAGACTTTCTATATTGACTATGCTGGTATAGCTTCTGCAGTGATTGGGGGAAATTTTCTGTCAATTTTGATTCTCTACACTGAAACTACTGGCCAGAGTTCTTAGCAATTAGTAGGAAAGATGTATGCTCAGGGGACCAATTCTATCTATTTTCCATTAGACTCAGATTTTTGTCCATTTCATTATGATTTTTTTTAAAATCTGATAGCTATCATTGAGTTGCCTAGGAGGCTGCAATTTTAAATAAAATTACAAATATAAGCCAATGAGAATCAAGATAAAGAATGGGGCCAAATTCAATATGTAATATGCATTTTGATTGATCATCTGCTGAATGTTCACAAACTTTACTAAAAACAATGATCAGTACAGCTCTTAGGCCAATGACCAATGTTTACGTAAAATATTGACAAGAGATGTGCAGATGTGATGGGTTCAACATTGCACAATTGGGGTCTTTCACAACAGGAAAATATGAGGTTTTCAAATTATCAAAAGATTAAATTCACGAGAACCTATGACATATTGAGATAGACCTTTCCCAAGCCAGAACAATTTAACTATCAATTATAAAAAAAAGATTCCAGTCATAGTCTTGGTATTAATTAATGCTTCCTTGAAAGATAAATGGGCCATCCCAAGGGTAGATATGCTGAAATATCCCCGGGGGGGGTACTCTCATAGTCAGCGTTACCGGGGAAGCTGGGCTAAATAGGGTCCTTTTCGCTGATATTTTCCCTAAAACAGGTTAAGATATTTCATCATTTTCCCTAAAACAGGGTACTATTTTTTCAAATTTCTCCCTAAAACAGGGACCACAATCCCCCTTTCCAAATCTCCCCCTTCTGCATCATCCCTAAATGAGGGTATAAAAAATTCAGCTAGTCCTAAATCAGGGTACCAATAATGTTAGAATATTTCCCTAAATCAGGCTCTGGGGTTTTCAGTTCCATCTGGGTTAAGATATTTTATCATTTTCCCTAAAACAGGGTACTGTTTTTCAAATTTCTCCCTAAAACAGGGATCACAATCCCCTTTTCCAAATCTCCTCCTTCTGCATCATCCCTAAATGAGGGTATCAAAAATTCAGCTAGTCCTAAATCAGGGTACCAAATTTCAGCTAGTCCTAAATCAGGGTACCAATAATGATAGAATATTTCCCTAATTCAGGCTCTGGGGTTTTCAGTTCCATCCCAGCCTCCGCGGGTTAAAATCATGAGAGTACCCCCCCCCCCCCCCCCCCCCCCCCGGGGAAATATCCAAGAATAGCCTGAGCAGAGTCAAGATTATTCATGAGACTTGCTGATTTCCATCGTAGCTGTCATGGTCAAATGTGGAAAACTCCGTATTTTAAAGATCTTGAATATTATTGTTTTGGAATAATAGTGTGCTAATCTGGTGTACTCAATGCCAAAATGAGTGTTGTTTATATTAATTATTGGCAAATAATAATAGCATCTAGGATAGTTTCAGTTCATGTTTTTATTTATACATGGTTCTCTATATAAGGTCAATCTTAACCCATTTTAGTACATGATTCACAATATATTGCAAAGGAAAAGATTATGTAATAAAACTTGTTTCAAGACCTGTCCTCAGGGCTATGCCGTGCGTTTTTGTTCATTTTTGAATGAGCAAAAAATATGAAGAGATCGTCAGTAAAGAGACAGTGATTCGTTATATGATGTCATAGTGATATTTATTATGCATAGACTCATAAGATATCACCAGATGGCACCACGGTTCGATGTAGGGTGATAAATTGGTCCAAGTGGTGGAATGACAATTTTTTGGTGATTCTGTACTCTTTTAAGGTATCTTTACTGCTGTGAAACCCAAGTTCAAAGTAAAAGCATACAATGCTATGAAATCAACAATGCGAGGCCACTGTTAATTTTCATGTTAATTTCCCCACATGAGAACCTCTTTAAGCTAATTACATAACAGGGTCAACTGATTTATACCTCAGTCACATTTGCGCCGATTTCAGTAAAGATGCCCGGCCGATGGGTATTTTTTACAAAATCGGCAGGCATTTCAGATTGCCGTGCGGGCACCGGGAGATCATCGGCCACAATTGGGCATCTTTAAGACGTCGGGTGGGTCATCGGGAACTTTTATCTTGAACATAAAAGTTGCCGGCGTTTCCCCGATGTCTTATCAGCAAATATCATCTTAAAGTGCACGGCAGGGTCCCGGCAGTGTCCCGCAGGCACATCGGCAGATTATCTTAGGGCTGCCGGTGGCATCGTGCGGTGAAAATAGGATTATATTTATTTTATGTGTTCATAGACCATCGTCAGATGATCGCACGGGCTCCCTGCGATATATCATAGACGTCTTTAAGATGTCTTTCAGACGTCTGTCCAATGAGACAGACGTCTTTAGGATGTCTTTCAGACGTCTGTCAATGATTCAGACGTCTTTAAGATATCCTGCAGACGTCTGTGTCATTCAGTCTTGCACGTGCCGTGCGGTGCCCTTTAATAATGTGACCACAGCTACGGCATATCTCAGATTGTTGCTTATAAACTCCCCGGCGCCCGGCAGACTGTGAAGTCGGCCGATTGTTACTGCCCGGCCGGCGCCCGGTGCAAATGTGACTGAGGCATTAAATAACAATTGTCAACTAGCTCTGATGGCATGTATTTCCCGTCAAAGAAATCAAGCACATTTTCAACATCTATTCGGCCATATTAATTTATATTAGGAGTGAACTCATTAAGTATATATAAATATATTAGCTCCCTGTGAAACCATCATCCTTTTGGACAACTTTAAGTTCTACAGCAAAATACACAAGCACGACTAGCTGACAATTGGTATTTAAATCAGTTGAATCTTTTATTTTGCTAAGCATAGTGACTCATATACCAAAATGTTGATTTTAATGGACTATTGGATGCAGCTTGACAAGACGATTTAAACAAGGTTTCATTTAACAAAATTGAAGCAACAGTTATCATTCTAGTGCTTTTTCGGAACATTGACTTATATTAGGAGCAAAAATAGCCAAATAGCCCAAATTACAGGGATGGAATATTCATAAATCATATGTTAAAGACTTCTATTTGATTTAATCGAAGCTTTTGATCTAGATAAAGACATTTCACTGAGAAAAGTAGAGTCCAGAATCAATTTCCGGTTTATATTGAATGTCAAACTTTAGAAAAAAGGTATTTGGACATGGTTTTTTATGAAACAGTATCAGAAAACCAAGAGAATCGCCAAATATTTCACCCAATTACAACATGTCCCAACAATTGTATTCTAAGCTATATTGCCTTACTCTTTATCTCTTATTTCAATTATCAATTCCTTACTTTTAATTCTCTCATGAATTGAAATAGAGTGAAAAATAGATAAAAATCATAATAACATATTTTCAATTTCTTAATTAATAAATCTTCGTTTATTACATCTCCAAGTTTGAATATTTTTAATTGTAACTAATTGTAAGTTATCTTTTAATGTCCTAATAGTACTAATAGTACTGCCTCACAGATTTGCAAGGACAATGGTTTATAACCTTTAGGCACGGGCCTCAGCTCATATGATAGATTGTATCATGAATTCAATTTCGGCATGGCCGGGGATCGAACCCACAACTTATGAATCGCCACAGAGGAACTGATGCCACTCAGCTTGTGCTCGACCCAACTGCGCCTAAAACAGGAATTGAGATGTTACATATGACATGGTCTGTTGTTTTAAGTGACTTGGAGTGAGTTTTGTGATCATGTGCCATTTGCCAAAAGGTTTGAGTAGTTCATCTTGATCACGCAGTACTGTTCAAGATCAACCAAAAGTGTGTACCCGCTCACATAGACACTGATCACTTGGATGTATTGTCAATGCCTCCGTAATACTTCTTTTGTTTCAAGTTATGACTTGCGGCCGATCCTAAACGTACCTTTTAGCAAAAATCCTATCGCGGAGGGTATTAGGTACCCTCCATAGCAGGACTTCTCTATCACATCAGTCCCTTCCACCAAAGCTATGAAGGTGCGCACAGAATTGACCGCAAATCATCAGTATTCATAAAATTCTGCACTTTGAACTGATTGGCGGGGGATAAATGCTGACTGAATTAGATTCTGTAATTAGATGATCATGGTCAATTCAGATTTGATGATATTTTTATGAGCAAGGCAAGTATTTATAACTTAGAATGGTATCAAATATGGGGCAATGACTGGAGAGGCTAGTAATTGAATACCACCTAGTATGTAATGCATAGTAACAATACAGATAAGTATTATATATTTCAATTTTGAAACTGCTTGTGATGATTATTAAACAACCAGAACATGAATGTCAGAAGTGAAATCAATGCTCAGTCATTTCTCCTCCAATGTGTCACCTAAAGTAAATGGCTTTGTCTGTTCACTGGTGAAGTTATTGATTTTGAAATTTGGAGAAATTGTGATTGATCTCATTCACCATGTGATAGTGGAATAAAATAATCATTCATGCACTGCTAACAATTTACTCTGATATATGTACTCAATTCAGTTTCAGTGCTTCGTGAGTCCATATTTTAAAACAGATAAGGTATGGTCACCTTATCCTATACTTAATCTTCTATAACACCAGCGAATGATTTTTGTTCTCCCAATGAATCTGAAAATGTGCTTCAAGCCATGGTTCATCTCAAATAACTGATCTGCAGAATTGTAAGAATTATTTGTGAAACAAGTGAATTTGGAACTCTTTCCTTTAAACTTCAAAATTATGATAGCTATGATTTTGGAGAAACCTTTTCTTATTTTGCATGGACTTTGATTTGCCCAATTTTATAAAAATAAATAAATAAATATTAGTAGCTGTTATATTGTATTGTTACAAAAAAGTAAATTGTTTCCGCTTGCAATATATTCTCAGGTAGAACATTCTAATCAAAGTCATGTCACATCAATGTTGACATTTCTGATATTATTTACTTCGTATAATTAATATTTGCTTGAGTCCAACAAGAATGTTAAATTCAACATACTTCAGGCGGTAGGAAAGTGATGATCAATACTATTTCTATAATATATAATTTATATTTAGTGTTAGCTGTGCTCAAGCCACTTCGTATATGAAATAATATTTGAACGGGCTATATCTCACGTCATATAATCCTAATAACAATAGGTATGGCCTTTGTATCATAAGCTGAATTACTTAGGAGCAAGAATATCATATAAAATAAGCTTATTTTATCATATTAATAATGTGTATATCAGTGATGGGACATTTTGCATATGTCCTAGTAAGTTTATCTCTAATAGAAGCAAGTTCGTTTTCGGTTACTCACAACTGGCTGAAGATAATTCCTCCCATACCAACGGAAACAGAAACTCTGGATCTATCAAATAACATATTAACAGAAATCGGAGAATTTAGCCTGAATAATGTGACATCTTTACATGAGGTAAATATTGAGAACAATCTGATTCATTTTATTCATCCAAATGCCTTTTTACATCAAATCAATTTGACCAAACTCCAATTAAATTCGAATATACTTGATGAAATGCCTGATCTTCAGCTTGTGGCTGGATCCCTGGAGTGGTTGTATCTCAGTGAAAATCTGATAACCAATGTTCATCTCAACTATTTCAACAATTTTTCTAAACTTGTATATTTAGATCTGAGCAGAAATCATCTATCTTTCATATTCGGGGATGCTTTTATTGGCTTAATAAACCTAAGTTATCTGGACATTTCCAATAATTATTTAGAGTCATTGCCTTGCTTCAGTTCGGGTGTCTTAAACAGGCTGAAATCTCTCCAACTGAACAACAACAATATAACATCTGCCACTGGACATTGCTTCATTGGTTTGAAACAAATTGAGACTATCAATCTGATGAATAATGGCATTTCTTATGTGAACTGGAACATTACAAGTGAAGAACTGAGCGCTGTACACCTATCTCATAACAAAATCACACATTTCCCTGAGATAGGTCAAAATAAGCAATATGTTAAGGAACTCATATTGGATCATAATGATATATTGTGCGTTGACACTATCGTGCTGAATGGATTTACTAGACTGGAACTCATGAATCTCAGTTATAATCAACTGCAAGAATTTTATGTAGATTCATGTAATTCTAGTTTCCACTCAAGCTTCCACGTTCCAGAATTTGTCAAACTGCAGGAATTAAATCTTGGCAATAACTATCTTGAGGTATTTCCAGATTTAAGCAGGGCGTCGAAACTTGTAATAATTCGTGTTAATGATAACGAGCTCACAGAAATTCCTGGACCATTCCTGACTGATTTGAACCTTAAGGAATTAGACATATCTGGAAATAGGATGAATTCATTCCCTGATTTATCATATATAGGATCCAATAATTCAATAACAGAGATACAATTAAATGAACACAATATCAGCTCATTGCAGGGAAGAGAATTTGATAAACTCAACCTCCAGATTCTGATTCTCAATGTGGGTTACATGTATAACTACTCTGGGTTTAAAACAGCTCCAAACATTACACATATGTTTAACAGTCTTCTTAAGCTTGAGCTGATTGGTAACCCACTGTCATCATTGTCGTTCCTCCATCTAGAACCTGGTCAGGTATGGAAAATAAAATCACTGAAACTATCAAGTGGGAATCTGCATGAGGTTCCTGGCATGACATTGCGCTTTTTACCAGACTTGGAAACATTTGATATCAAGGGTAAATTGTCTAAGTTCCCTAATCTAAGTATCATTGGAAATAGATTGAAATACGTGAGACTGCGGGATTGTACGTATTCCACGATTGAGACATCCCATCTTAATGGACTGTCATCTCTTAGATCATTAATTATACGAAATGGCCACTTGTCCCTCTTCCCCTCCTCTTCTTTGCTGACGATGCCATCTCTTATACTGTTAGATTTAACAGGAAATGAAATATCCTCATTGATGGAGCCAATGAAAACTTCTCAGACCTCTATCATGAATATAAATTTAATGGACAATCCCCTGCATTGTGATATAGATCTATGCTGGATGAAAGAAGCTAAACAATTCAACATTTCACTGGATCACAAGCCATGCTTCTTACCGACCAACCTCGTAGATAAAAACTGGCACGCCATCACACGCCTGGAACTTGGCTGTATAAGTGAGTATATATATATATATATATATATATATATATATATATATATATACTGTATATATATAGTATATATATACTGTATATATATATAGTATATATATATATATATATATATACTGTATATATATAGTATATATATACTGTATATATATATAGTATATATATATATATATATATGTATATATATATATATATATATATATATATATATACTATACTATTTATATATATATATATATATATATAAATATATATATATATATATATATATATATATATATATATATATATATATATATATATATATATATATATATACCAGAAAATACTGGAAACAAGTATTTTTCAAGTATTTTTCAAAATGTTTTTTTTTATTATATAGTGTTATATTGCCAACAATGCGCATGCATTTCTCACTTCAGAAATATGATGCGAGATATGTGCTACGTTCAAGTGAAAAGTGAATGTTATGGATGATCTGCCTTACTATACAATTCATTGATATTAAAGATCTGTAAAAGGGTGGCAATACTTCATTTATTTAACCTGGTTCATATTGCAAGCTTATCAAAATTGTGATAATCCATAATGCATCTAATTAAAATGATATTTGCTATTTTTAGGTTATTTTCAAAAGACCATTATAGAAAAAGGCTTTGTAGCATTTAAGATGTTTGGATCTGGGCCATTCGATGAAACACTCCGCCCTTTTGAAGTAGCAACAATGCTGTCAAAGGAATCGTGTGCCGCATTCTGCCTAAGCAAGGACATTTGTCAAATGTTTTCTTTCGACAGTTTTGATACCCATACCCATGACTGTGGTATTTATCATTAACATTCTATGAATTAATAAAAACTGAACGTGACTGACTGAACCATAATAATATCAATAACACAGGTTACAATATATTCTCCTTTGTAAATTGATTGAATATTTAAATTAGCATACTAGTAGTCTTCACTGGCATCACAGTGCTAAACTAGAATTAAACACATCTCATTTCACATATAAAGTAGCTCATCGACAAGAGTATGCTATATGAGGCAGTTCTCGGAGATCACCCCCAAAAGCATTCATGAAATGAGGTTTTCAAGCATTTTTTTCTTGCATAATATAAATGTTTATACTCCAAACTCTGTAAAATTGCATGTGACCGCAGTCGTTTCATGAATGCTTTAAGTTTCTTTCAGCAGACAATAGGCACTTAGTTGTACATTTTGTTACATGTTATGATATGGCAAATTGATGTCATTGTTATGGTGAGAAAGTTATTACAACAAATGCACGTGAAAGTTTTTTTCAGCCAGCCACGTGAAATCAACAACCTGTGTATGGTTGTGACAGCTTGATTTGTCTGATATAGAGGGCCTCATACCGTTTGCGCAGCTGCACGCGGATTATACAAACGACTTGCGGAACAGTGGCCACAATTTCATGGCATCATTGGCAGATGTAGTATGTGAATCTACCTTAACAAATATTCAAATATATATATCTCATCAATTATAAGAAATCATTTTTGATAAACTATTATTTCTTAAATTTCTGAAGTATATCATATGGAAATATGAGAAGTTGAGACTTGCATTTTATCAAATTTAGAAGCAAAATCTAGTATATTTGTATTATATACAAATAAAAATAGATGAAAAATATCTGTGTAAATGTATAATCTGTATAAAAATATTTATGTATAAATGATGTATCTGAACTTATGTTCTCATAATAAATTATTAGTATAGAGAGATGATACCAAACAGAGTCTGAAAATAACTATGTAAATGTATAATCTGTATAAAAAATATTTATGTGTAAATGATGTATCTGAACTAATGTTCTCACAATAAATTACTAGTGTAGAGAGATGATACCAAACAGAGTCTGAAAATAACTGTATAAATGTATAATCTGTATAAAAATATTTATGTTTAAATGATGTATCAGAACTAATGTTCTCACAATAAATTACTAGTGCAGAGAGATGATACCAAACAGAGTCTGTCTTTTGCGATGTAGTCGCGGGAACAGGTGTGTCTTTAAGTGTTTCGCCAGGACATTTTCACAGACACTTGTCCTTATCTCATTTGGGAGATCATTTCAGAGTTTAGGGGCAATTATCCAGAAGGACCTGTCCACTACTGTGTGCGGAGAACTATAAGACTGTAGAATGATGTTGTCAGATGAGACAGTTCAAAGCTGATGACGAGGGCAAGGTACCGCTCTACCAGGCCATTGTGTTCCACGTATAGTACCAGCTTGTTTGCTACTGTCCGTTCAGTAAGTTTGTATGTATGAATATATAAGCTACACATTCACAATCCAGACACTATTATTCACTCGACCATGATGAAATATGTAAAATTTGTGATTATTTTGATGTAATTTTCATGCCTTTTGTGAGAAGTCAAGAAGTCATTATACAAGAGAATAGAACCTGGATTCATTCAGGTCAGTTCAGAATAATGGTATGATCTAATAACACTCGGGTATGCTGCGATCACAGTCTGGTACCCTTCTCTTTATTATCTAGTATGCCAATATATGGCGAAGCCCTTCTAAAAGCTGGTGCTGCTGGCGTTTGTATTTGGCGGGACTTTGGTACGACGGCAGCATCTATATTGATTATTGTGTGGGGCGAAGTACCAGGCACTGCAGCTGTTGTCAGCAGAACTGCTCAATGGCGTCCAAAATGGCAGAGATGCGACGTTGACATCATAGAGATGATTCCCCTTTTTAGATGGTAGATTTGCAGCAAACTGGAATAGACTTGCGGTGAACCACATATTAACATAACAGGTAAGTGTGCGACCATAAAGAAATCTGGAACCTTAAATTGTTACTGTGAAAGCAGGTTTTTTTGGGAGCGTTAAGGCCAGATCATCATCTTAAAGCAGTATCAATAATGTGAATGAATCAGTTTTACTATGCCAAATGCACGTGATAATCATTGGTAATTTATAATATAAACATTTCCTCTGGAGAAGTCAATGGCTGCTTACTGATGACAATCACTGCACAAAATCTGTCACGTGCCTTAATAATCTATAAAATTGCAAAGTAAAGCGCATCAGTGAAACGCCATTACGCAATACCTATTAGTTTACTAAGGTCAATGACCATGCGCAGGACAGCTTTCCATCGCGTTTTGTGGAATATCGACCTGTTAATTTTTCAATCATGAAAAGAGTGTATATTTTCTGTCATCTATCTTGTGGTGATATTGCTACGTTATTTGCTTACATATTTGCTCTATGTACGTCGAACAGGGAAAATCTTAATCTCCATTTAAACTCAAATATATACATTGTTTTACAGAGTATCTGACCAGTTTTAAAAAGATCATTTGTGTTACCATTAATCTAAATACAAATTGACAGACAGTTGCATTCCATTATTTTTCACGTCTCCTACTATTAATATTTAACCACCATTTAACCACCATATATCTAAAGTAATAAGAACAGAGAAAAGATAATCAAGGTAAGTATTGGTGGAGAATACAAGCAGTATATGGATGCATAGAATAGGGCTTTAAAGTTATACAACAAGAAATATTTCAGATTATTATACTTCAGTTATGATACTCTGTTTTCAGATAAAGGTTCTGTCCACTATAAGTGAGTGTTTATAAAGATGTCCCGGATCCCAATATCAAAGGAGTTAGCTGTTCTATACTTGACATCTTCATACATGAAAACTGGGTGAAACATAATCAAAGGAACACTACATCACCTGCAGAGCTATAGAATAAGCCCATCTCAAGTTGACTACGTGCATTAAGGAGGCCATCTTTATTTTTTTTAAATAAGCTGACACTTTACATCAGTGCAAAAAAGAAGAAGAAAAGCAACCTGCAAACATGAATGAGCAGATATCAGTGATGTGCATCTCGGCCATCTTCCTGCTGCTGGTGATGAGTTGGGACAAGCTTTCAATCTTACAAGAAGCAGCTGAGCCTATCCTGGGCCCTCTGTATAACAAAACCCTCTCCTGGATTCCCAACATCAAAACTACAGACATAATAAACGTGCTCACCTATCCATTCTCTCTTGTTGTTAACATGTTTGTGAATACTTACAGCACCACAGCAGACTCTGTGTCGCATTTGTGTAGATACGCGATGATTGCTATCAACTATTTCTACAAAGAACTGGCCCACCTTTATAGGGCTGCGCCAACATTTCTGCCATATGTTTGGGAATTGTTATCCTCAAATATAGTCACTAGCATGATTGTGGACGTTTTCAGTGTTATCCTTGCTTTTATCAAATACATTTTTATTGTCCCTATTCATGATATGTTGGTTGACCTCTTTGCCTGTGATAAGCCTGTGTAAATGTGCCTAATATTAATATGCAAAAGTGTAAAGTCGGTTATCCTAGAAATATAACAATATCATGAACAGTTGGTAGCACTTGCTTATGAAATTGTGTGAATGTTAGAAGTATTGCATTATCATAAATTAAATTATTTGTTGCATGTCAGTGATATAGTTAAAATGGTTAAAAACACTTACTTAAAATGAATCAATATTTCAGATATCATTCATATGAACAAATAATATATACAATTTTAACATAATTTTGAAAAAATATTCGAAAATGTCTTCTTATTCTGTAAGTGTTTGAGTATGATTATCTGGTGGCAGCAATCTTGTCAAGAGGATTATAGTAGTAGCAGCCAATCTGAAGAAACTTTTCAAATTTATTTTCAAATAATGGCATTCTATATATCAGTACAATTATGTGCCACAAAGTACATATTATCATATAGATCCCTTATTCATAATTACTAAGGCCACGGGCCGTGGCGCAGTTGGTTAGAGAGCCATTATTAACAATATTAATAATTAACTTATTTGCACTAGTTCCTCTGTGGGGATCCAAATGTCATGGGTTCGATCCCAGGCCATGCCGAGATTGAACTCATGATACCATTTCACACATGAGCTGAGGCCCGTGCCAAAGGGTTAACCCGTTGTCCTTTTAAATTTGTGACCGGGTGGGTTGTCATGTCAAGGACCTATGATATGACAATTCAGTGAGGCAGCAATATATCTGCTACAAGTAGGTCTCATCACGAAATGACTGAGATAATGTTGAAAGTGATGTAAAACACCAAACAAACAAACAAATCATTATCAGTAACCAAAAACGGTAGATATGCCCTCACACCTGTGATAAAAGGCAGGTAGAAAATATATCCCACTTGGCCTTGTTGAAAACAAAAATATTTTGCCAATAACATTTGATAAGTATTTCATGAAGAATTGCTCAGCACACCATGAATTAAATGTAGTAATTTTGAGACTTCATCCAACTATGATACACTTACATCAGATTCTACGTTCGAGACCAGGATACAATTACTCATTCCAAGAAGTTACACGAATTTCATATTTTGGGGGCAACAGACTCACAAATACAAGGGTCTGAGGTGTGGAAAAAGCTGGTAAAGAGGATCTAGTGCTCTCCAAATTGTGTTTTTGTGGGAGACAGTCACCACAGTATTTCACTATTTGATGATACATTAACATGTGTGTGTATATGTTATACCTTGGAGTACTTTATACTCCAAGGGTATACAATCTATTGGCACTGAAGAAATAGAGATACTTAATGCTGTAACTCATATAATCGATCCTTTCATTCTGTCCAGTTTTTAGCAGAATATTTTTTGTCGTAATAATTTAGATAAAAGGGAAATCCTTAAAGATGCTATTTTGATAATCTTGTCAATGCTATTAACATTGTACTTTGTAAACTTATACAACATACATTGTTGATTTATTTACTACCAAATTAAAAAAAACATTAAGTTTGAATGTGTTTTCATATTGAAACATATTGTGATAAGTTTATCATGTTCCTTCCAAGCCACTTTTATATTCTCCTCTTCATATATTATCTGATCTTCTATTTGTGATTATCATATTGTTAATTCTTTCGTGATATATTTGTATATTGCCACTGTGGAAATATTTTCTTATGTACAGTTGTAATATTGTGATATTTTAATGGTTTCCTTCCAAACTATGTTTAAACCACCTTATCCAAAAGGCGTGTTGATATTTCATATGGACCTCTGCGTAGCTTTACCCAACTGGCAGCAAGCAGCCTATGTTAATTACAAATCACGAATTTCAGTGTCTGGAACCAGACAGTATTCAATTGTGAGTATCTAGTAATGATTTCATATTATGTCCTGTGTCTTTTAAAATGACTGACATCACTCAATTTGGATAAAAATCTTTAATGGATGTTGAACTTTTTGCAAAGAGAAACTATGCTCTTAATAATCATCTTATTCCTTACATGTATGTCTGCTCTTAAAACAGTCTGTCCCACTGTTTGTAACTGTCTATATTTTCTTTGATTAAAGAACTTACATAATTCTTAAGGCCTTGTCTCTTATATATATTTAATGCATGATCCCAATTGTGCTTCTCATAACAAGAAATGTTTCGTTTAAAGAAAGTCATTTACGATAAGAAATATTTGGTGCAAATACATTTTGGTTCAAATGCGTTAATGGCAGAAGTGTGCTTGCTGTGCTATTATTATGAAAGAAGACTTTTCATGATTAAGATGAACAGTGTGAGATATTTGGAAAATTATACATGATTTGCCAAAAGCGCCTGTTGGGAGCATACAAACTGATAATGTTTTTCTCATTATATGACTTTGATTTTGCTAAAAAAAAAGATCCCAACATGATGATTTCACCTTTGTTTATTGTATGGAGTCATTATTTTTTATAATTTCTATCAAAACAAAAATTGTTTCAATTTTGTATGTTCCGATGTGCATATTGCTAAAATAAAACTTCAAAGCGAAAATTTCAGTTTCAGCATGAAAAAAAATACTTGTTCTCACCAGGAATCGAACCCCAGACCTTTATCATGGGAGACATATATGTCTTTCCCACTGAGCCATGTTGAATAGCAGGGTCCCGGCAGTGTCCCGCAGGCAGATCGGCAGATTATCTTAGGGCTGTCGGTACGTGCGGGAAGATACTTCACAGTTCATTTTTAAAAATATTTTCCGAAAATTTGACTTTGCGTTACATTTTAATTAAAAAACATATGACGCAATGCTTCAATTCTTTTCAAATTATCAGGGATTACTACCAGGGGATATATATATTGCCACAAAAAATCCCAATGCCAAAAAAAAAAATTAAAGGTGAAAACAAAATTGTTGAAATTGGACTTTGAAAAAAAAACAATATTATATATTCTGCAATTAAAAATAATTATGAGAGCTGTTTCAATGGTGGTGTCCTTTAAAGGGATTCATCTATAGGGTCCCTAGATTCTTCCAGAATTTTTCACTAATTGAGCAATTTTTTAAGGGGTTGAATTAGGAGCTCAAACATTACGAAAAATGAAAAAAATCAGTTTTTTTTGCACAAAGATTTTTTTATATGAGGGTCATTTCAATGTTGTTTTCCTTTTTAGGGAACCATCTATAGGGTACCAAGTACCTCCCTGAAATTTTCACTAATTGAGCAATTTTTTTAAGGGGTTGAATTAGGAGGTCAAACTTGTAAAAAAATGAAAAACTCTCATAATTTTAATTGTTTTTTGCACAAAAGGAAAATAACATTGAAATGTTATTGGTAGTAATCCTTGATAATTTGAAAAGAATTGAAGCATTGCGTCATATTGTAAAGTCCACCATATTACACCTAATTAAAATATTTCTAATTAAGTAATTAATTATGAGATTATCAAATATTAATATACATAAATATATATATATCTATTGTATTATTATAGGATCTTATTTGTTAGAGTCCAGTCAGTCTTGGTACATTTAGAAACAGGTGGGATCCATTAGAATCTGCAAACAAGGCAAGATTTGGGGGTTACGTAAAATGTCTTAAAGTGATTAGCAACAGGATACACAAAGTGTCAGGAAGACAAATGAGCTGCTGAAACAATAGAGCAGCAGGCATATATCAGATCGGGGACTACATGATCAGGATCAGGTTGGATCCGTGGGAAACTTGACACAAAACACTTAAGACATAATGGATCCCCCTCGGGGTAAAATGATCACAAAAGCATACGTAGTTCATACATATTTAGAGAGAATTGTACTATATGCCCCTATCTTCACTCTGTTCTTTTATGGATAGGGAGATCATTCAACTAAATTCATATTAAGAAAGTATATATGCAGGCATCCCACAGGGTGGGGAGACTTTAGATTTGAGCAGAGACTTAAGCAGACCACACACTTTAGATTTGGGAGCACCCTTTACACCGCACCTCTCACGAGAGACTTGCGGGGATGTTATCAGGGGAGTTAGGCTGACTGGCTGGACTTGAAAGAGGAATGGAAACCTTAAGAGAATAGTCTTTTACATTGACATGGATTATATTTTATGGATCACAAACTTTGTATAAGTTCCCCAGACAAGCCCTGAAGACAAGTGGGGGACTTTACAATATGTTTTTTAAATTAAATGTCAAATTTTCGGAAAAAAATTTGAAAAATGAACTGTGAACTGTGAAATATCTTCCCGCATGTGCCTGTCACTGTAAATATTTTACTTCACTGACATAAATATAAAAATTAATAAAATATATGGTTAGCATAACCTTTTTTTATGAAGATTTGCGTGAAATTTATTGGAAAATATAAAATTTATAATCTTTCTGAAACATCTGGTACAACTTCTTATCTTTGTTATGAACGTATATAAGAAGTTACAAATGGATATTCAGAGAACATGTTAAGGGAAGAGAGGAACTTTCTTGACTGCACAGGGTCTGCAAGTTGGCTGTATTCGCCCAACTGGTTTGGGTTGGAGCTGAAAGTTTCCTGTCTCTGTGTCTTGCATGTTACGGTAAGTCTTTGCCCAGCAGACCACCCGGGAACAGGGAGGTAGGTAGATTCGCCCTGATGCGGACTTACCTTGGTATGATGCACCTAGTCTGTGAAGAGCTTAAAACAAAGGGAAGTTATTTACTAGTTACCAGTTCATTATTCAAATTTTTTCACGAAAATCTGACTTTACGTTTCACGCTAAAATTCTCACAATGTTAATGGTTTTTTGCAAAAAATAATTATTTAAAATGAGAGGTGTTTCAATGTTGTTTTACTTCACAGGGAATCAATCATCTATAGGGTACCTAGTACCTACCTGAATTTTTCACTAATTGAGAAATTGGTATAAGGGGTTGAATTAGGGGTTAAACATTACGATAAATGAAAAATTCTCACAATTTTAGTGTTTTTTTTTAACAAAATGTATTTTACATGAGAGAAGTTTCAATGATGTTTTTCATTATAATGATTCATCTATAGGGTACCTAGATCCTTCCTGAATTTTTCACTAATTGAGCAATTAATATAAAGGGTTAGCGCCAGCTTATTAGGACCAGTTCCTCTGTGGTGATCCAAAGGTCGTGGGTTCGAACCCCAGCCGTCCCGAGATTGAACTCATGATACAATTTCCCATATGAGCTGAGGCCCGTGCCAAAAGAGTTAACCCGTTGTCCTTGTAAATCTGTGACCGGGTGGGTTGTCATGTCAAGGACCTGCGACATGACAATTCAGTGAGGCAGCACTATATCTGCTACAAGTAGGTCTCATCACGAAATGACTGTAATTATGTTGAAAGTGATGTAAAACCCCAAACAAACAAACTATAGGGTACCTAGAACCTTCCTGAATTTTTCACTAATTGAGCGATTAGTATAAAGGCTTAGTGCCAGCTTATTAGCACCAGTTCCTCTGTGGTAATCCAAAGGTTGTGAGTTCGATCCCTGATTGCATTCATGAAGCAATTTCAAACATGAGCTGAGACCCGTGCCTAAAGGGTTAGCCTGTTGTCCTTGTAAATCTGTGACCGGGTGGATTGTCATGTCAAGGGCCTGCAACATTTTTTTTCTGTTTGTTTAGGGTTTTTACATCACTTTCAACATTATTCCCGTCATTTCCTGATGAGTCCTACTTGTAGCTGATAGTGCTGCCTCACTGAATTGTCATGTCAAGAATTCAGTGAGGCAGCACTATATCTGCTACAAGAAGGTCTCATCACGAAATGACTGAAATAATGTTGAAAGTGATGAAAAACCCCCAAAAAACAAACAAATAAACAAACAAATGGACAGATCTTACCCAGATTTTGTCCCCACCCCTCTTCATGGGGCATGGGCAACTTTCAAAATTGGTGACTTTCAAAATTGGAGAGGGGGAGATATTCTCAGCTTTTGCATATAATGCGGGAATAAAACTTTTTTTTCAATTTCAAATAATGTGCAATTGGTATTTCCATTTCCAGCAATTAGTAATGTCTCACCTGCATATAATTAGAGAATAAATTGTAATAATTTCACAAGATAAACAACAAAAATAATCGAGTTCGATTTCCATAATATTTATTATGTAGTTTGTTTCTTTAAAACTGTTTCCTTAGTAAAGTGTTTACAAACAATCATTTCTACGGGTTACAGGACATATATTTCCCTTGACATGCATTTCCTGACATGCTTTGTCAAATTTATATTAGTACAAAAATATTTCTGATATATTTCTATACATCTGTCACGTAAGCACCTGATAAATCATCACATTTACCGTATCTACTTGAATATAAGACAAGATTTTCATTTTCATTTATGGCAAGAATAATGGTGCATCCTGTCCAGATATAAACTCCCCCAACTGCGATATATATTAATATCTTTGGCTTTTAATACACATAGAAATATTTTACCATGTCTCAAAAGTCGTCCGCCTTAATTTAATAAGTTAATAAGTGTAAATTATGCAAAAGTCATGAGAAAATGTGAGTTTAACAATGCTGAAATATGCTTACGCAACACAAGGTTGCCATTCTGAAAAGCAAAAGTGACGGGGAGAAGCTCTTATTTTTGGCGCGAAAATGCTTGAAGCACTGCCACACTGTATTAACTCGTCTTCAGGGATACGTCATTGCGCAATATATTAATATTTCAATGTGAGTTAATACATTCCAATCAATTTTAAAATCAATTTTAAGTGGTCGATTTATACATGAGTCATCTTATATTCGAGAAAATGCGGTATATTATTCTATGCACTGATACTCTTGTAAAAATAAAAAGATTGGATAAACATTTGTATTTTTTAAAATAAAAGCATTTCCTTTCTGAAATGCTCTGATATTGACTGCCATAATTGTGAATGATGTACAGATATAAATTATAGTTAAGATTTCACATTAATATCTCTGCTAATATTTAACTTAGAGAAATGATTTAAATGTGTATAAAATCGTGAGGACAAGAATAAGACAATAATGTATGTTATGATGTGCATTTCACTTAAATAAAATCCAATGAGAAAATTTCATATTTGTTTTCTGTATTAAGTCATTATTCTGCATTTACAAGCTATTTCAAATCTGTCTCTTCTGAGACCCCAACATGACGATTTCATTTTATTCTTCCTTTTCCTATAAAATCATTATTTTCAATATTTTCTGTTTGCAAAAAAGGGCAAAAAAGGTCATCTTTGCATGCATTTCCTGACATACATTTCCTCTCAAATTTACATTTAATTTACATACAAAAATATTTCTTATATATTTCTATGCATTTGTCACTTAAGCACCTATTAAATCATCACAACATATATATTATTCCATTAACTGATACTCTTGTAAAAATAAAAATATGGATAGACTTTTTTGTATTATTTACAATAAAAGTATTTCAAATTAATGTCAGTACAAAATATTTTTTACTTGTTTTTTTATATTTGTTACATGAGCACCTATTATTTAGTTAGATTCCTTATTACTATATACATTGCACTGGTTCATATCTGACCTTATGACAGAGATCTTTTACTATGTGCTGCAGTCTGTGAAGTGCACTTGCACTCTGATCTAATTCATAGACACTATTAAATATCAAGACCCCTGCCCAATCCCAATACCAGTGGCCCGAATACAGATAACAACATACGCGTGCCTTGTATAACACCTCACATATTGTCATTTCTTGCCTGATTATTATTGCCTTCATTGTACATCAAATTTCCATGGAGGTGGACACGCTATGCAAGCTGCTGATGTGGTACAGAGTAGCTCGCTTTGTAGATTTTGCAATTGAAAAAAAATGTAAATTTCTCAGTATTAGGATGAAACTGAAATGATATGAGATTATGGGGTTATAAACATGTTCAGTGCAATTCAATAGTTCCAAATATTTTATCATTAAACTTGTCTAATTATGTGCATTTACTTTCACTCATGGAAAGACTGCTCACTCAACATTTTGGCTGGATCCACATTTCCATACAAACGATTACTTACTCTGCATTACAGAGGTAGTATTCAATCACTACCTCTGCAGTCATTGCCCTACATTGGATACCATTCTAAATTTGGAATTCCCCAAGTTATAAATACTTGCCTTGCTACGAGCGTGAAGTTCTTTTGATATTTGATATTTGACGTTTTTTTCAAAAGGTGTCAACAAGTATGTATCGGTGTACCCTTTTGGGACATTGTGAAAAAAGGTATGTAAAAGGATATATATCCTGTCAAAAACGGATATATCCCTTTTCCATCAAATATCAAAAGAACTTCACGCTCGTTGCCTTGCTCACATAAGTATCATCAAATTTGAATTGACCAACATCAGGTCATAATCAGTACAGCTGTCAGAACAAAACAGCACCTATTTCAGTTAGCTTTCATCCCCCGCCAATCAGTTCATTGCCATATTTTTATGAATACTGATGACTTGAGCTCGATTCTGTGCGCACATTTATAGTTTGGTGGCAAGTAATGATATGATAGAGAAGTCCTGCTATGGAGGGTAACGAGGACTATACTTAACGTGCGGGGAACAGGGACACTTCATACAGGATCACAGCTGTATGAAATGTGTTGTTGATTGTTGCTAAGTTACCAAAAGTTATGACGTCACTATGTCATTGATGAATAGCCACAGCACCATTATGACGTCATTACTCCTTGAACTACATGAAATAGTGCACCTTTGTAACATACCAAAGTAAGTTAAATACGGTAGGTAACATATTCCTGTCCAGAGGGGATCAATGTTGATATATATATATACACATGAAAACATCATTTAGTGATCTTTTGTGACTTATTAGCCAGTAGCTGCTGCATTCAACCTCATCACTGCCCAGTGATACAAAAAAAGTAAACAAAATATCATGTTTCTCAAAATTTTCAATGCTTTTTATGACAAAATTGACAAGTTTGACAAGTTTAATTACCAAAATTTAAGAACAGATATTATTCTATTAAATTTAAATAGAGGGAATTTTGATTAATGGTCTATATTTTGAAATACCTAACCTTTTTCAAATTCAAGTGATAAATTACCAAATGGTGTCAAAAATTACATTTATTTGAATCATTTTATTTACAAAAACACAAATTACTTGATTTATAAGACATCTTTTATAATTCTGTCTATTTAAACTAAATAACATCATTCTAGCTAAAGATTAATGCCTCAGTTCTGCAGATTGCTAGTGTAGTTATTCCCAAAAATGTTTTTCAAGCAAGCTCCATCCCTTCTTTAATCTGATTTTTACTGATTTTCACTTTAACTTAAAATCAAAAATGATCATAAATAATAAAATTTTAAAAACAAATTAAAAATCTCATCAAAAGAAAAATCCGTCCCTAAGCATTTGATACATTAAAGGCTGAAATCCGTTTTGTAGTTATTTTCATGCAAAGCAATTATCTTGTACCATGTCATTTTTGGGGTTCAAATGACTTTTTTTGGTAGGAAAAAAAGAACTTTAGAAGACACTGTTCCCCCTAATGATAACCCAGATATCATGACAATGCATCAATCCTAAACATATACCTGCAAACCACACTCATCTTGATATAGAGTTCATCAGATCAGCAAATTATTATTCAAAAACAAAAATATTCATGATTTTCAAGTTGTGGTGTTGTCAACATTTGACCATGTCAGCCATGTTGGAAATCAACAAGTCACATGTCACCTGTGTGTGCACCTGGTGATGAATTCAAACAATGTATTGACATCAAGCCAATCTTGCTTTTTGGCATTCTCTGTTTTGTTAAAATAAATCATTAAACAATTGGTTCCAAAAAGGTTTTGTAAAATGTTAAAATAAATCATTAAATGACTTCAGTTGGTCGAAACTTGTAGTTACTCAAATGCATATGGCCACCAACAACTCATAATCTCATTGATACTCAGATGTCTTTTGTAAAGAACCCCAGCACGTTATATATAACACAGTTCCATTTAAAAGGACAAACAAACGAACAAAACAAGATTGTTAACAAACACACACAAACACACAAGCACAGGACGGACAGAGTGATCTCAAAGAGGTACTAAAAGTTACTCTAATGTCTCAATAAATTGATACTCCTGGCAAAATAATTCAAAACTGGATGACCATTTCTATTATTTTATATTAATGTCTTTTAAAGGCTGATCATTTAAACCAAGAAACCTTGATTTTGCTGTATATCAAGTCATTTCCCATTATCTGCATCCCCTATTTTGGAAGATGTTGCTTAATTATTGAAGATCAGTCATATAAATTACAAAAATAATTTGACAACAAATGCTATTTGGTGTGTTCTCTAAATTTTTCTGATTTCCTAATTTTGATTTTGAAAAACTTATACAAGCTTCCTCAAAGGTCAATCATACATATGTCAAACTATAAATTGCTGTGTCTTGACAGAACAACATTGCTTTTATTTGATTTGTGAAGTGTTGTGTGGGCGCTCTGACCTTTGCAGTAATGGCTATACAGCTGGAGTGGAGAACCAACATGCACTATCTCCAATCTGAATCACCACTGCCTGAATGTATGCTTTCAACGTCGATGGAGGTCAAGACAGATTTGTCTTGAATCTGCATATTATCTATGCTTTGCCTGGTTTCTTCAACATCCTGATCATGCATATCTTCAATGGACTGTGGTAGGCCAGGTGTATTAAAGGGAGGGGTAGCTCCTCTCTGGCTGGCACAGCTGATTCTTTCTCTGCTTCCTGACCTATCTTCGACCCTTCCATGGCACGACTGCACAATGGGTTGTACTTCACCTGTTGTCTGGGGGCTCACGACTCCTACCTGCCTTCTAGGGTTTGATTCAAAGGGAGGTATGTCACCTGCAGGCACAGTGGTAAATGGATTGGGAAAGGCTGGGAGTTCTGGCTTGTGTGGCTGAGGTGCAGAGTGTGTACTAGACTGAGTACTACATACTACAGGAGGTGGAGCAGTGTCCATGAATTCATGTAGATCAGCTGATCTGCCATCCAGAGATGAACTTGCCTGCACCTGTGCCTGTGCCTGTGTCTGCACCTGTGCCTGTGTCTGCACCTGTGCCTGTGTCTGCACCTGTGCCTGTGTCTGCGCCTGTGCCTGTATATCTAAAAGTGCCTGGTCCTGTGCCTGTGCTTGCACCTGTGCCTGCGCCTGTGCCTGTGTCTGTATATATTCAAGTGCCTGGTCCTGTGCCTGTATCTTATCCTGGATCTTGGCCTGTATTTGTGCTTTTGTGCATGCCTGGTGTCCACCTAAAGAAACCTCAATGTTTTTGTATGTGCCTTGTGAAGCTGTGCTTGGGGACACATTAGATAGAAAAAGAGCAGAATAACGTGGTGGTCTAGCATCTGTGATTTGCATTGCATCTTCTGTGTGAAACGAACTCTTGATAATTTCTGCTAAAGGTCCTTTCCTATGAGCCTGGAGAACTTGATAAAATGCCCTGAGATGCCCTTCACTGGATCTCATAATGAGGGTTATTATCATCTCACCTTGCTTCTCTATGGGACTAGTCAACTTCAAACAAAATAAATAAAACATACAGATTTAATAAAAAATTATATCAAAATAACTGCCAAGGCTTCAATATGTTTAATCCACTGGTCAAGGTCTCTCAAATATTTTAGTATTTCAACTTACATTGATTGTGCTCATTTGTTCTGTGCTGATGATGCCGGCTGAACAAAGATCTCCAAGGAATTCCTTGTCAACTCCTAGTTTCTCCACTAGTGTCACATAATTGTCTTGAATGTATTTTTTTGCCTTCTCACTGAGGAGAGAGCTGTATCCAATCTATAATTAAATGAAATACATGGTAAAATAAACTAATTAAATGATTAAAAAATGAAAAAAGAGCAATGGTCAGTTATCATAGAATTCATCCAAGCAAACCTATAGAATAACCTTTGTCCTTAACTGAAAAGTTTTCTTTCACTTTTTCAAAAGTGACATGACAATTCGTGTGTTGTTATTAGTTCCTGAAATAGAACAACCCTAGTCTTGCTGAATAGCTTTGTAGACAAGACCCTGGGGACCTACCCTCCTCTCAATATTTCATATCGGTTAATTTTTTTCATATTACACAAATTCTTATCAAAAATATTTCAACTATCTATTTACCTGATATTTAACGTGTTTGATTTCCTGACCATCAGCAGCAATAAATGTTTCGTTGTCAGATACAGGACCTTCTGCTTGCAAACTTGGCACTTCCCCACGAAGGACTTCAGCTATATGTTTTTGGTCTTTTTCTAGCACTTCACACAGCTTTTCATACTTTTGTTGGCTGCCTTTCAGCATCAAATCCAACAAGTGTCTGACCTGATCTTCCTGAGGAACTGAGCCATTACCCTACAAAGAGCACGAAATATATAAGTGTTTGTTTGATAGTCATTTACACTACAGAGAGCAAGCTCTAACAAGAAAATTAAGGTCTTGACCCCTGTCTATCTACTTTTTATTCACTTTTAATGGTTGAGATGTTGCAGGTACACAAATTTTGAATTCAAGGTCAAGATGTCAAGGTCAAAGGTCACATGACTAAAAAAGTATGATGAGGCACAGCTATGACATAAGAAATTTCTGTATACCAAATTTTAATTTCCTCTTATACGTGATTGCTAAGATATGCGCAGTACAAAATTTGTAACCTCAAGGTCACTGCACTAAGGTCAATGGCGGCATCACTAAGATTTGAATAAATCTGAATCTTCACCTCTATATCTATCTCTATATAAAATATGAAACATATATTACTGAAGAAGATTTTTAATGAAATATTGACAGATGGACGGACAGACATTTTCCCCACTCCTAAAGCTTTGCAATTTCAAGAAGTCAGCAGGGTTAAAAAATGTCTTTTTGCAATTTTAATAATACATTTAATCTTAAATTGCTAGAGAAAATCAATTGTTAGTGAGCAAGGTAATTTCTTTATCAAAAGAAAAAAATCTGTCCTGTTTGATTTGACACATTCACTTTTAAAACTTAAAACGGGTGCCATGCTCATTTCAATATATCTTGTTCGGGTGGGGGGGGGGGGGGGGGGACATGAGACAATGGCTCATTAAACTTGTCAGTTTGCTAAAAAAAATATATATCGGTACAGCAATGAACAGTGATTGGTGGTTGTCCAATCAAAAATGCTCTTTAATAGCCTTACAACATTGTCTCATTTGAATTTGAATTGTCTCATCAATTCAAGGTTTTAAGAAGACAAAAGTCACATCAGTGTATAATATCTCTGATATATAGTAATAAAAGGTTTTAACTCACTATGGATTTTGTCGGATTACTTTCATCACCAATGCACTACAGTATATAACTACCTTTTTGCTTATAACTACATATAGTTATATAATATATATATATATATATATATATATATATATATATATATATATATATATATATATATATATATATATATATATATATTCATATGTATATTTATTTTATATAATAAAAAGTAATCAATGTTCTGTTCTATATATTGATCATAAAAATGACTATGCATGAAGTGCCTTCAATGTTTACCTCAATTCTATTTTTCTCTCGTTGGGTGATGACATTCTGAGAGAATAGTTCAGCCAGTAAGCCATCTATGGGGTTTATCTGGAGCACCAGCTGGGAGTAGTTTCTCCGGATGATTTCCTTATTTGAGTTTTTCAACATCCTGCAGTAGAAAGGTCATGGCCAAGACATCTTATTGTATAATTTCAACAACACTCAATTGTATAATATTATGAGAGAGGCATCTAATGATATGTTATGGCTGAGACATCTAATTGTTCAATATTATGGTTCAGATTTAAGGCACCTATTGTATAATGTCATGGCAAAGAGAATATATGGATGCAATTTCATTGCTATTTAAAACAACAAATTATATATTGCGATGTCTTAGGAATCTTATCATACTCTAATGTATAATGTTATGGCTAACTCATCTAATAACATTGTATAATGTAGCAATTGTATAATGTAAAGGCAAAGGCATTTAATTCTATGATGTAATGGCTAAGGCATTTAATTGTAAAATATAATAGCTGAAGTGCATTGTACATGTATTTGTGGTAAACACATTTTATGATGGCAGAATATGCAAAGGTAACAAGCTTGCAAAATATCTGGATAAGGATTTGAATCGGTTTCCCCTTACCAATCACTAACTATCTTATCAAATCTCATTTTATCTCACATCGCATGGACATGATTTTGGTAACCCCCATTTGTACTGCCAATTACTGAACCTTTACTAATATATATCATACCTGATTCCATGGTGTCCATGTGATAAGTATAGGTATGGCATGTACCATATCTACTCGTGTATTAGACAAGATTTTCGTACCCATTAGTTAATGTTTGGGGGGGTCGTCTTATACATGAGTGGAACCCGTGGATGTTGATTTACCTCACCTTACCTTACCTTACCTCGCTCATACTGTCCAATGTTTAAATATGCATATGCAACACAAGGTCGCCATTTTGAAAGGTGGAAGTGACCGGGAGAGGCTCTTATTTTTGGCGTGAAAACAATCAGTGTCCCGCCACAGTGTATTCATTCTCATTGAAATATTAATATATTGTGCAATGATGGATCCCTGATGGATGGTTTGAAAGTTTGTAATGAAAACGCTTTGTTTTGATGCTAAGGTCAAGGATATCACAGACATCGTATTTTCGTTTTACTTTTACCTCTATGTACAGTGACCGGCAGTCAAATCCGGACATTTTCATGTTTTTCACTCCCGATTTTCACAAAACCTTTAAAAACTGTGTAAAAACTGCTCACATCGAAAGAAGATCTTCGACTTTAACGGTCTGTGGAGTTTTTATGATACCCGTTCAATATTAACAGAAATAGCGTGATTTTCACGCATTCAGTAAACCTGCAGATTGTCCGAGTTCACATTGAGATATACAGTGATGTTGGTAACGTCACCACTTCTGACGTCATTTGACAGTGATGCGATCATTCGTGCCGTGAAAACAAATAAACACTTTGGACGTTTTGAAAGGCATAGGATTTACAAGATGACGTGTGAGGCACAATATTCAGCTCATTTGCAATTAGTACAGCACAGTTTTACTCGATATTTGACCGAGCTAAAAATGTCCGAGTTTCATCTGCCGGTTTCGGACAGTTGCCGGTCACTGTATATTAAAATTAAAATCATTATTTAATTATATTGCAAAATTCAATTCTTTAGAGCCTTTGATGTCTTCCCATTCAGTGGTGTGAAAATAAGTAACATTTTACTGATGCCAATCAGCATTCACACACAATATAGCTCTTCAAGGGCATTTCGTCATTGTTTCCACTGCTTTGAGTCATGTCTTCCCTTTCCACGGATATTGTGTTTACGTCTAACTACGTGGAGAAATTCTTGACCTGTGAAGCATAACATGTGATAATATTGGGTAGATACCTTTATTTATCATTTAAAATGCAATTAAAATTGATGCGCTTTGTCCGATATCCGTTATTTCAATACAGTTCACAGATCTTTCACCTATTATCGCTCAAACACAAGAGAGCACCCTCTTTTCACCACTTCCGGGAGTAATGTTTATGCAGTCAATTACACATATTTTCGCCCATGTAAACAAAGCCTTTTAACTCTGTTTTCAAGGAATATAATCATCAAGAGACATAAATAATACATGCAAACTGTGAATAATAGTTTGTTTTCTCAACGGGACATACAAAAATGTTTTAATGTTAAACATTTCCCCATTAAATGTGCATCTAAAATATTCTCTCTTTTGTTCAACGACTTAAATTCAATATGGCGGCCAGTAAACAGGAAGTTCATGTTCTGCACATGCTCAGTTCAAAGAACAGCAGAAGGGTTGTGAACTGTATAATACGAAAGTTCGTAATGAAAACGCTTTGTTTTGACGCTAAGGTCAAGGACATGGAGAAATTCTCGGCCTGCGAAGCGTAATTTGTGATAATATTAGGTAAATAACTTCATTTATCATTTAAAATGCAATTATAATTGATCCGCTACGTCCGATATCCATTTTTTTCGAAAATACGAACAACATATTTACTTTTTACCGTAAATCCTCGTGTATAAGATCTTGTTGCATAAGCATATTTACCTTTCACTGTTAAAATGGCTGCCAAGCTTGAATGGTCGCAGTGCCAATGTCTCGAGAAAAAAACGATTTGTCTTACATTCGAAAATTGGCCTTTTCAAAGCAAAATAACATCGATTTGGGGGGTCGTCTTATACACAAGTCGTCTAACACACGAGTAAATATGGTACATGTAACATAATGGCAGCTCTTGTGCGAAGCTCCGTGTAAATTCGTCTTAACTGGCGGATTTTCCTGGTCTAACACGAGTCTATTGCTGCATCATATCGCTGTGTGTGGAGTCTATACCTAGGTCTATTATTCCGTGGCTTTTGAGCGGTCACAGACGGCAGTCCAGACTTGTTTTTCGCTTGCGAAGGCCGGGTTCGGGTTGTTGTCTTTTTGAAGGCACGGCGTTCACGAGTTGTCAATTCTGTGCTGCCTGTGTCGAGTGCTCTCAGCCCCATTGGCCATTGATATACGTTTATTCACTTTTAATGGTTGTGAGATTTTGCATGCACACAAATTTTGAATTCAAGGTGTCAAGGTCAAAGGTCACATGACATAACAAGTATGATGAGGTATAGCAATAAGACATTTCTCTATACAAAGTTTTGATTTCCTCATATACCGTATTTACTCGTATGTAAGAAGACCCCTGTATAAGATGACCCCCCAAAATTGAGGTTATTTTGTTTGAAAACACCACTTTCCAAATATAGGACGAGTCGTTTTTTTCTCGAGACATTGGCATTGCTACCATTCAAGTTTGGCGGTCATTTTAACAGTGAAACGTAAATATGCTTATATAACAAAATCTTACTCGTGTATAAGATATTAATGGTCTTATACACGAGTATTTACGGTAAAACGTAAATACGATGTTCGTATTTTCGAAATAACAGATATCGGACTTAGCGGATCGATTTTAATTGCGTTTTAAATGATAAATAGAGGTATTTACACAATATTATTGTAGGATATAGATTACCTACCTATAGACTCTTATAATCATATATGGACAATTATAGACAATCACGATCTTTGGCAAAAGACTATACATAGTAACTGAGTGCTACGTGAGGCCAACAAGTGCAGGCTGATGCAATGCCTCACCCGCCGCAAATAGAGATGACGTGATTCCCCATGCTACGCAGGCAGGACATGCGCAACCCCGAAGTAGGAGAAGATGCCACGTAGGCAAACCCCACACACATGATGCTCAACTTTCCTTTAAAGGGCCCCGCAACTGTTAGACGGCAGTCAGAGGAAGAGTTCCAGCGTCCACTTGCCTAGGCAGGCCTTGACATTAACATTTGTGATCCACTTGCCCACCGGGCAAGTAAATTTTAAAATCTACTTGCCCTGAAATACAATTCACTTGCCCGGATAGAAAAATAAAAGCTATTTTTGAATAAAATAAGGATTTGTATTTTATATCTTATTTTATCAAAATTATCAAATTATTTTATCAAAATCTGTTCAACCTGTTCTTTTCACCAAAACTCGCACTAAAATACACTGATGAGATGTTCCAAATGTCTCAGCATCATGATGTTGTTCATGGAAAATTCCAAGACTTTTTGACTGGTACCCGATCATTATTTATATAAAATCTAAGTAGATATTATGATAGGGGACCAGATTAAGAAACGCATTCGATTTATGTGTAAAGTCGTGCACGGTTGCAAAATGAGTCTATGTTAAATGCAGTACGAATCCCGAAAATGTGCTCGACTTTTGAACAAGAGTGCACCCGGCCAAGATAAACAATCGCAGACAAAATGGCGGCAATCGCATTCGAAGCTCTGTGCACAGTGATAAAAATTAATTTTTATTGGCTCTGGGGTATATTATTTCAAGATTACAGCACTTGCCCACCGGGCAAGTGGAAGAGAAACATCCAGTTGCCCGGACTTGCCCGACACATGTTAAATATAGCTCCGGGCAACCGGGCCACCGGTTAATGTCGAGGCCTGCTAGTAGGAGATCCATGACACTCAGCCTTGCGATTAAATAGACTTGGGTGTTTTATGCATTCTCAGGACTTTATTAGTATCATGCATTTGGGTATTTCACATGCCTCGCTCATTGCCATGCCGACCTAGCCAGACAAGGGTATACAGCACCAAATAAAGGTAGATCTTGTGCATTGTATATTCTGTGTCTGCAGTCATTATTACCTCCCAACTCACATGGGTAGATAGGGTAGCTAGGTTAAGAGCCCGCTCACAAGTAGCCAGCGAGTCTAACATCTGATTCCCATCCAAGTTCCCCAACGACGGACACTCACAATCCGTATGTAACAATATCACACATTACGCTTTGCTGGCCGAGAACAAAACAAAATCATGCATTACAAGGTCGTCATTTTAAAAACCAGGAGTGACGGGGACAAGCTCTTATTTTTGGCGCGAAAACAATTGTAGCGCATCAAACCGCATTGAAATATTACTATATTGTGCAATGATGGATCCCTGGCTTCTCCTCGTGATGCACATTTTTACATTGAGGTCAAGGATGTCATGGACATTGTATTTACGTTTTACTGCTATGTCTATTAAAATTGAAATATTAATATATATTAATATACTGAAACGCAATTAAAATCGATCCGCATGTGAAAGCATTTCTGTCCAAAAGGGAAGACACGACTCAAAGCAGTGGAATCAATGAAGAAATGCTGTGAACGCTGAATGGGAAGATATCATTATTCATCATTTAAAATGCAATTAAAATCGATCCGCTACGTCTGATGTCTATTATTTTGAAACAATTTGTTTTGACTTTGTTTTCACTGATTTCAATTATCAGCATTCACGACAGAAATGCTTTTACACATGGATCGATTTTAATTGCGTTTTAAATGATAAATATTAATATATATTAATATTTCAATTTTAATAGAATAAAACCATCCATTATTGCGCAATATATTAATATTTCAATACGAGTTAATGATTGTTTCCGCGCCAAAAACAAGAGCCTCCCCCGTCACTTCTGTTTTCCAAAATGGCGATCTCGTTTTGCGTAAGCATATTATTCTTGTCGTAAATACCATCCACAGGTTGCCCTTTTGTATAAGACGGCCCCCTAAACATTAACTGATGGTTTGGGTACGAAAACCTCGTCTAATATACAAGTATTTACAGTATGTGGTCTCTGAGATATGCTCTGAACAAAATTTGTGACCTCAGGGTCACTGCACAAAGGTCAATGGTGACATCACTAAGATTTGAAGCAATCCGAATCTTCACCTCAATATCTACCTCTGTATAACTTTTGAAACATATATCACTGGTAATTTTGGAGAAGAAGAATTTTAAACATAGTATTAATATATAATAGATATGAAGTACTTTTTATTCACTTTAAATCCTTCAGATGTTGCATGAACACAAATTTTGAATTCAAGGTCAATGTGTCAAGGTCAAAGGTCAAATGGCTAAAAAAGTATCACAAGGCATAGCTATGGCTTAAGACATTTCTGTATACCAAGTTTTCATTTTCTCATATAAGTGGTTCCTGAGATATGCTTTGAAAGAAAATTGTGACCTCAAGGTCACTAAAAATGTGGTTGAGAACTGATTGGTGACAGAATAAATGACTATTCAATACAGTTTCTTATTGGCTAGTGCCTCTGTCAGCTAACTGATTACAGGTCATGACCTGAGATTGGTCAATTCTGATTGTATGATATTTTGGTGGGCGAGACTCACATGCACGACTGGACATAATGGTCCAGATTTCAAACAACGTCAAAACATGACAATGACAGCAGAGGTAATGAGAGCTACCAGTGCAATGCAGAGTACACGGCATGATTAAATAACAAATTCTTGGCATTTTTATTTGACAGATTAAAAAAATTGTTTTGTTTCCTGTAATTAATCATATTTCGTTCATTGTAAGAAAAGGTCCATGGGAGTCCTTCGTGTTGGAAATTAGCTGACTACTCCCCTAATTATACACCTGATTTATTACAAATAGATTTACTCTTGATAGTTTATCTTCCTCAGCATTTATAAATAAAACTAAACTATGTAAGTAAGTTCCATAATAATGAGTTGCACAGCTTCGAGCTGATGAATTGGGGAAATTTGCCTTAATATTTTGGTGAATAACTACACGGCCAGGTAAAAACCAAACTAAGCAAAGTTTAACATATTACATCATCAAATTATAAAGTGACATGACAAATAACAGAGCCTCACCAGAGGGATATTTGATATTCTAAAACACCAAGATCTTACCTGTTATTCAATAATCTGTTTCATTAAGTATTGTCCCTGATAAGTTCAGTTGGGTTTTATTCTGAAATGACTTGTTCTGTGATATTTAAGATTATAACCAGGATATAACCATGAAACAAAAACTCTCCAACCATTCTGAAAACTTGCATCACCACAAACACTGTTATATGTTGCTGTGCCATGGCTTGTAGCCTAGGAAAGGAATGAGCAAAATGTCCTGAATGATGACTCATAAGAAAGTGGGTCTCAATTTCATTTCAACTGATTGCCAATCTCCATGTTGTTTTTTTCCCCATTGAAAAGTACACACCGGAATTATAGAACTTTACTGAAACCAAAACAGTACAACTCCTCTATATTTAATCATTGGTTGGAGAGATTGGGATGAGGCCTATTGAACCTTGACAAAAGGACAAAATCTCCATGAGCTCTAAATAGACTGACAGAGATCGTATGAAGGCTGTCAAGCCAGGACATTGACCCAGATTTAATGTATGTTTATTTACCAGTGAGGAAGTGAAGATGTTTATTTACCGGTACACAGCATTTGCAAACTTGCATGACAGGGAACTAAAGAGTAAAGCTATGCAATTATCTTACAAGTCTGACAAAATCTACAACATTCAATCAGGTGTCTCAGGTCACAAATATCACCAAACTGACTGGTCCACATGAACTTTGGATCATTCTGATCTAAATGTTATAAAATTTATATACCAGTTTGATTGGCGGCTTCCAATTTGCAATTCTGAACAGCTTCAAATGAAAATATTGCATCTGAAAATAAATCTGAGCAGTTTTTCTCATTAGAATTTAATTCTGAAAGGCTCCCCAGAAATAAATTTCAGTATTGTTTTTCAAAAGTGTCATCTCAATATGGTTTCTGAAAAATTGTCATTCTATTTCAGACTATGATCAAATACTTCCTTGCTCTCAGTTTGGAATATTTAAATATATTGATTATTTCAGACTGAGATCTTGCAAATCTTTGATTATAAACAAATCTCAGAGGTTCCAAAGCTATACTTTTTACCGTATTATCCTTAATTGCCACCCTGGGGGTAGAAACATTGCTTCTGAGGCTTCTGAGGTGGCCACTAATATGTGACTGGCTGACATGCGAAGACAAGGGTTGAAAATTGACTGTTTTTCAGAAATGGTCACATCTTGTTGCACTTCAAGAATAGTTGATGGCAAGAATAATTGTGCACCAAAGTATTACTCAATACTACAGGGCACCATACTGTGACCCACATGTGACCCTCACTCTGCATTCAGGTGTCAGATCTTACACATTTGATGCAACTTGAAGAGTTAATTGCAGTGTAACATCACAGCGAAATTGAGAAATATTAAACAGGTGTTTGTGCCAAACATTCAGATTGCCGTGCGGGCACCGGGAGATCATCTGCCACAATTGGACATCTTTAAGACGTCGGGCGGGCATCGGGAACTTTTAGCTGCAACATAAAAGTTGCTGGCATCTCACCAATGTCTTATCACCAAATATCATCTTAAAAGTACACGGCAGGGTCCCGGCAGTGTCCCGCAGATTATCTTAGGGCTGCCGGTGGCATCGTGAGGTGAAAATAGGATTATTTTTATTTCATGTGTTCACAGACCATCGCCAGATGATCCCATGGGCTCCCTGCAATATCACATAGACGTCTTTAGGATGTCTTTCAGACGTCTGTCAAATGATACAGACGTCTTTAGGATATCCTACAAACATCTGTCAATGATCTAGACGTCTTTAAGATATCCTACAGACGTCTGTGCCATTCAGTCTTGCACGTACTGTGCGGTGCCCTTTAATAATGTGACCACAGCTACGGCATCTCTCAGATTGTTGCTTATAAACTCCCCAGCGCCCGGTAGACTGGGAAGTCAGCCAATTGTTACTTCCCGGCCGGCACCCGGTGCAAATGTGACTGAGGCATTACTCTCCTTAGCAGACCCAGGGTTTTTACCTGGCTCTGCGAGTATAGACCAGGATTGTCAGTACCACCCCCAATACAAGCCTCTTTTTAGCAGCCAATAAGGATAGAGTTAGATATGTCGCACATGTTGTTACATGGCCAATTGGTGTCATTTTTATGACTGGAAAGTGAGCACAACAAAATTAATGAGTTCAGATTTGCATCGTTAGTTACACACAAACCAAAATAGTCAGACGAATACAATCAGGGGATGGAGCATCAACTTCCAAATGGGGAGGGGAGGGCAAAAAGAAAACCCTGAAATTTTTTCTTATGGCAAAAGCTGATAATTTAAAAATTTTTGAAAGTGATGTAAAAATCCCAATCAATCAAACTGATATATCAATGATGTACTATTCCAACCAGATTTTTCCAATATACCCCCCCCCCCACCCTTGAACTATAAATGATCCATTTTAAATTGTTGTTGAACATTGGAAATTGATATGTACACGAGTACAGTTCTTTCACTGTGCATGACCATGTCTAAGAGCCAACAAATTGCAGAGCTGTATGGTAATTGTATGCAAATGTGAGGAAAAAGTATTCCACATTTGACGCCAATTGTGGCAGAGGTAGTATGTGACTCTACCTCGCCATGCAGAGTAGGCTTGGCTCTGATTTCGAATGGAAAGGACAAAAGGTTGGGAAGGTCTGACTGTCCATGACAGTATTGCAAATTTCTTGATCAAAGGAAAAGGAGCAGTCTGGATTGAGCCACACTACAATGGCTGATTCCCTTTGCAATTTGCCTCATTTTGAAGCCCATAGAAACCATTCATAAATTTGGTTGCTGTAGCTATCTTTTTGGTCTCGCTATCTTCGTACTTCTACTTCGCTATATTCGCACTTCTACTTCGCTATTTTCGCACTTCTACTTTGATATTTTTGCCCTTCGTCTTCGGATCTTCTCCCTTCGTCGTTAGCAGTTCAATAACAAACATTATGAATCTCTGGAGAAGGGCGAGCATAGAGAAGTAGAAGTGCGAAAATAAAGAAGTAGAATGGTGAAAATAGCAAAGTAGAAGGACAAAATTAGCAAAGTAGAAGGACGAAAATAGCGAAGGCGAAGTGTGAACTTTAGGATTGAGTACGAAGCACGGATGATACTTCCAGAGCTTCATACAATCTGCTTGATGACTCAATGATAGCTATTAGAACTTTGAGAAAAAAAATCATATCAAAATGGAAACAAATCTGAGCCTTATGAAAATAGATAGAGCTGGCCACCTGAACATACATCGATGACTTTGAAATGTTATAAATTTGTAGAATGTTTGCGGCAGAGCATAGTATCAAGGGAAAATCATCTCTGGCCAAAATGATGGCACATTATACTATTAAATTATAGTGTCTCTCTCACCTTTAAATTGGTAATTGCTTTGTTGTTTCTAAGCAAGCTGTGCGTTTCTATGCAAGCCGCATGTTTCCTTGCAAGCCACGTTATGAGCTGGATTTCTGGGAAAATACAGACAAGTCCCGAGGGTACCTGGTCAAAACAACCGCGATCCGAAGTGGACCGCGTTATTGAACTGACACATTGGACCACGGTCAAGCAGCTGAATTTGGATATTTCATCAATGTAAATTATCTTACATAACCCCATGGGTTGATAGCTCTGCTGACTTGAATGAAAACACATGAACTGAGATAAAGTGCAATAAGCAACCAGGTTATGATTTTCCATACAAGATCCCAATCAGTTTGGATGAGATATTCATTAATATTTTGTAAATCATTATCATGTTACCAATGCAATATTTCATGCACAAAATTTGTGATTTTTTCAAAAATCTAATAGCTTGTTTTGCCCAATCGCCGTCACGTCCGAAAGGCGTCATGGCAAATATCCAATTTGGTCAAGAAATATCCAGGCTCAAAGTTCAAATTGACTGAATTGATATTTGTTGGTACCCCATCCAGATATTAAACCGGAAATATTATTAGACAGTTATCCTATCCCATCGACTTTTACCTTAGCCATTCTGTTTTACCCCCTCTGAGGCTGTGGACGCACAGCAGTTGACACATGCTTCCCGGGAGTCGGACATGCTTGTAATACACACAATTGTTTTCCTCTTGTTCTCACGATATCATACATATTAAAATCATTTATGTATGTGTATTATTAGCCAAGATATTAATATTTTAAAACAACCATTTAATATTTATGTATTCAGAGCAAAAAAGTAGTCAAATCTATGTTTCATTTATTTAAAGGGCTGTTCTTTCCACCTCCCTCTTGAGTGAAGATCATATTATTAGACTGGTACCCAATCCTTTTCTTAATTTCAAATGATAGGGGACCAGTTGATCACGTTACCAGTTAATACCTCTGTATTAAATATGAAACAAATATTACTGGTAGTTTTGGAGGAGAAGATTTTTAAACATAGTGTTAGTATATAACAGATATGAAGTGTTTTTTATTCACTTCTGATGGTTGTGATGTGGCATGTTCACAAATTTTGAATTCAAGGTCAATGTGTCAAGGTCAAAGGTCACATGACTAAAATTGTATGACAAGGCACAGCTTTAACATAAGACATTTCTGTATACCAAGTTTTAATATCCTGTAATAAGTGGTTGCTGAGATATGCTCAGTACAAAATTTGTGACCTCAAGGTCACTGCACTAAGGTCAATGGTGACATCACTAAGATTTGAAGGAATCTGAATCTTCACATATATATCTACCTCTATATAAAATATGAAAGATGTAGTACTGGTAGTTTTGGAGAAGAAGATTTTTAAAGAAATGTTGACAGACGGACGGACAGACGGACAGATATTTTCCCCCCTCCTAAAGCTCTGCGAGCTAAAGTCTCAGCAGAGCTAAAAAGGGTAATCTGCCAATCTTAATATTAATAAGCTACTTTCCGCCGTAATTAGACCTACTGTCTGGCATATGATTCTGTGAATATTCTCACTTTTCACCCAGGCCCAAAATTAGAACTACGCATTCAAGTTTGGCGGCCATTTTAATCTTCCAAAATATAAATAGAATGCATTTCTAAGCAAAGTTAAGGCTCAAATATTCTATAATTTACAGTTGTAGATAATGTACATTGATAAATTGCCCAGATTGAGCAGCTTGACCACGGTTCAATGTGACAGTTCAATAGCGCGGTCCAATAAAGTTCACTGACCTTTCACCTATTATCGCTCAAACACAAAAGAGTGCCTTCTTTTCACCACTTCTGGGAGAAATGTTTGTGCAGTCAATTACACATATTTTCGCCCATGTAAACAAAGCCTTTTAACTGTGTTTTCAAGGAAAATAATCATCAAGAGACATTAATAATACATGCAAACTGTGAATAATAGTTGGTTTTCTCAACAGGACATACACAAATGTTTTAATGTTAAACATTTCCCCATTAAATGTGCATCTAAAATATTCTCTGTTTTGTTCAACGCCTTAAATTCAATATGGCGGCCAGTAAGCAGGAAGTTCATGTTCTGCACATGCTCAGTTCTAAGAACAGCAGAAGGGTTGTGAACTGTATTGGAATCGCGGCTATTTTCGCTCGCGTTTGTTTTACCTTTAGGGCTAAATGTTCGAGGTTTTGACTGATCAAGCTGTAAGTCTATGGAGCATACCCCGATTATCGGTCCATGGTGGCCATGTTTTGGCTCAATAATTCTGCTTACACCGTCAGATGTCGCTTTTGTTTGAGAACTGATTTGTGAGTGCGTGGTAGAGTAAGAAGATTTTGTTGGATTTTGCCTTGGGATTTTGCAAACTTACGCGAGCTTAATTTTTTAAAATCAACACTTGTTGACCATAATTCTTCCCGAGTAGAGAGTGGAAATTCATTTACTGCTGGCCCTGGTAAAGAGTTCCTTCGGCGCCAAGGCCAAAGCGTAAAAATCTATGCTGTCCCAAATTAACAAGTCAACTAGTTATTATCTAACTCTAAGACAGTCTCAAAAAGATTGCATTCCTTTAAACATTATTGTTATTCCTTTAAACATTAACTGTCTACTTACACTCTACGCTGCAGCTGATGACAACACTGTCATCACATCAGTGACACATGCACTTCTCTTTCGGAGAAAGTTGAATTTCTGCGCCAAGCGTTTATCCAACAGACAGTGTCATCAACTAATTCTTGTGGGCATGGCAATATTCGTCAAACTGCCGAGTACAATAAGATTGCACTGTCGTTAACATTAATGGCAGCCGTCGGGGAGAAATGAAAGAGGATTCTATAAATGAGAATTTCGAATTCACACGTTTTGCTTGTTGACAAATTAATTAGGTCAGCACTTCCTGTCTCTGGTGAATCGAAATAAACCCCAAACATGAGTTCGCACCAATAAAGAGAGAGATTGCTAAATGTAACGCCGCCTGTGAATGGTTGGTATCATGCGGGGTAGAAGTAAGGCGTCCAATTGGTTAGAGTTTCAGTAGAGGATAGGTTGAAGAACATTAGAGCAGATATATCACAAGACGAGAAATACGGTTGGTACTAATTTATTAAGAGAATAGCTACATTTTAGCCCGTATTTTTAGAAACATGAAGACATGAAGGAACGATTTATATGGAAATATTTGGATGTGAGCTCATGTAATTAACCTAAACTATGGGTTCTTGTGATGGATTACAAATGTAGGTCATGCAATATGGCGATTTGCAAGTTTGTGAAACTTCTCTCGGTAATTGTCTCTTCTTCTTTCCACTCGATAGACATTTGTGGAATAGTTCACTGAGCAATACTGAAAGTTAATTATCACAGTTGTTAAATTGAAAAAAAAAATGATATCACGCAATGATTAACCGATTTTATTTGTATAGAAACAAGTCTTGACAAAACGTGGCAACCATGTGGAATTTGGAGAACGCTCACCAGCAAAACTTTTTCTCATGTTTTTTGGTCCTCGCTCACATTCAGAATTAAGAGAATGAAATACAGTGGTGTGTTGCTAAAATGGGTATTCGCTAAAATTGCCCTGTCTAACATGAAATCGAAAGTTACAAATTCTAAAGCAGGGATTTTTTTTTCAAACATTTCTCATTTGGTGCTTGCAATACAGTTCACAACCCTTCTGCTGTTCTTTGAACTGAGCATGTGCAGAACATGAACTTCCTGCTTACTGGCCGCCATATTGAATTTAAGTCTTTGAACAAAACAGAGAATATTTCAAATGCACATTCAATGGGGAAATGTTCGACATTAAAACATTTTTGTATGCCCCGTTGAGAAAACAAACTATTATTCACAGTTTGCATGTATTATTAATGTCTATTGAAGATTATTTTACTTGAAAACACAGTTTGAAGGCCTTGTTTACATGGGCAAAAATATGTATAATTGACCGCAACAACCATTACTCCCGGAAGTGGTGAAAAGAAGGTGCTCTCTAGCGTTTGAGCGATAATAGGTGAAAGATCGGCGAACTGTATTTCATCATCTGACAGCAAACTTTGAATCATCCAAGACCCTATGATATTATATAACTTGTTGGTGTCATCATGGTCATCTCAGGACAGAAGGGATGGGAAGGATGTCAACATCCCTGTTCTCACAGAGAAGAGCATTAGTATGAGGGGCCATTCGGGTCATATTAGAACCAATCAGATTCTAGGGATAACTATCTAGCGCGCAAGCATGCGCAGAACATGCTAGAATCTGATTGGTCCACAGCGCGTTTCCGGTTTTTTGATTGGTTCCTAGCGCGTATCCGGTCTCTGACGTAAATATAATGCAGCCAATCAGAGCGCTTCTAACAAAATCCACTGAATGCCTCTCATTGGCTGCTTCCAATCACGTGGTACAAATGGCTTTGTCAACACGTTTTGCAGACAAGAATTTAGAAGAATTCTTCCCATTTTCGATGTATTTTACACGTTTTGGAGCGTGATAGAGTATCTAATTCTTCTCATATACGTTGCTTAACTACGTGAGTACACTTTGTGGTTAGTTTTAAGAAGTGTCAGTCAGTTTTACAACCAATTTGCAGACAGGAATTAAGTTGAATTCTTTCAATCTTCAATTAATAAACTCCGTGGGTAAGGCTTTGTTGTTAATCATGTTAATTTGAGAAGTGTCAGTGACTTTTAACAACCAATTTATATTTATTTGCAGACACAAATTTAGCACTGTGCATCACGCAACATCACCAGCTAGTATGAACAGATGATCACCATGCATCACTCACTCATCGTCACCAGCAAGTATGAACAGATGATCACTGTGCATCACTCATGGTCACCAGCGAGTATGAACGGATGATCACCATGCATCACTCATCGTCACCAGCGAGTATGAACAGATGATCACCATGCATCGCTCATCGTCACCAGCGAGTATGAACAGATGATCACCATGCATCACTCATCGTCACCAGCGAGTATGAACAGATGATCACCATGCATCACTCATCGTCACCATGATAAGTATGAACGGATGATCACCATGCATCACTCATCGTCACCAGCAAGTATGAACGGATGATCACCATGCATCACTCATCGTCACCAGCTAGTATGAACAGATGATCACCATGCATCGCTCATCGTCACCAGCGAGTATGAACAGATGATCACCATGCATCACTCATCTTCACCAGCGAGTATGAACAGATGATCACCATGCATCGCTCATCGTCACCAGCGAGTATGAACAGATGATCACCATGCATCACTCATCGTTACCTGCTGATACAAGCAGATGGTCACTGTGAATTATCAGCACAACAATAAATCATTAAAAAAATGAAAATAAATCATTAAAAAAATCAAGGACATTTTACAAAGTGTTTTCTTTTATTACAAATGAGAATGAAACAAATAAATATTAAATAATCTTGACTTTATGACAAAACAACCCTGCACAGATTGCGGTAAAAAATATGTTGAGAGCAATCCTGGTTAAAGAACAGCTTGAAAGTTAAAAATTGTCCTTAATGAGAAAGAATTTCCAGAGATACAGCCCAGGTATCACTCATAGCTCACCTCCCATATACAAGTCTGAGGATATTGCCTTCTTAATAAATAACATGCAAGATGTACATTGTAGATAAAAATTCAAAATTGTAAAAATAATCAAATTTGTAAAAAAAAATCTAAATTGTGAAAAAAAAAATCTAAATTAATTTTTTCAGAACTAAAAAAATTTCAAAATTTTAAAAAAATATTCAAAATTGTTACATTGTCAATTTTTTTTTCAATTTTTTTCCAAATTGTCAATTTTTTTCCAAATTGTCATTTTTTTTCTCCAAATTGTCAATTTTTTTCCAAATTGTCAATTTCTTTTCAAAATTGTCATTTTTTTTCTCAAAATTGGCAATTTTTTCCTCAAAATTGGCAAATGTTTACTTTGTTAGAATTGTCATAAAATATGATAATTTTGAAGAAAGAAATGTGAATATTGCAAGAAATTTGACAATTTGAAGAGAATTGACAATTTTGAGGAGATTGGACAATTTTTGATGAAATTAGACAATTTTTGAATTGAATTATTTTCCAAGGCAACAATGTCAAAATGTATGGAAAGAAGAATATGGGATTTTAGCATTGACATTTTTGTTTGTTTGTCTTGGTATTTATTTTTATTATATTTCTTTTTGTCAAATTCAGTTTTATCAAAATTTGTCAAACAAAATTTGATAATCTGCAGATATATCTGCAATACACATCCAATATATCTGCATTACACATCCAATATATCTGCAATACGCATCCAATATATCTACAATACACATCCAATATATCTCCAATACACATCCAATATATCTCCAATACACATCCAATATATCTCCAATACACATCCAATATATCTACAATACTCATCCAATATGTCTACAATACACATCCAATATATCTGCAATACACATCCAATATATCTACAATACGCATCCAATATGTCTACAATACACATCCAATATATCTGCAATACACATCCAATATATCTACAATACGCATCCAATATATCTGCATTACACATCCAATATATCTGCAATACACATCCAATATATCTACAATACACATCCAATATATCTCCAATACACATCCAATATATCTCCAATACACATCCAATATATCTCCAATAAACATCCAATATATCTACAATACACATCCAATATATCTACATTACACATCCAATATATCTACAATACACATCCAATATATCTACAATACTCATCCAATATATCTACAATACTCGTCCAATATGTCTACAATACACATCCAATATATCTGCAATACACATCCAATATGTCTACAATACACATCCAATATATCTGCAATACACATCCAATATATCTACAATACGCATCCAATATATCTGCATTACACATCCAATATATCTGCAATACACATCCAATATATCTACAATACACATCCAATATATCTCCAATACACATCCAATATATCTCCAATACACATCCAATATATCTCCAATACACATCCAATATATCTACATTACACATCCAATATATCTACAATACACATCCAATATATCTACAATACTCATCCAATATGTCTACAATACACATCCAATATATCTGCAATACACATCCAATATATCTACAATACGCATCCAATATATCTGCAATACACATTCAATATATCTGCAATAGACATCCAACATGTCTACAATACACATCCAACATGTCTGCAATACACACACAATTTTATCTTTCACATTAACCAAAATATTGTATATTCTGATCAATAAACTTCAAGATTGATGTATTAAAAATAAATTACAATTATTTTCTGACAATAAGTTCTCAGACATGAGTATGAAAAGAAATTGTCATATTGCTATTAATTAACACAATATTATTGAATGAGTAATCCATTATCATAGGAAAAGCAATATACCTGAAAATTTATTTTGAGAAATCTACATCCAATTATACCAGCAAAAATGGAAATTTGCAACCAAAGATCTTCAGTTTCAATGACATTTTCTGTGGTATTTTAAATAATTTTCTGTGATAATTTTCAGTGTTAATTTAAATAATTGTGAATACTCATAGGATATAAAGCATACTTTACTCCTGGTTAGACTAACAAGTATTATGATATAAAATAACAATTAAAATAATGATATTTCTACAAACATGGTTTAACACTCTGACAGTGATTGGAAAATCCTGCACAACCAAGGGGTATCTAATATAAATTGATGATTGAGTTTATGAGATGCTCTGCAATGGAAAATGTCTGTCTGTCTGTCTGTCAACAATTTTTAAAAAAATCTTCTCCAATTTACCAGTGATATATGTTTAAAATTTCATAGAGAGGTAGATATAGAGGTGTATATTCAGATTCTTTCAAGTCTCAGTGATATCACCATTGACCTCAGGTTTGTATGGAGCATATCTCGGCAACCACTAAATAGATCATTTTTAAAAAATTGCTCAAACTGTCAAAAAGAGTTTCCTTTTAATTTGCAATCTTCAAAGTTCAATCTTCTCTACAATATACATCCTGCATGTCTACAATATACATCCTACATGTCTTCAATATACATCCTACATGTCTTCAATATACATCCTACATGTCTCCAATATACATCCTCTTTGTCGCTAATGTTCATACTACATATCTCCAAAATGCATACTACATGTCTTCAATATACATCGTACTTGTAGATTTTCTGTTTTGTTCATCTGAAAGTTCAATCTTCTGTACATTGAAATAATGACACCTATCAAGACTTTGAAAGACTCATATAATATAAATATTTGCAATGGAATATATTTAAAATCACTTAACACTTATAAAATATAAATATTTGTATTGAAAATGATATTTCGCTCCTGAAAAGAATTTTAATTATTTTTCATGGCAACAGTGAATGGAAAAGAGCAGGGAATGGGATTTTAAAAAATTAAATAAAAATTCAAAAATAGATATCTTTAAGCTGAGTTTTTAAACTAGACCTAGTCTTGACAGTCAAAGGATACAGATTTTGTCGACATTGTGACTGCTGCTTTTTATGTGATACAGGACATTTTATTGAAACAAAGGACATTTGGTTGCAAAATTCTGTTTGAATTATTTGAATTTCACTGGACAGACTGAACACCCATGCAATTAAAATGTGTTTTAATTGGGTTTAATTGAGGTAATTGACACAGGTGAATTTGTACATTAAAGGGGGAGTTCCTAATAATCTAACCATATTTTTTTTTAACATGTAATGAAATATATGGTAATAAGATATCATATCACACACTTCCTACATTAATCTGGCCAACTGTTTATTTACAAAGTGGATCTTTGTTGTGGCAGCAGGCTGTCCTGGAAAGAATGGTCGGGTTCGGGAGGGTAATAAAACTTCGGAGATTATACGTCACGGGTGTAACTCCTTATCCCGGGAAACTGGGTCTCACAATGGTGGGTGAAGCTGGCCCCTCAACATGTACTCAAAATAAGCTGCCCTCAATGTCAGGGGAATTGTGTGTTATAAATATTTGCGACAAAAGTAATTGACAAGGGATCAATGTTTCCAATTCCCCAAAAATTGTGGCAACAAAAGTTTGAAATACACAAAATACGCAGGTTTGAAACACAGCCAGGGTTATCTATGAAGAGAACATTTTGTTCTTGAGTCAGAATATGGTAACAGTTGGGCCTGAAACAATGACTACCAGAGGTTCCCTAGGCTAAAATGAACTGTAATTCTTATTAGACCACATCACAAACCTAGTGATGATTAGATTAGCTGAACAGAGGTCATTTCACAATCCACAAAATAGAGGAAAGAAGTTCTAGACAAGTCTCCACTACTGATGCCATGATCAAGTGGCAGTGTCAGAAACACTAGGCTGAGACTAAGACTAAGCATACTAGGTCAGGGTGCTGAAATGAGAGGTGAATGTAGATACCTCAGTGATTCAATGTGTTGTCCCCCAGGAAAACATTTACCAAAATATTGTCAAATTTAAAGAAAATGGTCCTTAATTTTAAAACCTCTTTTAATTATTATTTTATATGAACATGTTTGTGATATGCAAGTCTTTTCAAGATTTTAAACTTTGAGTATATACTTTGTGGTCCATACAAATGACTGAAAAATAAGATAAGTTAAATCGCATGGCCAAGGTTTGTGTTTTGTTTTCATAATTGTTAATTGGCACAGTGTGGTATGTTGTGTTATAACATACTATCTGCTATCATAACATATACTATTTTGATTTGTTGAAGATCATCCCCACTGTCAGACTCTTCTCAATCACAGTTTGCAGGCTACGAGTCTTGTTTGTTGTGGGGGGGTCAAATTGCCATCCCTGAACTTTACCCTGCTCAATAAAGCTACCTGGAGGTGGCTCAGACCCACTTCTTTCATCCTCAGATGATCCACATAAACTTTGGACCTCTATTATGTCAGAAACACTTGTTGAACAAACACTATCTGTAAAATCTCCCTCCGACTCCATGATGCTGGGCTAGGGGTTTTCCCAAAATGTTACACTCTCTACGTCACCACCCCACGTGACAGGGGGTAATAAAATTCCGGACTGACTTCGGAGATATGTCATGATCCAAACTTTGAAGTGAAATTTGATCATCACAACGTTTCCAAGATACACTTGAAATTTGTGAGATGACTACTGGCAACCAAATGAATGATTTTATGACAAAAAAACACATGGTTTGGGGTACAACCCAATTATTAGGAACTCCCCCTTTAATTTTGACAGTGCTTCTTTTGATATATTCATTTTTTATATAATGGAAAGCCTGACATTGACGAGTGACAGATATTTTATGTAGCATTTTTGACACCAATTATAAATCTCAATGACTTATAATTTACAAATCTCAATGTTAAATCTCAATAATTGAAAATATCTTATTTAAGTAATAGGTCTTCACATTCACACACTGAGGACCTCAATCCAGATATCAATGGATATCCAAAGTTGTATCCAGTCAATGTTTTGATGAGTGATGCATGGTGATCATCTGTACATATCGCTGCTGACGATGAGTACTGCATGGTGACCATCTGTACATACAAGCTGGTGACGTTATGTGATGCACGGTGGCCATCTGTTCATACTAGCTAGTGACGGTGAGTGATGCACGGAGATCATCTGTTCGTACTAGCTGTTGACGATGAGTGATGCATGGTGATCATCGGTTCATACTAGCTGTTGATGATGAGTGATGCATGGTGACCATCTGTACATACTGGCTGGTGACACTGAGTGATCCATGGTGACCATCTGTATATACTAAGTGGGGATGTTGAGCGATGCACGATGATCTGTTTATATAAGCTGGTGATGTGAGTGATGCACGGAGATCATCTGTTCGTACTAGCTGTTGACGATGAGTGATACATGGTGATTATCTGTTCATACTAGCTGTTGATGATGAGTGATGCATGGTGACCATCTGTACATACTGGCTGGTGACACTGAGTGATGCATGGTGACCATCTGCACAAACTAGCTGGAGATGTTGAGCACTGCACAGAGATCATCTGTCCACATGAGCTAGTAAAAGATTGGGAGAGACATTTCCTTATTGATTAGATACCCTGACTGAAACATCACTTAGATTAATTTTAAAAGAGTATTTCATTATCACTGGTGAAAAGCCTCCTGCCTCTGGGGAATCTGATGCTACCCTGCATTTACATTTTAGCATCGTTTTAGATATAAAACAGAATGACACTTCTTAAAACTAATAGCAGAGTATACTCACGTAGTTAAGCAACGTATCTGAGAAGCTTTTAATGATTTATCATGCTCAAAAACGTGTCAAAATGATATAGTTATCACGAATTCTGCTAAATTACTGTCTGCAAAGTGTGTTGTTGATGCCATTTTGTACCACGTGATCAGAAGCAGCCAATGAGAGGCTTTCAGTGCATTTTGTTAGAAGCGCTCTGATTGGCTATTCTGTAGCTACGTCAGAGACCGGATACGCGCTAGGAACCAATCAAAAAACCGGAAACGCGCTGTGGACCAATCAGATTCTAGCATGTTCTGCGCATGCTTGCGCGCTAGATAGTTATCCCTAGTATCTGATTGGTTCTAATATGACCCGAATGGCCCCTCATACATTAGCTTCCCACCTCTCAAGCGAATTATGGTCAAAATAACCACGGTCAAGCTGCTGAATTTGGACATTTTATCAATGTAAATTAGAGAAAATGTGAGCTTAATAATGCTTAGAAATGCATTTTATTTACGTTTTGGATGCTTAAAATGGCCACCAAATTTCTAGTGTTGGGGTCTGGGTAAAAAGTGAGAATATTCACAGAATTATATGCCGGACATATGGTCTAGTTACGGCAGAAGTATCTTATTAAGATTAAGATTGGCAGCTGACACTCGTTGATAATTTACATTGATGAAATACCCAAATTCAGCAGCTTGACCACAGTCCAATGTGGCAGTTCAACAGTGCGGTCCACTATGAAACATGACCACCTACTTTTCAAGGTCACAGGGACAATTATGTGAAATCCCCATCATTGCAATAACTCGAGAACAAATGATTGCAGCTTTATGAGATTTGAAATGCAAAAGCATCTGGTGATGACCCCAGACCTTATTTGATGGAGGCTCCATCATGGAGCATGACCTTCACTTACTTTTCAAGGTCACAGGGACAATTGTATCATGAAATCCCCATCATTGTGATAAATTAAGAAAAAATGATGGCAGCTTTGACACACATAAGCAACTGGTGAAAACCCAAGAGGAGTTTGATGGACATTGACCTCCACCTTCTTTTCAAGGTCACAGGGACAATTGTGTGAAATTCCAAGCATCAGGATAACTCAAGAACAAATTATTGCAGCTTTATGAGATTTGCATCTGGTAAAGACCCTACAAGAGTTTGATGAGTGGTGACCTTCACCTACTTTTCAAGGTCACTGGGACAATTTTGTTAAATCCACATGATTGCAATAATTAAAGAACAAATGATGGCAACTTGATGAGAATTGATACATATAAGCATCTGGTGAAGACCCCAGATGAGTTTGATAGACAATGACCTTCACCTGCATTTCAAGGTCATAGCCCCATCATTTCAATAATTCTAGAGTAAATGATGACAGTTTCATGATACTTGACACACATGAGTTATCAAAGGAAGTAGATGTGCACTATTATGTTTTTTTTGTAACACGGATGGTTCCTTTTTTGACAATGATTGCCGACATCTCTGTTATTCTGTGATCCGTATGATCGTGGGAAATGGGTAGTCGTTTCCTGTGGGTTGTAATTCGTTATTTTCTGTGGTCAGTATTGTTAAAGCAACTGACGCCACTGTGGAGTGTTCGTCCGTGTGCATGCAAGATTCCAATTTGCGCATGCGCCTGGGCGTATGAATACTTAAATAAAAGAAGTAAACAAAAGAAAAGAAGTGCGTGATGACAAAAAATTGAAGACGGCAATATCGTCATCACCCATCGATGTGCAAAATTATCAATTCACATTGCTTGGAAATCTTATCCAATCGATAGAGCATGAAATGCTGATCGATAATAATTAATATGCATTCCTATAACTTGCAAACAAAGGTAACGAAGTGTGATGTCAAAATACAAGTTTACTAGGGCATCATTTCGTTGGATTTCATCGATACGATACGATATATATCGATGATTTATCAATATTCGATACATATCGATATTACTGAACCGAAATAGAAGAATAATTGACTGTCTTTATCGGTCCGGGTACAAGCTCCCCAAACGGCGATATATTTAATATCTTCGGCTTAAAATACGCACAGAAATCTTCTACGACGTGTCAACAGTAGTCCGCCTCCTATTAATAAGTGTAGGGCATCATATCGTTGGATTTCATCGATACGATACGATATATATCGATGATTTATCAATATTCGATACATATCGATACATATCGATATTACTGAACCGAAATAGAAGAATAATTGACTGTCTTTATCGGTCCGGGAACAAGCTCCCCAAACGGCGATATATTTAATATCTTCGGCTTAAAATACGCACAGAAATATTCTACGACGTGTCAACAGTAGTCCGCCTCCTATTAATAAGTGTATATATTGCTCAAATCGGAGAAAATATGAATTTAACAATGCTTAAATATGCATACGCAACACGAGTTCGTCATTTCGAAAACCGGAAGTGACGGGGAGAAGCTCTTATTTTTGGCGCGAAAACGATTGGAGTGCTGTCACAACGTATTCATTCCCATTGAAATATTGATATATTGCGCAATGATGGATCCCTCAGTCGTCGTATTTACATTTGAAAGATTAAAAAACTTACGATGCGTAAAATATCGAGTCAAAAATCTGTGTTATTATGATGATATGAGGGCCCAATTCGATACAACTAATATATCGAAGCACCAGTATGACAATACCGGTTATCGTATCGATGTCTGTATACCGGTATATCGATAATATCGCGTACCGGTGTGATGCCCTAAATAAGTGTATATATTGCTTAAATCGGAGAAAATATGAATTTAACAATGCTTAAATATGCATACGCAACACGAGTTCGTCATTTCGAAAACCGGAAGTGATGGGGAGAAGCTCTTATTTTTGGCGCGAAAACAATTGGAGTGCTGTCACAACGTATTCATTCCCATTGAAATATTAATTTATTGCGCAATGATGGATCCCTCAGTTGTCGTGTAAATTTACATTTGAAAGATTAAAAAACTTACGATGCGTAAAATATCGAGTCAAAAATCTGTGTTATTATGATGATATGAGGGCCCAATTCGATACAACCAATATATCGAAGCACCAGTATGACAATACCGGTTATCGTATCGATGTCTATATACCGGTATATCGATAATATCGCATACCGGTGTGATGCCCTAAAGTTTAGCGGCTCGGCAAAGCCAATAGGCATCCCGCTGAAATGACAACATCGTTATCGCCCATAGCTGCACAAAATTATACCTTTAAATCCCTTTAATAATCGATAGAACAAGGAATTTTATGTAAGTTTAGTTCAAATTTGGTGTAAATCGGACAATTAGAACAGAAATGACATACAAAAGTCGGATCGATGATTTGCGATAGCGCCTGAGCGATAATAAATAAACTTACGTAATCGAGCATGAAAAGGCACATCTTTGCAAACAGTTGTGCTAAAAAAAATCGTTCATATACCAAATAAAATGTTTTTAAAAGATGAATAAAAATAATTTCAACTATCCCACCAATTTGCAATGATCGTTTATGTTTAAATGATTTTGTTGTTGTTTATTTAAATTTTTGTTTTGTTTGTTGTAATTTTTGTTTTGTTTATTGCAATTTTTGTTTTGTTAATTTTTTTCCCATCCGTGTTACATGTGGAGCACCACTTTTTCTTGTTAATCCCTGCGTCAATTTGCCTTTGTGCAGTGACATTTTGTTCACAACTATCGTGTGGAGCAAATGTTGTGCAGTTTGTTACCAGGGCTGAGGGTTGATGCATCTCTGATGCCGATGTTTTTTTTTATGGTTAGAGTTTAGAGAGCTTTTTGTGCACTTCCGATTGTATTTGTGCCGTTCCACTGTGTTGTTTTCAATGTGGCAATATGGCGACCCGTAATCAGCCATGAGAGGAAACAAAAATCTCAGCAATTCCAGACCTTTAAAGGTGATGTTGTGATCTCTGCAAACCACTGTTCTCCGTTCAACTGTGTATCTGGCCATTTTCTAAAATGAGTTGTCTTGTGTTCCGTGATTTTAATAGTCCAAAATGTTTGTAGAAAAGTTACTTTAAAGGATTTGTGAAACCACAGAGGTCACAAGCAATTTTACAGAGGTTTGATTCAAAGTCAGTGAACACAATGTCAATTATTGCACATTGGTACAGGTGTAACACCCTGACAGACCATAAATGAGGTCACATGATTGTGTACATGTGGCCATCTGGTGGTTAAAAGAGTACAGGCAGCACTTACAGCAAAACACATTTACGATGATCGGTGAATTTTGTTTGATTTTAGTGAGATAGCTTGCTTATATCACAGTTTTTTGGCCACATCATTTATCATACCCCAAACCTCTGTAAAATTGCCTGTGACCTCTGGTTTCATGAATTTTTTGCATTCAGCATAGGGTATCACGTTGGATTTCATCGATACGATACGTATCAATGATTTATCAATATTCGATACATATCGATGTTACTGAACCGAAATAGAAGAATAATTGACTGTCTTTATCGGTCCAGGTACAAGCTCCCCAAATGGCGATATATTTAATATCTTCGGCTTAAAATACACACAGAAATATTCTTCGACGTGTCAACAGTAGTCCGCCTCCTATTAATAAGTGTATATATTGCTCAAATCGGAGAAAATATGAATTTAACAATGCTTAAATATGCATACGCAACACGAGTTCGTCATTTCGAAAACCGGAAGTGACGGGGAGAAGCTCTTATTTTTGGCGCGAAAACGATTGGAGTGCTGTCACAACGTATTCATTCCCATTGAAATATTGATATATTGCGCAATGATGGATCCCTCAGTCATATTTACATTTGAAAGATTAAAAAACTTATGATGCGTAAAATATTGAGTAAAAAATCTGTGTTATTATGATGATATGATGGCCTAATTCAATACAACTAATATATTGAAGCACCAGTATGACAATACCGGTTATCGTATCGATGTCTGTATACCGGTATATCGATAATATCGCGTACCGGTGTGATGCCCTAAATAAGTGTATATATTGCTTAAATCGGAGAAAATATGAATTTAACAATGCTTAAATATGCATACGCAACACGAGTTCGTCATTTCTAAAACCAGAAGTGACTGAGAGAAGCTCTTAATTTTGGCGCGAAAACGATTGGAGTGCTGTCACAACGTATTCATTCCCATTGAAATATTAATTTATTGCGCAATGATGGATCCCTCAGTCGTCATATTTACATTTGAAAGATTAAAAAACTTGCGATGCGTAAAATATCGAGTCAAAAATCTGTGTTATTATGATGATATGATGGCACAATTCGATACAAGTAATATATCGAAGCACCAGTATGACAATACCAGTTATCGTATCGATGTCTGGATACCGGTATATCGATAATATCGCATAATAATAATAATAATAATAATAATAATAATAATAATAATAATAATAAAATTTATAAATCGCTGATACCAGACAAGTCCGGTGTGATGCCCCAATTCAGCACAGCTGCTTTCTACCATTCCTCTCACTCACTTTCTACCATTCCTCTCACTCACTCCACCAGAATTTAGTGGAAAGAAGGAGCTGTCACATTGTAATATCAGCCATAAAAATGACTGGAGTTGATCAAATTTGTCACAATTTTGTTTAAACCATATCTAAATTTTATTACAAATGTAAAATCAAATATACTAAGACAATATATGGCACATCAAAGTTTTGTGAAGTTGAGATTAGCTGATGTGACAACTGAAGATTAACTCAAAATTCATTGCAAGATTGACTCCTTTGTTTGATGGAACAATGGTCAATTCAAGTTATTGCAATTAACAAGCTACAACCATAAATATATATTTTACAGGAACATCCAAACATGCTTTAAAAAAAATATTTTTTTTACAAATCCACACCCTGTGCAGATACTTAATGTGGGACTAAAATACCAGAAATTTTTGTTTCTTTAAATTTGTTTTGGATCAGCTGCGATATGTTTGATTATGATTCTCATTGATTCTTATTCATTTTCTAAAGCTATAAAATGTAAGCTTCAAGTTATGAAATTATATTGCACTTTGTAAATATCTGCTTTGCAACAACACAAGTCTTTATTTGCAGCTTTCAGAACAGTTTTCCTTTTGTTAATATCTCTTAATTTGGAAAAATATGAATCATGTTTGTGCTATTGACAGCTCCCAGGGCTTTCCACTCAAAACAGGCGGTGCCCCTATAAATGAGTGATAATAGGCACTTTGCAGAATGCAAGAAATAAGTTCACTTATTGCCTAACCAAATACCAACATAAGCCAAGTAGAGCCAAGTGCAATCAGAGGACACTGCAGATAAGTTGAGACTGGGGATGCCCTCATCTCTTGCATGGGTCCATAATGTGTATTCATGATCTGAATTGAAATTGGCACAAGCGCAAACACAAGAGTTATTAAAAAGCAATAGATAAACATTGCATTAAATTAAACACCCTCATAAGCTAGGCCCAGCATGTTGAATATTGTAGTACAAATTGCAGCAGGATAACCATTTATGGAGTCAATAACCCTGGATTATATTTTAAAATACTTCAACCTGAAGTTGCAGAGTTGAGAGTAATTTTTGTTCACTGTAACACAGTTGATAACACTAGTCCTTTATTAGTGTGCATTCCTATAGATTTTGATGAACAATGTGATGAAATTGACTTTTTCTTGCAGTAATTTAGGCCGAGTAGGACGGTGAAGCACTCTTCAAGATGTCAGGCAGAGCGAGAGGCAGAGCAAGGGGCCGTGCTCGGGGTGCGGCAGCAGAACAAACTGAACCTGTCCGTCGTCCTGGTCCACAGGCTGCACCATCTGAGGTAAGGCAAGAAATACACAGGTGTCTCAACACTTATAATAGGCTGGATAGTATTTAATCATAATATTTTTTTCTGTTACTACTCCTGCTCCAATGTGTGAAGGCACACCAGATATCTTATCAAGTTTTCAAGGTTCTTGCATTAATTATTTAGAATTATACAGGACTTTTCATTTAACTTATAACACTTTGGTGTCAAGTAGGTAATCGTAGCCTCACAAAGTTTTGACCTGATCCAATGAATTGGTATTGTAAACAAGTGAAATTTTTGATTATCTGGCACAATGTTCCATACTTGAAAAAAATGCATGTAACTCACCCCAGCTGGAAGACCATAGTGGCGGAAACTGTCATAAACTCCAAAAGTCATTAATTTTTAGTCTGTTTCTCCAGATATGATGAGCATAACATTAGTTTAAACATTTGAAGCAATATACACATACTTTAGACCTATATATGTACTGTATTGGGGGTGGGGTGGGAGCATCTCTTGTCTGATGTGGCACTAAAATGAACTCACCATGGCGGCGTAAACTGTCATAAACTCCAAAAGTCATTTATTTTCAGTCTTTTTCTCCAGATATGATGAGCATAACACCAGGTTTTACATTTGAAGTAAGAGTCATATATTTCTGACATGTAGATATTGCATTCAAGGGGGAGAGGGCATCTCTTGTCTGATTTTGTACCAGTGAACTGATGGCAGTGGCATAAACTGTCATAAATTTAAAAAATAATTTATTTATAATCAGTTTCCCAGGATATAAATAGCCTAACACCAGGTTTTACATTTGAAGTAAGATGCATATATTTATCACATGTAGATATTGTATTCATGTCACAGTGCAATGATAAAATTTGTCAGAAACTGATATTGTTTTTATATTCCATACATTTTGCGTAGACCCTTACTTGACTTGTGTACTTTGGGTTTGATATGACAGGACTTATGGGTTTATGACAGTTTCTGATGCTACGACAGTTTTTGCTGCTTAAGTGTGTTTTGAATCAAGAATATATTTTTGACAACATACCTACATCTTGCATACCGGTATATACCGCCATGCGGCGGAAGCCATGCAACCCTGGTCAGATCTGCCTGATAAGCACTGAGGGTAATGAACTTTTTGGGTGTAGCTGCTGGGATGGGAAGGGTAACGACTCCTATCAGATTTGTGGTGTAAATTTCTACACTGCATGGTAGGATCTATCTAATTTCCTCTGTGAAGGCAGTGAATGCCCCCACTGTTGCACAGAATGAATTGTTGAAATCATATTAGTACCCCTGGGCTGGAATGGTTAAGAACCGAAAAACTATTAGCGAATCAAAAATCTCAGTGAAATGCAGCTGAGGAAAAAGCTATTCTATGGTTTAGTTACTAGGATATTGGGTATAGATTCCATGACAAGAGTTTGTATAGTTTAATGTTCTTTTTGAAATAAGGTACACATGTAGGAGCATGTGACAAGTATGCAATGTGCAAAATAAAGAAGGGCAGTCTTCCCGATAACCGCCGGTCCTGACCTATATTTACGGACCTAATGTCCGACATGTATTTTTGTGAAAATTTTAACTTTTCTCAAAATGTATCCCTCGACAATTTCGGCAGTCATTTAGACTATGCTAGTCCAAATCTATATTAGGACTGTCAAGGACCTCTCGTTGTGCAGCGGGCGAATATTGTCACTATTTTGGAGGGGATTGCTCGGATTGATTGACATAAATATATAGTACAGTGTAACCCCAAACAACAACCACATATTTCCAGTGACGTGTGACCGGAGTTCCTGGCACGGCATACGGGCACCTGCGAGGTGGTTTACTGTCCATATATGGACAGTTGTTAGTGTCTAGCAGTCATTTTAAAAGTAATTTAACGTAAATATGAAGTGTCAGGGATCCATCATTGTGCAATACATTAATATTTTCAATGCGAATGAATAGTGTCTGATCATTTTCGCGCCAAAAATAAGAGCCTGTCCAGTCACTTCCGGTTTTCATAACGGCGACCTCATGTCTTATATGCATATTTAAGCATTGTTAAACTCGCATTTTCTCTGACTTGTGCATACTTTAAAATTATTAAATGAAGGCGGACTATTGCCGACAGGTGTCAGAATATTTCTATGTGTAAAATAAAACAAAGATTTTAATTATATCGCAGTTCGGGAAGCTTGTACCTGGACAATATGAGCGTATTTACTATTCTTTCTTTTTTTTCGGTCCGGCAAAAGAGTCAATTTTGTCGGACCGGATATCCGTTGAAGATCTGGTGACTATCGGGAAGACTGGAAGGGTTACAGTGATAGAAACAAGCACTTGCCAAATAGCTACGGCTATTACTAAATCCATTTGGCTAGTACTAAATTAGCATTTTCCTCGTTAAATTTAATCATTCGCTCCCCAAAAATCACCAGTTGGCTCGCACTACTGAAAATCTGTTTCTATCACTGGGGTTAATTAACTTTTAAATTTGCCGGATGTAAATGTATTGATATGGGGATGGATGAATGTACAATATCAAAACAATTTTGCATAAAATTCTCCTGTTACTGGAATAGTGTTTGGACACACATGCCTTCATTATAAGCCTGTCAAAAATGTTTGATTTCCATGTGTGGATGCACTGGATGGATAACATAGATGTACACTATCAAAACAATTTGAATGAAATTCAATTTGACTGTAATAACAATTTGACTGTAATAACATTTACATATCCATGCCTTCATTACAAGTCTTTTAAATGTTTGTAATTTCGCCCAGAAGGTCCGGCACCTTCTTGAAGCCATAGTAATGCAATCAATTATGAATATGTTTCAAACAATTAAGAGAGTTACTTGTTTGGTCAATATTCTTGAAATTCTTCATATTCAACTATTGCTATGATCACTTAGGCTCAACTTTGTTAAATGGTGCAAAACTGGCATCTATCTTAAACATAAACGGTGTTAAAATACACCCCCGATATACTGATTTTTTTTTTTTTTTTAAATCCAAGACTTTTCAATAAGACCTTCATTCTGTTTCCTCAAATGAAATTTTGAAAGTATAAACAGAATATTTTATTTCAGGCTGTGCAACAAATGTCATGGTCTGCCACTTTGCAAAGCAATAGTCCTGCAAACCCCACCCAACTGAGGTCACATGGTCTCAGTCCTGGTTCAGGTAATTGTGGTCCACCAATAATGGATCCCACACAATGGCCTGGTCCAGGAGGCAATAACAGTATTGGCCAAGGGCAGTGGCCAGGACAGTGTGGGCTAGCAGGCCCATGGCATGGCCAGAAAGGGCTGCAAAGGGTGAGTCAGGCTGGTCTTCATCACGGTTGAATGATTCACCTGTCTTCATCTTCATAAGCACTGCTTATTTTGCTTTATGCATCACCTTTAAACAAAACAAAAAAACCAAAACAACCTAAGCACATTATTTATTTTGAACAAAAAAAAGTATAGCTTATATTTTCTCGCTCTATTTTCCAATTGAATTGCACATAATTATTAAACCCATAAGCTTTTTAACAAGATCCTAATTTGAAATAAAATTGAGTTGCCAACATTACTTAACTTCTTCCTGGAATCGACCATTAGTGCCTTGCTTTAATGGATATTTAATTAATAAATATGTTAAATACATAACTCGAACAGTGTTCTTGCTTTGTGGCATGCCCACATGTACCGAATGATTTTTGAGTGAAAAACCTAGTAAAAATCACAGATGTCATTTGTCATGTCAGATACCTTCAGTTTCTTTTAGTAATCATCCTATCTGTCCTGTGTCCTTCCCCCACCCAGAGTGAATTCATATTATGTGTTGGACATCAATATTTTTGACAGTCTCAAACACAGTCAGGAAGGTCGGGAAATGTATAGAATCGTTCAGCAATTTTCGGGAGACATTGGTATTGCTACCATTCAAGTTTGGTGGACATTTTACAAGTAAAACATAAATATGTAGTGTCCGGAATCCATCACATGTATATTAATATTTCAATGCGATTGAATACACTGTGGTGGTGCTCCGATCGTTTTTGGACCAATAATAAGAGTTTCTCCCTGTCACTTCCGTTTTTCAATAACAACCCGGGAAATAATGACAATACATGTGGTGCTATACAAGGCACACATTAGGCTACACATGCAATCTGTATTTCAAGCCACTGGCATGGCATGGGGCAGAGGCCTTGATATTTAAATGTGTATAAATTAAATCAAACAGAGTGCGAGTGCAGCAAACTGCAGCATGGAGTAGAAAAGCTTGGTCATTATTATATTTTGTTGATTTAAACAAACCTTTTAATTGGTGTTGATACAACAGATTTTTGCAGTACCTTTTTGACATTTGTCACAAGGTATCAAGTTTTTACACATTGCTTTTATACTCTGCCACTTTAAACCAACGTCCTCCTGTATATTGCTTCAAAGAAAAATTGTGCAAATTCTTCTAAATGAATAATTTTTAAAAAGTATATTTAAATTAAATTCACTTTAATGTTATTGTGGAGGTTTTATTTAACTGTCTTATAGATGAGACAGTTTAAGCCTTTTGGAAAATATTCTTAAACATAGAGCCACAGTTATTAACAAGTGGGATAGGAGTTTCTTTAATGATCATTGTGGTTATTATAGGATTGCTGATTTGCTATTTCAGAGGGGTCCACCTACCCAACCAACGGCTTGGGGCAAGGGCCCTCAGGGCCACAGTCAGGTTTGTTTTCTAGAATGGTGGATTCGTGTTATACTCTGGTGTACAGTAGTTGTAGTCTGAGCTCTGTGGTTTTGGAGATTATTTGCTTTTTATATTTTCACCCTGGCACAAGCCCATATTTATTAGATTACTAGACTAAAAGACTAGAAAATGTATATTCTGAATGGCATAAGGGCAAGCAACATACCTTTGTCTAAAGACAATCCAAAATGGCTACTAGAATTTGGTTTATTGTATCTTAAATGGGTTGTACAGTAAACATTAACACTACTCTAAGGTCATCAGGTCCTGTTTTGTTTATTTTTACCCTCAGCTCCTGATGTAATCAGGCTGAGGGTATTGTAGTACTCCTGGCATGGGTATGTCTCTGTCTGTAGTGAACATCCTTGTCATCGCGATAACTCGAGAACAAATGATAGCAGCTTCATGACACTTGACACACATAAGCATCTTGTGAAAACCTCGGACGAGTTCGATGGACGGTGACCTTGACCTATTTTTCAAGGTCACAAGGACAATTATGTGAAATCCCAAGAATCGCAACAACTGAAGAACGAATGATGGCAGCTTTATGAGATTTGACACACACAAGCATCTGGTGAAGACCTCAGACATTTTTGTATGGAACATTACCTTCACCTTCTTTTCAAGGTCACGGGGACAATTATGTGAAATCCCTATCATTGTGATAACTCAAGAACAAATGATGGCAGCTTTATGAGATTTGACACACATAATCATCTGGTAAAGACCCCAAAAGAGTTTGATGAATGGTGACCTTCGCCTACTTTTCAAGGTTACAGGGACAATTATGTCAAAGCCACGTCATTGCAATAACTCAAGAACAAATAATGGCAGCTTCATGAGAGTTGACACACATAAGCATCTGGTGAAGACCCCAGATGAGTTTGATGTACGGTGACCTTAACCTGCTTTTCAAGGTCACCAGCCCATCATCTCAATAATTCTAGAGTAAATGATGACAGTTTCATAAAGTAGATTTTATTGGGGGTTTTTACCCCTGCATCAATTTGCCATGGTGCAGTGACTGTTCACAAATATTGTGTGGAGCGAATGTTGCGCAATAGGTTACCAGTGCTGAGGGTTGATGCATCTCTGATGCCTATGTTTTATTTTATTTTATGTATTTTTGGTGTTTTGGCCCCATAAATTGTTAAATTTCATCCAAATTCAACCTTTTGATTGATTGTAGCAAGAATATGAATTTACTGTTTTGCGAACGTGAGTTCATGTTGTAAATGAATTTAAGTTTGGCTGCCATCTATTCTATATCCTTGGGAAAATCCTTCTGCACATCCTCTGTAAACCCTCTTTTGTGAATATCTGTTTGGTCAGTATGAATAAAGCAAGTTTGCATGGTCTTTGAATCACTGCCACTGCATGGCTTTATTTATAATATGCATGTTTAGGCATGACCAATCAGATATTAAGCACAAATTGCTTTCTTGCACATCCACATTCTTTGATAATGTGTCTTGTCACCAATATTTTGTCAATAATAGTTTATTTTATCAGTAGCTTGAGACAAATGTTATCTTTTGTGTGGTGTTTATTTCAAATAAAAAAACATCTTGCACCTTTGTCAATTAAATTAAACTTTTTGTAAGGTGTATTCTTAATCTCAGTTTTAACTGAGAGCAATATAACGGGAGTTATGAATTTTATGGAAAATGTCACCCCCTAAATGAAATTATTGCTTTTTTCTATGACAAAACAAAGTTAACTTCAACAATATAGACATATAAAAGATTCTAGGACAGTCGTAGTTTTAATGATTACATGGGGATTAAAAATTTTTAAAAATGTATTTAGATTTGACAATTTTCCAGTTTGCGCCTAACCGACTTTGTGAATTTTCATGAATTTTATGGAAAATGTCCCCCCCCCCTAGATGAAAATATTGCTTTTTTACCCTCAGCCCCTGATGTAATCAGGCTGAGGGTATTGCAGTACTCCTGGCGTGGGTATGTATGTATGTATGTATGTCTGTATGTATGTCTGTAGCGAACATCCTTGTCATCGCGATAACTCAAGAACAAATGATGGCAGCTTCATGAAACTTGACACACATATGCATCTGGTAAAAACCTCGGACGAGTTCGATGGACGGCGACCTTGACCTATTTTTCAAGGTCACAGGGACAATTATGTGAAATCCCAAGAATCACAATAACTCAAGAACGAATGATGGCAGCTTTATGAGATTTGACACACATAAGCATCTGGTGAAGCCCTCAGAATTTTTCCTATGAAACATGACCTTCACCTACTTTTCAAGGTCACGGACAATTATTTGAAATCATCCTTGTCATCGCGATAGTACGAGAACAAATGATGGCAGCTTCGTGAAACTTGACACATATAAGCATCTGGTGAAAACCTCGGACAAGTTCGATGGACGGTGACCTTGACCTATTTTTCAAGGTCACGGACAATTATGTGTAATCCCAAGAATCGCAAGAACGAATGATGGCAGCTTTATGAGATTTGACACACACAAGCATCTGGTGAAGACCTCAGACTTCTCTTGATGGAACATGACCTTCACCTACTTTTCAAGGTCACAGGGACAATAATGTGAAATCATCCTTGTCATCGTGATAACTCAAGAACAAATGATGGCAGCTTCATGAAACTTTACACGCATAAGCATCTGTTGAAAACCTCAGACTAGTTCGGTGGACGGCGACCTTGACCTATTTTTCAAGGTCACAGGGACAAATATGTGAAATCCCAAGAATCGCAATAACTCAAGAACGAATGATGGCAGCTTTATGAGATTTGACACACACAAGCATCTGGTGAAGACCTCAGACTTCTCATGGTGGACCATGACCTTCACCTACTTTTCAAGGTCACAGGGACAATTATGTGAAATCATCCTTGTCATCGCGATAACTCGAGAACAAATGATGGCAGCTTCATGAAACTTGACACACATAAGCATCTGATGAAAACCTCAGACATTTTTGTATGGAACATGACCTTCACCTACTTTTCAAGGTCACAGTTACAATTATGTGAAATCCCTATCATTGCCATAACTCGAGAACGAATGATGGTAGCTTTATGAGACTTGACACACATAAGCATCTGGTGAAGACCTCAGACTTCTCTTGATGGAACATGACCTTTACCTACTTTTCAAGGTCACAGGGACAATCATGTCAAATCCACGTCATTGCAATAACTTAAGAACAAATAATGGCAGCTTCATGAAAATTGACACACATAAGCATCTTGGAAGTCTTCACATGAGTTTGATGGACGGTGACCTTAACCTGCTTTTCAAGGTCACCTGCCCATCTCAATAATTCTAGAGTAAATGATGACAGTTTCATGATACTTGACACACCTAAGCTATCAAAGGAAGTAGATTTTATGGGTTTTTTTACCCCTGCATCAATTTGCCTTGGTGCAGTGACGTTTTGTTCACAAATATTGTGTGGAGCGAATGTTGTGCAATGAGTTACCAGGGCTGAGGGTTGATGCATCTCTGATGCCTATGTTTCTATGACAAAACAAAGTTAACTTGAACAATATAGACAAATCAAAGATTCTAGGACAGTCATGGTTTTAAAAATTACATGGGTATTAAAAATTAAAAAATTGAATTTAGATTTGACAATTTGACAAGTCATACAATCAGCTGACAATCTCCCAACTCAATCATGTACCTCATTTTATTCAGGTTTCCTGACAAAATACATCATTTTAAATGTCTAAAATACTAATCATCTACATAACAACACGGTCACACATACCTGTTTATTGTTTTTGTGAAGTGTAAAGTTGCTATATTCGTGAAATCTACAAGAATTCTGACAAAGAAACTGCTGACAATTTCAACACAACAATGGCCTCCACAAAATCTCCCTGGTCTGGGCCTGACACCTGGTTGCCAAGTTGCTACTCCCTTTATTATTGCTCTCAGGTTTTAAGCATTCATGGTGTATTTTTGTTATGAAAAAATAGAGAGTTTATAAAGATTGCTATCTTTGATGAGGAAATCCCAAAGATTTGCAGTGGTGCACTGGTTAGTCTTGTCCACACTTCCGGGAAATATTTTTAGTTTCTGGTGCTTGTTGTACTTAAATTATTTTTCACAAAAAAATGTCATATGGAACATATGGTTTGTGCCTTTTGCGTGAAACAATTGTAATTAAAATAATGTTCAAAATTGCCTTTATTCACACCATAATTTTTAGGAAATACTTTCTACTTTCAATTTGGCACGCAATTGTCTTATATTTTTGGTTTTATATCAGATTTAACTGGTAAATCAATTTTACCAAGCAAATTCAGTGTACTGTCAATAAATTTAGTTTCTTTTATTTTGTAATGATGCCTTATCAAACAGGAACAGTTCGTTTCCATTTCACTACTCAAGTTTTACATTGTGCTTGTTCAAAATGTATTGTGTTGTTTACAATCTGTTTGTTGCAAAACTTTTTTCTAATCTCTCAACTTTGATTTATCAAGTCTGGCTTTATTTGTATTGTGGAGAGATCACAGTTGATGAGAAAGCAGTTCTGAAAGCAGTTGAAATAGTGGCTCATCCTTTGAAGTCTGTCTTTTATTTCTTTTAATCTACCAGACTGCAGTGGATCACAGGGACATTTTAATATACACATATTTTGAATATATTTCAATTTCTAAAGCTGAACTATATGTGATGGATAGAGATATGCACTTTTAATATATTAAAGATATATGATGTAGAATTGATGAGATATTGGTCTATGTTCTACCAGTTTTCTGTTAATACCTTTGTGCTTGTTGTGAGTTGGAAGTGTATAAGCACCAAACAAAAGTAAGACCTACTTTATTGAGAAGGAAATTAATATTCAGTTGGATTTTCTTGTAGCAGGCAGCAGCTGCTGTGGTGCAGCAGACCGGACCACCTCAGAATGGAGGCGGTCGTGCCAGCCGGCGAGGTGGGGCTAAGGGAGAGCCGCGGCCTGGAGATGGTGTGGCCCACGTCACCGAGGGGATGGGAGCCATGTCTATGGAAGGAGAAGGTGGTGGCAGAGGTCCACAGCGGCGTAGTGAGATGCGATGGGTAGAGCCCCGCACTCGGCCAGATTCACTAACAGACAAAAGAGGTGTGTACTCCTATGATTGACTTCTTAATTGTTTGGCCACAGAAGTGTGTGATTCTATCTGTGTGGCAAGAAATGGGGTGCATTGCGAGATTTGTGTGACCCACCTGAAGGTCTATCTACCAATCAATATTATTCAGACATTCTTATATGCGACTATGGTAACAATTTTTTAGTGGCCATTTTGGTAGTAAAGCATTTTTCACACCTTCTGTGTCCCCAAGATGTGTATTTCTTTCAGAAGGTTAATTAAATAGTCAAGAAATCACACACACACACACAATTGCAAGAAATTGCCATTTAAAAATTCCTGTGCATTTATTCTCTGTTTTTTGTTTGGTAGAACTAGAACTCTGAGTGCACATTGGCTAAGATTTATCAGATTTAAACAAGAATTAGTTGCCACTAAAAACAACATTCTTTTTTTAATTCATGGGCTTAAGTTGAGGATTTTCATCAATATCCACCAAGTTGCTGTATTGGCAACAAAAATAATCACACAAAACCTTTAAACGTGGCATTGATATCTAAAAACAGAGGACTTGAAATATAAAAAATGAAATATCAATTAATATTAATCACTTCAATTATTAAAACAGTATAAAGGGTATCAATGAGATTATTTAGATGAGACCTGATAGCAATATGATTGGCATTCTGATTAGATTTAGAATGTAAGTAAAAATTGTTTCTTTTTTTCAGGAGCTTATGGACAACCTTTACCTTTGGTGAGCAACTACTTCAAGCTCACATCAGCACCCAACTGGCATATGTACCAATATCATGTGGACTTTGCCCCAATGGTGGACAACAAAAATATGCGTCAGAGACTAGTGAAGGAGCACAGAGAAATGCTCGGCCCAACCAGGGCTTTTGATGGTATGGTGCTCTTTTTGGCAAAGAAATTGCCAAATGATGTAAGTTTAATCATGAATCCCTTTTTAAAATATAACTACACCATAATTTCTCTGTTTATTAAGAAATTCATCACAAAGTGGCTAAAACAAATAATTTGTTGAAGAATATTTGTTTAACTGGAACTTTCGGGTCAATAAGTTGATTCTGAATATTCAAATATACAATATGCCAGCTAATTATGGAATGAATGTAATTTAATGAAAGCATAGAGTTGACCATGGCTACTCATAAATGATATTTCTGTTTATCAAAGACCTTTTGTTAATGGTATGACTTAAACACCTAACAGGTGACTGAAGTTATGTCCCAAACCAGAGAGGGAGAGAATATACGAATCACATTCAAGCTGGCAAATGAGCTTCCCCCGGATTCCCCGACGTGCATCCAAATGTATAATGTCATATTGCGTAGGTAAGGGCAACACACAACAGAGCATCATTTTCATTGATGCCAAACAAAAATGTCAAGATGAAACAAAACAAGAAAGTTGCAGTTTGATCTCAATTGATTTACTTTTAATCAGAGAATACATTCTGCAATCCAGAGTTTAAAGTTCTACGGAGTAAAGCACAAGGTTTTTTATTGTATGCTATGTATTTGCAGGGTTTTGCGTATGATCAATATGCAACAGATCGGGAGGCATTATTACAACCCAAGTCAGGGGGTCACCATACGGCAACACAAGCTGGAGGTATGGCCTGGCTTTATCACCAGCATTCTGCAGTATGAAAGCAACATACTGCTGTGTGCCGAGATCAGCCACAAGATCATGCGAACTGACACAGTTTTGGACATCCTTTATGACATCCATTCTGAGTCTCAGAGGGGCAGAGGTGGCAACTTTCACGAGATGGCCACCAAGAAACTGGTTGGGGAGATTGTACTCACAAGGTTGGTTGTGCTTGCTTTGTGCAGAAAATTTATATATTGTCATTGAGATAACCTTTTGAATAGTAAGATCTTTTTAGGTGATGAATAATAGCTCAGACTATTATGACTGTTTCATATCATTTAAGATACAATAACAAAACTTACCGGGTGGATGATATTGACTGGGACAAGAACCCCCAAAGTACCTTCCCTGTTCATGGAGGTGGGGAAATGTCATTTCTGGAGTATTACTCCAAGGTAAATTTATCTTTCTGCTATAGTATTTGCTATTCTGATTTTCTTTTGGGGTCAATACATTTCATTGGCATTGATTATATAAGTGACATTATAAAAGTAACTGTCCTTGTTTGTAGAATTATCAAGTAAATATTGAGGACATGCAGCAACCACTATTGGTGAGTCAGCCCAAGAAAAAGGACATAAGGCGTGGCCAAAAGGACCCAATTCTCCTGATACCCGAGCTGTGTGCACTCACAGGTTTGTTAACAGGGTGATATTTTGGGGTAAAATGCCAAGCATACATGTTTCCAGCCTTAAGAGATCCCTATGTGTCACAGGTGTTTGCAATTATGTGAATTATATTACAACACTTCCCAAAACTAAAGTAAATGTCTTGCGCTTATATGAGTCACTTTGTTTTGGTTTTCAAAAGGTCTCTCTGATGATGTGAGAGCTGACTTCAACGTCATGAAGGATCTGGCTGTTCATACCAGGATTCCACCAGATGGACGCCACAAGACACTGAACAGCTTCATCAAAACTATCTCTTCGTAAGATGTCATACATAACTCAAAATATAAAGACCATCCACCTTTACTTTTGCACAAACCTTGCTGATATTCTTTGACAATGACTATAAACAAATTGTATCATCTGTTGAGTATTGTCATTTGTATTTTATATTGCTTACTCTGTGGGAACACCTAATTTTGTTATTTGTTATGACAGGAATGAGGAGGTGAAGAATGAGTTGGCTGGCTGGGGTCTCAGGTTTGAGAGTGATCTCATTAAACTGCAGGGAAGATTGCTGCCCCCTGAGAAGATATTGCAAGCCACTGCTGCGGTATGTATCTTAGCCTATATTTCAAACATTACTGACTATTTAAGACCTTAAAATCTACATATAAGTGTTCTGTCAATTGGGACTGATAGCATCAATCCAGCAATTTTAGCATTTATACTTTTTTTTTGCTCTTTCGATTAAGATATAATTGCTTTTATATTTGAAAAGGCTATCCATATATGTCTACTGACATTGTGCATTTATATTCTAGTTCACATACAAGCCAGCTGAGGCTGACTGGAGCCGCGAGATGAGAGGTCAGAAGTTGATCTCCTGTGTGAACCTGACGAACTGGATCATGGTGGTGACTAGGAGAGATAGCCAAAAGGGTCAAGATTTTCTCAACAACTTGATGAGGGTTGGCCCTCCCATGGGGATTCGCATTGGAGGACCCACAATGTAAGCAATCTTCTGAACGGTTGGCTAAAGCTTGTGAACTATATTTATGTATAGCGTATTGAGGTAATGGAAAGTACCATATTTACTTGAATATAAGACGAGGAATTAGGATCCAAACCTTTAGTCAATGTTTGGGGGGGTCATCTTGTTCACGCGGGCAACCTGTGGACGTGATATACGGCACCTCCAGGTGTAATAAACTTCGCTCATACTGTCCAGATACAAACTCCCCCATCGGCGATGTAATTAATATCCGGCTTATAATACACAAAGAAAGATTCTACCACGTGTCAACAGTAGTCTGCCTCCATTTAATAAGTGTATATCATGCACAAGTCGGAGAAAATGTGAGTTTAACAATGCTTAAATATACTTACTTAACACGAGGTCCCCATTTTGAAAAGCAGAAGTGACAAGGAGAAACTCTTATTTTTGGTGCGAAAACAATCAGAGTGCCACCACAGTGTATTAACTTCCATTGAAATATTAATATAATGTGCAATGATGGATCCCTGACCTACGTATTTGTGTTTTAGTTTTAATATGGCCACCAAACTTGAATGGTAGCAGTGCCGGTCTCGAGAAAAACCGACTCGTCCTATAATTGGAAATAGGCCTTTTCAAGTAAAATTACATCAATTTGGGGGGGGGGGGGGGGGGGGGGGGTCTTATTCACAGAACAAATATCAAAACTGTAATCAGTTTTTAAAATGCCCAAAATTGTCCCAAAAAAGATAAAAAGTTTTTTGAAACTGGAAAAATGGCCAGGGATTAGCCATTGCTGGGCTGCAAACATTTTTTAACCCCTTTGCCACAGAACTAGTGCCAACTGGCACCACTTACTCTTCCGCACCCAACCAAAATAGTTAATTTTTAAAAAGACTCGCCTTGGAAGCCACTTCCCTTTTACATGGGTGCTGGTCCTCCGTCTTCAGACGGATTTCCGTCAAAATTTAAAATCCGTGAACGGAAAATCCGTCAAATCGATTCCTCCGTCAAAAAAATAATTTTGTGTCATCAAAATTGCACAAATCGACCCAAAACATCGAAAATTCAGTCGTTCGCTTACCGCTTGTGGCCGCCGCCTTGTTTTGGTGTTGCGGGCTGCTTCGGTAGAGTTTGACGGATTTTGATTGGCTAATATTTTGACGACTCGGCTACCCACACCAATCGCTTTTCGGTAATGTTTGCGAGGCTCGCTTTTCGCGCGAAAATGACAACGCTGGATGTCTCAGACTATCGCATAGGTGCTGGTCCTCCGTCTCCAGACGGATTTTCCGTCAAAATTTAAAATCCGTGAACGGAAATCCGTCAAATCGATTCCTCCGTCAAAAAAATAATTCTCACCAGCACCCATGCTTTTATTATATTGATACCTGAATGTTAAATTGTCTGCACATCCATTAATTGGTGTTTTCATTAAGATTTATCCATATATCACCATCTTTTGTCATGAAAACATATTTTATTCATAAAATAACTTTGAAATTGATTTGTTTGAACAACAGAAATGTGTTTTACAATAAACATGACTTTACTATTTCATAAAGTATGTCTTAGGCTTGACCCCTTTATGATCAGGCAGCCCACTTTTCAGTTGATTTCCATACCATAAGACACCATTCATTATGGCAGTAGAATGAAACGTGTTTCCTCATTCCATGGACTATATACATTTACTTCACTAGTACCTCTGTATATCAGTGAAATGAGAATGCTCTGAAGATATGGGATGGAGTATTCAGAAGATATGATTTCATCATCCATCAAAACTGCAGGTGGTACATTGTTTTTACAGTTTGAAATTAGTGCTTTTATTCTCGAGGTGCACCCCCACGAAATTAGAACACAAGTTATGAATACCCTCCTCCCAGGGAAGGGACCTGCGTGGAGGAAAGGATACTGACAGTCACACTCTCTGGCTGTAGCGATGTTTACTATTATTGTTGACATCACAGATCATTTCAGGTCTTCCTGCGTTAAATTTGTTAAATAAGTTCGAATTGTATCGGTTAAACAGTTGAAATTCCCTTTGTTATTTAGTTGTGAGCTGCCAGATGAGAACACACAGCGCTACATCCAGGCTATCAATGAAAGATTGGAACCCTCCACTCAACTGGTGGTTGCTATCCTGCCGAGCAACCGCAAAGATAGATATGACGCCATCAAGCGTCTGTGCTGTGTTCAACGGCCAGGTAACTAATACTATATTGTGTGCACGAGCTGATCTGCTGGAAAGTTCCTGACATGGGGGCATTAATGAATGACAGAAAGACATGTGAAAAGCAATTTTTTTTTGTCCAGGCATTGACATACACACTGGCCTGGTGGCCCGGGGCCACCAGATCCTCTGGGGTAGTGAATGGACTGTTATAGTGGCCCAATTGGGCAGCCATATTTTTGGTCTTCATGGCCCAGACTATCTTGATTTTATACTAATCCTTGATGGATTTTTGTCTCATATCATATCAATGGACTTTTGATTGGGATACTCTTTATTACATCAAACATAAAAACTTTGGGACGCCGATTCTCGTGCTCTGGCAGCCCAACTGGACAACCAACATTTTTCTCTCAAAGTCAAGGCTTGTGGTCTCTCATTGGGCACCAGATCCTATAGTTTGAAAGAATGTGATTTTTCAGCAATTTTTTCCTGATGGTGGACTTGCCACCACGAACATTATTAAGGGGGTTTGGTCTGCATGAGTTTTGCTGTATTTAAGTGTGTCGCATTGATATGATTTCACCATACATGATGCTTCATTCATATAATTTACTTTTCATATTTATATTGTGTTTTAGTACCCTCTCAGGTTATCCTTGGCAGAACCTTAGGAAAACAGAAGATGTTAATGAGTGTGGCAACTAAAATTGCCATCCAACTTAACTGCAAGCTCGGAGGTGAGATCTGGGCAGTAGAGATCCCGGTAAGTAACCCATCAATACAGTGAGAAAATTATTTGAAAAGCATACTTTTATGGTGCATTTTGTGGGATTTTTAACCTAAAATAGTTTCCCTCGATAGAAAATGGAAAATCTGTGGGAAAACCAAAAGTAAATTATCCCTTGGAGTCAGCATCAGGATAATTCCACTGATATTTGACTAATATTAACTTCTCTATCAGTCTGAAGATGATGGTGATTAAAAGAAGTTTATTATAAAATCTATATGATAACCGATACATTAATAGACTGGAAAGTAAATGATAACAGATGAAGTAAAGAACTGTTCTATTTCCAGATGAAGAATTTCATGGTGATTGGTATCGACACATACCATGACTCTGCCAAGAAGGGGCGTTCAGTAGGGGCATTCGTTGCTTCAATGAACAAGCATCTGACTCGCTACTACTCCAGGTGCACCTTCCAGCACAACATGCAGGAGCTGATGGATGGCCTCAAAGTTTGCATGAGGGGTAAGGTTCACTCAAATATAAAAGATATAATGATGTGTCTGTTAGAAGTAGATACATGTTCCTTATAATATAATACAAACCCGACTGACTATAGGACCGTGATCAGCGGTCGTGTCAAATCGCCATCTTGCGATATAACAAAAACAAAATCCGCCACCAGAGGACAGTCCTGAGCCCACATCTGGTCGCGCATGCACGTAGAAACCGTGCCAAGAACCGCCATTATTAATTTTGACACGGAGCAGCAACAAGGTTATCGACCTTCTCTCGTGTATTATCAGGATTCACAAGTTGTTTGCTTGAGTCGACGTGTCGTGTTAAGATGTCATCTTATAGGAGAACAGTTTTAAATGGATGTTATAAAATAATATGGAAATAATTAAGGTAAAATGAGGTGTTTTGACAGCCAGGAATAGAAAAAGCCTGAACAACAAGGAATTGCGTTTAATCAGAGCATTAACGCCGTTGTAGGAAGAAATAGAAATAATTTGGAGGACCAATATTCCAAGATTATTTCATTTCTTGGTTTTAAATTAATTAATAACAATCGGATTATTAGCAACAATTGTTAAAAGTCCGGGAGAAGAGGTCACATGATCCGGAAGTAGAAACTAAAATACTGGAGGTAAATTAAGAAGAGGAATAATTTGCAAAATATTAAATAGAAACTACTATTAAACACGTTTTAATAATTCTTATCAATTCTTAAGTTCCAAAATGGGAAGAACAAAGAATTGTGGGTCAAAATTTGAAGTTTGCACACTCCAATATCGTGATGATCACTGAAGTTAAGCAGATCGAACCTGGTTAATACTGGGATCAGTTATCAGACAGTCCAGTGATGATGATTCATAAAATGAGGGGCATTTTTGTTTTTAGAGGATATTCCCTTTCAAGAGAAATGCCCAATAAAGCATAGCACAAGAAAATAAAGTGCCGTCGGCTTTTCCAAGTCATGTAATAATTGTTGTCATGAAGATGAAATATAACAAAATCCAGAGCTGAGCCTGTAATGAGTGAACACTAGCGGAGCTGTGAATAAACCGGTGTCCGTATAGTGCAACTCAGATGAAGACCCTATAAAATGTATACAAAGGGATAGATCTACATTATCTATAGACAGTTCTGATAGAGTACAACTCAACTCAGATGAAGATCCTATAACATGTATACAAAGGGATATAGATCTACATTATAGACAGTTCTAATATAGAGGGCAACTCAACTCAGATGAAGACCCTATAACATGTATACAAAGGGATATAGATCTATATTATAGACAATTCTAATATAGAGGGCAACTCAACTCAGATGAAGACCCTATAACATGTATACAAAGGGATAGATCTACATTATAGACAGTTCTAAGATAATTATGCATCCAGGGTGGATCTGTACAATGAGAGATAATATACAGAAGGATCAAGTTGAAAAATATCTCAATTGATACATATTGGATTTGTGAGACAGAAATCCCAGTTATTACCCTCAGCCCCTGATGTAATCAGGCTGAGGGTATTGCAGTACTCCTGGCGTGGGTATGTATGTATGTATGTCTGTATGTATGTCTGTAGCGAACATCCTTGTCATCGCGATAACTCAAGAACAAATGATGGCAGCTTCATGAAACTTGACACACATATGCATCTGGTGAAAACCTCGGACGAGTTCGATGGACGGCGACCTTGACCTATTTTTCAAGGTCACAGGAACAATTATGTGAAATCCCAAGAATCACAATAACTCAAGAACGAATAATGGTAGCTTTATGAGATTTGACACACATAAGTATCTGGTGAAGACCTCAGAATTTTTTCTATGAAACATGACCTTCACCTACTTTTCAAGGTCACAGGGACAATTATGTGAAATCATCTTGTCATCGCGATAACTCGAGAACAAATGATGGCAGCTTCATGAAACTTGACACACATATGCATCTGGTGAAAACCGCGGACGAGTTCGATGGACGGCGACCTTGACCTATTTTTCAAGGTCACGGACAATTATGTGAAATCCCAAGAATCGCAATAACTCAAGAACGAATGATGGCAGCTTTATGAGATTTGACACACACAAGCATCTGGTGAAGACCTCAGAATTTTTTCTTTGAAACATGACCTTTACCTACTTTTCAAGGTCACAGGGATAATTATGTGAAATCATCCTTGTCATCGTGATAACTCAAGAACAAATGATGGCAGCTTCATGAAACTTGACACACATAAGCATCTGGTGAAAACCTCGGACTAGTTCGGTGAACGGCGACCTTGACCTATTTTTCAAGGTCACAGGGACAATTATGTGAAATCATCCTTGTCATCGTGATAACTTAAGAACAAATGATGGCAGCTTCATGAAACTTTACATGCATAAGCATCTGGTGAAAACCTCAGACTAGTTCGGTGGACAGCGACCTTGACCTATTTTTCAAGGTCACAGGGACAATAACGTGAATTCCCAAGAATCGCAATAACTCAAGAACGAATGATGGCAGCTTTATGAGATTTGACACACACAAGCATCTGGTGAAGACCTCAGAATTTTTTCTTTGAAACATGACCTTCACCTACTTTTCAAGGTCACAGGGATAATTATGTGAAATCATCCTTGTCATCGTGATAACTCAAGAACAAATGATGGCAGCTTCATGAAACTTTACACGCATAAGCATCTGGTGAAAACCTCGGACTAGTTCGGTGGACGGCGACCTTGACCTATTTTTCAAGGTCACAGGGACAATTATGTGAAATCCCAAGAATCGCAATAACTCAAGAACGAATGATGGCAGCTTTATGAGATTTGACACACACAAGCATCTGATGAAGACCTCAGACTTCTCTTGATGGAACATGACCTTCACCTGATTTCAAGGTCACAGGGACAATTATGTGAAATCATCCTTGTCATCGTGATAACTTAAGAACAAATGATGGCAGCTTCATGAAAATTGACACACATAAGAATCTGGGAAGACTCCAGATGAGTTTGATGGACGGTGACCTTAACCTGCTTTTCAAGGTCACAGGCCCATATCAATAATTCTAGAGTAAATGATGACAGTTTCATGATACTTGACACACCTAAGCTATCAAAGGAAGTAGATTTTATGGGTTTTTTACCCCTGCATCAATTTGCCTTGGTGCAGTGACGTTTTGTTCACAAATATTGTGTGGAGCGAATGTTGTGCAATGAGTTACCTGGGCTGAGGGTTGATGCATCTCTGATGCCTATGTTATTTTAACCAATTAACAGTATGGGTGACCCAGTCTTATGAACAGATTGGGATTGTGATGTTCAAAGGAAAGACAGATATGGGCTTGTATATGTTAAAATGGAAGAATAGACATAACAACCACTCTTCTAGGGGTATTCAGAATGGTGAAGTGATTGATTCATGTTGATGAATTATGAATGATCAAAATTTTTATCCAAAAGATAGAAATTCATGATGGAATACAAGAAGAATACTTAAAGATTAGGACTCTTTGAGTGTCAGATGTTACAATCTAGAAGTCATCAGAAAACATCCCACAGTTACTGTATACAGAGAAAAATTTGCGCCTTGTTATTTTCGTGCCATCGCCGTTTTCGACAGGTTCGTGCCATTTTATTTTCGCGAATTTTGGATTTCTAGTACATAATATTATCACAAATTACGCTTTGCAGGTCGAGAACAGAACGAAAAACATCCATTATTGCGCAATATATTAATATTTCAATGCAAGTTAATAACAATCATTTTCGCTCTAAAAATACTTACCAATAAATGGTTACAATATTGACAATATTATATGAGATCTCTAGGGAAATAGAGAAATAATAGAAGTACAAACACTGGTCAGCAAAGATTAGAAGCTGGCAGACCAAAACCAGTAGAACTTTAAGAGTGGCCACTAGTGCGTGATAACACTAGAGTGATCTACAGACATACCTCATGAATATAGTCAAGGTAGAACATTAAACTATCAACCAAAATAGTTTTTTTAAATTTTCAAAGTGGCTCGGTGGATAAGTCACCTGTCCTTCATGCCCAAGGGCTGGGGTTCAATTCCCAGTTGGAAAAGAAGTAGAAACCTTCTTGGATGAGAGCTACAATAGAAATCTATATTATCTCAGAAATGTTAATCTTGGGATTCACTGGATCCAGATTATTGTTATGGGCTACAGCCATACCATGTTGAATACACCAGTTCTCGTCTGTTCACCATATGATTTAAAGTACTTGGATCACTTATGGATAGGATGAAAGAATCTCAAGTAATTTGAAAATAGTGTTGTCTTATGAAAATAACAGGAAGAGGATGTGCTCTATTATGTCCTGTAAAAGTTCTCTGACATATGGACAGAATCAACTCGTGAGAGAATTCATTTCTAAAAGAAGAAATGGACACTAAATGGCAACGGGGCCATTGAGAAATGATGAAGATGATACTGAATGTTCTCAAAATGATAAACATTAATACTAGTGGTATCAGGGAGCAGAACAGACATAATTACTTATACAGCAGCCTATGAATGGGTTCATAGCTACAATTATGACAAACAGCTAGATGAGCCTAACAGAAACTTTTACCACATGATAAGGTTAATACCAGTAAAAGTACTCCGGGATAAAGGGAATTGCTAAGCTCTTTTTATCTCATATCTGAGAGAGATAAATTAAATGTGGACTGAACTATTCTTCATGAATGAAACAGACAGTAAAGTTACCGTATTTACTCGTGTATAAGTCAAGGTTTTTGTCCACAAATCCTTAGTTAATGTTTGGGGGGTCGTCTTATACACGAGAGCAACCTGTGGACGAGGATTTGCGCCCCAAAATTACGGCACTAGGAGTTTTCATTACTAACATTCTTATTTTCGAAATAACGAATATCGGACATAGCCGATCTATTTAACAGTCTTATACTCGAGTAATTACGGTAAAACGTAAATACGATGTTCATATTTTCGAAATAACGAATATCAGAAACACTTTGTTTTGACTTTGCTCTCACTGATTCCAATTATCAGCGTTCACAGTTTTGCGTTTCGTCATTGTCTCCACTGCTTTGAGTCGTGTCTTCCCTGTTGACAGAAGTGCTTGCACACGTGGGTCGATTTTAATTGCGTTTTAAATGATAAATAATGAAAATGCTTTGTTATTCTCGACCTGAGAAGCGTAATTGTGATAATATTAAGTAAATACCTTTATTTATCATTTAAAACGCAATTAAAATCGATCCACGTGTGAGAGCATTTCTGTCAATTTCTCAAGATCGCCATTTTGAAAGGCGGGAGAGGGGTAAATACGTCCGATGTCTATTATTTCGAAACGCTTTGTTCTGACTTTGTTTTCACTGATTCCAATTATCAGCCTTCACAGTTTTGCAATTCGTCTTTGTTTCCACTGCTTTGAGCCGTGTCTTCCCGTTTGGACAGAAATGCTTTCACGCTAGTATTGCGTAATGCATGTTAAATGAATGGAAGGTGTCAATTGCATTTAAATGATAAATAAAGGTATTTACCCAATATTATCACGATGATTTACAGCCGATCGAGTGCTATAAACGATAATAATTAAAAACGATATAATGAATATCTTTGGCTTTATAATACACAAAGAAATATTCTACCACGTGTTAGTTTTGACGCTGAGATCAAGGACGTCACGTACATCGTATTACGTTCTTCATCGTGGAGAAATAAAAGCATATACCCAATATAAACACAAAATACGCTTTGCAGGTCGAGAACAGAACAAAACCATCCATCAATTTAACATGCATTACGCAATACTAGCGTGAAAGCAAATATCGGACAGGCGGACGACTGTCTGCACGTGGTTGAATATTTCTGCAAAGTCAATGATCACATGACTTGCGAGTCACGTGGCCAATCGATCCGCTACGTCCCGGACATCGTATTTACGTTTTACTTCTATGTCTATTAAAATTATTATTTAAATATATCGCACAACTCAATTCTGCCTTTGATGTGGTGTGAAAATTAGTAAATTTTCACTGATACCAATTATCAGCGTTCACAGTTTGTTTCCACTGCTTTGAGTCGTGTCTTCCCTTTTTGACAGAAATGCTTTCACACGTGGATCGATTTTAATTGCGTTTTAAATGGATTGATGGTTTTGTTCTGTTCTCCAACAATTTGTGATAATATTGGGTAAATACCTTTATTTATCATTTAAAATGCAATTAAAATCAATCTGCTACGTCTGATATCAGTTATTTCGAAAATACGAACATCGTATTTACGTTTTACCGTATTTACTCGTGTATAAGACCGCTAAGATCTTATATCGTAAGCATATTTAAGTTTCACTTTTAAAATGACCGCCAAGATTCAGCTGAAGCTTGAATGGTAGCAGAGCCGATATGTCAAGAAAAACCAACTCGTCTTATATTCGGAAATCGTTTTTTTTCAAGAAAAATTACCTCAATTTTGGGGGGTCGTCTTATACACGAGTCGACTTATACACGAGTAAATACGGTATGAAGATGGTACAGACTCCTTTTTCGCTAATTGATAATCAAGAGAAATCGATCTATTATATCCAGTAGAACTACTCAAGAGAGATAAATGGAATCTCTCTGAACCCTTTATTCTCTTCTTAAGGAGCTATATGAAACAGTGAAGAGGGTATAGACTTCTTTTCTCAAAGGGAATCAAGAGATTGTCTATTACACCAGTAAAGTGCTCAAAGAGAGATACATGGATTTGCTCTGAACCCTTTCGTCTCATGTCTAAAGAGGTAAATGAATGTGGGTAGAAATATTCCTCATGAATGAAACAGACAGTAAAGAAGATGAATGTGGTATAGACTTTCCTGCTTGAAAATGATACCCATTACTGCTCAGGAAATCACAGCCATAATTACTGAGACAGCATACTATGGTAATGGGTCCATTGCTAAGATTACGACAAAGAGCAAGAAGGACCTAGAAGATAATCTATTATGTCCAGTAATAGTACTCAAAGATCTGGACAGAACTAAAATGGGAAGAAATTACTCTGAACATTTTTATCTCATATCTAAGAAAGATAAATGGAAGTGGAGGAGAATGATATTCTTTAAAGAGGTTATGAAGATGACAAAGACTCTTTGTTAAAATGATAATCATTAATACCGCTGAGATCAGAGATATAATTACTTCTAAAGTATCGGTGAATGGGTCCATTGCTAAGATTATGACAAACAGCAAGAAGGACCTAACAGGAAACATTACCACATGCTTAAATTATCTGGAAGAGAAGATGATCTATTATGTCCAGTAATAGTACTCAAAGGTCTGGACAGAATTAAAATGGAAAGGAAATTGCTCTGAACATTTTATCTCGCATCTAAGAGAGATAAATAGAGTGTGGATGAGAATGATATTCTTTATAATTATTCAATCAGTGAAGAGGTTATGAAGATGACAAAGACTCTTTGTTAAAATGATAATCATTAATACCGCTGAGATCAGAGCTATAATTATTTCTAAAGCATCGGTGAATGGGTCCATTGCTAAGATTATGACAAATAGCAAGAGGGGCCAATCAGAAAACCTTCGCCACATTCTAAGAAATCAACAGAAAGATACCCTGTTATGTCCAGTAAAAATTATCAGATGTCTGGACAGAACTTATATCTCATATCCAAGAGAGATAAGTAACAAGATGTGGACAAGAAGAATATTCTTCATAAATGAAACAGACATTAAAGAATTATGAAGATGATAAAGACTCCTTTTCTCAAAATGATAATGATTAATGCTTATGAGATCGGAGCCAGAATTACTTCTACAACATCCTATAGGAATGGGTCAATTGCTAAGATTATGACAACCAGCAAGACAAACCCAGTAGAAGAAACCTTCACCACATTCTATCTCAGAGACTTGGCTACAGACATGGATGGATTGAACAGAATAGGTCCAATAATTGTAGCCTCAAGTACTCTGCAACACAACTTATGTTATGCACAGAGAAAGGTCTTAGGCTATACTCCAGATACTCTCTGATGTCATAACATACACTTTTAAGTTTAGTCTTGCGCCCTGAGCCTTGTATTATCTTAAAGTGTCCAACTTATCCCATTACCAAGTATGGTGAAGTTGGTGGATTGATAGAATGTGGCAGATCACGCATACCAGAGGATAGGTGGATCTGGAAGGTTGAGATGATAACAGTTCCTCCAAACGAGAAAGGAGGAGCAAGAGGCAAGACAGTACTAAACAGGAGTGGTGATCAGTACTGCAAATTACTATATTATATTATCTAACATGTATTGGAAGAAGAATTAAAGGAAAACAAAATCCCCACTCAATCCGGTCGCATCTCCCGCCTCCATAGGATATATTCTGGTCCTATAGTCAGTCGGGTTTGTATTATATTAAAGGAACCTATAAAATTGTATTAATGTTAATGTTCCTTATAACTAGATACAAAGCCGACTGAATCGACTTTCCCGCCCGCCTCCCCGCAGGTGGACTGGTGTCAAAATTATGATAATGGCAGTTCTTGGCGCGGTTTCTACGCGCATGCGCGACCAGATGTGGGCTCAGGACTGTCCTCTGGTGGCGGATTTTGTTTTTGTTATATCGCAAGATGGCGATTTGACACGACCGCTGATCACGGTCCTATAGTCAGTCGGGTTTGTATTTAGTTATAAGGAACATTAACATTAATAAAATTTTATAGGTTATTATATAAGTGGCTGCTGCTTAACAGATTTATAATTGAATACAATTTAACAGGATGCTTTCTTCCTCTGATAATCAAATGTATATGCAGTGGGAATTTTTTTGCAATCCCTGATTATGAATGGAGTTATTTTTATGATATCTTTTTATGTTTTGAGCAATTCATGATAATGATGGTTGCATATTTGCATTTTAGCTGCACTTACTCAGTGGCAGCAGATAAATGGCAGTCTACCAGAGCGTATTGCAATTTTCCGTGATGGAGTTGGAGATGGTCAACTGCCAGCCGTTGTTGAGCATGAGATCCCACAGTTGCTGGAGTGCTTCAAGGTCATCGGTGCAGACTATGAGTAAGCATAATTCTTTACGGGAAATTATTTCTGAGGACAATTTGCATTTATTGTGTCAAACAGGGAATACCATTTATCAAGATATTGACTAAGTGTTAAATTTGTGTAGTTGTACACTTGCTTGGTTTTTAGCTGTGTTGACAATGTCATGGTGATTGAGGGGAGGGGGAACTTTCTGTCATTCTCTCCGTCAACTTCGATCTTCTCCTCTAAAACTACTGGTCAGACTTCTTAGCAATAAGTTGGAAAGATGGATTTTCAGGGGACCAATTCTATCTATTTTCCATTGGGCCCAGATTTTTGTCTGTTTCCTTATGATATTTTCAAAAATCTAAAAGCTATTGGTGAGTCATCAAGGAGCCTGCCATTTTGAATAACATTATGGATATTAGCCAATTAAAATATAAGTTGGGGCCTAATTTAATATGTAACATGCAATTTGATTGGCCAAAGGTTTAAATGATCATTTATGAAGTACTTTCCAGAAAATGGTCACAAACATTACAAAAATCAATGATCAGCATAGCTCTAAGGCCATTGGCCTATGCTTGAAATGATAGGGTGTTTCCAACAAACCCTGATTATATATTTCACTGAGAATGTTTATATAATTATGTTCCCAAAATCTATTTTCAGACCACGTGTGACAATTACTGTGGTGAAAAAACGCATCAACACAAGGTTCTTTGCCCAAGCTCGGCCAAACCTACAGAACCCACCCCCTGGCACCGTAGTTGATACTGAGGTCACCAAACCAGAATGGTAAGAAATGAGAATTTTGTAAATGATATTTCAGTTTGTCTTTAATAATTTTACATGCTGATGGTCAAAGAGTTTCATGACAAAAATAATTTGAAGAAAAGTCTAAGAAATGAAGAATATTTATTTATTTATTTTGTTTGTTTGATAATGCAGGTATGACTTCTTCCTGGTGAGTCAGTCTGTGCGGCAGGGCACTGTGACACCCACTCACTACAATGTTGTGTGGGATACCATGGGTCTGACTCCAGACAGGATGCAGAGGATCACGTACAAGTTGACACATTTGTATTACAATTGGCCGGTAAGCTTTGCCTTCAACATTTGTGGCATCAGTTTTGCACCGAACTGTTTAAGAAATATACATATATTCATTTATACAAACAATGTTTAAGGAATGAAAATATCATTGAAAAAAGTGAGATTTTGTACAAGAAAATCTTTTGAATTATCTTCATGATTTTGTTAGCATATTATCAATTGAAAAAAAAAAAGATTGCAATATTTTTGACATTTAGATTTCAGACCACACATAGTAAAGTCCCCAATGGAATAATTGAATAGACTTTTGTCTTGAGAAATATGCAGCATTTTGACATTTTTTGACCTGTTATTCATTGTATTTCAGGGTACAATTCGTGTGCCTGCACCTTGCCAGTATGCGCACAAGTTGGCTTTCTTGGTTGGACAGAGTCTGCATGAAGACTTTGATCTACACCTTGCTGACAGACTCTTCTTCCTGTGAGCTTTGTCATTAAGCACAAAGTGTGTGCACCATTCTTCCGTTCATGGGGGACCTACAAGTCTTGGTGCTATTGCTGAATAAATAACTCAAACAGATGCCACAACGCTTTCATGACAGTGAAAGAGGTAGCGAACGATGGTGTGACTGAGAATTTTGTCACGGTGAAACTGACTTGGATGGAGTTTTGACATCGAAAATAACAGGGCATCAAGTATATATTTTTTTAGTTGGACATTTGCAGAGTTTGCCCATGTTATTAACCCTTGTAGTGATAAACAATGAGGATAAGGTCCCAAAATGACCCAACATTTTCACATCTCACTGCCATTATGAAGTTGACGTATTGTATTTTCACATATCTTCCACCATATTGTTCAGTCCATGTCTTCATCCCAAAGGAATACAAACTTCAGTAAGGTTGTAACCCTTTACCACAACAGGAAGTGGAATTATGTGCTGGAGATTTGAAATATATAGGTTTTTCAATGACCTGGTCAACTCCTAATAAAACCTGGATTCCGACGGGTACGGATGCATCATATCAGGTCAATCTCAACTGTTAGACCATTGTCTCCACGAGTGTAGTCTCCAGCTCAGGAGGCCATCGATTTGAAGCTGATAGTGACGACTAAAAATAAGCACTAGCATCACCATTAAGATCATCTGCAGTGCATAAATGTACACATTGTTTTAAAAAACATTCCCTGACAGGTTTTCCAAAATTAAGGTTGTGGAAACCCCATGCAAGACCCTAACACAAAGAAACTTAAAATAAATTAAAATAAGAAGGTAAAGGTAAAAAAAATGAGGAAACTGGTTACCTTTCTTACCCACTTGATATCTCAAATAGGAGAGGGCTGTGATGAGACCAAAGTCTTGATCAAGTCAGTTTGTGCTGACGTATGTTCCTGTTTGCTTCCACTGTATGGGTGTCCACTGCAGTTTTCTTCCTCACTCATGAAGAAAAAAAAATATGACATGGTAATATGTTGGTATGGGAAATGTTTTGGGCTGGACTTTGAATGCTATATTTTCTGAAAAATTAAAATACAGCTCTGTCCATTTGACTTGATTGATATGATATATGTATGACGGGCTTGCCCAAGTTCAAAGTTGGCTACTTTGGGCTTTTTGAGGCCAGCTAACAGAAGAAATACTTTTTTCTTTTCCGAACGATGATTTCTCAATTATTTGCCAGTAATATAGTTATGATAGAATTCAATTCTCATTACTCAAGTGGGCCATGCTGCCACCTGGGCCCGATTTTTCCATCGTACTTCAAATCTTAAATCTGAGCATGTACTCAGATTTGAAGCCATACTTACCGAAGTTTGCTTCCAAAAGTGAAGTATTTTGGATTTTTTCATCATGCTCACAATTTCAATTGTGCTTACTTCACGAAGTATTTGCTCAGACTTGAAGTACGTACTTGAGCCATGTGACGTCATATTTCCATTGTTTAATTGAGTAAATACTCCCATGACGTCATATTCAAATGAGAAAATACAGAGGCTCAAAATAGGGGATAAAAGGGGCTCGGAATGGGGGATCACTATGGGGGATCACTATGTAACGTAACAACTTTTCCAGTGACTGGGAATGCATCTGCATGTGATTCTATTCAATTAAACCATATCTAATCCTTTAATTTAACATAAATTGCTCAATATTTCGTAAAAATTCATACTTTGGAGCATTGACTTCAGCTTGAAGCCAGCCTCTGAGCTGTCTCAGAATCTGAGCATGAAAACTCAGAATCTGAGCATGAAAAATGTTTGAGCACATTGAAAAAATCCAAAAATCTTGGATCTGAGTAAATACTCAGAATGTGAGCATGAACTTCAAATCTGAGCAAAAACTTCAAGTCTGTGTTTTCCAAGCATGATGGAAAAATCGGATTTGTGTATATACTCAGAATCTGAGCAAAACTTAAAATCTGAGCATGAAATTAGGATCTGAGCATGTACTTCAAATTGAAGTACGATGAAAAAATCGGGCCCTGGTGTATTAAAATCTGTCAAGCATAGAGCACTTCCAAATGCAAGCTTGACTCTAGTAGTAACAAATGTAGATTGACATGTCATTTTATTTAGCCCAATTAAAATGAAAATGCTGTAAGCCTTTGGAGATTTGTAAAATCTAAGTCAATATTTTTGAATGTGTTGAGATTAGTTTTTCAACAGGAGTTTGAAGGAGTATGAAGATATATGGAAAAATACTAATTTGATTCAGGGCATAAGATGGCCTCCTTTTTTAAGACTATGCAAACATATAGAGTTTTCTTTCAGAAGAGAGTAGTTGTGTATTAGTTTTTTAAGCTTAAATGAAGATTGTTGGAAGATTGCTCTTTTTTTTTTTTAATTGAAATATGATGCTAAAATAATTATATTTTTAAAGTGAAAATGAACAGTTGTATGTGGATATCTAATTAAAATGTTTTTTATTCCTTGTAAGTTAGATTTTAATTGTTTTTCTGATGAATGGATACAGTATGTACTTAAAAAGGATTTTTTTCTTCCCATAGTGTAATTGCAACTGATATGTGGTTAGATGTAATTGTTTGATTATTTGCTTATCATGATATGTAAAGTTGAAATCCTGTTTTATCACAGAAGAGGTACTGTATGATGCTTGTTCTAAAAATGGTCAGGAAATAATAATGTCTTGTTTCTTTTTGATGGGGAGTTTCCCAAAGCATTTGAACGAGTTAACTCGTCCTTAGCTCCATAAGGAATGAAACCAGTCAAAGTATTTGAAGAAAAAATTTGCATTATGAGCTAAAAGGTTTTACTTTAAACAGTTTTAAACAAGTAAAGCTTAAAAGAAAAAAATTAGACCTTTTTCTATCCTGGCTCCAGATTTCATGGATACAACTGGTATTTTGCACAGAACTTTTCCACGATCACAAATTTTACTAACAGATTTTGATGCTTTTTTTTTTCAAATGTTGTTAAACCGCTGGATGGATAAACAAATCAAGATACACAGTGTTGAAGAAACTGTTCAAGTATTAAATTTTAAAAGTAAAGTCGTCAAATTTATGTTGACAAAGACAACTTAAAGTCAAGTTCATTAATATGTTTACTGTTTGGAATGTGTACTCAAAGCAAACCTAGAGGAACCAATTTCCTTCAAAACCAAAAACAAATTAAATTATTCAAATTATGTATTTTCTTAGTTCCGAGAGGAGTTGGCACATGTGGTTGTTAGGATTTTCATTAAGGTGATCATACTATCACAGATGTTTTCTTCAGAAGAGTTATTGTTTATCCTCTTAGGATTGGTTTGGAAACATTCCCTTTCTTTTGAGTGTGAAAAATGATAGAAGTTGTTTTAGTTAGTATTGAACTTTGTATTACTGACATTTTGAATAAAAAAGGAAATAAAAAATATATATATAGATATATATAGATAAAATGTTTTGTTTTGTATTTTTACTGTTCTGTGTCCCTTGGTTGATATATTAATGTTACATTTCGATCTCTGAAACTAATGGTCATAATTCTTTTGATTTTTTTCAAAAACCAAATAGTTTTTCAAAGTTGTCAGGGATGCTGGCATTTTCAATAATATGACGCGGCCAATGAGAATCTAGAAACATTGGGGCCAAATTCAATTTATGTGCATTTTGATATGCCATAATTATGTGCTCAAGTCCAAAAGAAAGCAATAATCAACATCGCTCTCCGGCCTATCGTACGTCCCTTCCAATGGAATTGTCTGGATAAGGTGCAGGGTTTATATATTCAGCACCTGAGCATCCATGAAATTATTTGAGTTGGCAACAAAAATAAGTTATTTTAGGCCATATGCATTTCAGGTTCAAGCAATTTGAGTCCTTTACTTTGACATTTTGTGTCCAATTTGAATTCTCCAGTGATTTATTTTGACAAAAGAATGTCATAAAGTAAGATAAGCCTGATGTCTGCACATTGTATGAATTTATCACCAGGCGATTTTATTTTTTTCTTCTGTGCAATGCTGCAAATTCATATTTTTGGAACATTCCAAAGTACAGTACGTCTCAAAGATGTATATTTATTTCTTTGTTTTTACACTTGCATATCTTGGAATGCTCCAAAGATGATGTTTGTGGCTTCATGTAGCCACTGACAGATCATTTGAACTTTTGATTGCAAGCTATATAAAGTTACATGATACCAGGAACATTGGGTACATTGATCAATTGATCCTCGGTTGATGGTTGAATGTAACATCGTTGGGGTATAGGTGGGAATGACCCTTTGATCTTTTGGGTTGCTAGGCTCTGTGACTTGAGCAGTGATCATATATATCCCACCCGTATCACTAATACAGCACTCTGTATAGTCTTTACTGTTATATCTTTACTCAATATGCATGTAATTAATCTCCAAGCTGGCGTGCCTTGGTTGGAAGATTTTAGCTACATTTGAACCATCAGTGCTGGACTTAACCTCTGATTTAGCTATTGTTATATTGGGTGTTGTTTACTCTGTGAAGGCATTATTTAGGCACCAGCTTTCACTGTGCCCCCATCCACGGAAACTTGATGTACAATGAAGCAAACACCAATCTAAAAGAATTAAGTAGTATATTATGCTTGTTATCTGTATTCAGGCCACTGGCATGGGGATGGGCCAGGGGTATTAATATTTAACAGTGTCTATGAATTAGATCAGACAGAAGAGTGCAAGTGCACTTAACAGACTTTAGTATATAGTATTAAGGAATCTGGCTGTAGCTATGTATACAATTGCTGCCACTACAGATTATTACAGTAACTTGTGAAATTTATCACAAAGGAAAATTTCTCACTCAGTGGTATGTGCATCCGAAACGTTTCAAATATGGTTATATATTTGGGAGATAATTATTCTGGCCAAATTTAACTGACCCACTGAAGCGATACACTGGCCTCTGCAGGGATTTTACTGACCAACTGCAAAGAATACTCCAGCCGCCACTTGCGCAGCAGGGTTTGTGTTTTTTATGGGTATATTTATATATTTATTATTTCAGTCATTTCGTGATGAGACCTTGTAGCAGATATATACTGCTGCCTCACTGGATGGTCATGTCGCAGGTCCTTGATATATATATATATATATATATATATATATATATATATATATATATATATATATATATATATATATATATATATATATATATATATATATATATATATATATATATATATATATCTGGCTCGGTCTGCAGTAACCTTCAATGATATCTGCTGCATTTAGATATAAAAATACAAACAAAGGCATTTCTTATCAATTAAGGTAACCTGATTTATTGTTTTGAGAGGAAAATACTTTTTCACAGATGAATCTGTCAATATAGTTTGTCTTGTATCAAATACTAGGCAGCGGTATCTAGTTAAGGTTTACATCACAATCTTACATGGAATGTGAAATCTCGTGGACAGCAGCAGAAACAATATTTACATTCACTTTTCACCTGAATATCAGATCATTTTGCATTCTTATTCTTCCACATGATATCTTGAGGCCAGTGCCTCCAGTTGCTGCTGTTTAATTTATCTCCACCTATTGAGTGTGCCTCGAAGTAATAAGTGTCCAAGAAATCTAGAAGTATCTGTATTCCTTCCTTTTTGTATTCATCTGCCTCATTGGCCATCACTTCCCATTCCATGAAAATATAAGGCACATATATGGTGGAGAGGAGAGACTGGGCGTGGGGGATGGCCCTTGCCTCGTGCCCCTCAATGTCCATCTTAATAATCGCCTTGTTAAAATTAACCACCTCCAAGAGGTCATCCATGAGAATCGTCTGGACATGGCTGCCGGAGGTCATGCTGAGGCACCCGTTGCCGTTTCTGGTCCGGAGACCAGACCGGAAGCGGGATTCTATGACGCGGATGGCTCCCCGGTTTTCCTTCTTGAACTGCAGAGTAACAGTTTTATGGGCATCTGAGACTGCATTGTACACCAATGTGAAGTTCTTCTGAAAACTGTTGAGTACCACAGCCTTGTGAATCATCTCCACGTGTTTTACATAGGGTTCTACGGCGATGACTGTTCTACCCATCTTGGCTGCTAATAAGCTGTATTGGCCTATGTTTGCCCCTATGTCTATGACTGCAAGACCTTTGTCCTGCTCCAGTACCTCTTGGAACACATTCACTATATGTCTCTCCCAGACATCCCCATCTTTTATTGTCGCAGATATGAAAATGTCATCAGCAGGATCGTGGATACATATGAAAGGGGAAGGGTCCGAGGGAAGCGGGAGACATTCATAATTGCCCCTGGCCGGGCGGTTCAAATTGAACACATTACAGTTGGAATCAAATGATTCTTCGCCGCTATGCGCCCACTCCCTCCATCCCAGAAGACATCCGAAGTAGCTCACTGTCTCCCATTCCTGTAGCGCACTTGTGGCAAACACAACAAACAGCAGTCCCCCAACTATCAATATCAGTAGAATAGTTATTCTTGTGCGTTTGTAGCGCATATTTGTTGTGTTATAGTGTGCCACGATGGTTGTCACAGGTCCCCCGGATTCCACAGGACCTAACTTCACCATTGATACAGTCAAACTATCACCAAACCCAAGTCACGTCTCGGGTGCGCTTCTTAGCATTTTGTTTGGAATGTCTCCAGTGTTCCTCATATTCATGTTCTGTCTTTGTTGTTTTCTTGAGGTTTCCTCTTTATAATTGATGCTTCAAATCTGCAAAGACAAATTGAAATTCACGTTTATAATTCAAGAAATTTCAAAGGAAGGTCAAAGTATGAAGCTTTAGAGGTATAATTAGCCTTTTTTTCTCAAGTTTTTATATTCATAAGAAAACATCTTGAGATAATCAATATTTATAGGCGAAAATTAGGAGCGGAAGTGAAAAGATTAATCTGGAGTTATCATTCAACCAGTCATTTATTCTGTTACTATTTGCGCACCACTTTTTTAAATTTTTATTCCTTAAGAAATACCCAGAAGAAATCCATATATACAATGGAAAATAAGAATTGAGAAGGAAAAGAATGCGAAAAAGTGTATCGTACTTCTAGACTCCATAGATAAGCAGTTCATACTAGATCCATTTGTTTGACTTCATGCAGTGTGATAAATTTTGGTTATCCATCTGGACATGTTTATTACCAAGCTGTCGTGGTAAAAAAAAAAAAGAAAGAAAAAAAAAACACCTGAGAAGTGCCAAATTGTAATCAAGCTTATCAAGCTTATCTCTAGTATTCATATAAGCGCAAACACATATCAATTAAAACTTTCATGAAATCGGAATTTCAAGAACAAGAACTTTTTCCTTTCATAATATAAATGTCCATACCCGAAACTTTGTGATCAGATATTAATACCCTTCATTTTGCCCCAACATAAATTCTGGTCCATCTGAAAGTAGATGAGTCTTCTATCCATATCGAAATCATCCTTTAGACAATTTGTCAACAAACATTGCGAAGCAGACCAGAGATCCAGTGCAAACACGTAATTAGTAAAGGTATCCTAACAATTGGGCACTTTCAGATTTGGACATTGAAATGATTTGACCATGTATTTAAACATACTCAAAATCCATATGAAACTATCCGTGACATCAGTGAATTCATGAAAGCTTTTATAAACGAAACCAAATTGTTCTTTGTATATTCTCACCATGCATAAATTTATAAATGAATAATGTTTATTCAAGAGAATAATCATATTTAAATACATCGATGGAATATATTTTGTCATGTCTGGCGTTTTCAGTTGCATTGGGTGTATTCGTCAATATGAATTGTGTCTTCCCAAAAACGCATCACCCTCCCCAATAGGTCCATATATAGCTGTCATATCTGCGAACTCAACTTTACAAAACATTGGTGTATTTTTACTCTCCTTTGCATCGAGCTCAGTAATAACACCTGTATTGGAGAGAAGAAGCAAATTTTGATGGGAAGGAATTTTGTAAGGTTCTGGCAAGTTTCCATGAATAGGTCCCTGCCTGATTTATTATTTATTCACAATATATAATAAATAACAATGATTCAAATAGCCTTGACAATGCTATATTTCAAATCTTCCAAAAATTCAGATATGACTGAATGATATTGTGTCATATTTCATCAATTCTGGGCAATTTAATATTTTAATAGTTCTGCCTTCCCACTCAACCTACGAATTTGTGCTAAATGCAACTGTGATCTCTGTTGAAGATAAACGCATTTACCATATTGGGGGCATTATTTGTTCAAAGGAACTATTTGGATAGTCCTGTTTGAATCCACTTCTATATTCACCCGGTTAAGGTTAAGCCTCCTTTTTATTTCACAATCTTGTGTAGGTTTGCAGTAACGTTCCCTTATTATGCCACCAAATTAAATGTTGGAGGTTCACTCGGAGCACATGACAGCTGATAGGTACATATTATTTTGCCTGGTTGTGAACTTCAATAAATTTGCTGTTAATCTCAGAGTGATTACACCAAGATATAATGCACATATTTTGCGCCTTCACCTGTACATAATATTGCCTTCATGGTACCATTGAGCATATTGTGACTTTATAATACTCCAAGATGGTACCAGGTGGAGAGGGGCATTGCAAACTAAATGGACACAAGCATGATCAAGACGATATCAAACACGTGAAGGATGCTAAATCTATTGAGGTTACTGGACTTCAGGTGTGAATTATACTCTGTTTTAAGTGTTAGCACAATGTTTTACGTTAGGCTGCACAAGTTATAATTGGCTTGAATTGATTCGTCACAACAGATCAACAGTCAAACCAAAGTGGAATTGGGATCACTGTAAAAGAAAACAAAACCAACTGTAGCAACCTGTCTGTACAGAGAAATGCTAGAAGCTGAACACTTGGTTGGTAGTAAACAACATAAAGTGTGCAGGTAAACTACATACAGCTTAGGAGATGGGGAGGTAAATAGAGGTGGGCAACATGTGTAGATACCGCAGCTCTGACCCCAGCAAACCTAAACATCCCACCTATGTTGATCTTCCACTAACTGTTTGTGTAACTGCATAAAATGATACCAAGCACCACTCGGAAAGGTGGCAAGAGGAAATGCAAGGGTGGGGAGAGATGTGGATTAAAGTATCTGGTTTACCTGCTCTAAAGAAGATTGTGGAACATGTTATAATATCGGAGAAATGAACTTGACAAGGTTTAGTGCCTGAGTTGGTTGCCATACTGATCTCTGTACCTTGTTGTTGCCTGGAATAGGCTGATAGAGGGAAAGTGGAGATGTGGGCCACCATAACTGCACATGCTAATACATAAATACAAGGTGTGTTATACTTTGCATGCGTTGTTAAATATACATACAAAAATAATAAATAGATCGCTAAAACAAATAGCGAGGTATGTTTATGAGCTATACATGCAAATTAAACAATACATTATTACCAGTGTTTACTACCCATGGAACGTGTCATTTTTCTGTTTCTGTTCAAAAAGACTTTTTGACTTTATTTCCTGATTTTGGCATTATTTTGAATTTTGCCTCATTAAACAATATGTTTTTAAAGCTTGTCTTACGATTATCGTTTGCAATTGAGGAGAATATGATATGTTAGGTTGGTGCCCCCATCTGCAGTTCTGCCTTAGGTTGCTGGATGCAGTTCCGATTCATTGCTGACAGGGCGGTTAAGAGGTCGCGAATCCCAGAGGCGTAAAGTGAAATATTCTCTAAAGTTCAAAAGTGAAGAAACATCTCCCGGTTATTCCACAGATTTATTTTTGTGCCAATGTTATCTCAATTTTATATCATATTATTAATGTTGTTTTTATATATATGGTGTTTTCTTTTCATGCAACTCTTTGCAGAAATCCGCCCGAGTCATACGATAAAGATATTTGGATGATACTGATTCAAAAGTTCACGTTTACAATTTCATAAAAATATCTAAAAATATTTCTGAATGAGAAAATATATTTATGAATAATGTTTTTATCCTTCGCGATATTTGCTTTTTTTTATGATATTAGAGAGGCTTAAATCGGTCTTGTAAAATGTGACTTGTAGCAATACCATTTCAATATATGAATTGTGTCTATATATAATACAAATTATTGTAATTATATAGTCCCAATGATGTCTGCATAAAATAGTCTCACATTTTAATACTGTTGCATTGCTATGCCGAAAAAATGATAGATGCAGGAGGCTATCAACTGTAAATGTACTGTATGGTAAAGGCCCAAGTAGAATATAATGTATAGTGATGCGTGGCCTAGATATCCCTAGAGTGCCACATGGTTGCTGGGTGAGTTCCCATATGTACCTATTATGCCATGCTATCAGTCAGTCAAAAAGGAACCATCAGCAAATAAGTACACAAATTACAATGTTGGTACCACGCCACCGTTGAACCATTTGTTTTATTCTATTACTTTTATTTTTGATCATCAAGCATTTGACACAGAATTCAATGTAGAATAGAAGCCACTCAACAGTGTGGTTGTGGCATTGAAAGGTCTATAATTCTAAAGTATGTGCACCTATAAAGCTCTCTGGATCAAGCAACTAGACAGAAAAAAAAATAAACCGTTTTGGCCTGACAACCAAGAATTCCTTTTAATTTGGCAGTGAACCATACAGAACTCTGCCAATATAATCTGTTTATGTGTTTGCATTAAGCGATCATGTGAGCTTATAACATCACGTTGGCTTGGTTCATATGCGGTATGGTAATCAATCAAGCAGCGTACATGCTAATTTGTTGAAGGAATAAAAAGAATATGATTGAAAAAGTGAAAAGATCTGGGACAAGTAACTGACATGCACAGTAATTAATGTATAAAACTTACATGGAAGCCACCCTGATCGTCCAAGCCCAGGCATTTTAAAATTTAAGTGTTCTGTATCACTAGCTTTAGAATGGCAATGCGTCTTGGCATTGGTACCTTACCTGCAGTGACTGGAGTTTGGCGCCGTGACACGCAGTCATGGTTTTATCGCTGGTATGGACAGAGCTTACACCAAACCACCACTCGCTACAGAGATAATTGGATCCTCTCGCTCTCTCTATTTATATATAAAACAGAATAATCATTAAGTCACCACTACGAGTCGTGCTACCACCATGCTAACATGACATCGGAAATCTGCTTTGCTGGATAACATTAAGCGTGTCACGGCGATCGCCCTATTTATTTCTCTGCGTGTATTATATTATGCTATAATATATCAGTACCTCTTTCATGTACAATCCACTTTGCCACAACCAAACACGACTGAGGTCCCGGAATGTATCACATTGTGGTGAAGACAGCCTGCGTAGTGGCTAGGTAAGAAGGCAGCATAATATTCCATGGAGATCTAATATCACGATGCAGGCTGCCGTCAAGCACAGCTCAGCAATGTTCTGTAGCGTGATACAAGGAGCTGCAGTGCCAACCCCGGCCAAAGCACCCATCTCGATGAAAGCCAGTCCCCGGGGTGCGCAACCTGCCAGCAATACAGGCTTCACTGAGACACATGATTGATTCTCTAGTAAAATGTGCTGTTGCATACAACATTGTGTGGGTTATATGCTTTTATGGGATGTATTTAACATCGTTTTGCATGCCATTGTTGATTAATTGATTTATGAATATTAATATGTTCCATGGCCACCCCTGCCCGGTAAGCTAAAGCACGGCTGCAGGTACTGGGATGCAGGCTAAAATCGATGGGTTTCCTTTGCACATGGTGCCGTAGTTGTGCACGCAGGCCCGGGATCGTGGGGTATCTTAATAGGGGGCATGAGGGTGGCGCGGATTGCGAATTCCATGTCACAGCAAATGATCGATAAACTGGCCTGAAAGAGGTTGAAAATACACCAACTACAAAAAAGTTATTGACAACTAGTTGCAGAGATTAATGATCAAATGATCAACATTAATTTTTTCATAAAGATCTTTACATGAAATTAATTCAAGATTTATGATTCATACCAAAGACTCACAATCAGATGAAAAAAAGTCTTTGAAATAACGAAGACCGAATTTCAATTTTCATGTCAATAAATGCGATAAAGATTGAATCCATTTCAAATCCATTTGAGCCACAATATGATTATAGATATATATATATATATATATATATATATATATATATATATATATATATATATATATATATATATATATATATATATATATATATATATATATATATATATATATATATATATATATATTGTGGCATAAAATTTACGGCCATTAAAAATATTTTTGAAATGTTATCCTTCTACATGTCAAACTTTTTTGACTTGACATGACAGTTTTCTTCCCATCCCATGTGCAGTCCAGACTCGTCACAAGTTTGTGAATATATACTTTGTGGTACAACGATAAGAAATGAAACATCTTTAATATTTCTAAAGTATTCCATTTGTTTAAGATCAAACTCAACAAAAAGAAAATGAATTGGTTATATTGCTGGTTGCTCCAGCTGACAGATTATATGAACTTTGCTTCGGAGATAGAACACATATTCATCAATGTCAATGAAGCATCGTGTGAGGGTTTGGCCTGTTTATAGATTTATTTGGCTTTGTACATTTTGATGCACACTTCTGGCAGGTGCCGACATGCAAACTTTAGGGACCTCGATAACTCAAAAGTTATGTTGAAATGAAGTTACCGGTAACCATCTCATTCGAGACAGCGGGCGAATGGGAATTATAAAATGTGTGAACTTTGTCACTTAAAAAATCTGAATAATGAACTGTGAATAGCGAAGTAACAAAGTTCACACATATAACTATAAATTGGAGAGGCGAGTGTTCACGATCGATAATACCTGGCTACTGTTTAGAACTGTGTTAGAATATTTCTAGCTATAGCCTATGCAGGTGATGTTCACTGTGGGTATATTAACTATAACAAGAAATGGTTTCCAGTCTATCAAATTAATCTATAAAGGTTTTCTGATCATAGGTTTGTACAATATTCCTTTAGAATAACCCTAAAATCAGGAGATGAGGACGGGCAACAAACATATCAATAAAAGATCATGTCCGGAACCTGTTACACAAATTTAGGCAATTTGGCCTGAACTCTCTTTTTGAGGTTTCCAGACCAAATGGAGCAATGGATCATTTCGATGCAACTATTTCCAACCACATCTATGATATATTTGTAAACTATTTTGTTGGAAAATTTTAACTTTAAATTACATAACTGACAAAACCAGAATCTGGTGGGAGCTTCCCAAGACCTCACTTAACCTATCTATGTAAATCATGCAATATGCAGAATATGGCTACTTTCTGGTTCACATCACTTAAATCCTTGTCTGCTTGACATTTCATTACTTTGCGATCCCTAATATTTCAACAGAAACATCTTTAGTGTTGAAAAAGTATCATAATTTCTAATTATTATTATCATCATTTATTCATACTCAAAGTTAAAAACAATGGTATAGTCAGTGTACACAACATATAAATACAATTACAATAAATGCAGACTAGATTAAAAGTTTATGAAACACATATATCATTTAAAATATACAAATTCTCTTCCTGTGTCATATCATTCTCCACATTGTCATACATACAGTCAATTATTTCTAAGATCATGTTAATCTTCCATTCTTCATCTTCGATTTCCTTAGCAATTTTATCACAATACACTTGCTCCATTTTGAGCCTCAGAGATCTCAAACAGTCTCTTTCACTATACAGCAGGGAATATTCAGAAATAATTTCATTTAAAGGCCCAGACTTACAGTTTTGAGAGAGTTCCCCGGAGACTCACCATATCATTGCTGGCACTCCTCGATCCTGTTATAAATATTGAATATTCAAGACCGATGAAACATTAAAGAATGAAACATTGATATTATTTCCAGCCTTTACATCTTAAACCTTGATAATAGGCCATAATACAAATTATTGCATAATATACAAACATATGTAGTTAATTGTATGAAGACTATTAATGTTAATCCTCTAAATGTTTCAAAGGTGATTTAGACTGAGGGTCGGTACAACTTATTTGTAATTGCAGGGGCTGCTTTTCCTAACATGAATGTTGCAAATTCTCCCAGCAGGCACCCAACACTGTTACAACGTTAATATAACGCTAGCACTTTGGTTTCAACGCTATATAACCATGTTCCAATCAAACAAATGTTTGATTTTGTCAGTTACTTTTAAATATTGTGTACTCTAATCATTTTGCAACACAGCTTCATTTAGATTTTTCCAATACATGTTGCACAAGCGGATAGAGACATTTCTGGGATAGAAATTACTGTGTCATGCTGGGTTCTGTTAACATCCCCCTATTCATAAAGTTTGTGTTTTTGAAACTATGAAAACCCGAGATAAGCTGCTCTCAAGATATCCGGGGATCATCTTTGATGAGGAATTCACTCGTTAGCCGCAAATAATATATGTCAAAACGGTTTTGATCACACCAGTAATCTCTCCATTATGGGGCTTTTTGCCTTTACAACTTCCACATTATATAAGTCTGGCCAAATATGAATAGAAGAATTGCCATTACTGGGTGGTAAATTAAGGAAATAGAATCATTTAACGGAAAAACTGATGAGCCCTCACCATATATCTCACTGGCGAGAATGATCTCTAACGTATTCTGAAAATGAAAGATGTTTTAAAAAGTACTAAGTTATTTGGAGGATTTCATTGAAATTGAGAAAAGGAGCAAAAACCTAAGACCTGGTGATGAGCGAAAACAATGCTCAAGCTTGGAAATCGGTATACAAGATATGTAAAAGGCCGAGGACAGGACCTTTGAGATATTATAATGCCCAAAGTCTCGGACCCTGCCTATTGAAATGAAAAGGTAATATTTCAAATCGGATGAGAAATTGTCAATACCTTTTTAAAACTAACTTCACCCAAGAGGGTCATTTGCAAACTAAGTGTGGGATAAATGCCATTAATAGTCGAGTAGCCAGCCCACAATTTTTGGGAGTTTCGTCTGACAGAAAGCAAACTGCAATTTGAAGCGCTACACATGTAAAATTTGGTTACCATGGCAACATATTACTTCAAATTTTCATATAAATATCAAATATGACCTCAAATAGTATCTCTCATTTATTATTAAGATTAAAATTATTCATTTACATTTGACCACCAGTTGCTAGCTACCAACATCTAACTTGTGAGCCATATTTAGGCAATAATTTATCAAATGTTGTTGCCATGGTAACCAAAAGAAATTTCAACTGAAGGTCATAATTACTCCAAAGTCAAATCATGAAAATTAAGTCATTTTTTGCATTTTATGAATTTTAGATCTTAACAAAGGACATTATGATACACCATTAGCCTCAAATACATGTCCATGATACCTTGCATTATTTCCAACGCTTTAACTTATATCTGACCTTGATATTTGAATACATGACCTTGACCTTTGAAATTAGAAGAAAATGCCAGTCATGACTATTTTCAAGAATTATAGCTTGTTTTATGACTATTTTCCATGAAATATAGCTTGATTCAACAAAACATAACTCGCAATAAATATATTTGTGAAGTCGAATAGAAATAAAATCATCTTCACCTGGATGACCTTGCCAAAACAAAGAATTTTCACCTTTTCACATTTTTTGCCTTCCATGAATTTTAGATCTTAATTATGGACATTATTATTCACCATTCACCTCAAATAAATGTCCATGATACCTGGCAATATTTCCAAGCTTTAACCTATATTTGACATTGACATTTAGTCAATTACATTCAATAGAAAGTCAATTGCAATCGAGAGAAAGTCAACTACATTCGAGAGAAAGTCAATTCCATTTAAGAGAAAATCAACTACATTCGAAAGAAAGTCAATTGCAATCAAGAGAAAGTCGACTATATTGGAGAGAAAATCAACTACATTCGAGAGAAAATCAACTACATTCGAGAGAAAGTCAATAACATTCAAGAGAAAGTCAATTACAATCGAGAGAAAATCAACTACATTCGAGAGAAAGTCAATTACAATCGAGAGAAAGTCAACTACATTCAATAGAAAGTCAATAACATTCGAAAGAAAGTCATTTGCAATCAAGAGATTATTATTATTATTATTATTATTATTATTATTATTATTATTATTATTACAATTGAGAGAAAGTCAACTACATTCAATAGAAAGTCAACTACATTCGATAGAAAGTCAACTACAATCAAGAGAAACAATTATCGTACAGTGATCCAATATACTTGTTATCATTTTCATACTGTCTTATAATTTATTGGTTTTTGCAATACTACAATTAATGACGAAATTGACATCAATTGATATTCACAAAAATATTTTTTCAGATTAAGAGACTTTGCCCTGATTCCAATGACACTTTGTTATGATTGGACTATTGTGTCAAAAGATAACTCGAATAAACACCATCTGGTTGGTTTTAGCATGGCTGTGCTCAATTTTGAAAATAACTGCTAAATGTTTCAGAAATTATGGTATTATTTTTAGAATTTAAGACTCAACTTAAGACTTTAAACAGCTTTTGTTTATCTCCTATGAAATATTAACAGTGACTTTGTTCCACATTATTGTGGCAACTGATTGGGGAAAATGTACAAATGTTTAAGAAGTTGTATCTTGGTAAGAATTAAAGTGTTTATAACTATACATTGGTTGTGTCAGCATTGTAAGTAATAAATCAAGATATTCTCCAGTCAGTTAATGTCAACTAGCTTAAATGGCCCCAAGGTCACATGACCTTTGACCTCTGCAACATAACTTGTACGTCTTGGTTAGGTGGATACACCTGATCAATATTCAGTGTCTTATATATCTAGTCAAGATGTGTAAATCAGGTTGATGAGATGAAAGGTCAAGATCAAAGGTCATGTGACATTGGGGTCATTTATGCTCAATTTTTGCTCAAATTTGGAACCGCCAACGGATATAAATACCCATAACTTTTCATATAAATGAGATATCAATTTTGTAACATCACATTCTGAACACCAGACAAGAGCATTCTAACCAACAAATCTTATCTGAGATCTACCATTTGTAAGCGCACTGCACTTTTGTTTTATTTAAAGAAATTGCCTTTAAATAAAGCTTGTACATGGTCATGTGACCTTTAACCTTGACCTTTGACATTTGACCTTGGTGACCTAATCTGCATAAATTGTTCAGCTCGGACATATGTATGTATCTACCTAGTCTCATTAATATCTGATCATTTCTAGTCCATGGCTCCTCCTGAGTATGGCTTGTGTCTTGAAAAGCGGATGTGGCTTGAGTGTTGAAAAGGGGGCGTGGCACTATATGTGACATTAACTGACTGGAGTCATTATAACCATTAGTAATAAGGTATTGGTAAACTACACAAAAAACGCTCAAGTGGTTATTGAAAGTAGGGTTGTTGAAGAGTCCAATAACATAGATTTTAAGATTTTATCATTGATCAATTTTCTGCCCGAGAAATTTAAAATAGGGTTGCCATTTTGTCATTTTCCCCTCTATTTTTAATATAAATTTTGAAAAACATTTTTGATCAGGGCAGAAAATATTTTAGTGCTACAATGAAGAACTCAATGCTATACAATAACTTAGCAGTACCTATATGTCCACCAACTTGAGCGTTTTAAAAATAATGGACATATTTTCTCGAAAATGCAAAAAAATATTATTTTCACTACCGTTTCTATTATAAAAACCTGCCGATCTTGAGCCAATACTTCAAATGGCTGTCAAATCTATTCTAATTGACCGACTTTAATTATGTTTGGCTACATGACTTTGTCTTTGAGAGATCTTTCTGATTCCAATGTAAAGTTAAGAAAATTGGGCATATGTCCAGTGTTTCTTACTCTGCATGGCGAGGTATAAATCCTGGATCTGCTATGGAGAGTAAGTGTTTCTGTGTTTGAGGTCAAATAAGGGGTCATCTGAAAGTCATCGGATGGTTTTTTTTTTCATATTTTTTTATAGTATTGATTTGTAAAGGTCATTTGAAGATATCAATAAGGGTTTTTTGGTAAATTTTATATGTCTTTCATTTTTCACTATAGTATGATGTGTGTCAGCCATTCAAGTTCTCACTCCATTTACATAATATGTGAATGTCTGGGTTTGTTTGGCCTGCAGCAGACGACATTTCAGATTTGGGTCATCAAGTAAATCAATAAATGAAAGTGACATGAAAATGTATCTGGTGGGTGAGATCACCTGTTCCTTCTTTTTTATACCTCAGTGATGCGCGTATTGATGCGATTTCGAATGAATACGCGCATGCCGATTATTTGTAAAATATTGATTAGTTTGCGTCGGCCATCTTTAGACTGGTCCCCCATCGAGTGTCAAGAACATCGTGTTTATACACAGATGGCGGTAACCAGTCTATGGCTGTACGCGCCATTTTCGGGTCACGTGACGGGGTCAATGAGGTGCGCTTTGTTTACAAATGTTTGTAACGATAAATATCTTGTTTCATGTTTCATTTTTTAAGAATACAGTAGTTGTCTGAGGTATAAAAACAAAACATACACTCGTCGGTCAGCTGTGACCGCGGATTCAGTTCGTTGGTGATGGCGGACGGATACCCAATCACCAACTCACTGAATCCGCTCACCCAGCTTCCCGACTCGGTATGTTTTGTTATAGGAATTGATCACATCAGGTGACATGCGGGAAATTTGAATGCACATTCCTCACAGCGTTGAGTCAAAGACACACTCCCAAACAGTGTCGCCACTGCCTCGACCACCCAAACACTCCACCACTGACAGTACCATAACTGCTACATAGTTTAAGAGAAACAGCATTTGGTCCTCCTTGTTCTCTTCTAGCTGGGCTGGTCGGAGCAATATGACCCGACGTAGCCTCCAGGGCTCTGCTCGCGCAAGTCGGGGTTCCACAACTAAGGGGCGATCCATTTGATTTTTGTGGGGTGGGGTGGGACAGCAGTACTGGATGAATAATTTTTTTTTCTTTGGTAGGGTGGATGAATAATTTTTTTTTCTGGTGTGGGGTGGGTGAATAAATTTTTTTTCTGGTGTGGGGTGGGTGAATAAATTTTTTTCTTGTTGCTTCCCCAGACTCTGATCCTTCATTTCAAGCAATCCATATAGAAGATAGAAAAACTGGAAGGAGGTGGATGAATAATTTTTTTTTCTTTGGTAGGGTGGATGAATAATTTTTTTTTCTTTGGTAGGGTGAATGAATAATTTTTTTTTCTGGGATGGGGTGGGTGAATAAATTTTTTTTCCAAAATCTCCCACCCCACCCCACAAAAATCAAATGGATCGCCCCTAACTGCTACAGGTGCCTTTCTGTTTTTGGGGTCATTTGAATATCGAGTGGTACGTCAGAATAAAAAAAGATATCCTAGCTCAAAGGGGAAACAACAAACCATATCCTAGCCCTGTTGCTGTAAAAAAACTTCTTAGTTTATAGGCAACACAAAAAATACAACGTTTGACAAACCTTTCTGCCTTGTTTCGCTAAGTTGTTATTTTTTCATAGACAAATGACAAAGTTATTCTTTACAATATCATTAATACATAACTAAAATATATAAGTTTGCTAATAGTAATACTACTTTATTACAGCATCGTCCACAATATCTGTCTTTCTTATGTAATAGGTATATTCATTTTCAGGGTTAGCACTGTCCTTGAAAATTCTTTGATATCTGAGCTCAGGCGAAGTAATTTTTTTTTATCAAAGCCCGCCTTTAACTAAAAAATATATCTTAGCTCTGGGAAAAAAACATACCCCCCTTGATAGTCAAATGTCCGGCCCAATTTGATAACGTTGTCATCAAGTCAGATCACAACATTATCCTTCTGCATTCTCAGCACGTTGAAAAAACGTAGAAAGACAACTAAACCTTATTTCTACATGCTCACAACGCTATTTCTACGTAGTGTGGTACCTGGAAATAGCAATAATAATATAGTAACAACAACAAACAACAACAAATAGATTTATATGACACTGGCACTAGACAATATACAATGATATATGTTATAGCAATTTTTATATGCAGATCTCTGAGGTTTGGTGGTGCTTTATCATTTAAAGCCTTCAAAATCAACAGAGGGATCTTGAAATTGATTCTGGCCGAAACGGAAAGCCAGTGCAGAACTTCCATCATTGTTTTCTGAACTATTTCCCTACCACAATGCAGATAATGCAGGTATAGCTTTTAGGGTAGGTGTCACAAAGGAATTGTCTGCTGCAAATATTAGATGGAAGAACGTCAACCAATTTGATTTTATATAAGATTTTTTTATTTTGGATATCTATTTATGATTAACACGCATCTTTTAAACCAAATTGAGCTCACGTGTTCGCTGAATATACAAAATAACACACTGAAACTGTTGATGGAAATTTATGGAGATTGATGGAAATTAAAGACATGATTATTTACATTATGTATAACCAAAGAAAATGACCATATGATGACGCACAAAGTACAAATTCATCAAGACTAGATTCATGAATGAGATAGAGATGAAGATAATGAGTTTGAAGGAAAATTTGAATGAATGAACTTTTAATGAATACCAAAAAATATGAAACCATTTGGAGGGCAGGTTTCATGTTGCAATGTAAAACCGGTAAAGCTCGACGGAGGAAAAAACTGAGAAAAAAAAAACAAAACAAAACAAAAACAAAACAACAACAAAAAAAACTATAAAAAACCCCCATTAAAAACCTTGCTATGAAAATTGAAATATACAAAATAAACTTGACTTATGTGCCCCTGATTTTCTTATCATGATTAAGGATTGAACACTTTTACTTTGCTGAGAGTTAATAAATACAAACACGACAGTGGTATATTTACATTTTAAATTAATTGTAGACATGGTTTAAACACAAAAATGTGATAAATTCTGTCTACTTCAGCTATATATGGACAGCTGATTTAAAGGGTCCCATTTTCCAGTGAATTTTGGTGGAGTGAGTGAGAGCACCTGCTAAAGAGCAAATATAACATAAGAGCAATAACTCATTCTGAACACACCAATTGAATTCCTGGTATTTTGGCAAGACCTTGATCACCAACATCGAATTCGATCTCCTGGCTTTAATTCTCATTGCTTGAGTGGGTCCTGTTGCCACCTGGTGTGTTAAAATCCGCCACGCATGAGTGAGTGCACAAGCTTGAATCATTAAAAGTAAAAATGTTGATTGACATGTCACTTTGCTACATTCAGTTTAAATCATCCATAACTGTCTTAACTCTTCTGAAGATTTCAAAATTTAAAAGCCAAAATATTAGTGCATTCCCTCAAAGGTAGTCATCATATCAGTGTCATATATTTAAGCCTGCCTTGGGGTACAATGAATGGAGTTGTGACGCCCTGAGATCAAAGGTGCAATCTGCGTTACCGCCAAACCATTGTGTCTTATGACGCCATATGAGCCGAAAACTTGAAGAACCTGACGTTATTCAACTTTGTGACAATTTTGACTCATCATAGACAGTATTTAGACCAAAACATATCGCTATATTGAAGAGGCCTAGTAAAGCTGGGTAGCCCAACCCGCAAAGAGTTCAATAGAAATGCATTGATTTACCTGAAATATCACACAATTCTGTCAACTTGCACAACGTTCACATTTAATTTATACCATCAACGCATCCACTGACAGGCTTGTACAATGTATCGTTTTTTGAATTGGGAAAACATCTTTCTTTTGATATTATTTTGAAATCTGCCAATATATTCGTCCATTCCATTTACATAGCATTTGCCCAGCAAGGTGATTTCACGTTGATGCAACACTTTTACCCCAACAAATCTGATATTCTCACAAAAAAGCTTGTTGTTTTTGAAAGAAACAATTCTTTTTTTACAAAAATTGTACATTGGTTTAAAAAAAATATTGATAAACAATTATGGCATTTTAAAAATAAAATACTATTCAAATTGTGAAAATCTCATCCTTCTATATCTCTAGATATTTTTTCTATAGGCTTTGCCGCCCGGGGGGGGGTACTCTCATAGTCAGCGTTACCGGGGAAGCTGGGCTAAATAGGGTCCTTTTCGCTGATATTTTCCCTAAAACAGGTTAAGATATTTCATCATTTCCCCTAAAACAGGGTACTGTTTTTCAAATTTCTCCCTAAAACAGGGATCACAATCCCCCTTTCCAAATCTCCCCCTTCTGCATCATCCCTAAATGAGGGTATCAACATTTCAGCTAGTCCTAAATCAGGGTACCAATAATGATAGAATATTTCCCTAAATCAGGCTCTGGGGTTTTCAGTTCCATCCGGGTTAAGATATTTTATCATTTTCCCTAAAACAGGGTACTGTTTTTCAAATTTCTCCCTAAAACAGGGATCACAATCCCCTTTTCCAAATCTCCTCCTTCTGCATCATCCCTAAATGAGGGTATCAAAAATTCAGCTAGTCCTAAATCAGGGTACCAAATGTCAGCTAGTCCTAAATCAGGGTACCAATAATGCTAGAATATTTCCCTAATTCAGGCTCTGGGGTTTTCAGTTCCATCCCAGCCTCCGCGGGTTAAAATCTTGAGAGTACCCCCCCCCCCCCCCCCCCCGGGCTTTGCCGTAGTTCTTGAAAAATGTCTCTGTACATATGAACTTAAAGGGCTTGTCGGGAATAGCCTATTCAGTTAAAAATATCCAAAATTTCACTATAAGATTCTCCAAAATCTACTCAAATTATGAAATGATGATTCTTTCTTTCAAATTCAAAAAACTCAAAAATAGTTCAAATATTGGCGGTAACGCACATCATTTCAAAGAGAAACTAATTAATATGCTGATGAGTCAATCGTCTATTTTTAGAAACTGGTGTTGGATTTGATGTTTTCTTTTAACATTAATAAAAAACACCACGTTTGAATCTTCAATCTGGATCCTTGGCATATTCAAGAGCACACTGTCCACCAGAGGCATAGCCAGACACAACTTTGATAGATTCACCACGTCGCCCTCTTCTGGAGTTTGACTCAAGAGCTATGTCTATCCGAGTAACAATATCGAGTGTGCTCCTTGCGAATCTGAAACATTCAGCCTCTCTCGCTCCATGTATATGTTAGCGCTTTTGGCACACCTGCCAGAAATGTTTTGGCTGTTAAGTGAAGTCAATCGGCATGGCGGACGAATGCAAAATTTCCGACCAAGACGGTCCAGAAGATTTAGAAGAAGTAATGGAAGTTGACAAAGAAGCGGAGAAAGAAAGTGACAGCGATGACGACGAAAGTTCAGACGACGAAGGGAAAAACGAAAAGAGAATTTCGGAATTGAATTTACAGGTAATGCTAAAACCCAAAAGGAAAAGACCGCTCTCAGAAAATGCTCCCCTTATCGCCCATCAACGACACAGAAACATCATCACATTGACTATTATAGTTTTAGATGTTACTATGTACGAGTATTCTGTGATGTGATTAAAAAGCATCGACCACCCAAACAATTACCTAAAGGGCAGCTGGTTTAAATAGTGTCACTGTCATTTTGTGTAAAAGGTTGGCCAAGCAACTACGGCCTCGGACCACTATTACAATGTCCCACATATCAAATAGTAGACTCAGGTCTAATACCACATTTCTCAGAGCCAGAGGCCTCGGACCACTATTACAATGTCCCATTGAAAACCATAGTAAATAGCTCACCTTCAAAAATTCATAAAAAATATATGTATCGACCTAGGGTATTTTGAACAATATTTATCAGATGGCAAAAATATTCATCTTTCTAAAAGCAGAGTATGAAGTGAAGTTGACCATTGAAATTTTGTGCTAGGATCTGTTAAAGTGCCACCTATCTTGAAAACAAAGAACAGAACATGGAAATATAGGAATGAGCCCCTGACAGCAAAGATCAATATATAGTCACTTCAATTCTCCCTATCTGCTCTACCATATACGCTGCATTTTCAGAGCGCTGTGATCGTATTTGCCCCAATTCTTTGCACACGGCGCATCCGGGAACAGCGGCGACAACCTGTTCGGGACATAGTCACCTCTGCCTTTCATCTTTACATCGTTGTTTTTCACAGTTATGCGTTAGTGATGTTGGCATAAATTACGTAGATTGCAATTTATACTTATATAAAGATTACACAACAAACACGCTTTAGCGCTGACATTAGCGTGTCAATGTTCAATGTCAGTCTGAAATTTCCCTCCCATCTTATAGCAAGGCGGGCGGAAGTTTACAATGCAACATCTTTCCCGTCATGCATCGCTCTCACACGTTTTTTCATGGACCAGCTAAAAAGCCGGGAGAGCAGATAGCGAGAATTATTCTCATTATTTTTCTAATAACTTCGACAAAACAAGCCATTATTGTACTATTAAATAGCACTTTTCATTGTATGTCTAATGTGATCTGCATCTCGTTATTATCATGTATAATAAGGGGGAGTAGGAAATTATCAAGCACTACTTTCGTATGCCCTGGTCCCACATATCAAATAGTAGACTCAGGTCTACATACAGAATCCTGTGTACAGAATACTCGGGAGAATACTACTACTACAGCCGACGATAACTGACCTGTGGACGACGACAGAGCTGTGTTTCAGTTTATGAAATGATTATCGATGTTTATCACACCATTTGACATTGTTGGCACATGCGGGTGTCAGAGGATGACCTGATGTGAATATTTTTGAGAGTACAAGTGTACATTATAGGCTTTTTAAAATGGAAATGCAGCTCTTTTGTTGTCCGCAGGTCAGTTGTTGTTGGCTGTAGTACTAGTTACAAAACTACTACTATACCGATATTCATCGTCAAAATAGACTTGAAATCCACTGTTTCCAAAAATGCTATGCATTCCCCTTCATATTTAAGTCACAAGTCATCTAGAACTTGTGACCGAGTCGTGCACTTCTCTTTTCAATGTCAAATGCATGGCTTGTCAGAAAATATTTCTTTGTTTTTCCTTGATTTCAGCATCATGTCGCCATTGTTTACGAGTTTGCGCAATCAGATTAAAGTCTAATTATAGTAGTGACAGCAACAGTCTGAAGCTCCACAACGTTGTGGTACTTCTGACGTCATACAACGATTCTCCCTTTTTGTAGCCATGATGTCATGACTTTGACCCTTATAAATGCCATTCCACATTGTCAAGCGTAATGTCGGGTTAAAAACTGAGGAAAAACACTAAAGATAACCCACAAATCTGCATTTATAGATAATATGACTGGGAAAGACAATGACATGGGTCATAACTGCAACAATCAATCACTGGAGGTCGAGATCATTTAGTAGGGAAACTTCAATATGATGGGCAGTGCATGATGTTTCTGGAAACAGTGGATTTCAAGTCTATTTTGACAATCAATATGGGTATAGTACTGGGGAGTATTTTAGTAAAAATTATCTGTTCTTTCATTTTGCTGACTATGGAGCACTTTAATAAAAAATGAACTGTTCTTGCATTTTTGCTGACTGTGAAGCACTTCAGTAAAAATGATCTGTTCTTACATTTTTCCTGACTTATTCAGGAAAATCCACAGTTTGCATCATAGTCATGGAGGAACACTGACAGGATAAATAACCTATTTCTGTTCAGCAGCTTTTTGTACCAAGAATCATCAGACTACAATTTGATAGAGATTTGTCTTGTAAACATCATTATAATTGGGTAAATATTCTCCCAGAGTCTCAGGCTATTTCTGTGGTCCCACCTTTTTGTCTGCCATCATTTAAGTGAATGAATGATGGCAAGTGAATGAATGATTCAATTGCATGACTGATTCTTTGTCAGGAATTATGAGGCATATCAGAATTTGACAAATTTGTGAAATGAAATAATTGTTAGACTCCATTAGTTTCTGTTTCTATGTATATAATTTATGAATTTTTTTTTCTTTGGACCCAATTTCCCTGCTATAGATGTATTATTTGTTAACTCAACTCAGATGCGGCTAGATTTCTGCTTTTCCTCATTGATATCCGAGTAAAGCATACATGTTTTATAACTACTTTGTCTCACCTTTCTGTATATATGTTATTAAATAATAATTCAAAAGTGGTAAACAAAGAACCTTTATATTTGCAGATAGAGCAGAATCCCTATATCTACGACTCGTACATAGAACTGATGAAACTGCTGCGTGAGGATGGAGAATTAGATAAACTGCGAGCCACACGTGAAAAAATGAGTGAAATCTTTCCTCTCACAGAAGGTACTTGTTGCCTTAACATGCATTATCCAATAACCAATTTTGTAATCAGAATAGGTTATAAGTCTAACGATGATGAGTATACAAGATTTAAAATTGAGAAATTTAACAACCAAAGCTTGTTCACCTCTGGGTTAACCTACCCACAAATGAAACACACAACATTTCACACAAAAGGTATTCAAAAATTAGGCAACTTTAGGGAGAATGTCAGTTAATAAAAGTCAGGGTAGCTTAAAATAATAAGGACACCTTAAGTAATTTTTTATTAAACTTCTCTGGGAGACATCACCTGAAAATCTCAATCTTAATATACTAGAAATTGTCTTTGGTATTGGACTGAAATCCTTTCACAGTTGGAAATTGGTCAATAAAATAGAACTGACAGAATAGAGCAATCAAATTATTGTGACTCAAACTTTTTTGAAAGTAATTTTAGCATTGACTGCTATTTAAGTATGTTATCACCAATGTATGCTGTACCAATTTAAATTCAAATTGAATAGTCGGATTACCTATAATATTTGGCTGTTATATTGGCACCCCATGTTCTTAACCATTATGTCCATAATGTGATATGGGAGACTCAGGGATGACTATCACTATTTATTGATGTGTACAGAATTTCAAGCCAAGAAATCTTAAATTTTAAAACTGGAAAAAAACATTTTAAGTACCAGTAAAGCACGTAATGGACCACAAGGACTCAGGTGAATTACAAAATCTAGCATTTTGTAGTGTAATTATCACATCTTTTGCTGATAAAAGTGAGGAAAACAGACACAATAGAACAAAAACAAGACAAAAAGATATCAGAAAAATAGTAAAAAACCTTAAATATTAATATGACTGTTGGTCAAACAGTGCATATAAGAGGCATCACCGGGATAAGAACTTGATACTTAATATTTGAGTTTACACAATGTCTAAGGATTAGTTCCTTGATGTGTCAAATAATACAGATGTTAGTAACTTTATTGCACCTCCATTAGCAATATGTATTTAGCTGTGAGAATAAATGTACAGCAAGTTATTCTGCCAAAAAATAATGTACTGAATTGTTGAAGTGGTGTAATTGAGCATATTCTCCCAGGCCCTACTTGGATTCTTACGAGAATCAAATAGTTTGTATTGCATTATTGTATTTTGTAACACGTATTTTACATTTTTTTAAATTCTGATTTTTAATATGAAGAATTTAGTGAAATAAATGTGTTTTTTGGTTTTGGTAGATTTGTGGCTGGACTGGATTGAAGATGAAAAGAAATTTGCAGAGAGTGAGGCTGAGAGAGAAAAAGTCGAAAGACTTTTTCAGAGAGCTACTAAAGATTATATGTGTGAGTGTACTTGTTGATATCACAGAGGTTTCTTTTGCAACAGATAAGACAAAATGATAACTCAATTTTGACAAACAGATCAATTTTCATTCAAATCTCTTTATAAGAAATTAACATATTCTAATTGGTATTTAAATATTTTGGCATGAAGCTGTAAGAGTGTGGCTGGAGTATGCTAACTTCTCCATTGGAGATCTGGGCAATTCTGGAGGGATGGAGAAGATAAGAGATGTGTTCCAGCAGGCCCTCATAGCTTGTGGCTTGCATGTCACTAAAGGTGCAAGTCTCTGGGATGCATACAGGGATTTTGAGAATGCAGTTCTTGGGGGATTACAGGTAAACTTTGATATGCCACAGTGATTTAGTTTACGAATAGAGTTTATATTGACCATTTCTAAAATAAAGTGTATAAGGTTTTTAATTAAAGTATTATTTTGAAAAAAAAGATAAAATAGACTCATTATGGACCACTCAACCCGCATGTCACCAGGCCAAGCTTAACATTTTAATGCATTGTTTGATGATCTCTGAAAGTTTATATAAGTTTTGCCCACTTCAAATACAGTGCCCAAGAATTCCTATACATATTCTATATATTTACACACATTGATGTTTTATTTATGTCTAATAATTTCCCAAACTATCTCCACACACTTTAATTTTTAAAAAAATTTCACTTAATTCAAACATAATATGCATATCTATTACAGCCAGCACCTGGTAGAATACAAACTAAAGAAGAACAGGAGAAGTTTGAAAGTCAGATGAAAAGAATAACAAATCTGTTCAAAAGACAACTATCGCTTCCTCTTAAGCGTATGTACATCCTGCAGTGTATAGTTATCTTCACATCTCTGTTTTATCATTTGGAGCCAAACATCTCTTTGTTCATGCATTAACATTTCAAAATAAGGTCTCCAAAGATCATTTGATGGCATTATCTGGTCAGTCAATGCTGTTGTGAAGCTTTATTTGGAAACTCGTTCCTCGTACATGTCAAAATATGGTCCTGCAGTGGCTATATGTGACCTTACTTGGTCGTGCTCATGTGTGGCAAAATAGATGTTTAGCTCCACATGATTGCTGTATAGTTAAGTAAAATACATTATGTGGAAAAGAATGGGAATCTGATAAAAATTTAGATTGTGTTGGCATAAATTTTCCTGCTCAGACAAATTTAATTGTTGTTACCAGTTTTGATCTGCCCAACTGAGTTGAGCTAAAATGTATCTCTTTTGTTAACAAATTTCAAAAACTCATGAAAATGATAATAAAAAAAAATACAAAGAAGCCTGTATTAGTTATTAAAGGTATTCTGTAAAGATTATGATCCTATGAACATCATAACAGATTCCATTTGAACAAAGATTAATAAGATAAATTGTATAAAGTCAAAGAAATTGCACTCTTTGTAAAGGTCTGGCAGAAATAGCTCAATTTGTAGAGCATTTCCTTTTAAACCCAGGGACTCTCAGTCCAAATATCCCAGCTTGTTACGATCAAGTCTGGAATCAGTGCTATGTAAATGTTAACGATACTTTGATTGATGTATGTGTCAGGCCAGAACTGCATGTGATGGGTAGCATGATGTTTTTGTAAACCCAGATGATTTGGATCCTATTCAATTTAATTGTCTTTTATCTGCAGTCAGAAAAGGAGTTTAAAATGTAAGGCAAACATCATTGTTGATGGTATATTCTCATTCTGATTTCAGAAATAGAAACCACATACGTGGAGTACCAGGACTGGATAACAGAGGAGGAAGATCCCTCCATTAAGGCTGCCTACAACAAATCCAAGGAGAAACTACAGCAGATCATGCCCATGGAGAACAAACTGGTAAGTCATATACTCAACACAGTCTGAGAGTAAAATTATCGAAATCCCCAGAATTAATTCCCACTGCTGTATTCCCCCTCAGCATGAACTCAAGGTGTATTACTTATATCAGAGACATTTAAAACATAAATATCTCTGTTTATATACTCATCAACTTTTTAGCTCTGCTGAGACTTTAGCTCGCAGATCTTTAGGAGGGGGGAAAATGTCTGTCTGTCTGTCCGTCCGTCTGTCAACATTTCTTTAAAAATCTTCTTCTCCAAAACTACCAGGACTACATCTTTCATATTTTATATAGAGGTAGATATATAGGTGAAGATTCAGATTCCTTCAAATCTTAGTGATGTCACCATTGACCTCAGTGCAGTGACCTTGAGGTCACAAATTTTGTACTGAGCATATCTCAGCAACCACTTATTACAGGTTATTAAAACTTGGTATGCAGAAATGTCTTATGTTAAAGTTGTACCTTGTCAAACAATTTTAGTCATGTGACCTTTGACCTTGACACATTGACCTTGAATTCAAAATTTGTGAACATGCCACATCACAACCATCAGAAGTGTATAAAAAACACTTCATATCTGTTATATGCTAACACTATGTTTAAAAATCTTCTCCTCCAAAACTACCAGTAATATTTGTTTCATATTTAATACAGAGGTAGATAGAGAGTTGAAGATTCAGATTCCTTCAAATCTTAGTGATGTCACCATTGACCTTAATGCAGTGACCTTGATGTCACAAATTTTGTAAGGAGTATATCTCAGCAACTACTTATAAGAAGAAATTAAAACTTGGTATACAGAAATGTCTTAGGTCATAGCCCTGCCTCGTAATACTTTCTTAGTCATGTGACCTTTGACCTTGACATATTGACCTTGAATTCAAAATTTGTGTGCATGCAAAATCTCACAACCATTAAGAGTGGAGCAGACTTGAGCAGATGATGATTTTGACCAATCAAAATGCATGTTAGATATCAAATTTGCCCCAACTTGTTATCTTGATTCTCATTGGCTATGTTATTCAAAATAGCAGCCTCCTTGACAACTTAGAGATAGCTATTAGATTTTTGAAAATAATCATGAAAAAATGGAAAAGGAACTGAGTCTAATGGAAAATAGATAGAATTAGACCTATACAACATCTTGCCTACTTTGGGATCTTGTATGGAAAATCATAACCTGGTTGCTTGTTGTACGTAATCTCAGTTCATGTGTTTTCATTCAAGTCAGCAGAGCTTCCAACCCATGGGGTTATGTTTTTATATAAAATCTGCGATAATATATCAAAAGATTACTACATGAGTTATACCTTTATTTGCAGGAGATTGCTCGAAATGGTACACTTGAGATATATCAGGACTATATAGACCATGAACTAAAGGCAGATGAACCAGCACGCATTCAGTGTATATTTGAGAGGGCCTTGCAAGAGCATTGTCTAGTGCCAGATATGTGGGCCCAGTATACCAAGTACCTGGTCAGTGAATCATACATTGATTTTAATTAGATATATAAATGATTAAAAATAATCTTGACTATAGAATGTCTTTTATATTGTATATGCCTTTCATTAAGATTTAACCTGTTTTACACTCCTGTTAAATAAATTAGTGATGTATATTAAAATACTTTTTTAAACTGGTTTATAATGAGTATTTTTTTATTTGATTTCCCTTGACAAAAATTGCTCGTTGTATTTTCAGGACAGGCAACTGAGGATTCCTGATGTGGTTCTGTCTGTTCACGAGAGGGCGACCAGGAACTGTCCGTGGGCGGTGGCTGTCTGGCTGGGCTATGTCAGGGCTATGGAAAGGTTTCAACAGGATCACCAGAAGATCAAACGTAACTCAGACCAGAATAGTTATTTTATTGACTTATTTGGTTTCATTTTCATTTACCTGCATTTAATTTATACTTTACAAGATGGTCTGTAAGATATGTCTCACACGTTTCTTCAAGAAAATAATTATTAAAAGCCTCAAAAATTTGTAAGTTAATACTTGTCTGAAAACAGTAATTATGTCTTCACTTTGATTGTTATTTTAGAAACTAAGGATATTCAGAAACAAAAGTCTTCAAAAAGAAATGAAATACGGCAGAATTGAATGGAAAGCTAAAATTTGAAAAAATTCAATTTAAAAAGGCTGTTTCATTATGAGTGTAATTATAGAGGGAAAAGAATAAAGTTGATTTTTGTTTGTATGTGTTCAGAGACATTTGACAAGGCTATGAATGCGGGCTTCACACAGGGATGTGACTATCTTCAGCTATGGAGTGCATACTGTGATTACCTGCGGAGGAGAATCAACTGGGACCAAGGTAGGAGACATTCAGCTGCACCATTAATGTAGCCCCTGTTAGCTGAATTAATGTAGCCCCTGTTAGCTGAATTAATGTAGCCCCTGTTAGCTGAATTAATGTAGCCCTGTTAGCTGAATTAATGTAGCCCCTGTTAGCTGAATTAATGTAGCCCCTGTTAGCTGAATTAATGTAGCCCCTGTTAGCTGAATTAATGTAGCCCCTGTTAGCTGAATTAATGTAGCCCCTGTTAGCTGAATTAATGTAGCCCCTGTTAGCTGAATTAATGTAGCCCCTGTTAGCTGAATTAATGTAGCCCCTGTTAGCTGAATTAATGTAGCCCCTGTTAGCTGAATTAATGCAGCCCTGTTAGCTGAATTAATGTAGCCCCTGTTAGCTGAATTAATGCAGCCCTGTTAGCTGAATTAATGCAGCCCTGTTAGCTGAATTCTAAAAGACCTTAAAGGGAAACTTTCACTTCTCTGAAACATTTTTGTAGTTTGGAAGACAATTATAACGCACATTGATCTGTGGGCTCTGTTATTATTACCGCTCAAGGGAAACATTATTTTTTGGAGAAAAGTAGCTCTTTTAAATGCATGTGCTGGGAAAAAAGAATGACGTCATCGTGAGGCAATTACCTACTTACATAACTAATTAGTAAATAAACAACAATGCAGCTGGGAGAGCGATGTTACGATTTTCCGTCTAAGGTCCGACACGCTATAAAATGATTACGTGCGTCGGAAAGAATATGAAAAATGTGACATTTTGGTGCAAAGAGCATAACGATCGGACCAATATTAACAAAGTTATGACAAGTTTTGTGAAAATTGAAAATGATTGCAGCTGGACTGGCACGTGCAATAAATCCCTCACGATGACGTCATCGGCCCAAATTGCAATAAATGATCATAATTTATGGGTGTTGCAAGATTAATTTTAATTGTTGGTTTGTGTTGCCAATGTATTTATGTATCTATGATCATTTAATCATATAATTTATGAAATGTATTTTACTAGAAAGTATCTCTTTAAAGTCCCTGTTATTCATGGAGAAAGTGAAGAAAAATTGTGTGCATGAAAATGATGCGCCCCATTAGCAATGTGCTCAATCAGTCAGGATCGAGCTCCCGCTTTTCCCGCCAGATGGAACGTTTCCTTTTAAACGTAATCGTTATGTCATCTGTTGTATAATGGACTAGCGTCGGTACAAGGTCTTTCTTTTCAGCCAGTTTATATCAGAAAGACAAAATGATTGTGAAATCTGTTCACACCAACTGATGTATTATGTGATTATTTACCCCTGTTTGACTTTTCAGAATTAAAAAGCCATTTAGGGTCAAAGAAGGGAACTTGACATATCAGCCCTTGCCTTGCTGGAGGCTGTCAATCAACACTGCTACACTTTTGAGGCACGCATATTTTGACAATTCTGATGAGTGCATGTGGTAATACAGACTAGTATCTATGTACACTGTGAATGTGTAAGTGGTGCAATGCGTATTTAAAAAGTGTAGAGGTGTTGAATGACAGCCTCCAGCATGGCAAGGTCCGATGAATGACTGCCATTGATTTCAATGTTATAGGCGAGTCAAAGCTGTTTTCTGCGTCGTCAACGCATATTTAAAAACACCTAGCAACCAAATTTTATGAATGGTTTCCATGTAGTTCAAAACGAGGCAAACTGCAAAGGCAATTGGCCGTTGGAAGGCGGCTCGATCCTGACTGCAATATTAGGGATTTTATATATAAATTTTATAAAATGTACCCTAAAAAAGCATTTTATGTGTATTTGATATACAAATTATATACAACGTGCCCAATGTTAGGGATTTAATATAAAAAGTTGAAGGTGAATGCAAAAGTGCACAATGATTTGTGGATGTGGTTGTAATAAATTTATTAAAGGCATTTGATTTGTAATATGAGCTGAGACTGGAGAAATAACTTTTCATTTGTAATAACTTTTACTTATGCCAAACATTAACACAAGAAGATTTCCATTTCTAGCCATACCTAACTAAGGCTTATATTATTATTCTAGATCATCAGAGTGAACTGGAAGATTTGAGGGCAACATTTGACAAAGCAATTAATCATTTATTAGAATGTAAGTATTCAATGTTTAATAACCTGAAACATGTTTTGTTTTTGTATGCCAGAATGTTTGAAAATTAAATGTGTGATTATGCCCTCCTCCTCCGAGGGAGGGCATATAGTAATCACTTTTCCGTCCGTGTGTCCATGTGTCCGTGTGTCCGTGCGTCCGTCACAATATTTGGAATGGCCAACACTCGAAAGTGGCTGGACCACAGGGATGATACTACATATGCCTACAACAATAAAGTCCAAGTAAATATTTTCCATGAAAGATTGGTGACCTAGGTCAAAGGTCAAGGTCGCAGTGACCATCGGGTCAACTTTGGCCGTGAGCGCTCTAACTTCTATAAAAATGTTTCAATTGTGACACAAGTTGGTGTACAGGTGTATTTTATGAGGGGCTAGGCTAAGTTCGATGATGGGCGATACTGACCAAATTTTGAAGTCGTGGCGGCCATTTGTCAAAATGGCCGACGTGCCGATTTTGTGAATTCTTTTGAGAATACACTTATATCAAACATTATTACTTATTATCAATCGGTATAAGCTGCAAAAATGTTAATTTATGTAATTGGGTCAGTGTGACCTACTTTTCAGGTGAAAATCGACATCCCCATTAGTATTTAGAGTGGCCCTCATTTCAATGCTGCAGGACATTGGGGTTTGATTCTACATAATGGATGCTGATTCTGTGAATTTGAGGTGCGGGGCAAACTGGCCACTAGGCGGCACTGGCCACAGGGGTATGCAGGAGGAGGGCATTGTTCTGTGCTCTCTGAGCGCATTTTAATTTTCAAAGTGAAAAAAAATTGGAGTGATGTTTAAAGAACAAGATGATTGAGGGCTTATTTGTTAGTGTAATATATAATGTTAATGAGAAATCACTTTTGATCAATTTCAGTTTTCCCAGAAGATGGGGACCCTAATTGCACACTGTTGCAGTACTGGGCCAGGATAGAGGCAAGTGAATGACCAAAGTCTCTCAGATTTTTCTCCCACACTGGGTTCTTTGTCTTCGATTATTTTGATCTGAAGAGCAGATCACGATTTTTGCAATCTTTGTTTGATAATAAACTAAATTAGATAAGACATTTATTTCTGGGGCTTTGAAACAATTACCTTTGGGGTGAATGGTATCAAATTAGTACATACCACAATCACAGGACAATCATTATTGTTGTGGCAAGCTTCAATATTTGTCACATTTGAAAAACTATTCTTGTTTAATTCAATTTTGTTCTTTTACTCAATAGGCTAAATTCTGCCATAATATGGAGAAGGTTCGTGAGTTATGGAACCAAGTGATGCAAGCTGGATTTGGTAACCAGGCTTCCATGTGGCTGGAATATTTCAATTTAGAAAGGTAAATACAAGTAAGGCCTGAATTTGAAGATTAGAATCATATTTATTCAAACAGTGTACTGTGACTAATATTATGATGATTACTTCAAAGTAATTGTAATGTGTGTTTCAGGGCATACGGTGACCATAAACATTGCCGGAAGATTTTGCAAAGAGCCTGTAACTCTGTGAATGACTGGCCTGAAACTGTGTGTGAAACCTATATCAGATTTGAGCAGGAAGAGGGTATGTAATATTTTGATTATAAATTATAATACTGTTATCATAAGTAGTTTATTAATTTTGAATTAGAAATTTGATATTGCTTGTTGTTACAATGTATGATAGGTATGTCTAGCAGTCTTGGTAATGGTTACATATATGAAGAGCATGTGGTTAGAGATCCTGTTTTTATAATAAAATTTGATATCTCATCTGTTGCTGGTTAACATTATGAATGACTTTGATATTATTATAGGAACCCTGGAACAATACGATATAGCTATACAAAGAACAGAAGCACAACTGGCAAGAATACAAGAGAGAAGACAAAAGGTAATTTTATATTTTATAGGATAGCAAGCTTCTAAATATTAGAAGTTGTAAGAGGTATGCAGTTGGTGTTTACTGATAACCCAATTATATTTCAGAAATATGTCACCACAAGTGATGCACTTATTTAAAGTTATTTGTCTTCTTTATTTACCAAAAAATGATTTGAAGAGGAGAAAAAAAATATTCCTGACAAATATTAATGTTTCGGTAAAGATAATCAAAATAAAGGATACACAATTTAGGTTAAGAAGCTATTCACAGTCTTATATTGGACAAAATATTCTTCAGCCAAAGGCAAAGGAGGTTGCAGTCAAAACCTTAGCAGAGGGCATCTGTCCTGAATTCCTCCAGGGGGCATGCTCATCGAATAATTGTCAGCAGCACCACCTACCAGAAGACATTATGTTCTGTGATGCACACTGCCACCTGGACAGGTTATTAAACCAGGAAAAATTAACATTTTGTAACATTCTATTACCCAGGAATTTTGCTTGTGCAATAACTAACTTTATAGATCCCGATTACTATGAATTTGTTGATGAGATTCTTAAAGAAGATCTAGTCTATGGGACACTAGGGGTACATCCACAACATGCATCAAAGTTAACTCAGGAATTACAAAATGAAGTTGAAATTCTCCATGAAAACAAGAAGATACTGGCAGTTGGGGAGACCGGGCTGGATGCCATTCATGCCAAGCACACAAGCCTCGAGGACCAGACTAAGGCATTCATATTTCACATCAACCTGGCCAAGGCAATACAGAAACCACTGGTATTCCACTGCCGGGAGAAGCATGAAGATATGCTGGAGATTGCCCAAAATATGGTGCCCCCCTCACATAGAATACATCTGCATTGTTTCATTGGAAACATCAGCCAAGCTAAACAATGGATGGACTCTTTTCCAAATTTAAAGATTGGAATCACAAATCTTATACACTCCAAGAGTATGAAAAGTCTGCACAAAGCAGTGGCAGAAATCCCTCTCGATAGACTTTTACTGGAAACTGATGCCCCATACATGTTTCCTTCCAATCTGAAGCGAGAGTACCCGCACAGGTTTACTCATCCAGGAATGGCCCTCAATGTAGCTGTGGGAATTGCTAAGCTCAAGAACTTAGATATTTGTGATGTACTAAATGTTACCACTCGGAACTGTGCCTATATATATGGCCTGTCCCACTTTCAATATCTTACCCCCAGGTAGGCTAATCTACTTGAAGTTTCTTTTGTACCAAATTAAATCTATTTTTTTATTACGGTAATCTTAAATGTGGGATGATTTGTTAATCCCAAATATGGGATGAGTGATTACACAAACTGCATATAACCTGTGAAACCTTTATACACAATTAAGCAAGGCCCGTGTTAACGTTAAGGGGAAACAGGGACACTTCATACAGAGGATCACAGCCTTATGAAATAAGTTGTTGACTGTTGCTAAGATACTAAAATGTATGATGTCACTATTTCCTTGATAAATAGCCACAGCACCACTTGGATGTCACTGCTCCTTCAACTACAGAAAATAGTGCAATTTTATAACATACCAAAGTGAAATAGGTTTTATAGTGGACCAGTGTTTATTTATACACATGGAAACATCTTAAGTGATCTTTTGTGGCTAATCCATAAACCAGTAGTTGCTGCATTAACCCTAATCTCTGCCCAGTGATACAAAATTAGAGGTAAACAAAATATCATATTCCTCAAAATTTCCTACAACATTTCCAACAACATTGAGATCACTTGTAAGTTTACTTATCAAAATTTAAGAACAGGTTTATTTCAGATATGATTCTATTCAGTTTAAACAGAGGGAATTTTGATTTATGGTCTATATTTTGAAATATGTAACTTTCTTCTAAGTCTAGTCAAAAACTACCAAATGGTCTCAAAAGTTTACATAAATGTATATTTGAATTATTTTATTCACAAAAACACAAATTCCTTGGATTATAAGACATTTCTTTTTTAAATTCTATCTTTTTAAACTAAATAACATCCTTCTAGCTAAATATTAATGCCTTAGTTATACAGATTGGCAGTGTAGTTAATCGTAAAAATGTTTTCCAAGTTAGTTCTATCCTTTCTTTAATTGATACCCAAAAAGATATCTTTTTCTAATTTTTACCCTAACTTTGAATCTATAACGGTAATTATTAAAATTTAGAAACAAAAACCAAATCTAAAGAAAAATCCATCCCTTTTTTTAACAAAATAATAATTATTTTCTTGTACAATATCATTTTTTATCACCTTGTGTAGAATACCTCAGACAAATATGCTTAAAACATGGCAATTATTGTGTTTGAAATTGGAAATTAGACTTTTTTCTCTGGCCATTTTTAAAGCTTATACAGAATGGATCTTTCACTTGAATTTGTAATTATGATGGAAAATAAAAGGAAGTGGTTGAAATGTGTTCGTCATAGTTTTTTTTATTTTAAAAGTTATTTTGTTTTATACATGATGAAAACAGAATATGTGGTATGTTTCAATTATACACATAACTTCTGTAGTGATGAAGGAGAAATTTTCTGTCATTCTGTCAACTTTGATCCTCACTGAAACTATTGGTTGGAGTTCTCAGCAATTTGTAGAAAAGATGTATTTTCAGGAGACCACTTTTCCATTAGGCTGAGATTTATTTCCATTTTGATATGATTTAAAAAAAAATCTAATATATCAATGAATTGTCAATTTTTAATAACATTACAAATATTGGCCAATGAGAATCAAGATAACAAGTTGGAGCCAAATTCAATTTGTAATATGTAATTTTGATCATAATTATCATCTGCTCAATCTTCTTTGGGAAAGAATTTGGATGATCATTTATGAAGCAATTTCCAGAAAATGTTCAGCCATGATATAAAAAATGATTAGCATAGCTCTAAGGCCATTGGCCTGTGATTAAGAAAATCTCAAGTCCATAAAAGCACCGATGGATGCACAAAGATTGTTTATATTCATAATTCCCAACGGAACTTTGAATATAATGGGTAAAACCATAAGGAAAGTAAAAAAAATGTTTTCTTAGTGTCCATGATGGCTTTAAGATTTCACACAATATATTTCATTGCATAAAAATTTGTAAGACTATATGAATATACTCCTATCTGCAATTTATAACCTCTTTGCTGTATTTGGTAATGTTAATTCAATAGGTAATCAAGAAAAAAACCAAAAACTAATAATATTTTAATATATGTTTCATTATCAGGATGTACAGCAGTATTTAGTTTCTTGATCTGCCATCAGTGGACATTAAGTGCCGAATACTGGATGAATTTATCTTAAACAAATTGACCATAAGTGACCAAACTGACAATACCAAGATATTCATCTGTGTGATTTCTTTTTCAGGCAGCAGAGAAAGAGGCTGCTATAGATCAGAAGAAAAAGTCTCGACAAGAAAAGAATGCCACCCAAAAAGTAGATAAAAAACAGTTTCCAAAGCAGCAACAAAAACAACAACAGCAACAACAAAGAGTTGACAAAATGAAACAGAATTTGCAAGAGCCCGGAGAAATTAGACCTTACAAAAGAAAGGTAAAGTAAAGAAGAAAATTGAAATTCCATCAATAATTTAGTATTTTATTTCTGGAATAATTTTACATTCTTCATATCACACAGTGTTAAAAATAAGTTAAAAGTGACACAATGCTGTTATATATATTATAAAATATTTTTTTAATCATTTTGGTATCAATGGAAAAAACATGTGACATAGATTATCAAGTAACAATATGCCAATGGATTAATTGCATATATTTTTGTTTATAGTCAGCTCCGACTTCATCCCCTGATGAGCCTCCAACTAAAGTACAAGTGGATAATGAGGGATTCAAAGTCCCAACATCGCCAGGAGTCTCGCCTAAAAAATCACAGCCCCCACCTGGGTTCAAGTCCAAAGCGCCACCTCCAGGATTCAAGGGCAAATCTCCACCTCCAGGATTCAACCCCCCAGATGAGGCAGGAGAAAAGACAAACACAAGTATGTACTTTTACAACCTATAAGTCTTAAAGTATCAGCATTTACATGACGGTTAGAAAGTAATAATGTGGAATCCAAATTGGTTATTTTTTAACTGGATATATGACAGATTTTACAAACAAATCCTGTTTGTGAATGTGAGAAAAATGATGGAAATAGATATTCATTTTTTCTCTGTTAAGGTTTATAAACTAGCCTTCACAAAGTCCATGACAATGCCCCACTCATAATAAATTTTGATTCAGATATTTGTCCAAAATCAAGTTGGAATCCTATACTCAAAAATGGTGGTGATGGGTATGTCTGAGCTGTTTCAATAGGACAAAATTTTAATCACTTTAATCACTATTTTCAGAGGATCTGGTAGCCCAGGTGCTGGCTGAGCAAGCAGCACTGACCTCTGGTGGAGAAGTTAGACATGACAATGCCAAGTTCAAACAGACTGTGTTTGTCAGTAATCTTAGTTATGATGTAACAGAGGACAAAATTACAGAAATCTTTTCAAAGGTAAGAGGAATGACTTGATTTATGATCATTGAACAATGAAATACAGAGTTACCTCATCATCTGTGTAAAATTATATTCATAAGTACCTTTATGCAGCTAAATACTTGATGGATATACTGTATACAGAGAAAAATTCGCGCCTAGTTATTTTCGCGCCATCGCCGTTTTCGACAGGTTCGCGCCGTTTTATTTTCACGAATTTTGGATTTCTAGTACATAATATTATCACAAATTCCCTTTTTGACAGAAATGCCTTCACACGTGGATCAATTTTAATTGCGCTTGTCCCCGTCACTCCCACTTTTTAACATGACGACCTCCTATTGCGTAATACATGTTAAATGGATGAACGGATTTGCTCTGTTCTCGGCCTGCAAAGCGTATATGGTGTTAATATTGGGTATATGCTTTTATTTATCATTTAAAACGCAATTATCTGGCAAATCTGCAAAGTCAATGATCACATGACTTGCGAGTCACATGGCCAATCGATCCGCTACGTCACAGACATCGTATTTACGTTTTACTTTTACTTCTATGTCTATTAAAATTATTATTTAATTTTATCACACAATTCAATTCTGCCTTTGATGTCTTCCCATTCAGTGGTGTGAAAATTAGTAAAATTTCACTGATACCAATTATCAGTGTTCACAGTTTTGCGTTTCGTCATTGTCTCCACTGCTTTGAGTCGTGTCTTCCCTATTGACAGAAATGCTTTCACACGTGGATCGATTTTAATTGCGTTTTAAATGATAAATAAAGGTATTTACCCAATATTATCACGATGATTTACGGCCGATGGAGTGCTATAAACGATAATAATTAAAAGCGATATAATTAATATCTTTGGCTTTAAATACACAAAGAAATATTCTACCATAATTTCGCATCCATTTAATTTCGCGAATGACGTCCTGGCGCGAATTAACGCGAAATAAAAAGGTCGCAAAAATTTGTCTGTATACAGTAAATAAAACCTTTTTTGCCTAAAGGGTGAAGATTTTGTTACTAAAAAGGTTAATAGGAACTTAAGCATTCAGACTTAATATGACTTAATGGTCATATTATTTAAATTCATCTGAATTAAAGAAGTGTGTTTTGTGTAATGGTGCATTTTCATGAAATCATTTTTCTTTTTTAAATACAGGTTGGAAAAATTACTGAAATCCGACTTGTTAAAAATATCAAAGGACATTCAAAAGGTTTTGCCTATGTGGAGTTTGAAGATGAGGTAAGATGTGAAAATTTAAAATGATGCAGCTGAGATTATTTGCATGTATATTACCTTTTTGAACAAGAAATGATATGGATATTATTAATTTTGTTTCATTTCAAATAATTTTAAAATAGTGCATGGAATTTAGTTTTTTTTCACATTTTGTGAAATAAACTGAAAACAATATAAGATATCAGAATTAGATTTTATGATCAAACATTAATTACCGGTAATATCAGATTCAAATAAAGAAAATGGAAATTCAAATGAATTTACTGTTTGATTTACCTGATTACAGTTGCCGATTGCTGCTGCCCTGAAACTGGACCGTGAGACAATTGATGGGAGACCCATGTATGTGTCCATATGCGATGCAAACAGAGGTAGTCAGGACAAATTCAAGGTACTTTATGATGTTCATCCATGATTAACACGATTTGGAAACAAAAAATTTTAAATCTGAAAATCTGTCAGCATTCTTCTTTTTACGGCACTTGTTTTTCCTGACAGAGAATTCAGGATGAATATAGTCCTTATTCCCTTTTTTAGCTCTGGTGAGACTTCAGCTCGCAGAGCTTTAGGAGGGGGGAAAATGTCTGTCCGTGTGTCCGTCCGTCCGTCTGTATGTCTGTCCGTCCGTCCGTCCGTCAACATTTCTTTAAAAATCTTCTCCAAAACTACCAGTACTACATCTTTCATATCTTATATAGAGGTAGATATATAGGTGAAGATTCAGATTCCTTCAAATCTTAGTGATGTCACCATTGACCTTAGTGCAGTGACCTTGAGGTCACAAATTTTGTACTGAGCATATCTCAGCAACCACTTATTACAGGATATTAAAACTTGGTATGCAGAAATGTCTTATGTTAAAGTTGTACCTTGTGATACAATTTTAGTCATGTGACCTTTGACCTTGACATATTGACCTTGAATTCAAAATTTGTAAACATGCCACATCACAACCATCAGAATTGAATAAAAAACACTTCATATCTGTTATATACTATCACTATGTTTAAAAATCTTCTCCCCCAAAACTACCAGTAATATTTGTTTCATATTTAATACAGAGGTAGATAGAGAGTTGAAGATTCAGATTCCTTCAAATCTTAGTGATGTCACCATTAACCTTAATGCAGTGACCTTGATGTCACAAATTTTGTAAGGGGTATATCTCAGCAACTACTTATAAGAAGAAATTAAAACTTGGTATACAGAAATGTCTTAGGTCATAGCTGTCATTAGGTTTAAGCGCTTTGAGCAGACCTGGTCTGATATAGCGCTATATAAATCGTTATTATTATTATTATTATTATTATTAGCTGTGCCTCATCATACTTTCTTAGACATGTGGCCTTTGACCTTGACACATTGACCTTGAATTCAAAATTTGTGAACATGCCACATAGGGTGTTTCATTTTTCGGACTTTTTTTCCGATCAAGCTGCTCATTAAAAGAAATGTTCTCTGATATGGAGTAAACCCACAGAAAAAATTAAAGACCAATCGATCAACTTTTAGACCCCCCCCCTACCACCTTGTATGTATGACCTCGGAAATCAGTGCTCGGTGGCCATTTTCTGGTTAAAATTCAAGTCTCATTGCCTCATAATTTCATTTTATTCAACTCAGGTAGTGTCTGTGTCACACAAATGTAGTTTTAAAGTTTACTTTATATTTCAAGATCATTCTCATTTAATTTGGGTCAAAATCATTCAAATTCAAGACATTAATTCTGAAAAATATACATTTTCAAATTAATTTCACACTCATATCGGATCAATTTTTCACATTATTTCCACATTAACTTCAAATTGAGAATTATATTATGGTATGAAAGTTCACAGATTTGTCTCCATTTCATTTTTAGCTCTGCTGAGACTCACAGAGCTTTAGGAGTGAGGAAAATGTCTGTCTGTCCGTCCATCTGTCAAAATTTCTTTGAAAGTCTTCTTCTCCAAAACTACCAGTAAAATATGTTGGATGTCCTTCACTCCCATTTCTGCTGCATCTTTGACAAATACCACTACTTTCACAATAGCTATCATTTGTCTGTATTCCTCATCATCTTGCCTGTGCTCTGGTGGTAAATGGAGCCATCTTCCATCCATTCCTTGGGAGCTCAAACAGGAGCCATGACTGACCCAATTGGGGAGTAGTGAGACATTTCCTTGGGAAGACTGGTTTTTCTGGAATGAAAAGAGCAGGACTAGGCATAGCTTGAAGTTGTGTGGCAATGACAGTCTTCATCCCATCATTCAATATTCAATGATCTGTCAAACAAGACAAATACCACCAGAGATACCAAAAATGACAGATACCACAAATGACTTAGCATAGAGTTCTTGACCACGACAGCTATGGATGATGCATCAACTGCCTAAAATATGTGACATAACATGGTGTAAGAGAAATTATGAGAATAATTTATATCTAATGTTAAAATGGATATGCAAAAGATAAATTTCAAACTGTGAATTAATAGCCTCAGAAATATATCACATCTCATAGTCACACATATCCACCCACAGCTGGAGATCTAAATTAAGAGCTGGAGCAACCAAGGGTAACTGAAGAAACTAAGGCCCATGAAACAGGGCAATGTGCTGGTCTAAACTATTATTGCCAACCAGTATTTCAGGTGTGATGAGATCTGGTCATGTTTCATCAGCCAGTTTTGCCATATTCATGATATACAATGCTGGGGCAAGAAATCAGGCATGATCAAGAGAATGTGGAGCTCACATGGCAAATTTGTCTATGCCTTGATCTTATTCAACAAAAGGTCTCAATACTGGCTGACTTTGATAGGATGGGCCAGTGCATTTCCTTATTCCATGGATCTTGGTTTCTTTAGGCATGCTGGTCTGCTCCAGGTCCACATTTTAATCTGTGGCTGTGGGATATGTGTGACTATCAGATGTGATATGATTCTGAGGCTATTAATTCACAGTTTGGAATTTATCTTTCACATATCCATTTTAACATTAAGCATTAAATTGTTCTCCCAAATTCTCTTACACCATGCTATGTCATATATTTTAGGCAGTTGATGCATCATCCATAGCTGTCGTGGTCAAGAACTCTATGCTAAGTCATTTGTGGTATCTGACTGAGTAGTATTTGTCTTGTTTGCCAGATCATTGAATGATGGGATGAAGACTGCAATTATCACACAACGTCTAGCTATGCCTAGCCCTCTCTATTCATTCCAGAAAACCATTCTTCCCAAAGAAACATGCTTCAACAGGGAAATGTCTCACTACTCCCAGATTGGGTCACAGTCATGGCTCCTGTTTGAACTCCTAGGAATGGATGGAAGATGGTTCCATTTACCCCCAGAGCACTGGCAAGATGATGAGGAATACAGACAAATAACAGCTATTGTTAAAGTAGTGGCATTTGTCAAAGATGTAGCAGAAATGGGAGTGAAGGACAAATTTGAAACATATATTACTGGTAGTTTGAGAGAAGAAGACTTTCAAAAAAATTTTGACAGACGGACGGACAGACAGACATTTTCCCTACTCCTAAAACTCTGTGAGTCTCAGCAGAGCTAAAAATGAAATGGAGACAAATCTATGAACTTTCATACTATAGTATAATTCTCAATTTGAAGTTAATGTGGAAATAATGTGAAAAATTGATCCGATATGAGTGTGAAATTAATTTGAAAATGTATATTTTTCAGAATTAATGTCTTGAATTTGAATGTTTTTGACCTAAATTAATTGGGAATGACCTTGAAATATTAAGTAACCTTTAAAACTACATTTGTGTGACACAGACACTACCTGAGTTGAATAGAATGAAATTATGAGGCAATGAGACTTGAATTTTAACCAGAAAATGGCCACCGAGCACTGATTTCCGAGGTCATACATACAAGGTGGTAGGGGGGGGTCTAAAAGTTGATCGATTGGTCTTTAATTTTTTCTGTGGGTTTACTCCATATCAGAGAACATTTCTTTTAATGAGCAGCTTGATCGGAAAAAAAGTCCGAAAAATGAAACACCCTAATGCCACATCATAACCATTAGAAGTGAATTAAATGCACTTCATATCTGTTAGGTGAAGATTCAGATTCCTTCAAATCTTAGTGATGTCACCATTGACCTTAGTGCAGTGACCTTGAGGTCACAAATTTTGTACTGAGCATATCTCAGCAACCACTTATTACAGGATATTAAAACTTGGTATGCAGAAATGTCTTATGTTAATGTTGTGCCTTGTCATACAATTTTAGTCATGTGACCATTGACCTTGACCTATTGACCTTGAAAAAACACTTCATATCTGTTATATACTAACACTATGTTTAAAAATCTTCTCCTCCAAAACTACCAGTAATATTTGTTTCATATTTAATACAGAGGTAGATAGAGAGTTGAAGATTCAGATTCCTTCAAATCTTGGTGATGTCACCATTGACCTTAATGCAGTGACCTTGATGTCACAAATTTTGTAAGGAGTATATCTCAGCAACTACTTATCAGAAGAAATTAAAACTTGGTATATAGAAATGTCTTAGGTCATAGCCGTGCCTCATCATACTTTCTTAGTCATGTGACCTTTGACCTTGACACATTGACCTTGAATTCAAATTTTGTGAACATGCCACATCATAACCATTAGAAGTGAATTAAATGCACTTCATATCTGTTATATACCAACACTATTTTATACAGAGCTAGATAGAGAGTTGAATATTTAGATTCCTTCAATTCTCAGTGATGTCACAATTGACCTTAGTGCAGTGACCTTGATGTCACAAATTTTGTAAGGAGCATATCTCAGCAACCACTTATAAGAAGAAATTAAATCTTGGTATAAGAAATGTCTTAGGTCATAGCCGTGCCTCATCATACTTTCTTAGCCATGTGACCTTTGACCTTGACACATTGACCTTCCATTCAAAATTTGTATACATGCAAAATCCCACAACCATCAAAAGTGAATAAACATATATTAATGGCCTTTGAGCTATGCATATCATTGCTTTTTTGGAATGTTTTTGAACATTTCTGCCTAAATGATCATTTAAATCCTTTTCAAGAGCAGAATTGAGCAGATAGTGATTTTGACCAATCAAAATGCATGTTAGATATCAAATTTGGCCCCAACTTGTTATCTTGATTCTCATTGGCTATGTTATTCAAAATGGCAGCCTCCTTGACAACTTAGTGATAGCTATTAGATTTTTGAAAAAATCACAAATTTTGTGCATGAAATATTGCATTGGTAACATGATAATGATTTACAAAATATTAATGAATATCTCATTAAAATTGAATTGGGATCTTTTATGGAAAATCATAACCTGGTTGCTTATTGCACTTTATCTCAGTTCATGTGTTTTTATTCAAGTCAGCAGAGCTATCAACCCATGGGGTTATGTTTTCTTTTTTCAGTATGCCAATGAAATGGAGAAAAATAAGTTGTTTATCAAAGGTCTACCCTTTACTGCAACAAAAGAAGCAGTGACCAATATTTTCTCACAGGTAAGCCAACAAAAATGAATCTTAATACCATTTTTATATATGCTGACTATGCCAGCATAGCTTAAGGAGTGATGGGGGTGAATTTTCTGTCATTATGTCCATTATCTACTCCTCTGAAATAAATTAGTTTTCTTAGATATCCATAGGTAAGATGAAGTATTGTCAGGAAATTAATTCTATATACTTTCCTTCAGGGGTAGATTTTTTCTCCATTTTTTTAAAGGATTTTAAAAACATATTCAATTTGGCAAATAGTGAATTATTCTTTTAACCTATATATTGCCTGAATTTGAGACTTTTGGAATCAAGCAATGTGGGTTGATGAAGTCAGCCCCAAGATTTGGTACATTATTGTTACCACATTGATTGTTTCCAAACTACAAATATTCTGAAAAGTTCATGGAAAAAAATCGTCAGAAATGCTTAAAAGAAACCTACATTTTGCTGGCATTTTGTAGCACAGATTGAGAATACAGAATGACCAACAAGAATAGACATTGTGTAATGTTTGATTCTACTACCTACTAATAGTCAGTGATATTTTTATTCATAGCACGGAAAACTTAAAGATGTTCGGCTGGTGACACACAAAAGCGGAGTGTCCAAGGGAATTGCTTTTGTGGAGTTTGAAGATCAGGTAATGTTGAATACAATTATATATTTAATTTAAGCCTTCTGTGGGGGAAAATGCTTTAAATGTGGACATGCTTATTATTAACTTGATCAAATTGGCAGTATCAGCTGTGTTTCTACAATGTTTGACAAGAAGTTGAATGCCATCACAAACCTGAGTCACGTGCCATGGATTTTTATAAATGTCTTATCTCATATGTGTTGACAATGTCATATACTCAAAATCAGATGTGATGACAAGAATTATAATGGATAAACTAAGAACAAGAGACCCTTATGAAACAAGAGGTGAGAAATGTGAGAATTATCATGTGGTGAGAAATGTAGTGAGAATTGTCATAGGACGGAGAGGGGTAGATAGTCTGAGAAATTTAATTAGACCTACCCGGTATAATAGGAACAATAGAGACAGGTAAGCTGAGAAATGTAGCCAGATCTATGAAAGGAAAGAGAAGGATGGATAGTAAAATAAGAATATAAGATATGTGGGCATTAATACAGACTAACAGAAACAACTTATACAAGAACATTTCTGATGTATTTGACCTCTAGGCTGATGCAGCAAAAGCAGTGCTACAAACAGATGGTCTTCAAGTGGGAGATCATACAATCTCTGTGGCTATCAGCAATCCACCAGCACGCAAGACACCTCTAACCCAACGAGAACCATCTGCATTCACCCCGACACTGGGAAGTGGCAAGAAGGATTTTGGAGTGTAAGTGTCAAGATATATTTTGAAATTAACTGCTTTCAGTGAAGTGTCGGAGAACAACTTACATTTTTACTTTTGGATCAATTTTTGAAACTTGAATTTGTTGATCAGAAGATTAGAATCAAGCTAGAATTAGAATTGAGTTAGAATTGACCTTTTATAAGCATACTTTTTTTCTTTGTACAAACTAAATATTGACAACTAGGATACAAATTAATTTCATAAAATGCTCAGCTATCTTTTTTATATAAATTTCAGACGAAAAGCCAGAACACAGGTTGCTATGGTTCCCCGATCATTACAAAAACAACCAAGTGAAGCACAAAATGGATCTGACAAAAAAGCGTCCACTCCTAAAATAGAATCTAATCCAAGTACAGTTAGTTCCACTGCCTCTAAGACTGATGGGTCCAAACTGAGCAATGATGACTTCAGGAAAATGCTTCTACGGAAGTGAACTTTCTTTCAGATCTATATGATATACATTGATGACCATTCTAGCCATATGGTGCTGTAAATATATTTGTCTCGACTACTCTCAATTATTAGGACAAAATAAAATTGCATTTGCTGAATATCAAACATTTTTGTCAAGAAATGTTCAATACATTATTTTCAAAGTATATTGCATTCAATTTGATTTCATTATTGTGTTCATTTTGAAAATGAATCAGAACCTGGTTCAAGTTTATGTTAAATCATTTCAAAACACCTTTTGTTGAAAGGCTTGACAACAATGTTATTGATATAGTTATTTCAGAAACATAAGAATTAAGTCCTGGTTATCATCTTACAATGAGATTGTATTCATTTTTCATATGTATTGTTCATGAAATAAATTTATTGGTGTACAAAATTGATCAGGATAGTCATTTATAAAGGGAACTTTCACTTCTCATATAGAAGGTGTGCAGTATTGTTATTTTGGCCTTTTCACCTCAAACCTTGACACTGTGACCTTCACTTAAACTTTTCGAGATTAGCTGGTCTTTCTATAGTTGTAGACTTTTATATTTTGTCTTGGTGAAAAAGGCTTGCGTGAAACAAGCATCATACATACTGAGGGTATTGCAGTACTCCTGGCATGTGTGTGTGTGTGTGTGTGTGTGTGTGTATGCATGCAAGCAAATGATGGCATCATACATACATATCATTTTACTTTCAGTCCATGGATCACAATTTGAGGAAGAGTAAAAAAAAAACTAAAATTACTTTACAATATTATATCCTTAATCACATCAGGAAATCATGCTGCAATAAGCAGCCATTCTAAATAAATATTTCTTAACAAAATTTATACAGCCTTTTGTTCTGTGCCATTTTGGTGATTTGTATGTTCTGAACCCATCAAGATATCTTTCTAAGGTAAATATAAATAGTCAATTAAAAATCAAAATTAGCATGAAATAATATGAATGCATCAAAATGTCAACGGAATTAGTTAACCTTTTCCTGTTTCTTTGTATTTATGTGCATTTGATTTTGTAATCATGTAAATCAAAAGCACATGACCTTAAATGAACTGATTTTGTGCCAGTCAATAAATAGCCAAACATGAAGCTTCATTTAAAAGAAAATTCTTATAACTGAATACAGCCCTGTTCATAATAAATGAAGCTATTATGCTTGGTTTGATAATACATCTTTATGAAAAGCTTTGGTATTATATTATGCCTGAATGAGACGACACAATCGGTGAACATCTTGGGGTTAAAAAACAAACTATTTACCGATGCAAGTAAATTTTTACCCCCAGCCCCTGATGTAATCAGACTGAGGGTATTGCAGTACTCCTGGCATATGTGTGTATGCATGCTTCATGAGATAAGCATCTGGTAAAAACCTTGGACAAGTTCGATGGATGGTGACCTTCACCTACATGTATTTTCAAGGTCACAGACAATTATGTGAAATCCCAAGAATCGTAATAACTCGAGAACAAGCAGCTTTGTAAGATTTGACACACAAGCATTTGATGAAGACCTCAGACTTTTTTATGGACCATGACCGTCACCTACTTTTTACCCTCAGCCCCTGATGTAATCAGGCTGAGGGTATTGCAGTACTCCTGGCGTGGGTATGTATGTATGTATGTCTGTATGTATGTATGTATGTCTGTAGCGAACATCCTTGTCATCGCGATAACTCAAGAACAAATGATGGCAGCTTCATGAAACTTGACACACATATGCATCTGGTAAAAACCTCGGACGAGTTCGATGGACGGCGACCTTGACCTATTTTTCAAGGTCACAGGAACAATTATGTGAAATCCCAAGAATCACAATAACTCAAGAACGAATAATGGTAGCTTTATGAGATTTGACACACATAAGTATCTGGTGAAGACCTCAGAATTTTTTCTATGAAACATGACCTTCACCTACTTTTCAAGGTCACAGGGACAATTATGTGAAATCATCTTGTCATCGTGATAACTCGAGAACAAATGATGGCAGCTTCATGAAACTTGACACACATATGCATCTGGTGAAAACCTCGGACGAGTTCGATGGACGGCGACCTTGACCTATTTTTCAAGGTCACAGGGACAATTATGTGAAATCCCAAGAATCACAATAACTCAAGAACTAATAATGGTAGCTTTATTAGATTTGACACACATAAGTATCTGGTGAAGACCTCAGAATTTTTCTATGAAACATGACCTTCACCTGATTTCAAGGTCACAGGGACAATTATGTGAAATTATCTTGTCATCGCGATAACTCGAGAACAAATGATGGCAGCTTCATGAAACTTGACACACAAAAGCATCTGGTGAAAACCTCGAATGAGTTCGATGGATGGCGACCTTGACCTATTTTTCAAGGTCACGGACAATTATGTGAAATCCCAAGAATCGCAATAACTCAAGAACGAATGATGGCAGCTTTATGAGATTTGACACACACAAGCATCTGGTGAAGACCTCAGAATTTTATCTTTGAAACATGACCTTTACCTATTTTTCAAGGTCACAGGGATAATTATGTGAAATCATCCTTGTCATCGTGATAACTCAAGAACAAATGATGGCAGCTTCATGAAACTTTACACGCATAAGCATCTGGTGAAAACCTCGGACTAGTTTGGTGGACGGCGACCTTGACCTATTTTTCAAGGTCACAGGGACAATTATGTGAAATCCCAAGAATCGCAATAACTCAAGAACGAATGATGGCAGCTTTATGAGATTTGACACACACAAGCATCTGGTGAAGACCTCAGACTTCTCTTGATGGAACATGACCTTCACCTGATTTCAAGGTCACAGGGACAATTATGTGAAATCATCCTTGTCATTGTGATAACTTAAGAACAAATGATGGCAGCTTCATGAAACTTTACACGCATAAGCATCTGGTGAAAACCTCAAACTAGTTTGGTGGACAGCGACCTTGACCTATTTTTCAAGGTCACAGGGACAATTACGTGAAATCCCAAGAATCGCATTAACTCAAGAACGAATGATGGCAGCTTTATGAGATTTGACACACACAAGCATCTGGTGAGGACCTCAGAATTTTTTCTTTGAAACATGACCTTCACCTACTTTTCAAGGTCACAGGGATAATTATGTGAAATCATCCTGGTCATCGTGATAACTCAAGAACAAATGATGGCAGCTTCATGAAACTTTACACACATAAGCATCTGGTGAAAACCTCGGACTAGTTCGGTGGACGGCGACCTTGACCTATTTTTCAAGGTCACAGGAACAATTATGATTTTTATAAAATATTATAAAAAATCCCAAGAATCGCAATAACTCAAGAACGAATGATGGCAGCTTTATGAGATTTGACACACACAAGCATCTGGTGAAGACCTCAGACTTCTCTTGATGGAACATGACCTTCACCTGATTTCAAGGTCACAGGGACAATTATGTGAAATCATCCTTGTCATCGTGATAACTTAAGAACAAATGATGGCAGCTTCATGAAAATTGACACACATAAGAATCTGGGAAGACTCCAGATGAGTTTGATGGACGGTGACCTTAACCTGCTTTTCAAGGTCACAGGCCCATATCAATAATTCTAGAGTAAATGATGACAGTTTCATGATACTTGACACACCTAAGCTATCAAAGGAAGTAGATTTTATGGGTTTTTTACCCCTGCATCAATTTGCCTTGGTGCAGTGACGTTTTGTTCACAAATATTGTGTGGAGCGAATGTTGTGCAATGAGTTACCAGGGCTGAGGGTTGATGCATCTCTGATGCCTATGTTTAAGGTCACAGAGACAATTATATCAACCCCCCCCCCAACACCCTTTAACTAAAAAAAAAATGATGGTAGCTTCATGACGTTTTACACACATCAGTATCTGGTGAAGGCCCGAGATGAGTTTGATGAATGATGAACTTCACCAACTTTTCAAGGTCACAGGGACAATTATGTGAAATCCTAAGCATTGCCATAACTCAAGAACAAACAATGACAGCTTTATGAGATTTGACACACATCTGTACAGCAAGTTACCAGGGCTAAGGGTTGATGCATCTCTGATGCCTATGTTTAAGCTTTGGTTACCCTAAACATTTGAATAAATTGAATATAGGAGGGGAGTGAACAAAGCAATAATTTTACCAGAAACTCCTGCTTTTAAGTTCTGATTCATAAAACATCATTAGAAATAGGTTAAGGCCTAAATAAGCATGGCTTTTTCGCCATAATCTGTATATGAAAAGTTTTCTTTTCAAATTTTTAATTGTTCTCAAAATCTGGTTTGACTTTTCTATTAGGGTACACTTTGGTATCTGCAATAAAAATAAAATCACACATGACACCACCAAGCACCGAGAAAGACACTTATCTGTTATTTATTTTGACATAAAATGAAATCTGTATACATGAAAGTACACTTTATGCTTAATTTCTATCAAAGACATCAGATATTTAATTGCCAACAAATAAATCTGTTCTGATTTGAAATGTGCAAAGAAAGGTTTCATTTGTAATGGAAATTAAGAGTCTACTATAATTGAGACCTGTACTACAGGTCATTCAGCAGTGCTCTGTGCCCTTCTGAAGAATACTTCTACCAAACCAAAAATACTGAATCAAATCTACTATCAATAACTTTGTCTTGTTACATTATAAGACTTTCATTAAAACATGAGTAACAAACTTTCCAGGTATGCAGGTTACAGTTTCTATCAATAGCAGTGAAAAAGTGAGGCTGACAAATGTGGACACTGAACAAAGCAAACTCTTCACATTCTTAATTGCTAACATAAATCTATCAATCATTAGATCCTGAAAATTCACAGAATATATTAAGTTAACTGATGATAAGAAATTACAACCATTATGGATTATTCTGAATAAATTTAAACATTGCACCCAGTAGAAAATCTAATTTCTAAAATATTCCTCCCCCCCCTTTTTTGGAAAAAAAATAAAATAAAATGACATCAAATATGATTAGATTACTAATATTTTAATAAAACAGACATTTGCTTTTAAAGGAACTATTTTTAAACCAGGCGTCATTACTTGCCTAGAAGAAATGGACGGAATTATTACATTAAACTTGCTATTTTGCATGGAATGATAAGAGTACATGGGAGTAATGTGTACAAATGTGTTCATTGTGATTTATATATTAACTCCTCTTATGATATAAATAGGTAGGAAACTATATTTAAATCTTGCTACATGTACTTCCAAAGTGGATTCAACAAGCTCATTTTGATGATTTTAATAATGATCATTTTAACAATTGCAAACTCCTAGAAATTATATTTAGTGCTAACTGGAACTTGTGAATTTTGATCAACGCTGTTCATATCTTTGTGAACGCTGGAGCTCAGCAATTCATTTAAGCCAAACAGCAATTTGTGAAAGATGTGTTCTTTTGTTCTTTTTGTAAATTTTGTTCTTTTTGTAAATAACCCACCAAATAAATATAAATTTCTCTGCATTTTTTTCAAATATGTATGAGTTGACAAAATTGTGATTGATACTGTGATTCACAAATGATTGTGAAAAATAAATGACAGTCATTGTTTTCTCTAAAAAAGCTTGCACATTCCAAAAACAATGATAAAATCTGATCAAAACTAGGATATCATGTACAAACTTTAATTACATATTATTAATGCTAAACTGTAAAATTACATTTATCTATCATTAAGAATGTTGTTTTCATCTTGTTCTCTCTTGTCTCGGATAGTAGTTAAGAGATTGCCAGTGAAATTAAAGAACTCGTCCCTCAGAGTGTCACCATCATCATCCACATTTGTGTGAACACACTGGATCTTCTGCATACTCGAAGCTGAAAATATAATATCTTTGTGTTCACAAACCAAGATATCTGTACATCCCAAATTTAAAGTTTCAGCATGTTTCCAAATCACTGAAAGCCTCCTCAGCTCAAAATCTAATTACAAATGTATCCCTATTTAAAGTTATACAAACAAACTTCAATGTTAATATCAATATGAAACACTGTAAATATCAATATGAAACAGGTCATAGCTAATATAAAGGGTTTCTACTCTTCTGCTTTAGAAGTCCTTTACTCTTCAAAGTTATTATATTGAATTCAGTCCAATTCAGTAAATATAATATTGATCATTCAAAATGGATAAATATAAAATTGCCATTTCAAAATTGATTTGAACCAATATAAGCTAGTATATATAAATCTGCAAACATGGTCAAGGGCATTGAGAGCCTTGTGTTATAAGCTGGTTACTCACGTATTGAGGGTGCATCCCTTTCTCTTATTGGCTCCTTGTGATGTGCAAATATTACACACTGGGCATCTCTCAGACCTTGATGCTCGACAAAATACTCAAACCTACATAAAACACCACAACACTAAAACACTCATATATCCACAACAATGGCATACATCTTATACAAACTTCAAGATGTGCTCATCAGTCAAACTACTGATATAGAAGAAAATTTTGTTATTTCTATATAAGACCAGAACTGATTATTTCATAATATTTGTAAATATGTGGTAAAAAAGGTATGATGTGGTATAAAAATGGGTAATAGTTTTATCATGATAATTAATTTTGTGTGATATAGTGTTCATAATGGGTGTTGGAATGTCTCCCACTTTCTGGCATTTGATATACTGGAAATATTGATCTGCAAACCCAATACACATCAAAGAGGTAGGATTTTTATTTCATTAAATATGCTGGATAAATAAAATCAAATATTACTACTTTAGCCATTGTTGATTACAATAGAATCATCTTACAAAACATAAATTACGAATTAATACAACAAATCAAGCAGTGTATCATCATATTTCTTGGTGCACATATTAACAAATATAACATTATTTACAACAGTATATTTCAGGCATGCATGCAAAACTGGACTTTTCATGCAGGTGAATTTGTGTGCATTTCATTCACACCTCAGTGAATCCATGGTGTGAATTGTTACCTCTCATATGTGGGATTACTTACGGAGGCGAATCGTGACCCGATCATTTGTGTCAGGTTTGTGGTGTGCAAATGCAATGCAACCTGAAGGTTTGAGCCCCAACACGGGGATGAAATAATTAAACCTAAAATGGTTCACAGGTGTTAGTAAATAATTCAAGCAATAAATATCATGAATATATATACTCCTGTACTTTGCATGCCACATACCATCTGCATGCCCTGATTAGTATATTATTCATGATTAGTGTCATGCTGATTAATGTCCTCCAGAAAGCAGGAAATTATCAAAAAATTCTATTTTGCAAACTATTTTGGGGGAATATCATGCTGGGTGATATTGTATCAACTGTGATTAAAAAGCTTAAAGCCAAAATCATTTTGTGTTTAACATTGACTAAGAAATGTCTGATATGTGCAAAATAGATGAAAAAAACACTTGTGATTATTTCAATGATTAAATTTTGAATTAAACACTTAAAATATCTTAAATATATCAAGGCAAAAGTATAGAACTTTAAACCTTCATGAAAATGTTAAGATTTCATCACATTATCTATGAGGATTTTACCAATAAGAAATATATTCATAAGTCAAAGTTTGGAAGTTGGAAATTTTGAAAATCTTCATCTAAACTTGGTAGAATAGGTTGCATCAGCTGATACTTTTAAAGTACTTTTGATTGATTTCAAGTATATGCAAAAATTGTTGCAAGCATAACAGTAACTTCAATTTTTTTATTGTTAACAGATTTTCAAAAAACTATTTCTAGCTTTGTTAATTGTTTTCATAAATTTTGTATTGAATACAATCTTGCAGTCATTTTTGGGAGTAGTTGTTGCTTTGATTTTGAGATTTCGTGTTGAGTATGATTAAGTTTGTCACCTTTACAAAAGAAATACTTCCAAAAAATGTTTGGTTCATCTTTTTATTCATCCTAAAAGTGGCAAAACTCTATAAAAAAATTTGAAGCCAAAATTCATTTCATGAAAGCTTTAATTTTCAGCATTAAGTTAATATATTTTGATGGTAAAATATAAGAAAAATGTCAACCTACCAAGTCTCCAGATCTTTATCATGATTATTTGTGTCAGGATTAAAGACAAACACCACTCCATTTGCGTCTTTGGCAATAGCTGGCCAGCAATTCTCAAACCTAAACAATATGGTAAACAATAAAATAGATTTCAGGTATTTGAATGTCAAGAAAAAACTCCATTTCTGCAGTGAGGGGGGAATTTTCTGTCTTTTTCATTGTGCTGACTGAGTTCCTGCAATTTTGGACTTAAAATAACAACTCATGAAAATTATGGAACTTTTTGATCGGCTTAACAATATGTCATCATAATTCTACTCTGATACTACTGGCTTAATTTCATAGATAATCAAAGGTAAAATGTGGCATTGTCAGGAGATGAATTCTATCAGTGCTTTTATTCACACATCCATAAACAAGAAACATCTAATGCCTCATTCTTCTGATCTCAATATGGCCCCAATTTAATATAAATCAATGTGGAGGTGATTAAGTCAGTCCCAATATTGGATACATTAGTTTCACTGCATTGACTGTTTTCAACCAGAAAAGCTAGGTAAATAATTTAAATAGAATGATCATTGATGAAGTTTTTTGCAAGCATTTTCAGGAAATGTCCATAAAAAGCAATGATCAGCATAAGTCCATTGGCCGATGTTTTAATTATTTGCAAAACACAAAGACTTTTACCAATGTGAGTTACTTGATTGTTTATAATTGTGTATAATTTGCAGGAAGCTTTTATATAGATAAGCTTACTTGTGATCTCCACTCACATCCCACAACTCTAGCTCGGCCTTAACAGTCTTATTTTCTACATACACATTGTCTAGCTCAAACTCAAGGATCCTGTAAAAATAAAACATTTAATGTTATAAATGACAAATTTACTCTTCACTTGATTAAATTTAATCCTAGCACTCTTTTTAATTTAATGGAGGTGCCAGAATCATTTTACCATATAAATATGTCAAAATTTGCAAGTAGCATTAATAACTTATTTATGTAAGGAAATCATTGAGAAGTCATTGTGGTATCATTGTGGTATCATTAGCATTGTGGGGTGGTCAATAACATCAGTGTTGATATGTAGACTTTTAATACTTAAACAATTTAACGCAAAAATCTAAGTTTTTACCTGCATCCCATTGTTGGATGGTATTCTCCCCCAGAGGATTCTGTGGCTTCAGACAAAAAGTTGGAGATTACAGTTTTGCCACTCTGGAAATGAGAAAAATAAGACAGAAGATTACAAATAAAGCATAGGAGCAGTCAGTCAGTAGTTTTTGACAAGAGCTTGTCAACATATTAAAAACTGTTATAAATACAATTTTATGATCCATTCCTTATTAATATGAGAGGTAACATTTGTTTAAGCTTAGTCCAATATTTGATTTGATTTGATTTCTTCAATTTCATCCCTTTTTGTAACATGGATTGCTCACAGGACTAATCTATGTTACTGTGTGATCGATCATGGGGAAAGTTTTGTCATTTCGTGTGGGTAGTAAATCGTTTTTTTCTCTGGTCAAAATGGCTGGAATAATTGATGCCACTGTGGAATGTCTGTCTTGGGCCTAGGGATGGGCCCTGTTAATAATTTAGCGGGACGATACCGATACCGATACTTTTCTAAACGATATCAATACTTGCACGATACCAATGCCGATACCTGACAATAGGGTTGCCATACTGCCCCATTGAAAACAACAGACCTGAACTTCACAAACAAAATTGAAAGTGAAAAAAAAACCTTTTTGAACTCAATAAAGAACATATACCATATTATCCCAAATAGTCCTGTCTGAAGCCTATCTGCAGACCAGGCCTTGGTGACTGGGGTAGTGGAGCGGCAGACTTACAATCCACAGGGGCTTGCTATCTCAGTAATTTGTATACAAAGAGTACTCACAATTTCACTTGCAATATGCATTCAAACATATAAAAGAAAACACACACCCCTTGTAATGTTTGTCACGAACACTTGAATATTTCTCAATTTCACATGATGCTACACTGTAAACAACTCCTCATGTTTGCATCAAATGTGTAAGATCTGACATCTGAATGCTGGGTGAGGGTCACATGTGGGTCACAGTATGGTGCCCAGTTGCACACCCCAGCCTCTTGTAACTTAATTGGTTAATTGCCCTATAGGCATGTGGTCAAGTGGGGAACCTCAGGGCTCAACACTGATTATAATAGATAATACTGTAGGTTAGTACAGTACCAGTTCCAAGAATTGGTTCAAGTAGAAAGAACCGGGACAGTTCCAAAACATTAGAAACCGACGGGTTCCCAGGTCTATTCAGTACCGGGGCCCATCCCTACTTAGGCCCACAGAAAGTAGTTCACAGTGATGTCAGGTGTGTTTACATGTAGTGAGCAATGACATCACACTGTGTTTACAAAATTGAAAAACACAGTATCTTGTACAGTGGAGACACCTTGTGAAGCAAAATACCAAGATAATTTCAACAATCTCACATTTATTTTCAAATGTTTGCGTTTCTTAGATTTTAGTTTGTTTGTACATTGGTTTTGTTTGTTTTCATTTGCTCTGTTTTAATTTTGTGTTGTTCCTTTAATTTTTGCCATGCCATGTTACATATGCAACACTGCTTTTTTGTTTAAAGAGGAATGATCACAGCCTTGATGATTTTTTTCTCAGGTTTTCTTTCTCTCAGCAATCTGGTGCAAATACTGAATATGATTAAAAATGTAAAATAACATTTTAAATAATCTAATTAATCCAAAGTCATAATTATTATTTTTTATTTTAGTGCAAAAAGACTGTGAGAGAGGCGTGTTCTCATGGCAGCCTGTTTGATCATAGCATGCTGGACATTGTCATAGGTCGATTGCGGGTAACCATCTTGTTTTTTTTAATGATTTGATTTTAGAGAGTTTTTTGTGCACTTCCGATTGTAATTGTGCAGTTCCGGTGTGTTGTTTTCAATGGGGCAGTATGGCGACCCGCAATCGGCCTATTGGCAAAGAATTCTGTCCCTCAGTTCAATCATGACTGGAAAGTGTTAAGGCCCTGTTCACTCTTTAGCTGCTCAAAACCCACGAAATATCCTTCGAGAAGGCTAATTGGCCCAGAAAGCCACACTAATGTTGACAAGAACAAGCAGAAAATGGGTAGACAGATTGATATTATCCAGTTCAACAGATACGGTTGAACAAGTTCCAATTGAATAGGGGAAAAATAATTTATTTTTTCACCAAGTTATGACATGACAAGACTGTCGGAAACAACTTCTCACACATAATTAACACCACCTGAAAACATCACTGGTGAAAAAAGGAACCAATCCGCGTTACAAAAAAATGGATTGGGTTTTGACAGTCGGTGCGTGAGCGATAAATGAAAATTTATATTTTTTGAGAACATTTCTGTCAAATTACGTTTGAACCGTTTGAAAAAAACATGCTTAGTTGATATACCAATATTACGCTCACCTTACATGGCCCGAGGACTAAAATTTTAGCTTTGTACATGATGATCAAAACCTGTGAAAACAATATTCTCCTGGAATCTAGACCGGAAGTATACAAGTTTCCCAGGTGACGCTAGGGCGACATCTGGCGAAAGGCATGACGTACCGTCAGAACCACTGCTGCCACCTGGTGGGCGTGGTGAGTCATGGGATCCAGATACGCAACTTTCTAAATCTTTGTCCAGAAGTGAATTATCAATCAGATAGTATTATCCAAAAATGATTCAATGTTAAAAATATTGATTATTTATAGCGATAAAAAAAGAAAATTAATGAAATAATTAAGGAGATTGGCCCTTTATACGAAACATTGAGACTGGCGTAATGCTCCTAACTCTGTATTCTCCATATTTACTTCTGTCGAAGAAGAGAACATCGACAGAATTAAGAGGCGGTTACAGACGGAAATAAAGGATTTTACCTCTTGCTTTGGTCTGCTAAAGCTTCCTCGATGTCGCGAGGCCAGCTTCGGGCCAACAGCAACATTTGCGCGGACTGCAGTGCCCAAGGTAAACGTCATTTCCATTGACACTTTGTTGACAGGGGACCGTTTGTGGAATCACTCCTCACTGAAATTCATTGTCTTCACTGTTTGTAGTTTGTTGTTTTTAATCGCCTCCCACTTTGTTAGAGTAACATAAAGAACGTGAGTTTAGTGTTTAAAACTTAGGCAAATGAGTTACATTGATTTAGTAGCTGCAACAGGCAAAGGGAAATTTATTTTATTTAAAATCCTCAGATTTGCTCTCCAAGACATCAATGACTTCATCACATCAGAAAATACAAAAATAGATTTTCTTGTTTTAGACAGAAAATATCAATTCATGTTTACAGAAATAGCATGCTGCATGTTAAGTCTTTATGCATATTTATATTTTATATTTATATTTATATTTATATTTTCTGATAATGGTTCAAAATAGAATTGAATATAGATTATTCATGTGAGTGTCACTTTCTGAAATCAGATTTCTATTACACATGTACATTCTACAAATTCACAGTGTTACCATCCAGAAGACTTCCTTCCCCAGGCCTTGACATACACACTTGCCGGGTAGCCTGGGGCCACCAGATCCTCTGATTGGGCCAGTGAATGCTCTGTTGTAGTGACCCAGTTGGACAACCATATTTTTGGTGTTTTAGTGGTCCAAACTATCTTGATTTTATTATAATCCTAGATAAATATTTGTTTCATATCACAATCAATAGACTTGTAACTTTTGATTGGGACAGACCTGTAACCCCCACTCAGACACAGGTCACTGTACAATGCTCTTTGTTGTATCACACATCCTATTATCCAAAGAAACTTCAGTCCACTACTTCTCAAGTTCTGGCGTTTTTCTCTTTATGTCAATGCCTGATCATGCCATTATCAATTGACAATAGTAATTCACAGTATTTGTTATTGAGAATTTGTTGTTATCTCAAGTGAGTACAAAATGACTCAAAATGCTCCACAAATTACTGACCAAAATACATTATTGTAAATATAGGATGGCAGGACCTTTTAATCTATTTGTCTAGTATTACATTCCCAATAAAGTCTTGTGGTCAAAGATTCATGCAACATTAACACTGATCCAAGTTTATTTGTGCAGATCCTTCTCTGATGTACTGAGGTTGGATTGGAGCACAGCACATTTCACTTAAGATGATATTCATTGGCTGGTGGCCAGTTTAACTTGTAACCTGGTCTGCATGAGGGTTGTAGAGAGAGTTATTATGTCAACATGTCAATAAAGCCATAAACATCGTCACACCTCTATACCATCTTTTTCACTGCTTGAAGTAAACAATCTTAATTAAATTTAAAATTATTCATCACAAAGATTCAGTCATTTCATATACAGGGTCAATGATACTCCAGTCAAACATAATTTGAATGTAGGGCATGATATTTGGCATATATGATTGTTTTAAAGGCATTTTAGATGTTATGCTAAATGGTAAAAAGCATCTTTCCCTCCAAACACTTTGCACGAGCATATTCTGAATGAGAACAATCCCCAAAATAAAAGGTCAGTGCCATATTAATTCAATTATAATTCAATTATATCAATTTATTGAAACACTGACAAACCCATGGATGTCTAATTATTTTTCTTTTAATCCTGGTCATCATCCCATTAGTCCAATGGCTTATGATTAAATATAATTTGACCCAGAGCATATCAGTTCATAATTTGGTTGTCAGTCTGTAATGTGATCATTTAGATTGTTACGTTATGTTCTTCACTTGTCTGGTTAATTTGCTTTAACTTGTAAATGACAGCAATGTCCATGAAGCAATTAAATCTAATTATCTGAACATATTTGTATTCATGAATAGTTCATGATTGGTAAGCATGGTTAAGGAAAAGAAATTAAAATCAAAATTAAGTAAAATATACATCGCATTTGTGTAAAAAAATCTTTGTAAACAGATTGTACAAGGCAAAGACTAACTTTTTATAAAAGACACACCTGTACATGTATGGATATGAAATGAGCAAGTTAGCAAGGTTTTAGCTTGAAACCAGGAATATAAACTATGCCATTAACAAAACCATTATCCTCGGAATTTTCAGGCAGTGAGTCACATTTTAATAAATTTAACGTAAGTGTCATACAACTGAACTGTAAACATTACAAGCTTGTTCTAAAATGACCTGAAATGAGGATTTAGGGAATTTGTATTACCTTGTTATTAACATCACTAATTCCTGTGTTTATCATGTCCTGATTGATATCAAGATAAGGATCAAAGAAATTTGGGCAGGTTTTGCAGAGTATAAATGATTATCAGTGGGTGTATTTGTGGGACAGGCCCCGACCCAGATATTTTTATAAGGAGATTATCGGCATACCCTGATTACCCTCTCAGTTAGTCTCATGCCTGGAGTACTGGCAGAAAGAGGCCCGGTATTTACTCTCACTTTGATCTCCCCCACTAATGACAAGCATCATTAGTATGTTTAACCTCTATTATAGAATCCATGTTAATGGCATGGCAGTTACATTATCATAATAGATATGTATTAATTTGATCTATTTTGAAATATGCTTTGAATATCTTGATATTAGATATTCAAAGTTTCAAGGTCTTGAATTTTGAAAGTGTATAACATTGCCCTCTGCATAAAGCGTTATTTGTAAATGGAGGTGATATCAAAAGTGACAAGATAAATATACATCTGAGAAGTATTTTAAAGATTTGTTTGGTTTCAAGGCAATATTTGTATAATAGTATAATACAACCTGTTTTGTCATTTATTAGGTGTACTTTCATGTGTTCTCAGAGCTGAGTTTTCAACATGTGTGTTACATTCTTGAGCGTTCTTGGTGCAGCCTAGTTCCCACCATGAGAGAGGCAGATAACCTGGGTATCATGTTGGAGTCAACCAGGTTGTGGGCTGTGCCCTGTACTATTTAGGTTGTACTGCTTGTAAACAATACATCACTGTGTTACTACACTCATGTACTAGTCACATTCCTCAACCTCTCTGCTTGTCATGTTGACAGATTTGTTTTCTGTCACTCTGACCAGTGCTAAGGAATAGGGTAAATTTTAAAACATGAAAAAAAAAAAAAATAGACTTGACAAATACTTAGAATTTAAAGTAACTGAACATTTCAAGTCAGTGAGATTAACAGTATATTACTGTTAGGGATCAATAAATGAATGGTCATTTTATAACTATTGGAGATTAGTATACAGGATTTAGACCAAGAAGAGATTTGAACAGATCATTTATGAAGTTAATACAGTTAATACAGATCTATGCTATTCCTAAGTCATGAATGTGAATTGGTCAAGGCATTGCAAACGGGTGGTAATCAGATAGGGACACGATCCATCTTCTCCCTCCCACCTCTGACTCCAGACCAGACCTCCTGACATGCAGGCAAAAACACAGATGGCACCAGTCTAAATATCCCTGCATCTCAACAGAAATCCACAGTCATTCTGGTCAATGTTCTTACTGCTTCTTGAGGTGATGGAGCAATTTCTTGCCAGTAATGATTTGACAGCCCTGAGCGTGTCCATAGGCATGGTAAGATTTGGAGGATTTGGGGTTGGAGGAATCCCATGTTTTCTCTGATAAATATTTACTTCCCTTTTCCTGGCTTGGCAAGAATCAAAATGATCAGAATAAGTTGGTCAGAATTGTATTATGACATTATTATTGTTGATCATATTCATCTTATTTTCATGTTGTTTAAATATATTCCTGCAATATCTTTTTTTTCTCCTGTTTTTAATATTTAGCATGTAAGAATAGAATATTAAGATTTTATCACCATGGATATCAAAAGAAAATCCACCCAGTATGCAAAATAATAGAAATGCATCATTAATCAAACAAAAATAACTAATTATTTTTTGTCTATGTTTTTAAGAAGAGTTTAAGAAGTTACATGCAGTATCAATATTGTTGATAGCTTATTTATGAAAATAATTCATAGATACTGAAGTGTATATATATATATATATTTATACAAGTATAAAGTGGCAGAAAATAAAGAGTAATTAGATTGCATCCTTTAGGGACGAAAATGATGAATATTTCAAAATTGTATTTTATCATAATGGTATTAGATAAACATCAGGGCAGTAAATGGTGAATATTAAGATTTGAAATAGATCGTTATCGGTTCAGGCTGCTGGGTATTGACATTGTTAGCGATTGAATCAGCATTCATCGTGGGGCATCCATAAGGATCAGAGAATATTAATGAGCACACTTGTCTGCCACTTTGTTGCCAATGGAGATCACTTTCAGCATTTGTCATTGTGTTTTAGGTTTGTGAAATAATCAAGCCACATCACCGGAGAGGGTGATGAGTAATCAACACGGCTGGTGACGATTTTTGCCCTTTTCAGCAAACTAAAGCAAGGCCAGTGGGGGATTTAATAGTGAGCTGTGGCAAGCAGTGATTGAGTGGCTTTTGGTAACTAACCAACCATTCCTCTCAGCTAATGAGGTCATTGAAGATTCACAACAATTTGTCAAATTTGTCCTTGAGTGACAGTGAGGTCACTGATAATGCCACCCGTGTTGTTAGCTGGGCTAAAATGCCAAATATTTTCATTAATTTCGGGCAGGTTATTGGAAAAAAACTTAATAATATTGCAGTGGATATATGAGAAAACAGTGCTTTGGCTTCACCATTATCATGATTATCACTTGATATGTTAAAATCAAATTATTGTTTATGCTTTGGAAAGAGATAGAAAGATGCATTGGATTTGGAGCTTGACTGATTGGTGCAGATTCTCGTACAGCAATATGTATGCAAATTAAGAAATTTGCATCATGCATTGGCATTGTGAATGACCAGGAAGGAAGAAAGAAAGGAAAAAAGAGGTTTAGCAAACATGAAGTGGGATGAATCATTTGCATGTTAAAAGCGAGGGGAAAGCACATTGTGATATATGTTTAGTAAGCATGTGGGTGTTGATTTAACATTTTATTTGAATACTTTTTAAAATAGTATTCAAATGTTTGTACTTTAATTTGATTTAAAAAGACCTCAACAAGGAAAAATTATTTTCCCTTATGGAAAAGCTGCGTGACCATCAAATACAACCTCCCAACATGACCGTCCAATGATAGGCCATGACATTTATACAGACAAAACAAAACTGTGATCAGGCATTGTGATAATGGAATAATTGGTGTAATTGGCATTAATATGGCACAATAGGAGTAGCGATGTGTTTATCAGAGCAGTCTCTATTTAACATTTCTAATAGGCTCTAGGTGATTTGATTCATAAACATGTTTCATTTTAGTAAAGCTTTCATTAATTTTAAAAGAGAAAGTTTAATATGATATCATAGTATGCCTCATATGATTCAGATTGATAACAACCTGAAAATGTAACCAAAAAAAATTAAAAATTATTTCTGTTCTGATTTATTGCAGTCAAGTTAATATGATAATAGTTATAATTAGAGCAAGCAATCTAATGATGACTTGCAGGGTTCCCATGCAGCCAGGAAGGTCTGCAAATGTCAGGACTGAACCAGACCCCAAAAAGTCCTGAATTTGGACACAATATTGGGAAATTAAAGAAAATCTTTGTGTAACAGGGGTACTTTCTTCCAAATATCTATTTACAGGCCATTTTGGTTAAACTAGCGGGGCAAAAGTGGTGATGAAAGAAGGAATTTGATTGGCTATGAGCATAACACTCCTCCAATCACATTGCTTTTTATATTCCTTATAAATGCAATCGTGCATGCGCTCAATATGAAATATATTAATTAAGATATGCTTGTCTTGGGTTGTAAAATGAGCTTGAAAAGTCTGGAATATGTCTGGAAAAAGTCTGGAATTTAATGAGTCTTGAGGTGTGGGAACCCTGGACAAAGAAAGGCTGCTTTGAGATCCAATATGTAAACACCTGCTCATGCCTAAAGATAAAAGAACAAAGAGAAAAAATAACTAACACCTTCAATGATCAGAAGTAACAAAGTATAAATATGATAAGCAACAACTTTATCTTTGTGTGACTTGATGAAGGAGATCTGGCAAGATCAATGGAAGGAGAGGAATGCAATTGAGGAGACATAGATCTACTGTCCTGCAGGAAGGCTTTCATGTCTGTGCCCCTTGATGTGTAGGCCATCTACTTCCATTGTGTCATGTTATCAGTTAGAGCCAAACATCTATTTGGTCACGCACACAAAAATGAACAAATAAGGTCATGCATGGTCATGGTGTCATAACATTTGGTCTCTAAGCTATTATGTGGTCATACATACCTTATGCATGGCACAATTTGGTCATGCAATAGCTCTGCATGATCTCATATGTTCCCATTATTCATGCATGACCAAATAGATGTTTGGTTCCAACTGGTTATTATATTGACACCAGACAGATTGGCTGATAGACTTGCTAATATTATGAAGTGGTCACAGCCTGGCAGCTTACAATATTACTCTAAACTTAGCACCCAAAGTGTTATCTTGGAGTAATTATGAATGGAGGCGCAACGGCTGTTATTTGAGCTATTATGGCGTCATAGCAACGCATTGTTTCACACAATGGATTCAAAATCATTTGATCCTATCATAGTTGCCAACTTCAGAACAGTGAAAAATTGAAGATTCATATTTTAAAAAAATGAATTGGCCAAAGTTTTATTGAAGTACTATTACACATTTTGGTTTATTTTTTTAAAGAAAAAAATCAGAATAGTTGCTCTCTTGAAGCTGACAATACCATACATCCAAAATTACTTCAAATAAATCTGTTCATTTCTGTTCTGATTTCTTCATTATTAGATATTATGAAAAAAAGAAAATTGCATATTCCAAACCTTTTATTTTTTATACATGTTTATAAAAAATTCAAAATTCATATTCATATTGCTTTTTATATACTCTTAAAACAAAATATTGTTAATGATATAGCATTTATAAAATTTTTGTTGCAATTTGTTATTGTTAATTTTTGTTGATTTTAAATGATGACATGATATATATTAGGTCAATTTATTTATAACGGCGCATAAATTGGCAGGGCAATAAATTACATTTTCTGATAGTATTTTTTTCACTGAACAACTTGGTATATTTTTCTAAGCTGCCAATATATGCGCCAATAATTAAAAATAAACTTTAAAGACAAAAATAGCAAAAAAGTACACGATTTCCCGATAATCTGAGAGGAAAATGGAAATTTTAATCATTTTCATAAATATGATATGAATTTGAAAATCTCGTCATAAAATCGTCAAAACTTGGAGCAGAGAAATAAAATTTATATCCCCATAATCTGCATAAATAAACAAACATTTCATTCGCGATATATGTAGCTCTAAATTGTAGTTTTGATAACTTAAAATAGTTCTGAAAAAAAATTACGTCAAAACTTTCATATCTTGCACCTATATGGCGTCATTATAACAATGCCCATGGCGGCAATTATGATATCCCCTTTGATCTTTCCCCGTCACCCCTCCATTCATTATTACTCCATGGTGTTATTATAGAGGTAGAGGCCCAGTCAAATAAACATCCTGTTCTGCTATGCTAAAAGGTAGCTAGGCATTCGTGGATTCAATCTACTATATGTTATAGGTCACCATGTGCTTTTGTTTTGAATACTTACTTTGTTTAGTGAAAATGAATACAAAGTAAACAACAACCAGTTTGCCTGAGACTCATTTTTGATTTAATCAGCAGATATATTAGCTGTTGTGGACATTCTCAGCAGGCATTGACATTAAAGATATTGAGATTTCAAAACCCCTTCAGGGCTACTGTGACTTAGTGTAAAATCCTTCATTGAGAACCAAAGTGTGCATCAAAAACCTTTGCAAACTAGTGATATCCCATTATAGACATCTTATCAACTATGCCATGTTATTAAAATAATTGTTTTCAAAATAGTTATCAATAAATCTGAATCAAGATAAGATCAATAAAGTCTTTAAAAAACTGGTTAAATAAGATGATTGAATAAGATGATTGAACTTTTGAATACAGTTCTTTTCACATTTGAGAATGCTATTGGCTGACACAGTGGCAAAGCATCATTGGTGTGCCATCCATCATGGCAGTGTCTGGACTCATTATCTGTGTCATGTCTCACTCTCCCAGAGCAGTCACTCTCCCAGGGCAGTCACTCTCCCAGAGCAGTCACTCTCCCAGAGCAGTCACTCTCCCAGGGCAGTCACTCTCCCAGGGCAGTCACTCTCCCAGAGCAGTCACTCTCCCAGATCTGTCACTCTCCCAGAGCAGTCACTCTCCCAGAGCAGTCACTCTCCCAGATCTGTCACTCTCCCAGAGCAGTCACTCTCCCAGATCTGTCACTCTCCCAGAGCAGTCACTCTCCCAGATCTGTCACTCTCCCAGAGCAGTCACTCTCCCAGAGCAGTCACTCTCCCAGATCTGTCACTCTCCCAGGGCAGTCACTCTCCCAGAGCAGTCACTCTCCCAGATCTGTCACTCTCCCAGGGCAGTCACTCTCCCAGGGCAGTCACTCTCCCAGATCTGTCACTCTCCCAGATCTGTCACTCTCCCAGATCTGTCACTCTCCCAGGGCAGTCACTCTCCCAGATCCGTCACTGATGATGTTGCTTGGGTGTTGATGCTGTCACACCCTGGTGCATGCCACTGTCTGCAGTGTGCGTGAGGCTGTCACACCTTGGTGCATGCCACTGTCTGCAGTCTGCACGATGATGTCACTCTGGTGCATGCCACTGTCTGCAGTGTGCGTGAGAGTGCATAGCTGCCATGAGTTATACTGTGGCTTTAGTGTATCATCTCCGTATTGATCTGTAACCTAGTTATGATTCACCTGGGACCATAAAAATAACCATCTCACATCATCCAGAATTTTCACCTTAGATTTAAGTTTAATCTTAGCAGTCAGAAATACTGCAGACACTCTGGAGAAAGTATTAGAAAGTATTTTATTCAGCAGTAATCTCCAAGCTAAATCTGGACAAAAGTCCCCAGAATAATCCTTTATCCTGTTACTGGAACAATTGGCTTTCAGACTTTTTTATAGCTGGTCTGATTTTGTGTGCACTTTAGAAGGGAAACTTTTCTTTTATTCTATCATTTCTAAATATACTGGGTGGAGATCTCAACTAATCATACAAGGTGAATGTTATTGTCAGGAGATGATTTCTATCTATTTTCAGTGAGGCTGGGATATCAACTGGGAAATAAGATAAATGCAGTGGGATATAGTGAATTGTCACACATGCTGACACACCTGGAACATCCAGTGCCTTATTCTAGTAATCTAAATACAGCCTCCCAACTGCTGGAGAAATGCCATAGTGATTATTTGCCAAGGAAAGCTGATTAAACACTGAAAATCATTCCTAATAAATTAATAGACATTTGCAGGAAACAATTATTTTTTCAAAGCAAGGGTCAGCAAAGCACTATGGCCTTCAGCCTATGTTATTATAATCCATTTTTCATGGATTTTTAATGAATACGCTGTGGCAGTGCTCTAATTGTTTTTGTGCCAAAAATAAGAGCTTTTCCCCATCACTTCTGCTTTTCAAAATGGCGACCTCTTGTTGAGTATGCATATCTAAGCATTGTTGATTTCACATTTTCTCCGATTTGTGCATAATATACACTTATTAATTGGAGGCGGACTACTGTTGACAAGTTGTAGAATATTTCTGTGTGTATTATAAGCCGAAGATATCAAATATATCGCCGTAGGGGGAGCTTGAACCCGGACAGTATGAATGAAGTTCATTTCATGCTGATGAAGTCATTTATTCTTCTATTTCGGTTCAGTAATATTGATATGTATCGAATATTGATAAATCATCGATAAGTATCGTATCGTATCGATGAAATCCAATGATGTGATGCCCTACAGTCTCCACATTTCACTAGCATTGAGCAAGTAGGCAGTTTAAGTGATGTGTACTTATCATGTGTGCTCACCAATATTGATGTCATAGTCTCAAATTATGAAAAGTTAAAAACAAATGTATTCCTTACACAATAATACATACTGATCTTTTTCAGATCAATACTGTGCCCAGTTATTAGAACATAAAATCCTTGTAATAACTGAGAGCAATATAATATTGCAAGTCGAGATATTTGCTCGGACATGGCTTTGCCTTGGAGTGACTACCAGTGCAGTGTTTTTGTTCACCGGGGATATGGATGTCTGATTAGGGAGACTTGTCTAGGTCTATACAGGGCAAAGAGAATCTATACTTGAGGGTTGCGACCTTGGATCAAGGGGTAAGATAGCCACATGATCAGAGTATAGTGGGTGGCTTAGCAAAGAGGCAGTCGCTCTCATCATTTAGAGCAAAACAATCATTTGGAATTTCCATCTTGTCTTAGCTGGATTATCTTACTTACAACTAATTTAAGTGCCCGTAACTTTGAGTTTAATTTTTTGAAATATGAGATGCATGATAAAGGTTGGTCTCTTGGTCAACTTACTCAAAGTTTAAAATCCATTTCAGCCATGTATTGATGAAAACTTGTTGATTTAAGACATCAAGATTTCTGATCATTGTCTGGGGAACTTTTTTTGTTCCCATAATTCCAGGTAGGATATCTTTAAATTCATGAATGTTATGAAATGGAGTCATGAATGCCTAAAGTGATGCATTGCTTCAAGCAATGGTAAAGTTTAGAGATATCTTCAAGCAATGGTAAAGTTTAGAGATATCTTTATTTTTCAGACATGTTGAAAAAAGTTAATTTTTTTTAGATAATTTAAGGGTATATTATATCTGAATGAACTCAGCAGATTTACTTTTTAAAAACAACACATCCCTCATTTTATTCAGCTTTGCCAAACAATATGGTTTCAAACTGCACAATTTAAAAATGATGTCTCAACAAAAAAAATGGGAGAGTTAGGTTTGTGACATTGTGCAGAATTATTAATTAATTTTCAACTTACAACTTAGATTTGAAGAATACTTATTAAGTGAAGTCATGACCAAATTGAAATTTTTCAGTTTGTAAATTTCCAAATGTAATTGGATTGATCAGCAATTTGGTACATTAAGATCCAGTATCGGTTAGGCTTAAGGAGAAGTGAGCACATTTTACATAAGACTTGACTGCCTCGAGTACTGTGTACTTTTGAGATAGGCTATATAGTGACATAGCAGAAACCATGATGGGAAAATTTACAGGCATGCTGCACACAGGCAAATTATCCTATTGACATAATGAAATAGATCACAGAAGTTGCGACATGTAGAGAGAAACACAAATTGGTTCCCTGTTCAAATATCCCAGTCCCTGGTTCATTGTATTTTACCCTGCAGTCAGGCAATTTTGGATCAACAATCAGATATTGCGTACAGAATGTGGGAACCATGCTACACAGGCTGTTATTATGAACTCATCCAATATCAACAGGCTTTGAAATATGAACAAATTGTTTTGTAACACTCAAAGTGTTTGCATCTCAAATATAATTGGAAATAACATGGTGATTTTTGTTTAAAAAATAGCAATTTTATAATATGGGTAAATGATAAAGTGAAATTATTAGTCATGAGGAGAACAAAACATTTGCATTTAAAAGCTAACCCAAAATATGCTCAAAGGAGTTGCTGTATTCCACAGAACAAATTTAGACTGTTTCTACAAGGAGCATTCTGACATTAAAGTAAGAAAAGCAAGTGAGTGGATGAAAAGTTTGGCGATGGCATTGCGAGCGATGATGATAGGTCCCCAGTGGTTGTCTGGGAAGATTAGTCACTGCCTATTGTTGTGGCTGGGGCGTGGAATTTATCGGCCTCGTCCCGCACTGTGCAGGCATTGAGGGGCTTTTGGGACCTGAGGTTTGCCATTCTCCCAGAGCAGTGGAGGATCCAACCGAGGGTGTCCAATGGCAACAAAAAAGCACCACCTATTTTGTCCTGGGAATATTAAAAAGCATGATATCAATATTAATGCTGTGCAAACAAATGTGTACACCTCTGTGAGCTGCTGGGTAATGGCTGTCAATATGTTCTGACCCACCTAGTTATTGTGTTTACAGCAACTATAATTTGTTATAATTTGTACCAGACTTTTTTGTGGAACTGGGGAGAACAAATGGATGTGTGATATATATCTCATCATGAAATTACACATGACTGACAACTCAATTTGAATGGCATATATTTGTGTAGGTAGCAGTAATGATGAGAAGATGTACACTCTGATGGCAAGAGCCATTGTATAGAACAATTTGTATATATCTGCCTGTCCTTATTTGGCCAAACCTGAAATTAAGCATCACCAACTTTGTGATTGACTCTATTAGTTACAACAACGAGACTAGAAGTCTTCTCGTCAAGTTGGTTATAAACAGTATCCATCCATGACCATATATTAGCATGTCACAAACTGAGACTGTAATGTATGGGGTGATGTGTTGACATGTCCTTATTGATGTGTGGACTGGACTGCAGGTTAATTGCACAGAGTTAGGTGATCATCTATTCCTGAGTGAGTGTGGTGACTCATCTTCTCATATTGATTAGAGTCATATTGATCCAGCACAGTTGATGATGTAGCCTTCTTGTCTATATTTATACACTTCATATACTCTGTAACAAAATATAGAAGTGTCATTTGCTGAACACATATTAAGTACTAAAAAATGGGAAATAGATAATTTGAATTGTCATGTAGTGATGGACAGTTTTTTTGGATAGAATGTTATCCTGTGCAAATATATTCAATTATGATAGATAGTCATAATGATACTAAATTACTGAAATATTACATTATTTGGCATGAATTCCCCCTTTCCAATCAATGATGTGTGATTTCAACTTTTTCCTTTTCTAGCAATTTACAACACTATTTTTGTTAAAAATCCTTAAATAGTGCTTGTTTCAACTGTGGCCTATTGGCACCTGCTAAAAAATAAAGAAAAAAAAATATCACAAATATTGGTGGGCACAATGTCACCCTTTTTTGTTTTCTCCTGTGCATTGTCAGCTTGTCTTGTTGTTGAGATAGCTTGTCAGTCTTCAAGATTCCTCAGTGTCTTGTTTCCAGGACAGCTGAAGTGTGCACTCATTGCACTTGTGTACTAATGTCAGTTATTTGTTTTTCATTCATATAACATGTCAGCAGATATTAGAAGTGATGCTTTGAACTGGTTGATAGTGTTTGACACTTTTGTCATGATACAATGTGTACAACAGGTGTGACTCACAGCTGTGAGTATGAGATACAAACCTGTATATGATTGGCTACCTGTGCAAAACAGAGTGAAGGAGAGGAATGATGAAACCCTTTTAATTTGCCTTTCTCTTGATTATCATACCTGTGCTTTGAGACAAATAAATAAAATGACACCTCATAAGAACTTCCCTTTTCTTACAATTTCCTTTTCCCTCAATTCACTCATTTTTATGATTAGTTAACATCATATACTTAATGAAAATAGAAATAAGAAATAAAAAGGCACTTCATGAATTTTTCAGTATTTGAATTTATACATACCGGTAATAGAGTGTCCATAAATTGTATTTCAAATTTATTTTTTTCTGATCATAAACTTTAAGTATACCTAAATTAATGTTGTTTATGGATATGCTCAAGAAAATATTCTTGAGGGAAATTTTGTTTGCTAGTATTTGGAATCAGGAACACTATTAAATTTGAAATGCCATTTGATATATATTCAAAGGAAAAGAAAAACAGTAATAAAAAAGATTTCTTGTGTTGACTAGCAATTGAAATCCTGTTTGGCACCATTTACCATGAAATTGGATCTTCCTATTCACAACACTTTAAATGCATTTTTTGTTATATTTGATAATACTTGGAAGAAGGGCAGAAAAGCCAATAAAAAGCTGTGGTTGATTGACAAAAATAGCTCTCCTCAGTATGGTGTTTGCTGTGTTTTGACCCATATTTTCACACATATCTCTCTTTGTTGGTCCAATAACATTACTTCCAGCTCAGTGAAAATAATGAAACATCACATTCACAACATGCATTTAAAAGTAGATCTTAAATGGCAAATAGAACCATGTTTGCATTGGGATTAAATTTTCATTTGATAAGAGTATGAGGTAATATTTGTTGGGGATAAATATTATTTTATATTTTGTATATTAAGGTTATTGGGTTTTATGGATCAAAATGTGTTCGTTGCCAGAGAAATGCGAGCCTTAAATGGAGTATTAGATTATAAAGTTGCAGGTGCCCCAAAGAATAAATTTGAAGAAAATATGGGTCAAATGGACGGTGAAGCTCCCTGGCAACAGTACTGACTGCTTTGTCATGGCAGTTAGTCAGGCAGTGAGCTGAGGAGGAAATAACACCTGGGCCATATACCCAACCTAACTTCCTAATGTCTAACTCTATCCATAAATACTCCTCAGGAAGGTTTTAGTTTTTTTATCATTATTATTGCCATAATAATAAATAATTCTCGCCGATTGAATTTCAACTTTAGCGTTCCACCAGGTGTCTCTTGTGTCATGTACAATGCATGCTGGGATAGGTTTGCAGACATGACAGTTAATATAATGACTATCATTCTGTATGCTGTGATGGGAATACATTATTATTTTGAAAGCAAATGTAAAAACAGAAAAAAATGATCAATTTTAGAATCTTTAGAGAAAAGAATGACAGATATGGGTGCTATAAACTGACTGAAATATTGTATGTCAGTCAACATAAATTTGTCACTAATATGAGCCAAGCTTGCAAATAAAGTTCACCCATGTGTGACAGATTTTAACACACCAGGTGGCAGCAGGACCCAGTGAAGCAGTGAGAATTGATATTCAGACTGTCAGTAGAGTACCTGGACATGAATATTCCAAGATTTTTTTTGTTGTTGTTGCTTATTTGAATAGTTGTAAATCTGTGTTTTATAAAAGGCCACCGAGTCTCCTGAATTGTATTTATTTACTACCAGCCCCTACTTGCCATGCAAAACATTAGCTTCATGATAGATCTGGTAAAGTGTATGGCATGACTCAGGATACAGGGCAGGATAAATGAGAATTGTGGGTGCTTGCTCTCTGAACTGACTGGCAAGAAAAACAAATCACCCCACTACCGCTATTTCAAAGATGCTGAGATGAACTGACCTGTAACACATGTATAGAGGGTGTTTCAAATATTTATTTCCACTGCGAAAGAAAAAGAGCTAGGTACTTTATGTGCTTGCTTTGGTGTTTATGTCATAGTGGGTAATTGGAAACAGCATTGCAGGATGTGGCTAATTGAGATGAAATATACTGATTTTGTGTCGAAACATTGTTTTTTGGATGGTAGCTGCGAGTATCAACCATTTGACATGAGGTTGGAGTTTATGTGAAAGACTTAATGATAGATATTTTTTAATTAAGAAAATTTACAACATTTTAAGAAATATTTAAATATTGAGATACCTGTAATCTTTTGCAAGAGACTTTGATCATGGCTTTTATAAATTTATTTCCTTTATATCTATTGTATATGTACTTGATTATACATTTTTGTTGCTTTAATCAGACGATGATATAATATGATGAAAACGGAAAAATAAATAAACGATCCACAGATTTTAAACCGAGAAGATATTATACTTAGGTACAATGGTACATTTTAAGGCAATTAGTGTTTTTGTTGAACTATTTTTCTCACCTTTTAGTTTGTCACCATTAAATTTACAATACAAAAAATATTCCAGGGCCTTTGGAATTAAGGCACAACTATATCATATAATAATTAGTCACAATTAAGTAAAATATACCATCTGCCTGACTATTATACCAATTTAAAAATCCACATAATCAAGATTTGTAGACAGTGTCTAGTGTCTTCCCCCTGAATAGTCCCTCGTAAGGTCGTGAATAAATATGAAAATGGCAAAATATGGTAAACAGGAGTGGAATTTTTGTAACTGAATATTTCAAGTTGCTAAAAATTATCATTGGTGTTGATAAAGTTCTAATGTTGCTTATGACATGTTTCAGATCCGACATGGGCATCTGTAAACCGTGGAGTGTTGGTATGTGACGAATGTTGCAGTATTCATCGCAGTCTGGGCAGACACATTTCACAAGTCAAGTCCCTCCGAAAAGGACTATGGAGTCCGACACAACTTGCTGTTAGTATGATGTTCAAGATAAATGACTTCTTAAAAGTCAAAAATGCCTGACACATTTCATCACCTGGAGTGAATCTCCAGAGGCTGACAAGAAAAGGAAAACAAATCTTCTTTTAATGTCAATTAATATTAAAATAATAAAACCTTTTTGACTGCATTTATCATTTTTCCCCAAAACAGAAAAATTAAATATTGGATTAATATTCCCTCTTTTCCTTCTAAATTTGGGATGATTCTAAACAGCCAAAGGATTTGAATCAAAAAAGAAATATTTTTTGTTGAAAGAGTAGTGTTTTGAAAATAATATGTAGATATATTTCACATACTTGAAGATATTTTCTGTGTATTTTGCTGTGGTTGTACACCTGTATTTGTATGTATATTCAGATGGTTCAACAACTAGTCAGCCTGGGTGCCAACAACATCTGGGAACACAGCCTGCTGGACCCCTCACAGAACAAACAGGGGCGCCGCAAACCCAACCCCAGAGATCCTGTACAGTAAGTAGCAGCAGAAACACTCCTGTATATAAGCAATAGTCTTTAATCATCAAAAACATAAATTAGATTTTCTGCTTGACGCTTCATGCTGTCATACCAATTTCCATAATTTGTCATCCTAGCTTTCTCTGTTTTTTAAATATTTTTTTTGATAGGCAAACAAATAAATAATGATTAATTATGGCCTGGTCCAAATTTGACACAAGATGTTTGTTTTGAAAAAATATGGAATCAAAGAAAATAAAACTTTGAGTTTGTTTTCAGTCCCACCAAAGCAGATTTTATTCGTGCCAAATATCAGTTCCTGGCATTTATGAACAAGTCGAAAGATTCTGAAGTTAATTCCTTGGATGATCTCAGTAAGGTAAGCCATCAATATATTGATATTCTACAAGCTAGATTTATTTGTAGCTGATACATAAGTTTTTGCATACAGAAAAGAATAAAGTAGATAACTCAACATTATAAATGAGTGTGAAAAATGAGAGATTTTCTAATTGAATGTCTCTGAGTGGCCTTCCAGTGTTCCATACCTGGGACATTGGTGGTTGCTTGAATCTACAATTGGTGTTTTCAAATATATTAAATATTAGTTTAGAGGGTACAGCACCAATATTAAATAAAGAGGTTACTTTTTCTGTGAAAAGTTGATTGCTGTAGAAACTGAATTTCTTTAAGAATTGTTATGCTTGTACTTGTACCTTCATTTCTCAGCAGAAAAGCTTTATTTTTCAGCAACTACACTCAAGTGTACGGACAGCAAATCTGGAGACATCATTACGGCTTCTGTCTCTCGGAGCAGACCCCAACTTTTTCCACACAGTGAGTAGAATAGAATACTAATAACACTGGAAATGTTTTATTATCATCCAATAATGTCCTTATCATGGTTCATACATCAGTAGTCTTTTCTTAAATGAAATCAAAAATATGATTCCAGAAAATGTGAGAAGGGTTGGTTTCTTGGGTTGGAATTTTCAGGTCTTTTAATTGTGGGTGCAGGATAAGGGGAGAACAGATAACTAAATAAACATAAAGGTTAATATGTTAACTTGCATTTCCTGCATTGGTCATCATTTATCACACATCCATAGACAATAGAGCCTGATAAAAGAAGATGAAAAAGGCTCATTGATAACTATACCAGACTGGTGACAAGCAATACTGGCAGAAGTGTGTACACAGAGGCTGATACAGCCATCAAACACAGAGATTATCAAAGATAAGCCCACTCAGAGTATTTGATCAAGGTTTTTATAATCCCCAACTATCTGTGTGATATTGTATCAGGGATTAGCTCATTGGAAGTCTCCTAATCTTGTGTTAATTTACCAATCAGGAGAAAGGGAACAACCCTCTGCATGTTGCCGCGCAGGCGGGTCAGGCCTCACAGGTGGAGCTGCTGGTTGTCTATGGCGCTGACCCGGGCGCGTATGATTCCAATGGAAAAACCCCAGTAGAACACGCCAGGTAAGACCACATCCTCACACAATATTATTATATCATCGTGAGAAAATTAATAATATATTATTACCCTTTTGTTTTTCTTGACATTTTTGTACCAAATTTGTAAGAAGGGTTGATTATATGCATTTTCTTTGGTGGTAATATTTAACAAAATTAAAATTAGTGATTCTTTGTATATTTTTAATGATAGTTGATTCAGATATGGAACCAGCACTATGTGGCTTTCACACATGTTTATCATTTCACACCTACTCTATGTTTCATTTTGCTCGATTATTATTCACAAAGCTGTCAAGTTCATCAGGTACAAGGTGTAAAAAACCAAAGCTGTTGAGTTCATTATGTAAATCACATATAAATATAAGTGAGATACTGAAAACTTCACTAGAATCAAAAAAGAAAATAACATAGATAATAAGGATTTTCTATCAAGCATTGAGGAAATTCAAATCATGCCAACAAAAAGGTAATCGCACTTTTAACGTTATAGTGAGGAATTTATTAATTTAATTGAAATATTGAACATGTTCATGTATTTTTTTAAAGCAAGAATTGTATTTAATGACTGATTGTGAAAGGATTCTGATATTTTGACATTCTGATATTCACAATAATAAATTTCTGATCTTTCATTTTGTGAAATAGTGCTTCAAAAACAATGAATAATGCGTTCTGAAAACAATCCTTGAAACAACTGCTACAAAGAAAATGATATGTTAATTGTTGTAGATATCAGTATTATTTTGCAAATTCAATTTAAAAATCCTATATACAGACTAAAGTGAACCATCATTTCAGTGAACTCTTTATTCCTTATCATAAGTTATTTCTGGAGAAAAAATATTATATGATTAAAGGGATTATGCACTAATTTAAAAAAGTAAACTTGTTAAATCATAAATAGGTGATAATTATATTTTCCTTAAATGCATTTTCACTTTTTTGATTGATTTATCCCAATAAGTGTCTGTTAAACTTATTTCAACAAGGTCCTAATTAACAGCTCTCTTTGGAAAGTCCTCTCCATGTTTAGCTCTATACTCTGGTTAAATGTCATCAATTAAATTACAGGATTACTGCATATTATCATTAATTATCTTATAAGACAAAGGGTAATTAGGGGAAAATATATAATTCTATGTAATTGCATAGTGAATATAACAATGATGTTTATTTTTAATTTTCAGAATGGATGGTCATGCAGATCTTTCAGATCGGTTATTAGAGTGCCAGTATGAACTCACAGACAGACTTGCCTACTTCTTATGTAGCAGAAAACCAGGTAACTTAATATTACACTGAAATAAATAGTTTAATGCATAATTCTTTGTGCAATTTTATTTTCAATTTTGTTCGATGAAATTTTTTTTTCCTGAATTTATAGTGGTTACAAAATATTTTTAATAAAGACATTGTTGTTAAGAATCATACATTCATTTGGATTTCACCTAATTTGATGTAGAATTGGAAATAGTATAGCAATGTGTTTATCAAAGGTATTATTCACAAAAATAATATTTATTGCAGTTGAATTTAATAAATATAGAAAGATAATGTATCAAAACATGTTAATTTTTCATAATAGAAGCAAAGATAGTAAATATTAAATGTTTGTTGACCTTTTCAGATCACAGAGCAGGCCAGCATTTCATCATACCAGAGATGTCAGACAGTAGTTTAGATATGTCTGAATTAGCAAAAGCAGCCAAGAAAAAACTGCAAGCGGTATGTTTGTCTTGTAGTATTTTATGTACAAAATGAGGAACATTTGTATCACATAATGTATTGATATGTCCAGAAACAGCTCAGGGTATGACATCACAGACTCAGTTGGTGGTGAAAATCGATACAAATTATTAGTTGTTGTCATCCGGATTTTAAAATCAGACTCCAGTGCATTTTCAATGCATTAGATTAAATAAATAAATAAATAAAATAAATACAGAATGAGCAGTCTCACAGCACCAAAATTAATGCTATATTTTTTAAAGAGGATGATAACCTCCTTTAATAAAATATTATCTTCATTTCAGCTGTCCAATCACCTGTTTGAAGAATTAGCAATGGATGTTTATGATGAAGTGGACCGAAGAGAAAACAACACAAGTAAAGCTTATTTATTTTGATTATATGTTGTTTTCATATCAATGAAATTATAAATTTATGATGAATATTTAGTTAATGACCTTTGGTCATGTGGACAGTAGATTAATATATTTTATGCTTTTGATAGTATGGTTATCAGCCCAGCCTCCGGACCAGGCTATGCTTACAGACAGACAAACTGTGCCCTTCTTGCCAGTCAATCCAGAGTTCTCATCCACACGCAACCAGGTAAACCCCAAATACATCAAATGAACAAGTAATCAGTGGTGTCACCTGGTGGTAAAATGGAAATATAGATGACACCACTACTCAGTATTTTCAATTTATTTCATTACATTAAATTGAGGAACACATATTTATTATCAATGCATGTAAACTCATATAATGTTATCCCAATATGATTTAATGTAGGGCCGACAAAAACTTGCCCGTTTCAATGCCCGCGAGTTTGCAACTCTCATCATAGACATACTGAGCGATGCCCGGCGGCGACAGCTTGGCAACTCCACACCCTCATCACAAATATCTTCTCCAAGTAAGGATTATATTAGAATTTCCCGTCTGCTTTTGAGAGATTAGTTGCTAAAAATAGTCTGTGCCATATTTTACAGAATTTAGGCAAAAGTTCTTAATATTTGCCCTCATTATGGAATACTCTGTTTTATTGAAAAAAAAACATCTAAAGAAATCTTAACACATGGAATATTTTCAGCTGATAATGCCCAAAGTAGTAAGGTGCGGCGGATAGAGAAAGTGGCGTCAAGTCTGAGTGACGATGAACCATTGTATGACAGTGTGGCATCCGACGAGGATTATGCCAGCATAGGAGACAACCAGAGTATGAAGGAAGATCATGAAGACCAAAAAACTCCCACCAAGGAGAAAAGTCTAGAGGTCAGTCAAGATTAGCATCTCTTCTCATATTTAATTATATTTATGTGTGCATTTGTAAAGAAATAGAAGGGAAAACATCATATAAAACATCTATATTGCATTAGGAAATCTTACATTCGAGAACTTTGCGACATGGAATTTAAATCCCCTTCTTTTGCACTATATATCGGAAAATATTTTATTTAAAATTTCTATGTTTCAGACTCTATCAGCAGCAAGCACTGGAATTGGGCAGGTATGTTACGTTTCAAAGTGAAATATCTTTCACATTTGATTAGATATAGGTATGGTAGATATATAAGCTTATAGTGAAACAGAAATCTGATTTGATCACAGACCTTTTCAAATAATTATAAGAAGGTTAGAATTTTGCCCTCAGGACAGATTTCTAAAATATTGATAAATTCTTAATAACTTTGGTGTGCTTTTGTATCAGTGTCGTTCGTCTCTCAAACTATTTGGTATCTTTTTTTTAACCATTTGTACTTGTTCAAGCAGTCCTTGGTGAATTGCTGAAATATTTGGAGATTTCCTTTTCAGCTATAAGAATTATATTGATGCATGACTTGTCCAGATAATCCACTATACATCACACAAAAAAAGGATGAAATTGTTCAGATTATTCCATATAAACTATAGATATATAAAAGATAGTCTAATCATAGTTTCTTACAAAGATGATATGCTTAGTTTTCACTTTTTGCTGTACCCCTTTGTGCACCCCCTTTAATAGATAATGGACTCACCTCTAATTGCTGTACCCCTTTTGCACACCCCAATATGATAATGGACTTTTCACTTATTGTCATGGCTGTCTTCTCTTTGCAATGCTGAGTCTCACCTCTCATTTTCATTGTCCATTTAAATCTTTTTAAAGTTAGATATATTTTCTCATCACACTAAATATGATCATATTGATGACAAATGACCTTATCAGATACTTTCGAGCTTCTTACTTTTCATTTGGTCTGAATTTCGATGTCAGTGTTTTTGAAGTATCCATGTTCTGTTTAGTAAGATGCTTGTTGTTGCCTTCATCTCTGCTTGTCTATATTTTGATCTTGTTGTGTATAGAGAGTAGACAGATTGTGATGAACTCTCCAGCAGGTGTTGTAATGCTTTAGATTCTCATGTATGACCCTGCACGGAGTCCAGAATTTTAGTAAATCTACTGAATCTGAAATTTTGTGTTCAGTTGATAAAGAGCACAGGTTTTCTAAGAAAGTGTTAGGATCTAACATGCAAGTTCTATCTGGATATTTTTTCCAGAATAAAATGTCATGGGATCGATTACTGACCACGACCATATCAAACAATCAGTCCTGGGTTTCATTGGAAAACTTTGCATAAATGATGTTGTTGCTGTGATTTGTATTGTAAATTGGTTCTATGTATTTGACTGGGTACATATTTAAATACATTAAATTTACCTAATATGTGCTATTTTCCATTTTCTCAACTAAGATTGTCTTATCTTTCTTTGTTACTACTCTACATATATAGACATCCCAGGTAGGTTTGATACACAGACTATCTCATCACCTCATGGGCAGACAAACTAATTAAATTGTTACACATATTTGTGAATTGTAAATCATTGCACTAAAGAGTTAAAGGAAATATATGTACAGTACAACAGTCAGCTAACCAATATCGCTTATTTATCATATTTTGCTGTTTTTATATGTAAGAATGTCACTCAGCATTGCAAAAGGAAATTCCTTATATCCCCTTTTTATTTGCTTAGTAGGAATGATTTACTGTCACCCTTAAATAACATGATCAAACAAAGTAACAGAAGTTTGTTAATATAAAGAAACAGTAGATTTAGATCCCTTCCTTCAACCAGGACTTTTACCACACAGATCTGCAGCTTGTCATCAAAATAAAACTTCACGTGTTGAAAAAATTTAAATTTGGAAAAGCGAATATTCTCAATTTACAAGCACCTGCAGACTTGTGAGTAAAGGAAAGATTGGATTTTGGTGAGCAATGTCCCGCTGTGTGCGTGTGAAATGTGATGTTTGCCTATTTGCCTATTTCATACAGGGTTCGAAGGAAAGTAGTGGTAGTCCCTCCTCCATCATTTCTTTCACAGAGGTAATTGGCAAGATATATCACCATATTATTTATTAAGTTTGCTATTTGACCTGCCTGTGTGTCTGACCGTTTGTTTTTCCCTGTCACCATGGCAACCACCACAGCATGGCATCTTGGGATACTGACACTGTAGGATGCACATGCACCACCACATAGTGGTTGTCAAACACACTAGTCCTATCACCATCCACACTTGTAATGTCTTACTTTTTGCCAGTTTTGTATTTGCAATTCAACATTTCAGTGTTTTAATATAGTGAATCTGGTGGAAACTTGAAAGATAAAACTGTTTAGAGCATGGATAAAGATATCAGGTGATTTTGACACAAAAAAATGGTTTCATTTAAACGTTACATGAGTTACTGTGCACTATGTAAATTGTCAAGAGTGCACAGCCTTGCAGAGTCTGTGAAGAATGGAGACCTCTCTGAATTTATCCTTCAGTATATTGTCATCTAACATTGTATGGGAGAAATTTGAGAATAATATTGTCTCCAAATAATATCATCTCTGGCATGAATATGGATGTGCATATTGATATATTTGAATGACGTTTTTAAAAATAGGGATTTAATTTTTAAATGTCTAGTCTTTTATCCAGTATAGAGATATCAGAGACATAGTAACTCGAATACAGAGAGGCACAATTGGCATTGATATTCTAACATAATGTAAATTGGGTGAATTTTATAAGATGACTAACCCATTTTAAGAATATAATGACTGAGCATTCTACAGACTGACTACTAATTACCCATATGGCAATATCCAAGATATATACAGAGTAAATGTAGACTTAGATTTAAAATATAACTGCCATATATGGAAACTATGCTATAGTATCAAAAGGACAGGACTACATTTATCCTAATTTGCATGTAGAAAGAGCTTGTCAAATCATGGTGTGAACTCTGAACAACAATCCCAAAAATAGTTGAATTTAGAATGAGCAGATCTAATATTTCCCCACTGACAGGGTACGATATCTCATGATAGTGCGCTCAACTCTGATTTGTTCTCACAGATCATTGGTGTCCCTGGTCAAATGTAGAAAAAAAGAAAAATTCATTCCTGAAAATGTGTGATATAGACAAGCTCTTCATGCTAACACCTTATAGAATGACATCTGTCGTATAATATATCAAAAGGTACTCATCATAATCCCACTATCTATATCTGTATACCTATTGTAACTCTCATGTACCTCACGATCAATCATCAATATTTGTAAATGTGTGGTGTGGGCAAGGAGATGTATATTGTCGTGAATTAAACTTTGTAAAACAGTCCTTGCCAAGTTGTTATTGGCCTCATAGAACTTGGCGGAAGCACTTTAGACTTCTGAGGTGATCTGACAGTTACTACACTTCAATACACATATATTCACATCAATCACCATTGACAAACACAAAGAAAAACACAAAATGAGCACATTCTCCTATATGGAGTACACAATTCGACAATTTTGTGGCAAAATTGATTGTTCAGGTTATTTCTTTTTGATTGACACTTTTTAAAATCAAACTGCACAGATGTGATGAAAAGGAAAACAGATTTGTGAAAGTAAAACACAAATAAATTTGGTTTTAAAAAAACCAATGGGATTGTTACAATATATATTGTTATCATGTCATTTGTTATTATTGAGGCATTTAAAGATAACTTTGAGTGCCTGTTTCTGATCAATCTTTCCCTCTCTGTCCATCAGTACATATTTCAGGATGGGTATGTGTTGGCCATTTTGTGATGAAATAAGCCCAAATATGAGTTATGTTTGATTGAATATTGTTTGACAAAACACTTACAGGTTTCTTCCCTTTAAAATCAAGATATTGTTGAAATGTTCCAATATTTTAGGTATCAAGGTATCTCGTTGCATCTTATTATCATGTATACAGTTTTAAATAGCTGATTGAAAATTTAACTTCTGTGCAAAGTTGAGGTTAGATTAATCCTGAAATAGTTTTTTTAAATCCTGTGATTGGTTGATATGTTACAGAGTATGGCATCTTCTGACCAATCAGATAGCCCAATCACCCTGGAGGAATATATGGAGGTAAAGCGCGCTCTGGTGGAGAGTCAAACACGGGTACAGCAGTTGGTACAGACCAACAAAGAACTCAAACAGGAAATATCTCTTCTCCACAATATGGTAAGTAAATACTCAAAGTAAGATTTTACTTTAGTAAAATAATTATTGAAATGTTTAAATTATATGTACAAGTTTTGTGTTTTAGGTTTCAAAGTTGATACATGAGAATCAGACCTTAAAGCGTTTGGATGGGAGTCCAACTGATGTTCCGGCAATGGTAAATGGTCAGGAATTATACACGGAGGGGTCGCAGATAATCCTGGCCAGACAGGTTGCCCAGGCCCAGGGCGACCAGAGACCACAGTCCATGTTTGAACCCAGAGACCAACATCGCCAACACTCACAGTGGAATAAGGTAAGCAAGTGCCACACAGTTACTGCATACTGCAAAGTTGTCATGTAGAACTTACAAAATGGGCAAATGTGTTTCTCAGTATTAAATATTCTGTTGAAATATTGGAATGGAAGAACAGCCACTCACCATTTTGGAAATGCTTTTTATCAGAAGCCTTATATCAGGGCTTTGAATTGGTAGGGTCTACACTTTGATCACACTACTATCATGCGATGTGATAGATGAAATTAAGGAACATGTCAATGAACCTTTTTGCAAATTTTTTATCTTGTTTTTTAGACGTCCAAAGAGGGCGAGTCTGGATCACAGGGTCACATCCATAAAGGCGGCAAGGTGAAGTTTGCATTTTATTTTACTCAGTTATTTCTCTCACATTTTATTGCCAAATTATGAGCGGTTTAATATAACATTTGATGGCATTGCTGCAGGTGGAGCCAGAGTATGCTCAGCAGAAGTCTGTATCAGCACCCAGGTTACAACAGGCCGAGCTGCAGATGCCACCGTCAAATAATTCACGGGAATCAGATTATGATAATCCTCACTCCAATGCTCCCGTCCTCCCACCCCGAGACAGAAACAGTGGCAGTCGCAACAGTGGAGGCAGCACCAGTGCCCATTCCAGGTGCCTAATTCAATCAATAGAATTTTGGTGAAATAATGTTTTTGTGACCCTTTCAACAACAAAGACAATGTCAGGCCATATCAGACCATATCAAACTTGTAAGCATATCTAACCAGTTTGAAAGTAACGCTGCTGGCAGTCGGGGTCTAACCCATCACCTCCCATCCTCTATTTATATAACCAACTTAGACACAAAGCATTGTTCAATTAAATGTGTTTGTTGAGCTGGTCATAATCAAATTATACATTATTGACTCTCCTGTGTAGTTGTATTTGTATCAAAAATGTTTAAAACAAATTTTTCAACCAATATTTTGAGGAAAAATATATATTTATTCCATAAAATATTTCTTTTTATTTATTAATATTTGATTGTGTCATTTTTGATGTTTTAACCTGAAGTGCGAGGGGTTCAGAAGGCAGTCAGTTAGGATCTACACCGGAGTCGAGCCGGACTGTGTCTACAGAAGGGGGCGGAGCTTATCCAGGCAGCGGGGAAGACCTGGCACTACCCACACAAGATGATGTGGTCAAACGCACTGAGAAAATCACCAAGAAAATCCAGGAACTCCTTGTCTCAGCCCAAGAAGGAAAACAAAACAGGTTTGACTGAATATTTCCTCATATTCTGCCTCATATTCGAGATAAGTGCAAAATGTCTTGTCTTCTCAATCTAAATCAGATCAGATCCACAACAACAAATTGTTCACTCAATAATTAGTTATTATCATTCACTTTTCTGGTCATGATTTATGAGTTTGTGTCTGGACTATGGGGTATGTTCAGATATGTGATGATATCTGGGGTGTGCCTGGACTATGGGGTATGTTCAGATATGTGATGATATGTGGGGTGTGCCTGGACTATGGGGTATGTTCAGATATGTGATGATATCTAGGGTGTGCCTGGACTATGGGGTATGTTCAGATATGTGATGATATGTGGGGTGTGCCTGGACTATGGGGTATGTTCAGATATGTGATGATATCTAGGGTGTGCCTGGACTATGGGGTATGTTCAGATATGTGATGATATGTGGGGTGTGCCTGGACTATGGGTTATGTTCAGATATGTGATGATATGTGGGGTGTGCCTGGACTATGGGGTATGTTCAGATATGTGATGATATCTAGGGTGTGCCTGGACTATGGGGTATGTTCAGATATGTGATGATATCTGGGGTGTGCCTGGACTATGGGGTATGTTCAGATATGTGATGATATCTAGGGTGTGCCTGGACTATGGGGTATGTTCAGATATGTGATGATATCTAGGGTGTGCCTGGACTATGGGGTATGTTCAGATATGTGATGATATCTGGGGTGTGCCTGGACTATGGGGTATGTTCAGATATGTGATGATATCTAGGGTGTGCCTGGACTATGGGGTATGTTCAGATATGTGATGATATCTGGGGTGTGCCTGGACTATGGGGTATGTTCAGATATGTGATGATATCTAGGGTGTGCCTGGACTATGGGGTATGTTCAGATATGTGATGATATCTAGGGTGTGCCTGGACTATGGGGTATGTTCAGATATGTGATGATATCTGGGGTGTGCCTGGACTATGGGGTATGTTCAGATATGTGATGATATCTAGGGTGTGCCTGGACTATGGGGTATGTTCAGATATGTGATGATATCTGGGGTGTGCCTGGACTATGGGGTATGTTCAGATATGTGATGATATCTAGGGTGTGCCTGGACTATGGGGTATGTTCAGATATGTGATGATATCTGGGGTGTGCCTGGACTATGGGGTATGTTCAGATATGTGATGATATCTAGGGTGTGCCTGGACTATGGGGTATGTTCAGATATGTGATGATATCTGAGGTGTGTCTGGACTATGGGGTATGTTCAGATATGTAATGATATCTGGGGTGTGCCTGGACTATGGGGTATGTTCAGATATGTGATGATATCTGGGGTGTGCCTGGACTATGGGGTATGTTCAGATATGTAATGATATCTGGGGTGTGCCTGGACTATGGGGTATGTTCAGATATGTGATGATATGTGGGGTGTGCCTGGACTATGGGGTATGTTCAGATATGTGATGATATCTGCGGTGTGCCTGGACTATGGGGTATGTTCAGATATGTGATGATATCTGGGGTGTGCCTGGACTATGGGGTATGTTCAGATATGTAATGATATCTGGGGTGTGCCTGGACTATGGGGTATGTTCAGATATGTGATGATATGTGGGGTGTGCCTGGACTATGGGGTAAGTTCAGATATGTGATGATATCTGGGGTGTGCCTGGACTATGGGGTATGTTCAGATATGTGATGATATGTGGGGTGTGCCTGGACTATGGGGTAAGTTCAGATATGTGATGATATCTGGGGTGTGCCTGGACTATGGGGTATGTTCAGATATGTGATGATATCTGGGGTGTGCCTGGACTATGGGGTATGTTCAGATATGTAATGATATCTGGGGTGTGCCTGGACTATGGGGTATGTTCAGATATGTGATGATATGTGGGGTGTGCCTGGACTATGGGGTAAGTTCAGATATGTGATGATATCTGGGGTGTGCCTGGACTATGGGGTATGTTCAGATATGTGATGATATCTGGGGTGTGCCTGGACTATGGGGTATGTTCAGATATGTAATGATATCTGGGGTGTGCCTGGACTATGGGTTATGTTCAGATATGTGATGATATCTGAGGTGTGCCTGGACTATGGGGTATGTTCAGATATGTGATGATACCTGGGGTGTGCCTGGACTATGGGGTATGTTCAGATATGTGATGATACCTGGGGTGTGCCTGGACTATGGGGTATGTTCAGATATGTGATGATATCTGGGGTGTGTCTGGACTATGGGGTATGTTCAGATATGTGATGATATGTGGGGTGTGCGTGGATTATGGGGTATGTTCAGATATGTGATGATATCTGGGGTGTGCCTGGACTATGGGGTATGTTCAGATATGTGATGATATCTGAGATATGCCTATGTACAGCTTTGAATCATACCTTGTTATAATTTAGCAAATTCACATCCTGCCCTCGCACAAACATTTTTTCTTCATGATATTATGTATTCTGAGGCAGTTGTGGACAACATATGCATGATGAACTAAAGAAGAATTTTATGATTTTATGTTGCAGTTACGCATTTTGCTCAGATAAAATCAGCTCAGCGGTTCAGGATATGGCTTCATTATTTCCACAGGTACCATTGTCTTTGATTAAATATAATTCCAATGTGAAAAATGTGGCCTCTTTATAGAGTTAAAATTTCAGTTAAGATATATTTCTAAACTTTTTTGGTTTATAATTTACAGCTTAAATACAACATGTCTGATATACTTATCTGTCTGATATACAAATCAAGAATGTGTCAGTGTATTATGGAATAAAGGCTAATGAAATGCTCTGCTTTAATACTTTTAAAGAATATCAAGGATGAGAAGATAAAATCAGCACTCTTCATGTTGACCAATGGTGCAGTTCAACTGCGTGAACAGTGCACCCTGGTGGCAGAAATGGACTCGAGCCATGATCCACGATTCAGGACACAACAAGTCATACAGTGTGCTTACAACATAGCCAAAGCTGCCAAACAACTTGTCATTCTATTTGAATGAAAACAATAGAACTTAGCTCTTTTGTTAAATATGCTTAGGTCAAACAGAACAGGATGTCATGCTTCATATAGCTATATATATACAGTTCATCAAAAGGGAACATTGGGATGGGAATGAGAAAGAAAATATTAGGTCAAGTTGAACTGTCTTTGACATATAAATGTATAGATTGGTGGATTATGACAATTGTGTGATTCATTGATGATTGTACAGTTTTAGATATCCATTTATGTGTAGATATATGTTTTTAAATTGCTGTGAATCTAGATATATATAGAGAGATACTAAGCAGTCATATAGTCCTGTCAGAAACAATCCAGTTCTAGCAATATTTCCATAATGGAGATCTGGTATATTACGAAGGTATGATATTAAACTTAAAAGGGAATAGATGGTAATTATCCTTCATGTGTGGGTTAAAAGACCTGAATCTCACTAGTCATCAAGTGTATTGATGAAAGGAGAATTACACACCATGTAAAATTCACTTTAGCTTTGCTGTTTTTCATGAAAATATTGTTATCAAAGGCCCAGACATTCATCAATCATGTCCTGTACAAATTAGAGTTAAAGTTGTAGATAGGATATCCACATTACAATATTAGTGGACATTTTTCACTAACACAGCTGCCAAAATTATTTCTTACCAGAGAAAATTCCATTTAGAAAATTGGAAGGATTTTTATCGACTCATTGCAACAGGTGCGATGAGGTGCAAAAAGATACTGCCAGGTGTAAAGATGAGGAATATATGAAAATACGTAATAAGGATTCCTCATAATCAGTCAAAGATAATAGTAAACTTTAAATTTAAAGAAATGATAGAAAGTGTGTTGATGCATTTTATAATAAATTGTTAGTGGAGCTTCATCCTTGTCATTGAGATTTAATAGTTGTAAATCCTGATGGAAATTACTGCTGCTCTGATGAATAGACCAGATTATTAAAATGAAAACCAGAGAAGAGTTGAAAGTTACAATGATATTTTAAGTAAGTATCTTATCAGTATGTGAATGAAGTGTGATTTTGTTTCTTAAAGAAGTACTGTGATTATCTGTGTAAGAACAGTCCCATTTATTCACTTAGTTCATACTTTAATAAATATTTGCTGCAAGAATGAGTATAAACCGGAGCAGAATGGCTGAATATTTCCAGATTTCCTCACTGAAATACATATTAAATTAAATGATAGGTATTACTTTTTGTATTGAAATACACCTTATAAAATGATATATTGAACTTGAGTTGCGAGAAACATTTACTAGAATTTTAGAAAATGAAATGGAAGGGATACTACTTCAAATACCTTATTCTGCATTGAAGTTGCCCTGTAGAAAACGTTTGAAAATCGGAATTGCACAGATATTATTAAAGCATTACTCCATTAGATATCATTACAACACCACGTGATAAGCAGATAAGGCTTCACTAGATAAGATGACAGTAGAAAATATTATTTGATGACATATCTATTCAACAAATTCCTCATATGTATTTTCCTTCAAAAATGTTTGATAAATCCAGAATATTTCCATGGTATTATGATGATAATATTTCTAACCTGCTGATCACATTTTGTGAAAAATTACAATTAATTTTTATCTTGTTTCATTTAAAGACTAGTCATATTTCTTTCCTCAGTGTGTAGTTGTAATAATTGTGTCTTCCAAGACTCCAATGTTATTTTAGATTCCAATGTTAGTCTCATTCATGATCGCATTTGTATATATTACCTCACATCCTCTGCTACACCATAGTTACAAATGACCAGTTTGGATTTGAAATTCACTTTTTTGCTGACCAACATTGTTTTATTACTGAGTAAACATTCTTGAGAAGAAGAAATGATATCAGAACTTGGTTTAGAAAAAAGAAGTTTCAAAGATTAGAACAATTTATTCTTCGAGATGGATAATAATGTCATGGTCTGACTTGTCCTCATCAGCAACTGAGTTTTGAAAAATAGTATATCTGGAACTAAGTTAGAGAAGTTCAGCTTTAATATGTCAATATTTGAATATGGTTTTGTGATTGGACACATGCGTGGATGTGATGGCATGGTGATATAAAATTCCCATTTGAAACCAAACAACTTGATAAGATAAATTGTATTACATTCCCACCGTAGAAAATATATTGTTCTGTGGTTCTCATCATATATGATTTCTATCTTAATTTGCCTTGCATGAGGTCAGTATACCTATGTAAAATCTTGCTCAAAAATGGAAATAAACTTACTCAGCCTCAGTGACTGCAAAACAAGATTTGAACATTTACAAAAGAAGCATTTCCAGTGCCAGAAATGAGGATATTACACAAATGGGAAATGCTCCAGTTGATTACTGTAAAGCTGATCCAGTTTTTACAATGGTCTACTGTGTCAGTCAGTGGCATTGCAGAAAAAAAAACTAAATGTCAAAATACCTGACAAATGGTCAAATAGGATGAATTTGACTCAATCTTAAGGAAATAATCCTCACATGCAGGGTTAATAAAGCTACTTAGCAAATATGATGGCCTTTATTGCCAGATGTAGATTAAATTCTACACTGCCTTAAAATACAAATCAATATGATGAGAAGCATTGTCCTAGAAGGTGCCTTACCCTAATTCTGATCATTCTGTAACTTCAGAAATCAACTGGTATAACATAGGACTTATGAAAATTTGGCAAGCGACTTTTTCAAGGGCTGCACTCCATATGTAAAGTCCTGACATTTTTTGTGAGATCTTTACAGTTACAGTTACAAGTTCATGATATGATACGATTTTTGAGAAATTTTATGGGAAGGAAAGAGTTGTCCTTTAAATGCCAATTTTTTAAGTCCTATATTTGCCTTTTTGTAAGTAGACTGTATATAAGCTCCATATTGTAAATGTGTGTGTGTCAGTGATTTTTCAGCTTTTAACAGTCCCTGCTGACAAGTTTAGTGTTTTATGAGAAAAGTTACACATGAATTTGATTTCTTTCATGGAATTATTTGTAATTTATTTCGTCTCTGAAGCATAGAACAAAACATGATGATATATCATGGTTAGATGTCTCATTTTAATTCTGAGACAAGCCACAAATATGACATGAAACACATAGCTACGATCAGTGGACTAGGAAGTAAATTGCAAATAGCATTTGTTGTGCTTATATACTTACAGATAAATGCATTTACATTATTCAGTCCTTAGTATAGATTCTGCTATGTACTCAGTATTATTGTGAGTTTTCAATGGATTACATCTTCATATTGTATGGTGATTTTCAGTCATTTTCACAAATAGTTTGTGTGAAAAAGTCTCATTTATTTGGGCATTGTCATTTATCTCCACACATCATGTGTACCTTAGTATATCTGCGATTTTATATATCAAATATTTCAAAAGAGAAATCTTTTATAACCATATATGTATATCAATAGCTTTTTGGCCTTTGAAATTATTCAAGAAATATTACAATTTCTTATCTAAATCACAGATATTATACTGAGTAAAAAAGTATTAAAAAAGTAACAGTTGTTAAATCTCAAAACTAGAAATTTGTGTGAGTGTTCTGCAAACTGAATGGCTTTGTAAATGATTTAGGGCTAAAGTGATTGCGTGATTGTCCTGGCTTTATGTAAACAGCTTTAACTTCATTTTAAAGATTTCACTCTGTACAAAAAGGTTACAAATGTTAAAAGATTTTATGTTCAGGTTGACATACAATAATAGTTATTAAAAATGTTAATGCAGTTCGTAAGTCACATTGATAACCATGAAGAAAAAATGCCATGACAAAAGTACTTATTTTTAGGATCCACCCTCAAGATATGGGGTTCCTAAAACATCACATTCGATTGTACCTCATTTCTTGGTAATTGTACAAAATACCATATGGAATTTATGTTTACTTAAACATCTTACAGATTAAAAGATATAATATTGCATTGATTTAATCTTAATATCCCACCATTGAGCAAATATTATAAGACTGTATAAACGTTTCATATACAACTTGGGCAGATATATTTTACCATGTGCATGATGTTATTTATTCATTTTGTGTAACAAGACTTGTATTATGTATGTAGTAGAATTTACATGTCTCCAGCTGGGTATTAAGTATTCAGTCAATCCACAGGCTGGAGTAGACTATATGGGTGCTTTTTGCATATTAAAATACATATTTCACAAATATAGTCAATCTGTGTTGCCTTGATATATATATATTTCCTGTTCAAGTTGAAAGAAATGATTCAATATCGGATGATATTACTGAATCTGTGATTAATATTATGAATTTCAGACCTTGTTGCCATAATTTCAGTCTGACCTGCAGATATGGTTTACCAAAAATGTAGTTTACTAAAATGCATGGTTTAGTACAAATAGGTCTGTCCGTCAATTGGTCTGTCCGTCCGTCCGTCTTTCAACATTTCTTTAAAAATCTTCTCCAAAACTATCAATAATATATTTTTCATATTTTATTTAGAGGTAGATAGAGAATTGAAGATTCAGATTTCTTCAAATCTTTATGATGTCACCATTGACCTTGAGGTTACAAATTTTGTAAGTAGCATATCTCAGCAACCATTTATGAGAAGAAATTAAAACTTGGTATACAGAAATGTCATACAATTTGATTCATGTGACCTTTGACCTTGACACATTGAATTCAAAATTGTGAACATGCAACATCTCAACCATAAAAAGTGAATAAAAACTAGTTCATATCTGTTATATCAACACTATTTTGAGAACCATATACATTTTTTACAGATTTGACCTTGATACTGTGACCTTGACCTTTGTACTATTGTGCAGGCCATAGCTCATGAACGAACTGGAGATACTAAATATCTGTTGTGTATCAACACTATGTTTAAAGAAAAATCTCCAAATCTACCAGTAATATATGTTTCAAATTTTATACAGAGGTGAAGATTCAAATTCATTCAAATTTAAGTGATGTCACCATTGACCTTGAATTCAAAATTTGTATGCATGCAAAATCTCAACCATTGAAAGTGAATAAAAAGCACTTATATCTTATATATATCAACACTATGTTTAAAAATCTTCTCCAAAACTACAAGTAATATGTTTCAAATTTTACAGATTCCTTCAAATTTTAGTGATGTCATCATTGATCTTAGTGCAGTGACCTCGAGGTCACATATTTTGTACGGAGCATATCTCAGCAACCACTTATAAGGGGAAATTAAAACTTGGTATACAGAAATGTCTAGGTCATAGCTGTGCCTCGTCATTCTTTCTCAGTCATGTGACCTTTGACCTTGACACATTGACCTTGAATTCAAAATTTGTGTGCATGCAAAATCTCACAAACATCAAAATTGAATAAACATATATCAATGGTCTTGCAGCTATACTTATTGCTTTTTTGTAATGTTTTTAAACATTTCTTCCTAAATGATCATTTAAATCCTTTTCAAGAGCAGACTTGAGCAGATGATGATTTTGACCAATCAAAATTACTGTTCCATATCAAATTTGGCCACAACTTATTATCTTGACTCTCATTGGCTAAGCTATTCAAAATGGCAGCCTCCTTGACAACTAATACCTCAGGTTGGACACCACCAAACATCGCTCATACATGTTTGTTCCAGTAGATAGAGCTCCGCAGCAAACAATGTTTTGCATTTCCGGTTGGCCATAATTCTGAGATAAAAATTATCTACAAAGTAGTTCATATATGTTTCAGTAATTTATTTCCAGTGTACCAATTTGTGATATTTTAAAGACTAATTTATTAAATGATTGGATGTGAAATATATTTTTGGGAATTTCACCTTCTGACAGCCCACAGTAGGTTCGGAGCAAGGCAGTAATGGCGGTATGTTCAAACTTTGTCAAATTGCAAAAAAAATAATCTATCAACCCCCATATCTCTGTATATGAGAATGATGAGAACACGCTAGTGTTTAAAATAATGCAATACATATGCCCTCATAATGTTTCATATGTGATATATTGAGCCTGCAATAGCAAGCATTTATACTGGGCTTCAATGGGTGTAATATTTGGTGGTATCCAACGTATGTAGTAAAACATTTATTTAAACTATAATTAATTTTCATCAATTTAAATGAATTTTTTGTATTTTCACAGGATGACAATTCACATTGGAGGCAAAATTTAATAGGGAAATTAGAGGAACATAGTGTCAGGGCAAAAGAGTGTTTGATTTGGCTGGGGGGTCCTAAGAATGGACCATATGGTAAAAAAAGGTTAACTTTACCTGGAGAAAATGTCTCCAAAACATTTAACGTTCACCGATTAATGTATATGGCGGTGCATAACTGCTTCCACCTTCCATCGTCGGTGCAGGTTAGTCACCTATGCCACTCACCGAGGTGCCTGAGGGCTGAGCACCTTGTCGCCGAGTCACAGATGGAAAATCGGGAACGTGACCATTGCAGGAATCAAGCTCACTGCACCAAAAATCATACTGGCCCAGACTGTATTATATACTAAATCTGGAGAAAAAACAAAGTGAGACTAGTTAAGAATGTTATTGTTTGTTGGATAACAAAGTTGTTAATACTAACATCCAATATTTAAAACTTATGATAAGAGTGGTCATTGTCGATATTGGGACGGCCAGTTTCAGGATTAGTGAGAGCACGGATTGATGATTTTCTAGTGGATTTTGTAGGCCCTCTGGTTGATGTTGATGGGACTGGACCACTGCTGTCATACATCCCCTTGTTGTAACATGCCCTCTCACGCTGCTCATCATAAATTTCAAATCTTTTCTTAATTCTGGATGCCCTCATGTATTTGTACTTGAAGCTTAATTTGGACAGAGTTCTTTTTTTACGTGATTCATCTTTATTTTTCAGCCGTTTCACAATTTTGTTTGATGGTACTGGTGCCCCAATTCCAGCACAGAGTTTGAAGAATGACATACCAGGGCCACAATTTACGGAGTGAATGGCTGCATGAACACGCCCAGGATAATTTCTGCTGAAGGTTAGATGTTTTGGTACAGCTTTTATCAATGCCCTATTGCAGCCCTCACATTTGTTTTGTGTGGCATTCATATGCGTTCTGAGAATAGAGAATGCAGAATTCCACAGTTCCTCAGTTTTTTTCAGGTGTAATAGAGCATACAAATTACCCTGGCAAGTAAAGTCATTCAATGATTTATAGTGATCCGGTGATTTCCTGGGTCTTAACAAGGCAGTTTCTTGTATGGCTGTACCGTCCTCATTCATTGTCACCATTGACCCATCTTTGCACACTTTGACAGTGGCAAATTCCTCTTTGTCCAGTCTCACATACTTTTTGGTGCTGGTTTCAGGTGCTTCATTGTAATTTTTCTTTTGTTATCCATACTTATTTCCTTTTTGGAAGACACTTTTTAATTTCCGAGCTCGTTTCCCTTTTGGCATGATGAACGTGTGTTATTTATAAAAGAATGGAAAATATCCCAAATAATTGGTAATTTTATAATGTTATCCACAATACAACACTTGTTGAATTCTGAATGTACAATAGCATAGAGATTAACATGTGTAAAGTTGTTACTAGGCCAAGTTGGTGCGACCCACTAAGAAATGTGATGACAGACTTATTGGGCCTGAGACAGGAATTGTGTGCAAAAGTTATTTTCTGTGATTGATTGCCATTCAGTCATTTAAACAGTGTTTGTGACAATGTTCACATTATATGCTGTTGTATTGGGGAGTAAATAATTAAATTACTTCAAGAAAATATGCATAAAACAGAACAATTAATGAAAATATGTATAAAACAGAGAAACCATATATTGGGTGCATTATGACAATTAATTATGTAAGATATTTAATTAAGATTTGTACTAGACATCATATAATGTTCAATGCATAACAACTTTCATTCATAGTTTACCTGAGATAGTGCTGTTTCTCAAATATATGAAGAGAAACATTGCACCCTCCAGTGCCACCTATTGGATTTAGTCACCCATTAGCAGACCTGGAGACCTACAAGTTAACGGAGTAATTAAGAAAAAGTATTAACCCAACAATTCTGATTTTTTACAGGCATACTCAGGAAAGACTCAATTACTTGCAGATGATTTTTTAAGATTTTATTGGGATGTGGGATATACTATGAGGTTGGACACCACCAAACATCGCTCATACATGTTTGTTCCAGTAGATAGAGCTCCGCAGCAAACAATGTTTTGCATTTCCGGTTGGCCATAATTCTGAGATAAAAATTATCTACAAAGTAGTTCATATATGTTTCAGTAATTTATTTCCAGTGTACCAATTTGTGATATTTTAAAGACTAATTTATTAAATGATTGGATGTGAAATATATTTTTGGGAATTTCACCTTCTGACAGCCCACAGTAGGTTCGGAGCAAGGCAGTAATGGCGGTATGTTCAAACTTTGTCAAATTGCAAAAAAAATAATCTATCAACCCCCATATCTCTGTATATGAGAATGATGAGAACACGCTAGTGTTTAAAATAATGCAATACATATGCCCTCATAATGTTTCATATGTGATATATTGAGCCTGCAATAGCAAACATTTATACTGGGCTTCAATGGGTGTAATATTTGGTGGTATCCAACGCTCAATCACATTTGCGCCGATTTCAGTTAAGATGCCCGGCCAATGGGTATTTTTTACAAATTTGGCTGGCAGTTCTGATTGCCGTGCGGGCACCGGGAGATCATCAGTCACAATTGGGCATCTTTAAGACATCGGACGGGTCATCAGGAACTTTTAGCTGCAACATAAAAGTTGCCAGCATTTCCCGGATATTATAACAAAACATACCGAGTCGGGAAGCTGGGTGAGCGGATTCAGTGAGTTGGTGATTGCGGACGCTCAGGGTATCCGTCCGCCATCACCAACGAACTGAATCCGCTCACCCAGCTGACCGACGAGGTATGTTTTGTTTTTATACCTCAGGCAACTATTTGTTATTATAGTATTTTTTTTAAAAAATGACACGAGACAAGATATTTTACTTTGAAAACGTTATTAAAAACGTTTTATCACTTTATTTTTAACCAACGAACTGATAAATACACCATAAATAAAACAATATCAGCTGTTTATTCAGTGCTATTATGACTCAAGTTTATGGTACAATTTGAAAATGAAGACCCAGCAAATTGACCCACGAGGCGTTGCATGGCCATGTGTGATTGTGAATGGGTGGTATTGTTGGTGGAGCTGGTTGAGGACGATTGACATAATGACAGAGCATTCATGGCACTGGTGACTGGGTGTGTTTGGCCGTGTGTTTCTGACAAAGCTGGTGCTGGAGTGAGTGAATCTGAATTGACAGAAAAGAAAATAGATATTGTTATTGTTTACATTAGGGGCGATCCATTTGATTTTTGTGGGGTGGGGTGGGACAGCAGTACTGGATGAATAATTTTTTTTTCTTTGGTAGGGTGGATGAATAATTTTTTTTTCTGGTGTGGGGTGGGTGAATAATTTTTTTTCTGGTGTGGGGTGGGTGAATAAATTTTTTTTCTTGTTAACAATCCGTCATTAATTACTGGGCGGTGTAGGAAGATTGTTGCTTCCCCAGACTCTGATCCTTCATTTCAAGCAATCCATATAGAAGATAGAAAAACTGGAAGGAGGTGGATGAATAAATTTTTTTTCTTTGGTAGGGTGGATGAATAAATTTTTTTTCTTTGGTAGGGTGAATATAGAAGATAGAAAAACTGGAAGGAGGTGGATGAATAAATTTTTTTTCTTTGGTAGGGTGGATGAATAAATTTTTTTTCTTTGGTAGGGTGAATGATTAATTTTTTTTTCTGGGATGGGGTGGGTGAATAAATTTTTTTTCCAAAATCTCCCACCCCACCCCACAAAAATCAAATGGATCGCCCCTTAAGCAAGATGAACCAAAATTGGAAAAACTTATTACTGGCAGACATTTCAGGCTTTAAAATACACATACCAAACACATCATCATCCACATCATCATCCACATCATCATCCACATCCAAATCATCTAGTTTTAAAATCCAGCATCCATAGAAGTCCTTGCAACTTGACATCTTTTTGTTTGGGTTTGAGCAGACGACAATTCGTGTCACGGACCGACCGGAAATGACCTTTGACCCCGAAAATTGTGCGTACAGCAATAGACTGGTTGCCGCCTTCTGTGTATATACAAGATATCCTTGACACTCGATGGGAGACCAGTCTAAAGATGGCCGACTAATCAATTCCAACTAATCAATATCTTAAAAATAATTGGCATGCGCGTATTCATTCGAAATCGCATAAATACGCGCATCACTGAGGTATAACAGAAAATATCTTAAAGTAGATGGCAGGGTCCCGGCAGTGTCGCGCAGGCACATCGGCAGATTATGTGAGGGCTGCCGGTGGCATCGTGCGGTGAAAAAAGGATTTTTGTTTATTTCATGTGTTCACTGGCCATCGTCAGATGATCCAACAGGCTCCCTACGATATCTTTAGGATATCCTATAGACATCTGTCAAATGAGACAGACGTCTTTAGGATATCTGACAGACGTCTGTCAATGAGACAGACATCTTTAGGATATCCTGCAGATGTCCGTGACATCTCATCTAGCAAGTGCCGTGCGGCACCCGTGTATAATGTGACCACAGCTTCGGCATCTCTCAGATGGTTGCTGATAAACTCCCTGGCCGATTGTCACTTCCCTGCCGGCGCCCAGTGTAAATGTGACTGAGGCATTATAAAAAAAAATATAATATAGGGTGTCATTACATACATATATAAAAAAAAGCATGAACGTGATCAGAGAGGAAGGGTGGGGCCCCCATAGGGGGGGTATGAAAAACCCAATAATCCCCCTTTTTTTTACCTAAAAATCCAAAAATCCTTATCTTTTGTAGCCAAAAATCCTTAAATATTTTTCCCCTCAAATCTAAAAATCCAAAAGTATAAAACAAAAAATCCTAAAATATGTTTACATTTGGTACAAATTTATTTGGCAATGAATTACATAACATGCATGATATAACATGATATTTAGTGTTTCACACAGGTCATGCCACATTACAAAATGTACTTGCAGAGTCCACTTGAGCCCACAGAGTTTGAAATTAACAGTAATCTCACTGTTATAGTGATACGGAGACACCCAATCCTTTTGAACATATTCAAAATTAGTAAAAAAAGTAATCTGTGTCTTTCCTTTTTTTTGAAACTCTTTTAGGCCTAGTGGCCCTTGTGTCACTAGTAAATGACAACTGAGATAATTCCTCACTAATTAACTCTTGCTGCTCATTGGGTGTCTCCGTATCACCCTGATCCTTTATCAGGTCCAAAAGATTGATCAGAACCTCCTCATTCAGAACAATTATATCATCATTTGGAACATATTCATAGTTAGTATCATCTAAAACAGTGATGACATTTTCTCTATCTATGACACATTGTTTTTGATTTGAGAACTCTGTGGGCTCAAGTGGGCTCTGCAAGTAGATTTCCCCTTTACATTTTCCCTTCTCAAGCATATCTTGCCTCAGTTTACATATGTTTGATTGTGTTAATAACTACAACAGAACCTTTTTTGACATAGACACTTCTCCCTTGTGAGGGCTCCAACACACTCTGGCCACCAGTTGATGATTCAAAATCAACTGGTATTGGTATGACTCTGTCACTCAAATAAACATTGAGTGGCAAGGTACCAGGCTTATCCTTTGTGCTTAAATTCCTAACAGTATTTTGACGTACACTTTGTCCAAATTTTTCACGCCACATAGATAAATCTCTCAAATCATTCTCAGTGATATTTGCCTTTGAGGTGTTGGCCATTTGTGGCAGTTCTGTGTATTCCAATGGTATTTTACTCCTCTGGTAATATGATTTTCTGCTGGTAAAATATAGAAAACTACAATGGCACATCTGCTTTAAAAGTTCCCTCGTACATGATGCAAACTTGTATGCAAATTGTAAAGATAGGGGCATGTCAAGACCTTCTCTCGTTCTTGAAAATAAATGTTCTACTACAAGAGTTTGGGCAGCTGATATGCTAAAGTTATAATTTTGGTTGATTCTGTCAAAAATATCTTGAACACTTTTTAGGCCTGAAATTATCCACTTGACATCAGAAATGCATTGTTGGGAGCAGGCCCCATCAGGTCCTTGGGGATTATTTTGCCTGTTTGCTGCTGTATGATGTTATTGCATCCACTTAGGAAGTTATCAACATCCTCTATTGTGTGTATTATATCTGGAAGCAGTTTTTGTGCAGGTTTCTGACCTGGCATGTGTAGGCCAACAGCTAATGCAAATTCATTTAGATGTTTCAAAAATAAAACCAATGCCTTTCCACTAGATATTACACAAACCCTACCCAATGCTGTGTCAACCACAAAAACTGACTCTATTTCTGTGCATATGGCTGTTGGTTGTGTAAATTTTGCAAAGGAGCCATCTTGATTACCCCTTTCTCCTGTTCCAGCTATTACTATTGTGTCACTTGTATCCACATTTATCAACTTGACTTGGTATGTGACTTTGTCAGTGAACACTAGTCCATCTATATGTGCTGCAAGTCCATGAACCTGTACATTGGTCAGGATTTTTGATTGTGACTCTTGATATACATTGCTGTCTTCTACCCTTTTGACTTTGTATATGCCACCAGCTTCAGTATCACTAGAGCTAAAATAAAGTTTATGATCTCTGACAGCCAGACCATATACCAAAGGAGTCTCATGTCTCAATATTTGGGAAGTTCTTCCCTCTAGGCAAAGACCATTTGAGTGCATTTGAACAATCAAAATACATTTTGTCTCAATATCTGAAATCAGAAGATTTCCATGATCATCAATAGCAAGGGCTGCTGGTGTGAATTTTTCTTTCAACTGGACAATATCTGTTTGACTGCTCTCTGAGTTAGTCATGTAATCTGTGAGCTTCTTTTGTAGTTCTACCTTCTTGACATTTCTATTCTCCAATAAACCTACAGACAAAAGTGCCTTATGCAGCTGTGCAACTGTCATCCGTTGAGGATTGAATAATGTTTCACCTTTTACATCTATCACTCTGATTTGTTTGGCACCTTTTTCTGCCACAAGCACATACCCATCTTGACAATACACCACATCAATGGGCTCATGTAGGCCACTCATCAGTTCTGTCACATCTACTGGGTAATGTAGCCTTGCTTGCAATACCTTTCCACTAGAAATATCTGAGACATACAGTATCCCATCTGGCCCAACACAAATGCCAGTTGGGTTTGATAGTGTTCCCAACTTATTACCCTCATACAGCCTATATTTTTCAGGAACAATAGTTTGAGTAACATATTTTACATGATCAAGAATTATTTTTTGAACATTTGCAGATGATATTTCTACTACAGAGTCAGTGTCCATCCTGTCTCTGTTTCTACAGGCATTTATGGTCAGATATTTTTGTAGAAGATGAGAAACACCTGGCTCTGTTCTCAGTGTTCGCAACATAACCCTGCATACCCGGTTTCCTTCAACTTTCAGGTACCAGTTGCTAAACTGTCTGGATAACCGTTTTGATACATGAACACCATCAGCCATGAAGACTGTCATTTCAAAGCCAGGTTCCACTGTACCAGCAGCTTTATCTGTATTAAATTTTTCTGCAGCATTTCTGTTCTTTGATTCAGAATCACTTGTTACAATTAGTACTGCTGTTTTTATGCATTTAACATTTTCACTAATACAAATACTGCATCGTCTGAACTGAGGCTCAATAAAACTTTGCCCATTTTCAATACAATTGGGACAAACCTCACCTTGGTCAGTACATTGTTTACAATAACAGTTGCATACATTAGCAGGATCTCCTGCTATCACACCCTCTTTAGTAGGCAGTTTGGGAATACAATTTATACAAGTTTGTACTATATGGATTTGCTTCAATGTTGATTTCATAGTATCATCACCTGAGCGTCCACTTGCAAGATATTCAACCCCTAATGGGAGAGACAAATTTCCATCTAATGAAGTGGTGCATGAACAGTCAGCTTCTTTCACAAATATCTTTTTTAGATATTCAGGATCTGGATCAGGGTTTCTATGTACAAAATCCACATCAACATTTTCAGTTGTTCCTACACATTTCCCATGCTTGTGATCAACTATTAGTCCCGGTTTTATTGCCATTCCATCTCTCTGTAATGAGGATGGTACAACCAGTAAACCATCATCTTCAAACAGTGGTGAACCCTCAGCAGCCATTTTCACATACGAGAGTAAAAGGTGATGATGTATTCCACTCTCTGTTGTGTATCCACTTCTAGCATTCTTTTTTCTTGTTGATGTCCCAGGAATAGGAAGATTCCATTTTGACCAGTCAAACTGTTTTGTTCCACCTTTACCAGAACCATAAAATCCTGGGCCTCTTATAAGATTCATTGTTCCTTCTGAGCTCATGTATTCAATAGACTCCAGCCACTGTAAAAACCTGCTATCCCATTGAAATTGAAGTTCCGGCTCACTAATAGTAGCTGCAAACTCCAGTGCATTGTAGATATAGATATAGAACATGTGATCCTTTGTCAGTTGTCCAGATTCTAAGAATTCCTGCAGTCTTTCACAAACTGGATCCCAGTAACTATATAGTCTGAAGTAAGAAGAAAATGTAAGTGTATAAGTGCATGTTCATGATTTAGCATCTGAACCACATTGGCCACATTATCTCAACAGTAAATGAAATGTATATCTATTCTAGTATTCACACATTTAAACCTCAGTGACTGAGTGAGTGATGGTTTATGTGCTCATCTTTTGTATCTATGCATATTTAATAGCCTATATTCAAGTAATATTAAAACTGCTATTAACAAAAACAAAACATACTTTGTGTCCTCTGATACTTCGTTGTCATAAATGTCTTCTGCATCTCCATTACAACTTTCACAGTCAGAAATACACTGATTGTCACTCTTGAAATAATCATCCTCAGCATTATCTATAATCTTGTTTTCATCATCAATTATATCCATTTCTATATCATCTATATCATCAGATTGAAAGTCTCCTTGTTCAGTAGCAAAGTTCACACCAAGATCTTCCGTATACCTAGATTTGAAAATACAACACAAACCAAATTTTATATACAATGTTTTATTTATTAATCTAAACAACAATTAAACCTGTTTAAACACTCCAATTAGAAACAGAAACTAAAAAAAACTTTTAAACAAAGATGAAACTTATGAGCCAGTCATAGATAAAATAAGCACCGTTTTTGTGAGAGTATAACATTCACATTAGGATATTTTTGTGCCCTTACATTTGAGACGGGTCATCATCAATGTCAATATGACCACCACTTGCACATGAATCTGTATCTGATTGCGTTCCAGCAGTTTCCCGTACAGATGAGAGATCTTGAGTAGGCTCTTTGAAATACTGCCGTATATCAGAGACTTCAGATTTTTCGACAGGTTTAGAGAGCACTTTACATTTTGGAACATCTGAAACAAAGAAGAGTGATATCAATAACCATTTTATCACTGACCATAACTGTAATCAGTGGTAATGCATTTTTATTAGAAGTAACCATAATTAAATTAATGCAATTAAATCATACTTGTATCTACTTGCACTAAATATACATATATAATAGAATATATAATCCTCACACATTAACTCTAAAATTCAAATTCTTATAGTAGATCTACTTACGAGAGTTAAAGTTGCTAAGTTTGTAGGGCGCATGCATTTTTATTTGTGCATTACATTTGCACTGCACAAGAGTAGGTCCCAACACAAGAACTCCATCAATTTTGATTCCTGAAAAATAACCAATTCTCTATAATCTTGGTTTCACATATTATATGTGTGACATGTGAGTATGAACATATGCTTAACATTTAAAATATTTAACATATAAATTATAAAAAAATATATATGAATTTTAAGGATACTGGATGTGATGAGTTTTCTTATTTTCAAATATGAGGGTGCCTATTTTAACCAATTATTCAACTCACTCTTTTGCATGCATTCTTGTTTTCTGTAGAAGATTTTAATGGACGACCGTGTTTCTTTGTTTCTACTTTTGGCTTTTTGATTTCGGGTTCATCTTGTTTCTTTTTTCCAAGAACCTCTGTGACTGTTGGTCTCTGTGCCTCATTGATCTTGACTGAAATACCAATTTACAAATCCTTTAATAATAATTATATACTATAGAGCATGTGCAAATAATATGGTTCTTTAACATTAAACATTAATAGTATAACTATATTTTGTATTTAAACATCTTATAGCACAAAAATAAAGATCCATGTAAATTGTTTTAAAATAAATTGTTTTAAAATTTAGCAAAATTACATTTTATAAATATTTTATTAAATTTTATTTGTCAATATAATTATTATTATATTTACCTATAAGCTCATGTTTTTGGTGGATTCAGCTGACTGTAGTATAAAAGGCAGCATTGTCTCAAATTGTTCCTGTGTGTCCATAGCAAACATTCTGCCACCAGAAAATCCAGCTTCAGCCTTGCACTGTACACGGATAATGTAATGCTGCACCCCTATTTGCTTGCATCTCCCAGATATTCCATGACTAGTTTTGAGCTTTCTGATCAGTTCATCAAGTGTTTGTGTGCTATTCAGTTTCAACATGAAGCTCCAACACATCACAGGTTTCTCCTTCCCAGTTCTGTATATGAGAGATGATACATCCACTAACCTGGCTCCATCACCCTCTGGCCCCTCTGCATTCTTTGTATTTGGTGTGTCAGTGTCTAAAGCTGCCATTTTGCTCACATTTAGTGACAAGAAGCAGTCCAAAAGTTAAAATTTCCTCACTTTCATCACAAAACACATGGAGACTCTGCAACCACCCTAAAGCTTTCCTAGTCTATTGTCTAAGTGGCACATGCAGCACCACCTGGTGTGAGACCTCTGAATGTCTCAGATCTGACAAATACAAAGGGACCAGCCAGTTATTTCTGATGGTGGGGACCATAGAGTGTCACACAAATATTTATCACAAATATCATGAAACTCATATCTAAATCATTAATTGTTTGAATTAATAATCATTTATTACTGAAAAATCCTAAAATCCAATTATCTTATTAAAAATCCATTAATCCTAAACACTTTCTTCAAAATCCAAAAATCCCAGATATTTCACCCCAAAAATCCAATAATCCCTCTTTTTTAGGCCAAAAATCCAATAATCCTAAAACCCTATGGGGGCCCCAAGGGTGACAAGATTTGAAAAAAAAAAAAAAGTTGCTATATGAGGTATTGGCCGCGATAAAAGTCGCCACTGATAAGAGTGTGTGATCTGGCTGTTCCGTCACCACGTTGCCTGCCCTCTGGTGGAAGTGACCCTAAACTAATCTCCACTTCACTTTTGTTTGGAAAGTTTATGTGAAGGTTTGTGCTTTTAGCATATTATGAATGGCACAATTATCACTTATTTGTTGTCATAATTACATTTGAAATGAAAATTACCTCCAATATGCCTATATTTCTGTATTAGAGCTTTTGTTTTCAACCATCAGTAAGTTGTACAAAGGAGAGGCAGCTGCATATGCGAGAGATAGTTACAAAAGTGAGACGGTTATAACACAGATAGATAACTGAACAAGTGAGAAACAGCTGCATAAGTGGGAGATAGCTGCACATGTAAGAGACATCTGCATCGGTGAGACAGATGTACAAGGGAGAGACAGCTGCATAAGTGAGAGATAATTACAACAGCGAGAGACAGTTGCAGCAGAGATAGACAGCTGCATAAGTGAGAGACAGCTGTATCAGTGAGAGATAGTTGTACAAGGGAGAGACAGCTGCATAGGTGAGAGATAGTTACAAAAGTGAGACAGTTATAACACAGATAGATAACTGAACAAGTGAGAGACAGCTGCATAAGTGAGATAACTGCAAAGTGAGAGATAGTTACAACAGTGAGAAATAGCTGCACAAGTGAGGGGTAGTTACAGCAGAGATAGATAGCTGCACAAGTGAGAAACACCTGCACAAATGAGAGAGTTACATAAGTGAGATAGCTGCACATGTAAGAGACAGCTGCATGAGTGAGATAGCTGTACAAGGTAGAGACAGCTGCATAAGTGAGATATAATTACAACAGTGAGAGACAGTTATAGCAGTGAGAGACAGCTGCATAAGAGCTGTAGGTCTAACCACTTAGATTAATAATCAGGGTTCACTAAAACAGAGCCACGGGCCGTTGCGCAGTTGGTTAGAGCGCCAGCTTATTAGCACCAGTTCCTCTGTGGTGATCCAAAGGTCGTGGGTTCGAACCCCGGCTGTGCCGAGATTGAACTCATGACACAATTTCCCACATGAGCTGAGGCCCGTGCCTAAAGGGTTAACCCGTTGTCCTTGTAAATCTGTGACCGGGTGGGTTGTCATGTCCAGGACCTGCGACATGACAATTCAGTGAGGCAGCACTATATCTGCTACAAGTAGGTCTCATCACGAAATAACTGAAATAATGTTGAAAGTGATGTAAAACCCCAAACAAACAAACAAACAAATCACTAAAACAGATTGAAATTTAAAGAATACTGACCATGCAATGAATATGGTGACTTGACATATTTTATTAAGTCATTTTGGTAAAAATAATAACCCCATCACCCACACATTGCTTTATTCCAGAGGTCTCAAACTGAGGCTATATTTAAAAACCATGCTTACTTCCATACAGAATGAGCATCCAGCTATCCTTTTGTGTGAATTTGGTAAGCAATCCACATGGAAAACTCTTCCACACTTGGCAGCACATTGCACCTGTAGAAAAACAATTCTGTATGTCTTAGAGCAGGTTAAGAACTGAAAGGATATAGAATAGGATGGTTGTCACAGAGTGTAAATAAAATTGAAAGAAATCTGATAAGAAACAGGCTCAGTATTGCAATGTTTTAGGTACTATTGTATGTATTGAGTGAGAGCAGTTTACAACAGATCTATTGTTAATGATTAAACCAATCATACTAATTAACCACTAAGAACTGTAATAGTGTACCTTTGAGTCATGAACTGTCTTGCCACATATCCTGCAGATATTGTGTAGAGGAACTGCAAGTGTTGTCATGCAAATAGATTTAACAATTCATGACAAATCTTGCAATTGTTTGATTTAGATATAAAATTAAATTAAAAATTAAATCAAATTTAAAGTAATGCCTGTTAACTGTGCTGAGTTAACTTGGAAGGAGAATTAAACAGAGGAGTACCTGTTTTGTCTATCACATTTAGTGCTATGTGAGCTCTTGAATCTTGTGGGTCCAAAATGAATAGGTCCCCTTTCATTTGGAATAGACACTTGCAAACTGAAATATCAATTAACATTCTTGATTATGCAAATATCAAAACTTTAAGGAATTGGGCACAGCTGAGGTGGAAAGAAAGTTCATGCTACCTGTGTTTAACCATCACATGCAAATGATGGCTGAGAGAGATCTCTGATTGAAATTCCTCTTATTAAGTAATATTAAGCTTTAATATGTCATGATGTTCATACCTGGATATTCTCTTTATACAGGAATATACAGTTTTTGTGTTGAGCAAGATCCAATTTAGGGAACTGCAAGTTTGGCAATATTAACAATGAATAGGTTTATGTAGAAAAGGAACAATAGAAAAGGAATACATACATGGGCACAGTGGACACCACAGTTGTAAGAATCGTTCTGAATGGCATGTGGAAAATTCTTAACATTTAGGTCAGTGTTGAGGCGTTGTTTTGAGAAAATTCTGCAATTCATAAATGCTTAAATATTAAAAACAATCCTTAAATGAAAATTCTATAATTTTCAATTGTATTTATATATTTATCCTCACACGATTGAGAGAATTAGACAGATTTCAAATACCTCCAGTTCTGTATGAACAAGTCATTCATGGTTTCTGTTTGTCCAAATGAGTCAAATAGTGTTGCAACCTTTATACGAAAGTTTACAATCTAGAATTTAAAAAAACCAATCTAAATGTAGAAAAATATCTCATCAAATAACAAATTTGTGCATAAGAGGAAATATGTACCATATTATCCCTAATACAGGCTTCAGACAGGATGGGAGGGAGGCAAATAGGTAGAGGGCAGCTATTAGGGATAATAAGGTACATAAAAATTCAGCAGTTTTAACAAATTAATAAAAAAAGTTTTAACAAATAAGTCACTATTCCCAAAGACATCGGCAAAATAGACTTGAAATCCACTGTTTCTAGAAACACCACGCACTGCTCATCATATTCAAGTTTCCCAACTAAATGAACTCTACCTCCGGCGATTGACTTTATTTATTTATTTATTTATAAGTCTTGTTTACCCAGGGGCCCCCATCAGTGCTTGCGCTCTGTTCTCCCTGGGGGCCCTGCTGATAGATGAATATATACAAAAGGTACAATAAATGATATGTTGTATGTATGTACAATATAAAAACATTTAAAATACATTAAAAACCTCTGCTTACAATTTTAAAAACTTCTTTGACCTTGCTTTAAAAGCATTATAACTCTCTGCCTTTCTGACATCTGATGGCAGTTCATTCCATAATTTAGCAGATTCATATTTAAAAGCACGTTCACCACATTTAGTTTTTACCTTTACAATAACTAGAGCACCTTGTGCAGAGGACCTTGTGTGATGGCTGTGAGTTTCACTGACTAGTGTATAATAGTTCTCCATATACCTTGGTGCACCACCATTTACAATTTTGTGCACCATACACACTTTTTGGTGTTGCCACCTTTTTGCCATATGTGTCCACTTAAGTTCTGAAAAAACATTTTCTGTGGGCGTTCTCCATGGCACACCTAACAACATCCTCCCCGCTCTCTTGTGCAGTTTGTGCAGGGCATCAAGCGAGGATTTGGTTGTGCCTGTCCATACCTCACTGCAATAATTGTAATGAGGCAGTACAATAGCGTTGAACAATATCTTTTTGTTTTCAAGAGACAAATATTTTGATGCTCGTGCTATTGCCCCAATTTTTTGACTAATTTTTTTGGCAATTTTTTGTACATGTTCTTTGTATGTTAAACATTGGTTCATGGTGACCCCAAGGTACTTGAAACTCTTTACTCTCTCTATTTCTTCCCCTTCTACTTCTATCCTGATGTTACCCATTTTTGCCAGTCTTCTTTGTGTCCCAAACATCATGTACTTTGTCTTTTTAATATTTAATGTGAGCTTGTGTTTATCAAGCCAAGCTTTGACATGCACAAGTTCACTGTTTAGGACATTTTCAATTACCTTGGGGTCATTGCTACTAAACATAATTGCTGTGTCATCAGCATACATTGTTATTTTGGCTTGTACACTCTGTTCAGGCAAGTCGTTAATGTATAAGCTGAACAGAAGAGGTCCGAGTATTGACCCTTGGGGTACTCCATATTCAATGTACCCAATGTCTGATTCCACTCCTTCTATTGTTACAGTTTGTGTTCGCTCTTTCAGATAACTTTCAAACCATTTCTTACTTTGTCCATTTATGCCATATCTGCCAAGTTTAGAGAGAAGGAGCTCATGATCAACCGTATCAAATGCCTTTTTTAAGTCCAAAAATACAATTCCTGTTAATTTTCCATTTTCCATAGCTGTAAGAATTTTGTCAGACACATCAATTAGAGCTGTACTAGTAGAATGGTTGGGCCTAAAACCTGATTGCCAGAAACTGATTAGCTTATGATTTTCTAGGTATTTATAGAGTTGATCATGGACTACCCTCTCCAAGATTTTGTCTGTTGCCGTTCTGACCCATGCCACTACCTTTTTCAATCCGTGTGCATTCTGTAGTGTTTTTTATTCAGTTTTTTATCCGATATCAAACTTGACAACGTGAAATGGCATTTAGAAGAGTCCAAGTGATGACGTCATGGAAACACCAAGGGAGAAACTTCATATGACGTCACAAGCACCACTGCATTGAGGAGCTTCATATCGTTGCTGTCACTCCTATTATTAGACTGACCCACTTTGACCTGATTGCGCAATCTCTTAATCAATGGCGAAAGAAACCATGCTGAGATCGAGAGAAGACAAAGAAATATTTTCTAACAAGCCTAAAATCCAATGTTGAATTAATGGAAACATGGTTCCTTTAAAACCTGTTGCCGGAAAACGAGTTTGGACTTAAATTGGGTGGGTAGTGCATGGTATTGATGAAAACAGTGGATTTCAAGTCTATTTTGCCCATGTCTTTGGGTATATGGTAATCTTTTAGTATGTTATAATACACAATTGAAATCTGCAATAGTTTTCTGTGATCAGAGTCATTTATTGATTTTTTCTTTGTAAACAACTTTTGATTTCATTAATGAGATCAAAGTCCATCAGATAAGTGCATAGACCATTAGGACACAATATTTTGAGAGTATTTCTCAGTTCTTTGAAAATTCCCCGGGGGGGGGGTACTCTCATAGTCAGCGTTACCTGGGAAGCTGGGCTAAATAGGGTCCTTTTCGCTGATATTTTCCCTAAAACAGGTTAAGATATTTCATCATTTCCCCTAAAACAGGGTACTACTTTTCAACTTTCTCCCTAAAACAGGGATCAAAATCCCCCTTTCCAAATCTCCCCCTTCTGCATCATCCCTAAATCAGGGTATAAAAAATTCAGCTCGTCCTAAATCAGGGTACCAATAATGATAGAATATTATCCTAAATTAGGCTCTGGGGTTTTCAGTTCCATCTGGATTAAGATATTTTATCATTTTCCCTAAAACAGGGTACTGTTTTTCAAATTTCTCCCTAAAACAGGGATCACAATCCCCTTTTCCAAATCTCCTCCTTCTGCATCATCCCTAAATGAGGGTATCAAAAATTCAGCTAGTCCTAAATCAGGGTACCAAATTTCAGCTAGTCCTAAATCAGGGTACCAATAATGATAGAATATTTCCCTAATTCAGGCTCTGGGGTTTTCAGTTCTATCCCAGCCTCTGCAGGTTAAAATCATGAGAGTACCCCCCCTGGGGAAAATTCCTGATCTGGTGCTCTCACCAAATGTCAATAAGTTGCATAAAGATAATTACCACAAGCCTCCAGTGACTTCCTCCCACATTCCAAAACCCTGCAAGCTTGTCAATGGAAGTCAAGGATAACTGCAAGGTAGTAAACATCAGTGTTATTACTATTCAAGGGCTACAGGGCTTTTTATACATAGCCTTGACCTACTTTTCAATGCTATATTATTATAAAATATTTTATTCATACACTTTTTTGCACAAAAAAAAGGTATAGTTTTATTTACATGCTTTTCAGATTAAAAGATGACTAGATAAAACACTATAAAACCGCAATAAAATCACTGGGTACATACATAATCAAGCAAGTCATTTAATTCTGTAAATGTAAAACCATTAATATTCATTAATAATCATTTCTCAGTGCATCTCTCAATTCTGAAATCATATCCAATGCCACCTGATCCTGTGCAGAGCATTCAGACATGTAGACATTCTTAAGAATATAGTTCCCTCTTTTCATAACATGATCAATATCACAGTTTATCATTTTGGCAATGATCCTTATGTTTGAGCCCATTATACTCCTAGCAGTTGCAGCAGCCATCCTTGCTACATAACATACTCGTCTGTTGTTTGACTTCTTCATTTCATTCACCATATTAAGAAATCTACAGTAAATCTGGTCCATGGCACTAGGAACATCTAAAATGTGAGGCAGAAACCTAGTGTGTGTCATATACGGTAGGCACAGCACTCTTCTGACACATCTATTCCACATAATCTGAAAGTCTTTCACATGTCTATCCTCAAAAGACCAGGCTTGGGCACCATAGAAATGTGCACACTGTGAATTAAATACTTTCTTCGTAATAGCATCTTTACTTTTACCAAGTGACACAATCATGCTGTTCATATATATGGCTATTAATGTTAAATTCAATTGCTTGAACATTGAGATTAAATTAATTTATGGGTCAGACTAGCACTGAATTACTTTTATCAAAAGGGCACAGGGTAATACAATAAGAAATATGTTTGGACATGACTTGTTACAAATATTATAAAAAGTATTACCTGAGACAGATAGTGTGCCCCACTTGCACTTTTGTAATTTCCTTCACTGATCTGTGATGTTGACCAACAGTCAATCACTGTGACCCCAGGAGGAACAATCGTGTTGAGGTATGCTTCCAGAGACTGAAATTGGAAACAACCAAAATCATGGCAATAATAGTAATGTTAACAAGTTTGCATATCATATTAGTTAATCAGGACATGTAAGAAGTATTAGCACCAACCCTTCATTGAGACAGTGGAAAAATTCAGTGAATCTTAGTTATTATTTTGTGAGTTATTCATCCACACATTTTCTTTGGTAAACTGGTAGTAACTATTCAGTTATGATAATCCAAATATAGAACTTTGCAGCATTATGTGACATTTATCACAATGTATATTTGAAAAGATTAAATTTAATCAGTGTAGGAAAATTGCGCTGTCCACCATTGGCATAGATCCACTGGTGGAGGTTGTGGAAAAGAAGGATCTAAATGATTTTGAAGTACAATACTTACATGGTCTGTCAGCTAGTTCTTTCTCTTTAGGGAAAGAACATCAAGATCCCTCACTATCACATTGTTTATGATACTTTCTATTGTGCCCCCACATACACTGTCGCATCATATCTTTAGAACTGTAGTGGCAGCTAGAATTGTGGTGGATAAATCATCAAGTTTATTACTGTTATATATGTTCAATATTGATGAGATTGTGAGAAAATATTTTTGAAATGGAAACTGAATTCTTTCGCACATACCTGAGGATTGCTGAATAAGCAATGTTGTATATCTCGCAATGCCTCTTTGTGGCCTGAGTACTTGAGGATTACAAGTAATAGCTTCTTTTCGTAAAGGTCGAGTTGAATTGTTTGCTGTTGGACACCGTTGTAGCTTTTCAAATTAAAATTTAGGTAGTATCATTATAAAGTGAAGGCCAGAAAAATTGTAATAATCCTACATTATCAGAGGTATCAGCTTCACAGGTTTTTTCACTTGGTTGCATAGTTGCCATTCAAAATTGAGAAGTGTGCACCAAGAAAATATGTACCAACCAAAAAGGAATTGATATTAAGTATTTAATTTTTAACTACCTTTAACCGCTTTTTTGGACCAACACATTGCTGTTTACCATCTGCGGCCTGAAAATAAAATATAAAATTATGTACCATGGCTGCACATCCCTTTTAGACGAACCAATAATCACAGAACAAGTGAAAAGTATCAAATAGCATCATTGAAATTAACAATAAAGATAAGAATTTCAATCATATTGCTAGTTTTAGTATGGCTACATTGTGACTTTGCAACAAGCTTTCAGAAAATTTATCAAACAAAAATATAAGTATTTACCTCTTTACGCTTCTGCTTAATAGTATGTCCGTGATTACCATCAACCTCCTTAAAGAACATCGATGATAGAATGGTTTGCACTTAGTAATATAACATTCATTGGTGTGGTGATAGGAAGATGATTATTTAGATAAAGTGATTATCACATATGACCATGATTGACAAAGATGTACACAGGCTTCAACTACTTTCAGGATTGATATCCTGTTTGCACTATATCAGTATATCTATTTGTCACATTTTGCATTTTTGGTGCTTGATGATTATAGAAGAAAAGATAAGATACTCAACTGTACTGGTAGGAAAAGACAATTTTTTCGGCTTGATCTTTAAATGTCTTTCCTTAATCATATCTTTTTTTGCCTGGAGAATCAGTATAAAATCCATTAGCTCTCATTCAATAATTATTCTGGATTTAGAATGATTTAAGGTGAAATAATTTGAAATTGTTGAAATATTAAAACTTAATGTCTAAAGCACATGTATACTGATATCACATAGTTCCCAGAATTTGCTTTGTATAGAAGGATTTAACATATCAAAGAGGGTATGTTAATTTGCAAATTTCTGGTAAAGGTTTATAGATAACTCATCCATGAATATGGCAATCTACTTGTCTATATGGACATTTTGGAAATTAGGAATTGGGTCATAATAGTACTAAAGTATCTCATATTAACACAGTTAACGAAATGAGATCATACAAAAATGAGTTGTCCAGAATATTATGATGAGAAAATGTGAGATTTTCCAAAATTGGATTTATTTGTAGGGGAATGAGGAAGTTAAAGGTTACAAAGGATTTATTTGTAGGGGAATGAGGAAGTTAAAGGTTACAAAGGCTCCAAAACTTGAATATTCCACTTCCTCTGTCATAATGTTGTCAATTTCCCAATACTTTCTCTCGGTCTTTTTAACATGTTCAATGAATGTCGAACATAGATTAAGCTTTTCAATGTTGTTGCACGCCTCTTCATATTTTTCTCTCACCCAATCCATTGTGTAGCAAGAGTTGTTGGTGGCTACATAACCCTTGGTATAACCTCAAACCTTTACAAGTATATATCCCCAATAACTGATTTTGATCCTGTGGTATATATATATATCCTGTGTTATATATATATATATATCCTGTGTTATATATATATATATCCTGCGGTATATATATATATATATATATATATATATATATATATATATATATATATATATATATATATATATATATATATATATATATATATATATATATATATATACCGCAGGATATATATATATATATATATATATATATATATATATATATATATATATATATATATATATATATATATATATATATATATATATATATATATATATATATATATCCTGTGGTATATATATATTGATTTTATATATATAAAATTAATAATAATATTATGTGCACTGCATGCACATTGAGTTTAGGGCCATGGCAGTCAAGACAATGGTGAGAGACGATGGCAAAAGTTGTTTTACACACTGGTTCAATGGCATCAAGGTGATGTGGTGGCTGACGTAATAGTTTTATGCCATGCTTTGCTGCCAAGTTGTCAATAATGTACTGTTTCTTCATATGGAATGGCCTTGACATTTCCAATGAAGATGCTATTGTGTCCTTTTCATCATATTCAATATCTGAATAAATAGAGAATAGGAGGTTTGTAAATGAAAGTATTTGGTACAATCCTCTGCCAAATTAGTACTCAATGACATACAGTCTGGAATTATAACACTATCCTGTCCCAGACTAGTAGAAATACTGTTGGGCTAGTACACATTCCCCTAATGCTAGCCCAACTGTCCAGTAGCCACGTACTAACCTGATTCGGAGCCACGTATACTATTAGTGTTGACATCACACATTATTACAGTACCTTTTGTGATATTTGTCACAAGGTGTCTATACACAAAGTCATCGGCAAAATAGACTTAAAAGCCACTGTTTTCATAAATACCATGCACTGCTCATCCAATTTAAGTACCGACTCCAAAAGAACTCTTTCCATGGCAACAGAATTTAAAGGAACCATGTTTCCATTAATTCAACATTGGATTTAAGGCTTGTTAAAAAAAAATTCTTTGTCTTTTCTTGATCTCAGCATGGTTTCGCCATTGATTAAGAGTGAATCAGGTGAAAGTGGGTCAGTTTATTCATGTTTAATGGTCAATATACAATATATACAATATACAAATTTTTATTCTCAAGAGAGGTCGCCACTAGTGCGACATGGGAGAAAAAGAACTGGTGGTGCCCCCTGACAGTTACAAGGTGGAGGGCACCCCATACAATTGTTGTCTATTATGGATAGTTCACACAGTAACTATAAATGTGATAGTGGAATAAAATACAAAGTACAAAATACTTAAATAATCTAGTAGAAATAGCGGTAATTATGCCATTTGCTATTTACAAGTTGTATGGGTATATACATACATGTTTATAGTTTGCACCTAGACTACCCATACTGGGTAGTATCCTATGAACTAGTATAATTGTGACAATATGCGGTGAATATGTAATCATGCTATTGTTGGCTTAAGGAGCGATTCTGACATGTAAAGTCTAATTAAAGTGATTCATGATAATGTTGACAAATTTGGAGAGTGAGGTTAGCTCTTTCACATCTGTGCTATTGAGAAGATGCTTCATACTAGTGATATTAGGATTTCTAATGTATGCTGTGCCTATATGTCTATCCCGCTCTACCCTGAAGTGTTCACAAACTAGGAGGTAGTGGTGCTCATCCCCAATAGACTTGTCATTGCATAAAGTACAAAGCCTTCTTTCTCGTGGGATGTTATTGTAACGGCCCACCACAACTGGTAGTTTGTGGTTATTTGTTCTGAATTTAGTGAGTGATATGGAAAGATTTGGCTCCAGGAGTGTGAGGTAGTTTTCAAATTGGAGTGAGGATTTAAATTTACTATAGTTGTCACAGGTGCTTGAGCTGGCCAGATCTGCCTCCCATTGATTTGAGTAGTGGGCCTGTAGCCTCTGTTCAAAAAGTGCTTTTAATAATCTGGGATTCAACTGATCATGAGGGGCCTCCCACAGGTGCTCTAGACCCAGGTCCTTCAGGGTGGAATCAATTTGTGACAGCCAGCTTGACTTGTATTCACCCTTTAGGTATAACTCTTTCATTTTGTGATAAATAGCTCCTGATATTTTGCTTGATTTACCAGTATTAATTCTGACCCAGAAATTCAACATTCTCTGTTTGATGTATTTCTCCATCTTGCACCTACCAAGTTCTCCCAGACCTCTCCCAGACCTCCCAAACCTTTGTTTTTCCATGACGTCATCACTTGGTCAGTGCGTGGTGTTTCTGGAAACAGTTGATTTCAAGTCTATTTTGCCGATGGCTTTGAGTATAGTTATAAGTTTAATTAACCAAAATAATTCATAGCTTTATTTCTGCCATTCATCCAGGTTCGAATTTTGTCCTTCCTCCAACCTTTACGTGGATTTTTTGATGCCTCAGTTTGTTTGGAATGGTACGGTGCATTATCGATCACCAGTACATCAATATTGGCTGTAAATAGATGACATGTTTTCTCTGGAGTAATATGTAGACAGGAGCATTCTCTTTGTAAAGAAACATTGTCTGAATAGAGAAAATTATGTTACTTTGATTGCAAGTAAAGTTACATTTCATGCAGATATTATTAATGGAACAAATTAGTATTACTTTAGTCTCAATATGATATGCTGGGTCGTGACCTTAACATTCATTTCATTAGGCCTGATATATGAAAATGTTCACACAATAAGTTGACAACACATTAAAGATAGCATAAGAAAACTGGATGATAACAGCATAAATAGCAACATCCTTCACAGTTGCTATAAGAAAGGGGTCACTTGAACCTTACCTGCTTTTAACGCAGGAAAAAGCTCCAGGTCACAATACTGGTAATACCAGTCTCCACCAACCTCCGTATGATAATCATCACTTTTTACAGTTGACCTTAAACAGAATATTTAAAGGTGATGTGGGTAAAATTTTATTTTATTTAAGGGACAAATTTGGTAATCTGTATGATCAATGTTTTCCAAAAGTTCTTTGGACAAAAAAAAAAAAAAACAATGTTTCATCCCAATGCAATTCAGACATATTTTGGGACTTCCTTCAAGATTTTTTGATTTGTGCTGTATGTGTTGTTTATTGACAATTTTGCACAGAAATATTTAGGTTTTTTGTAAGTATACATTAAAACCCAATTATCCACTTATGTTATGAGATTGATACATTTACTTACTTAATGATTTTCCTTGCTCCAGGAATAAATCCATGATCTGAAATTGCATCAGACACTATCCATCAAGGACCTTTTGTATTTCCACCTCTTGGTTTAGTCTTACCTAAAATAACATAATCATATGGAAGGCATATCTTGTGTGTCTGTGTCTGATCCCTCTGTAGACCCAGTCTGTGCCCAAATGTTGTTGTGTCAAACATTTGATTGTATCCATTTATGAATGAAACTGACGACACACTCTTTACCAACAATTTTAAAATCCCAAATTCATTCATCATGTGCCAATTTTGACATCAAAATAGGTGTGAAAATAGCCAAATATCAGTAGGAGTCTACAGTCTGGGCCAAATACTCTAGACAGGCTACTAGAGAGAGTGGCTAGTAAGTGAAGATCTGCACTAGACTGAATCAAAGTGTACTGGCCTGAACCATATTTTGAAGTACTGTACTTGGCCCGAATCATTGCAGTACTTGGTTTGGGCAGCTCACATTCAGTAAGATTAACCAAATGACAAAAGGACTTTGGTAGCAACACTTTAAAAATCATGATTAGCTACCAGACAGTTGAGCTAGCATCAGGGGAATATGTACTAACCTGACAGTGTTAACGAAATGGGACTACGGGTCAGTGCTAAAATCCCAGACTGGTCTGTTCTTACTTGTATGATTGTCGTGGAACCCAGTCTAAGATTATACATGGAGCACATATAAGGGACAGTAGATTGATCAGTAGCAAGGCCAAAGATTTGGATGGTGGTTGCAATTTGGGGAAGGCGAAAAAATATAGATCAGGCATGGAGGTCACAGATTAGTGTTGTCCACGAAAAGGGCACATAATAATAAATACTGGACTATAGATAATACTTCTGCTGTTTTTGTCCATCCATTCTCTTTTGTTTGAAATGAATTGGTTCAGCCAGGTTTCATCAACATATGCAACTTTAAGCCCTTCATCTCGGTATTTTGTAATTGCCCGGAGGTATCTTGCCCTCCATTCGATTATATATAATATATCTCATTATATATCTCTCATATATAAGCACCTATGTAATAAGACAAAGCAATACAAACCAGATTAATCAGTTATTGAATTAATTTATCATAGCTATGAAATTGTAAATAGTTTATGAAGGTAATTCAAATGACACTGCTGTTATGTGTAATATTTCTCACGCAATAATTAAGATTAAGAATATTTTTGTTTTTACATCACTTGTTTTGGGTGCCACTTTAAATTGTGAATCCTGCTCTGTGGAGTTTCCTGTGAATGGTGCGTGAGGACACTTCCTGCTTGAATTCCTTTGTCAATTCTGAATGTAGCATGGAGACGGTCACATACTCTTTGTTAGACCAGTGTTTCAGAATGTTATTTTTCAACAGATCTCTGTCAAAAGAGTCTAACTTGTGTTGATCAGGTTTTGTTTCTGATGGAATTTCAGAAACAACATCTTTTAAAAGTTTTGTATCATTTCTAGCTTCCACAGCTTTGATGTTTTTGTAATTAAGTCCTGTATAAAATCTGGCTCGTTCTGTTATGCGTGTGGTACTGAAACGCAGTCCATACTTTTGTTCATATTGAAGTGCCTGAATCACTTTACAAATTATATCATCTCTTTTCATATCTGATAAATTTCCCATTTTTGCACATATCTGAAAAACACCAAAATAAACTCTTGTTAACATGTAATATTGTTTACTAGGTAGCCACATATATACAAGCATGTGACCTTTATTGTGGCCTGTAAGGGTGTTAGGCCTGTGCAAAAAAAAACAAACATTAAAGGACAAACAAGCCTCTGTTAAATTCCTTCCGATAACTCGATAATCTAGCCACCTAAATCTGGGGGCCGACTTCTCTTGGGGGACCAACTTCACTTAGGGGCCGATTTCAATTTATCTGTAGCATATTTTCCTCAGTTTTTTACCCAACATTATGATTGACAGCATGAAATGGCATTCAGAAGAGTCCAAATCATGATGTCATTGCTACAAACAGGGAGAAACGTCATATGACGTCAGAAGCATTACAGTGTTGTGGACCTTCCTGATAGTTGCTGTCACTCCCCTGAATAAACTGACCAACTTTCACCTCTACGCAAATTCATAAACAATAGCAAAATGATGCTGAGATAAAAAAAAACAAAGAAATATTTTCAAACAGGACTGACATGTTGACTATTTTGTTTGTTTGTTTATATGGGGTTTTACATCACTTTCAACATTATTTCAGTCATTTCGTGATGAGACCTACTTGTAGCAGATATAGTGCTGCCTCACTGAATTGTCATGTCGCAGGTCCTTGACATGACAACCCACCCGGTCACAGATTTACAAGGACAACGGGCTAACCCTTTAGGCACGGGCCTCAGCTCATGTGTGAAATTGTGTCATGAGTTCAATCTCGGCATGGCCGGGGTTCGAACCCACAACCTTTGGATCACCACAGAGGAACTGGTGCTAATAAGCTGGTGCTCTAACCAAATAGGCCACGGCCTGTGGCCGACATGTTGACTATAAGGGTACATAAATGTTTAATTGCCGGAAGTCAAGTTCTACCAGAGTCGTGGCTTAAATATGAAGGGCAGTCCAGGTGTTTCTGGCTATGATAGACATAACTTTTATTTATGCTAAATCTGTACTTTGTCCTGAATAGATTAGCATTCAATTAGACTTATCAGGCACTTAAATATCTGGATGTTCCAGGACTGTATGAGAGTATGAAAAAATTAATTGCCATTGTATTTTTCATCAGAGCCTCATGATAAATGAATAGGAGCTATCTCCAGGGTTCCCACACCTTTTCCCTTATAAAATTCCCACACCTTTTCCCTTATAACATTTCCCTACCTTTTCCCAACCCAAAGTTGGATTTTCCCAACTATCTCATGGCCCATAATTGAACACAAATTTAGGTCTCCGACCATTCATTCTTTTGCATCAATACAGTATTGTAGAAATAGAACTCTTGGAAAATTACTGCACAAATTGAAATTAAGGCTACTGCCTTGTTGTGACAAAATTACACTTTTTAAAATAGCGTGATAGTATCAATGAAAATCCTCACCTTTTCCCTGTAGTGTGGGAACCCTGTATCTCAATCTTTCAGTTTACCTTCAAATAGCTAGAAAATCTATCCAGTAGTTTCAGGGAAGAAGATTGAGTTTGACGGACACACCGAATCACTCGCTGTAAAAGCTATGCTGATAAAGGCAGCACAGCAAAAGAGAGATAAAAAAACAAGAGACAATGGTTTATGATGGATTAAACTAAAAAATTTATTAAGCTGATTTCAATATTGTATGACAGGGCATAGATATTCAAATACAATCTTGAATATTTGACATGTTATAATTAACCTTTGTAAAATACCATGAGATTTCAGCTTCGTCATTTATTTCACACTTCACAATGGCAATTGTAACAACTCAAAAACAAAATCATAATGACCACCCCAAGTCGTTTTAGACCAAGATCACTGCCAGAGATATTGGGAAACATAAACTTTAAAAATACAATTAATGTTTTCTTTTCTCTGTTCTCAACAAAAACATAATGCACCAAATAATATTTATAATAATTTATAATAATTTATAATAATTTATAATAATATGATTTTTTTCAAATGTAAAAGTAAACATCTTTGTACATTTCAGAAATATTTGATCATATGTGTGATCGTTTATCTTTTTTGAGTGGAATTTGATTGTTGGGCTTTGTTGGGGTTGTCACCTTTATTGTAATACACAAATGTTGCCAGGGATACCATAATCTATCATTACAACAAGGACACATCAATACATTCGATATCAACATTTTGAACATATATACTGCAGATATTATAAGTGTGACATTAAAGGGGTTTTAAAAGATCATTCATTATGTTATTAATAAATATAATACAATTGAAGTAAACAAAAAGGTGAAATATTTTTTATTGTACTAAATGCTTAAGATTTTGTGACTAATAAATGTTCATACATTTATTTGTTTTTAATTACTATAAAGCTCTATTCCAAATGACACACTGTGTCCCTAAATCATAGATATTTATTAATACTTCTATTGAAACCTCAGCTTTGTGGGCTCATAAATGTATATTTTAGTAATATTTCTCACTCGGCTATCAACAAAAAAGCAAAGTATCGGACATGAAAACGTACAGTCAGCCAGGGTCTTGTATAATCTCCAGATACACATGGGACCTATACCCATATTCATCATCAAAATAGTCCAGCACCTTTCAGAGCTCTCCCACCTCTATATCAGTTGGGGCCACTTGCAAAAAGCGTCACAAAATAATTGTTTTGAGATAGATGAAGCATGTACATAAGATAAAGCAAGTCCACAGCATGACATAGATGAAGCATGACTTTTGTATTGATGACATGGTCAAACCATGATTACAGTATTGATGGATAGATGGAAGCATGACTGGATTGTCCCTCCCTCACCACTCTGACCCTCTGAACTGTCCATCCCTCAACATTATGTAACTCTCTCCCTCATTACTGAAGAACTTAAATATCCATTAGAGCTTACATACTAAATAGTCTTCAGAGCCTACATACCTGCCTCATTCAAATATAAAAGATAATCAAATATAACCATACCAGATAAAAAGGTGATCTATTAATATTTTTAATTACAAAATCCTCTCTTGCATTTTAATTGATAACTTGAAAAATATTTATCCGATTTTGATAATTTTACCACCAAAAGAAAGCCAAAACAGTATCAGGTCATCTTGTACTTTCTACACACTCGCACCTTATAGACAACTCATACCCGACTTGCCCGCACCCAAGACAAGTCGCATCCAGGGTTTATTTACATAGATGCACACTGGTTAAAATTGTCGTAATTCAACTCACTTTTTTTTTAAACACATTTACATTTCATAAAGAATACAAATATATGCATGGTAAAGCTGTATTCTTAACGAGAGGTCAGTAAAACATCGTTATTCTTATATCGCGAGTAAACTGTCAAACTGTCACTGTTTACAGAATCTGATATTCTTCTGATCTCGCACTATAAATTAGAATTGACGTATTTGACCTCACTTTTTTTTAAAAACACATCTACATTTTACAAAGAATATGAATATATATATATCTGACAAAGCTGTATTCTCAAAAAAAGGTTTAACTTAGTAAATTAAAACATTGTTATTCCCAAAATACAATTCAATTCTACATGCATATGTTCAGATGTGCATATCACTCAAATAAAACCCAAATATGAAGATTTCATCTTGCTTTCTGTACAAAGTCATTGTTCTTAATATTTTCTACCTTCCCTAAATGGAATTTGATTCTAAATGTTCAGATAAAGTGACAATGTAGGAAATCTACACAAACACAAAATGTCAGTTTTCTCAAAGAGAATGCAGTCATAAATGAAAAGTTGCAAGAATGAATTTCCTGCCCCAAATTTATTTTGTACAAAACCAACAAATGAGAATGATATAACATTCTGTCGTCATTCATTCTTGCTAATTATCAGTTATGATTGCATTATTTTTTTTAGAAAAATGACATTTTGGGTGCCCTGTAGATTTCATACATAGAAATGTAAGATGAACAGTTTTCTGCTCCAAATCTTTAATATTTTCAAATATGTTTGTACAAAACCATCAAATGTTATCATGGTCAGATTTTGGATTTTCAGCAATTGGCCCTTTACATTTTCCACAAATGTATATTGGTTCGTCTTCCTCAACCTTTACAAATAAAAAAACCAACAAATGAGAATGATATAACATTCTGTCGTCATTCATTCTTGCTAATTATCAGTTATGATTGCATTATTCTTTTTATAGAAAAATGAAATTTTGGGTGCCCTGTAAATTTCATACATAGAAATGATTTTGATAATTTTACCACCAAAAGAAAGCCAAAACATGTCTCTGTCACTATGTTAAGTGCCATCTTCCAAATCAATGTCTAAATTGTGCAAAAAATTGTCTGAAAATGAGTTGTTCATATAAAAACACAAAAAGTAGCACTATGACAGTTCTTCTGACAGTTGTTTCTTTTCTGTAAAATTTGACAGTCAAGTTAAAATTGGCCACTGATACGCATTTCACACAAGGAAACAAGTTAATACAACACAATACATACAACCAATACATAACCCTGGTTCTGACTTCTTTGTATCCACTCATCTGATTAACCAATTGATTTGACCTTGCATCCATTGACCTTAATGCAGTGGCCTTAAGGTCACAAATTTTGTTTTTGATTTAAAAAATAACTACAATGGAGTCAACCCATCATTTTGTGTACAATACTATACTAAATACCGCTGCAGGGACTGTTCCTGACCTGTAAAGCTGAGTTCCTTATAATGCAAACCTGACTGACTAGGGGCCATGATCAGTGGTCGTGTCAAAGAACCATCTAACGCTACAGTGCCAGCTTATTAGCACCAGTTCCTCTATGGTGAATGAAAGGTCGTGAATTCGATCAGCAGTTAACCCTTTGTTCTTGTAAATCTGTGACCGGGTGGGTCATGTCAAGGGCATGCAACATGAAAATTAAGTGAGGCAGCACTATATCTGCTACAAGTAGGTCTAATTACAAAGTGACTGAAATGATGTTAAATCACAAACGCTATAAAAACAGAATCAGCCACCAGTGGACAGCATCATGCCCACTATTTATCGTGCATGCATGCGAAAACTGGGAAGAACTGCCTTTATTAATTTTGACACGGAGAAGCAACAAGGTTATCAAACTTCACGAATATATACGTGGAATAATCCGGATTCACAAGTTGTTTTCTGAGGTGACATGTCATGTTGACCCAGGTAACACACAACGAAGAAACTTCGTTGTGAGCAAGTAGAAATAAGGTTGAGTTGTCTTTCTATGTGCTGAGCACATAAAAGTATTTAACGATTTGATGATCGCCACCTCCAACCATTGATACATATACTATTCTGGGATTATAGTGCGCATGCGTCGAGGTGGTCAGGCGGGTTTTTGATTAAGACCAAAAATCTTCATCAAAATCGCCTCAAATCGGTATCAATCGATCTGTAAAATTACTAAATTCGAATACATACTGCAAGTAAACGATCTACCCGACCCGTGCAACTTATTTTGACTCGTTGAATTTTTTCTGGGGAGCTTTTCATGAAACTTTTAACACAGGTAGCGTGAACAGCTCGCCATTGTTAATACACAGCGATAATAATCTAAAGCATCGTATCGATCCTTTAAGGTAGCGTTGTGTTATTATTTCTAACTATTTAAACTCCTCTGAGTAATCATATATATACGGTGAGCCGAGAGCGAACTTAAACCTAAATTCAAAAATAACGATTACAGAAATCTCACTTGTCAACTCAAGTCAATCTGCACAACTCTCAAATTTAAACCTTAGTTAACAACTCATTGAGTGGCAGGTAAATCAACCATTTCGCGGGTAAATTAGCGGGTAAAGCTCAGTGCGGCTCTGACCCTCAAACAACTGTGACTTGAAAACCGCGGAGACCCGAATTTCCAAACAATCTAGCTGGATATTACACACTATTAGAACTGTGATTTACATCCATTAAGCTAAAGTACATCGTAAACTCTACTACACAATTTCACACCACAAAAAGACTGAAACGGTAAGAATTATTCTTTTTGCGCTAAATCATTAAAGATTCGATACCAAGCTAAATCGATAACCACCAGCACGCTTTTTTCTCACCTGTACTAACCGGCACGGGCACAAGTACAGTTAAACATACGGCAGGTGAACTATCTGCTAATACTTCAACAGGCATAATACCTGGAAATTTATATATATATTTTTTAAAAACATACGGCAGGTAAATCAACTGCTAATACCAATACTTTGCAGAAAATAACCTGCTCTGAAAAAATCACTTGAGGTGAACATAAAAAACTATACCCAAGAAAAAATACTTGGGACATATAACATATTAGACTATACCAAGCTAAACACTTGGAAAATACCATAATCAATCAATATACTACATACTCAAATAAAGTTATTGTAGTTTTCTATATATATATATATTGATTCTATACAATATACTATCCAAATATAAGTCCTCAAAATGTTTAAAGTCAATAAAATCATTGGTGATTTCTGGGATAGAAAACAAAAAAGTCGCTATTTTAAGATTTGGTGGGATGGATATCCCAAATCTAGTAGTACCTATGAACCTGAGAAAAATATCGATCCTATCCTTATCCAGGAATATATACATAATAAAAAATGTAAAAAATATAAAACTGAACTGATCTCTAAATGTACTCCTCATGTTTCTTTCCAGATGGCCACCAAAGGAAACAAACGTGTTGGCAAGAAACGAAGAATTTCCTCAAAGTCCTCCCCACACACCCCCCTTGACTGGGCGGCAGCCATGGAGGCTGACGATGGCGGAGAGACAGCTGGGCTGGCCCTGATGGTCACTGATGAAGGGACCGCCTCGCCCAAGCTGAAACCGATAGAGGGCGCCACGGTACCTAAACGAGTGGAGTCCCCTATACCAAGCACTTCGAATGCTCCCAACACCCCTACACGTGTTGCCCCAGATGCAAATGTTGATGAACTCACTGTAAGTATGGATGAACTGCTTACAATGCTAACAGAGAAGTCTGAGAGTTTCACTATTCTGAAAGAAGCTGATGACAAGAAGCAGGCTTACATTATTAAACTTGAGGATGATATTCAAAGAATGAAAGATGAAAATACCAAACTAGCTGAGGAAAAAAATGTCATTCAGAAAAATAACAATACACTAGATGCAAAACTGCAACACATGACTGGGAAATTCAATAGAGCTGACTCAAAAATTGATGAGATGAGCACTACTATTAAAAGAAACAATGATTATATTGATGAGTTAGAGGAAAAAAATGCTGAATATGATAGGAAAATCAATGCCATGGCGGAGGGCCCCACCCCTGGCCCCTCTGTCAGTCTTCCCAACATGCCTTCTGGCGGAGAGGGGAAACCAAACATCTTGTTCCTCGCTGACAGACCCTACAGGGCCATGTCATCACAGGGAACTGACTCATGGCACTGGGTTATAAAGGAAGACATATCGTGCATAGATGACCTGGAAAAATCAATCAAGCAAGGGCTTATAAACAAGCTTGATAATTACTCAGCCATTGTGATTTGCCTAGGACTGGAAAACACCAAGACTGGAACGGATGGAAAAGAACTGGCAGGACGCTTAAAGAGGGCCGCATACAAATTAGCCAAACACGCCACATGCCCCCTCTACGTATGTCAATTGCCACCGATTGCCATCAATTGTGAACTTAAAATGATCAACTCTCACACCATGATGAATCATAACATTAAGAAACTAAATAATCATCACATGGAGGGTCAACTAAAAATCATCCTAACACCCAGGGACATTGCAAAAAAACCGTCATCCTCAGTAGTAGTCTCAACTACTGATCTCTCGCTAATTGATCAGGTTGCAGATGACTGGATGAAAAATCTGCGTCAATTTATGGATCCATCCAATCAATATACTGATGATCTGACGGAGTACAAGGAGGCAAATGATGAGGGTGCATTGAATCTCTCCATGGATGACTCTGATGACGAGAGCCAATCGGAGCAGACAATTGATTTTGATGACAAGGATTACCGGAACGAGGAGGTAACAACCATACTTCCGACAGGCTCTGCAGCAAAACTAATCGGTGTCAAGGGAAAAACCATCAAGAAAATGTCTGAGGACTCTGACACGACCATGGTAAAGCTTAATGCTAGAGATAATGGGATGGACAGGATGAAAATCACTGGAACTCCATTAGGTATAGCCAGGGCGCTCGTAGCTATCAGGAACATACTAAGGGAACTCAATCTGGATGACACGGAGAGAGAAAGGGAGAAGTGTGTGTATTTTGCACAAGGACGGTGCAAAAATGGAAATAGGTGCCAATATGCACACGTGGATCCTGGAAATAAAAGAGCCATGCACCAAAGGGATCCACGTTTGGATATCCACAGGAGTCCAGTTAAACTGGTTAAGGCGAAAAAGATAAAAAAATATTGACATTTACAAACGGGTCAGATTGTCAAATACAGTAAAATTTGTAACATAAAATTTGATAACATCTGTAACATATGTTTCAAAAAACAAGATCAATATTATAGATATGTATTTGAGCACAATATGGAGAAAATGTACAATATCAACAGAATAAAGACTTACCTTAAGAACTTGTGTAGTATTTCTCATATTCTTCCATGTAGATGTGGGATTGATAAAAATAAATGGCAAATTAATTTCTCTTTTGATGATAAATATCATATAAATAATAAAAATTACAATGAAACCATCTCCATCTGTCTGCATCCCTTCCTGAAAAATAAAAGTCACTACATTATCCCTCTGATAGCAAAAGAAAATACCCTAGTGGTTTCACTAATCCCTAAATTCAATTCTGGCCCGAAAATGATAACATCAATGTTAAGTGGTAACATTGATCTTTATGATTTTGATAAACAATTTGAATTATGCCTAAACCAATCAGTATCACATATTCAAAACAATTTAGGAACAAATATTACTACCATGTTATTAATCAAAGCATTATCTTTAAAAATAAAACTCTTAAAAACAAGCTGTATAGAGACTGGAAGTAAAGTGAACCATTATTACGATTTTACTATGTCAACAAACAAATTTACTACGACGTCGTATTTTTACTACAATCTGTCTAAAAATAGCACAAGAGAACATAAAAATAACCTGATATCACGTGACAACGACCAAGTCAGGCGTAGTCTTAATGAAACTCCATGCTGGGAACACCCGGATATAAGTAAAAATAGATTACGTAACTCCGAATCACAATGCGTAATTTGTCCACGTGATCAATTTGGGAACGCCCATATAGAAACTACTACGTTACGAAAGCAGACCGGATCCGCATTGCAAGGAATTCTGAGCAATATATCAGATCAAAATGATGAGTTAATAAACGTAAACACACAAGACATGGAATTATCAACACCAACGTCCACAAATTCTACCCCAGTTATGATTTATGACCACTCAAACTCTCGAATCGAGACTACTGAGACCACGCCTACCACGTCAGTAATTGGCTGTTCGGTGGCGCGAGTAAATTATGGTCTAGGGATACCCCCATTGATAAAAACATCAATGAACATGGAAGACGGGATTCCCACAGTACTTAATGATCTTAACCCTGCAAAAAAGAAAACATGTAGAAATAGAAATACAGATATTCCATTTAAACATAATCTTTCAAACAAATTATCATACTTAAATGTTGGATCCTGCAATGCGCAGAGCATCAGACATAAAATTCTACTGATTAAAGATTATATCAAAGAAAACAATATACATGCGCTTTTTATTACAGAAACCTGGTTACATGAAACCGGGGATGAACTAATTAAAAATGAGCTGGAAAGTGGAGGTTATAGGTTCCATTCCTTCCCCAGGATAGGACGCACCGGCGGTGGCCTAGGACTGCTACACCGGATAGAAATCCCCTTTAGAACAAATAGATTACATCCACCAAAGCTCAAAACTATGGAGATAATGGAATCCTCACTACACATTAGAAGTAAACATGTAACCTTCGTCACCATATACAGACCAGAGCCATCTGGTGGAAATAAGTATACATACTCACAATTCTACGATGAGTTCACACAATTAATCTCTTATTATGGGTCATTTAACCATGAAGTCATTTTCTTAGGTGACTACAATTTTCATATGAACAAGCCTAGAAAACCGGATGTAGTTAAATTTAACGATATTCTATCTACATTTGATATGACACAATGGATAAGTGAACCCACGCATAGACTTGGAAACACCTTAGACTTAATCATCACCTTTAAGAACAGCAAGTTCTTAATGGGTCATAAAGTTGATGAATACATATCGGACCACAAAATGATTATACTCAACATTGATATAAACCCCCCAAAACCAATCAAAAAATCTATACATTACAGAAACTTTAAGAACATGGATATAAATTCATTGAAGGAGGACGTTAAGTTAATCCTCCAAGAGGACATAAGCTGGGAAAACCTCTCCCTGGAAAAGTTGGTTGATTTCTATGACAGTAAATTAACCTCAGTCCTAGATAAACATGCCCCTGTGAAAACAGCCAGGGTAACAAATCGCAACCCTGTCCCCTGGATGAATGACCAAATAATAAAGGAACGATCTCTCAAGAGGAGACTTGAGAGAAAAATGAATAAGTCCGGATTACAAATCGATAAGGAACTTTATAAGGCAAAGAAAAATGAATACAATGCCTTGCTTAAAACAGCTCAATCAAATTACTTTGCCAAACTCGTGCATGAGAACAAAAATGACCCAAAGAAACTCTTCAGGGCCATTGATAAGGTGATACATAAACCTAAAGACGTCCCTATGCCCCCGTCAAACGATGAGACTGAACAAGCAAATAAATTCAATGATTTTTTCCTGGAAAAAATTGACTTAATTAGACTCAACATAGATGCAACACCTGGTGGCAGTTCCTTACCGCCAGAAGTCACCACAATCAATCGGGATAATACCGACTCTCAAGCTCTAACCAGATTCATGCAACTTACTCCAGAGGAAGTCAGGAAGCTGATCAAGAAGGCATCAAAGAAGTCATGTGAACTGGATCCACTCCCAGCCTGGTTACTACTCGACCTTATGGATGATCTTCTTCCCATAATTACTGTCATCATAAATAAATCACTCGCGGATGCAGAGATGTCTGAAAATATGAAAATAGCAATTATTAAACCACTCTTAAAAAAGCTTGGTCTAGAACTGATAGAAAAAAATTACAGACCGGTATCTAATCTCAGTAATATCTCTAAACTAACCGAAAGAGCTGTATCTGAACAACTAATATCACACTTAGTCAAAAATAGACTAACCGATTCGTTCCAATCGGCATATAAGGAGTTTCACAGTACAGAAACAGCTCTATTAAGAGTCCATAATGACATTCTTCTAAGTCTAGACAAAAGGAATTCTGTGATACTACTCCTACTCGACCTGTCTGCGGCTTTTGACACTATTGATCATAACATACTGTTTGATAGATTACAGAACAGATGCAAGGTCAGTGGTCATGCATTAAAATGGATAAAGTCATACTTAAGAGACAGAAAACAATGTGTCAAGGTGGGACACAAACGTTCCACTCTTAAGCCAATAAAATATGGGGTACCCCAGGGCTCGGTTCTGGGTCCTATTCTCTTCACAATCTATGTCTCCTATGGCGGATATTCTGAAGAAATACAACATGAGTTATCACATTTATGCAGACGATACGCAAATCTACATCCCCATAGATCATACATCCAAAAGAAATGGAGAATTGAGTAAAATAAAACTGGAAAAATGTGTGGATGAAGTTAGAACATTCCTACTATCAAATAAAATGAAAATAAATGATGGAAAGACTGAAATGTTACTATGTACGAATAACCGTGATGTAAACGCATACCTGCCCACATCTGTCAGAGTAGGTGATTCAGCCATATCACCGTCAGACAGTGTGGTAGATCTAGGGATCACACTGGACCCTAGTATGAACTTAAAGGCTCAAGTCAGAAAAATGTGTAAAAAGGGTTACTACCATATAAGAAACCTATCTGCTATCAGGCACTGCCTGGATGAAAAGACCCCCGTTACCCTGACTCATGCCTTCGTGACCTCTACTTTAGACTATGGAAATGGATTACTAGCTGGCCTGCCGAACTCTGAAATTAGAAAACTGCAGTATATACAGAATGCGGCGGCACGGGTAGTGGGTAGACTCTGAAAATTTGATCATATATCAGATAAACTGAAGAAATTGCATTGGCTTCCAGTTCATGCAAGAATAAAATTTAAGATCCTCTTAATGACTTGGAAAGCCCTAAATGGAAAGGCACCCCCTTACTTACGTGACCTCTTACATGTGAAACAAGGTGAACGTAGTCTTAGATCAAATGATGGTACCTACTTATGTGTTCCAAAAATGCGCCTGAAGACTATAGGTGATAGGGCTTTTTCTGTGATCGGCCCCAGACTCTGGAATGAGTTACCTTCTAACATTAGAACTAGTACTACAGTCGACTCTTTTAAGAGTAGACTCAAAACTCACCTTTTCAGAACTCACGTTCTGAATATAGCGCTATGAACAGTCCCGACTGGTATCAGCGCGATATAAATTTTATTATTATTATTATTATTATTATTCGAGAATTCAGAAATAGGCGCATGCGTGACGATAGTGTGGTCACCTCACTACCGGTTGGAAGGTACTGGAGCTGTCAGAAAAATGTTGTGATGTTTCCTTTACTTCTGTGTAAGTTTGTCAAGACTTGTAAATAGATTAACTCTACCAACTGTGCTAGTGGGGCCGGTTACACAGGTTAGCATCAATGTGCATTTCAATGGACTCAGTAAGAAAAGCTGATCAAAGTGTAATGGACATGGTTTTCGGCCTGCTGTTTCATTTAAGTTTTGCTTATATGATCATTCCAGGAATGCATCGCCATGTATCACTCATTGTCACATATTTGATGAGTATTAAAATTAAAATTTGTACAAGTATTTAGATTTAAATTTGTGCATTGTTACTTAAAGTATACATCTCGATATAATGATTGATATAAGGTGACCCATTAAAAAATAATGCAAAATCTGTACTTGAAATAAATGTTTAAATGTTGGAGTGGCACCAATGAAGGCATTATGCAGTTAAAGGTTTGAGGACTGACAGGCCAAATTCGGACCTCAAAGACTGCAGTACGTGACTGTGCATCACTCAACATCACCAGCTAACATGTACAGATGGTCACCGTGCATCACTCAACATCACCAACTAGTATGGACAGAAAGTCACCATGCATCAAATATGGGGTCAGTGGAGTATTGGTGATAATTGATTAAATATATTCTTGACTTGATGTTTTCCTGAAAAAATATAAAGGCATTCAAGAGGTCTTTTGCGGTTAGATTTTTTCAAATATTCTATTCCAGAAAATTCTTACAATATGCCCCCCTCAGAACCCTTAAAATTCTAATATCATATCATCAAGCATTTTGAAGTTTTTTTAAGACTTATTACAATTGCATCCATCAGTAATAATATAACATAATGCAAATGTTACTATGTCACCAAAAATGAAATTTTTGATAATCATGTATAAATCTTTTTTCAGGAATGGATATGGACAACAAGTGCCTGTGCCCAACTCTTTAACAGAATTCAGAAATAGACGCATTCATGACGATGGTGTGGTTACCTCTCTTCCGGATTGAAGGTGCTGGAGCTGCCAGGAAAGATTTTCTTGCAGATCACCCATGTGCCAAACTCCTTTTGCAGATTAATGCAGATATATGTCAATGTGAAACCATTCATTCATTCATTTTTACCATTTTTAGGCACTAAATAACCTAAGTGGTTGATGTGCCTCTAAGCAACCATTCATTCATTCATTAATGCAGATATGTCAGTCTGAATACAACACTTACATGTCTGACTTATATTGCATAAATTTGACTGATATTTCAGTTTAAATTTGTAATATTGCATGCCTTTGTACTTCTTGCCATAATTTAATTGGCTAATAAGACAATTTGATTTAACATGATTTCAGGATAGGACTAAAAGTTTGTTCTCATCTGGTTATTTTAATTTATGTTTATTGCTATCTGATAAGGAAAAAATTAATTCACTGTTTTTTTAAATACTAACAAAGTTTAGTTGAGTTGGCTCAAGTTCATGGTCTGTCCCTAACTGACGAGTCCTGGGTAGACTGTATGGGCCATTAACCTATATCAGGACGAAACACTGCCAATAACCCATTATAAAAAATATTAAATTTGCCTGAATGTATGGTGAGTTTTTTTTAAAATCATTTACATATTAATGCATACCATCATTGTTATTGGCAGTGTCTTAGGGGTCAAAGTAAGTCTTTTATCACCATGCATCACAGTGTATGATATATTATCATTGTGTGAGTCATTTGCAGTGTCTTAATGGTGGAAGTAATCAAGTCTGGGGACAATTGTTTACATTTTTTAAAAAAACATTTCAGACTATATGCTCACAAGTTTTGTGGGCATAAAACAGGATTATTGATATATAGGAAAACCAAAATTTGTATTTAAAAAATATGTTTATTTTATGATACAGTTTGGTTAAGCACATAAATAACATTGACAATATGCCAGATTACCATAAATTCTGACATACACATTCCTCTGTTCCATATTACATACATGTCAGAGCACCATGTTACATACATTTCAGAGCACCTTATTAAATAACAATTCACTTCTCCTGGATGATAGGGAGTTGCAAATTTGTCAGGTATGCACAAACCATGAACACTTGATCTATGATGTCTAGCATTGTCAACTTAATTTTAGAATAAAAAATGTGAAAAGCTTTTATTCTCTGGATAATTCGCTCAACATGAACATGCTAATGAGCAATCCTCAGATTGCTCTATCTCTTCTGGTGTTATCTGAGAATGCCCTATCCCTTTAAAGTTTGGCATAATGGATTCCACCCCAAGTGCGCGTAGCTGGTCTGTCACCATATTGGTACCAAACCCTCAGTCCCACATCACCTTCTGGTCATGACCACTGGCAAGAGACTCCATCAGCTCCGAACTGTGCAGTGTCAGGAAGGTGTCGGAAGTTCTACCACCCCAGCCACGAGAAAAGTATGTCACACCCAGGTTTGGAGACATTCCGATCAGGAATTTGGATGTGACATGGTTCTTGTAGTTTGACCACATCTCTTTCCTTGATTGACTGTCATTGGGCTGTTGTGAGAAGATCTCGGTCGCATCCAGGATTAGGGATAGGCCATTGAAGCTCTTGAATACAGAAGCCCGATCTGTCTGGGCACTTTCAAGATCAGGGAGTTCAAATAAAGCCTGAAGTTCAGCATTCATGTACCTGATCCAAGTGCCAAAAATTTCTGATGACAGGCCCTCTGATATGCCGAACCTCTGAGCGATGTCGAAGCTGAAGCATGGTGACTTGCAACGTACAATGGTCAAGAATAGTTCTTCCTCAAATGTTAGCTTCAGTTAGGGGCCGGGCCTTGTGACGTGAAATCTCTGGAAGATTGGATTGTCCCACTCCTGACTTGCATTCCACAATAGTGCCACAAAGGTGGCATAATTGGGCAATTTGTCCATCGCATGCATTCCTGCTCACTTGACATGATCTACTCGATCCCTATGGTTCTCCTTTTAAGCCCTTTGTTCTCCTCCTGTCCCTAACTTTGAGAGCCATAAAGCACATTTCTTACCGTTCGCAGGAAGACGATAAAACTTGATAAGTTTACTGCACTTCCCAGATTGTACTGAGCAACCATACACAGCACAAAACCGGCCACCCATTTTTGGTCTGACATACAAAATAAGCTGATGTTCACAGTACAAGATTATTATTCTCCAGGTGTGACAATCTAATTACACATTACCTTTTTACAAGCTAATTTCTAATTCTTAATTTCTAATTCTTAAAACAAAAAATACTGATTTGCTTAGGATATTAAGGGGAGATATTCAATTTATTTTAATTATTTTCTTTTATTCAAATAAAATTACAGCGGTATTATTGGTGTACACGAGAAACAGGTATTACAGTATATACATATATATATAAACACATATATTTATATTGAAACAAACATAATATTACAGGTCAATCCAAATTTTATATCATGTCTGTCCCATGGTTCAATTGTGTTTACCTCTATGATCAGCTGAGATGAGTATTTGAGAAATACTAAATTCATAAAACCAATTAATTAAAAATAATTTACTGAGATTTTTCAACTTTGGTTCATGGTCACTGTTTAGTACACATTTCCACAATCTCTCCAGCAGGGTGGGCAATACCAATCTATATTCGCTTCACTGTCATCCTTAGTGTATGAAGCACCCCCCCTAATGTTGCCATTCATCACACCCGCACACCTTGCAGTCGCACCCAACACTGTTATCATGGTCAGATTTTGGATTTTCAGCAATTGGCCCTTTACATTTTCCACAAATGTATATTGGTTCGTCTTCCTCAACCTTTACAAATAAATAAAAAATATATCATAAATATCCTTTATCCTTTATAAAATCCTTTATAATCCTATTTGGTTCTGCGCATGCGTTGAGAGTGGAATGGCGGCTTTCATTTGAGCTCCGATAAAATCGTCCTTCTTGGTCGATTTTCTGGAGTCTATTGCTAGTCTATCGCCTCACTTTCTCGCAGAGAACCCGGTCTATACAAAGGTCTATCTGATATCAGACTTTTTGCAAGCTCTGACGGCAGTTTTGATTGGAAATCCGCTCGCGAGGGCGGGATCATACTGTGTTGTCTTTGCGAGGCACCGCGCTCACGAGTATCCACTCTTTGCTGCCAGTGTCGAGTGCTTGGTCTGATACCTTATATCCTCTGTATTCATAAAACTTGTTGCTTCTGGTGTCTAGAATTACCTTCAGACCCATCAGCGACATATTTTTGAAATTACAGTGTTTTTCGGACTTGTTCCGACGGTGGTTGTTGATACACAAACAAGGGGCTACTACCAGCCATTTTTTTCTTGTTGTGACGCACCACCCGCTGTCCAATACACATTTGCAAGCAACTACGTAAGTGGTTCTTTCTTGCAATATACCTATTCATAGGTACATATACCAATCTAATCTGCACGCTATAAGTGTCTGAATTCACTTCAGTCTCTTTTAGAAGCAAATTCGGTATATTAAACCATTATACAGTGTTTTTCCGACTTGTTCCGACGGTGGAATAACAGAGTACTCGCTACCTGCTCCACCCGCTGTTCAAACCAACTAAATTGCAAGCGGCCATACAAATAGCCCTTTCTTGCATTTTACCCCCAGGTATTTACTGCCTAAAGAAATTTATAGCTAAAATACCCCAAAACTCTGCTAAAATTTCTAATAATAGTGCTATATATAGCTTCTCTTGACGGGTGGCTCACAGCGCCTCTACCGTTAAATCTTTTAGTTAGCTGGCCTCAGCGCCCCCTAACAGAAAAGAACAACATATCTCTAGCTTGTTCGAAACTGACAACTGAGGTATTAAATATCTTGTTCAATACTACTAAACACTAATTAACAAGACAAACTCTCAAAATTGTGTTACATTTATATATTTCTGTATTAAATATACTACGTGGCAGAATAACAAGTTAATCTGACCCGCATATACACAGTACTCCCTGAGCGTTTGAAATTGAACATATTGAACAGAATCTTATCAAAAGTCTGTAAATTAATCCACAAATTGTTGGATTACCTACCAGCATTGACCAATAATCCGTGTCAGACGTTTCGCTTAAATAGCGCACACAACTGTTCATAGTCATTCAGTCTCTGATTGAACACAGACAGTGAAGAAGTAATTTCCTACGTCTAACGCCAGCTTCAACGTTGATATCATGGCATCACGTGATTCTAATGGTCCTGCTAAGCAGACCCGTAGTCGCAGATCTGGTGACGTTAGTGCCTCTTCTGCTGACGCTGAACGACCTGTTCCAGTTACGAGGACTGTGGAGGCGGCATACGATGTGCTCCAGTCCTCGTATGATCGTCTGCTAGCGACGTCTAATGCCGCTAACGCTGAGGTGACGAGGTTGAGCTCCGTGATTGAGGGGCTACAGGCTGACCTGGCCACCGCTCAAGCTGATAACCAGGTGATGGCGACTGAGCTGGCGACTGCGTTGCAGACGATCCATGAGAGGGATGGAGTGATCCAGTCCTTCGTTGACCAGCCTTCGTCCGTGACGACTGCAGCCGCTGTTGAGCCGGCTGCATCCGATCCAGTGTTGCCGTACATGTTGGTGGTGCTCCCGAAGGATGGTCGCCAAGATGACATCTCCTCCGGGTTGGTTCGAGCTGACTGCCGCATGAAATCTTCGGCAGAAGGCCTCCATTTCCTAGCGCACCGCTCGGATCGCATCCCGGCAGCTGACCACGTCGTAATCCTGCCAGACACGTCCGAGCTGAGAGGCGGAGGGAATGGTGAAGATGCGTACAAACGTTTCATTCATCTCGTCGGCATCATTAGGTCGAAGGGGCCAACGGTTTCTGTGCTCTCCCCGCCGCCTCTCATTGAGGCAACATGTAGACGAAACTGGATCGTTTTTCTGCAGCCGGCTCCGTAATTTCTCCTTGAGTGGGTATAGCTACCACGCTATTTCTACTTTCGGTGGCGCCCTAAACGCTACCCTAGAAGCAGACGGCACACTCTTAGATGCGGCGATATCCACGATCACCACAAGCATCAACGACCTGACGATCCCAATGAAAGTTCCTGCAACTGACAAGCCATCTTCAGCAACGCTCCTGTCTGATGAAGATGGCGACAGTTCCTCGGCGACAGAGGAGAGGAGTAGGGCATCCATGTCCAGGTCGTCCTCTTCTCGCTCCTCTTCCTCTGCCGCCTCTTCTTCCTCCTCTTCTTCCTCTTCCTTGAAGAGAACGAGGGGGAACAAAGACGATAGGATTTTTATTTCCAAGGAGGCGGCTGGTGCTATCATTGGCAAAGGTGGCGCCACCGTCCGTCGTCTTAAGGCAACTACTGGTGCTTCCATTGGGATCGTCAAAGAACGAACTACAAAAGGAGAGACTTTAAATTTTGTGAACATTAGTGGTAGCAATGAAGCTACTCGAAAGGCACGTTAAGAAGTCTTTAAAATCATTAATTCGTGCAAGTGAAGGTACTGGCCGGCATTGTGTCATGATGATAATGTTGATATAAATAAAGTGTTCTTCCACAATCATAACTTTGTTTGTATATGTTCATGTTATAAAACCATTGTTAAAAATGATAAGAATATTAAAGGACAGCTTAGACTGCCCCCTATGGGTTTTTCCTCAAACTATCTTATCCTTTGCAATATGCATGAACACAGTCTCAAAACACGTGGGTCGTTAGCAAATATAAATTTCTATCTTATCGCCCCATCTCAAATAAAACTTCTCTGCAGTTCTCCCTTTAAGAACGCAGCTAAGGTAATTTTGAACAGAAATATTGAATTATTTCCATGCCAACATAAACTCACAATTGAGACCCAACAGTCTATCAGCTATGACACGTTGTTATCTGTACATGGTGCCGGCGAGCACCTCAAAAACACCATCAAAACAGCCAAAATTAGCATTCTGAAGATGGAAAATATCAATTTACAGGAACTACATCCTGCTACACACATTATTCCATCATTTTCTAATAGATACTCACGTATGTCATGTGGTGATCCTTCAAATTGTTCAAATTGGGGGATGCCGTCTGCTTCGAGCTGTGCATCCCTTCCTCGTGGTAGCGTACAACGTGGCGCTCTACGGAAATACCCGAACCACAACTTCCGGAGCCACGAGAACACACGAACGACCACAAATCGCTACCAGTGTCTATCAGATCCGGAAACTCCCGAATCACATCGGCTCGGGGTAACACGTGGTCTAAACGTAAACATAAACAATGGCAATACACATCCGCCTTTTGTTTCGACCAATCACGTCTCAGGGCCGGCTTCAACTACACGTGCTCGCTCTGCTCCACGTGGTAGGCCTCGGAATGTAAACAAACAGCATTCTCGTATTAAAAATCCTAATAGAAACGTGAAGAAAACTTTAAATATTGGGTGTTGTAATGTACAGAGCATATCTAGCAAGATCCTGCCAGTAAAAGATTATTTTACTGAGCATGACCTTGATGCCCTGTTCATGACTGAGACTTGGATGCATGACTCAAATTCAGACAAAGTCAAAAATGAACTTAAAGAAGGATCACTTGAATTTGAGTCCTTTCCTAGAATTGGTCGTACAGGGGGAGGATTAGGGATTTTATACAAATCTGAACTCCCCTTCATAACCAATAGGGCCAACCAACCAGTAGTCACCACCATGGAGCTCATGGAGTCATCCATCACATTGAAGGGAAAAAAGGTAACATTTGTGGTGATATACAGACCTGAACCATCTGATCGAAATAGATATACCTACTCTGAGTTCTATGATGAGTTCACCCAATTGGTTGCACATTATGGTTCGTTTAGTCATGAGGTCATCTTCCTTGGTGACTACAACTTCCATGTTAACCTGCCCTTAAAGCCGGATGTCATTAAATTTAATGACATCCTATCTACCTTTGATCTAACACAATGGGTTCAAGAACCAACCCATAGGTTAGGGAACACCCTTGACCTAATCATGACCTTTAGGGGAAATAAACTCATGAAGACTCACCTGGTAGATGAATACCTATCTGATCATAAAATGATTAAGATTTACCTTGATATTGTACCTCCAAAACCCCCTAAAAAATCTGTCAAATTTAGGAATTTCAAGGCATTAAATCTTGAATCCCTAAGAAGGGACATTAAATCCCTAACTGACAGAGACTCAACTTGGGAACATTTATCACTGGAGGACATGGTAAATTATTATGATAGGGAACTCACATCACTCATGGACAAACATGCACCAATTAAGGTTGCCATGGTTACCCAACGCAAACCTGTACCTTGGATGAGTGACCAATTAAAGCTGGAAAGATCTCTCAAGAGGAGGCTTGAGAGAAAAATGAGCAAGACTGGCACTCAAATTGGCAAGGAGCTGTATAACTCTCAAAGGAACAAATACAACTCAATGCTTAAATCTGCTCAATCATCATATTTTTCCAACCTAGTTGAGGAAAATAAACATGACCCCAAAAAGCTTTTTAGAGTCATTGACACAGTCATGCACAAGAACAAGGACACTCCTATGCCCCAATCTGACTGTGGAATTACTCAAGCTGAGAAGTTCAACACATTCTTTCTTGAAAAAATAGAGAGAATCCGCCTGGACATTGATAATGCTCCACCCGGTCAAATTTCGCCACCAGGTGACACTACAAACAATAGTACTACTTGTCTGGAGAGGTTCACACCCCTAACCATTGATGACGTACGGAAACTGGTCAAAAGGTCAGCAAAGAAGTCATGTGACCTGGATCCAATTCCAACCTGGCTCCTACTTGACCTCTTAGACGACCTCCTACCAATAATTACTTCCATCATAAATAAATCACTGATGGAATCAGCAGTATCGGAAAATATGAAAATAGCCATCATAACACCCCTGCTGAAGAAACTAGGTCTGGAACTGGTTGAAAAAAACTATAGGCCTGTTTCCAACCTAACATTTGTCTCCAAACTGACCGAGAGGGCAGTTGCAGACCAACTAGTCCCCCATCTTGTAAGGAATGGTCTTACTGACAAGTTTCAATCAGCCTACAAGGAATATCATAGCACTGAAACTGCTTTGCTAAAAGTGCAAAATGATATCTTGGGCTGCCTTGACAATAAAAAGGCAGTTATCTTGTTGTTGCTTGACCTTTCCGCTGCTTTTGACACTATTGACCATGAAATCCTTTTGGACAGGCTGAGGGATAGATGCAACGTCACAGGTCATGCACTCTCCTGGATTCGGTCATACCTAATGGACAGAAAGCAATGTGTGAAGGTGGGGATTCATAGATCCTGTCTCAAATCCCTAAAATATGGGGTACCCCAGGGCTCAGTCCTGGGTCCTATACTGTTCACCATTTACATGACACCCCTATCTGATATACTTGCAAAATATGGTCTGAGCTATCATATTTATGCAGATGATACTCAGATCTACATCCCTATGGACCACGCCTCTCCCCATCATGTGGATATGAGCAGACACAAATTGGAGGAATGTGTCAGGGAAGTCAGAAATTTCCTCATATCAAACAAGATGAAGATAAATGATGGAAAGACAGAGATGCTCATATGTACTGACAGATACAGTACTACCACCCATAGCAATATCCCATCCACAATCAGAGTGGGTGACTCTGATATTGCTCCTAGTCAGTCAGTGGTTGACCTTGGTATCACATTTGACTCCAACATGGACATGAAGGCCCAGATCAGGAAAATGTGTCAGAAGGGCTATTATCACATCAGGAACCTGGCGGTCATCAGACATTGTCTAGACGAGAAGACCGCGGTAACACTTACCCATGCTTTTGTTACATCCACCCTTGACTATGGTAATGGTCTTCTGGCAGGTCTTCCTAAAACTGACATCAGGAAACTGCAATACCTCCAAAACTCTGCAGCACGGGTAGTTGGAAAAATCAGGAAATTTGATCACATTTCAGGAAAATTAAGGGAACTGCATTGGCTTCCCGTTCATGCGAGAATTGATTTTAAAATCCTCCTATTAACCTGGAAAGCCCTTAACGGTAAGGCTCCGCCTTACTTACGGGATCTACTCCTGATTAAAGAAGGTGAACGCTGTCTAAGATCCAATGATGGCACCCACCTACATGTACCTAAAACCAGGCTAAGGACAATTGGTGACAGGGCCTTCTCATCTGTAGGCCCATGACTATGGAATTCCTTGCCTACTGATATTAGGACAAGCACGTCAGTCTCCTCGTTTAAGAGTAGGCTGAAAACTCATCTCTTCAGGATGCATGTCCTGAACTCAGCGCTATGAACAGACTTGTCTGGTATCAGCACTATACAAATTTTATTATTATTATTATTATTATTATTATTATTATTAATCCTTTATAATCCTAATTATAGATACCCAATATAATGCTTTTTGTTAATTAAAGCCCCAGTCACACTTACACGATCTATTACAGGACGATCTGTAAATTGTCCCACATCGTTTATCAGAATGGGAATACACGTGAGGTGGTCTGAAATGGTCTTCCAAGGTCTTGTTTGGTCTGCTGAAGTGGAGACAAGCCCACGATTGTTTTGAACTGTTCAAAACAATCGTGTCACAGCCACGATGTGAAGGTGGTCTGGAGGCAATCCTGTGGCAGTCCCTACAGTTGCCATGCCATCTGGTGTGAACTTGTGGCAATCATGCATAATCTGCTGACTGTCGTATAGGTTTTCGACAGATGTGCATACGGCATACCACATGTCCATGGGAGAATGGCCTGCCGATTTGGTACGCACACCTCGCGACCATAGCAGATAACATACGACTTTTGAGGACATCTGAGGACTTGTAAAGACTTATTTAAGACCACAGGAAGACCTGGCCATGTTGCACAGATAGTCACGTGATAGAGAAGGGCGTGTTGAGCATGTGGTGGTCTTGTTATGGTCGAGTGGGGGTCTGGGTCTGTACACGTCATGTCTCAGCATGTGGTCGTCTGACTTTGTTAATTTGTGCGATCATGACAATCGTGCCAATTCCCGAACAGTCTTGTTAAAGATTGTGTAAGTGTGACTGGGGCTTAAGCAATAGACAACCAGCAATTTACAAATTTTACAAATACCTTAATTACTGCCTTGCTTGGTCTTGTCTTCCCTACCCGTTTCTGTTTCCTGGATTGGGATGTTGCCTGATCTGTGATTCAGAACTGCTGTGTGGTTTGTAGTGGTTTAAGCTGTGTGGTTTGTAGTGGTGTGGGCTGTGTGGCTTGTAGTGGTGCAGGCTGTGTGGCATGAAGTGGTCCATTCTGTGTGGGTTTGTTTAGGAGCTCTGGGAGGATGTAGTTGTCATGGAATCCAAGTAGACTTGGCAAAAGCGATTGCCAGTAGGCCTTGTTGAATGGAACTGTAATGGTACAGGTGTCCTTAGAGGTGTAGATCACAAACATGGTGTTTCTTGCCTGTCACAGCCATGCCTCCCTGCCCCTGAAGTGAAAAGTTTACATAAAAATACATTATTTCATTTGGAATTCTGTAAAGAAACTAAAAATTGTATGTAAATGGATACAACTCTTAATGTTTACTTACTTGTGCATAATAACCACGAACACCAGGCTTCAGTTGTTAAGTACTGTCCTCTTTAATCATAATATATGGCAGTTTTCCTTTTGTCACAGCCTCCTTTATGGTCATGTCACGAGAACTGTGGGGAAACTTCACCTCAAGCAGACCACATCCATGGCAAGCACATTTCACGAAACCATCTGGGCTGACACATATCTGTGGATACTCTGCTGAAACAAAAAGACCACAATTAGTTATCACCTCCAAATTCACATGTTTGTGACTGGCTAACTGTACATACCGTTTTTTGTCTTCTTCCTCTTTATCCAAACTCCACTTCATGGCTGCAGTTGGATTTGTCAATGACGATCTGCCAAGCACCTTATTCACTATGGTTTTACATGACCCATTCTATTTTTTCATGAAGGATTCCACAGGCCCAAAAGTTGTTCCACTGAGGGCACCAACTTTATGGTCTCTCCACTTCTGGTTGTCTGCCTGGCCTCTTGTGAACCGGCCCCACTAGCACAGTTGGTAGAGTGTAGGATCTGTGCCTTTAATGGTTATATAAGTGGAGGGCGGGAGGTGGTGGGTTCGATTCCCACTGCCGGCAGTGTAACTTTCACACTGGTTAAAAGTCTTGAAAGTCGACCTGATATGGCCATAGTTGCTGAAAGGGTCGTTAAAACACCATTTCACAATTTTTTTTTTCTGGCCTCTTGTGATGACTTCAATCTGTTTCATGGACTCAATGAAGAGGGGCTGACCAGCTGCATACCACATTGGAAGGGTCATTGGTTCGTTCATAACCTCTTCAGTGATTGAAGTCACTCTCCAGCATTACATCCTGCATCACTTGCGCACAGGAACGAGGCACTTGCATACCAGAGGGGCGAAATCTTGACGGCTGCAAAATTGATACTGCTGACCCGGGGATACCACCTGCATTCAATAGGGCACTTCTAAAAGCCAGGACGGCATCATAACTGGGCTTGACTGGTCGATGCAAAAGGTCACTTCTGTTGTTTACTTTCTTTCTGTTGGAAATATCTGCCACAAGTCTGGGTTGCACAGATGAACCCCGAGGATCAATCCAACTACATTCACCATCGGTGCATGTCAGAGAGTCAGGTAGGCTTTCTCTGCCAAGCAATATCGTCTGGGACACACAGAACAATAATGCCCCAACGTGAGCACACGCTTGTCCGTGCCCAACAACACACACACAAAAAGAGCCAATGGGTTGACTTGTTGTCTTGTGTAGAACTGCATGCATGTATTTGACATCATCTTTGCATGTACTTTGGGAGGGATTACACTGTCCACATAGAAGGCAGAATGAGGATGACGGCAATGGATGGAACTCAACTGAGTGGACATTTGGGATGTGCTTGTAGGGCTGGGACAGCTTATATCTCCTCTCATCAGCTGCAGATATGACATCTACTGCTAGCAGGTACTGCTTAACAACAGTATCATCAAAGGCTGGCACACTGTCGGTGTCTGTCACCCATCATTGAAGTCTGTGGACATAGAGCGGGGGCCACGGGCCATGGCGCAGTTGGGTAGTGTGCCAGCTTATTAGCACCAGTTCCTCTGTGGTGATCCAAAGGTTGTGGGTTCGAACCCCAGCCGTGCCGGGATTGAACTCATGATACAATTTCCCACATGAGCTGAGGCCTGTGCCAAAGGGTTCACCCGTTGACCTTGTAAATCTGTGACTGGGTTGGTTGTCATGTCAAGGACCTGCGACATGACAATTCAGTGAGGCAGCACTATATCTGCTACAAGTAGGTCTCATCACGAAATAACTTAAATAATGTTGAAAGTGATGTAAACCCCAAACAAACAAACACACAAACATAGAGCTGGGTGTAGTTTTGGTACTCCTAGATCTCATAGGGTGTGAGAGGCATTTGAAATGAAACATAACAAAACATATTTATTATATATTTGTTTTAGAAGCACAGATTTAAAAGGTATTAAGCATCAATTCTACAATTTGGTGTTTTTGAAAGCTTAGGCACATGTGAACATAATGACAGATTGAAATTATAATAAGATATGTTGCTATGAGACATAGCAGTTGCACTCCCAGCAGAGGTCTGTCAGCCATAAGCTGCACGTGACGGGTAAACATGGGTAGCGTGAACTTTATTTGACCTCAATTGAGGCTCAAAATAGGGTAGCACTGTTTGACGTCATTCTGGCACTATTCAAAGGACAATACCTTTCATGACGTCATAAGCATATTGCCATACTCTTATGACGTCATTTTACCTTTCAGTGCCTCTATGATGACACTCCACATAAAAATGACCCCAAGAAAGGAGTGTGCTTTTATTAGGGGCCTATATATTAAGGTCTTGTTCAAATAGGTTTTACAGACAATGATGGGGATGCATTTTTCAAAAAATGTATAGACATGAAAGACAAGTTGATTTATTACCAATATGTGAATTTTAAACGTTTTTTTTCAAAATCGGTGCTTAATCCCTTTAATGATTGTCTATTATCATTCTTATTGATTAACTTCATTTAAATAAGACAGTTTCCAATTTGTGAGTCATAATGAAGAATCTGATAGCATACCACATATTTTGGGACTTCATATCTCACTTGATGTGCATAGTGCCTATTAGTGGGTTTATCACACATATACTTCCCACACTAGCTGGTGAACCATCATATCTCACATAGGACTTTGTGGTAAAGTTAATGTCAATTGCAAACTTAAGGATTTTCAGCTTATTTTGAGGTGCAATGAACCTCTTTATAGACTTCTGACAGCTTGACTACTAGCATGCACTGTTTGTATACTCGATAGTGTGCTTTGTTTACATCTGTGCTCTCACAATAAATATGCACATTTCATCTCCAAAAGCATTTAAATCATGTTTAATGAATGATCATGTGGTGAATTATTAATATTTACAAGTTTGACAACGATTCCTGAAGATATGAACAACAATAACAAAGCTGACATTTATACAACATCGCTCACCTCATTTCCGGAAGTAGGCTAACCACACCATGCTCGAGCATGTGCAAATCTCTGAAGATGCGAATGGATACATTTATAGTAGTAGTGTTACCCACTGAATGGTTGAGTATCCGTCGTTGGGGGACGTGGACGGGGGATCAATACCCTACCACTAGATAGATACTCTAATCTGCTCTACTGTACTGTACTGTACTGTACAACAAGCATAGCTCGCTAACTCGCTGGCTGTGAGTTCGGGCACGGATCCTAGCTACCCTATATACCCTCATGAAAGGTGAGACAGGCAATAAGGACTGCAGACACAGGATATACATTACACAATAGTTACCTTTATTCAGTGCTGTGATTCCTCCTTGTCTGGCTAGGCCGGCATGGCAATGAGCGAGGCATGTGAACTACCCAAATGCATGATACCTATGAGACCCTATCTATACACAAAACACCCAAGTCTATGCAGTCACGATACTGAGAGTCGTGGATCTTCTGTGGCAAGTGGTCGCTCTATCTCCGTCTGTTCATTTGCTCATCTCTAGACTCGAACTGAGGATCCAACGGTTGCGCGCCTCCTTTAAGGGACCACTCCGCGTCATCTGTGGGGGCTTGCCTACGTGGCTTCCTCACGCGTCATCAGATGGACTCGTCTTGCCTGCGTATCCAACGTAGTCTCGTCCGCCTGCACGTGATCTCTCAGAGTGGTGGTTATGGCGACTCATCAACCATCATTATCGTTCGTGATTGTCTATGAATGTATATATATTTCCAAGAGTCTCTGGGTGTGTATTCTATATCCTACACTAGTTTATTGACAGAAAATGGATTTAAATTACATGTATATGTTGGTTTATGAAAATTCTGTGTGTACAATAATGAAAGCAATGAAATGTATAAAATTTAATATAAACTAATAAAATTGTATTGGTCAAGTGAATCAGACAAATGTTTCATCACTACTGATAACTTACATTTAGGTATGCCAATTTACAAAAAAATGTGTTCAAATTTATTTATCATAAACTTGTCTAATAGCAACTCATTATTGGCATTCAGGTACAAAACATATGCAGTGCTTGTAAAACAATAACTTAAACTAAATATGAAGACGACTGATGATAGCCTCTCTCCTGGCAATTACACAACGATTGCCTACTTGCCTGCCCACTGCTTCATCATCATCCTCATCATCATCCCCACCATCTTCAGATACATCTTCATCCACATTGTCAGGCAAGGGCACCTTTTAGTGAACTGCAGTGAACTGCAGTGGCAAGAATAATTTGAGAGTTTGTTGCAGGCTTGAGTTATGTGTAAGCACCTGAAATGAACATATTAAGCAAAAATAATTGTATGCACTTAATGCAGTAATACAAATTTCCTGTGTCTGAGTTTTTAGTTTTTGGGGGTATTTATATTTTTCAAAATTGGATATTATTATTGATTATCACACACGTGGCATATTCAGGTCCTGGAACACATCGATTTAATGCACTATTTATGAAATATTTACCTAATTGTATGCTCGACAACTGAGCAAAGTTGTACTGCATATCTTCCTCAGTATTGGGATGTACCAATGCTGACATTAAGTTCACATGAGTGGATAGGCACTGTCACCAATTAATATCTTCCAAAATTATCGCTCTCATCCCAAATGTGGGACATGCGGAGGACAAAACTATCATGGTTTGATCCTGGAAAGTGAGCATCAATACTTGTGAAGAGCATTTTTGAGTCACATGTGACCTACAATACACAAAATTATTCCAGATCAGTAGAAAAAAATGCATTTTACTTGAAATCATTTCATCGTATTGTACATATGACTGCAAGATATTGTGTCAGTTTTAAATGTATAATATATATACATCATATTTTTTTCACACTATGTCCTATGTTTACTTTTTTGCTGAACTATGACACTGAAAATCGTCTTCAAATATTCTTTGTGCTCACTTGTGTATTGATAGAATGGCGGAATGACTTGATAAACATGTTAATCCTTCAATGGCCCTAGGATGTGGACATGGGTGCCATGAATCACTGAAATCGTATCTGGGAATCCTCCCATTTCCCGGAAACCCCTTGACGCAGCAGCCATTTCCTCCTGGGAGTTAAAACATAAAAAAGTTACTTTTTCATACATATCTTTTAACTAGTATTAAATGAGAAACAAAAAATCTACATAAATAATCTGATATTTTTTCTGTGATGCGGCATGTTGATGATTTACTTATGCCATGGTGGTCTCCATGGCTCCTCAAATTTCCATCCTCAGCAAAGAATCGAAATGCTTTCAGAATCTAGAAATATAATATAAAGAATTCCCATATAAATTAACTTTATATTTTGTGATGTGTAAATGTTTTAGCACTACATGTCAAAAAGCTGACAATTTTTGTTTCCAATGCACCCAAGCTAAATTCCCCTGACTATAAGTTTTGAATTATCCTTGTCACTTGCTTTAGCTGCCCATCTTTTAAAAACAATTTTGACATTAAATTGAGAGATGACATTTATCAAGGTGATAGGTACTTTTCGTGGCTTTTGGTGGTAAGATTATCAAAATTTGAAGTTTTGAGCAAAAATGCAGGAGAGAAAATTGCATAAATTGTCAATTCTGTGCACTTGTCATTAATTGTCAAAATAGGAAAAATACATTCAGCCAATTTAAGAATGTTAATTGAAAGTTGACACTAATCATGGTAATAGATACTTTTCTTGGCTTCATTTGGTGATGAAAGTATCAAAATCAGATGAATACTTGTTTGAGTTATCAGTAAAAATGCAGAACATTTTGCTGAAAATTGTAAGGACTGGACAGACCCTTCTTTGTACATAAATAGATATAATGAGATCAGGTCAGTTTACAGTGGTTTCCAATGTATATACACCGATGGCTCTTACTGCGATGGAAAAGCTGCAGCAGCTGCAGTCACACAAGGACACATTTATTCTGAGCAACTGCCTCAATTTTCTCTGCAGAGCTCCATGCTATTTATTTAGCCTTAGATCATGTGGAAACCTCCAGCAAACAAAATTTTCTGATTTTTTTCTGATTCTAAATCAACTCTACAATATATTAAGAGCAGAGATTGGAAGAATCCACTAACACAAAAAGTGCTGGAAAGACTTGACATATTAATGGTTGACTAGAAAAAGAATGTCATATTTTACTGGATTCCAAGCCACAAAGGTATAAAAGGAAATGAAACAGCTGATACTGCAGCAAAAGCAGCAATTGATACAATTAAAATAAATTTAGGCATCCCACAAACTGAATATAGAAAACATATTAATGCTTTGGTTAGATACAAGTGGCAATGTGAGTGGGATGAAGCTGTGCATAACAAGATTCACAGTATAAAACCTACATTAGGTAAATATCATTACTCATGCCGTAAGATACGTCGTGAAGAAGTGGTATTAACACATATTCGAACACAGTTATTTATTAAAAGGTGAAGATCAGCCTGAATGTGTTTCCTGTCAAACCCCTTTGACAGTGACATACATCATGCTTGACTTTGTTGAATTTGATGACACTAGACATCAATATTTTCAGGTTGAAAGTTTAAAAGATTTATTCGACACAGTTGATGCCGCTTTGATTTTATCATTTTAAAAAGAAATTGGCCTGTTTAATCATTTTTAAGGGTGGAGTAGTGTTGGGCTGGCATTAATTACCAGCTTAGCATCTACTTAAGACACCACATTCCCCATGATTTTGGGTCTTTTAAATGTGATGTATACATGTAATTAGTAATTCATTGTTTTAATGTTATATGCTTTTCCAACGTCATTGTTTACTGCATGTTTTTACACTAAGTCTTATTATTTATTCACATTTACTCTTTAATCCATACCTATCTTATGACTCATTGTTTTATTAAAGGAAATTGGCCTGTTTAATCTTTTTTAAGGGTGGAGTAATATTAGGCTGGCATTAATTGCCAGCTTAGCATCTACTTAAGACACCACGTTCACCATGATTCAGGGTCTTTTAAATGTGACGTTTATGTGTAACTTGTGAATCATTGTTTTAATGATATTACGTCAATGTTTATATGTTTTTACACTTATTCACATTTCACAAGTTTTTAATCCATACCCTAATGGCACTGAATGACCTTAATGTGTTGATGTGCCGTTAGGAATTCATTCATTCATTCATTCATTTAATACTGTGAGCAGTATTTGATAGCATCTTTTTGATCATGCATGAGGATAATGAGTACAAAAATAAGCATGATGTTCTTCAGGTTTTATAGAAGCTGAGGGGTACATCAGTAAAATTCTTAACTTTTTTTAATATCTGTCCATATACACTTAATAATATGTATTTAACCAAATTTTGTAAGGTAATGAATTGCAATGATGTAAGGACTTTTGTAGCTATACAACCATCCAGAAAATTACCTCCATTTTCTATTCTCGCTACAAGAAATTCATCTACCAACCCTTCCAACCTTCCATACTCCTCACTCTCAACTGTAACATGCTGTAAGCTGCAAGGATATGCAAAAAATCTGACATTTATTTTTCAAAAGATTCCCACTTGAAACAGAAAACAAGTCAGAATCTTCTCAAAATGGTTGATTACATAATTTTGATAAAGTGTAATCAGGATTTGATATTAAACATAACCATTCACTATCAGGCAAGTAAGTTATTGAAACCGAGTTGCCCGCACATGTATTTTAGTTTTCCGATTCATAATCCAAAGTACTGCCAATACACCGAAGATCATCCTTAGGTGGAATGAAAATACCAGTGCAATGGACAAATATAATTATACCCTGGTGATAATTTATTTAAATCATTTACTTTCAGACACATACTTGTAAAAGGTCAGAATACACAAAACTTTTACAAGTTAAACACCTGATAGAGATCTGTGGATAATTAAGATATTGTGTGATTGTGATTTTATCAGTGATTTCCTCTCTTTCTTCACTGAACAGTCATGCTGCAGGTCTTGGACAAGAAACCCATATGATAATTTACAAGGAAAACTTTTAAATGGTATTCTTTCGACCCTTTCTGCAAGTATGGCCATATCGTGTCGATTTTCAAGCCTTTTGAAAGTAACATTGTTGGCAGTGGGAGTCATACCATTTGGAGCCATACCATTTTTCAAGTAAGAGTTCAAGTAAGAAGTAACAATTTAAATTCAATCCTAGCTGAAACGGAGAGCCAATGTAATTCCTTTGAAACTAGGGTAATACAATGAAATTTTTTTGTGACTATCCTAGCTGCCGCATTTTGCATTTTTTGCAATTTTTTAAATTTCTTTCCTCGGTTTGTTTGTTTGTTTGGGTTTTTACATCACTTTCAACATTATTTCAGTCTTTTCATGATGAGACCTACTTGCAGGTAGTGTTTGTATGAAAGAAATATGTATATTTATGGATATTTAAATATCCAGCACAACCAGGCCGGCACAACCACACAACCAGAACAGCACAACCACTCAAATTGCTTCCAAAAGTGTGATCTTTCAAAAACCTACAGCATTCAACACACTGCTCAAAATTGGAAATTGTATTAGTTTCAACCCTTTGAAATCCAGAAATAAAGTGTTAATAACTCGAAAAGTAATAAAGAAAGCCAATAATACTTTTGAAATAAATTTTTCTATTTCGCACAAAAAAGGCCACTTGTTTGTCCTGCGAAAAGGGCAAGTAACAAAATTTCAAATTGCTATAATAAACTATAATTTAAAAAACCTCAAGTTTTTCAATAATTATTATGAAATGGTGAGTTGAGGTATATTTACAAAAAATCTCTACTGGTTCCCGAGATATTGATAAAAATACATGACCGGACCCAAACACAAGCCTGTGCAGAATTATAACATATTTTAACATAATAATTAACATAATTAGAAAGTTAACATAATTAGAAAAGAAACCCCTCAAATATATTCTTATTTACTCAATCTTTAACTTTTCTATTCCATTCTAGTCTATTTTAATCTATTACACACACATGTTCAAGTTTTGAGGACAAATTTTTGAAGCTGTCAATAAAATCAAATGTGTCAGTTTTACATGAAGTTTTTAAACTGTGATCAAAAACTTATTTCCCAGAAAGAAAATGACCATAACCAGACTCACATGATGAAAAGTGAATCAGATTTTGACATCATTTCGTGATGAGACCTACTTGTAGCAAATATAGTGCTGCCTCACTGAATTGTCATGTCGCACGTCCTTGGCATGACAACCCACCCGGTCACAGATTTGCAAGGACAACGGGTTAACCCTTTTGGCATGGGCCTCAGCTCATATGGGAAATTGAATCATGAGTTCAATCTCGGCATGGCCGGGGTTCGAACCCACGACCTTTGGATCACCACAGTTAATGAAATGGTGATGGGCAATACCATTTAAACAACATATTTCAGATACCTACCTCCTTTTTTCTGACTTTCATTTTTGTTTTGTTTTCTGACAGGGCTGACCTCCTAAGATTCGTCATCTACACTTTCATAAAAGATAGATAAATTAAATTTTTATGTACTGTATACTAACTGTGATAGAAGTTTCGAACAATTCAGTGAGGCAGCACTATAATCTGCTACAAGTAGGTCTCATCACGAAATGACTGAAATAATGTTGAAAGTGATGTAAAACCCCAAACAAACAAACAGATCAGGTGCAAATACTTTATATTTTGGGTAAGAGAGAAAAAAATCATTCTTTCATGATCTTTCCAGCAGGAAATGTAGTGGAGGATAACAGAGGCATGGGTTATCAAAGTACATTACAGATTTTCTGACGATTTTAGGTCAGCATTGGAAGGGTGTCCAACCAATTCCAAGTGTGGGTGGTGAAATTGGTAGATTGATAGAATTTGGCAGATTGTTCATACCTGATTTCTGAGTATCAGAAAGGTGGAGAGGAAAACAGTTCCTTCTTAGAGAAAGGGGGAGCAAGAGGCAAAAGGAGGGCTGATAGGAACTATAAATTATTATATTATCTAATAGTATTGGAAGAAGACATCGAGGAAAACATAAGCCCCACTCCATCTCCTGCCTCCATAGTTTTTTTCTGGTCCTATAGTCAATCGGGCTTGTATTATATTATAAGGAACCTAGATAATTTGATTAATGTTAATGTTCCTTATATCTAAATGTAAACCCGATTGAATCGACTTTCATGCCCGCTTCCCTGCAGGTGGCCCAGTGTCAAAATTATGAAAATTGCAGTTCTTGGATGTGGGCTTGGTACTGTCATCTGGTGGAATAATTGAAAGGATTTTGTTTTTGTAGCGTGACATGGTGCTTTGACATGACCACTGATGGTCCTTTTTTCAGTCGGGTTTGTATTTAGTTATGAGGAACATGAACATTAATAAAATTTTCTAGATTCATTTTATCATTTATAAACAATTTGCAGGCATTTCCATGAAATATTCACAATTTTAACAAAATTACATTGGTCAGTACAGCTTGTCACATTGAGCTGTGGTTTATTTTGGGGAAGTGTGCATCAGCCATTTGGTAAGAAACAAAATATCTACATCAGAAAATTAAAAACATTCTTATTATATTTGAATTAATTAACAGTGGTAGCTTCCTTTAAATGAGATGGCAGACTATTCCATAAAGATGCTCCTTGATATTGAAAAGAATATCAAAAAGATTCCTTGTAGGCACTTAGTAGATGATACCTGTTCAAGTCTATCATTTGATATATTAATATTAAGTTGTACGGCAACTATTAATATTAAGTTACAGTACGGGTTCTTAATGATCTCTGAGAACCAACCAACGTTACATCAGATTTCTTAGAGTTAACAGTAAAATGATTGTATGGATACCAATCATTTGCACCAGATACACAATCTTGGAGTGAGTCCTGTATTTCATGTACACTCCTTCCTGTTGTATACATAGCAACATCATCTGCAAACATGCTACGATATTCATTTGGTAAACATTGACTAAGGTTATTTATACAAATTAAGATTAAAAATGGCCCTAAAGTTGAGCCTTGGCGTAAACCAATATCAATATATCTTTTTCCAGATATCTTACCATTCTAATTTACAAGTTATGATCGTTGATACATATAATTTTGAAACCATTTCAGTTCATTTCCAGATATACCATACTTATCGAGTTTGGCAAATGAACCGTCATGATTAATGGTACTCTCATGATTTTAACCCACGGAGGCTGGGATGGAACTGAAAACCCCAGAGCCTGATTTAGGGATATATTCTATCATTATTGGTACCCTGATTTAGGACTAGCTGTAATTTGGTACCCTGATTTAGGACTAGCTGAATTTTTGATACCCTCATATAGGGATGATGCAGAATTTAAATGAGACCCTGACTTGGGGTGATGCAATAAGAAAATGATAACCTGTTTTTGGAGCTATAACAAATACCATAAAAGTCATGTACAAGTTTTCATACTTAACCCATATTTTATAATTGTATATATAATAGATTAAAGATTCGATACTTTATTTCAGACTCAACAATAATGATGAAATATCTTGAACACATAGAATGATACTGTAACATTCATAAAACATTGTTCTGATAATATACAAAATTCCCCTTGGTGATTAAAAACTAGAGTAAATGTTTCCATACTTTACTACCAGGCTAGAAAGGGAGGGCATCATATGTCATTACTTGTTTTCTTCCTTTAACCTTAAATATAACCCATTTCATTTACACTGTGCATTATTCTTATTCATGGACTTGTCAATTATACAAAACATATTTTCTTCCTTGTTCTTTTTGATCTCCGTGTTCCACTATCAGATACACTTGGATGCTCAAGAACTGTGATTCGTCCATCAAAGTCCTCTTGTTGTGTCCTTTTCCTCTTTTCGTGTACTCGTGGTAGAACTGTATATCTTTTGCCTTCTGCCTGAATGATTTTCAACTCTAATATTGGCAAGTACAGGTTTTCATCTCTGGAAACTAAATTGACATGCAGGAGTGAATACAGATGCCAGTTTAACAGTATGCAGGGAACTTGAATAACTATAGGTAATGTCCATGTTTGACCTGTTGACTTTACTTGTACTCAGAGAGAGTGACATCTATGTTGTTCTTATCTTTGGACACATAGGGCACTGGCATTTTGTAATCTTTAATACATGGGTCTCCAAGATAGGTAATTCGTTGTACCTTCCCTATTACAGTGCTGTTCTTTTGATGAAACGCACAGTCACCATATAGCATTACACTGTCTGTGTCATGATCTGGATCCTCCATTGCTCTTTCCTTTCTCTTATTATCATACTGTTGCCTTTCGCGCACACGGGCCAGTCTATCATGAGAAAGTGTCGGATCATCATTCAGCAGGGAGACCATTGTAGATTTATAAATCTTTCCATGCCCAGGCATTTTTACTGTAGATGTAACACCTGGTCTACCATCAAGTATGCTCTCCCTACTAGACCCTTCTGGATCACTGCTTCTGTCGACATCTGATTCATGTAGTTCATCAGGCATTTCATCATCATCATCATCATTGCCATGATTAGTGCTGGTATTGTTAGCATTAGAGTTATGGCTGGTAAAGGTTTCTCTTTCCATTTCATCATCATCAGCAGTGTTATCATGGTGATCATAAATACCCTGATGATCATGTCCTGGATAAGTGAATGGTTGAAAGAACCGGGAGGAATCATCTTCTTCTGGAAACATGCCAACACTTCTTGCTAGTTTGTGACCTTCCTTTTTTCCTTCGTTCCATGCAGCCTTCAATTCTGTGTCATTGGGATAGTCTTTGAGGTTAGCTGGGGGTTGTTCAACAAACTGAGTATGCCAAATGGACTCCTTTTTGGGGTGTGGCTTTGCCCATAATACCACACAGAACCTAGACATGTACAACTTAATTATTATTAAACTTGTATAAACAGATAGTGTGCCTTTGATTTGCACCATGTCAAGTGTCTTGTGTACACATGGGCACTGTCACTGTTATAACATGTCACCTTGAAGAGGGGACACCATGTTAATATAAACACTGTTTTTGTACAGACTATCTTGGAGTCTATGTGGCGTCAGTTATTCTCCGCTTCTGTCTGCAGGGACGGTATCTAACCGAGCTGTCTGTGTCCAGGTAAGTTTGCATGGTTCCAAACTCCTCAGACTGGATGCTGAGATTTGTGAGAAAGTCCTCTAACTGGATGTACTCCCCCCTGAGGGCGGCCCTGAGGGTCTTGTCCGGCACATTAGATACCTTGCATAACGGTTTAAGCTCTTCCATAAGGTCTATATTCCTTGTACCTGGTACCTTGCCACCTAGCAGGGGCATGGGGTCGCCTATTGGGGTGAAACTGCCGGCGGGGCGGAATGTGCTATCAGTCAGGGCCTCTGTGTGCATGACTGAGGCTCCAGCGGCCTCAGCCCACAGATCGTGGTTAAATTGCATATTGTTCATATCATTAGAAATGTCATATATGTTGAAATTACCTTTGGCTGTTGTCGGGTAGGCCCGGGCTTCTTGTCCTGATGTAATGTGGGTTTAGCTCCACGAGTTGCTTTACCCGGTTGTGCCGGTTGGGGTGCCGGTTGAGCTGCCGGTTGAATGGCCGGTTGGGGTCCCTGTGGGCTTTCCAGCCGGTACCTGGCTTGTTCAGCTGTTAGTGCTTGAATCTGAGTCTGCATTTCTCTCAGCGTTGATAATATAACGTTCTGAGTGTCTGGGACACTTGTCGGTGCTTCTGACTGCTCGTGGATCATAGTGGTAGCCGAGGCACCCTGCCCCTGTATTGGGGTGTGATCTTGTACATAAAGAGGGTGAACTCTTCTACGTGCCCGGCTGGCTGGTCTTCTCCCAGGCCTCTACCTCGAGTCTCTCCACCGCGATCCAGAGGGGTTGGTTTACACAACGTTTCTTCCCAAACGGACCTGGGTGGCCCTTGATCGGGTGTTCACAGTGAGTGCAGGTTTTTTCTGCCATCGTGGCTGATTGAGGCTGAGGGTAGGATGTATTAGGCCGCTGGGTAGAGCTGTCGGGGCGACTCCCGACCGGATCACTCTGAGTTGTGTTGTCGAGGCGACTCTCGACCGGTACACATTAGTTAATGTTCATTCAGTGTTCATAATACCTAACCTCTCATTATTAGTTTGCTTACTGCCAGTGACTCTGCTCAATTTTTTCCATAATTTCTTTGTGTCATCTTTATACTTATCAACATGTTCATAATAAATAATCTTTTATACATTGATAGAATCTGTTATCTTATTTCTGAGTGATCTGTACTTTGTCTTAACAGCTTGATTCTTTGATTTCAAGGCCTTTTCATTAACATAGTCTCACTCATACATTAATTTTATAATGTCTGGTGTGATCCATGGGTTATGTTTATTGTTCCCCCTCTGTATTCGAATTGGGGTATTAATATCACATACTGTAAGAAAATCTCTTTTCCATCTTTCTCAATTGCCTAATACATTATCAAGAATATCCATATAATCAATTATAACCTTAGAATGTTGCAGGTCATTAAGAGACATTTCACAATCAAAGTTCCTGCATCTGAAACGTATCGTCTTATGCTGTTTTCTTTCAAGTTTAACATCTATAAGTAAAAATCAGAAAATGATCACCAAGTGATATGTTAAAAACGTTTGTTGTGTTATGTTTCTCATGCATAGAAGTAAAAATGCCATCAATTAAAGAATACGACCTGTCAGTAACTAGCCAGATTATCAATGGTCTGGGTCATCTGAAAAAGATTTTCCAAATAATGTATTGGGTTTGTACAAAGAAATTCATCAATCTTATTATTCAAATTCCTGAGAAGTGCAATCTTTTTAATTTCAGCAGCAGCTTTTTCTACCATGTTAAGTATATTATTATAATATGTTGATATTGCTGAAGGCGGTCGATATTTTACATGATAATATAGATTTATCAGAATATAGCTTACATTCTATTTCCAAACACTGTGTTCTAGTGAATATCATTTCTTTATACTCAATATCTTACTTTATATACATAGCTGCACCACCGCCATGTCGATTTCTATCATTAGATCCCTTGATATAATCATCAACATTGATTTGTGAATCACTTATAGTAGTATCTAGCCAAGGTTCACATCATTCTCATGGTCATCATGTGTCTCAGAAATGACAAAGGAGCCACCACTGTAACAATCACGATCATACATATAAAAACCACTGTCACTCAAATCAATACAACTGTTACTGTTACTTAGCACACTGAACCTAATGCCCAAATTATACCGGTAATGTTGGACCTTATCTTCTTGGCCAGTATCCTAGTGGAGGGACTCATCATGAAAACATCTCTTTCTTTTGTGTTGGAACTCTCCACACTAAAGACAGGCAATGTACTTGCCATGTCGACATGTATCTGTGGTATGGTTCCATTCTCCACAGTACTAACCATTTTTACATTGGTTATGTGGAATTGGTCTCTGTTTCACATATTGTGACCATCTCAGTTGCAATTGGATATGAGAACTGCGAGTCAAGAGGCATAGTCGCAGGAACATTCACTTGTGTTTATTCACGATAGTGGTTGCCAAGTTATGACAGCACTTAAAACATGGCGGCTGTAAGTTGGACGAGATATGCTTCAAATTATTTTCAGAGCTTAACGCTTGGCATGAAAATGAGTTCTTTTGAATTTAATAAAACATGTTTACTGAATATGAAATGATATTTTCAGATTATATCTGATCAAGATGTCACAATTAGCAATATTTTTTAAACAACTTGCCACTTCACATCATCAAGTTTGATGCAGTCTTTGATTTTGAAAATTGAAGTTCAGAAATATAATGTACTGAACACGTCTAATTCATGGCACAGTCTTTCAAAAGTTAGTCCCCTCCCAAATACAAAAAAGACAGATTTAACTGTTGAATCGGTTATCTTAGTTTTGTGTGGGTAATGTTATGATTTCAAATAAAAAAAATGAGATATTCGTTTCTCTACATTGCATTGTATAATGATCATAATACATGTTATTATCAAGATTTTCTATGTTATCGCCTTGCACATATCCTTCCTGAAAAAAAACATGTTTCCTTTTCACGGATTAAAGCTTAAATGAGTATGTTATAAAAGCCTCCAACTTTGAAATACTACAAGTTCACACCAGATGGTAGGCAGTATTTCAATTTTATATTAATATCTGACAGATTCATTTTGATTGAATATATCTTTGAAAGTTTCCGTTGCAGTGGTTGGTATTCTCGTTGCATAGGACTGCCCTGTTTCATTAGCATTTTAAAAAATGTAAACGATGTTACTGGGATTTTGTCCTCGGAGAGAAGCCATGCCATTGATATTGCACCATTGGAAGGGTCTTAAGACGCATTTTCTGGGCTATCATGTTTAATTTCATTCTTTTGGAAAACTTATTTACTGGGGCAGTGTTGAGGCCAGTTTGTGATAAAGAATAATCACCGAATTTAAGAATACTACTATCAGAGATTAACATGGGAAGAAAATTTGAATGATGAAATTGTTTCATCACCACAACCTCATTTGCTCCAGCTCGTCTTTGGATTAATTTTAGTTACCTTTTCAGTGAGATTTAAACTCACCATCGTATTCACTAGTGCCTTAACCGCGGTCCACAGTTTTGCATGCAATAAAGCAATGCTCCGGCTTTCAGAGTGTCTTTTACCCCGGCTCAGCCTATCAAACCAGCTTGCCTGACTATATGGCCTCTGCGGGGAGGACGTAATCCTTAGTATATCGCATACTGTAGCCAGATGATGAGATGCTCATGCCATCTATGATCAACATGTCATCTATCACGATCTACTCACTGACTCACTGCCGGGTATCTGCTCAGCTGTGCTTGCCGCCCAATCACCACGAGTCAACTCTGACCACCATCTTAGATGTCTACAGATGGCGCTCTCATCAAGTTTTATAGGTAATTTCCTGTCATTAGACTTGGAATTTCGTTTGATATCTTTTCGCTCTGCTCCAATATTCCTATTAACGCTCAACAACAGGATATTTTGGTATTTTCTTATTTCATATGTGATTTTCACGATTATCACGTTTGAATTAGAATTTTCTACTCAGTGTTAAATGTGACCTATTCCCACATTCAGAAAAAAAATTGTTTTCTGTCTCCCTATGACCACATTGACATTTTCATATCATAACATGATGCTAAAACATCTAAGAGCTGACCATTGAGCAAAATGGTTACCAGGTGGATATGATAAAATAAACGTTGATAGAATTATCCGATGCACTATGAACATACACTATGGTATCAGCTCTGTATAAATCTAATTATTCTGATATTTCTTTGCTGAATTACTGCTGGTATATTAATTGATTTGAGTCACATTTTTCTGTACAGTCTGTTATTTTGAATTATAACTAATGAGGGAATCAACAGATGAAAATTAATACTTATACAGATGCCTTGGATTTTGCCTTTTTGTTTTTTTAGCATAGCTTCTAGGGGAAATATTCTTTCATTCTGGCCGTCAACGTTGATCCCTTCTGAAACTCCTGCTCCGAGTTCTTAGCTATGAGCAGGGAAGGTGTTTTCAGGGCAATTTCAGGGCAATTATTCTATCTATTTTCCATTAGGCACAACATCTTCCATTTTGTTTTGATTTTTTCTCGAAAATCTCATAGTTATCACTAACTTGTAAGGGAGTATGCCATTTTTAATAACATGACAAATATTAACCAATGAGAATTGAGATAACAAGTTGGGGCCAAACTCAATACGTAACATGCGTTTTGATTGTCTGCTTTGGGAAAAGATTCAGGCAATCATTTATGAAGCAATTTCCAGAAAATGTTCACAAACATTACAAAAAAGCAATGATCAGCATAGTTCTAAGACCATTGGCCTATGTTTTAATTTTGCACTGGATTATTTGTTCATATCGATAAAATGGAGAGGTTCACTTGGGCTTACGTCTCATTACTCGGCAATTTGTAGAGAATCTGTCTGCTGCTGTTTCTCAGTCTGTTTCCCACATCAGCCAGACGCCAAATGTCCTGCTTGCAATGTAGTGATCCACGTATTGCAATTAACCCTGTAAATTTGAAGTATGACACTTGCTGATCTATGGGGATGGTTACGTGCAGCACGATATAGCAACTAGACAGTATCAGCAGTATACATATCACCCTGAAAAATAGCGGAATTAATCCAATAGCATGAATAGAAAGCAAATGGAGATTATGAGATTTCAATGTTTTGTTGGCTAAATTGTGTTTATATAGTAGTATATGATGTTTTGGCATATTTCATACTCATTCTACAAAACACAAAAACCTTTGCGTTATTATTTGAAAAATATCTAATGACAAATCTGTCATCAAAAACCCTTTGAATCAACAGTAACAAAAGTAGATGCGCCTATTCATATTTTCTATGAAGCCAACCAGCATTCCAACAAGAAGTATATTATTTCTTGTCATTAAAAGAATCGGGTCATCTTTTCCAACGTTATACATGTCCTATACTCACAAAAGATCGTGAGACAATTTCATGCTAAACACTCCAAGGATAGGTATTGTATGTATCTTATATATCATCTATTGAAACACAATAGAATGTTTCTAGAGAAAAGAAATTGAGACCTTATATGATGAATCCCTTGTTTACCTTAATAATGCTCCTTCATATTTATGGGAATCACACTTTGCCATATGGTTGCCTGTGCTCACCAGCCTGCATATCCTTCCCTCTACTCCTAATACTAAGAGAGGTTATATCTCTCATCTAAGTACCTCTTTGCTATAAGATTGTGGTCGGATAAATGCCCCATCCATTTTTATTATAACATAATATTTATGCTGTGCTGTATCTTGATGTTGGATGCTGCTGTAGGGAACGTCTTGAATTAATTCACTGACCACAATTTTGGCGGTAGATATGCTTTAGAGTCATTTCTTCATATAATATGAATTCATCTAACAAATTAACCCTTGGTTGAAACAATATATATTTGTGTTAGGTAATTCCAAACACCAGCCACGGCCATATAATATTTCAGGTATAGAATATCAGGTGCTTCCTGTGGATATTGGTTTACTGCTCACCTAGATAGAGGTAAATGCTAATCACTAATTTATATTGCAAAGATTTGACCAGGTGACATTGATTGCTACCACAAGCAGCGGTTATCTTCAGGATCATCTTGCCCATAAGACCTTTTTATGACACTTTTATTTTCTCGAGGCGCTGTGGGGCATGTCCGCTTCCCATGCTGCTGGACCAGGAGTAGACTGGGTTCCGTCTCCTGCAAGTAGGAATAGATAATCATGATTTGGATCGGGTACGAGACTTGACCATGAGCGCATTGTAATCATCACATGTCCACTACCTGATTGGTTTATCTTCATCACATGACCACTACCTGATTGGTTCATCTTCATCACATGACCACTACCTGATTGGTTCATCTTCATCACATGACCACTACCTGATTGGTGCCTATTTATCACAAGACCTTTTCTATTGGTTCAGCTTGCTAACAGCCAGAGCACACTCCTGGCAGCACCGATTAGACAGCAATAGTGGCGTCACTGTTGGAGTGGACATTCAGCGGCCAAGGTGACCGAATGTGCAATTACATTCATGAGGAAATTGTGGAGCGCAGTAAGTTTTGTTTCAGCATTGTCTTGTCAGTCTGTGTTTTTGGAACAACATGGATATTGAGTTTTCCTTTCGATGCCAATGAATAGCTGTTCAACATATTCCATGCAATAAAGTTCGCAGCTGATGCCCTTATTGCCACGTTTAACAATATATGTGTTCTAAAAAATGCTGAGAATGGTGAATGAACTGCAGATAATGAACAGAGGAGACTTTTATTGCAAGACTCAAAATGAGTTATATAACAATATTCACATTATTTGGAGACATATTACAAGAAAATATATGTCATCACATGATATAATTAATAGAGGAGGATATTTGATGTGAGAAATGTCATCCACAAAACTTTTTATTCTCTGCAGCCTGTTTGAATTACAACAGACTGGATATATAGATAGTAAAATGTTATTTCTATGAAAATAGTACTGAGGTCGAGGAAAATAAGAGAGTAAATACGTGCAGATTAATTAAGTACAGAGTAATTAAAGTAGAGTAGTTAGAGTAATTAAGTAATTAAGTGTAGAGTAATTAAGAATAAATCGAGCAGAGTAGATTAAAGTCATTAAGTGTAGAATAATTAAGAGTAAATAGAGCAGAGCAGTTTAGAGTAATTCAGTGTAGAGTAATTGAGAGTAGTAAATAAAAGCAGAACAATTAATAGTAGAGTAATTAAACCACAGAAATAAGTGGAGAGTAAAAGAGCAGAGTAATTAAGAATAGATCAATTAAGTCAAACGCATGCGTCTTCTAAATCTTTTCAAGGGGATGAGTCGCATTTTAATATTTATAACATGTCAAGAACATGTTTAACATCATTTTGAAGATTTGTGTGGTAGAGGTGAAATTACAAGGCTCTCAGTGAACTCATTACCCTAACTCCTGTAACAGTATCATATTGTACAGCAGTGTAGGCCAAATCGTCTCTCAGCACCTTTTCAGTACAATAAGCTCAATCAGGACTGCTTTGAACCAGTCTGGAGCTTGATGTGTCAAAATATGGTATTATAAGCTTCATCTATCTTTCCTTCTGCGTGTATGCGATATCGTAAAAAAGGGGAATTTGGATATATTTACATGTGTACATCCCAATTCACGAGCATAATGTTATATTTAGCTGGTTGCTGCATGTAATGTATGGTGAACTACTGAGTAGTATTTTCGAGATCAAATCCAATTTGTCAAGTCCATTTTCACTTATCAGTGTCGATTCCTCTCGTCCCACCTTCTTCAACCAGCAATTGATTATTAAATCAAAACATTTGAATACATCATGAGTGTGAGACAATTGTACATAATTTAAATTTGTAATTTGTAAGTATTTTTACATTACACAAATTTGAATGGAAAGTCGAATTGGAAGTTGAAATATATGTTTGTAAAAGCACTTACATTAGTGTATACTTGCATTTGCTCTGCCTTTATCTATAATATGCCTAAGTTTGCCAACACCTTTTCACATTAATGGACGACTAATTTCCATTTGCAGTACAATTTATACTAGTGCTTTTTATAATTCCATTTTTTACTGTTCTGGCATATTAGACGAAGAGTTCCATTGTACACGCACGAAATTTTATTTTGAAAATAAAATAGATCACCTGTTGCCTGTAAGAAGCACTCTGTATCACATCAACTCTGTAGAGATATGCAGTTTGTATGATGTGGCACATTCAGGTGACATTCAGTGCCTTATAAAGCAATAATATGTTCAGTGCCTTATAAAGCAATAATATGTTTTTTTGTGTTTATTGATGAGGTGATACTCTGAATTCGGCAATATTAGAACAAAGTGGTGTACAGGCCATACGCTGCAACGTATTGAGATTATAGATCAAAGTTTTGAGGTGGTAAAGGCATTTGAATCAGACATATCAATAGTATATATATATATATATATATATATATATATATATATATATATATATATATATATATATATATATACACTGGATGAAACTAAAGATATATAAAGATATATATATATATAAATATATATATATATATTATACAAATATGGACCTGGGTGGAGTGCAATATGACTTTTTATGGACCTTCGGAAAGTTAAATTGCCCGAGGCGCAGCCGAGTGCAATATAACTTTCCGAAGGTCCATAAAAAGTCATATTGCACGACACCCAGGTCCATATTTGTTTTATTCTATGATCACTGTGTTAATTACTGTGTTAATTACACATGGCAAACCTGGACATTGTTGATGGCAAACCTGGACATTGTTGTGATTGCTGTCGTCTGCTTCCCAGTCTGCAGGTCACTCAGAGCAAGCTGGTGACGTCATTATAGCTGGTGACGTCATCAATGCAGTGGAAAGTATATTGACGTGCAATATAATGCATCTGGTCAATAAAACAATTTAGAGAAGCTCATGTGACCAGGAATTGACCAATCACAGCACAGAATACACAGTGATCATAGCACACTCCTCACAGCCCCGGGTCAAAGACCCATCACTGCCACAGGCAGATTAGCATATGACCGTCGGTACTACTTTCAGCTGTTTGTCGTCTGCCCTCAAAACCAAATCATGTACCTCTGAATGTAGCCCCGCATGACTTTTAAATAGTTCCCAGCAAACTCTGAGTGTAACATTGTAAATACTGCCTTTATTGGTACAATGTTTCAGAAATGATTACAAATCATTCAGATAATTATGTAAAGTTTATAAATTTACTCAACTATAAACTCTAGCGATTGTGAGCAAATTTGGCGTATGGGAGCAAATCGGAGCCAAAAAGGCACCTGTGGCAGTGGTGGTATCGTCGATGGTGGAGAGGGTGGATGGTCGAGACGGTGGCGACACTGCGCGGGAGTGTGTGATCATAGAATAAATATATATATATATATATATATATATATATATATATATATATATATATATATATATATATATATATATATATATATATATATGGGGAAAGAAGAATAAAGATATATATATTTCAGAACAATGCATATGGGAAGAATAATAATTGTTTTGTTGCTAAGACAATATGTCTGATCGAACTATTCCGACTCCCCAGCCTTTATATTAGAGAATAAGACAATAATACCTTCTTTATAATTATTACAGTATACATCACGCTCTGGCCAGCATTTTAGTTATTGATCGTGTGGACCCTATATTCTTCAAATTTCAAAGATATTCACCAGATACACTGTATGAAACTAAAGATAAAATGAAACTGAACCATCTTTAGTGTTTCAGAGTAAACAATTAAAGATTCGAAACAAAATACAACATGGCATTTCAATTTTTTTAAACTACTCCGTCCGGTCATCTTGATTTCAACCTTCACAACCTGGCTCCCAATGGACTTTGCCGCCGAAAATAGTACGTGTGAAAGCACTCCCAACACGACAACATGATCATGCCCTAAGCAAGACGGTCTCAACTGTTTAAGACTCTGCAAATCAGGAAACGTCTCTTTAAAGCTTTCTTGGAATCACAGAGATCACAGGCAATTTTACAGGGTATATTTAAACGATATGTTGTCATGAAACTGTGATACAAGCAAGCCTCTCCCAGGAATCAACCAAAATACACCTACGATGATTATTGTGTTTTATTGAAAGTGTGCAGTACTCTTGTGGTCACTCATTTGGGGTCCGTAAGGGTGTTAGGCCTCTGTAAGCCAAATCACCCCAGTGTCCCAATCTGAAGGTGCACCATTGTTAACAGACCTTTATTAAGTGTTTGCACTAGATGAATGGTCAGCTCAGCAAAGGTTGCTGACAAAGATTCCAATGATTTTAGCAGAAGACTCATCTGCACATATGACAGAAATCTATGGAGGGTAAATATGATGGATGGTTAATATGTACACACACTCTCTCTCTCTCTCACACACACACACACACACACACACACACACACACACACACATATATATATATATATCGCTCTCCTGATTATCGTGCACATCTCTCACTGAGCTCTGGAAGAAATTGAAAATTTCTAGTGGCAAGAAAATCTCGCCCATTCCAGACCATCCCAATCCCAGCATGGAATCAGAAAGACTTGCAGCCATGTTTGCCAGCAGGGCCTCGTCAGATAATCTGTCACGAAGCATTAGGCTCAAACAAAACGAATTGCTTAGTGGCAGGGACAAAATCATTAGTGAGGCTTGCCAGGCAACACACAGAGCAGACATTCCCTTCACAATACAAGAACTTTTCAATGCTAGGAAGAAAGGTAGAGACACTGCCACAGGTTCAGATAAGATCACATACAGTATGATCAGCAACGCAGGCACAGCTGGGCAAATGATGATATTAGATCTCATAAATGCCTCATATCAAGCTGGCCAGCTCCCGTCGAAGTGGAAGCTTGTTGACATACAGCCCATCCCCAAGCCCAAAGAACCCACCAAGCCTAGGCCGATCTCGCTCACGAGTTGCATATGCAAAACAATGGAGAGATTAGTACTAAACCGGCTGCTGTATGAACTAGGGCCCTTTCACCACAACATCTTCGGGTACATTAAGGCAGTCAGCACCACCCACAGTATAGCCACACTGCTTTCCATCATCACGACAGGTCAAAGCATTGCCATCTTTTTAGACCTTGAGAAAGCCTTTGAGTTAGCCAGCCCAAAAGCAATTTTATCCACTTTAGCCAGCAAGGGCATCAAAGGCAAGCTACTTGCCTGGGTTGCTTCCTATCTCACAGGCAGGAAAAGTAGGGTGCGCTATCAGGGAACTTATAGTGCTTATCATGCTCACGAGAACGGCACGCCCCAAGGTGGTGTCCTGTCCCCCACTTTATTCAACATCCTCATGAGCAGATTAGTCTCCCTCAAATTCCCCCCAGGTGTACAGCTGCTTTGCTATGCTGACGACTTGGTATTGACAGTCACAGGTAAGGGATTGACCCTCAAAGCTCAGAACTCGCTAGACATCCTATCTAGAGAATGCACAAACTTAGGGCTCAAGATATCTGCCTCCAAAACAAAAGCAATGTGCATCAAAATGAACACACCCAGCTCACAGCTCCAAATACAGGGCCATGCCCTGGATTGGGTCCCTGTGTATCAGTATCTGGGGGTGTGGATAGATAGCGCCTTTAACATGCACTGTCAGGTCAATTACCTCAAGGAAAGATGCCAAAAGAGAATAGATGTCATGAGAGCCCTTTCTTCCATCAAGATAGGCCCCAAAAGTGAGATTCTCAGACTCTACTATTTAGCCACTACACGTAGCCTAATAGACTATGCCACACCACTGTTAGCATTTGCCTCAGATAGTGCAGTACAGCAGGTTGAGGTCATACAAAACAAAGCCCTCAGGCTCATATTAGGTGCCCCGTTATGGACTAAAACTGAGAATTTACAACTTGAGTCAGGCATCCCAGCTGTCCGAGTTAGAATAGCTCAGACCACAGCATGCTTCTTAGCCAAGGTTATGCACTCCCATGTAGTAACACCTCTTAGGAAAAGTACCAAGATAGCCCTCGGTGATGGTGGCAAAATGCCCTCCAGGAGAAATCACTGGGCCACCAGGGCTGCTTCCCTAGTGCTAGGGTTTAGAGATGGACTAGTATTACACAAAGGTGCAGACACTCCAGCCTCCAACTATGTCATCCCTCCACCCTGGAAGCCACTCCCGTATAGCATTACATACATGCCTATGGCCAGCAAGAAATCAGACCTAGATAGGGCAGACATGCTCAGACAGGCTCATGCATCCATAGATATTGTTCGCCCCCCGGGAGCAACAGTGTACTACACTGATGGCTCAGTTCAGGAAGATGGCAGGTCAGGCTCTGGTTATTGTCAGGAAGGTAGACAGGAATTATGGAGAAATAGTGACAATTGCTCAACCCTGCAGACTGAGCTCATTGCCATTTCATTTGCCCTCCTAGATGCCCTTCACAACAAGACAGGCCCAGTACTAGTAATCACAGACTCACAGTCATCTCTCAAAGCACTAGAGAAAGGTCACCCCTTAGACAATGTTAAGCTTATCACGGGAGTTTATGTTACCCTGTATAAGTTACAATCAGACAATAGGGCTGTTGTGCTACACTGGATCCCCAGTCACATTGGACTTGAGGGTAATGATATGGCAGACGAGGCTGCGAATGCAGGCTCCAAGCTATCCAAGATATCAGCCCATGTCCTCCCCTCTCTTAGCCAGACCAGACGACTTTTTGTCTCTGACTCAAAGGAAAGGCACTATCTCAGGCACAAATACAGTGTACCCGGTTCAGGAACTGCCAGATGGTATGCCATAGCCACTAGATACATGCCACTCCCCAGACTAGCTGAGAACCACAGATCCCTACAGGTCACCATGCATAGACTTAGACTAGGCTACAAGTGCACTTGGGAATTGTTAGGAGATATGGATAGAGCCTGCGAGCATTGTAGTAGGCCCACCAGTAAACCACTGTGGCACTACCTGCTAGAATGCTTTTACACAATGCCTCTTAGACAATATGACAATAGAGTATATGATGTGGAAGATGGCGCTGACCACACCCAGGCTGCAGCTGAGGTGGTCTATAATGCCTTAAACTTTGTGGATCTGCATTATATCCTGACTCAGTATCCTGTGCCCAGATAGGAACTGGAAAAGATCCCACTAGAACCCATGAAGTAGGCAGCCCGCATGACTGACTGACTGCGGATGGTCAATCAATGGTCACTTAAGAGATCGGGTCACAGTGGCCACTGGCTGATTCCCCGAGGACACATTGACTAATTAAAACGGAAATGAACCTGATCCTACCACTGGCTGCAATGATGGAATGTATGTCCTACATCCCTACATTGACAGCCAGGGTAGATAAACCTAACACATTACTAACACATGCCACCCATAATAGTGAAAATGCCTGGCCTGGGTCACAGATTGCCGGCTTTGGTTTCACAAGAATGACCAACAGCGGTTGCAGAGATATTCAGTGTATATCCTGCCCATAGTCGGCTTTCAGTGCCCCAAATCGGGCCATTTGCACCGATAATCACACACCACCCACCCCATAGGAACACATAATAATATAAATCTTTTGAATTATTCTGTCATCCAAAAGCAAACAAAACAAGCATAAACAAAAAAGGTTCACTTTTGCCTATGGACACTCCACTGGGTAAAATGCAATTCTCACTACTTTTTAATCAAAATTTCTACATAACTTCTCATATATGCAACCCACACACAAAGTCTGAACACAACATAAAACCACCTCTAAACTCACTATGGGTAGGTCCCCCTTTGACAATGCCTGGTTAAATTGTCCCCCAGCAAGGTTATTGCTCGCCCGCTCGGATTGGGCGTAAAACGTCGTGGTCCCGTGTATCTGACCCTATCCCAGAGCACGTTAAAGAACCCAGTAGCACTTATCGAAAAGAGTAGGGGGAACCCGGTGCGAATGGTCTCTGAAAAAAACCTTTCAGTTAACCAACTCACAACAACAATAGTCCTTTTGTCAATAGCAATAATCAATGACCAAATTTAACAATACATGATTGCAATTCACAGCAATCACACTGCAGGGCCGCCTCTCCAGGCTACGGCCCTCTTGCAATTTAATATTGCATAGATTTCATTCATTCATTATCGTGAAGCACTCCTCATTGGTTTGACATGAAGACACAGAGTCCATGGACACATGTATCTGAAGAGCACCACATACAGATATTGCGTGGTTTACCGCCATAAATATATGAACGTGTGTGTCTATGGTTTGTGTGGCATTATTAGAATGTGTGATTCTTTGTGTTCACTTTGAGAAGTCCAGATTTGATAGCTAAACGACATATTATGAAATATTGCAAAATTTAAAATACATGTTACAAGTTGCTGCCAATTAACTTCATAATTGATTTTTACAAAATTAGAGCAGTTAAATGCATTTTTATTGGATACGAATCGTCAGCTAAACTATTGGAACGATGGAATAATCTCAAGGTTCTGCCTCCTCAAATTAATTGCAGAACAGATGATACAAGACACATTGCTTATTATTTTATCCATTGGAGACGATAATGTCATTTTTGATTGTAATGTCTAAAATTTTGCACTCTTGACAATGTTCTTCAAAGCTTAATCTTCTTTGTTTTAATATTTCATCCATTTAACCCTTTTATCCCCTTTACCTCTGATGCTCTTCTTTGTAGTTGGTTGTGATTTTATGAAATATAATTTTATCTTGTCAAGTTGTTGATGGTGCTAAATGGCTCTTAGAATTGATGTGGTATCAATCAAAACAAATCAATGTGTTCCTTGTATGATTTAGGAATTTGCAGTATGCTGAGCTGTGGAATCTGAACATATTAAGTTGTTCAATGTGCACTATGTCACTTAAGATGCAGATTACGTAGCAACATGTCAGTTAAGATGCAGATTGCTTAGCAATATGTCAGTTAAGATGCAGATTACGTAGCAACATGTCAGTTAAGATGCAGATTGCTTAGCAATATGTCAGTTAAGATGCAGATTACGTAGCAACATGTCAGTTAAGATGCAGATTACGTAGCAACATGTCAGTTAAGCTGCAGATTACGTAGCAACATGTCAGTTAAGATGCAGATTACGTGGAAACATGTCAGTTAAGATGCAGATTGCTTAGCAATATGTCAGTTTAGATGCAGATTGCTTAGCAATGTGTCCGTTAAGATACAAATTACTTAGCAATATGTCAGTTAAGATACAGATTACTAAGCAATATGTCAGTTAAGATGCTGATTACGTAGCAATATGTCAGTTTGGATACAGATTACTTAGAAATATGTCAGTTTGGATACAGATTACTTAGAAATTTGTCAGTTTCGCTGTAGATTGCTTATCAATATGTCAATTAAGATACAGATTAACAAGCAATATGTCAGGTAAGATGCAGATTACTAAGCAATATGTCAGTTTGGATACATATTACTAAGCAATATGTCAGTATAGATGCAGATTGCTTAACAATATGTCGATTTGGATACAGATTACTTAGAAATATGTCAGTTTCGCTGTAGATTGCTTAACAATATGTCAATTAAGATACAGATTACTTAGCAATATGTCAGTTAAGATACAGATTGCTTAACAATATGTCAGTTTAGATGCAGATTGCTTAGCAATGTGTCAGTTAAGATACAAATTACTAAGCAATATGTCAGTTAAGATGCAGATTGCTTAACAATATGTCGATTAAGATACAGATCAATAAGCAATATGTCAGTTAAGATGCAGATTGCTCAGCAATATGTCAGTAAAGATGCAGATTGCTTAGCAATATGTCAGTTTGGATAAAGATTGCTTAGCAATAGGTCAGTTAAGATGCAGATTGCTTAGTAATGCCAATAAATGCATTGTGATTCTTCATCTCCATGTATATCATATTTGACTCAGTGTAAAGTTATATTGTGTCAGTCTTTGGACTCTGTGGGTTAGTGTATACACATATGATATAAACGATGACACTTTGCAAGCACCAGACCTCGGGAAACCTCAGGGTCTTACAGTACAGTATAATATAACCAATGTGCAAGAAATGTGAACCGATTTGTCAAACCTCCGGATATATCATATAAAAGTAAGATTTTTTTTATCAAAACCATATTGTATTCAAATGTAAAAATAAGATAAGGATAAGAAAACATAGACACCTTGTGTTTTCTTGACTTGACCTTTTTGTTGAGTAAAAATTCATGTGAGTAAAACGCCAAGGAGTGAGGTCCAAGTGTACTTTGTCTTGATGTAGCTCCCAACGGATGACAGCTCTGACACTAATGTACACCATCTACCTAATAACTTGACCCCTGACCCTTAGCTGTCCTAATTATGAAATTTTCTTGTCGGAAAAAAAATGAGGAATCTTGACTTTTTTCTGTGGTCCATGACTTGAAAATCCGCCAATGAGTGGCCGTTGTATCTGTGGCGTATGGCAGGTGTTGATGGGGTTGGTGCGGCAGAAGTCAGACTATTCCATAATGGTGATCTTCTTTATGGTGGCCAGGCCGCCTAGTTAATGAGGTTTAGTTTGGGTGATCCGTCACGCAGAAGGGCAGCCGCTATGATTGCTAGTGATGTTTGGATGTTAGTACCTGCAAATTGCCCTCTTTAAGGGGACACCTTTTAATCAGGGGTGTTGGGGGTGTGGTGAGGGGAGGCAAGTAATTGGTCCCTGGCGACCGGGTCGTGTGTGTGGGGAGGGAGGGTGCGGATTACATGACCATACACAAAGCTTTTACCGTAGATTTATTATCTCTCTCTCTCTCTGCTGCAGCAGCATGACATTTGACGGCACTCCTAGCAGCCAGATACCATGGGAATAAAGCAAATGGTCGATGTGTTGATACTACACTGAAACCGCTAGCCTAAATACAAGTCCCAGTTCACATACTTTCATCCAAAACAGAATATGCAAAAAAGTCTCACTCCGTTGGCTTTTTATATCCAATGGATAATTTGACTGAAGCATTGTACTGCTTGTTCATGGAGGTACAACCATTGCTTGTTGTTAAAGGATAAAGATTCCTGTCTTGTTCTTGCCATGCTTGTGAGCTTGAAATAAATATTATCCAATGTATGATTGTTATAAAGGTTACAAGGATATGTATACTGTTTTGGGAAATACTGTAATAAGAATAGTTGAACGATTAGATGCATTAACACGGACTGTCGCGAGGAATAGGGAAGAGTAAATATGGCAGTTGTGCACTATTAAGTACAATTTGAGTATAATTATTTGAGTTTGTGTCTGTCATGTCTCCCAATATAGGAGGGCTCTCCCAGTATATTGAGGTTGATCAGTGTACAGACCAGACACAGAGGACAAGCATCTAAAAAGCATTGCAAGAGACCAACTTGTCATTTATCGCCTCCAGAGATATTGGATCAAATTGGTATGGATGTTATCGCATAATTGTGTATTTAAGTATGTATAAGATATAGCACACCGTCACTGGCTCTAACTCTGGCTAGCTCCCAATGTCCTTTCTCAGCCTGTGCATGTAACATATCTCCCACATGGAACGCCGTCCTCTTCAATACTATAGTACCAATACTGGCTCCATTCCCTGTGCAAAAGTTGTGCCAAAATGTGCCGACGAAAAGACCTCATCTGTGTTCACTTCTCATACTTTCATGAAATGAAATCAATGTCACCACAGTAGTTATCTGGTTCAATGATTATTGCATTGTTTTGTCTCTGGATTATTTATGCATGATGCTTTACCAAGCATTTAAGGATATACAAAAGTGATGAGACCCACATATTTCAGCAGATATGTGTTTTCTCAGAATGTTCAATACTATTTGGCCTTTCAGATTTCTTCTCTTCATTCATTGTACCATGTACATTACAAGAGTACTGTGTTAGAACAGACCAGTAGATCAATTTCGGTTATCAACTTATAAATATCAGCAAATATTATGTTAGATATTGATTTTTGTGTAATTGAACTATTATTTATATCTAAACATTTACTGGATATAATATATATAGACTGGATATAACATTTTGAGTATGTAATTATTACAAATATATGCCATTTTTTACCAACATCAAAAACTAATATATATAAAATGTCATAATATATAGAAATATAATATTAAGTGAGAGAGGTTTGACAATATCACATTTCCTGTAATTTCACAATTTTATAAAGACAATGTGTAATTATGTTAAGGTTTAAAAGGAAACATTTGATATATACGGTGTCTTTAAGAAATGGTAAAATACGAGGGATTAGATATACGGTAGCCGTAAGTTTATGGTATCCCTGAGACAAAGTACAATGTATGATTTGTTAAATTTTGTTTGTTTTATAGTCATTTTAGGATAAAGGCTCCATCTGTTAATCCATTGCCGTTAACTGTTCAGTTGGGATTTCGAATTGTCTCAATGATATTTGTGTGACAGGAATTGACAGGAAAAGGTTTCTGATAATGGTGATATCATCAAATGACCAACTTAAATGTTGATTGTTTAATGTTCCAACTTCCATATTAACTACAGTTCAGCTAGTTTCAATTAAATTATTGTTTTCTTTAGCCAGACCTTATGTAAGATCTAGAGTCAATTTGATGCTATCAAAGCCCCTGGACCTAATGGTATTGGCACGTTTATTAAGAAAGCAACAGCTGTTATCTTGGATTAATATCAGGTTTACTTGATTTTGCAATGTGTTTGGGAATTTCTGATTTTTGGAGAATTGCAAATGTGTTCCCACTATGAAAAGGGATTACTCATTGTTATGTAAAAACACCAGCTAAAAAGCCTTAGGCCCATGTTTTACCAAAGTCTCCATAAAAATAATTTTCAATCTCATAATAAGAGGTTTTAAGTCACAATTTGGTTTATTTTCGGTGAAGGCAGAATAAATTATTTATGACTATTATATGTTTTAAGTGTTATAAATGTTTTGATGAAGGAATGCGATCATGTTATTTTCCTGACTTAACAAAGGCATTTGACAGAGTATGGCACAAAGGCATCAAATAGAAAGTAACAATAACCTTGATTTGTATGCCAAATAACTCAATTAAATGTCTATAATCGCAATCGGTTTATCTCAATAAATGATTATACCTCTTATATGTAATATCTATGTTGGTGTTCAACAAGGGTCAACACTGGGTCCACTGTTCTTCCTATTAAATATTAATGATCTTTGTGGTGACTGAAAAAGATATTGATTTATATTTGCTGATGACATTAATTCTTCAACTAGTTGATTACAGATTACTAATGCAGTCAGAAGTACTGACCAGGCTCTTAACAACAAATATTAACTACCTCATTGTTGAATTTGAGCTATTGTTTTGTGAGCTTTGATAAAACAAAAAGATAGATTTATTACGAGAATGTTATACTGAACAATCATACATCATGTCATTTAAGTAATTGACTCAACACCTTTTCCTCAATATAGGCAAGGAACTAGATCCTTTACACTTAACAGTGTTATTTGCATGCAAATGAAACCGTTTTATTTATCTTCTATAGTAATTAATTGTAACAATTTACATAATCGTATTATAGATATTAAAATCCAAGCTCGTTTTCAAAACTAGTTTATTCAGTCTTGATTAATAAAACCTTTTCATTACTCATTTGAAATGTGCAATTGGATTTGGGTTTAAGAATAATGCTCTTTTCTCTATATATTGATAACCCAGCTGATATATGTCTGAATAGTAGAGAACATTGTAGACACTATTTCTTTCCAGGTGTTCCAGATTTACATGAGAGCCACGAATTGGTCTGTGAGATATCATATCATTTAAACCTTGCAGTTACTCTTCCATCAATTTTATATGGAATCACTAATATTTTTATGACAACCTAAAGCTTCAATTTGTTGCTGAATTTATAAAGAAGTCAAAGCATTTCTTATTTCACAAAAATCCACAGAAACCAGAGAAACACAAGATGTTCCTGTTGCTCATAATTGCATACTACAATGAATTGCATTGTGTCTTCTGTGACTCGAAGCCATAACATAGGTAATGCCGATTCATGCCACTATATATAATATGTTTATACCAAGAGTTTACATATAAATATATGGACCTTATGGGGTATGGTCTATTATCTGATAGTATGTATGTAAACAAATGGCAGTCCTCGGTAATATTTAGTTGGGAGAAGGAAACATTTCATGTTTATACATCATTATATACACATTTCTGCAAGTATAGATATGTATTATTTTGATATCACAAAACAGAATAATTTATTTATAACTTGAACGTTGTATTTTTTTAAAATATAGACATGATCAGAGAAATTATAATTGAATTGTAAAAGGATATTCTAAAATCTACCAGATAGGTATATTTAGCTTATTCTTATGGATTTCTATTATAAAATAGTAATTCATGCAAGGTGATTCATGGGCAGTGTCGTGGTACAGTCCAAGTAATGTTAATTCACATTTTACGTTCTGTAATTTGACAGAATCAGAATTTGGACCATGGGTCAATTTGAGATTCCTCTGTGATAATCCAAAGGTTCTGGGTTTTATTCTTGGCTATGCTTAGATTGCATTCGTGTTACATTTTCTCATATGACCTGTAACAAAGCAGACACTAACCAAACAATCAAAATAAACCTAAAATCCGACGTATGTGAATCATGTGTTTTGGATGTAAAACGCCTGCTGACAGAGGTGGAAACATCACATGATAAGGAGCAGTTTTCAGTGTTCATTTAAGGCAATCGAAGCTTGCATTTACATGTTTGTCTAGCCACCTTCAGTGAGTTGTTGGCATCACATAGAAGCACAGTCATATTAATGATTTTCAGGAAATGTTTCAATATTTTGTACCAATGAACAAACAAACAAACATATGGTGCTATACTGGTCAAACATATATTTTGTCACTGCTGGCTTCAATTTGTATTCAGTTGAATACAACGATTGCATACATATAGTTATGGTTTTAATCAGTGTCCTGGCATACAATTTGGAGTGTGCACACTGAGTTGTATTATCGTTGGTGTCCTGTTGTAAGGAGTGTGCATGCTTGTAGTGGGAGTGGTAGCGGAGATGGGATGCGGCAGGCGGGACATGTGGTGTTAACGCCGCGTTGGGACTACCTGATGACCGGTGATGATGAATCATTGAGCATCTCCCATGTAGCCAACATGATGATGACAATAGGCTGCTGAAACTGGCTGCTGCTGATGGCTACCAGGATAACCAAGATGATGATGTTCTTTGTCCAAGGCTAACTACCAGTCTATGCATTCATCTAGTCCTTAACAAGCTAGATTCTCAGTTTAATCAGGAGAAAGGCGTGGCTGTTGGGCCAAGTTTTTGCGTCAAGCAGCAGGCAGGTGGTTTGAAGCAGGTGGGCCCATGCAACTCCGTTCTTCATAGCAGACTTCAGCATCACAAGGCAACATATCTTACCATGTAAGTACCTTTATATACTCTATACATGAATGTGAATTCACGTCGGTCAGGAGGACGTCACGCAGGGTCTCGTGGAGGGAGATGATAGCTTCATTACGTCCTGCAGTCAGACCCTGCTGGTGGTCTCATTCCGGCCCTACATTATCACCGCTTGAGTAGACTGTAAGCCTGATAAGCTTAGTGACCAAAAGCTTGTCACGCCGAGAGGCGGCCTGTTGGCGCAATGACATAAATGAACGTTGGACAGTATATGCATAAGAAAATAGCATCAGACGTTTTCTAATAGGTTTAGGATCGTTAATGTTTTACACGGGGTCAAGCATACTATATTTTAAGATAGACTGGTTGCAGAACAGAACCGCATCACCAAAAGTATGTTGATGAAATTAAATAAATTAACATCAAGCAGCATTGTGTTCAGTGAATTCCAAGCTAAATCTTTATCATCCACATCATGAAACAAACAAAAGGCAAAACCACAATTTTTGTGACATATTTTTTTGAATGCCCTCAACAACATGGCGCCGAGTGAAAGAAAACGGGAGTCAGGCCAAGGCAATAAATTATGAAAACACAAATACTGCACGACATAAAAGAGATGAACAGTATTGTCAAGGAATGACATTGCAATAAAAACGTGTGTCACCCGATATTAGCGCATCCAGGCCGAGAGTAGCATTAAGGCGGGCCACACCTGGTCAGACCACATACTCTGCAGCACATCACCATGGCAATCTGATAAGAAAAAAAGCTTTATATTCGCTTTTAGTAAGACATCTGAGTCAAAGTGCATAACTACAGCTTTGCGAATGTACACGGCCCGTGTGCTTATCAAAACTGACACCTAGCGAGGTATCAAAGGCAAAATAAAATATGCAATATATAACTCCCGGCTCCCGCGCTCAAGGAAAGATGACGTTTCATATAGCATGTCATAAAACTGTTTCTTAATATTGCTCTGGTATTTGATGATATTAAGGAAACCTTGAGCCCAATACTTTGTGTTATACTGACGTATCACGTATCACCTGTGGAATGGATTGCAAGCCTGTTGCTGCAATCTGTGTCCCGAGACTGCAGCCCGACATCGCCACAACACTATCGTCTTCCGCCTAGTCCAACAACCCACTCCCACCTAGTCCCACAACCCACTCCCACCTAGTCCCACAACCCACTACTATCTAGTCCCACAACCCACGTACTCCCACCTAGTCCTGCAACAACCCACTCCCACCTAGTCCACAACCCACTCCCACCTAGTCCTGCAACAACCCACTCCCACCTAGTCCCACAACCCACTACTATCTAGTCCCACAACCCACTCCCACCTAGTCCTGCAACAACCCACTCCCACCTAGTCCACAACCCACTCCCACCTAGTCCTGCAACCCACTCCCACGTAGTCCTGCAACCCATTCCCACCTAGTCCCACAACCCACTCCCACCTAGTCCCACAACCCACTCCCACCTAGTCCCACAACCCACTCCCACCTAGTCCTGCAACCCATTCCCACCTAGTCCCATAACCCACTCCCACCTAGACCCACAACCCACTCTCACCTAGTCCCACAACCCACCTAGTCCTGCAACAACCCACTCCCACCTAGTCCCACAACCCACTCTCACCTAGTCCCGCAACCCACTCCCACCTAGTCCTGCAACGACCCACTCCCACTTCCACCTAGTCCCACAACTCACTCCCACAACTCACTCCCACAACCCACTCCCACAACCCACTCCCACAACCCACTCCCACAACCCATTCCCACAACCCACTCCCACAACCCACTCCCACAACCCACTCCCACAACCCACTCCCACAACCCACTCCCACAACCCACTCCCACAACCCACTCCCACAACCCACTCCCACAACCCACTCCCACAACCCACTCCCACAACCCACTCCCACAACCCACTCCCACAACCCACTCCCACAACCCACTCCCACAACCCACTCCCACAACCCACTCCCACAACCCACTCCCACAACCCACTCCCATCTAGTTCAACAACCCACTCCCACAACCCATTCCCATCTACAACCCATTCCCACCTAGTCCTGCACCCCATTCCCACCTAGTCCTGCAACACCCCACTCCCACCTAGTCCAACAACAACCCACTACACCTCATTCCCTCCTAGTCCTACACCTCACCCCCTCCAAGTACCACACCTCACCCCCTCCTAGTTCTACACCTCACTCCCTCCTAGTCCTACACCTCACTCCCTCCTAGTCCTACACCTCACTCCTTCCTAGTCCCACACCTCACTCCCTCCTAGTCCTACACCTCACTCCCTCCTAGTCCCACATCTCACTCCCTCCTAGTCCTACACCTCACTCCCTCATTCCCTCCTAGACATACATTCCTTGTTCCATGTCACACACCTCACTTCTTTCCCTAGTCTACACCTTCCCTCTCCCTAGTCATACACCTTCCCTTTCCATGATCTACATCTTTCCTCTCCCTTGTCATATACCTTCACTTTCCCTAGTCTACATCTTCCCTCTCCCTAGTCATATATCTTCCCTTTCCCTAGTCTACATCTTCCCTCTCCCTAGTCATATACCTTCTCTTTCCATAATCCACATCTTCCCTCTCCCTAGTCTACACCTTCCCTTTCCCTAGTCTACATCTTTCCTCTCCCTAATCATATACCTTCCCTTTCCCTAGTCTACATCTTCCCTCTCCCTAGTCATATATCTTCCCTCTCCCTAGTCTACATCTTCCCTCTCCCTAGTCATATACCTTCTCTTTCCATAATCCACATCTTCCCTCTCCCTAGTCTACATCTTCCCTCTCCCTAGTCCACATCTTCCCTTTCCCTAGTCATACACATTCCCTTTCCATAATCTACATTTTTCCTCTCCCTAGTCATATACCTCCCCTTTCCCTAGTCTACACCTTCCCTTTCCCTAGTCTACACCTTCCCTTTCCCTAGTCTACATCTTTCCTCTCCCTAATCATATATCTTCCCTCTCCCTAGTCTACATCTTCCCTCTCCCTAATCATATATCTTCCCTTTCCTTAGTCTACATCTTTCCTCTCCCTAGTCATATACCTCCCCTTTCCCTAGTCTACACCTTCCCTTTCCCTAGTCTACACCTTCCCTTTCCCTAGTCTACACCTTCCCTCTCCCTAGTCATACACATTCCCTTTCCATAATCTACATTTTTCCTCTCCCTAGTCATATACCTCCCCTTTCCCTAGTCCACATCTTCCCTTTCCCTAGTCTACACCTTCCCTCTCCCTCGTCTACACCTTCCCTCTCCCTAGTCATATACCTTCCCTTTCCCTAGTCTACACCATCCCTCTCCCTAGTCATACACCTTCCCTTTCCATAATCTACACCTTCCCTCTCCCTAGTCATACACCTTCCCTTTCCCTAGTCCACATCTTCCCTTTCCCTAGTCTACACCTTCCCTCTCCCTCGTCTACACCTTCCCTCTCCCTAGTCCACATCTTCCCTTTCCCTAGTCTTCACCTTCCCTCTCCCTAGTCTACACCTTCCCTTTCCCTGGTCTAAACCTTCCCTCTCCCTAGTCATATACCTTCCCTTTCCCTAGCATACACCTTCCCTTTCCCTAGTCTACACCTTCCCTCTCCCTGTCCCTAGTCATACACATTCTCTTTCCATAATCTACACCTTCCCTCTTCCTAGTCTACACCTTCCCTCTCCCTAGTCATATACCTTCCCTTTCCTTAGTCTATACCTTCCCTCTCCCTAGTCATACACCTTCTCTTTCCATAATCTACACCTTCCCTTTCCCTAGTCTACACCTTCCCTTTCCCTAGTCTACACCTTCCCTTTCCCTAGTCTACACCTTCCCTCTCCCTAGTCTACACCTTCCCTTTCCCTAGTCTACACCTTCCCTCTCCCTAGTCTACACCTTCCCTTTCCCTGGTCTAAACCTTCCCTCTCCCTAGTCATATACCTTCCCTTTCCCTAGCATACACCTTCCCTTTCCCTAGTCTACACCTTCCCTCTCCCTGTCCCTAGTCATACACATTCTCTTTCCATAATCTACACCTTCCCTCTTCCTAGTCTACACCTTCCCTCTCCCTAGTCATATACCTTCCCTTTCCTTAGTCTATACCTTCCCTCTCCCTAGTCATACACCTTCTCTTTCCATAATCTACACCTTCCCTTTCCCTAGTCTACACCTTCCCTTTCCCTAGTCTACACCTTCCCTTTCCCTAGTCTACACCTTCCCTCTCCCTAGTCTACACCTTCCCTCTCCCTAGTCTACACCTTCCCTCTCCCTAGTCTACATCTTCCCTCTCCCTAGTCTACACCTTCCCTTTCCCTAGTCTACACCTTCCCTCTCCCTAATCATATACCTTCCCTTTCCCTAGTGTACATCTTCCCTCTCCCTAGTCATATACCTTCTCTTTCCATAATCTACACCTTCCCTTTCCCTAGTCTACACCTTCCCTCTCCCTAGTCTACACCTTCCCTCTCCCTAGTCTACACCTTCCCTTTCCCTAGTCTACACCTTCCCTTTCCCTAGTCTACACCTTCCCTCTCCCTAGTCTACACCTTCCCTCTCCCTAGTCTACACCTTCCCTCTCCCTAGTCTACACCTTCCCTTTCCCTAGTCTACACCTTCCCTCTCCCTAGTCTACACCTTCCCTGTCCCTAGTCTACACCTTCCCTCTCCCTAGTCTACACCTTCCCTCTCCCTAGTCATACACCTTCCCTTTCCATAATCTACATCTTTCCTCTCCCTAATCATATACCTTCCCTTTCCATAATCTACATCTTTCCTCTCCCTAGTCACATACCTCCCCTCTCCCGAGTCATACACCTCATCCCCTCCTCGTCCTACACCTCATCCCCTCCTCGTCCTACACCTCACCCCCTCCTCGTCCTACACCTCACCCCCTCCTCGTCCTACACCTTACCCCCACCTCGTCCTACACCTCACCCCCACCTCGTCCTACACATCATCCTCTCCTAGTCCTACACCTCACCCCCACCTCGTCCTACACATCATCCTCTCCTAGTCCTACACCTCATCCCCTCCTAGTCCTACACCTCATCCCCTCCTCGTCCTACACCTCACCCCCACCTCGTCCTACACATCATCCTCTCCTAGTCCTACACCTCACCCCCACCTCGTCCTACACCTCACCCCCACCTCGTCCTACACCTCACCCCCACCTCGTCCTACACATCATCCTCTCCTCGTCCTACACATCATCCTCTCCTTGTCCTACACCTCATCCCCTCCTAGTCCTACACCTCACCCCCACCTCGTCCTACACCTCACCCCCACCTCGTCCTACACATCATCCTCTCCTCGTCCTACACCTCATCCCCTCCTCGTCCTACACCTCATCCCCTCCTAGTCCTACACCTCATCCCCTCCTAGTCCTACACCTCACCCCCTCCTCGTCCTACACCTCACCCCCACCTCGTCCTACACCTCACCCCCACCTCGTCCTACACATCATCCTCTCCTCGTCCTACACCTCATCCCCTCCTCGTCCTACACCTCACCCTCTCCTAGTCCTACACCTCATCCCCTCCGAGTCCTTCACCTCATCCCCTCCTAGTCCTAAACCTCATCCCCTCCTCGTCCTACACCTCATCCCCTCCTAGTCCTACACCTCACCCCCACCTCGTCCTACACCTCACCCCACCTCGTCCTACACCTCACCCCCACCGAGTCCTACACCTCACCCTCTCCTAGCCCTACACCTCACCCTCTCCGAGTCCTACACCTCATCCCCTCCGAGTCCTAAACCTCATCCCCTCCTAGTCCTACACTTCACTCCCTCCTCGTCCTACACCTGCCCCTTAGTCATATACAACACTCTCTCCTTTTCATATACAACACTCCCCCTAGTCATATACAACACTCCCCTTAGTCATATACAACACTCTCTCCTTGTCATACACAACACTCCCCCTAGTCATATACAACACTCTCTCATCATATACAACATTCCCCCCCCCCTTATCATAGACCTTACTACCCTCATTATTATTCTCTGTATAAAGCTATTATTTTAATAGTATTTTATTTTTTGCAAATAATTACTCTCTCCTTTTCATATACAACACTCCCCCTAGTCATATATAAAACACTCCCTCCTTGTCATATACAACACTCCCCCTAGTCATATACAACACTCCCCTTAGTCATATACAACACTCTCTCCTTGTCATACACAACACTCCCCCTAGTCAAATACAAGACTCTCTCATCATATACAACACTCCTCCCTTATCATAGACCTTACTACCCTCATCATTATTCTCTGTATAAAGCTATTATGTTTATAGTATTTTATTTTTTGCAAATGCAAATTTAATTCTATATGTTCTGACTCGCACATCACTCAATTAGAACCCCATTATGAAGATTTCATCTTTGTTTTCTGTATAAAGTCTTTTGTTATATTCTGTGCGTTTGCAAAAGACTATTCAATTCTATATATCCTGACATGCGCATGCATATCAGGTTTATACGACCCTTATAAGAAGACGTCATCTGCAGCATGAAAAAAGTACTTGCTCCAAGAAGGATTCGAATCCCAAACCTTTAGCATGGGAGACAGACCATATGAGCCAGGTCCCACCTCCTGGCAGCACTGTACAAACTAATGTAAACATCCTGGGCAGGGATATATGTTGTCAGGGATATATATATATATATATATGCCTGCATTTCTAGACTAACTCTGAAGATAAACTTCAAGAATATAGAATGTCAAAGAGAATGCAGTATGATGGCATGGTAAGTTAATTTAGGACTCTAAATGGCCATATCTGGCTTGAATATTAACATGTTATAATAAAAAATGATAATAAGTGTACATTGAAAAGCACAGAACAATATGTAAATTATGGAGAAAATATTTTTATTAAAAAAAGTTACACCAACACCAATAATTTAATGTTACATAATATATTCAATTTGCACAACATACAACAATAGAAATAATGTTATATAGTATAATAGTTAATACCAAATAAAAATACTGTTTGTTTACCGGTAAGCATTTAATATAATTTAGGAAGTAAATGGCTTTGATGACCTGATGAACTCAATAGCTTTACTGAGGCCATGTAGGGTAATGTTTGTTAAGGATTGAAGTGATGCGTTGTGCTAGAAATATTATTTATGTGAAGGAATTGTATATAACTGTTGTAAGCTTGGGATCTCCACATACCATCTTTACTTATCTCGTGTTATGACTGATGGTTTAAGGTTGATAATGTAGCATCCCCAGCTCTGAGTGAGTGGGACGAGTAACTGGAAGGAGGGGGACCGTAGATCTTTATTATCTTTTATACCAGACTTAAAGGGATTAAGCACTGATTTTGAAGGAAACGTTTAAAATTCACATATTGGTGATAAATGTATTTGTCTTTCATGTCTATAATTTTTTTTGAAATATATATTTGTTTGTTTGTTTGTTTGTTTGGGGTTTTACATCACTTTCAACAGTATTTCAGTCATTTCGTGATGAGACCTACTTGTAGCAGATATAGTGCTGCCTCACTGAATTGTCATGTCGCAGGTCCTTGACATGACAACTCACCCGGTCACAGATTTACAAGGACAACGGGTTAACCCTTTAGGCACGGTCCTCAGCTCATGTAGGAAATTGTATCATGAATTCAATCCACGACCTTTGGATCACCACAGTGGAACTGGTGCTAATAAGCTGGCGCTCTAACCAACTGCGCCACGGCCCGTGGCCCTTGAAATATATATCCCCATCATTGTCTATAAAACCTATTTGAACAAGACCTCAATATATAGGCCCCTAATGAAAGCACACTCCTTTCTTGGCGTCATTTTTATGTGGGGTGTCATCATAGAGGCACTGAAAGGTAAAATGACGTCATAAGAGAATGGCAATATGCTTATGATGTCATGAAATCTATTGTCCTTTAAATAGTACCAAAATGACGTCAAACAGTGCCAATCTACTTTGAGCCTCATTTGAGGTCAAATAAAGTTCACGCTACCCATGTTTACCCGTCACGTGCAGCTTATGGCTCAGACAGACCTCTACTGGTAGTGCAACTGCTATGTCTCATAGCAACATACCTTATTACTCTATTATAATTTCAATCTGTCATTATGTTCATATGTGGCTAAGCTTTCAAAAACACCAAATTGTAGAATTGATGCTTAATACCTTAAAGACAAATAGAAATTACCAAGGGGGCCAGTAGGAGCCAATACAGAACAGTGCAAGGACACAGGCAGACAAAACAACCTATGTTTTTGAAAAGCCCATGTTAGGGAGACCCAATACAGGGTTGTCGTGATGTATGTCTTATTGAAACTGAGTAATGGAGGCTACAAACTGAAATATAAACTTTTCAAATGCCGAGAAAGTACAGATACCAAAGATGCGTTGTAAACTACCCATTTGTCAAGATCAGACGTATGTATCTTAAAACAGAACCTCTGCTACCATGACATTTTAATATTTTGGAAATGCACAATTCCTGACAGGAATGTCCATTATTATGCCAACGAATTCAATAACTTGAGCTGGTTGAATAATTCTAGATGGTTGTATTCTGAAGCCTGCATCCTCACAGGTCTGGAGAATATTGTCAAGACTGTTACTCAGGGAGTTATAGGCCACCGATCATGGTGCAGTTGGTTAGAGCACCAGCTTATTAGAACCAGTTCCTCTGTGGTGATCCAAAGGTCGTGGGTTTGATCTCCGGTCATGCCGAGAGAGAATTCATGATACAATTTCACATATGAGCTGAATTCTGTGCCAAAGCATTAATGAGTTGTCCTTGTAAATCTGTGACCAGGTGGGTTGTCATGTCAAGGACCTGAAACATGACAATTCAGTGAGGCAGCACCTTATCTGCTACAAGTAGGTCTCATCACGAAATGACTGAAATGATAATGTTGAAAGTGAAATAAAACTCCAAACAACAAACAGGGAATTATATCATCCAAATAATGTATCGTTCTATGAGATGCCCTTCATTTATAAACGTGATCCTAGCTGATGGCTAAGTCATCAAATAGCTTTGAAGCCAACCCCAAACCACAAGGCAAGACTCATGTTATAAAAGCGATTATCACACTTAAAGCCCAGGAGCTTTCTGTCTGATTGTTATGGACTGAAGCGCCAGCAACAAGTTGCATTCTGCTACCCAAAGGTATGGAGCTGATTAATTAAAATAAGGACATCATCACTAGTATCATATTTTAGTATCTTAGGGAATAATCCTTGATACTACCACCATCATTAACTGAGTAGCCATGAAAGGTCATATATGACCCTGACCTTTCTGGAATTTAGAAGGACTCACCTTGAACCCACCAGGTAGGTCCTGCAAGTTGCTAGGGCCCTCAACCCTATCTATATTAAAATTGAAATCAATAAATTAGAGGATATAGGTAATATGTGAATGATTGGAGGTCAGTTGCATTTAACTGGGGGTCCCATGCCCTGCGACATGACATTTCGGTGAGGCAGCACTATGTTTGTTACAAGTATGTCCCATCACAAAATGACTGAAATAATGTTTAAAGTGATGTGAAACCCCAAACAAAAACAAAAACAAAAAAAAAAGTTGCCATCTGTTCTGAAATATCTTTTAGAATTTTAGTCAGTCTGGACAACCTGTAGGACCCACCATGAGATGCTTGATGTCCTACTGATGGTGCTAAAGGCCCCCCTCCCCCAGTGGGGCAGGGTATGAGGTGCAGTAGGGTATTATTACACTTCGGTTTGCTGTAAGGGCCATCCACAATGTGTGCAGGTTCTTGAGTCGGTCTGTTTGTATGGTAATAGTGCGAATGGTGCTGAAACACTTGTAGCAAAATTAATACTGCTGGGTAAGAACCAATACACGACAAATAATGCAATAAAATTGGAGTTGATACAAAAGAATCGCATGGTCAATACACAACATTCATGGGCTCCATGCGGGCTGCCTTAATGTAAGAATTAATGCAGGTTGGAAATAAATCATAATGATAAAGCGACCACCTCTCAAAGACCAACGAAATGGTTCTTGCAGAATGATACCTGGAATATAGACATAATATTTGGCGTTTTGTGAATACATATGGCTAACCTCCCATTCTTCTGTATATATAACATCCAGCGGGTGATCACCGGTCAGGCGACACTGTCGCTGTTCTGCCCAATTTAAACCTCTGGAGCCCATTGTATCAACACTGTGTTAAATATTTTGTGTGTTAGGTTAAAAAGTGGGTTTACTAACCGGATTTTTCCTCTGTGTCAACTTTGCATTGTATCAACAAACTTCTGTGTTAACTTTTTTCTGGTTAACTTGTCTTTGTGCTAAGGGGCCTTTAACCCACATTTTGAGCTGCCTCACTTTCATTTTCCAAAAGTGGGTCAAATCTCAGACTAACAACAGCAGCAGTCAGTGGCAGTGCATAGAATAAGGAGGGGCTTCAATTATTAAATTTGTATAATTAGTTCAGGCTTTGATCAGTTTGATAATGGGCTGCTTTGATGAAATGTAGGTGAAGCTACAAGGCAGCAACTTCATTTTTTATTTATTGTATGCACATATAGTGTACACCCATGGGGAAGTTTACTGGTAAGAGCAGTTCCATTTAACCTGTTCATGGCTGACTGGACACCTGTGTCCGTTCTTGCATAAATTTGCATAATTAATTAGCCAATTTTCTAAATGCCATATCTCCAAAAATTACTGGAGGATTTTCACAAATGAAATATCTAATATACTTAAATTTTTCCAAGGAATCTATTAAAGATGCTTATAATATGCTTTGAAAAATATTTTAAAAAATATTTTTTTAATTATATGCATAATTATGCAAATTAGGTCATGTGACCTAAAAAATAATTTTTTTCGAATGTGGAAAAATATTACCTTTTAACCCGGGTAGTGCTGAATTAATTTGGACCTAGTCATACATAAAAAAATCTCATAAAAATGGAATTGAAGCTATTCACATGCAGTAAAAAGCGTTTTTGAGAAAATTATTTTCCGCAAACAGCAAAAATAATTTTTTGGAAAAAATTTGCATAATTTGCATAAATTTGCATATCATTAAAAAAAATTTATGACAGAAATGAAATCTTGAAATGTGGCGGGCCAAAACCTAAATTTCTGTCGGACCTCCCTCTCTGTAAATACTTCCAACGGGTTTTCCCGGTCCACAAACCGTCTCTCCGTGCGAAACAGCCTTGCATGCGCTGCAGCAGCATCCAAAACCGCACTGTCAGACTCCGCCATCTTGTATTCTTGGTTTCAAAACGAGGCTTAACCAACAAAATCTGAGTTAACCCAATATTTAACCCACAAAATCACCGCGTTAACTTTTCCAGTTAATCACCATGGAAACTAACACAATTTTTCTGTGTTAAGTGTTGATACAATGCGGTTAGTCGCTAACACACATTTTAACCCACAAAATGTGTGTTAACCATTTTAGTTAACACACAAAATATTTAACACGCCGTTGATACAATGGGCTCCTGAAGAGGTAAAACAAATCTCGTCGGTTTATACCAGGCTCTGCAGTGCCAATCCCAATATTTATTTTTTTCACGACAATTTTCACATCACAATTTTTACAAGGTCTTTTCAATATATGTCCACACCCTTAATTTATTAATGGTCAGTCCTCTATAACTTGATATATAAAAATGATTTGCACACATGTATGGTGATGGGAGCATGTTATGGATAAAAAGGTGCACCTTTCTTTGGATTATGAAAATGACTTGCGGAACAAATTACCGCAAATTCATGCTTATATTGGCAGAGGTAGTATGTGATTCTATCTCGCCAAACAGACTGTTATATTAAAGCATTCACGAAATGAGTATTTTAAACACTTTGTCCTTCCATAATATTAATGTTAACTTTGTAATCAAAAGTAATTACCCATCATATTTCCCCTACATAAATTTCTGCGCCATTTGAAAGTGAATAAGTCTTCTGCTAAAATCCAAATCCATTGAACACTTGTCAACAAACTTTGTTCAACTGACCAGTGATCTTGTGCAAGCACGTACTTAGTAAAGTTTTGCTAGCAATGGAGCGCCTCTAGATTGAGACAATGGAGTGATTTGGCTTACAAAGCCATGTTTGTCCATTAATGTTTGTCCAATGGTACAGGCCTCACACCCCGACAAATCACAATAGAGATCACATGGTTGTATACATGTGGCCACCAGGTGGTCAAAAGTACAGGCAATACTTGGCACTTTCAGCAAAACACAATAACCATGGTCAGTGCATTTTAGTTGATTTCAGTGGGATAGCTTGCATGTTTCACAGTTTCGTGGCCACATATCATACCCCAAACCTCTGTAAAATTGCCTGTGACCTCTGTGGTTTCATGAATGCTTTAACCGTACAAAACAAAATAAAGAATTATCTGTGAATTAAGCCTGCATTATTTCTTGTATTTTGGGTCCTGATATGAGGCATGAAGAGGTACAGCTACATAGATGACTCTACCTCACTGAGAAGAGAACCTTGAGTGACACCTCTTCTCAAAATCATATATCAAATATCCAGTTTGTTTCCCTTTATCTAATGACACCCAAACTAACTCCTGTCTTTATATTCTATATTTCAGATGTACACAAGGCATTGGCCTATTTGTGAAATTAATCTATACATCTATTTATTTGGTAAACCTAAATATTTGCTTTAGTTGTATTTTTTTAGTTAGTAATTGGTAAAAAGCTTTCCAAAATTATTTTCACAATTCAAATCTTCTCTTCACCATTCAATAAGGTAGCATCTGTGCAACATTTTTGTAAAGAAGGAGTCCCGAGGATCAATAAAAATTTAATCAAGTCAACGGAAGCAATATAATGTGAAAAAGAAGAATCTGTCATTTAATTTTCTGTTGAGTTTCCTTTATTGTGTTAAGCGCTGTGAAGGTACTGATTGTTACAACACTGCAATAACATGTGGCCTGATCATAAAAGAATGTTGTGATCTTGTCAATGCAATAAAACTGGCAAAACATTAGAATTGTTTTAATTTGTCAAATATCACCGAGACATATTAAATATCACATTGTTTTCGATATCTGCTAGAATATAATAACTCAAATCTATATATTTATGATCTGACTTATATATTTCTACATATAAGCAACGTATGAAATAATCATTAAATATAAATGGAATCTTGTAGAATCTGCCAACGCTGCATCGGGCAGCATGCAATAAGCACTAGGAACTGCTCCTCATCCCAAGTGTTGATATCACATCAAATCATTACAGCAGGCATCAGACACAACTAGGTTGAGACTGACAAAAATCAAAGTACAACCTATGATGTTTGGATTGCCTGACTTTCATTGTTTTTAGCTCACTCTCGCATGGTAAAGATGATAAAAAAACAATGTCACAAACAAGCTAAAACAAGTTTATCGTTCAAGAAATTTATGTATTTCATTGATATCACGTCAAATTTAAGAATGAACAAAACCTGTTATAGCTATCTGCCACTGTGCAGTGATTGTAACCACATGTCGTAGCACATCGATCACAACGTTTACTGCATCGGCAACCACCTGACATTACACATAAGTAGAGATGGACCTATATTCATTTAGGGTGGAGGGGGTGGTGGTGAAAAGTGGGGGAAATATATCGGTGAGACCGCTTGGTGCAGAGAAATAGATATTGAGAATGCCAATTTTGCATTAAAAATTGAGACACGTTTGTAAAAACAATGATCAGAGGTTAGAATTTTAGGGAAAATGGAGCTTGGAGAAGTCAACTTTAAAGTGTAAAGGACAACCATGAAAATGATTTTGCCTCGCTACGCTCGGCACTGAGATATCCAGTTTTTTTGGGGCAAGTCTTAACCATGTAACTATTACTGCGAAATTCGATCATTAAGATAAAATAAGTTATTTTTTCCTTTAAAAATTTAAATTTATGTAGCTTTGCTTAAGTGCCAAACACACAATAACATACCTTAAGTGCCAGCATGGAAAATGGGGGATATATTTTATCATGGTATTAATGGCGATTTTTCCTTTATCATATTATTTGATGGCTGAATAACCTTAACCTTAACATTTTTGTCATCTTTTTACAGAATAAGCATACATGAACAATCCCTTTTTCTGCGTGAAGCTTAATGCCGAAGCATATGACAGGAACTTAAGAGAGGAGCTTATGACAGTAGCTTTTTGCAGGAGCTTATAGCAGGAAATTATTACTGGAACTTTCGACAGGAACTTATTGCATGAACTTATCGCAGGAACTTATTACAGGAACTTATTACAGGAACTTATTACATGAAATTATTACAGGAACGTATTACAGGAACTTCTCCGGCGGCTTCTTTGTTGATTGACACAGCAAATAAGGCAGATAAATCTGGGTTTGTTTGTATCATAAACATCTGATTTTTTACGTTGAAAATGTTGGGCTCCTCCACATATCAGTCAATATCATCTTGTCTGAGATGAAGTTGTTTGTGCGCCACATCTCCCTCTATTGTTCGGATCTGTCTCTTATGAATCCCTGTATTGCCATACATCTATTATCAAAAACTTCTCTATTGTGAAGATTTGTCTCGGTCTCACGCAAAATACATACAAGTACGCATGCAAAGCTTCACATGAGATATATCCTGCAAAAGTGCCCATCTCATATAATCTGGTAACCGGAGCAAGGTCGTTGAATCTGCATGCAAATCGTGTAAAATTTTACAAAATATGGCAAAAAATTTAAATCTGTTTTTTCTTATTTAGCTCAACATTGCTTCTTTTCTCGCTTTAGATCTGATTCGCTGAACAGTATCAGGTCAATGACTGTTCGCTATGAAATTAAATCACACACAATGTCATAAACTTTCTTCGTGGTTTACGCAATGTTCAGTCTACCTTCCTGTCATGTTGAGGGCTGCTTAGTATATATTACAGTGCACATCAGCATTGGATATGATTTGCCAAAGTCAAGAAAGAAAAAATAAATAACAATAGGTGTAAACAAAAACCTGCCAGTGTGTAGGAGGGTGGTTAGTTGTGCTAGATAAACATGTTTACACAATGCAGTTTCTCTTCGTCGATTCATGCCTCTTTTCATCCTGAAGAAATCTTGTATTAACTTATAACTACTGGTTTAATTGCTCAATCAGATTAAAATATGATATGTAAGAAATCGAGGAGCCCATGGGAACCTATTATTCGTGTGTGATTTATTGAATATAAATAATTCTATTTATTAAAACGTCAATGATCTCATTTAACCCATCACCGCATGGACCGAACATCAATCTCACTGCATAACCTAATGAATGTGTAATTCATAATGAATATTACATATGCAGTGAAATATTTTTGGGGCATATTGTTGTTCTGTAACTCTTGTCAAGCAAATGATTCAATTTGCTTTCATTTACAATAGTCTGATATTATATGTCAACTGATACAACTAATACTTCACTTCAACCCTATTTTTTTACTATCCGTATTAACATGTCCCATGCCAGATTTCACGGTTCTTAGGAGATGCAGAAAAAAATACACCAATAACAGAATTTTGATTGATATATTTAGATATATTTAGTTCAAAATGCTTCAAATAAAACTGGAAATTTTCTTTTCTGAATGAAGTTCTATTCTAATTTATGTGATATTTTGATATAGAGCTGATGAATACAAAAATTACCTGTTACAGCAAATGATAGTTCCTATAGAAGGAATCACATGTGGGCAACACGTTGCTAATTTACTTCAATTTATTTCAATAAAAAATGGTTGTAGATTCAATGATGTACACTTATTATCAGATTTGTATCCCAATCCAGTGTTATTTCATTCAGCTGTAACCACTGTCGCAGAAATCCAAGTAATTTGTTCAGTGTTGGCTTTATGCACTTTATAGGCAATTTGGAATCATTCATGATGATACTCTTGTATCCCTAATGCCACGAAATAGTTCCCATAGTAACAAAACACCATCAAAACAGGTATGATATCTAACTTAAAAACTTATTGGTTTCTGCCCGAAATTGTAATAAATTTGCGATTTATTACATCGGCAAAATAGGGTATTACACCCTGAAATCAACTTGATTGGTATTTGTTATTTTATAGAAAAAAAGATCAAAATGACCAAAAAAATGCATGGTAGATTCGGCACTATTTATGATAAATATGACTGTACAGGTGAGGATGGATTGCCATATCATATCAGACTATTGTAAATGATTGGCGAATACACAAGTCTTTTTTTCTCACTACATGGAGTCATCTTCATGCCATTGGTAATCCAAAGATTGTAGGTTCAATTTCTCATATTAGCTGATTCCCGTGCCTGAAGGGTTAATCCGTTCTCCTCGTCGATCTGTGACTGGTTGGGTTGTCATGTCAAAGACCTGCGACATGAAAAGTCAGTGAAGCCACACAATATCTGCGACAGGTAGGTCTCCTTGAAAGCGACTTAAACCCCAAATAAGCCATTTAAACCAAACCAAACCAAAATCGAACCACTTTTACCATAATCTTTTTCATAACCCTAATTCAATTCAAGTCAAAATAAAACCTTTGTATTTCATCTTCGGATAGAGACATGTAAAATTTATATTTGAATATGCGGATTAAATCTATGATATGTGTTTTATAATGAATGAGGAATATTAACCTCGGCAGGTTGAAAAATGGAAAATTTCGAATTTTTAATTTTACAATTTCAATAATGATGTGAGGTTGTTTTTTTTTCATGAAAAAGCGGTTTAAACATATGCCTTCGTATCTGCTATAAGGAGAAAAATAAGAAATAACATTATTAGCCAGCCACATATTACTTTTGATATGTCATGGTGACTCTAATACAGGTAGACACAAAACAAAGAACATCCTTTTTCTTGATATTTTACTCTTCATACACTATGCCTGTATTGTTCTTTCACACCATCTTGTTTATTTTTATGCTTGCCTTTGGCCTGCATATGACATAACTAATTAATGTCTCTTTCCCATTTTTTGGTGTTTGTTGGTAATGCTCTTGGAGTAATTATTACTCCAAGGAAATGAATGATTAACATAAAGATGATATCCAGAAAGGAACTTGATTCATATATTCTGAATTCATTGGCTGGTTGGAATAAGATGAATTCTTGAGGTCAAGTGTATTGGTTTGAAAGAGTAAGAATTTCTGATGTGACATCAAAAACGTAATAAGAGAGTCACTACATATAAGACTCACTACAACATTGCAGTTTGCCCTATGATATTGTAGGTTCCATTTTGACATTGCAGGTTGCATTATAACATTGCAGGTTGTCATATGATATTACAGGTTGCACTATAAGATTTCAGGTTTCAATTTGACATTACAGATTGCCCTATGATATTGCAGGTCGTTCCATTGCAGATTGCTCCATGGCATTGCAGGTAGCATTATGACATTGCAGGTTGCCATATTCCATTGCAGTTTGCCCTTGCCATTGTAGATTGCCTTATAACATTGCGTAGGTTGCACTTGACATTGCACGGTGCCCATTATGACCAGATGCCTCCTTTTTATCACCATAAGGTTCTCAATAAGTTTAAGATAAAGAAAAGCCAAACAGTGGTTTGACGTCCCTATGTGTAGTGCTTACGGCGGGTATCTGCGTTGCCGTAGCTGCTGTGTGCATGTATGGTTTGATAATTCTGCATTAACATGTAAATCATCCTTATCTATATTCAAATATCCTCATCAAGGTATTTGATTGTTGTTAAAATGTACATGAATATTTAATTTAATATTTTAGTCAAGTGGAACATATATGACGGCAGTTTGACAATTTTGCACCTATATAACATGTTCTTTGTTAGAATGCCTTTTAATCATGCTTCATCTAAATAGAGATTTAATGATCAGATTTGACTTCTCTGAGTAACTCAGAGAAGTCAAATCTGATAATGTAAAGTTTAATGATAATATCGCTCAGGATCAAAAGACATGAAACATTCTCGATATACAATTTGTTGAGGCAGTATTGCTTAGACTATTTAAAGATTTCATAGAACCAATGCGGCCACAATGTGAATTTACAGGTATTCCTTGGTTGAAAATGATAAAACGATAGTGGCCACGTTGTACATACAAGCTGTCTTCCTGGAATACACCAATGAACGTCTGTCAGGGTTAGTTTGTTAGACGGGTAGTGCCTCGTACCATGCTCGTACTCGAGTTACCTTGACCTCTTCACTTTTGGGACCTTTTGTCGATAGACAGAAATGTGAACTAAGTGAACTAAGTTACTCCAGTGTCCCATTCGACTCCTCGACCATTATTAGCATAATTGTATATAACAGGCGTTTTTACACTGAATTACTGGTTAGCTAAACAAAGTTGAATAATTTGGATTTCAACAGAAAACTTATTTGCTTTTAAAAGAAGAGGAAAAGCGTTTGTTGACAAATGAATAATTTGGATTTCTACAGAAAACTTATTTGCTTTCATATGGCACCGGATTTTATAAAAATTGGTAATCATATTTGTTTTTTTTAAAATTGGGTGTAAACATTTAAAAGAAGAGGAAAAGCGTTAGAAAGTTTGATTTCATGAAAGCTTTAAGAAACTTGAACTTTAAAATAATATTGTTTTACGACATTTGGCCCAGGAAGTAGGTTGGCGTGCCGGATTTATGAATATAAATCCCCTGTAGAAAACATGTCACTTAATAAGAGATAAAGTTAATTGTTGTCAAGAAATAAAATTAGTAGCATTCCTAATCTCTTCCTCGTGCCGGAGTCAATAAGCTGCTTATTTCACAATCTGTCATTGTGTACTTCAGTTGTCATATCAACCACCCAATTCAGCCAATCAGCATCTAATAGAAGGACGATGTAGATTCGCTCAGTTAATTTCCCACCCTTTCACCCATAGCCCCGAGTACTCAAGATGGCCGCGGCGAATAATTGGCTCTGGGAATTCCCAAGCAAAGCGAACATAACTACCTCATTGTAAATTTAGTAAAATGTCTTTTTATATCTTAAACGGTCCTTTGTTGCAATTACTGCAGTTGATGGGGAATTGGTAGTAATCATTGTTCCCATTTCTGTGTTGCAGAGATGTTGATGATGCAGAGGTGGACTCCCTTGTGACTCTGTCATCCCACACCATTGTGGCAGGGGCCACTCCGAGACCCTATAAAGGTGCACACAAGGCAAATCAAGTAATGCGCATGAAGAAGAGGACAACATCTTTATATAGGCAGGGTGGTGTAGGATTGGTAGCCTTGGGCAGTGTCACCCAGGTGGCTGTCTCTGTCGCTTACTGCTCTATGCGGCTGATTAAGCTGTGCTTGCCATAAAGCCAGGCATAAGCTAAGGCTGTCTACATTCTGCCTAACATTCACATTCAGGCGACGTCTCGTGCCATGACCTCCCCGGAAAAAGCCATGAAGCCAGTTTGTTCCTCAATTAAAGGATACAGTATTCCGTAAGCACATCATATTGAAGGAATGCTCCCGGCTGTAGATATGACCTTCTGTGACGTGGCTGCAAAAGCACATTCTGGCACGAAAACAACTAATTCGGAAATGACATGATAGCAGAGCATGTGCCGTCACTTTACAGGCAATATTTCACTTCAGATTCACATCGTCTGCTGATAGGAATATGAATATTAAGCCCAGAGGATTTAGCAATTTCTTGGAAATCAGCGCTTGTATTTATAATTGACTTCTCGTCGATATTTTGAAAGGACAACAGTTAACTCTATAACAACTCCTTATTTATAAATCATATGATTAAGGATACCGTATATTAAATACTACTCAGTAGTATACAAATGACAATAATTGGTAATAATATTTTAATAAAAAGATATAATCTATGATAGTACTATGAATGTGATGTCTGACATATTGCATTGGAGCTTTCTGCTGGATTCCTGTATGTAGGAGGTTGAGGTGTACATCTTGTTTTTTGCATTTGACATTCAACAGACAAACACTAGACGTATCTTGCGGAATACACTCTTCTGCCTCCTCAGCATTGTGCTACAATTATTGGATGTGGTTAGGGTCACGTGACCAGTGCTACAATGTGATTGGTTGTGAGAGCCGGAAGCAATGGCGCTGGCACATCGACCTGCCTGCCTAATGGACTCTACACTCCAGTCCAAAAACTGCCTCAAGATAACACTATTGTAGACAATGGAAACAGGATATTGTTAAAACGGTACTTCCTTTTATAAATCAGCTTCAGTAAGGTAATGGCAGAGCGCATTTCTCCACATAATCACATTTGAATTTCTGCACAGGAATCGTGTTTATTGTGTTTACATTTGTTACTCGTCACAAAATGCACATTCGCCTAATTTCATTTTAGAAGCAATGACACAGGGTAATCTTGTTCAGAGGAAAATAGTTCGGCCTAGAAAGAGACATTGAAGGTCCTAGTCACGAAATTGCCGTCAAATACAATGAGCAAATCAGAAGCGTGCTCCTGAGAAATCCCACAGAAAATAAGCTGTACAATATATTAAATGGGTTTTTTTCTTGATAATGATGAGCAGGGGAGAGACACCTGGGTGAGATCAGGTAACATCGTAAATTACAGCAGACAATGGGATGAACATTGCCAATAATTGAATCACCCCTGCCATATAAAACGTGTATTATTTGGGAAATGAAATCCTAGCAGACTGTGTTAGTGAATAAATGAAATTCTGGCGTGCTGGAATTACAAGCCACTGAACTGTCAGAGAGTATTCGTCACATTTGTCACTAAATCATATCGGAAAACAAGCGCAAAAATATTTTGTTGTGACTGATGTGAGCGCTGAGCTAAATGCCATTGTCGCAGGAACTCATCGCATGACATTTGTCTGTAAATCCTCGGAGAGTGTGATTTATGATAAACATTCAAATACATCATGTCTGTCTAACTGCTCCAGTATTTGTATGGTCTGGGAAATCGGAAACAGGAAACGCACTTGGATTTTCATTAACTTTTCAATGGATTTATATTGTATGTGACTGAGCTTTAGTCAATGCCTTATCCACCTCAAACAATATATTCCATAGATTATTAATAACAGATAAGGCAAAGACTCTTTCAAATCTGGATTAGCATTACTTATGGAAACAACTCTTGTGATTCAAATGCTAAACTTGCATATTTCATCTAAGAGTATCAAATATATATGTATATATAACTAACACTGTGCTTAAACGTGGGAATATTTATATAAGACATTGTTTGTGACAGTGCAATTCATAAATGTAGTAGACATTTGTTATGAGATACAATGGACCAATATCAAAAAACCAATGAATCAATGCTATGATAAATAGTGATCTCAAAGTGGATTATTAACTTTTTATATTCAAACATCAAAGGAAAATATATGAACCTGCTGGATATTAACACCTGAAGGTAGCGGAAATAGATTACCAGAAGATCCACACAGTGCGAGCCGGGTCTGCACAGCTGGGAAAACAGGGCACACTCTGCCTATTAACTATTCTATTTAAAATCTGATGATTTATTATCAGATCAAAAGGTAGGTTGGTGCAGTGTTGGTGATATATGATCAAATTGTCGTGTAGAGTGAGACAGATTGTCATGGTGGGTGTAATTGTCAGTTGTGTAAACATCGTCAGTCATTCTGGCCTTCCCAGCCCAGCGCCACTGTGAGCCGACCAGATTCCTGGTGTTTGAAAGAATCGCTTAATCAAGAGGAATATTAGGAGATAGATACAGCTTGGGGACTTATTGGAGTGATGTGATAAAAGAGTCATTTGTTAAGTAAATAGTCAAGCACGCTCCACTCAAGACTGTCAACAAATAACTTTGAACGGGTTCAAATGTGTCATACGTTTCATGTTGATGAAATTGGAAATCCTGCCGCAGGACTATACAATTCTGGTACTCGAGATGAAAATAACTGCAAATTAAGAGTGTTCATGTAGAACACAAAATAACAGTATTGACAAGATGGAGGACCCATTAAAAGATGACAAGTTGGAGAATTCCCGGGAGTGGTTTTCTGCTATCACAACTCTATTTGGCACTACAGCTCTACTAAATGGCATACTCTGCCTTATCCTGATGCGCAACAAGCGACCATTGTCTCCTATCCTATTGTTGCTCCTTAACAACCTGGGCACAAATGCCGTGGACGCCACACTGCTTTACATCTCTCAAGTGTTAGAGAGATCTCTGGAATTGGACTTCCCTTACTTAAGGTCTTCTCAACTTTTAATCAATAAAAGTTGTGACTACAAGAAAAGATGGACAATTTCTCTTCATCTTGGTTTGCCCTTCAAGCTGGCAGCTCACTGTGCTATGAATAATCTCGGCACTGTTATTTGTCTTTATGTGAATGGACTGTTTGCTGACTCGCGGGGAACGTGTCGCTACATGAGTAGGAACAGGGCCCTAGACTTTGTGGTTCTCTCCTGGCTCCTGTCCTTGTTCCTAATGTGGCACCCTATGCTCATCAGCTGCTCTGATGCCTTCTCGTTCCATTTTGTTCTATATTCTTGGACAGTTTATGCCCTCCTTGTTGTTCTGTTAGCTGTCGGCCTCAGTGGCGCCATCTGCATGCGGACGGTTTTTGTTTCTGATGAGATGTGGGCTCAGAGGGATGAAACTAAGGGTCAGGTTAGACTGCAGGTTGTCTTCATGGTGGCTCTCATTGTCCTTATGACCTTGACCTTGTTACTATCACCTTTCCTAGAACTGCTTGAGGTAAAAGGTTACGGCCATCTTGTTTCAAAAATGGTGAACAACCACGATGAAGAATGGGTTCTTTATAAACTGAAGCCTATATTGAGGAATCTGCCTTATGTGTTTTATTTAGTACAACCCATCCTGTTTATAATCGGCTTCAGGGAAATGCAGGAAAGGTTAAAAAGCTCTGGGCGGAAGGTAGGCTTTGATCTGAGACCGCGGTTCAAGAGACCGTTCTCCTGTCGGATCACGGCCGTATGACACGGGGGTGGGCCCGGGGACAGGGGATCTCAATCCCCCGGGTCCGTCGCCAGCTCCAGCTCCCCACGGGAGAGGCGCTCCTATCTTCCCAGTTCTCCGGGAGAAAGTCCCATCTATGCCTCTATCCCTCAGCCTTACACATTGTCTGTGTAGCATTTTTAAGATCTTACGCTCAATCTAATTGCAGTACTGTGTCGTACTGAAAAAGGATTATACTCAAAACCACAAAGTCTGCATCTGCATTTCATCTTTCATACTTATAAGTTTGGTATTCTTCTGACATTATTTTCATGTAATATCAGTAGCCTGGGCAATAATCTGTTTAGCTTTTATCTATCACATGTGATAGCATTGTAAGAAGTGTAATTTTAGGAGGTGGTGCATTTGTCCCTATCACTTTCCAATGAAAGACCATTAATCATTAATGAAAAAATAAATTCCAGTTTTCTCTCATGTGAGAGGCCAATCTCAATATTTATTTTACCCATCTACAAACATCTTTTAATTTTTCCTTGAAACATTTAAAGCAATAGGTTATTTTCCCCTCACGTTGGTGTTCTACTCTCATCAATAAATCACCGCACTATTTTTACCGATTTACTCTGATGATAAATGGTCGATCCCTAAACTTGGATAGTAGAATTCATCTGCGGGTATATAGAGAATAATTCAATGTAAGTAATATGAGATCCTTGATTTTAATATCCTCCACTATCCTATCATAAATGGTATACTAAGTCATCGCATCCTTGGAAACAGAGTGTTTTGAGAATGGCAAATGTATCCTAATGCAGTGGAATGTAAAGGTAGATACATTGGATTTGTGGTAACTTGTTTCAATGCAAGTGCACGTATTCCTCCTGGCTTATACGGTATGTGAAATATCAAAATGTTGAATAATTTTACATAATCAGATGCATCCATTTGGTCATAACTGAAATGAAAACATATGTGAATCAATTCAAATCAATTTAAATTTAAATAAACTAATTGGCAAGAAGTTCTATAAAATCCAGGTTCATGTATGAACCAATAATTGAATTAAATGACCCAGTTAAAAATACGAGAACTGTATTCAGGTGACGGAACATTGATTATTTTCACTACTAAAATTGTTAAGATAAAAACTTAAAATATATAATATAAATATCATTTTTGCGGAATGGTCAAGGGATCAATATTTCTGGCATGGATCTTATATGGGATGGTGTTCTCAAAAACACACACAAGCACCACAAAGACCTTATCACAATCACGCCCAAACAAATACAATTACAGGTAAACATGAAACCCCAGGTTATTGCCCAGGATTCTTTGTGTTGACATTCTAGATCTTTGGAGCATTAAACTTATCAATGTGCTTATTTCTCTAGGTATCTCTAAGCTTTTGCTGACAGTATATCATAATTACAACTGCTGGTAAAACTTGCACAAAAAATTTAAAAAAAATGAAGAGAATGATAGTGGATGAACTCTACAAATAAGATGCCTATTATCCACAAATAGTTATAAACTTGTACAATCAGAAAGTTACAGGTGCTGTTTATATATATTATCATAAAAACCAACTCTCCTATTGACCCACAGTTGCCCAGCCCCCTTTCATTCTCATCGTAGTGATGGGAGTACATAAGTATATTGGTACAGATCCATATGTATAATTATAACCCCTTCAATGGAGTACGAGGAATGGTTCGTCATAAAAGACAGGCATCTCGGTGTATGCATGTAAACTATATGGAAATTCTGTGAACGTCAATCAGTTCAAAGTACCTTTGCATACACGTTACACTGAGTCATTGTGGAACACAGTTTCTCCTAGATCTAATTGGAATTTCACAAATATCTACGGATGGAACTGTATTCAAATAGAATTATGCTGCATATATGTTGTAAGTGTGAGAGCCAGCCTTCACGTCTTGCTGGAAGCTAAATCTTCATCATCTATCATACTCACCAGTGACTTACTCAGAGTTCTTCATATATATCTTTTCGGCATGTACTCTTTTCTTACCAAACGTGAATACAGACGCTCAAGAGTTATTTATAAATTCTATAACTAAATATTATAATGTTGTCATGTTTTATTAACAAAATTTGCTGAAAGAACTACGCAGTGTACAATATTATATTCACATTACTCTCAAAATGCAAGATTTATAATTGCAAACTGTAAAATGGAGTGTTAATTACATGAGAAACTCTCTGGCCGATTTATCATTACAAATCCTTTATTATTAAAATAGTGTATTCATTGCTATAACTTTCCAGCATGGTTTTGCGGTCGAATGACAAAAAATAAAAAACAACTAGATATTGCCTAGAATCTGAATGGGGCTTTCACTGTGAAATCAGAGCTCTCATATAAGCCTACGGTAAAGCAGATGTATATTGCATGTAGTACATGCATGTAGAATGTCAATGTGAGAGTTTTGTTATCCGCCTTAGACAAGTGTAGATATATAACTGACGTGATGTTCGTGGTCCTTTACATGATCTGTGATTGCCAAATGTACACTTTCTTACGATGTTCCTTAAGGCATGTCATGTGTACTGACGTCTGATTGCCGCTTGTTTGTGTGACAAACTTCATCTAAATACATCTCGGGCCTTCATCCATTAATTGATTATAGTTCCAGATATCTGTTATATATTTTCACATCGTTCTGCATATTGTGCCTCAATATATATGAATGAATGCGTTGGTATGAAGACACATATCCTTTTATGTAATTATCTAATATAAAGTTAATGTAATAAATTGTGAACTATTATAATACTTCATATTATCGGATTTATAGGGAATTATGTTGTTACTTGTCCATGTGTGGTCAAGACGTTCTATATTGGACTGATATCAGAATGAGCAGTAATATTGTAATACAATAGTCACCACAGATGAGGGTTTATGGCCTTATTAACATGCCAGGCCTTGATGTATAGATGTCAGTGTTATTCAAATAGAAATACTATATAATACTATAAATAAGGATGTACATGTGATGTCTTGAGGGTAACGTACAATGGAACCATCGATTTAAGTCTTGGTATTCCGGAACAAGGCATGAATTATTGATCAATACCAATTCATTGTTGTCCAGCCCATTTGATATTTATTCTACTGCAAGTCTAATAATCGTATATTTATCAAAGCCAGTTATATTACAAAAACGTAAAGGAGCATGGTATATTTACGTCATAATGACTATTACTTTGACCAAAATTCAATACCTATTTTATACATTATAACGAGTAACAGGCATTTTTATTTACCAGTTATTTTGACAATACCATGGGGCGAGGTCTTGGTTATCGGACAGTCTGGTTAATATAGCATGCACGCATGAGAAATGAAACAAAGGCAATTGTTTGACCAATCATTGACCATTCAATGAGCTGAGGTGAAATCAGTTCCAATTATCTGTAAATCCAAATAAGCCACGTCACTATTATAAACAGTTTTCGTCATTAAGGACATACTATATCTTAAGGGCTATTCAACTCCAAAACAATTTATTTGCAGAAATCGGCATAAATGATAGGAAATGTAGGTGGTTTCCATCAATGTTACAACCTCTGAGCTGTAAACTTCTGTAAAAGGCTATCTGGTTCAGAGTGACCTATACCACATTTGTCGGTCGGCAACACTGTCTGCCTCTGTACATATACTCTTGTTTACAACATCATTATCATGATAATCAAAAATCAAATCTTGTAATTTTAAGAACAAATTACATTATACTGAAACAGCCATATCATTTTTGATATCCATGAGTGTCTTACAATAGATTGCATATCTCCAAATATTTAGTCATATTGCTGAAAATGATGCTGACAGCCCATGCCTGAAGCATCCCACTGTGTATGAAGCCCGCTCTCTCTCTCTTTGTGCAAGTATTGTTTCCGTTCTGAAGTTGTTTCTTTTGATGGTTGGCAGTTTCAATGGGCATATAATAAACCGCACCTGTGACTATGAAGGCTCAACACTTCACAAACATCTAGAGTTTATCACACTATTTAGTGGATAGACTTGATATCGTCTTTTCGAACTTGAAGTAAGATCCAAGATTACGTTTCAAAATTTTCAATGTACAAACATTTTGTCACTAGTTTTTTTAGGCAAATGTACTCAACATTTTAGCTTATGTTATGTAAGTTTTCCTGGTTGTAGGGTAGTATAGCATATGAAAAAAAAATATCAATTGTTTTGTCGATGATTGCTTTTTCATATACCAAAAGCACAATTTGAACGTTTTATTTGTCAGTGTCCACGAGATTTCTTGACCTGAATATATTTTACCTTCTCGAGATATAAGCTGTCCACACCGGAAGTAAGTTCCCGTGACCAGTTTGTAGTGTCTGTACAGCAAGCTTCAACAATCACTCTATTATCGCCCATTACGGTGCACTAGTCATATTCTGGGCAGTGAGAAATGCTCTAGAAGATTCTGAATATATTTCTGGGAAGTGGAAATTGTCGTTACCTGGCTACGGACCATTGGAGATTATTTGATATTTGTTCTTTTTCTCACAATAGGAGAAAAATAATTTAATGTTCAGAATGTAAAATACATTATTTATGTAAATTCTTATTTATTTTTGTACATATTTTATAAACTGAATTTGAATTAAAATATTTCTCAGTTGATTTAATGTTGATTATGTCTTGTTTCATTGGCGAGAGCGACTTTCTCTTTCAGTGAAAGAGGGATTTTTAGTCAGATTTGTTTCTGTAGTTTGAATAACATCTCAGTAGTATTACCATTATGGCACGTCACCATGTTTTCACTATTGCTAACTGCAGTTAGAAGCTATTGTCATCCATTATGAGAGCTTTAATGGTTGATGGTAGACAAAGCCGGGTGGCAGGAGGCATCCACCAGCTATCAAACAAACTGATTTATACCCAGGCTGCTCACATGATTGCCTCAGATAAATAAGAAATGATGGCTAATCTTACACTGGACAGTAATCTGCCTCACTAAACAACGGTGCCATCTCCATAGCGGTGTAATATGAACACGTATTTTCTCATCCTGGATATGGTCTTATATTGTGATATTGCTGTACTATATGCTATGTACAAGCAGTCTAATGTACCTGTTAAGACGCATTGTTATCCTACCCACACTGACAAATACATAGTGTTCTCTTCTAGTTCTGCCTTATCAGCATGTGTATAGTCTGATACCCTTATGAACATGCTGCAAAATACACAACCTAAGGTTCCTTGATGTAGAGATGTGTTGCTGACTCAGCACATCGTGCAGTGGACTTAGTATAGTAAAGTAGATACATGCTGGGTATTATTCCTGTCTAATATCAAAGATAGATATTTTATTTGTGGAACCACTATATTGTATGATATGGTATGGGTTGATCTATACTGATAACAAGTCATATGTATGTCATGTACAAAAATGTGATACATTTATATTTTACAAGTATGATGTTTTGTGATGTTTATATGAATATGAAAAAAAGAATATGGATGAACCTTTATATTTTGCAGGTTTTAAGAGCCTTAACTTAACCATATAAGAATAATTTTCTTTTCTGTATTTGGCAGAAGAGCTTTTGGTTATTTTTATAACCACAGACAATATATATATATATATATATATATATATATATATATATATATATATATATATATATATATATATATATATATATATATATATATATATATATATATATATATATATATATATATATATATATATATATATTATAAACGAGCTCCCTCAGAAATTAAAAAGGTTCATCCATGTCTGTCTTGCTACGACGATGATAATTTGTTAAATATTTGTACAAAAACATATATAAATATATATTCTGTCCATGTGCATATTGTTAGTAATTAAGAGACATGGTATTATGTAAACATATCTAATCGGTGTGTAATTCCTTTTTCAAGCTGGTTCATATGAAATGTAAGTAGAAAATAAAGATGATCATATTTTGGACTGGTAGCAATGGAAAGCATATCAGATTATACATAAAAGTCTGATCAAATAACAATTATGGTATATGTATTATTATTTTTGTACCACCTACCATAAAACCTGTAATGAACAAAAATATTGAAAAGGTTTGTCTGAGTTAAGTTGTTTATTTTGGCCCCAGGACACTTTTCCACCTTCTGTACTGTATATCATAGCCAGATAGGGAAGGCAGATAGATCATATGAGATGGACGAGAGAAGGCAGATGGACTGGATGAGTGGGATATGGACTGGAGTAAATGAGTGGGAGAAGGTCGATGTACTGGGCTAGATGGGTGGAAGAAGGTAGATATACTGGAGTAAATGGAAGGGAGAAGGTAGATGTACTGGGGTAGATAGGTGGGAAAAGACTGACGGACTGGGGTAGATGGGTGGGAGAAGGTAGATGTACTGGGGTAGATAGGTGGGAAAAGACTGATGGACTGGGGTAGATGGGTGGGAGAAGGTAGATGTATTGGGGTAGATGGGTGGGAGAAGGTGGGTGTACTGGGGTAGATTGGTGGGAGAAGGTAGATGTACTGGGGTAGATGGGTGGGAGAAGGTGGGTGTACTGGGGTAGATGGGTGGGAGAAGGTAGGTGGACTGGGGTAGATGGTGAGAGAAGGTAGATGTACTGGGGGTAGATGGGTGGGAGAAGTTAGATGGACTGGGGTAGATGGGTGGGAGAAGGTGGATGTACTGGGGTAGATGGGTGGAAAAAGACTGATGGACTGGAGTAGATGGGTGGGAGAAGGTGAATGTACTGGGGTAGACGGGTGGGAGAAAACCGATGGACTGGAATAGATGGGTGGGAGAAGACTGATGGACTGGAGTAGATGGGTGGGAGAAGGTAGATGGACTGGAGTAGATGGGTGGGGGAAGACTGATGGACTGGAGCAGATGGGTGGGAGAAGACTGATGGACTGGAGTAGATGGGTGGGAGAAGACTGATGGACTGGAGTAGATGGGTGGGAGAAGACTGATGGACTGGAGTAGATGGGTGGGAGAAGACTGATGGACTGGAGTAGATGGGTGGGAGAAGACTGATGGACTGGAGTAGATGGGTGGGAGAAGGTAGATGGACTGGAGTAGATGGGTGGGGGAAGACTGATGGACTGGAGCAGATGGGTGGGAGAAGACTGATGGACTGGAGCAGATGGGTGGGAGAAGACTGATGGACTGGAGTAGATGGGTGGGAGAAGACTGATGGACTGGAGTAGATGGGTGGGAGAAGGTAGATGGACTGGAATAGATATGTTAAGGCTGATGAGCAGGGACGAGGACGAGGAAGGATAAAGGAAAGAGAGAATTAGGCTGGGTTATAGGCTGGGAGGGAATGGTGCGGGATAGGAATAACATGGGAGGTCGGTTTGAATGGAGGACAGGGGAGGTCGGCTTGAATGGAGGACAGGGGAGGCTGGGTTTGGAAGTCTAATGGATTAGAGAAGGGCTCGTCACAGGAAAAGAAAACAGGGAAAGGTGGGTAAAGAAATCTTATGGATTAGGGAAGAAAGGGTGTCATGAATGGGTGTTGTTTCTGCCAGTATATTCGGGCCAACATATTATTGCACAAATTTGAATTTGACAAATTTTAATAATAACCCTTTTGATAAAGATAAAATATTTGTCGATCGGAACTTCTCCCCTTTGATATCATTTGAATCCAAACCCGTTGCCATACAAATCCGATGGCTAGATCAAACCCTGAAGAAAAAATAAAACCTACTGATATTAACGGGGATTAAGGGTCTTAAAATAACTGGAGACCCCCTGCCAATTGGAAATTGGAATCTCCTTGATTTCCCTCTTGAAAAGACTAAGGGAGTAGACTATTAGGACGTAAGAAAGGCAAAGGCAAAGCCGCTTATGATGCCGCTCACGAACCAGTTTACTTGCATTATATCTCACGCCTCTGGCGAAATTTGAATTGGCTAGAGTCGACATGTGATCTTATGGGATTTATAATTACATTCAATGGGCGAGGATTTATCCTACTTAGCATTTTTGTTCAGTAGTAAACTTCCCGTTTTGAATAATATAATCAATATGGCTGACCTATCATTTGGTCACAGAGCCGTTAGATCATTTAAGAGATATTTCCATCCTTTCACATCACCAACTTCCGCTTTGACTTCAATTTACCTTGAAAAAGTAGCAAAGAAAATCGATTCAATCTGTCATTATGAATATAATGTTATTTGTCACTAATCCCTTGTAGGTCAGATCCCATGTATGAATGCAACTGTTGGATAAATTGAATGTGAGCGTGCTTCATATCTGGTCGTCAACGGGAGCTGTGTCGTCACCACCATTTCATAGTGCCTCATTTATCGCAACTTATCTGTCAATTTGATCTTCATGAGACCATATTTCGTGGCTTTACAAACCGCTTTATGGTGCACTTTTCATGAGCGGGGACAGGAAGTGTGCTTTGCTGACCATAAAATGTAAATTGAAGTGGATCTCGCGAGCGGCAGCACAGATTGAGTTACGAGTTATGTTAGGCCTCCTTTTTAGAACCCATTGATAAATTGCATTCAAATGTCAATACGTAAGAAATTGCTGGGCACTAGCATCTTCTCTTCATTTTCCACAATCTTAAAGTCACATCTGCCTGAATATTAATGAAAACTTCATTAAATGCTAATATTGATTTAACAAGGCCGAAACGTGAAACCAAAGAAAGATGTTACAATAATGTGAGAGAAACACCTTAAGATCACATTTACTCTTTTTGGATACATGGCAGGGCATGGCAGACACTATAATCTACATAGTCGCGATCACGATATCTTTAAATAAAAGCAGATCATGAATGTGATGTCCAAAGATACAAAGGACATATATCTATAGAGAATGAGCGATTATTCAAAGATTATTCAAAGACACTTTTATCAAGGTAATGGTCTGTATGATATCCCTTTGCAAACGCTAATCCCCTTACGTGACACTGTAACATGCTACATCCAATTATTGTTTTTTGATGTGCTATTGTAGCTTCAACAAAGGTATATGGACCGAGGAGCCATGAATAGCATCGCTATACCGCACCAAACAGTGGAAGAGACTACTACACCAAGCAATTATAATAGCAGCCATAAGCCGGACTTTGGAAAATATCCACACTGTTCAGATAGGATTGTGTCTTACTCTGTGAGATGTATGAGGTGGTGCGGTGTGAGTTTTATCTCAGATGGATGGGCCTGGCAATGGGGCTCTCTTACACGTACACAATGCATTATTCACAATTACAGGTCTTCATTTCCCTCCATTTCCTCACGGAGAATCGAGGTGTGATTTCTGCGCCGTGTCCCACTCATATTAAATGTCCTTTGTGGGAAAATACAATTACCTATAAACACGTTATGTTATTTTGAACTCATTAAAGTCTCTCATAAATTACAGATACTTGAGAATTCATGTGAATACATGTCAGATGCTGTTATCTGAGTTTGATTTGTTGAACATAATCTAACTATTCTTATTCTATTATTATTGCACGTTCAATTATTAACTTGACAAATAATAACCCACTAAACATTTAATTTAAAATACATGTGGGAGATCCTAACATACTAATATTCTGTACCAGGCATTATTTTCTAAAGACTTATTTTTCACATATAAAGTAATGGTATGTCAGTTAGCTTCGTCACAGCAGTATAAATATGAAATCGAACCTAACATCTCATTATACCGCATACACAGCTTAATATCCACCATGGCCCGGCTTTAATATTGCTCAGTATGCACTCAGAATAATCTGACATCACTGCTTATAGCGTCTCCGATTATATGACATGCTCTATCTATGTCATCTCACTTTATACACCAGGAAACTATCCAGGTGGTTGTCTTGTTATATTGCCTATTTTATTTTGCATGGATGTTGCACTACTTACCATGTTCCAGGATGTCATAGTACTTACCATACTTTATTTTAGGATATCATATTACTTACCTTGCTTTGTCCCTACCTAGGCTTTGTTCCAAGGCTTTGTTCCAAGATAACATACTACTTACCATTCAATATTCTAAGATGTCACCCTTTGAATGCAATGCGGCAGCATCGTATCCAGACACAACCAGAATGCACATCAGGTGTTTTTATATTTGGGCATATTGCATTATTTTTTGTATAACAACGTTTAAACATTAACTCTTCTGTCTTATTACCTGTATTAAATTAATGTTTTTTTCCTCTTCTGATAGTGGTAACAGTGTAAACGAATATGGCAAGGACCTATTAGATGAGTATGGCTTCACACGATGGTTCAACTCATTAGTGGCTCTCTAACAAATTACACACACTATTTATTAGGTTGCCAGTCCATAAAATACCATCCTGCAAGGTTGACAATTAATTACATTGATATCAATACCTGTCATCATGAAAATTCACCAGGAAATATGCCAGATGACATATGAAATGATGTGAAATGAGATTAATTCGGTTTCCAGGTGCACTGTTACTCTTGTATTAAAACTATGGAGCTAATTTCTCCCCAGCTGTAATTGGAAAAACTGATCGTGTGACATATTTCTCAAATAGTGAAAGAGGAAACATTTGGTTTTATTTATAACCCTCTCTTTTTCTGTCTCTGTATAAATGCAATATGCACAAGTACAAATATGATTATATATAATTAAAAGTATAAAATGTAGCTATGCGATGACATTTTGGTGGTAACTCCTAGATTTATATCAAACATCCTGGAAGTTGTGATCGTCCAGACATTCAGGTCTCTGAGACTGTAGAGAGTGTTTGCAGTGCAAATACATAAGGGTATTATAAATACTTAGAGAGTTGGATAAAATAATAAGTTTTAACAAAATATATCTTAATATTTCTGTGGGTGTGGTGTTTGCATCTATTACAGGCTTTAAAACCTTTATATTTGGCAACATGGAGAAGACAGAATGCATTTTCCTTATAGCACTCATGAAATCAAACTTTAAAGCGCCTTTTCCTTGCATAATATAAATGTCTATACCCCCAAACTTTGTGATCAAAAATGTTAATACCTCATCATAGTATCCCAATATAATTTTTTGTGGCATTTGAAAGTAGATAATCACCCATTGAACATTTTGTCAACAGATTTTTGCCTAGCTGACCAGTAATCTAGTGCGAACACCTGTATAGGTTTACTAACAGACGGACACCTTCAGGTTTGGACACTGGAGTGATTTATCTGACAGAGGCCCGTTTATCCATTTTTTTGTATTATTGTTACAACCCTTATCGACTATAGCAATAATCACATAAAACTCAATAACTCTGGCAGATGTTTTTTGTTGAATTTATGGAGATAAGTTGAAAGTATTTTAAAGTATCATGATCTGATCGTACATTAAACCTTCCCCAAATCTCTGTTCGGAAATGCCCTTGAAAGCTTTTTTTCCTGGGATTATTCTAATTTTATACTTTTGATTGAGGGACCTTTTCAGAGGAAGCTGTCAGTTTGATTAATGTGATTGGTCAGCGGGACACCACCAGTATAGACGAAATAATATGTGTAAGATTCTACTGCATCTTCAAATCATCAATCTGCCAATGGCCTATGAAATGTTTATTTGGGATTTTCCCTTTTCATCAACGTTAAAATATTATAAATAAAAAAGATCTATATTCTAGAGTATATTATTCACCCTTTCAAACAGGAAATATATTTGGATACACAGGACATTTAGGCATTATAAAAACAAAATATGACACGAAAGTTCCACTTTCCAATGTAAAAAGAACTCTCCTTTGAATCGGGATCACATGCACACATTTCAAATTTTAAGATTCAATATGCATGGTAATCTTAATGTTCTTGACATAGAAAAAAGAATAGATTATTATAACACTTACACAATTAGGTCTCATCATGAAATAGCTGAAATACTGTTCAAAGTGGCTCTTTCGAAGAAGAAAATAATTCTTACAATTTGCATCATGTTTAGGGTTGTATAAATGTAAGGCCCTTATGGTGATTTTAATGTCGAATGTGAATGTGAATAATGTGATATAGATTGGATATATAACGAAGATTTGATGTATTTATAAATGAATAAAACGTTAAAGTAATTGAATGCATATCATCTTCAGTTGATAGGTTTATGGGGATTTTATGTATAAATGTTGATGTTTAAAGTTGGGTGTATATGGCACAATACATATACACATTAATTATGAGATTCTGATGCAATAAAAAATAAGGAATATCATACATCAGATCATGTCATGTACTTGACAGTTACTTGCATCTACTTATACTTTGAATTTGCACATCAACAAGCACATGCTGTTCCTTGGATGGTTGACAATATCATAAAGGAAAGGAAGCTCAAAAGAAGTATTTGAGGGAAAGATAAAAAAAATCAAAGTATGTTTTAACAAGGAATTGCACAATTTCCATATATACACGGATAAGCTCAGTTTTTTTAGACTTAGAATATTGCTGCTACCTTTCTACTTGAAACAAGGACAACAAATACGCCAAGCTCTAATATGCCTTCAATTGCAAATGATTTCAGCGATTGTTTACATTTGAAAAATTTATAATCTGTAAAAGGTAATGGGAACCCATTCTTGAGTCTTACGCCTTTTATACTCCAGAAGATATGAAACCTAGCAGAAAGGCACCACCCAAATAATGTGAGCTAAACCCTACTCTTGCTTGATTTCTCTATGACTTCCTCACAGAGTTGCAGCCATTCCTTACTGCGCATGAATACATCACTGGAAGATGCCACCGTATCTGCCGACATGAAAATAACCCTCATTACCCTATTGTTAAAAAAACTGACATCGGTGCTCAGAGAAAAGGATTATAGGTAATCTAGAGGTAAATCTAGGCTGAGGTTAAAGGCAGTGGCCTCCCAGCTTAGCACCCACCTTGGGTGTAACAGATTAGTTCCAACTTGCGTGTCGGTAATTCTATACCTGAACTTTGCTATTTCAATATATATTATCTATTATATCTATTATTTTCAATATCTATATCTATTATTTCAATATCTATATTAATCTAAGTAATGTAAACGTTTCACAGTTGCAACGATGTTTTTAGAGTGACATTCGGATCCCCTAATCTGTTGAAAAAACCTACCCAAATATGTAGAAATATTCAGAATTCTTATCTTCCAAAATATATTTGTTCATATGTAATTTTGAGTCCATCTCCATTTGCTCCTACATACCCACCCAATAGCCCACCCAATACCCACACTTGACACTAAACAGAACAAGTAGAACAGAATGAGAAGACTATATAACAATAACTGCATGAGTTTTTTGTATGTTTTGGGCGTTTCCGTCACTTTCAACCAACATTTTTTCAGGACGAGACCTTCTTGTAGCAGACACAGCGCTGACTCACTGAATTGTCATGACGCAGGTCCTTGCCATGCCAATCCACCCAGTCACAGATTTATAAGTACAATGGGTTAGCCCTTCAGGCACGGGTATCAGCTCAATCTTATCATGGATTCAATACCAACCTAGATTGGAATCGAATTCACGACCTTAGGGTCACCACAGAGGAATTTATGTCATTAAGCTTGGACTCTAGCCCTTGGCCTCTTGACATGGGACATGCAGAGAGTGATTGTGTGGCCTGCAAGCACACATCAGATGATAACATCAACCTGGGAGTGTGTCTAGGGGTGGAATCATGTTTGCTTTTAGGAATTTGTCACCTAATATGACAGACAGGAAGTATATGCACCGTGAGTGTAAGTTGCACGCGTATGCCTTGAATATTCCATTTTGGCTTCATGTATTATATCAATGAAGCCATTTGATTATCTGAGGTGACTTCATTCATATTGACTTTTAAAAAACACGCCCTCTGTCCTGCTCGATCTACCAACAGCAGTGGCATAATAGTTATAACAGGACTCGCATAATTGATACAACAGGAGTGGTATAATTGATACCACAGGAGTGGTATAATTGATACAACTGGACTGGTATAATTGATACAACAGGACTGGCATAATTGATACAACAGGACTGGTATAATTGATACAACAGGAGTGGCATAATTGATACTGAAGGAGTGGCATAATTGATACAACAGGACTGGCATAATTGATACAACAGGACTGGCATAATTGATACAACGGGACTGGTATAATTGATACAACAGGAGTGGCATAATTGATACAACAGGACTGGCATAATTGATACAACAGGACTGGTATAATTGATACAACAGGAGTGGCATAATCGATACAACAGGACTGGCATAGCTGAGTCAGCAGGAGTAATGATATTTTACGTCAACTGGAGTGAAATCATTGTTATATTTCTTTCTGGCCAATATCCTATATTTGATATTCAAACACCTCACCACCTGAAACAAACACCTCCAGTAACATTGTATATGGCCAAGGAAACTGCTGCTAACATACATAAATTTACATATATGCCAATTATTTTTTATATTTATTATTTCGCAAACCACCCAACCTTAAAAATTCATGAAATCATAGAGGTCACATACAATTTTACAGAGGTTTGGGGTATGCTTAAATGATATGTGGCCATGAAAGTGTGATACAATTATCTCACTAAAATCAACCAAAATACAATGACAATGATTATTGTGTTTTGATGAAAGTGCCAAGTACTGACAGTGGTCTTTTGACGACCAGGTGGCCACATGTATACAATCATGTGACCTCTATTGTAGTCTGTCAGGGTGTTAGGCCTGTACCATTGGACAAACATTAATGGACAAACAGGGCTCTGTAAGCCAAATCACTCCATTGTCCTAATTTAGGGTGCCCCACTGTTAGAAAGACTTTACTAAGCATGTGTGTGCACAAAATCACTGGTCAGCTGAAAAAAGTTTGTTGACAAAGTGTCCAATGGATGATTTGGATTTTAGTAGAAGACTCGTCCACCTTCAAATGGCACAGAAGTATATGAAGGGGAAATATGATGGATAACAAATTTAATTATACACATTTATATTATGCAAGGAAAATGTGCCTCATGAATGCTTTCAAAACCTATATAAGGAAAAAAGGGAGTTGCACCAGATCTGTGGTGACATATAACAAATATAGGACTCAAAAACAAAACTTTTGCTCCAGGATTTCTTCAGTCAAAAATAATATATATACATTAAGTGTACCTGCATGAGATCCTCACTGAATGAAACGAACATCAACTTGTGATCCTTTTATAAGACATCAATACAGACTAACCCAATTTCTTGACCTTCCACACTAATGTGCCTGCTGTCCATGACCAAATATAACCTAATTTATTTCCTTATTCTTCAAATCCATACTAAAATAAATATATATACAGCAGGTGTGGCATAATTGAATCAATATGACTAATATCATTGACTCATGTGACATCATTAAGTCAGAATCTAACATCATTGAGTCAGCGGTTAGGACATCAGAGGAAGCAATATAATGGAGCTGGCATGTGAGGCATCATTGAGTCAGCACGATGGACATCATTGAGTCAGCAGGAGGGACATTATTGACTCAGCAGGAGGGACATCATTGACTCAGTAGGAAGGACATCATTGAGTCAGCAGGTGGGACATTATGACTCAGCAGGAGGGACATTATGACTCAGCAGGAGGGACATTATGACTCAGCAGGATGGACATCATTGAGTCAGCACACCATTGCAAATCAAATTGAATCGGGATTTGTTTGACATAGTTGCAGTAATAAATCTCCAGTGCATAAAACATGGGGCCTAAGGTACAGCCAATACATAATATCCATTATTCTATTTATAAATATTATAGGCGGATAAATTCTGACAGTCGGAACGAAACAATAAATTTCATATCTTTAACAACTTACACACTTGGCCTCTACAGGGTGAAGGATAGAATAGGTGTGCTTTGTTAATCATATTTATACAATAGCTCTAGTCAGGAAAGGAACTGAACCTAAGGGATTCACATTGTCAAAACAGAGTAGAACAATACTAAAAGCACAATATCCATTATCCATAAAGAATCATTAATTTGAAATACGATGAAGCCTGTAATTTGTATTCTCCACAGATCCAATTCTCAAGAAGACCCGAAACAGCTTGCTGATAAAACATTGCGGCATTAAACCTTTGCCCTCAATCATATTTATTTGATATTTGACAGACATTGATTGTCGCTTTATATTTGGTTGTGGCACAGGTGTTCAGATGAGACTTTCTTTTTGCTTGGCAACATAATACTGCTCATGACAAACTGGTGCAGCGGCAAATTACAACTATCCCCTGAAGGACACCCACTTCACTTTAAGCCAGATCGAATGAAGAAACTTCCCATCTCCAAACCAGGATCACGTTCTGTGAAATAAAGCTTTCTAAATTGATCCAGATCTTTGAATCAGAGCCTCCGTACATTCCATCCCACCATTCCTTAGGGCAATTTGCGACATACACTTTTCGATGGTCTTGTGTTAGACATCTCGGATGACATTGGCAAGAGACATCATTAAATACAAATTAGATGCAATTTTAGCAAGGAATGGGACAGCCAGTTTAGATAGCAATAGGTTGATTTCATGTAAAATGAACACACTGCATTTTGGCATAGAATCCTATTTTGATGACGCCAACCATTGCAGCTTCTGCTTGTATGTTTTTGCACATTCAATATCCCACCGAAATACATGCATCTAATATATGTGACAACAAATATGAAGCAGTGTGTGTTCTTACTGTAATATTTGCAATTTCTTTTTCACATTTCACAGTAAAGTGAAATCTTGTTTAACGTGTTGAAGGAGACAAATCGATAACACATATATTTACAGCATTTTGTAGTGATATTTAATTTATTTTATGTCCAAATAGTTTTTGTCAAGCAAATATTATTGCTCAAGGCGTAACAGAGTAAACCTGGTGAGACATATAACAAAGGAATGGGGCGAGGAGGAAATTAGAGGGAATATCTATTGCAGATCTCATAGGTATTAAAGGTTCATGAGAAAATCAGCGAGAGCATTTATTGCAGATCTCATAGGAGTAAAGGTTCATGAGAAAATCAGCGAGAGCATTCATTGCAGATCTCATAGGGTGTAAAGGTTCATGAGAAAATCAGCGAGAGCATTTATTGCAGATCTCATAGGGAGTAAAGGTTCATGAGAAATTGGACGGAACATTTATTGCTGATCTCATAACGAGTGAACTGAGGTTCACGAGAAAATAAGAGGGATCACGAGAAAATTATAGGGGACATTTATTGTTGCAATGATTCATATCTACTGCCATTGACTCATAATTGCATTCATTGAACATGCTGTCACCACAAAATGGTATATTTTTGAACTAATTATAGATTTCATCGTGAGTGTAATATAAAATGCAATCCAAAATACTTGTTGTCTTCAATATAAGAACTTCACTTGAACTAAAATGGTATTATTCTTTATATATCTAATAGGTTCATAGGTAATTTAACTTTTTTAATAGCGAATGGCTAGTTGGTTGTGCAAATCGTCTCAATAGCATCCTAAACTCCTTCTCGTCTTTTGTCCATCCAAATATATATACATATGTATGAGTATATGTTCATAACAGTTGATTAATTTCCAGCAACTGAAGAAAAAATCTCCAGGGTGACAAGGGATTTCAGTATGAAAGTACCTCACTTGATGAAAATGATTGCCAAGGAAACAGTTTCACCAAAAGCATAATTTGGCCGCTTTGTAGGAGGATGCATTATATCTGCCTCTGCATTAAGCAGCTTCTCCCGCGAACTTATCTAACCGACGGCTGCTTACTTTGTCCGGCAAAACGTTTAAAATATAGCCTACTCACATATGTTATAACTACAAGTTTGCACCAGAACCAAAATACCAAAATATTGTAATAGTCAACTGAATAATTATTGATCCTTCAATGACAAGTTAACAAGTACATCATTATTTTAGTTTTTTCTTGATTTGTTTAGTTCTGCAGATATGTATCAACTTGGAAACTTTGTCAGCAAACGTCAGTACGTGATTGTGTTATTAACATTTCATGGTATCTGAACCGGCAGTGGGAAAGATCTGTGAATTCAAGCTGATAAAAGGTGCAATTTCTTTTACAAAAACATAAAATAAGCATCGTGAATCCTCTTGGTCAAACGAGTAGAGTTTACCTCAATAGGCTGTCAGTTGTCATTTTGTCTTTTCGCAATTGAAAATTACACAAAAACAATGAAACAGGGATTGGCCAATTTGTCTAAAAATCCAATAATAAAAAAGAAATTTAAACCAGTAATCGGCCTGTTTGCCATAACAGAACAAATAGTACATATTGTCTCATATACAACTATAGTTATGACTTACAAAATATAAAATATTACTAATGTGTCAATAATATCAGTTTGGGCCAAATACTGTTTTCGCTGCGAGACAGTTATGCTAGTAAGCGGAGACTTACACTAGCCCATATCAAAGTGTACTAGCCCAAACCAGTAATGTACATGGTTATGGCAATTCATATTTAGCACGATTAATCAAATAACAGGATATTTTTCCTAATACGGGCTAAACCGAAAGGCCCTCTTAGAATATCAACAAACAACAATCTAACCCTGGGAGATACCTCACCAGATCATTGAGGCCATTTACAACACTGAGGCCTATCAACAAAGAAATTAAGAAAGATAATTACTTTGTAACATAAAACCGACAAATGAGAAGCTCGGGGCAAGTGACTTTCCCTCGTACACCAACAGAAATTGCTTCAAACAAGAGAAGCGGGGGTAATGTTACCTAACAATGGCCCGGGCTCTCCTCGGCTAGGACAGTGAATCAAACTATACCAGCCTGGCTGTGTTAACATAACCGTGTCTTAATGCAAAAACAATGCCTGAATAAAGCCATAAACGTTAATTCGTGCAAAACTAGATATCTAATTTTAATAGATGTTTAACTTCAGATGCTGAAAAAAAAATGTAACGAAGATTTAGAAAGCGTTTGGTAATGTTCAGGTGGCAGATACAAGGATGAATGATACACAAGATGCCAAGATGTCGGTCAGAGAAGCAATAAAATTGCAAACAAAAACGGAAAGCATCTAAATTGTCATTCTGTATTCTGTCTCATATTGTTTCATAAACAAGTTTCAAATGACATAGAGACTGTATTCCTATATTTCTATTTCATTTTCTATACGACAAATTATAAGAACACAACAAAACATTGGTTTATTTTTGTTATATCGCTTATTGGATGGGAATATCAAAATATCTCAGTCATTATAATCTATATTTCAAGCCATGCATCATATGATGCCGCAGAAACAAATCTTTTGAGCACCAGTCATCAATCATTTTAGAATTAGAACTTGATATGACTACAATAAACTGAGATGTCCGGGAGGAACATCTGGAATATTTCAATGTGCTGATTTATACGCTGTGGCTTGATGCATGTACTTCAAAAAGCTTTCTTTGCATTTTGCCGCCTTTACACACCCAGCCATTTCAAGCCAGGTTTAAGGCAGGCTTTACCTCTAGTTATATGTTTTATGCATAAGGTTTTACTATTTTATCCTAGTGATGTGCCAGTGGAAGCCAGACGCCACTTGATATGTCATCCAGCCATAGGGTTGTCGTTACTAAGCATTCTAAATATGTCGGGATGTTCCGCCTTGTTGTGCTGGATGCTGTTACTACAGCCTTTCTTCAGCTGTTGTTACCAAGGCCTTCCATCGGAGGTTGTTAGCACAGCCTTTCTTCAGATGTTGTTTCCAAGGCCTTTCTTCGGAGGTTGTTACTAAGGCCTTTCTTCGGAGGTTGTTACTAAGGCCTTTCTTTGGAGGTTGTTAGTACAGACTTTCCTTGGATGTTGTTACCAAGGTCTTTCTTCGGAGGTTGTTACCAAGGCCTTTCTTTGGAGGTTGTTAGTACAGCCTTTCCTTGGATGTTGTTACCAGGGTCTTTCTTCGGAGGTTGTTACTAAGGCCTTTCTTTGGAGGTTGTTAGCACAACCTTTCTTCAGATGTTGTTACCGAGGCTTTTCTTCGGAGGTTGCTTCCCCCGCCATTCCCTGGATGTGTTTACACTTTTTCTCCAAATGCAACAGCATGGTGATCTCAAAGCTACATATGTTGTCAAGTTCCACGAAACCATTTGTCAGTGTTGAATATTTTTTTCTCAAAGACTTTCATTCACTGTTGCCTTTTTATGCTGGTCAATAACCCCTCATTAATGATCTAAGATAAATCATACGAGATATGTTTGTGCTTCACATACTCGAATTAATTATAGTTTGTATTTTTCAATTCTATCTAGTTTTACTGATCATGATTTTATAGAAGTATATGAATCAAATAGATATTAATATTTAAGGCACAAAATATTCCATATAAATAAATATCCTTCAAGAAAAATCATTTTACTTTCAATATCAGTGCGAACAATGCCCTGCTATAGAGATTAAGATTATCTGTATCTCGAGTAACATAACGCCAGTATCTGTCACAAAACACACATTGAGGGCATTTAGCCTGGCATGTTATCACAAAACAGAAGCTTCTGCTATCAAATCTTGGACTTTGCTGCATATTACACCTTTAAACCTAACTGCATTTAGGATTTGTGACAAATTATTGCCTATCTATTTACAAGAACACATTGGATAAAGCTATCAAAAATGATTTTCCCAGACGTAACAAAAAATTGAGGATGTGTTTACCCCCCTCGCCTATGTTCCAAATAAAAAACCTTCCTTTCAAAGGTATATTCTATTATGGAAAAACAGGTCATGCCACCAGCTATATTATTGCCCTGTATTCTGTATTAATCAGTGAATATAAATTGCTCTCTAATTATTATTATTATTATTATATATATATATACATCGGTGTGTGTGTGTGTGTCTGTCCTAATAGCTTAATTAATTAATTGATGACACGTCAGCATCACCACATTTGTCATCATTACTATCGCCAGTGGCTTCAAATGAAATATTTTATAAAGATACTGCTGGCAAACTCGCTCTGTTTTATGGATGCATTGTTTGTAGTTGTAAGGAAACTTATATACTATATCCTCGAAGATAAAAGCGACACCGTTGATGCACAAAGAAACCTTACTTGTGTAATATGGCCGAAATAAATGTCCCTTAAGCATGAACCTTTATCTATCATAGTATCCCTTGAAATTACTCTTATTGCCAGAGTTATCATTAATGGGTCAAAATGTGTTTGGAGATTAAATTCTAGTGTTATATGGGTGCTCCATGACAGGCATGTGTTACGTGGCATAATTTCCATATTTTCTCAATCTCTCCTTTGGGTAGATTACAAAGTTGGTTATATATATTTAATTTATGCATTTCCGTCTTGTTTTGAAACTGATGCTTTGGATTATGATATCTTGTAATTCTTGAATTCTTGAATGTTAGAATTACCTTCACACAGAAAATTTCGGAACGTCTTTCAGTGTTTTCAGAAGCCATCTCAATGTTATTAGGAAGGTCGTTCCAGAGATCTAGTGCTATGAAAGAGAAAGACCTATCGGTTTACCCAAAGGACAAGCATTAAGGTCTATTTTAATGTCATGTGAAAGTTTCATGGTTCCTGTGAGGTAAGTAGGTCTCTTGGATATTAAAGTGCTTTTCCGTTCCGAGATTTTCAAGTAGTCAGTGGGACCTTAAAATTTATCCTGGCTGTGACTGCCAGCCAGTGCAGCTCATTTAGTTTATATGAGATGTGATCGAATTTCCTGATCTCGCCAATAACCCTTGCTGCAGAGTTCTCCAGTAGGTGCAATTTCTCTATATCCACAGCCGGATGGCCCTGAAGAAGGTTGCTTTGATAGTTTAGATATGGGTTAAGGTCTCTGCTGTCTAATCATCAAGATTAGTCTAATGGCGAATACCTAACTAATGTGGTAGAAGTCAAGTCTGCCCTTTCAGTAAGTTCAGACATTAAGATCAGATTGGAGATCTGACCGCACCTGTTCTTGATCAGCCATACGGCAATGAGTGCAAGTTTGATATCTGGAAGTACAATCGATAAATAGCCAATCATAAATATAAAGTTGATGTCATATGTTGACAAGCTACATTTTGTTCATCTGGTTAAAAAATGTACGCAAACAAACTGTAAATTATTTTTTTTTAAATTGTTTGCATTTTGTGAAAGTTATGAGCATTTTGTGAAAGTTATGAACAAATCAATTATTTATGAATCCATTCAATTATTTGAAAATTGCATTCACTTGAGATATGAGAGATTGTTCATTGATTCCAACGTCTCGATTTCAAGATTTCTAATCGAAATGGCGGATGTACATGTAGAGTTGGGCTATGTTACACAGTCACGGCTGAATCATGTCCATGGGAAGTGGTCGGTTAACACAAGTTCAATTCAAGATGGTCTCAGAAGAACACAATATATAATGACAGGACACAGACCATGTGGCAGTGACAGAGACCGGTAACTCTAGCTACATCCAAGCAGGCCTACAACATCTCGCGCACGTGACCTGAATAGTCCAGGTGCGAGATGACAGAAATTCACATCGTCAGGAGGAGACTTGGATGTCTCCCAGAGCTCACAGCACCGGCTGCAGTCCGGGCTAGTTGTGATCAACATAGATGATGAGATATCTGTGCACTCATTCTAACCAGACACTAACATAAGAAATCTATGGATATCTAAGGGTCCCGATCAGTCACTGTCGGCGAATACCAAATCTCAACTAATCGTTGAGTCAATTAAGCACCGAGTTACATATGAGGAAGGTTTTGTAATATAATACATGCCTAATATATTCAATTTAATCTCCTTAATACAATTAGGATTTTACAATTTCTCAGATTGAGGCTTAAATTAAGGTATTGTGTATGCCAATCAAATATCGATTAACAAAATATTGTACGGTACAAATCATTCATGTACATTAATATTTTGTCAATGAGTATGCTTTCAGTTCATTTTGTTCGTTTTGATACATTATTCAAAGTAATATACATCAAACAAGATACATTAGTGTCCTAGTTTATGTATACATTAAAATGTACATGTACATGTCATAAACTTAATATTGCGTCATTTTTTTTAAAGATATGACCATTCCTTGTAGAATCACTTGGAATTTGACTTGGTCCAAGAAATGTTTATCTTTTTAACTTTTAACTTTTTATCTTCAATTCCCTATAATATAAAGCGCCCTCTGATTGTGGTTTTGGAATTAATATAGACTAACAAAATCTGGTATGTGTTATACATGTATGGGTACTTGGGACTTGAAAAAACACATTTTCAAGTTTTCCTCTTTAAAAGCGCAGTACTTGAATGTCAAAGAATGTTATCCATATTTTCATACGTTGTCGATAGGTTTGTCGATATCAAACCTACAAAACTCTCGTCTAGTCTAGTTGGGTTTAGTTCTGTATACTCCAGAACATAATATGGTATGGAGTACAAACATATTATTTACAAGCAATACTTGTGTTGTTGTTTTTTTAAAACAAATATTTTATAAGTATTCAGCACCAGGCTAAGTCCAGAATATATCTAGCCGACATTGTCAAGCAGGATATGCCACAATTATATCGCCGCGAGTCATTTGTGATACCGGTAATGCCTCAGTCACATTTGCGCCGATTTCAGCAAAGATGCCCGGCCGATGAGTATCTTTTACACAATCGGCCGGCAGTTCAGATTGCCGTGCGGGCACCGGGAGATCATCGGCCACAATTGGACATCTTTAAGACGTCGGGCGGGTCATCGGGAACTTTTATCTGGAACATAAAAGTTGCCGGCGTTTCCCCGATGTCTTATCAGCAAATATCATCTTAAAGTACACGGCAGGGTCCCGGCAGTGTCCCGCAGGGACATCGGCAGATTATCTTAGGGCTGCCGGTGGCATCGTGGGGTGAAAATAGGATTATTTTTATTTCATGTGTTCACATACTATCGTTAGATGATCCCACGGGCTCCCTGCGATATATCATAGACGTCTTCAGGATGTCTTTCAGACGTCTGCCAAATGAGACAGACGTCTTTAGGATGTCCTACAGACGTATGTCAATGAGACAGACGTCTTTAGGATATCTTACAGACGTCTGTGCCATTCACTCTTGCACGTGCCGTGCGGTGCCCTTTAATAATGTGACCACAGCTACGGCATCTCTCAGATTGATGCTTATAAACTCACCGGCGCCCGGCAGACAGGGAAGTCGGCCGATTGTTACTTCCCGGCCGGCGCCCGGTGCAAATGTGACTGAGGCATAAGCAAGCTGTGAAAGCACCGGGAGCTGGGCGAAAGTTGGTTGAAGATTGCATCAAAATCTCCAAACGGCTTAATGCATTGAAATCATCCATATATAAAACTGCACGAATTTCTTTTCGGCAGCGGTAAATCTATTATAGAGGTAATCATCATTCTATTAATGAACGTGGGATTACTTGGGATATTACACAGTAATAATATAAACTAAATACTTTTAACATATCAGCAGTTTCACCTATCATGCAACTTTACCAAATTCTTTGCTCCAGGTGGCAATCAGGATATGCCAACTTGGGAAGTAAACAACTTACCATCCCACATGTTTTCATCACAATTTCATTTCAAAAGCAAATAAGTTTATTCAATATGAAATATATGAATGAAATATTCCTCATGCAAGAAAATCCGGAATGACTTTGACTTTTTCAAATCTAAACATGAAATTTTAGAGGATACTGTGCACAGAACAAAATAATTTTAGTATATCAATATATAATAAAAACATGAAAATAGAACAGTTAACAAATGAAAGTCCTGGCATAATGTTAAGGTCAGACAGTGTTGTTTTTTTTGTAAACGCTTTTTATGATGTCATATTTTAATTCATTTATATAAAATTTTATATATCAATATACTTAATCATAAATAAAGCTTATATATATTATTCCCGATAATAATTTGACACTAACATTATGTATTGGGCCCAGAGGATATTATTAGCCAATTATCAACTAATTTTCAGTCAACTTTGTTTTCATAGCTAGACTCCCACATACACAATTGATTTTGCCTTCAAGCAAAACAAGAGACTGTTCTACAAACACAATATTATTCAACTTTATAATCCATATAGAAGATCTTTCACTCCAGGGAGAAAACATTATTCATTTCACAATGACGCTGTCCAAGCAGCTGCATGCAAGTGACAGCTATAATAAGCCAAAAAATCCTTAAACTTAAAGATCATCCATCCCATGGTCAGAATAATTTAAAATATTCGAATAAAACATGCCAACACGCTACCACTACCAAAAACTATTCTTTTATGTTTGGCATACATCATGTGGTTGTGGTTTTCGTTTTATGAATCATGGACGTTTGGTATGGAACCGGGTTTATTTCATACATTTGAAAATATAAAATGAAATATATACATAGATATTATTTTGTGTAAAGAGGATGGTGAGCAATCAAGGGATATGTGCATCGAAGTCACCTTGACAGAATAAAGTCTATATTTATATATTAAATACAAAAAAGATAAAATGAAATATATACCAACATGTAGATATAATGTTTAAACTTATAACAGTAGGTTTGGCAAGGTATGCTGAAACGGAATGTCACAGAAGATTATTGATATTTGAGTGTGGAGGTAAAATGGCATGCAAGAGAAGCGATGTGATCAGCTTTACATTACAGAGATCTGATGGCCCAGGAAGAATGGTGCATGGACGGTGATTACACACCTATAGTGTATAGCAGACACTTGGCCCGAGGCTGCTGACCTGTCTCACTCCCACTCTCAAACCTGGTCTCAGGAGGAAGGACAGCGATGCTGCTCTCACCAAAAACAGGTGGTATTACTGGGCACACAATGTTGCAGCAAAATTAATGATTCCTGTAGAAGCCTAATGTGGTTCTGGTGAGAATTATCTCACACTTGACACACATTACTCTCTGGTCTATCCATGTAGTGCTAACCAAAATATGTTGTATGCGCGAACTACGTACTTCACTCATGGTTTGTTAGCTTAACCCGTGTAAGTGGAACATGCTTTCAACAAACATATGAACCTGGGAAAAAACCTCACGTTCTGAATCCGTAGTTATTGCTAAGATTTGTACTTTTCATATTATAAAAAAGGACTTTTCAGCATACTGTATCTACATGTAAGGTCTCCTGGCCTATCCAAAATAGCATGGCTCGTGCAATACGTTGTTGCAGAAATCATTTTTGATATGAGCATTGACAACATTTTAATGGAAGACAAATTTATAGAAGACTATCAAACAGGTTTGTCTTTTAATATGGAGCATGATATTTAACGCCCGCCCTCTGGTGGAGTTTGTGTGCGCCAGAGCGCAGGGCCCCTGAGAAAGAAGCTTGAGTCCTGCATATTCTGGACTTTATCTTAACATACCCAAGGTTGGCCTCGAAGTTTAAAATCCACGATTAAATCTTGAAATCGTCAGTTTTAAAGCCTCCCCGTACATGTTGTAGTAACACTGACGTGTTTGAGTTATTTACAGAGGAGGACAATAACCAAATTAACTGTTACAGTAATAAATGAACGTCGTGTCACGTGGTAGAAATAACTTAACTCCATACATGCTCAAGATTGTCCCTGTTGCTCCCAAAATCGCTCAAATAAACCCCCAATATAAAGATTCCATCTTTGTTTTCTGTGTAAAGTTTTATTTGGGTTCTGACGTGTATCCAATATGAAGATTTAATCTTCAACAATAAGTACCTGCCCCAACTGGAATTCAAACCCCAAACCTATGAAAACTCTAGAAATAGTCGTAACGATTTAATTCTTTAGTACAATACTTTCCTTCCTTATCAATTTGAACAATGACTGACGGCCCGAACACTTGTAAATATCGGTAAAAAACAACAAGAGGAAGGCTGGCAGGGAACTTTTTATTATGACATCATTGACTGATTGAAGTGGATAAGTTTGACGGCGAAAGTTGTGTGGCGACGGGAGCCACAAATGAGTGGGTTTTAGTGCACATAAATAAACACAATTTGACGACATGAAAGACATGAAGAGATAGCCGAGGGAGATGTCCTCAAATTTGAAAATGTCGAATATATAGCTAAAGATGGGCCCTCAGTGCTTAAAATTAAAACGTGGGCAACAAAAATAAGAATTGCTTGAATGATAATGGTAGATATGTCAAATTGATTAACAAGAGGATCACAATTTCAACTGAAGGTTTACAAGAAGAAGGGCCTACATATACGTCTACAGTAACTGTATCTTAATTTTATTTGTATGGATTTACCACTGGTGTATATTATGTAACATTTACAGGGAGACCCTTTTCGTAATATCAACAGATATCTCAAAGAGAAGTCATGAGGAGGATATTCCAAATTATGTTTTTTCTAATTATCTCCATTACCCGCCAACTGACCTTTTTGACATAAAAACGTTTGATAACATTTGATTTTTTTTGTTCATGAAAAAAAAATCGTTAAAAGTATTTGGTCAAATATGAGGAAAATTTATTTTCTACCATACTGTGCATAAAATACATCTGTTTTAGGACATTCCGTTCAAAGTGCTGTGAAATTTTGTTTAGTTTTCTATAGTCATGCTGTAAATTACACGCATTCACAAAAAAATTCCAACTACTTATTCTACTTACATTTCATTGTGTAACATAGTAATTTCTCCTTTGTTATAACTTGGCTTAAAATGGATGACCTTTTTATGGATTACATTGCGTTATGGTAGCGCTGTAACACGCTGCCAGTAGTGCTTTTTTTACTGATGCCACATAGAAGATACGTCTTGTTTGACTTCTGTATATAATGTTAAAGGTCTCTGCAAGGCTGCTTGCTCTCACCTTGCCTAGAGAACATATACAAACCTCAAATGTGACATTTCAAAGGTGAGTGGCATATAGAGCGCTGCCATGTATTATGGACCAGTAGTATTACTCACGGAGCGGGCTTCACTACCTGTCAGAACAGGAACATTCTCAACATGACATTTGTCACCATCTTCTCATTACATTCACATATTCTTAAGTGCCCAAATGTAAAATCGTGCACATTGAGGATGACACAACGACAGCCTATAACATCTACCTATTTCTTATGAATGAGTAAAATAAAATGTGCCTTTTCCAATACACGTTAGATGATGGTTTTCAATGATAACAATCATATCATGTGGATTGTTTATACTAATTTAAAACTTTATCTAGTGCCAATCATAATTACATGGAAATATCTATAATCCGTGTCTATTGTTCTAATAACGCTAATCTTAATATCTTGGGCTATTCTCTTTGCTCCATGACAGGAATCAAAGGAATTTGAGACCATTATGTAGAACAATGGGTTGCCATGACGCCTCTTATAGCGCACTTCGTGACTGTGTTCATAATCCTGATTCACTCCAATGTTCTCCATCATCAACATAGCACCATGAACACACACAGTTAACCTTGATGTAAAATGACCTCACAGAGGTTCTCAAATGGGGAGATATAACTGAGTTGTTTATGGGACAGCTTTGTTGGATTCATCCCATTTTATGACTCCAAAGAAGAGCTTTTACTTCAAAGCCTCAACTCCATATATTTTATATTCAATTATGTACCACAAGGGAGTTACGGTTAACCTTTTACAGAGACAGAGCCCATGAGGAGATATATTTGTGCATAATAAATAACTCAATGATAGTCTACCAAAATGGATAGTATACAAAAAGAAAAAAGTTGATATTCAATATCAATTGAAATGCAGATATAACAGTTAATATTTATGACTCTTATCACAAACAAAATGTGTGTAAAGTTTATTTAATACCAGTTGTCATAGAGTAATAAAGATATGCATCTAGGTCACGGCATTGTCAGAAACGACTCCATTTATACTTCTTAAATAAGACCATCCAATACTGTACCGCATGTTGCATCATATCATACCAGTCTCTGTTTCCACTGAGAATAAACACAGACAGCGCTTGACTTATGCATTTGAGATTGCAATATATTCAAAAATACATTTTTTTTCTTCAAATTCTACGAGGAATGTATAGTAATACTGACACATGAATCTCAGGAACTGGTGTTAAATGAGGCAATGTTGATATAGCGATAATATGGGAGAAATAATGTGTGCTATAGGAGATACTTTCTGTTAGAATGTAACAGGATGTCATCGAAATCTTCACATTCATTTTATAACTTCGTATTTGACTTTTAAGATAGAACCCGGATCATACATATTTAGAGATTTTACAACATTCACTCTTAACGTGTGTCTATGTACCATATAATTTATTTTTATCTTTGATATGTATATTCAAATAAAGCAGTTCACGTTTTCCCAAAATAAGATTAAAAGTAATGTGTATATGTCATTTAAAACTCAATTACATTAATGTTGTTATCTTCTTTTGTTAACTTTACAAACCATAATCCAATTTTACTCTCTTGAGTAAATCTTTGATATGTGCGTATATGTTGCTTCATATGTCCAGTTCTGATATACATTAAAAAAATACACATTAAAAAAATATTAAACATGGAACAAACGAATGTATGGATACAAAAAACTTTTAGCAGATAGAAGTAGACAAATGAATACATTTTAACGAGATCCACAACAAAGCAAATACAACTCTTCAAAATTCTCCTTTTTGCAAACCCAAATTGATATAAAATGGAAAGGAGGGAAAAACAATATCACGGTTACATTTTAAAAAACGGGAAAAAACAATAATAAGTAAAACTAATATTGGCCTTTCACAGGTTAGAAATCTTGTATCGAAATCCATCTCATATAAATAACATATATTTGGTTGTCACGTCAAATTTACATGAATAGTATATATCTCTTTATTTCTCTACATGATCTTGGTCAATGAATTAAAAACAAAGCTACTCAACATCTAAGTAAACTGTCAGTATGAAAGCTATCTGACAAAAATATTTTGCAAAATAATATCATAATGAAACTTTGTTACAAATATCATATGTTGATATGATTTTACTTTTTAACTTTACTTTTGTGTCAACGAGCTTGCTTGGTAATATAATACACATGGTTTAGCAAGATATTCTGTCATCAATATGAGCACAATGATGAAATACTATCGCCTAAATGTCCTTTATTTTGGTCTGAAACGATACTGGACATATAACTAAAATCATCTATCATCGAGATATTATGGATGGACAAATGCAAATTGGAAGATGATATATAGAGAAAGAACATATATTCACTTTGATGTTGAACTACTCAGTGTGAACGAACAAAAAGGAAATGTTATAAAGCATACAGTTGTAAAATGCTCCTGGGAGGTTTTCCCATATTTGATCACTTGGGGCCTTTGTGCGTACAGGTCTCCAGAGGTGCAACTATTTGATAGGCATACTTTTTATGTAGCAAGGCCTTTAAGCCACAATTACGAGATAATAAAGTGGTCTCTGATCTCTTAACCATCCCAACCCGTTAGGGAATGTATTAATCTGTTGTGTTGTGTGCAGGACAAACACCAGTCAGAGAGGTACCTTTGGGGAAGCAGTTGTCTGCCATCATTTCCAAAACAGATGCTCTCATTGAAATTGCTTAGGTCCCCTCTGCGCATGCTCACATGACCTGCGTAACCTCGCGCGATCCCTCCATTTTCGTCGTTGATGCAAAGACTTTACTTTACGTCATTTCATATTTGCAGTATTTCTACATCCAGCTCACCTGCTATGTATTATTTAAAGAGGTTGAGTATATCTCTGAGCAAGAAAATACAAAAACAAGCATGTAAAAGGAATTATATGGCTTTTTAACCATTGTTTACTTTTAGACCTGAACAATGGAAGTCACATTTTATTGGTATAATGACCTTGTTTAAACAAATTCGCAAGAAACAGATAAATATCAGTCATGTATTGTCACAAGAAATCCACAAACAAAATGAATCAACAAAAAAGAAGATGTTTTAAAAAAGGCTTATCTTTTTTTAATCTTCATCATCATGAATTAAAGTTATTCTTCTTTTGTATCGTTGTATCGTATACCTGACAAAACTGCAGACAAAATGTGAAGTTTGCCCACGCCTTTTTAATTTCTACTGTGAATTTTAAGGTGAACATTCTGACATTAGGAATGGTTGATTATCTTAATGTTAATATAAACAAAATTAGGTTGAATAAAGGATCATCTTACATCATGTAAAAATGGCAACCAAGATGGTCATGTGGTTTAGGGCAATCAAGGTGATCATGTGGATTAGGGCAATCAAGGTGATCATGTGGAATAGGGCAATCAAGGTGGTCATGTGGATTAGGGCAATTAAGGTGATCATGTGGATTAGGGCAATCAAGGTGATCATTTGGATTAGGGCAATCAAGGTGATCATGTGGAATAGGGCAATCAAGGTGATCATGTGGAATAGGGCAATCAAGGTGATCATATGGATTAGGGCAATCAAGGTGATCATATGGATTAGGGCAATCAATGTGATCATATGGATTAGGGCAATCAAGGTGATCATATGGATTAGGGCAATCAAGGTGATCATGTGGAATAGGGCAATCAAGGTGATCATATGGATTAGGGCAATCAAGGTGATCATATGGTTTAGGGCAATCAAGGTGATCATATGGTTTTGGGCAATCAAGGTGATCATGTGGATTAGGGCAATCAAGGTGATCGTTTGGATTAGGGCAATCAAGGTGATCATGTGGATTAGGGCAATCAAGGTGATCATGTGGATTAGGGCAATCAAGGTGGTCATGTGGATTAGGGCAATTAAGGTGATCATGTGGAATAGGGCAATCAAGGTGATCATATGGTTTAGGGCAATCAAGGTGATCATGTGGATAAGGGCAATCAATGTGATCATGTGGAATTAGGGCAATCAAAGTGGTCATGTGGTTCAGGGCAATTAAGGTGATCATATGGATTAGGGCAATCAAGGTGATCATATGGTTTAGGGCAATCAAGATGGTCATGTGGATTAGGGCAATCAAGGTGGTCATGTGGATTAGGGCAATCAAGGTGATTATGTGGATTAGGGCAATCAAGGTGATCATGTGGTTTAGGGCATTCAAGGTGATCATGTGGAATTAGGGCAATCAAGGTGATCATGTGGTTTAGGGCAATCAAGGTGATCATGTAGTTTTGGGCATTCAAGGTGATCATGTGGAATTAGGGCAATCAAGGTGATCATGTGGTTTAGGGCATTCAAGGTGATCATGTGGAATTAGGGCAATCAAGGTGATCATGTGGTTCAGGGCAATCAAGGTGGTCATGTGGATTAGGGCAATCAAGGTGATCATGTGGAATTAGGGCAATCAAGGTGATCATGTGGTTCAGGGCAATCAAGGTGATCATGTAGTTTTGGGCATTCAAGGTGATCATGTGGAATTAGGGCAATCAAGGTGATCATGTGGTTTAGGGCATTCAAGGTGATCATGTGGAATTAGGGCAATCAAGGTGATCATGTGGTTCAGGGCAATCAAGGTGGTCATGTGGATTAGGGCAATCAATGTGATCACGTGGAATAGGGCAATCAAGATGGTCATGTGGTTTAGGGCAATCAAGGTGATCATGTGGAATTAGGGCAATCAAAGTGGTCATGTGGATTACGGCAATCAAGGTGGTCATGTGGATTAGGGCAATCAAGGTGATCATGTGGAATTAGGGCAATCAAGGTGATCATGTGGTTCAGGGCAATCAAGGTGGTCATGTGGATTAGGGCAATCAATGTGATCACGTGGAATAGGGCAATCAAGATGGTCATGTGGTTTAGGGCAATCAAGGTGATCACGTGGAATAGGGCAATCAAGATGGTCATGTGGATTAGGGCATTCAAGGTGATCATGTGGATAAGGGCAATCAAGGTGATCATGTGGATTAGGGCAATCAAGGTGATCATGTGGAATAGGGCAATCAAGGTGATCAAATGGTTCAGGGCAATCAAGGTGGTCATGTGGTTCAGGGCAATGAAGGTGGTCATGTGGATTAGAGCAATGAAGGTGGTCATGTGGTTCAGGGCAATCAAGGTGATCATGTGGATTAGGGCAATCAAGGTGATCATGTGGTTTAGAGCAATCAAGGTGGTCATGTGGATTAGGGCAATCAAGGTGGTCATGTGGATTAGGGCAATCAAGGTGATCATGTGAATTTGGGCAATCAAGGTGATCATGTGGATTAGGGCAATTAAGGTGATCATGTGGTTTAGAGCAATCAAGGTGATCATGTGGATTAGGGCAATCAAGGTGGTCATGTGGATTAGGGCAATCAAGGTGATCATGTGAATTAGGGCAATCAAGGTGATCATGTGGATTAGGGCAATCAAGGTGATCATGTGGATTAGAGCAATGAAGATGATCATGTGGATGAAGACAAGGGTTTAACAGTGGGTGAATGCATTCTTTATATCTGAGATTTCACATTACAAAGCATGAAATCTACAAATTTGCAAATTTGTTGAAACCATAGAGATTTATGGTACTAAAGTTATTGAAGAATGTGGCTTGTATGGCTCTCAGAAATCCTTTTTCTGTATATTGCAATAATTATAAAGAAATTATAGGAATGTGTGATAATCATGTAAAGGTGCCATTATTACCGAATGTAGAGATGGTTTGAATCTAGAGTTAAGCAGTAATGTTGTGGTTTTGTATGAGAAAATTGAGATGAGGGACGGGAGAAAGGATTTGGTATTTAACTAAAGAAGGTATTTTATACACCATTGATGATATATATATACTTTTGTGTTTTAGCTCTTTTAAACACACCATATTTGCTTTTTAACTATGATTGAATCTCTGTACACTGTAAATGCTATGTTATTTCATGTGAGAATAAAATCCTTTATAATATAACATAAAATGTAATTTACATTGTATGATAGCCTTAACACAACTGACCAATGCATATCCATATTAAAACTCATATATACCCAATGTTTCTGTAAATAAAGGGTCACAGGTATAGGTATAAGCCTTAAAGTGTGCAACCTGCTGCTGGTTTTTTACAAAGCAATATTCTACAAAGCAACATTTTACAGATAGTCACAACTAAGGTATATTTGTGCCAAAACATTCTGCAGAAAAGTTATGATCCATTGTGTTATTTTAAATGTAACCATGTGAAGTGTTATTCAACAAAGTGAGTCTCAATATATATATTATTGCCAAAACAAGTACCATCATGTGTACTTACTTCCCTTAAGGGAAATCAAGCACATTCTCCGCATTCGGCCATCTTGATTTCTGTTATGAGTGAACTCATTGAGTACATATCAATACATTAACTCCCTATGAAACTCACATCATACCGGTCTACTTTCCATATGACTTCTCCAAAAAATATGCACCACTCTAATATCTGACTTTCTTTGGCTTATTACAAATTTCTGTTTTATGAGTTTAAGTAAAATATATAAAATGTGTCTAGACACTATATAACACACCTTAGCATGTAAAGAATTACATGCTAACCTTACATACATACCTACAGAGAATCAACTAGATAATGGCTAGATTTAAATGATAGATAAGTTATAGATATCTGTTTCTTTTGATCTATTTGCATTACTATTGATATCATCTTTGGCAAACATATATTTGGAAACTTTTAGTCTATAAATTTAACTTGCTGTGTGAAATTACTGAATATTCCTTTATAAAATAACTTGATAAAGTTATAAAGATGTTGACTGTTTGTGTGATTTACCAGTGAGAAGGTCAAATCATACTCTTCAACATGGCTCAGTGGCTAAGACATCTGTCTCTCATGCTAAAGGTCTGGGGTTCAATTCCTTGTGGGGACATTTTTTTTCATGCTGAAACTGAAATCTTTATTTTGAAGTTTTTTTAGCAATATGCACATTGGAACATACAGAATTGAAAATTTTTGTCTTGTTTTGATGGAAATTATAAAAATAATGACTTCATACAATAACCAAAGGTGAAATCTTCATGTTGGGATCTTTTAGTCAGAACATATAAAATATGTTTTTTTCTTTCTTTTTTTTTGCAAAAGGAGAAAAAAAATAAAAATGAAAAATAAAATAAAATGTCTTTATACAGAAAATAAAGATGGCATCTAAATATTTTGGTTAAGCTTGAGCAATGACACATTAGCAAAGAAATGGAACATAGTGTGGCAGCATGTGGCTTAAGCATGTGGCTCATTGGTTAAGATGTCTGTCTTCAAAGGCTACAGGACAATATCCCCCTGGACATTCCCCCCCCCCCCCCCCCCGGACATTACCCCCCCCCCCCCCGGACAATACCCCCGGACATCACACACCCCCCAGATAATACACCCCCAGAAAATACTTTGTGGCTGAAACAATATTGAATAAAATATGAATTTAGTGACATTTATATTAATTTATATATGTAATTGATTTTGAAATACATTGGATATTTTTATTTTTTGTCATGTGATGCATCTAAACCAATCAGAAGCTAGCAGATAAAGGAAGACTATCATGTGACTGGTGTCAGCCAATGAGAGAGTAGCATTGAACTGCTCCAAATCATGTGACCAATTAGCATGCGTAGGAACCAATTAGGATCAAGGTGTGAACTGCTCCATCCTATAGCTTACCCATCCTATAGGTGTGATATCTACCATGTGGGGAGTATATCTCACATAGTGTGGAGCAGATCTGAATGGTGCCCAGCAATTCCATGCAAACTATTGTCTTAGGTGTGAATTTTCATCATTAATTGTGCTCACAGAAAAAAAAGTTCACTCTCGTCAAATTGAGTCAATCTCAGGATGTCCCTATTAAAAGACACCTGAAAGTGGCAGATGTCATATCCACCATAGAATTCACCAAGTCAGTCAGAGGTGCTAATAAGTCTAGGGTTCGGATCCTGGTTGGGAAAAGTATTATTTTCATGCTGAAGGGTTCTGTTTGAGTGACATGTACTTCAGAAAACATAAATTGATTTGTCTATTGCATATGAAGAAGGATATATATTAATAGAAATGACTTGATACAAAGATGAAATCTTTATATTGGAGTTCTTATAAAGCAATTAGCATATCAGAAGAATATAATAATTATTATTATTATATTTTTTTGCAAACATAGAAAGATTGAGTAATAATGACTTATTACAGTAAAAAATCTTCATATCGGGGTAATATTTGGGCAATATGCATGTGAGAGCATATAGCATTGAATGTTTCTTGACAGCATAGAAATTATAAAAAATAGTAATTTTATACAGAAAACAAATATGAAATCTGAAAAATAGAACATGGATCCAATCTCAAGATTTTATGATAGACTTTAAAATTTGAGTCAGTTGATCATGAGGACAACCTTAAACATCTTTGAACATATCCAGTGCAATGCAATAGTTCCAAATGTTTCAGCACTAGCATGTGTCTCATGGGTCTGATGATATGCTTTGACCTTTTCTCATGGCAAGATTGCTCACTCAACATTTTGATACAATAAACATGTACTGTACCTATCCAAGATGTTTTAACAATTCATCAACCCTTAAAACATACCTGCAAACAATGCTCATTATTAAATACATTCAATCAGATTGATATATAATTTATCCCAAAACAATATTCAAGATCTTCAAAATGTGGAGTTGTCAATATTTGATTATATCAGTCAGGATGGAAATTAACAGGTCACATGCCACCTGTATGTGCATTTTCCTGTTTTCCAGTGAGATCAGGCAGTGTGCAAAGATCAACTCTTGGAAATGGTGTCAATATCTCCAAAATAGTTCTCAATTTTCATAGTTGTTTAAATATGTTTAACAATATAGAATTATACTTTATTTGTCGATTTGTCACATCGTCACACGTTTATGATAACTATGATACAACCAACCAGGAAACCAATATTTTGATTAGTACTGGCACGAACATTGTACATATCGTGCTGTCGATCTAGTGCCATAGATATTTAAAATAGTGATCTTTTCTCATATAATACCACGAGGGCATTTTCCTTGTAATATATCCAGAATTATGTTCACATACGAAGGGAGTGTCTATACTAAAGGGATGAGATGTCGTATATAGAGCTTTACAAAACCCTGGGCATCCACCATGATGGATGAGCGTGTACTTACATCCCACATCCTTGTGTTAATATGTCCTCTTGTTATAAATTAGAACTCATATTGGGCTATTTCAGTGTAAAGGTCAATTGGATTTTGTGCTGTTGTGATAAGGTGAAGGTTGTTACCTGGGCTCCTGAGACCTTTTTATGGTCATGTGATCTGGCCATAGCAGCTTTATTACAATGGGCAAACTTGTTGCTATGACAACCTAATGCATCAAAAGAGATGGTTTCTGTCTATATTATACCTATTGTTATAATATAGATATGAATCGCATTAAAAGTGTTCTTTTTTGTGTAAAGGAAGAGAAAATGATAGCCCTTTGTTACACTTGAACAAGGACATATCTCGATTTCGGTTCCTTCGAAAATCAATAGAGGAGAACATTATTCAGATAAACTCCCTCGGAGAAAAAGAAACAAAAAAAAGATTTCAAAGTGAGAGAATCTTAGCCTATATATGTATATGTCGACGCAGTGAAGCTGACTACGAAAACTGTCGTACAGAACATTACAAATATTATAAAATATCATGGCAGCAGAAATCCTTAGCAGTATTATAGAAATCAAAATATATTGCTGTAACCTATATATATATATATATATATATATATATATATATATATATATATATATATATATATATATATATATATATATATATATATATATATATCATTCATCAATTTTCATAAAACGTACATGCACTTTAAAATGATGCTTGAGCGACATCTATATGTAATTATTTATCAAACACCAGGTGAGGCTGATCACTTTTCATTTCTTTTTAGAAAGAAGTGATCATTTTCATTCTTAGTACCTCAAAGGTGTAAATATTAGTGTATCTATATTTTGATAATTCCGTAAATATTTTCCAATCATGCAAGCCACAAACATATTATATCTAAATCATTAATCTTTATCTGAAAATGAATGATGGGACTTTAGGAATGAATCTGTGTAAGGTAATTCCATAGATTCTCAAATAGGAACTAATTATTGATACAGTACGTAATTCATAATTGTTAAAAGATATTAAAAAAAATCGCCATAATTTTAATCATTTTCTAATTCAATATTTGAAAAGAATTTACCGTAGAAGTGTAATCACGACCTTGATTGTCCATTGCCTGCAAACGACCCAAGAAACGAGCTGACATTTGTTGTGCACCACTTGTGTATGAGAAAGTATTAGAATTGAAGTTGATTGATGCAATTACTGCAGGCCAAGGGTCGTAGCCCAGTTGGTAACAGCGCCAGCTTATAAGAACCAGTTCCTCTGTGGTGATCCGAAGGTTGTGGGTTCGATCCCCGGCCATGCCGAAATTAAACTCGTGATACAATTTGCCATATGAGCTGAGGCCCGTGCCAAAAGGGTTTACCCGTTGTCCTTGTAAAACTGTGACCGGGTGGGTTGTCATGGACCTGCGATAGGACAATTCAGTGAGGCAGCATTATATCTGCTACAAGTTGGTCTCACCACGAAATGACTGAAATAATGTTGAAAGTGATATAAAACAAACAAACAAACAAATTGATCAATCGCAATTAAGATCATTCATGCATGACGTGTTATTATTGCCTTTCGAAGACGCCAGTAAAAGATAGTCTTTGGAATGAAACAGTATGGGAAATAAAAGTATGGAATGGGCACAACGGCGAATGAATTCCCAATATTGTGACCAGGCCTGTATTCTCTTAAGGACATAACACATAATGCAACATTGAGATAATGACCTTGATCACTTATTTTTAAATAATCATTATGTAATACAGAGGTTTTTTTTATACTTTTGCATAGCTCGCTATTTTATGGAAAAGTAATTGAAAAAGAATTTAATCTCAAACGACGAAATTACTCATCGCTTTTTAACAACGTAAAAATGAATATGATATTCACATGACGTCATGTTTTGTTCCACATGAGAATAAATATACCTGACTTTAAAAAAATGACGAGGGGAGAGCGCCGAAAGCATTCGCGTCTATATTGTTTCTGTAAAAATCACATCTGATAGCTGCAGCCAAGCTGTGAAAGCACCGTAACCAAGATGGCATCATCCTGTCAATAACACATATCTTATAACACATTGTAGTGCTTTACCAAATTTGTTTTAAAAAATATTTACGCATTATGTAGTGTTTGCAAATCAAGACAATATTGTGTTTAATTTGACACACATCAAGTTAGACAGTGTATTTACCCATTTACAGCCTGTGAAGATACAGCAGGAACTCTCTTAATTCTGAAGATAAAGACAAAAAAGATATTGAACGTAATCAGCATTTATGTTCACTTACCCTATGTAAGTGTGACGAAATATCTTGCCGTAAGAGCCTGAGTTGTCAGGATATTTCATCTCCTTATTGCGTAAAGTGATTAGTTAAGATTACCATCTCATGAAGCAGGTGTTACTGGGCCATAAATCATTACAGACTTAGTTATTATGAGAATCTACCACATGCCCATGAAGGCCACGCGCCATGCAACAGTTGTTGTGATCGAAAGCTTATTAGCACCAGTTCCTTTGTCATGATCCAAAGGTCATGGGTTTGATTCCCGCCTGCTGTCAGCATTTACTTCATGTTACAATTTCCGCTACAAATAGGTCTCGTCATGAAATTTTGAAAGTGACATAAACCACAAACAAACAATTTTAGGATAAACACATGGTTTTAAAATTTATAAAGCAATGATATTATTAAGTTTTATTTTGCAGAGCAGTGTTTTTTCAGTAACATCTCAATAATAGTAATGCTACAATAATGTAACATTAACAATTATACATTTAATTTGTCATCAAACATCATCAATATAATATTTGATATTTGTTGGCCCGAACATTGATATGGATATTACAAGATACCGTCTGTAGTGCCCAGAATCAAAGCGCCTTCATTCTTGGCAAAACACGGGGCCTCTGAAAATATCTTTGTCGACTTTGTCGATTACGCAAAACCAATAAATAAAATTGTTTTAGTAATGATTGTTTTGTTTTTCTCTTGCCAAGTTTTATGCGATCTGCATGTAAAAATCAATTCATGAAGAAGTGCGATTCCAAGACATATTGATTTACATTCTTGTTTTTTGCTTTGTCAATTCCTCTTTCTTGAAAAATACAATTGAGATAAATTGATCAACAGATTCAATGTAATATTTTAAAGAATAAAACACAACAATAGGAGCTACAGACTATTCCAAGTGTGTCAGACTATTCCAAGTGTATAAAGTCTTCTTTAAATGAGGAGATACTACATCTGTGACGTATTTCCAGATTCAATTACGTTGATCCCAGTTTCTCTACATGTATTGTGGTTATTAGATGTGCTGTTTTGATTTGATTTCCTTGATCTGCCAAATAAAGCGACCAATTCTTGTCTAAATCTAGATCCACTCACACAATATAATACAAAATTTATTCCATTATTAATGGATGAGAGAAAACTAAATACAGTCCAGTAAAGATTCATTATAGCCCAGAAATATGGATCTGAGTTGTCCTCGTAAAAGGGTTCAACAATAAAATACACTGAAATGGGAGCAGTTAGAATAAGAAAGGTGCAAGACACAGCCAGGAGAGTATAGGTCATAGAGGACGAGTGAGAAGAGCTTATCCCAAATTTCTGCTTCCTCATGATGGCGGTCTTTGTTAGTTTGAAAATAATACTCAAATTAAGAATGAATATGACACAAAATGGTAAAATACTCCCATATACAAGGAGCAACCACCTGTAGATATATATACAATAATTGCCCTGACCATCACAGGAGCAATATGTGTATGTGCCGTTCCATATTGTTATGTGATTCACGATAAAAGGTGTTTGTACATTGAAACCCAGATTAAAAACAAAAATACACAGCACCGACCAGAATGTTTTGTTTCTAGTCCATACTGATTTAGCCTTGTGAGGAAAATAGACAACAAATGTTCTCTCTGAAGATATCAGCACAAGTAACCATGATGCAAAATGACTTGTAAGGTACGTAAAAAATGGATGAAGTTTGCACATCAAAACGGAGCTGAGACGAATGTCATAGAAATAAGTATACGACAACCAGTTGCGAGGAAGCGCTCCAAATATTAGAGCCAGGGTGTCTGCTACAGACAGGAACCGGAAATAAACACTTATTGCCGACTGACGCATTGAGTCACGTGACATTACAATTCCTGATAAAATATTACCGATGATCCCAAATATGAAAATAAAAGGAGAAACATAAATCCATAGACTGTATACAATGTCTTCTTCAAGGGAACCTTCAAAAGACGAATCTAAAATGTTTAATCCAGGCGTCATTTTTTCCCCGTCTGTGGTTACTACATGAATATAAAGTAGTGATTTGATGTTGTTGGTGGTAGAATTTCCTCCTGACATCGTTTACCTTTATATATAAATCATATTATTGACAAATGAGCTATAATTTATATCTTTGGTTACAAATATTGCAATAAGATCTCAATTAATGTATTGGTCTGAGAACCTGTACACGCTAGCACTGTGTACATGGCATGCCAGCAATGGCAACAGGCCGGCAATAGGCAATAACTTAAATGTTATCACGTGCTGTAGTGACGAGTGTTTGGCAGACAAGTAGGCGACACACTCTCGCTTATATCATGGTAACATCCAATATGACACGATATATAGCAGAATTTATCAATGATTAAAAAGAAATTGTGTTTATCATAATTTCTTCTTGAATCCATGCAGAACAAAAAGATCAACAAATAAAGCGTGCATTTCATTCACAGAGTAACCCTTTGAAGGTATAAAAGTATTGGCCTTGTTATGCAGGCCAAAAAATATAATTTGGGTTGCGGACCAATCAGACAATGGAGAAAAGAAATGTATTAGAAATATTAATGTTAATTCTTAGAGTTAGCGACCTGATAAAGTCAGATAAAATATAGCGATTTATACAACTACAAATTTATTTGTCAAATTTCTAGTTTCGTTGCAAAAAAAAAAGAAAAAAATAGAAAAAAAAAGAAAAGAAAAAAATTGCAAACTTGTTCATTCTCCCATTCTTGAACATCAATATTTGTTTTTTATATCACTTATTCTAGAAGTTGGCTCAATGGTTTTGCATTTTTGCAAGAAAATTGTCATCCAATATACATGGTATATTGTGAACAGTTTTTTTTGTTGCAGCAAGTATAACAATTTTTCTCAGCTTAAAAAGTATCATGAAGCATTACATTTCAAATGTAAAAGAAGAATTCAACATAGATTCGTTTTGATATGCCGCATTGCATTTCCAAGATGCACTGCCTTTATATTTTGGAAAATAACACTATTACGTCAGGACCGAAGAAAGTTAAGAGCCATTTGTCGGCCAACATATGCCACCATCATTTTCACGCTTACACAGTCTGCATGTCTACCTCTATCATATGGTTGCCAGTAACAAAATAGGTGATAATGCATTCGCTGCTATACCCTATTAAACTTTTTAATATCACACGCTGGTGGCATACCAAAGACTCTCCTCTCAAAATATGGTGTTTTCCATTAGGGAATAACGTTTCATACAGAGATACATGGACGTCGGCCATTAATCTGTATTGATAGTGTCTTGTAAATGTAATACAAGATCATTTCCTTATTAATTTTCATCATTTTGCAGTAATAGTGCAGTAATAGCAGTGACTACATTCATGTATAGGTAAAACATAAATTGTGGTTGACTGATGTTGTCATATTGCCAACTCTTCAATGGTATGGATTCAGAAAACATTGAATATCTCGAAGAACATTCTTTTAGATGCTGATCTCTCGATACTCTGAGAAGACATGACAAGAGCTAAATAGTTTTTTTTTAAATACCTATAAATCATTACTAGAATGTTGCATGACTTTTTATCAAAGACTGTGGTTTATGATGTGGTTTATATGATAATGCAAATGATAAGAGCAGGGCACTAAGTCCTTGTGACAGGATTGTTTGTGTAATCTGATATAGGCTATAATCATGGGTCCTTTTTCTTTAGTACCTACCTTTAATGACTGAAAAAATAAACAAAATTTGAAATAATTTAGGCATAAAAAGAATATGCGCTAACAAAATCATTTTGCGATTTGCGAGTACTAGTATTACATAATTACTGTTCGATGTACGTCCGTAAAGTTGGCAGGATATTCTATTTTCTATATTGAATATTCTACCAAATTCGTGAAGTTTGTAGGATATTCTATATTTGATATTCTCGATGAGAATAAGATAATATTAGAGATCTTTATTTCATATTCAGAAAGTTACTAATGCCGGCTCTGATTTTTTTTTCTAAAGTGTATTTTATTAATATCTACCTCCATGAATTTTTTTAGGTTTTCCCATCCAGCGCCGATAGGTATAAAAAATAATAAAAACCCATATTCAATATTTATCTATTCTCCGAATAAATGAAAATTGAACAGACTAATTCACATTAAATTTAAGAAAAAACTATCCTTAATTCAAAAACATAAAAAAATAGATCTATAAAATTAGATTCTTTTAATTTCTACATTGTGTGTCCCCAACCTACTTGGCGATTATGTAAACCACAAAAAACTTTGGGGTCACCATGCCCTGTCACCAATTTGAATTATTAAACTTTTTTGATTACCTGGAGAAAACGAAGGTTGAAACCCCATACCAAGGTTCTGGAAAAATCTAAATGTGTATTTGGTTCTTACTTTGCAGCAGTTCTTTCATTTACGAGTGTCGGATGTATTTAGTCTTTTATGAATATCTTACCTGTGTAACTGTCTTACTTGTGTATAGGTATCTCTTACTTTTTGTGGTGTCTCTTACTTAACCATGTTAACTGGGTCTTTGTTATGCAGCTGTTTCTCCTGAGTAAACTTTGGTCAGTTCTATCTCACTTGTCTCGCTGTCACTCACTCATGTTTAGCCATCGCGATCTTTCATTTGTGCATCTGTCTCTCAGTTTATGTTGACTCACTCATGTAATGTTTAGTCAGTTCTTGATGTATGCTTTTCTTATGCTACTCGTAATGACTTGTGTTTCTGTCTCTCAATATCCTATGGTGATTTAGTCTTGCCAGGCAGCTTCATTATCAAGAGGCACGGAGTGGAAAGGTAAGGGACAGCAACAGAAAAAAAATAAAAGACGACTATTAGATATTTAGGATTTGCCAAAATTTACTCAAGAGAGATAGCTACAGGACTGAGAGACAGCTACAAGTTAGAGACACCCAAACCAGCAGGAGACACATATATTCACATTAAAGAAGTGAGACAGTTGCACAAATGAGAATACATAAAGCACTGACTAAAAGTGACACAGGTAAGAGAGAGTTAAAGACAAATTCATAAGTCAGAAATAGCTGCACAAGTGAGAGAGAACTACACACGTGAGAAAGAGTTGGACAATTGAGACACATGGCTCTAAATATTGGTAAGATATCTGTTTCCCATGTATAAGGTCCTATGTTCGCGATCGAATCCCAGTTGGTTTAAAGATCATACTGAAGATGAAATCTTCTTATCGGGGTTTTAAAAATGTTTTTTTTTTCAATGCTATGGGATTGTTACAAATGTATGCAGCATTTCTGACTTGACCTGTTAAACCTTCCTAAATACATGTATCTTGTCTGGTGCTGCCCTCACTTGTTAGACTAATGACAACCATAACTGCCACCTGGAGCTAGGTTTAATTCTTCGAATTGCCTTTATTTTTTTTCTCATTGTCTGCTCCATTTTACCTTTTCTCCTAGTGTATAGCAGATAAAATTTTAATAATAGATGTGTAGGGAAACGTTCATTTAGTTTATACCCGTATTCAAGTTTCTATCTTTCGTTTACAAATCTTATTCAGTTTTTACATCATCTGCATGTTGTTTGTTCATAATCTTGTGTTTTTTTTCTAATAATAAAATACCATTCTAATATTATTGACTAGTGTGTTTTATGCTCTCGATGTTACAGGTAAAGCTTTACTCCCCTTTGATTCGGAGATGAGGGCAAGGAACTTTGCTTCACGGAATCAAACGGTGCAGCTCAAGGCCTTGAGTGTGCCCTCGCATAAGGGGTGTAGCCAACTTTACAGATCAAACAAAAAGTAAACAGAGTTTTTGGAACAAGTGTGTTGTAAAAGATTTAAACAACTTATTGACAGGTCAGTTTTAAAAGAACATGCTTTGCTTTGCCACATGATGTATCGCATTTTCTTTGTTAGAGAGTTTCACACCAGCACTGGCACGTAGTTTAAGAGAAACGGCATTTGGTCCTCCTTGTTCTCTTCTGGCTGGGCTGGTCGGAGCAATATGACCCGACGTAGCCTCCAGAGCTCTGCTCGCGCAAGTCGGGGTTCCACAACTAACTGGCACGGCTGTGCACACGTACTGTGCATGTGCGTGTAGTCGTGTGAAGGCCAAAATAAGTTAATGAGATATGTTTGTGCCAAATTGTGGTGATAATAACATTTACATGTATACCTACATGTACTTGTACGAATTACCATCACCACTTTTTCATTAATTCCAACAGAAAATGAAGAGGTCGGTGGAGACAGAATCTGTCAGTGAATCCCTGGGAGGCAAGAAGCAGAGGGGAGACGAAAAGACAGGAGGGGTTTGCCCAGAGAATGAAGAATCCAGAGAAGCCCAATCCTTCATAGATAACTTCATAAAGTAAGCCAATTACAATATTTCTTAAGATTCCATACATATTTTGTTTGTCCATGGTTAGAGTTTAGTGTCCTTTGTTCTGACAGAAACGTTTTGTATTCATTTGCCTGGCTGGAGATGATTTGATAATGAATTCCTCTTGTCAGATCAGAGACATTTAACACAGAGATTGGAAACAAGCTGAAGTTGTGCATTATCACTCAGGCGAACCGATCTCGTGGCGGCGCCACTGTCGCCATGGTAAATACTGATGTAGACCTATAACATGGATCTGGATCCGGATTCACGGACTCGCGGACTTGTATAAATATGTCTTTTCTGCAAGATATTATTACGAGAACTACTTACATTTCACATATCTTGGAGTTGGAGTTGGAAGGGGAGTATGGAGGGGGGAAAGGTGGGGGAGGAAGGAATAAAGCAAATATTGGTGAGCCCCTTTGGCTTTGGTGGGCAATAAAAATTGGTGGGCAAACACCAACATTGCAGATGCAAAGGACTTAATTAATTTCACATCAATGAAAAAAAAATTAAATGTTTTTTTTTCTCACTGTTTTGGTTTTGTGATTTTTATACATATGATCTGAATAGTTCTCAATTTTGGGACAATGTATGCCGGGAATGGTGCAAATTGATGCAACAAAGACTAAGTTGTGACAAACTTGATGTAATGAATGTCAGACTTTTATTCATCTCATCATTGACATTGTATTGTATATTAAGATCATCGACAAAAAACAAACTTGATGTATTAATTAATAATTTGACTATTAGAATACAGTCAAAGATAATTTTATTAATGCTGTCATGTTATCTTACAGGTTTAGTAGAGGGCGGCAGAATGCAGGGACAAGAAGGACATTTTTTCCAATATATAACAATCTTCAGCTGGAAAAAGTGGAATATTATAATCCAGTTTTGGCACAACAGCTTTACCCAAAGACATTTTATGTTTCCAGCACTATCAGGACCATAGAAAGAGAGGATTTGATGAGGGAATATGAACACAATGCAAAAAAAGTAATTGAATTTGTGCTTGAAGAAGATTTACCTAGAATGTCTTGTGAAAAAGATGTGAAAATGGACTTGAAAGATGAGACAAATGTTGAGCTTCGAGTGCTGCAGGGTTCTGATCAGGAAGTGCGAACACAGAAACCAGAGCTGACACGAGAACAAATTAACACACTGAAAGATTATGGAAGACTCTACAGGGTAATTATCAAACTGTAATATATTAACATAATCTGAAAAAAAATGTCATGAACAAAACTCAAGGTCAGACAGTTCTGAGGTTTTCCTTAAATTGAAGAGAGAAGAGATGAGGAGTGTTAAGTACCTTAGGTCTTGGTTTATCTGATCTTCCAAAAAGTAACCCGGTTATTCCTTGTTATTCTTTTGATTTTTTTGTTTTGTTTTTGTTTTTGTTTTTTGGGCTCAGCCAAGGGGAAGTGAACATTAACATGAAAAAGTGAAACTCAAAATATGTGCTTCTTTTAAATTGTACCTTATAAACTAAAAACTGTAGTTTCTGAAACTGTTTTATTTTTTTCTCTACCCTTATTGGTTGCGAAATAATCACAATTTGTTTAAGACCCTATTTTGTTGGTTCATTTTGCTGTCTGTCGTCGTTTTTCTATCAATTTAGAAAATATGGTGTATTTTATTAGAAATCACATGCAAAGTAGTGGAAATGGGACTTTAATAAAGTTGAGATGCTATGTTATCATGATTTAAAGTCAAATTCTTGGCACACAAGTCTTAACATGTTTTGGGGGAAAAACTTTAAAATATGAATTTGTCCCTCCGTTACATGTCCCTCCGTTACAAAAAATATTGAAATTTTTACCTCATACTATAATGCATATCACAAGGAATGTGAAACTTTCTGGAAGTAAGGTGCTTATAGTGAAGTATCATAACCTTCTGTATGCTTTATGAAACTCATTTAATTTTTGGTTGATTTTATATGAAGAAAACCTGTCCCTCCGTTACTAGTAACGGAGGGACAAATGTTCAGGTTCATGCAAGTTGTTATTATTTCAGTTATTTGCCAGAAATTTTTATTTCTTAAAGTGGTTTATGTCAAGTGGAAATGGACACAAACAATTTATTTGGTTAAACATGTATTGGTTGGCTAATATGTGGTCTGTCACCTGAGAGACAATAGACACTTCATGTTTATACTCATGCATCAATCAACATGGTCAGTGATACATAATTCTATTTCCCTGTCTTCATACTCATGTATAAAAAACACTGGTTTTCAATACTGTCTGAGTTTATGGTAAAAAAAAATCATATTTGTTTGCATTGGTACTTTAGTCAGAGGAAGAAAGCCACCAGCTGACCTGCACTGGGTACACAAGCTGTCCCATCAGAGACAACACAATTGCTGTTTGATAGGTGTGATTCCTTGTGACACTATGTAACCGTTTGATCTTGTCAAAGTTTCTAATTTACCTGACAAATCCATTCTTAGGGATAATGCAGTGTTCCTGGCTTACAGTTAGGATAACACAAGGCTAAGAACATGATGATGTAATGAAATGAGTTGTGTGTGTCATCCTTATAATGACCAAAATGACCATGGTCAAGTGCATGTGCATTTCATTTGATAGCTATATATTCCCTCCTCTTATCTAAAACCTGAACATAGCTGCCAATCTTAATCTTATTCAGCTACTTTCTGCTGTCATTATACCTCATGTCCGTCATATCTTTCTGTTAATATTTTCACTCAGGCCTGGACATTAGCATAACCTTTAAAGCTTGGCGTCCATTTTAAGTCTTAGTCTTCAAAAACGTAAAGAGTATGCATTTCTAAGCATTGTTAAACTCATATTTTCTCCAACTTGAAGATAATTTTCACTTGTGGATAATTTAGATTCATAAAATGTCTAAATTCTGTCTAATGTGGCAGTTCAGTACCACAGTCACCTTTGTCACATGGTTATTTTGACCATAATCCATCCTTAGTACCCAGTTGTCATTTGTGGTGTGTATTTGGTCTTTGTTACTTATGTTATTTCATTCAATTTATTCTGTAAATTTATTCTGTCAAGTGCATAAAGATTTAGCACCTAAATAGTACATGTACAGTTTGCTACAGAAGTTACTTGTTGACAAGATTACAGCTGAACATTTGTGTCCCTCCGTTACTATTTTCTGTTGTCCCTCCGTTACGACAATATTTCTTTAATAAATAAAAGTGTTAAGGTTATAAACTTGATATTTTGGTATTTACTACTAAGGTATGTGTAGATGATATATGATATAGTGATTTTTAAGAATATTCATAAGAACTTTATGTTAAGCCCATTTTGCTACATGACTCCAAAGCTGCTGTTCAAAAGTGTCCCTCCGTTACAGAAAACATATATTGATACCATACATAAACTGTTACAGTATGATCCTCAATACTTTGGCATATTGTAATGTTCAGTGGGCTTTGTCAAAAACAATAATTAAGTATTTCTAATAATTTTGTATTTCTGGAATAAATGCATTTATGTTATGCTGTTCAGTGATGCTGTCCCTCCGTTACCGCTTGGCCGAGCCCTTTTGTTTTTTTGCACAATGTAGTATGCTTGCCTGCTAGCAAATGAAGATCTTTGAATTGGTTAAGTTAATGTCAATGGGTGTGGTGTGGGATATTTAGTAAACATATAATATGTACAAGTGGGATGCACCTTAAGAATAGTCATGCAACATCATATTGTATTGACATGTAGGATAATAAAGATTAGCATTATTCAGCTCAGCTAGACATGGAGAAATGAAGCAAAATAAATTCATGAGCCTTTTCTAGAAATTATTCTTTTTTTGCAAATTTGTGGGATGAGATATACATATTTCAATGTGTTTGTACAGCATAATGTGATTTATGATCACCAAATTCCCTCTTATTGTCTGTATTTCAGTTTGTCTGTGATGGTCTCACCTCCTCTGATTTAGCAGATGAAAATCAATTGAAGAAATCTGTCAGAAAGTTGGTTATTTCAAATCTGGTAAGTAGCTGTTTTAGTTTAGGTAAATATATCACTTTGTCAATCCTTGGAGTAAAATGAATGGAGTTGTGAGGCCATAAGATCAAAAGTGCAATGTGCATTACCGCCAAACCATTGTGTCTTATGACGCCATATGAGCCGAAAACTTTAAGAATCTGATGTTATTCAACTTTGTGACAATTTTGATCCATCATAGACAGTAATTAGACCAAAACCTATCATGAGTGAAATGTTCTACTTTCTCCTCTGATTATAGAGATATACATTTTAATTCTCTATTCCAAGTGTAGACAATGCTACAACGTTTTAGAAATGTCCATGTCAGGGATTTCCACACCACCCGCCCAACCTGCAAAGAGCTCAATACAATACATTTATTTACCTGAAATATCACACAATTCAGACAACTAGCACAACTAGCACAGGCCTATACAATATTGTATCATTTTTTTTTAATTGGGAAAACATCTTTCTTTTGATATTATTTTCAAATCTGCCAATATATGCGTCCATTCCATTCACATTACATTTGCCCAGCAAGGTGGTTTAACTTTTTTACCCACAGAATTTTGATATTCAAACAAAAAAGCTTGTTGCTTTTGTGAAAAGCAACTCAATCTTTCTATGCACCCATTATATGAAACTTTGACCACATAAACATGCAAGATTTTTCATCATACATTCATTCTCTTTCCTTAAATTACAATTTTATGGTGTTATGTAACTTGTCAGTTCCTTCATTAGGATGTTGTCGATTTACCATTCAACTTTAACATTTTCATCTCTAAATTGAAACTTGTGGTCAATCTTTGCCATATCTTTGTCATGTAAAAATTTTGAAAATCTATTGTCAAAGAAGAAATGTTTTTACACTGAATGTAGCTTTTATTCTATTTACATTGTGAAGAAATGCCTGAATGTTATTAAAGCAAAATACTCTTTGGTTTTGCCGAGTAAACTTATAGATGTAGGTGTTTTCCATTAGCGATATTTTTTAGATATTTTTTGCACAAATATAGCCAAATTACTGCCTAATGTATTAGTAAAAGAGTGAGTGATTACTTCTTATGTGGAGTTTTTCTTTGGTTACAGACTAAAAAGGGAGAGTTATTTCTGACTGAAGAGCACCAATACTTCATATACAGAACGTGGCTCTCTAAGGTGCAACACAAGGGCAACGACCGGACAAAAGAATATGCCTTAATGCTGTGTGACTTGGCTAAGAAGATAGCTCAGATGGGTACAAATTGCCACCTTCCATTTTTGGAGACTGTGTCAATATTTCCACAATTATTAGAATGTGTGTTCAGAAAAAGGATACCCCCAAATGTTCCTATTGACAGTCAAATTATAAGATCTGAGAAGCATCCACAGAAAAGGAGTGATAAAAGACACAAAATCTCAATGGACACCAAATATCAGGCAGAGGATAACTGCAGTGAAAATATCAGCATTATTGCATCGAGTCACTCTGAGGGGAGAGGGAGCATTAGTTTAGGATCCGAGGACGCTGATAGTCTCCCAAAGACTCCAGGTGAAAATGAGTGGATGGATGTGATGTCAGATGTATGTGTGCTTGAGAGGGAAGGAATACTCAACAGCATAAGCAAGGTGATATTTATGGTAGAGTGCCCAGGTCAGGAAGGGGGAAAGAGAAGTGATGTAGACCCGCTGGTCCGGGCTAGAGAACAGGCTGTAGCAGGATTATGGCTCTACTCGAGAATGTCTGTCATCCTCATACAAACGTCGTCCTACTATGTGATATCTGCAAAGAGAGATGATGAATGTCAGGAAATATATATGAGGGAAACGGGTGACATTGTAATCAGGCAAGGTAAATCTGAGGAAGCATTCCACAACTTGGTGCTGGCTATGGTCACCCTGATCAAACGAGGCAACTCCATTGCAGAAATCCAGTGGTCTACTTGAAAATGTGAAAATTCACTGACTCTTGCAATGAAAAAAATAAAGAAGACTATTTAGTGAAAAAGAAAATGACATTTGGTTTAATATTGTCATGATGTGAAGTTGCACATGGCCATTGATCATTTTGGATGAAAGGAATGGTGGTATGAAAGCCATGTTGCCATATCAAGTTGCAGTCAGATGATAATAAGAAAGTGTTCATACAACATCTTATTGAGGCCAGATGCATTTGCTATTTGGTTTTTTTTTTAAATATTCAAAAGATACTTAAATATTTGACAGATTTCCTTAATTTGTATTGTTTCAGAAAACATATTCTTGAAAATTGTGAAAGATTTAATGAACAAACTAGACTATAGATTATGCTATATGCACAGATATTTTTGGTGAGTTTTAAGGACTTAAATTTCCTTTAACAAAGTTAAATACCATGGTTGAATCCATGTTCCTGCCTCTTTGCTCACTATTCTACAGCAGGTGGCAGTGGTACCGATATATTAATACAGCATTGCTGGAAAAACATGTCTACATGTGATATTCATACAGAGTGATAATTGAGTATATATACACAGTGATAGAAAACTTGTTTTTCTAATATATTTGCTCTTCACCTTAGCTGTTTCTGGATCAAAGAATTTATTTTCTTATTCCTTTCAGTGAAATGTCAAAACTGTGAACTTCTCTCTTCCTTTTGGTCATCAACAAAGGAATAAATTTTGTTTTCTGAAATTGTTACCAGCAAGGTTAGCCCAAGAAAATTTTATATGATTAAATGTCAAACTTTGATTTTGTGCTAACTTTTTATTCAATTAAATGTTTCTTAAATGTTTATTGAAAATAAATGTTTATGATAGAAAACTAAAATGGAATCTTTGAATGTTTTGCCTCCATATTAAACAAATATTTTCAACATACTTGGATGGAGAAATTCCCTTAATTAGGAAACAACTTACAATAGGTTACAATAGGTCATCTTCCCTATGAAAAGCTAAGAAATCTTGTATCTTATTTTTACAGAGGATAGTAATTAGATGGACAGACAAAATGGTTCAGAATTCCAGTCCCACTCTTGCAGCATATATAAGAGTCTGTGGTACTCAGTTGTTGATATATATATATATATATGCTTGGAATGACAATGTTACGGTAAGGTGTTACTTTAGCTGACCGCGTGAAGACCGAAAAAAACGAGTGTATGTCTTCATAAGATGTATCTATTTCTCATACAACATTTATTAGAACTCAATTTTTATTATTGTCTGGCATATCTAAGTTGGAAACTTATTTTCAATAACTTAAATAAATTTTGAATTCATCCTTTTTTCAAAGCCATTTTTCCCTTTCATACAGACTTTCATACAACTATATTTTAATCATTTATTCTCAAATTCTTCTTTTTTCAGAGCAAGATTTGTGTTTCATACGCTATTTCATACAACATCTCGATTTTTTCAAAGCCATTTTTCCCTTTCATACAGTCTTTCATACAACTATATTTTAATCATTTATTCTCAAATTCTTCTTTTTTCAGAGCAAGATTTGTGTTTCATACATTATTTCATGCAACATCTTGATTTTTTCAAAGCCATTTTTCTCTTTCATACAGACTTTCATACAACTATATTTTAATCATTTATTCTCAAATTCTTCTTTTTTCAGAGCAAGATTTGTGTTTCATATGCTATTTCATACAACATCGTGATTTTTTCAAAGCCATTTTTCCCTTTCATACAGACTTTCATACAACTATATTTTAATCATTTATTCTCAAATTCTTCTTCTTTCAGAGCAAGATTTGTGTTTCATACGCTATTTCATACAACATCTTGATTTTTTCAAAGCCATTTTTCCCTTTCATACAGTCTTTCATACAACTATACTTTAATCATTTATTCTCAAATTCTTCTTTTTTCAGAGCAAGATTTGTGTTTCATACGCTATTTCATACAACATCTTGATTTTTTCAAAGCCATTTTTCCCTTTCATACAACTATACTTTAATCATTTATTCTCAAATTCTTCTTTTTTCAGAACAAGATTTGTGTTTCATACGCTATTTCATACAACATCTTGATTTTTTCAAAGCCATTTTTCCCTTTCATACAGTCTTTCATACAACTATATTTTAATCATTTATTCTCAAATTCATCTTTAAGAAATTCGAGAAGTTTGAAGAAATTCGAGAAGTTTGAAGAAATTCGAGAAGTTTGAAGAAATTCGAGAAGTTTGAAGAAATTTTGAGAGGTTTGAAGAAATTCGAGAAGTTTGAAGAAATTCGAGAAGTTTGAAGAAATTCGAGAATTTCTTCAAAATTGCCAAATTTCTTAAAAATTGCCAAATTTTTTTTAAATTGTCAAATTTCTTCAAAATTGTCAAATTTCTTCAAAATTATCAAACAGGGAGAGGGTCACATAGTGTTGTGGGAGGGACATTTCTATAATAAGGGAGAGGGTCACAGAGTGGTGAGGGAGGGATAGTCCAGTAATAAGGGAGAGGGTCACATTGTGGTGAGGGACAAACAGTTCAGTGATGAGGGAGAGGGCTACATTGTGGTGAGTGACAGTTCAATAATAAGAGAGAGGGCAACATTAGAGAAGTTTGAAGAAATTTGACAATAGCCCACTTGCCCATTACTAGGAGAATCCTGTGATACGTCACTACCCTGCTGCTGAAGTGAGGCACTTGACCTAGTTGCTCTACTCCCTGACCTCCATGCTTGGGATAAGCCACAAACCATGCTGTCCTGTGTATAGGCAGAGCTCACTAAACATAATCTGATTCTGGTTCTGTTTCTTGCAAACTTTCATACATACTGTCTATTTCAACTTGTTTAGTGTTTTTAAGAGAAAATATATTTGATGTTGACATTTGAATTAAAAAGAATCCAGAATTTGGGCAGGAAGATTGGCTACTCTTTGCAAGTGTCTGTCTGTACTGGTGATCCACACACTGATGCTCCCTAGCCCTTGAGTCATAATGGTTTGTACTACAACTTGCTGCGAGTGGTTTTAGGTACTTTTGATCTTTTAAAATTTCATTTGTTTCAGTGGCTTCGTTTGTACCTTTTGTGTCTTGGTAATAACCCATTGTGAAAGTTTTGAAGTGCAGGAAACTGGTTAGGCAGTTTGTGCATTTGTTTCCGTGAAAACTCCTCTATTGCAAATAAAATTGCAGCAACATATGATTACACGTTCCTAACCCATATACACCCAGTCTGTAACCAAATGACAGATAATAAAAATTGAGTATATTGAAGTGTAATAAAATGACATTGATACTGCTGCATGCTGATACTGCAGATAAACTATTTGTCATTATGAAGTATAGTGAGATTTGATGGACCCCTGTTCTCAAGGCATCATCTTCCATAGGTGTATATATCTAAAATGGAGCTATTCATGTGAATATAAAATTCTGATTATGCAAAGAAACACATACCCTGCTGGGCATGAGCATGTCCCAAGCTGAATGTCTCCAGTGACTTTGTCCATCTCAATGCACACTTCATACAGTTTGTGTCTCATTGAAGCCAACACTTTGCATTGAAGAAGACAGCTATCATCCTTTAATCCAATATCAAGCTTTCTTATGTGACCTTCCTTAAAGAATTCATAGCCTTTCAAAGTTTTATATTCCGTCGCACAAGGTACTTGTATATTTGGCCAAAATTGACTGTTTGTAATTGTCTTAGATCCTTGCCAAACTATGGGCAAGTGAGTTAAAGTTTCTTTTGGTCCAATTCTCGGTGTCAGTTCCACTATCATTTTAATTTACAATGCACTGTGGTTCAACCTCAAGGTTATCCCTTGCCTCAGCTGCAAGTATTCTGACAGCCAAATCATGTTTGTTCCCACTGACAGGAAGATTTGATTCCTGACATTTTGCTTTCAAAGCCTCCTTTATATTTCCACTTTTGAGGTGATTTATCCGAGCTTCCATAATTGTTACTGTAATGATTTGAATATATGTTCTATGCAGACTGATGAATTCTAACAGAGGGGAACATGTGCATAGGGGAACATGTGCATGGACACTACAGTCCTGGACAAAGGGTTGTGCAAGGTGGCCAGTTGTAACCATAGTAACCAATATATATCTTATCTGAAAAGGGCCAGTTACCAATTAGGGTACTGATATGCCTTGGTTAACAATGTCTACTTAGAGTATCATGTCACAGACTGTGTATCTGGGAATAAACCATGTTTATAATAAAGACTTGTTGGTATCACAGCATGCACCAGGCTGAAAGTGACACACCCCCTTCCCAGCATAGAGCAATTAGGTCACAGCCTCAGTTCTAGCAACATATCATATGACGTAGGTATGGTCACCCCAGGGTTTCCCTGGTATTGAGCAAGGGGTTTATTGGGAAGAAATGTGACAATTGGGAAGAAATGTGACAATCGGGAAGAAATTTGAAGAAATTTGAGAAATCTGAGAAATTTTGAAGAAATTTGAGAAATTTTGAAGAAATTTGAGAAATTTTGAAGAAATTTGAGAAATTTTGAAGAAATTTGAGAAATTTTGAAGAAATTTGAGAAATTTTGAAGAAATTTGAGAAATTTGGAAAAAATTTGAGAAATTTTGAAGAAATTTGAGAAATTTTGAAGAAATTTGAGAAATTTTGAAGAAATTTGAGAAATTTTGAAGAAATTTGAGAAATTTTGAAGAAATTTGAGAAATTTTGAAGAAATTTGAGAAATTTTGAAGAACTTTTGAAGAACTTTTGAAGAAATTGACGAAATTTGAGATATTTTGAAGAAATTGATCAAATTTCTTCAAATTTATCAAATTTCTTCAAATTTATCAAATTTCTTCAAATTTATCAAATTTCTTCAAATTTATCAAATTTCTTCAAAAGTTCTTCAAATTTCTTCAAATTCTACAATTAACCTCTTTGTTTTGCACTGGTGATTACATTCTTTTGAATTAAGGAGAACTGTCTATTGATTTCACGATTTCACGATTTTAAGATCAATATATTAGTTTCAAGATGAGTTTGAAATGTTGCTTTGTGTTTCCATGGTTATTTCTTCAAACTTCTCAAATTTCTTCAAACTTCTCATCCCCGGCCATGCCGAGATTGAAATCATGATACAATTTCACACATGATTTGAGGCCCATGCCTTAAGGGTTAACCTGTTGTCCTTGTAAATATGTGACAGGGTGGGTTGTCATGTCAAGGACCTGCGACATGACAACTCAGTGAGGCAGCACTATACCTGCTACAAGTAGGTTTCATCACGAAATGACTGAAATAACTTTGAAAGTGATGTAAAACCCCAAACAAACAAACAAACAAATCGAACTTCTTCAAACTTCTCGAATTTCTTCAAACTTCTCGAACTTCTTCAAACCTCTCAAAATTTCTTCAAACTTCTCGAATTTCTTAAAATTTCCAGAATTTCTTAAAATTTCGTAAAATTTCTCGAATTTCTTAAAATTCTCGAATTTCTTAAAATTCTCGAATTTCTCAAAATTCTCGAATTTCTTAAAATTTCTCGAATTTCTTAAAATTTCTCGAATTTCTTAAAATTTCTCGAATTTCTTAAAATTTCTCGAATTTCTTAAAATTTCTCGAATTTCTTAAAATTTCTCGAATTTCTAAAAATTTCTTGAATTTCTTAAAATTTCTTCAAACTTCTCGAATTTCTTAAAATTTCCAGAATTTCTTAAAATTTCTTAAACTTTCTTGAATTTCTTAAAATTTCTTGAATTTCTTAAAATTTCTCAAATTCCTTAAAATTTCTCAAATTCCTTAAAATTTCTCAAATTTCTTAAAATTTCTCAAATTTCTTAAAATTTCTCAAATTTCTTAAAATTTCTCAAATTTCTTAAAATTTCTCAAATTTCTTAAAATTTTTAAAATTTCGTAAAATTCTTAGAATTTCTCAAATTTCTTAAAATTTCTCAAATTTCTTAAAATTTCTCAAATTTCTTATAATTTCTCAAATTTTTTAAAATTTCTCAAATTAATTCAAATTTCTCAAATCTAGTACTAAAAACAGACATTGTTTGGTTGCAGCACTATACAAATGATTAAAGTATAGTTGTATGAAAGACTGTATGAAAGGGAAAAATGGCTTTGAAAAAATCAAGATGTATGAAATAGCGTATGAAACACAAATCTTGCTCTGAAAAAAGAAGAATTTGAGAATAAATGATTAAAATATAGTTGTATGAAAGTCTGTATGAAAGGGGAAAATAGCTTTGAAAAAATCAGAAATGTAAAGACATTTGAAGTGTTCATTGTTCATGTGATCAAAGAATCTAGATTCAGGTTCTTTGGTGTGATAGACTTCTGAGAAACTGCACACGCGTATGAGAATGTCAGGAGTACACACACACCCGTTTTTTTCGGTCTTATGTCCTGACTCAAATGTGACGATGGGCTACAATGTCAACAACCAGCAACTCATAAGATCAATACCTCATAAGATCTTATGGGGTATTGATAAGATGTGACAGTTCATCGTTCAAACAGTACAAAGTAACATCTGACGGCAGGGCATGACCACCCAGGACCATAAGGTAAATTGAATTAAACCCCAGAAAAGTATCAAAGCCCACATAGAAATAACCTTACACTTTTTCCATGCAAAACCTTGAGAACCAGTTAACCGGAGACCTCCGTGCTCGGCGAGTCTTCCTCCGTGCTCAGTGGGCTGTCACGGAGGAGAAAATTTCTGCTCGGCCGAGGAAAGTTGCATCAATTGGCCGCTTGTGGTTCAATTTATCTTTTATGTATTGATTACCGATGTTTATCACACCACTTGACTTTGCACATGAAAGTGTCTGACAGCAACTTGGTGTGAATATGTTCGAGAGTGCAGACGCACTTAAAAGGCTTTGAAAATAAAACTGCAGCTCTGTTGTCATCTGCAGCTCTGTTGTCGTGTGAGGAACGTTCATGTTATGTCAGATTATTTTAAATGGACGGTCTTAAGCCCTAATTCCACTGACTTTCAAAACGTTTAAAGTGTTTATTTGTTTTCACGGCACGAGTGATGTTATCAGTGTCAAACTCGGACAGGATTTACTGATCACGCTGATTGTGAATTTCCTGGTAAGACTACCGCCAGATGTCACTACCAGAACTCAGAAATATTTATTGGCAAAATTTCTACGATGAAATGTCTAGCTCAATATCTAAGAATAACACACACAAACATAAAATCATATTTAAACACACAATAACACAAAAACATTTGGACAATTTCTGCTACAATTTAAGTTTAAACCTGCCTCCTTTTGACAGTTTTAAGATTCATCCCTGGTGGACAATTTGGATTTCACTCTGGTGTTACCTGGTGGTAAACTTTGACTAGATTATTATGAGTTTTGATGTTGATTGCTTTTGGCTTTTGCTTAGAAAATGATTAGTTAATCCATTTTATCCCCCAAGGATGATCATGGCAATGTTTGGCACTCTATAATAAGTACCCTTTATATTTATGGCAATATTGGCAACATGTAAGACAAAGTGGAAATATAAAAATAAAGATATTTGTCAGGGGAGATTCTCCCTTTGACTTGTTTAAATAAGTTTTAAGACTAGGAACTTCTGTATTATATACATTCAGAGATATCTACATTTCTCTGATACATTGCATCACTTTTTTGTGACTTTTTCTTTTCACAAAACATTTGAATTATTAACGTGACACATGCATGTATACATATCAAAATATACAATAGTGAGCATGATGACCTGTGCTCAATAGTTTTAATGTGAGTTAGAGAGAGCCTCTTACTTTAATCACCTGGTTGAGGTAGTGGCTCAAATTTGAATAGGCTTCATAGGCTTTGCAAGATAAAATAAATATAAATGCTTGGTCATCTGACAATTTGGGAAAACCAGGGAATGTTTCTTCTAGTTTATCTACCATTTCTTTGCGAGCTTTATTATATACTACATCTCAAAGCAGTTTCAATGAACTTGACCACCAAGCCCTCTATAGTGGACTTCGTATGCGATGGACTAAACTTCCAGGGTGACATCTGGCGGTTGGATTGTCCATCCAAGCGAGGAGTTTATCAAATTTTATCAAAAAGTTATCAAAATTGTCTTTTTAAGGGCCTCTTTCCTTCTAAATCGATGCCACAGCCAGGTAAGATGTCCATATTAACTACAATAGGACACATAATTGCTCAGGAATAAAATAAAACAAGCCACGGAGCAAGAATTGGAAGTTTGCTCGGCCGAGGAGCTCCTCCGTGCTACCATGGAGCAAGGATTTGCTCGGCCGAGGAGCTGCATAAACTCCACGGAGGAGCAGTCCACAGAGCACGGAGGAAGACTCGCCGAGCACCGAGGTCTGCAGTTAACTATTGTTGAAAACCTTAGAGATCGACTCAGTAATATTCTATCTAACACTACAGACATAGTTCAGCTGTAACTTCACTGTCTGGTTAGGACATATCACGGGGCAAATATTCATAATGTTTACTGTTACCATCCCTTATGGACCTTTTCTGTGATAAATCGTTTCATGAGGGAACGGCTGTAACTCAGTAAATGGCTGAAACAATCGAGTTCATTTTAGATTTATTCTCATGATCAAATGATCATGAGAATTTAGGTGCATGAGATTCCATGTGAATATCACATTTTCACCTTTAAATTGATATAAATTGATGGTAAAAAAAATAAAATAAAAAAATAAAAACCAGGAAGACAGTTCTCTGCATTTAGATAACCATAATAACAGGCATTATACCCATGGTACCATATCTTAACTGATACCAAGATCTACATATTTCTTTTTCTGGTGTTTTGACAGGATACCAATTATGGAAAGTGCTGAAGTGTCTCTGAAAGAAGATGCCAGACTCCATGGAAAAATCAGTTTTGCTCGTGGCAGTGAAGTGCCTGTCTATACTTTCTTGGGCATACCATATGCACAACCTCCAGTTGGCAAACTTCGCTTTCAGCGGCCAAAAAGACAGAATACTCTCTGGCATGGGGAAAGGGATGCAACTGAATTTGGTAAGTAGCCAATGAATCTAGAGCCCAAACCCATTTGATTTCTGAGACATTTGTAAAATTTGAATGTTTTTTTTTCTTAGTTTATAAACCTTTTTAAAAAGTTATATCACACCTCACGCTTGGCACATATTAAAAGGTTAAGAAGTGTTCATTTTAGATTTGTTTATTTGCCAAGTGGAAAGCATGATAAGGGTGTAATAATAACTTGTATGTAATAAAAAATAGATACATTTATATATCTTTAGTTTTTACATTAAATGCTACTTTTCTATTTTTCAGGAGCAATATGTCCACAGAAATTACACATAATAAGGAAAACTTATTATCCATTTCCTGTGCCAGAGACAATGAGTGAGGATTGCCTGTTTCTTAATGTCTGGACCCCGACTCTGGATCCCAAGGCTAAACTTGCTGTCATGGTCTGGATATATGGAGGATCATTCATACATGGTGTGGACTAGTACTAGATCTGCTCTGCACTTTGATAGCTTTAAAGTTTGTCAATTGTTTTGGAAAATTGGCACTGCAAATTCCAGGGAATTAAGAAAAACATTAAATGTTTAAATTGATATTATCAGTGTGAAGACAAATATAAAATCTCTTTACATGTATATGTGTAAGAGCACTTTTTGAGGGCTGTAAACATCATAAGAATACTTAAGCCGCATGCAAATATTTTGTTTAATCGAAATGTGAGTGAAGTGCCTGAATGATTGTACATTTTGTAAGATTTGTACATTTTGTATGACTTTGACAGTTGGATTTGTGTTTTACAGGATTTAGTGACTACTATGATGGTACAGCTTACGCTGCTCGTCACAATGTTGTACATGTATCCATCAATTACAGAGTTGGACCTTTTGGTAAGTATTGCATGCTTTAAGAAACATATCTATTTTTTTCGTGAGGTATAATTTTGTCCTGAATACTTAACTTTGTGTTCAACTTTGATCTATAATATACATATTTATATGGCAGGTAAAAAATCTTTATGAGCACTACAATCTCTTTCATCTGAAATTTGAAAGTTTTTTTTCTCCATTTTTATATCTTAATGCAAATTATTATAATGCATAACATATATTGCATAACATATAACATATATAATTTGCATAACAAATAACATATATAATGGTCTCTTTGCAGGGTTCTTATCAACTGGAGATGGCACTGCGCCTGGCAACGCTGGTCTGCTGGATCAGATTGAGGCTCTGCGCTGGGTGCAGAGATATATCCGTCAGTTTGGAGGAGATCCAAACAATGTCACTCTCTTTGGAGAAAGTGCAGGTCTGTAATTTCCTCTCTACTCCTTTACTCATGTATGACTAAATAAATATCTGACATAATTGGACCAGGACCTTAATCATCACTGTGGTAATTATTAATCTGATTATGAAGGCCCACCTTGCATTACCTTTTGGATTGTTCATGTCGCAGGATGTTCAAAATATCACTTCCATCTTCCTCAAACATCAATGTAATAATAATAAGGAAATAAGTGCATATGGCCTTCATAAAACAAAACAAAAGTATATGATAATATGCAAGATGCTTTACCCATTCCGAACAGTCCTTGAATAAAAAAAAACCTTCCCTATACAACTGATTTTATAGTTGAAGGTGAAGCTGAAAATAATTTGATATTGATGTTTTTAAAAACATTCTAAATGATTTTGCTTCAAAATGTTAAAGTGAACAGTTGGCCAGTATAACAGGCATCTGGCCCTTTTATTTTTATGAGCATTTATTTTTGACTGATTATCTTTTTTTAAGGTGCAATATCCATCAACATGCACATGGTGTCGCCACTGAGCAGAGGGTTGTTCCGGAGGGCGATATGTGAGAGTGGAGTGTGTGCACACCCGTCTGCTGTCTGGCAGATGAGCAATGCCAGAAAATATCTGTATAAAAGGCTTGTGGGTTTCGGTAAAAGTGATTTCATTAAAATGTCTCTCTTGTTATAATTTGTTGAGCTTATTTAAAGAAAATCTATTATTTATGTACACCCATTCAGAATTTAGAATAGAATTCCTTCATATGTTGGCCAGCAAGAAATAAGGTTATTTTGAGTATATCGACGATTTACAGTCACAATATTACAGGGCATAACTTATACAATTTATTTGACATCTCTGTTAGTCATTCCTGTTGTTAGATATACCCTTAACCCTTAATCGCCTTAACTCTAGGATACAATCGATGTTTTCCAACCTTACACATTGTGCTGATGGAAAACAGTTGAATTCTTAGCATTTAAGTGTTTATCAAATTATGTCCTGCCAAGGAATCTTTTCGTTTGGGTCATATGTATTAATGCTGACCACTTTAATGTATGATCTCACTGAAATTAATGAGGAATTTTTTTTTTTAAACTTATGTGAATATTAGTAGTTGATTTGATAACTTATATTTCAGGTTTCCAGGGTGAAAGTTCAGAAGATATGTTAAAATATTTGGCAGAAATGAGCTGGTCTGATATCATTGATAAACTTGGAGATGGATTCAATCCTGTACTTGATGGATATTTTATACCAGAAGACCCAAATTTACTTTACAGAAAAGGTCGGGTGCACCAAATTGACCTACTTTTAGGATTTACAAGTCATGAAGGTGCATATTTTATATTTGATCTTGCCAAATCAAAATCAATTGATTCTATAGACAAAGCCAGACAGCTCATTGATCATGTGATAAAAAAGATGTTCTTCCGAGGCCACCCAAAAGGGGATGCCATATGTGAAGCTGTGTGGAGGGAGTACCTTGCCGGGGGGACACTCACCTCAGCCAGTGAGATCACACAGGCTCTGGTCCAGATGTATGGAGATCTGCTGTTTATAGCACCTATTATTGACATTGCAAACATGCATTCAGGTTTGTTCAATTGTTTTCAAAATAGTAAGATAGAATAAGATATAGCATAATGTAAAGTGTCAGTTTATGAACAATAAGAATCTTCCATTCCAATATTTAAAATTTTGATTTGCACATTTAAAAAAAATATTTGGAGACACAAAAATTGTTAAATATTTGTGTTAATGCCAAGATGTTGTTCATTGATTTTACCATTCATCAATATTTACACTGCAGAAATTCACATTTTCCCACATTCCTTGGTTCATGTTTACATCCTGAGGTCAATTTAAAATATGACATTAAAAGACCACATCTTTCAGAAGCAATGGTTATCGGCATTCAAGAATTTCTTTTTCTGGATTTCAGAGAAATATCCAACCTTTGTTTACCAGATATGCCACCGGCCTGAGATGTCCACCCTCCCAGACTGGGTGAAGATGGACCATGGGCAGGAGATTCCATTTGTGACTGGCGAGGCATTCCTTGACCGCTTACCTGATGTGTGGAGTGAAGAGGAAAAACACTTCACTCACTTGCTTATGACATTCTGGACAAACTTTGCCAAACATGGGTTAGTTTTTATGACCAACTTTATACTCTAAATATGTAAAATGTGCAGTTAAGTGAAAAACATGCACAGATCACATGACCATTCTTTCTCTACCATTTGCACTGAAATTCTTAGTTTATACTCTTTGATTTAGATGATAATGATAATTATGACGACAATGTTGATGATGATATAGAGATATATGCTAATGATTATATGCAGATATATGCTTATGACATGCAAATATATGCTAATGATAATATGCTCATATACACTGAAATATATATATATATACTGAGAAGCAAGACCTATTTCTTTGCGTATTGAAATTGCATGAAGTTTGTAAAATATTGTACAAGTTAATGTCTCTTCCTTCAGGAATCCAAATGGCAGTGATGTTCCCAATTGGCCGGTATACACAGCTAACAATGAGGACTACATTGTCCTAGGTGATTCCTGTCAGATCTCATCCAGATACAAACCTGAGAGAATGCACTTCTGGAACCAACACATACGTGACATTGTTAGGAAAAATGTTAGCAAATATTGAGTGAACCATAATTTCTTTTTCAGATTTCTCTGTGCAAATAAACTTCTATTATGTTTCTTAATTGATTCTCAGGCAGACCATCATTGATGTAAAATAAATGCTGAACAATTCAGCAAATATTGAAGGATGCTTTGCAATGAAAGAAACATGAATTTGTTAACAGACTATTTTATGGATTGTTTTTCTCTCCACTTAATCAGGGATCCTATTAAAATATGTAATTGAAAGTCTAAATAATGACCATTAAAAAGTCGATAAATCATGGTTGACAAAAATATACCCACAAAACGAATTTACCATGTACATTTATTATCACATCCACGGGAAATAACGTGTGTAAAGTTTGTTGCTTATTCATCATTCACAGTTCATTATAAAGATTTTTTTTCCTTAATTGACAGATCAGGATGTTAACATGTCTGATATGCAACATTTTAAAAATATCACAAGGTTGTATTATCTGGCACATAAAAAAATATATATATTAAAAAAAAGCATTTTGTAAATTTGTTTAAACATTAACATGGTTACCATGTGTCAGGTAACAGATTTTTTTTCAAGTTCAGGGAAAAAAATCAGGGAATTTTGATTACAATCAGAGAAAATTGAAAATTTTGAAAAAGTCAGGGAAAATTGATCCAACCTGGCTGTTAGCTTGTACACTTATCAGCTTTTAGAGGTGTTGGGCCCTCATTACCTGTAGTAAAAGCTCACTGACATCTCTGTCTCACTGCATAAAATCTAACTTGTGTGCATCCTTTCATGCTTAGCATGATGGATAGTACTCTGCACAGTTGAAGTTTCAGCACTACAGGTTGGTGTTACTGTGAATACATTGTATGGCTATGGCAGTTTTTTTATCACAAACTACAACTTGAAATGTTATTTATGTGGGGGTTATCTTATTTAAACCCCAAATAAGTGATTCTCTGTGTTTACATGTAAAAGACCAAAAGAGCTGAGGGCCTGAAAGTACAGACCTTAAGTTTAAGTTTAATATTGTGGCAATTAAAAATGCCTCTCTGTAACAACCCTATTTACAGTGTATGTTTGGTAACATAGACCAATGGGACATTTTCCATTTTTCCCCATCAGCAAATTAGTGAATTTTGATACACTATAATAATCAGGATAATATAGATTACTTCACTATATCTTAACCCAGCATTTTAGCAAAAAATCAATGTGAAAATGACCCATTTCTACATAACAAATAAGTCACTAATCAGTGACACATTGTCTTATTTTACAAAACTGGCTGTACATGTACAAGTGTCTTTTCAACAATAAAAGTGAGGAGTGGATGGCTATATAGTATAATTCAAAGATCACCAATTTTATTTTTGTAAGGGATGGGAGGATCACTTAAGTGAAAAGTAACTGGCACAATTCAATTCAAAGTCACCAAATGGCCTCAATGGGTCATTTTGCCTTATTGAATCCATTTATCCACTCATTCCCAGCACACAGAATGGTTATGATCAGATGTCATGTCTACAAATTCCAGAATTCTTCGTACATGACACAAGAAACACCTGGGGGCCATCATAATTAGAAACATTTAGTGGTATTTGAATTGACCTGCACTATTTATTTTTCACTTAATTTATAACATATATTATTTAAAAAATATCTTTGAGGGATTTTCTTAAATATAATGTGCCATAAATACAACCTAGTTTAACAAGTTTAACAAAAATATGCAAATCTGGCCTGTTGACATATATAACGATACTCATTGTCCTCGAACCTTATTTTTGAGTAGAATAGGAAAAGTGCTTGTTTGTTTGTTTGTTTGGGGTTTTACATCACTTTCAACATTATTTCAGTCATTTCGTGATGAGACCTACTTGTAGCAGATATAGTGCTGCCTCACTGAATTGTCATGTCGCAGGTCCTTGACATGACAACCCACCCGGTCACAGATTTACAAGGACAACGGGTTAACCCTTAAGGCACGGGCCTCAGCTCATATGGGAAATTGTATCATGAGTTCAATGCCGGCATGGCCGGGGTTCGAACCCACGACCTTTGGATCACCACAGAGGAACTGGTGCTAATAAGCTGGCACTCTAACCAACTGCGCCACGGCCCGTGGCTAGGAAATTGCATATGCCACTTAAAGAAAAAACTTCCAAACACAACAATGACACCTGACAGTATATTGCAAATTACAAAAGAAAGGCACGATCTAAAAAAAAATAGAAAAGTGTGATGCACATGAGATGTTCAAAACAAGAGATCCAATTTCATTTTATAATAGGCCGATTACGTGTCGCCATACTACCCTATTGAAAACAAAGCGGAACTGTACAATAAAAATCGAAAGTGCACAAAAAGTCTCTAAAATCCAATCATTAAACAGAAAAAGATGAAAACCCACAATCACACTATATTCTTTAATTAAGTTAAGACATCCCGGGCATGATTATTTTATTAGTGGAATAACATAACTACATTGTGGGAGAACATATTTTGTTTGGCTTTCCTGGAGAGAATGAGGTTATTATCAGAGTGATAAATTTTTGTTTTACTTGCCAGAAATTACAGGTATTGTGTGAATAAGATCTGATTACATCATAGAGGTAGCTTAATGTATCAATTTATTTTAAAAAAAACTCTTGCAAAGAAAGATAATAAAATTGATGATTTTGAGAAGTATATTGTTATATGTGTATTTATAATGAATAACATTGAACAAGCTATAAAGAAACAAATAATTATGTCAATATGCAACAATAAGCAATGAGAACACAACCTAATAAACACCTTTAAAAACAAGTGTTGACTGTCACACACACATACACTCTTTTCTTGATAGCTTATATATAGAAGATGACCAATATGAAAAAACGGAATAGGGGGACATAAAATGAACAGCATCCATCTATCCATCTGTCCATCCACATGTCCATTCATCAATCCACCCACCATTCCTTTTGCTTGTTTTTTCATTTGAACTCTATATTTGTTTTCGCACATGGCCAGAAATGTGCTGATTGACATCAAATTCACGTTGAACTTTCTGTAAACTTTTGCACTTGGTATTGTAATTATAAATTACGCATTGATTGGTATAAGATGTTTATGTCAATTAGTTTTTAATCATTTCAAAATTATTTTACACAGATTTAAACAGAATGGTCAAAAAACAATTATTAGTATTTGCTAAACCAAATAATTTCAAGTTTAATTTATTCTTAATATCCATAAAGATATAAGATTGGTGAAAATAAAAAGCAGAAAGTCTTTTGTATAACACCAGCGTGAGAGTTTAAAAAGTTGAATAGGGGAAAGGCACACTCACATTCACAGGTATTTTAGTTATTTGTGATATTGATAGCCAAGTTGTCATATTGGTAGCCAAGCTGTGAAAGCACATGAAACATGATGGTTTAATATTGGTCAAGAAATGCTTCAAAGTCACCATGAGAAAATAAGAATTGTAGACATGGTCGGTAATAGATTCACTTCAACATTAGTGTATCATCCTAAGTGTTTTACTCTCCACAGCAGATCCAGGATTTATACCTGGCTCTGCAAGTAAACGGCATATTCAACTCTTTGGTTGAGTGCACAGAGGACACACCCAGTGCAAGCAACCAGGGCACAATGAGTAAAATATTTCATCACATGGGGTAACATGGCCAATTGGTGTCATTGTTATTATAAGAAAGTGAGTACAATAAGGATTGAGATTTTAGTGACATGTGTACCGAAATAGTCAGACAAAAATAGTCAGCAGGGGATGGATCATTAATCCTCAAGGAGGAAAAAAAATCTTAACTTTTTCTTCTTGGGCAAAGCTTATATGTCAGGCCTCACCATGAACTGACTGAATAGCACTATAAGTGATGTAAAATCCTGAGCAAAATTATATAAATGGTATAATCTTTCAACCAAATATTTCAAATACACTCCTCTCCCAAATTACAAATGTTCCATTCTAGATCACTTTTGAACATATGAAATAAGCATGTGCACTGTACAGTTGTGCTGTTGTGCATGAGCACGTACCATGAGCCAACCAATTGGCCAACTATATGGTAATTGCATGCTAATGTGCGGACTGATTCTGTGCTAGGAACAACGTATTGCGGCAGAGGTAGTATTTGACTCTACCTCGCCATGCAGAGTATAAGTGTTTGTGAAAAAGTGACAAACTAAAATATTTCACTTCTAAAGTGACTCTAACCATGGTAACCATAAAGTCCTTAGTGATGGGGTTCTAGGGTACTCTGCATGGTGAGGTCATATATTAACTCTGCCGCAATACGTTGTTCTTTGCACAGAATTGGTTGGATATTAACATGCATATGCAATTACCATATAGTTGGCCAATTTTGGTTGGCTCATGCACGTGTTTGTGCACAACAACACAACTGTACACGTGCTCATGCCAATTGCATATGTTCAAAAGAAATTTATTAGAAACGATCATTCGTAATTTGGGAGGGGGTATATTTGAAATATCTGGATGAAAAAGTATATCATTGATATCAATTTGATCAGGATTTTTACACCACTTACGTCGTTATTTCAGTCATCTCTTGATGAGGCTTGACAAATTAGCTTTGCCCAAGAAGAAAAAGTCAAGATTTCTTTTCATTCTCCTCCCTTGAGGATAAATGGTCCATCCCCTGCTGGCTATTTTTGTCTGTCTATTTTGGTACACATGTCACTAAAATCTCACTGGCTGTTGTACTCCCTTTCTTTTGATAAGAATGACACCAATTGGCCATGTTACCCCATGTGACGAAATATATAACTCATTGTCTTCTGGTTGCGTGTACTGGGTGTCACCTCTGAGCACTCATCCAAATAAAGTCAGATATGTCATTTGCTCGCAGAGTCAGGTATAAATCCTGGATCTGCTATGGAGTGTCGTTCTAGGGATCAGTATGACACTTTTCTAACCTTACTTTTTTGGCCATATTTGACCCACTGTTACAGATAAATTACTATCTATAGTAGTATCTATATTCTGCTCAGTCAATGGTTCGTGGGTCATTATGTATGGTCATTTCATTAAGATTTGAAAATGTTCCCAGAACAGGCTTAAACACAGCTGCCATGACAACAGGAAGTTCGCCCCAAATCATTTTGTCAGGGGCCCACCAACTATCTGATATGCAAAATATCTGATATTCACCCATATGTGCCCTAGCTGGCAAGTAAAGTTACCGCTCAGCAGCTAGCTGGGAAATATTGCCAGCTGGCAGTTTAAATCTTTCCTTTATCTGCCGGGTAAAATATGTTCATGGTATGTATGTATGTATGCTTTATTTCACCTCCATATTTGAAGATTACATGACATAGTTTAAACAGTCCAATATAACTTTAATTCATCACATGCATGACAAAAAGATTGTGAAAAGAGGTTGTTATCTCATAACAGGAAATATACAATAATGAAAACATCAAATGTCAATTAGTGAATATCTGCCACTACCTGAGTGACAGAGACCCTTCAATATATGGTGTAGATCACGTTTGACTAATCATGTTTTTCTTAAGTTCTACCATTTTGTGTATGCCTTCGGCAACCGCTGTACCAAGTGGTACCCACATATCAAATTCACAGTTCGCACTTCTATCAGAGAGCAAGAATTGCCACTTTTCTTCAATAGACATATGGTGATATTCTACATTATCCGACAGAATGTCTGTGCACAGAATGGTGATAAATCGATGGACATATCAAGCTGGTAAAATCTACATATTCATCTTTTTTCAGTAAAAAGTCTTTTTCAGTATGTGTTTCTGAGTGCATATCACTTAAACAGAATGCCCATATTAAGATTTCACCTTCAGAATGAAAATTGTAATTTACTCAACTGGGATTCGAACCCTGGACATTTAGCATTGCAGACAGACACACAAACCACTGAGCAATGTAGAAACATAGCAATGTAGAAACATCGTGTCAAAACATCGTATAGAAATTGAAATTGGCTCTGTGTTACAGGTTCATGCTAATGTGTCATTACTAAAAATAAACCCAAATATGTTGATTCCATCTTTTTTTCTGAATAAATTCATGTTATTTTATTTATTTTTTTATTTTTTATATTTTTCCATCTGTAAAAAGATATATAATTTCAAACAGCTAAAATAAAAATATAGCTAAAATAAAATTTCAAAATGAAGATTTCATCTTCAGCATGACAAAAACACCCGGGAATTGAACCCCACACCTTTGGCATGGGAGAAAGATGTCTTAACCACTGAGCCATGTTGAAAATTATGAATTAACCTTCTCAACACAAAAATAGTCAAGATCTTCATCACTATATTAAGTTATTTTATTAAGGAAGATATTCAGTTATTTCACACAGCCGCCTATGTTAGATTTTCTAAAATGTTTTCTAAAATTAAAAAATATATTTGTCTTGGATGATACCATAATTAATGCAAATAAATCAAATGAAGCACTAGATAACTGCAACCCAAGTTTCATTTAAATCTAACCATTTTCTAGTTGATTCTCTGTTAGTAGGTATATAAGGTAAGCATGTAATTATTTATATTGAATATGAAGGGTGTCATATAAAGCATAGACACATTTTATATATTTAACTTGAAATCATAAATCAGAAAATTGTAATTAAACAAAAAGTCAGTGACTGGAATGGTGCATATTTTTCTGGAGAAGTCATATAGAAAATAGTACGGTAGGATGTTTGTTCCATAGGGAGCAAATGTGTTGATATGTACTCAATGAGTTCACTTATAGCAGAAATCAAGATGGCCGAATGCTGGTTTAGAATGTGTTTGATAGCTCTTAAGGGAAGTACACGTCATGTCAAGATGAAGTTACATTGGAAAACCTTTGATTGCCCATTTATAGATATAAGTTGAAAGGTACACCTTATTAGTCATTTATATCGTTGTCATTTCAATACAACATAGTCTTATCTTGAACCATGCACTCAGCAGGATATGAGGTCCAAATTTTATTTCATCATCTCAAGGTCGTATTCGGTTTGTATTCCAATCCTGAATTAATAAGGTCATAAGTTAAAATAGAATTTCAGAAAGAGAAAATATAAAAATACAGAGTTTGATTATCTTGCGTCTTTCATACATCCATTCAGATATTTTCACCATTGTACCATTGTAAAATATATTTATTAGATTGATTAATGAATAGTTTTGTGTTGTTATATGATTCTTTAATAAATCCTCCTGGACTACTCACAGATGATTGAAACATTACCTGGGATATTAATGGTCAACCGTAACCTACCTTTGGAAAGAGATGGTCCAAGCAGTTGAGTCTGATGTCTCTTTGTGTGGCAGGGACATCCAGTCTGAAGCATCCAGCCTCTCCCATCTCAGCACGTGCAGCGTGTATGGCATTCTTGATGGCAAAGAACACAGAGGCAGCCAGCAGAACTGAAGGTTCTCCTATTGACTGTACAACAATTCGGAGATTACTACGTCAACATCACATACACTGAGAGGAATACATTTAGAATTTTATTTCAATTTTTTGGTGACGCCCAGTGTTAAAATTTCACAGAGTATACCGCATTAGGCTATTGAACGATATGAGAAAAATAATGTACTTCACATATAGGTCCTTATATGATTTAAAGAATGATAGATAATAGGTGTATACACCTTTAACAATTGTTATGAACAAAATGACATTGTTGCCTTATGTTTGTGTCACCTTTTTTGCAAAAAATATTGGTCTAGAGCCAGCCGATGATGTTATCAGACATTTATAGAATGGACTTTTATGGAAAGTCTGTAATTTTTCAAAGATGGAATGGACTTTTATGGAAAGCCTGTAATTTTTCAAAGATTTACTGATGTTTGATACAATTAATTATGTGTTGAAGAATTTAAGATTCACCTTGTACCCATGAATGAATTTGTGCAAAATCATATTTATTTCCTAAAAATAGAAACAGATTTTGTAAAATCCCCCTCAAAATTTATTAAAGCATAACATCTGTGTCCTCTCGATCTGAATCACTCATGCTATGTCCACTTGATATTTTGTTTGAATCATCAGTTAAACCAATCAGACTGCACCAATGCCGCATGCCCTGACAGTGATTAGTTTTGATTTAATACTGATAAACTTTAATGTCTCGCAAACAGTCTTCAAAAAGAGAATGTTATTCGAGATATTTGCACCGCTCCTAATTAATCACATGACAGGATCGCATTGCCAACGTTTACACAATAACGGTCATTGGTCACTTGAATATTAAGAGTACTAACTGTTCTGCAAATATCTTTTCAGGCTCTGTCAGGTCAGACAGAAAATAAATCCATCACTGACAAAGAAAACCCTACTTATATGCAATTGTATACAATATAAAAATTTTCTATGAGTAACTAGGGAATTTCTTTTGTATTATTATGTAGACATGATAACGCTGCCCTTTCGTCCAGTCGTTGAGCATTGGTTGGAGTGAGAATCCCCTCACTAGCTGATACCCACCTATGACCTATCTTGACTTTGCATCATGACCAAAGAATTTACTCATCCGGGAGTCAAACCTAACAGCATTCACCTATATGATGGGGAGTGAAAATGGTAGACATGTTTCAAATTCGTTTTGACTCGCCGGCATTTTATGCTCAGGTCTCTCGTAGGACCCACTTTTCACTTATCAAAAGTAATATCCCCCAAAAGATATGAATTACTCTACCTTTGAGGAGTAGACCCCATTTTTGGGAGAATCGCCATTTTCAGACTTGATAATATGGACATTAAACTGTTGAGGTATGTCAGCCCTGCGATGTATGGTGTAGGATGACATGTCCACGGTAAGAGGAACACCATCAGCATTGTAACTGTTCTCCTCTATAGTGCAAAATCCTAAACCCTATAACACAGCAAAACATGTCTGCAATGTATAAATTATAACCTGATTATAACTTGATTGATGCAGGTTATTAGTTATAAAGTTAAAATTTCAAAGCACACCTACATTTATAAATCCACCTTCAATTTGTCCAATGTCCACTGCTGGGTTAAGACTTGTACCCAGCTCCATAAACAACTCACTGTGCAATACCTGCAGACAGGATGTATTTATGATATACAGCTTAGGTATACAGATAACATTCACAGACGAGACAAGGCACTGGTTTCCACATAGTTACAAAAGGGAAATATCTTAATTCAGGGGTCCAAATCTTGAAATACTATCTTATTTTATTGGAAGAAAGCTATTTGTTGCATGATCATTGTGGTAAGAACAGCTTTATTTTCTTGGTGAGGGGAATTGTTTATATTTGATTAGGCTATGACCGTATACGTTTCATGATATTAAAATTATTATAATTGCGAAATATTAAAGTTAATGTTTATGATTTAATGAATCATCAATTCTTAAATCCTGGCCTGCAGCAATTTGAGACATTGGGTGAGTTTAATTTAATTTATTTTGTTTGTATTAAGCTTTTCAGCACTGTTTAGGTCAGGGAGACTCAATGCCCTACTCTTTTCAGAGAGTGAGAATGTACATACTCGCTAGCACAAGACCAATATCATTTTTGCGTCGACTCATTTGACACTATATGGGGAGTTGATAGTGGACATCAACAAGTTCCACATCACATTAAGAGACTATAACTAAAAATCTCATTAAAATATCATTAACCTTGTGATCTCCAGTCAGACAATCGATTTCCACCTCACTGAAACCAGCACCATACGTAGCATAATGACCTTCAGCTCTAGACGAAAATAGAGGATCATTAGTCTTTCAAAGATTAATAATTCAAAGATTAATAAGTGTCATATATATATTCTTCCCTCGGGTTAATTCTGCTGACAACCAAATGTCCCTGTCTTTATGGTTTCGTCTTTTTACTTCTCACTCTTCAAGTGATTCCATCTTTTACCACTATTGTTACTACTACAGCTATAATACAGTTGCACCGGAGCATATCAGATGCTAAGAGAAAGGTTGCGTGAATATTGTCACTGAGTTGATTCAGATGTCTGCGGAGAGTTTAGTGTGAATACCTAGTTCATACTGGTTGGAATTGGATATACGTACTTGTAAAATCCAGTTGAGGACAAACTGATTCGGTCAGAATATGCTGCTTTGACCTTCAATAAATCAATTTGCATCAAATATGTTTACACTTGTAATATATATTTTCCTTCATGGAAAAATTTATTATAATAAACGAAAAAGAGACAGTTTTACTGGTAATATGTAAAGCACAAAGCAAATGTTCTAGTACGTTTGTTTTAAAACACAGAAAAGAAGGATATATGTAATATAATATTAAATGTTCTCTCTCAATAGAATGATCCACTGTCAGTACCCAACTATTCCATGAGGCGTCTGGTTGTTTTTCCTTGTAAATGTCAAGTCTTCATTTCAGTTTCTCACATGCATCCTACAGTAAAGAAGGTCATGTAAGGTTCAAAGATTGGAAGTTAACGTTTAAAGTTCCCCTTTAATCAGCCCCACTTTGGTCAGGTTAATAATACAGTTAATATTAGAATGTCAGAAATGAATGCATTTGAGGGTGACTGAGAACACATTAATCTACTCAAAAAGATATTAAATGTTTGATATTAAATGATATCAAGATCTTCATATTTCCTTTTCTGGTGTTTCTGATAATCATGTTAAGGTACCACCTTGACTGCCTCTCCATAGATATCTGTGCCTGTGCTGGCAGCAGTTAGTGATGTGTTTGGGACAGTTCGCGTATTCACCTCATCCACACTGATTCTAGACATTGGAATCTCCAATGTTTTACTTGCTATCTGAAAACATGCGAGTTAACCATTTTTGAAGTTTAAATTAGTCTCAATGTCTCAACAACTTTGAAAATACAACAATATGGTATTGCAAATAAGATCTATAAGAATGTACATCTGAAATGATAAAATTGTATTTGAAAGATAAAATATAAAATACAAAAGAGTGCATTTCTGTGCAACAACTGCAAAATGCCTTTTTGAGACATTCATATTCACTGTTGATATTCATGGTTTATGATTCTAACATATGTAACATGTGATGAGGTGTGAGTACATTCCCCAGACCCTGAAACCAAGCAACAATCATGCAAGTCAGCCGATTGTGATGAACCAACTTCGAAAAATGCTCTTTGTCTGGCATCTATGTAAAATACGTGGTTATTATCTTTTGTTGACATCCTATAACATACCATACGAAAGGGGACATCTTTAATTACCAACTATTAACAACAGCAAGATAAAATAGCCAATACCTCATTAGCCTCCAAACATATCAATGGATTATGAGAACAAGGCATTTACAGCTCGCCCATACTGATATTTTGATGTGTGCGGTGGTGTGACTGGTGACAGGCGCTTTAAGCAAAATAAAGCTTTCCAAACACTAATTTTAGTCTGGTAATTTTGGTATAAGGACATTCCCCACCCGGACATTCCCCACCTTGGACATTCCCCACCAGGACATTCCCCACCCGGACATTTCCCACCCACCATCATTCCCACCCCTCAGCCCCCATACACCATTTGATACACCCCCTCCCACCACCGTCACATGATCTTTTTTTGAGCAGAACTTGTATACATATTTGATTGGCTCTCAGTATCACATGATTACTTTGGAGCAGATCATAGTAAATTAAAATCGTTTTTGCAAAGAGCAAATCTAGAGTTATTTCAAAATTGGGAATAAAGAAAATACCTTTATTCAATTTAATTAAGTTTAATTGCAAAATGAAATATCAATTTTATTATAAGTTATAAGATACAATATATACTTAAGCTACTAAGAGTTAAGATTTCTATATTAGTATCTATACCTCTGTCAAACTGTGATTACATTTGAATGTGAATTCCTTCTTTAATCGTCTTACTTTCCGTATCAATTTCTTCAAGCTATTTCACCTAGAGGTATTATTCTTTTAGCCAAATGGACTATTCTATCACGTTAAGCAGGTCTTTTTACTCTGTGTGTTATTTTCAAGTAGATGTGTGAAAGTAGTTTTTCAACTTGATCAAAACGCAAGTAGCGCTAAGGAATCTATAGGCGCTCAATGCACAAGTACAGTAGTTTTCAATGTTCACAATTATGAGGTATAAGGGTGTAAGGGTAAACAGATACCTAGTGATCGCATCTAGGAAAGCCAAGATAGGTATCTCACAGGTAACAATACATCTGAATTGATAGTTTCTGTGCCTTTCATTTATGGTTTTATCACTCATAGATAAACCTACTGAATAATCAGTATGGAAAACGTTTAAAAAATGTATATATTTTACCTGTTTGAGTTTTGTATGCAATCCTTGGCCCATTTCTATGCCACCAGATGTGACCAGAACTGACCCATCTGTGAAGATATGCACGAGAGCAGCACCCTGAATAATATATCAATTAAATACTTGGGAATCAAAACACACATATACACTATAAACCACATAAACAGTGTGCTGAACTTACCTGAGAAAAGCAATGCATGGCTGAGGGGAATCCCATTTTATATTTTAGTGGTAAAACAGATATTCCTCTTTTCGTCCATCGATTTTTCCTAGAACACAAATGATTATACAGCTTGAATGAAGATTATACTTCTGAACTGTAAAACATACCCCTTTATTGGAGAATATACTTCTTAATTGGAGAATATACTCGTAAATTAGAGGACACATATTAAAGACACATGATACTCCATGGTTTAACTAAATCAAATGTGATAATAGCGTTTTGAAAAGTACTTTTACAATGTATATTGATTTTTCTGGAGAGGGTACACCCCCTCATTACAAGTAACAATATAAATTTATAGACTGAATCTATAGGCTTTTATATGCAATTGTATACAATATAATCTGATTATTTGGGAAATTATGTTATTTTGTCAAGTATTGTTGAATTGTGGAAGAAGTGAGAAATTATCAGGTTAGTTGTGTAAGATTTCTTAACCTGCGAAACAAGTTTATTGTGACAATGAGTCAGACTCAGAGGAACACATGCCTGAACTCGACCTCATGCAACACCCACATCCTAATGTGAGGGTGCAAAAAGGGTAGGGATCTACTTTTGTGGGAGTGGAATCCATCTGGCAAGTCACAAGCCACGGGTCTTGATGTGCAATTATTAATGAAGAGTTTTGAAGGTTCCTTACAACACTTGGGGAATTTGTGACAACATTATCAACTATGCAATTTGCAATGATGTTGTCAATTGAGACAATATACAGGGCGTGGTGGAATATGATTAGGGGATTCTGGGAACGACCTGCACACCAGAGCCAAAACACTCCGCCAACCCCTCACGGAAAAGCTCAATGAAGAATCTCTCATCATGAGAGATTGCGAGAAAATCAGGCAACCCTGAAACAATTGTGAATTAATTTGGGTCCTTTACTCCGGTAGGGTTCATGAATGCAGCTGTCTCATAAATGGTATAGACATTATAATTCACTGTTAGGGGGAGACACTAACGTCTAAATATAAATGAGTATCACTTCTGAGGGCTGTAACACCAGGAATGGTGTAAATAGCGCTCAGATGATCATTCATAAGCCTAAATGTAGAATATTGTTTTCGCAGCAGCCGTGCAACCTGGCACATAAATTTGTGCAGGGTGTTGGATGGGACTAAAATGGGGGACAATTCGTTGGAATTGTTTCCATTGCTAACAGAGTGGCTAGTGCCTCTGATTCCAATAATGTCAATGCCTGAATATGGCCAACCACAAAAATACGAGAGTACATGCAATCTGCCAGGGATCTTGAGCCTGTGTTTCTACCTGCACTACCTAGAGTTCCTTAAAAAGTGTCACGTTATTATCTACCATCTTTGAAATGGCGAGCGTATTATTCACAACTCCGTCTGATACAACCCAGCTAACAATTTTATGTTTTTCTTCATTGTGACATGTGTGAGCATGTTGTGTTTTGGTGCTGAGCACGTTGTAACATGACGCATGGACGTAGATCTGTGAACTCCAGATAACGTTGTGAGCACGTTGTTGTACGACGTTGTGAGCACACGCTGAGCACGTTTTTTCTACGTTGTGAGCATATGCTCAGCATGTTGCAAGCACATGGTGCATGGTACTATCTTTGGCTAAATCTAGTTACTCAGTTGGGATTGTCTCATCAGCAACCTCTTCTAGCATATCAGCTGGCATGTTATGCTGATTTTTTTGACATTGTGTGAAATTATATGGCTATATATTGAAGTAGATAATAGCAGTAAATTTCTGTCACAACAAAAGACATGATCATTTATTTTTTTATTATATTTGTGGCATTTAGAACACTATGTCCTCTCCACTAAATTCCCTGTAACTTTGAATTACATAACAACTAAGCTGTTACAGGTCGCCATTTTCTGTTGTTCTGCAGCCACCTATTGGTCAATTCAATCACCACAAGTTATCTTTTACGTGCTCACCACATTGTCAGCACGATGTTAAAAAGCGTTGCAAGCCAATGTGCTGACAACAGCTGAGAACAGCAACTTTGTTATTAGGTCAGACCACTATGTTATCCTTCTACGTGCTCAGCACGTTAAGAAAATATAGAAAGACAACTAAACCTTATTTCTACGTGCTCACAACGTTGTTTCTACATTCTGTGTTACCTGGGAATGTCTAAACGTGTATTTACAACATTTACTAGGGTTGATGTTTGATCGTGCATTATTTGTAATTTTTTCATCAGCCATTCTTCTACAATGCTGACATGATTAACAAGTTTTTTTGCTGGTCAAAGCTGAGAAATGATCCTGCAACATAAGAGAGCGTTTACCACGATTCTGTTTTTTCACTTCTACATTGGAGATAGGTCAAAGTTTTCTTATCGAACTCCATTACCTCCGCATGTGTTCTGTTAATGAGGCATTTAGGCTTTGACATGCCATGTTGAGGTTTTTAAATGTTTTTCAGAAATCGTGGGCCGTATGTATATCCCTTCGTCTTCACGCAGATACGGCAAAAGGTGCTTGGTTGGCACGCATGCTAACGGGGGGGGGGGGGGGGAGGGTAGTTTCAGGGAGGGTTATATGGGGTACAGCATAGGTGACCTGCCACTGAGCAGCACTGTTAGCCAATAAACTATTCTTTGTCAGGAGTGCCCCCATGATAGGTCGGGTTAGGACAGAAAGTAGCAAGTAGCACGTAGAGATAGACATATTCTCAACTTAATGAGGACATGCCGGCTGACCTAGCACAGCCAGAACTTGGTAACATGATTCAGTGTGTGGTACTTGCAATAGGTGACTACAATGTGGGCACACCTGAATGTTAGCAATTCGTAAAGGAATACTTGGTATAATCTTGGAGTAATTATGAATGGAGGCGCAACGTCGCAAGATACCCATTGTTATGATGACGCCATATAGGTGCAAGATATGAAAGTTTTGACGTAATTTTTTTTCAGAACTACTTTAAGTGATCAAAACCACAATTTAGAGTTGAACATATCGCGAATGAAATGTTCGTTTTTTCATAAAGATTATGGGGATATAAATTTTATTTCTCTGCTCCAAGCGTAGATGATTTTATGAAGAGATTTTCAAATCCATATCATATTTATGAAAATGAGTCAAATTTTCCGTTTTCCTCTCAGATTATCAGGAAATCATTTACTTTATTGTTATTTTTGTCTTTCCAGTTTATTTTTAATTACTGGCGCATATATTGGCAGATTAGAAAAATATACCATGTTTTTCAGTAAAAAGAATACTATCAGAAAATGCAATTTATATCCCTGCCAATTTATGTGCCGTCATAGATACTTTGTCTTATGAAATGTTATTTCATAATTTAAAATCAATAAAAAATGAACAATATAAAACTGTAGCAGGGATTTATAAATCCTGTATCATAAAAATATTTTGTTTTAATTTTTTTTACAAAGTTACACGAAAAATAGTGACACAATTTTTACAAACATGTATAAAAAAATAATAGATTTGGAATATGCATTCTTCTTTTTTCATAATATTTATTATTGAAACAATCAGAACAGAAATGAACAGATTCATTTGAAGTAATTTTTAGTGGATGGTATTGTAAGACCCAAAAGAGCAACTATTCTGAATTTTTCTTTATAAAAAAGACACTAAAATGTGGTATAAAACTTCAATGAAACATTGGCCAATTTATTTTTTTTAAATATAAATCTTCAATTTTCCACTGTTCCAAAGTCGGCAACTATGATAGGATCAAAGGATTTTGAATCCACTGTGTAAGACAATGCATTGCCATGACGCCATATCTCATATAACGGCCGTCACGCCTCCATTCTTAATTACTCCAAGGTATAATTGAAACAGAGAATGGTTGTAATCGCTCTGACTTTACTTGAGTTGGTGCCAGGGGTGTGTTGTTAAACAAGACAAGGATACACCGCCTGTACGCAGTTGTGATCATTGATAAAGTCATTAGCCACAGATGAGGAATAAATGTTAGTAGATGTCTGGTGAGTGGAATGAGTAGTTTTAGGCGTTTGAAGATCACTAGATGTGCATGTGAATGCGTCGATCCACAAGTCGTCCGGGCTGGGAAGTGAGTGTAACAAGCTTGCCACTTCAGTGGGGGACAGGAAATCGAGCTCAGTATCGATGTTTGAAATGGTGTCCAGATTCATGGTGTCCGATACCATGACAGTTTAGCTAAATGGGAATATTCCAGAATTTTAGTTCAATGAGTGTACGTAGAATTTCTACTTTAACGGTCAATGAACATAAAGTCATGCAGTAAATATAAACACAACCCACACTTATTTGATCCTATCTGTCACAGCAACTTTTTTTTGTTCAAAGGGAGTGAATTTATGTATTTCAACATGAACACATTCCTTGGAGGTGTGGTCGGAAATAACATGCTTAACTGAGGTGACATCAGCAGCATGGGGAATTATTTCGCCTACTGTTAGGCAAAACAGTATTGCTAGACATGTATTATAACCACTGACGGTAATGATGACACACAATCAATGATATTTTCATCGCCAGTTGTTCGTCAACTTGCGATAGTAAGATACCAATAAATCTACCTGAAAATTAAACCCTCCCCAGACCCTTCAGGACATGAGAAAATTCGACTGTGCCATTAACTGCTCCACACAACCAGGTAGTAACAGTTAAATCCTCGCCAGACTCTTACTGGTACTTTGGCAGGACGTGAGAAAAATCAACTGTGTTACTAAAATACTAAGAATTCTACCTGCTTCGCACAACCCAATAGTGAAAGTTGCTGATGTATGCCGCCTTAGCGCGATGACGCGCTTTGTCAAATAGGAGCCGTATGTGAGACACAACATGACTAAAATAGTTTGCATTACAATAAACATCTGTCGCATGTTACATGTACAAGAACATACCTGTTATACTCTTCTATCTGTGACTCCTTTTTAGAATAATTAATTGTCTCCAATGTCTTGTGCCAACATGTATTTAGGATACCATCTTGCTTTAAGTTTATGTCCCTGATCTGAAAGATATCAAAAAGAGATATAACACAAAAACATACATGTAATGACTGAGATGTACAACACAATATATATATATATATATAGATATATATATATATATATATATATATATATATATATATATATATATATATATATATATATATATATATATATATATATATATATATATATATATATATATATATATATATATAGATATATATATATATATATATATATATATATATATATATATATATATATATATAGATATATATATATATATATATATATATATATATATATATATATATAGATATATATATATATATATATATATATATATATATATATATATATATATATATATATATATATATATATATATTACATAATTTTTTTTATATTACATAATATATATATATATTACATAATTTTATTACCTTGTAAGGACTCAATTTGAGAGTATTTGCAACGTCTTGTATAATTGTTTCAATGATAAAATGTCCTTGTCGCTTGGCAAACCCTCTCAGCGCATTTGTTGTAGGAACATTGGTAAAACACGTGTATCCTGCGATTTTCAATGTCTTTATGTCATAAATATCCTCAATAGCAGAGAACATTTTTTCAAATCCCTACAAAATACAAGTTTGTACGATTTAAGATATTATCTTATAATCACCTTTAAAAATCATTTATTAAGAAGTAATGTAGAGATTGATCACAGTTTATGCATATCAATACTCACCGCATTGGCCAGTATTGACTTTTCACCATTTCCAGAGTTGATGTAGATGTTGAGATGGACAGCAGTTATATTGCCCTGATGTGAGTACCCGACCTTGTACCTAGCTAACACTGGCACTCCTGTACCCATAATTGTACAATCCTCTTGCCTCCCTAAGGTACATCTCACTGGCCGGCCTACCCTTGAACAAATATTGTCAAGATAAAATATTAAATGGGATTGAGTATGTTTTATGCCAATATCTAGCTATATTTTTGCAAGAAAAGTATATAGCAGAGTTTTGTGAACAAATCATTTCATCGTCTAACCCAAACACTATCAGAATTTAAGTGATTTGTTACAGATAACAAATATTTGTGGACAAATTAGGGACCTGAGGATGATAGTTATGCTTACTTGTTTGCTGCCACAGCAACAGGAACAAGCAAGACACTTGACTGTATTGACTTTCCACCGAAACCTCCTCCTGAAAATATTATATATTTGCACAGAGGTCCCATATATTTCAAAACAAATCCACGTTTTACAATCACAATTTCTTTCCTGTCAATGATATGTGTCCAATATAGAACATAATACAAACCGACTCTCTTTATCTTAACATGTATCTTGTTAAGAGGAACATCAAGGCAAGCGGCAATATCACACTGTCAAGAGAAAACATAGAAGGATACACTGTCATATCAATTATCAGTTTGCAGACACCCTAATTAATGGTCCTATATTAAAACAATCTAATGGTCCTATATCAAAACAATGTAAATACGGCTACATTTATCCCAATGCAAACCACTGTATTCAAATCTTAATATTCATTTTGAATGATATATTTTAGGCATTCAAACCTAAATTAATGAGAGAGAAAGAAATGTGATCACACATTTAGAAATCTGAGATTTCTGCATATTGGCGAAGTTCTATCTCCAAAGAAAACATTTGGATATGAATTTATTTTACTGAGTCAGAACCCGGAATTATCCTTATTTACATTTAACAGCACCTGTTTTCCATTCACAAACACAGTAGCAATCATTGTGTGACCAGAAACATATATTTGAAAGACATCATAGTTATATCAATGATATATACCTGTGCAGTTTTGTGATCTTGAGAAGCGACCACAATTTCCATTTCCCCCTCCTCCCCTTTTGGGATCACCAGAGATGTGTGTGTCTCCATATACATATGCTTTGCTGCTGCGATATGGACCTCCCCCTCAATCACACCGTCAGCTGCTCTCAGGCATTCCTCCTCATCTGTCTTATTACCCATGATGACCACAGGCTCCATGCCTGGGTTATCCTCCAGAAAATTCTGCACATATATTGAATAAAAAGAATATGTTTCACACAGGCACAGCTCCAAACTATTGGTTGGGTTTTGGAAATTGTTAAAATTGATCAAAAGAGTTTTTGATCACAGTTTCAAAAATGCATGTCTAATCAGCATGTTTGACACATCTATGAAAGGCTCAAAATATTTCAATTCTGAAAAATGTATTTTTTAGTCTGATCACATGACGTTATTAGCATATTGATACCTCATTAACATTTGTTTTTTTTTAATCTTTCAGAAGCCTAAAATCTGAAGTTTTCATGAGGAAGAGCATAGGATTCTAGCTGGATTTCATAATTCATGTGAAAATCGAAACATTATTTATTGCTTAAATGGCATTCAAAATAGTGGACGGAGCTTGAATTCAATATGATTTTAGGTTCTGTGCCTTTTTCAAGTGCTTTCACCCACTTAATAATTATCCAATTAATATCTTTGAAATATCAAAATAACCTAGCAATTTTTGTAGTATCAAAATATCATACCATTTCTTACATTATTTTAAAAATAATTTTTGTGTATTTGTTCACTTTGTAAAATTATGCAAATTAGATCGTGTGATAAAAATGTTTAAAATAATTTTGAATCTGGAAAAATTTCAGGTTTTGATTGATTATTTCAATTATTTGAGAAATTATGATCAAAAGTATTTAGAAACAGGAAGTAGATCTACATCAGTGAGAATGGTTTCAATTTTCTACTTATTTCATATGGAAGATTGGCTCACTAACCTTGATAGTAAGAACTGGCTTAAGGTCTTCATAGGTAACTTTAACCATTCTGCTGGCTCGCATGGCACGCTCTTTTGTGTCAGCTACAATACCGCCAATCACCTGACCATAGCAGTGTACCTTGTCTATGGCAAACACATCAACATAACTTCCCATAAACTTCTTTTCTCCCGGAATGTCGCGATGATCAACATAGGTCACCACTCCGGGCATGGTAATAGCAAAGGAGGCGTCCACACTGAGGATCTTGGCATGGGCTCTACTGCTTTGTACTAGTGCCAGGAATAACTGAGCTGTAAATTACATTGATTTTATAATGGAACCTCTTCTTTCCCATGAGTTATCGGCGATCTAAATGATAAGGTTTGATATCAACCACGTGTCTATATTTTGTATTATTGAATGTCTGAAAACTCTTGTACCACATTTCTATTACTCTTATGTTTCAAATCAAACTACATACATTTATATCCTTAAAATGTGAACGATATAATCCAAACAATGCTATATGATTGGAAAAAGGTGCTAAATGATTCGTCGTTCCTCACTCCAATCTGTGCCACCCGACTCCATGCTAAATTACATTTTCCAAATTAGAACTGAATCTTACTTTTGCTGTCAGGTATATCATCACAGAAGACAGCTTCTCCTGTGGCCTGTTGCTTGCTTGATACATGCGCTATTGGACGGCCTATTGGATCTTCCTCATCTTGAGAAGAAGCAACCTCTATATAGGTCTGCTGTGCTTTAGTGTTAGCAGATTGAAGAGAGAATCTGGCACTCTCATGATTGAGTAACAGTTTGTCCTCAGTCACCTTATGCTGTAATATTGTATTTTTATTCATATATCACTTCTGTTAATAAATCTTGTATTAGTGTTCTAAAATGAGATTTAACCTACCAGATTTGTTTCAATCAATGTTTTGATTGAGACGTAGAATTTGAAGAAAAAGCTTAGGATCAAAGCCTTTTCATAATCTTCTATCGAGGATGAAGTCAAAAAGCATCGCAGATGTTGTAGTGTATCATCCAAGAGTGTCTGATTCCATTTTCTATAATATACAAATATATGTAACATTCTATGCACGATGTATTTAAATGATAAGTACATGTATGTATTTGAACAGATTCATGTCACCTGCATGCTCACAATGGCATGTAATAATGGATGTTTGAATGAAAAACAATTTGACCAAAATACATATTCATTATGACTATTATAATATTCAAACCTCTCTTTGGATGCATCACAAATATCTGGTGGTTGGCGTAATACGTCTGTCCCAAATATAATCTTCATATTCCTGGTTATGTTTGTCCCTGGTTTTATCTCAGCTTTAATGGAAGCCATCACTGTAGTTGGACTATTCCTTCTCGCAAGCCTTTGCCTGTAGATATGGATATGTTCATTCTGAAACAGGAGTAAACTGATTTAAGAACAGCAATTCAGTGCCATTCACGACAGTTAAATATAAGATCATAACATTGTTAGCACTACCCCAAATCTGTAAAAGAGGTAGTAAAATAATTTAATAGTTAAATATCAGAAGAGTATTTGAATCTGTAATGGAATAATTGGACCAGGTATAAATGTCCAAAATGGTTAAACAGGTAAATATATCATATTAAACACTGCACGTACCTCTCTAACATAGGGTATAAAGACAGAATACAACAGGTATTCTTCCTGAATTGCCGTCAATTCATCAAAAGTAATGATTTTCTCTTTTTGTCCTGTAGATGCTGAACAAATTCAATGGTGAGAGACATATAATGTGACATTTAACTGACACATTTGCTGAGTAACATATTCAGAATGGTCTATACATTTATAATAGGGGTATCTCAAATTAAGTATGGCAATAGTAAGGGATTAACTCACCTGTGGTCATGATACATAGGGAGGCATCCATAATAGTAAGGTACTGAATGAGCTCTGATGTAGAATTTCCAAACATGATATTACCCCCCACAGTCTACAAACAACAGACCAAAATCCAGTGAATCTATATTCTGTTTATTATCTTTTTGAAATAAGATATGGAATGCAAAACTACTTACCGCCATGTTCCTAATTGAATGATTGGCAAATGTGTTCAAGTGATCCATTAGGATTTTTAAACCATCTTGGTGTTTCTCTTTATGTGCAGATAAAAAGTGTATATAAATTGGTAAATGTGACATTGCTTTTACATTCATGTTATATTAACAACAGCAAAACATATAAAGGCTTAGTGGAAAATCTTTACAATTTTTCATGAACGATCATTCTAGGTCTCTGTATAATATAAATGATATTTCTATTCTACAAAACATACACAATCTACTAAACCGTTTCATTCTGTTACATATAGCTTCGATTCAAACAAAGGCAGAGCTTGACATACTTGATTATTAGTTAAATGTAGAAGAGGAATATCGAGATTTAAAGTGACACATGCCAGTAAATGAAATGTGTATGTTACCTGATAGTGTAGAATAGTATTGAAGGAGTTGATTGATAGTAACACCAGCTCCAACCCACAGGCCATGCTCTGCCTGATGTATATCTTTTAATTCATGCAGATGACTGCATGAAATCACTACCAGATTCACATCTTCTGTCTCCAGTAATGAAACTCTAGTTGCAACTAAAAGCGTTTTAACAATAACATTTAACAAAAACACGATAAATACAGTATAACCTTTTATAAACTGTTTTTCTTAAAGACATTTAGCAATCAAATTATTAAGCTAAGAAAAATATGTATAACTACCAAGACCAGTGCTGCCAGCCAAAAGTTTGGCATTTTTGTTATCACCCTTAATCCTAAACAGATCTGACAAAGATGTAGGTCTGAACCATTTGATATTCAACCCAGAAAACATCAATGTTTTCTCATTAAAGTTGATCAACTGTAGAATCAATATTTTTATAGTACATTAGATAAAATGCATTTGAAATACAAGGAAAGCAAAACAAATTTCAGATTGTTATGTAACATATACATACCTGAAGCTCAGAGGGAAATATCATTTCTTGACTTTGTTCATACCGTTCAAACTTTGTATCTGGTTCCTAGGACAAAGTTGGAAAAGAGAAGAAATTTCACAGCATGAAATATTAGTGCTTCTTCAAAGTTTCAGCCAATATCCTTAAATCAACATTCCACTTAAATTATACTTGGGGCTTTCGACTTAGTATATTTTTCACATTTGAAAATGTTTGATTTGAAGATTAACAAATACCAAATATTTCAGTATTTGAATGAATGTGTTATAATTTTCAGGATTGTTACAATTGAAAGAGTCCTTTTTGGAAGGTAATTAGTATTTCCCAATTTGCATGATCTTTAGATATCAACTCTTTTATTATTCATTTTTAATTTTCAGACAATTGTTTGCATGAATCGAAGGGGGGGGGGGGAACTAATATTCATATCCAATAAGACTTTTTTCCCTCGGTCCCATTTTGTCAGATTTATCCTGGATGGGATTGCAAGTATACGTTTTTTTGGATTAAGAATCTGTTTAAAGGCAAATTTGTGTGGCCGTTATTGTACATGGATATAAAACAGAAGTTTGATAAAGTGATGTCTTTCTGAATCAATATTGATTAAAGCATTCATGAAACCACAATGGTGACAGGCAATCTTACAGAGAGGTATGGGATATGCATAAATGATATGTTGCCATGAAACATACAAGTAAGCTATCTTACTAAAATCAACCAAAATACACTGACCATGGTTATTGTGTTTTTCTGAAACTCTTTTGACCACCAGGTGGCCACATATATACAATCATGTGATCTCTATTGTGGTCTGTCAGGGTGTTAGGCCTGTACCATTGGACAAATATTAATGGACAAACAGCAGAAGACTTGTTCACTTTCAAATGGAGCAGAAATATATGTAGGAGAAATATGATGGGTAATAACTTTTGATCACAAATTTTAGGGTATAAACATTTATATTATGTAACGAAAAAGTGCTTGAAAACCTCATTTCATGATTGCTTGAAGTCAAAGGTTAAAGTCTATCAAAAACGAGGCCATTTTTTCGATTTTCTTAGAATTACCAATCCTTTGTTCTTTTAATATTTGTTGTACGCCATAATTTTATTTTGAAATATTTGTCAAATGGGTCCCCCTTTTGCTCCTATAATATACATTATAAGTACAATATAATATCACCTTTTCCTACCATGAATGAATCATTACTGAACCTACTAGTGATTTGCTTCCGTCAACATTTCCATTTATGTTCTCCGTATCACATTTGCTATTCTTACAGCAAGCATCTCCCATTCCACATTGATATTCCTGACAACATTCATTACTCATAATCATAACATTTCAATTGAAGTCCACATATATTTGAATATTATATATCACAGAAAAGCTCTTTGATATAAGGAATATTATTATGAAAAATTATATTATGGTATTGCTCAAAATTTGAACTCAAAATTAATATCCAACATAATGATACATCTATCAGTCAATTTTACTATCAAATAACTCTTTAAAAAGAGTAAAGCATAATTGGAACAAAACTGGTACAAAACTGAAAACGTTGATAGCACAAAGAAATGACTAAATTACTAACCTGACTAAATGTATCAAATGCTGACACGATAGACCTGTATCCAGTGCATCGACATAGGTTGCCTGTAAATTTAACAACTGTCATCTTTCTGAAATCTTTTAGCATTGACTACAAACAAATTAAAATATTACATTCCAGCCAAACAAAGCACATATATGATATATTGTAAAAAGGTAATATGGAATTGCATCACATCTTCCCATTTTATTGCTAAGCTTTATTTCTTTCCTGTCTTAAAGACACCATTCCAATAACTATTACCATCCATTGCTGCATCAATTTGTTCTCTCGTGGGTGTTGGAAACATTCTGAGCAATGCATACATGGCCATGACCATGCCTGGGGTGCAGAAACCACACTGAGTGCCATAGTAAGCTACCAGCCTCTCCTGTACAGGGTGTAGCTTGGCCCTGGTGCTGCCAATGCCCTCCACTGTGGTAACAGCCATACCATGCAGACTACAGATGGACATCAGACAGGCATTGGCTGCAAAGTGGCTTAGAATAAAAGTAAAGGAAGGCAATAACTATGCTTCACTCAATGGCATGCTGTTCAAATTATTATTATCCTCTGAAAAAATGTTCAAGATTTGACAATAGTAAGACCAATACCTAAAGTATTGGTCTTATTATTGCTCCTTTTCAAGTACAGTGATTCTCTGGACGTTGATACAGAACCATAGATTTTTCTTTTACTTATTTGCTAACCATGGAAAAAATATGCTCAAAGACTTGACAATTGTAAGACCAATATTTAACGAAATGGTCTTGGTCTATTGGACAGTTAATTACCATGCTTATTTTCAAGTACAGTGATTGTCTATTTGGTATGAATTAGATTACTGCCCATTAAATGCTTCAAATGTTTCAAATATTATTTTTACAAGTGCAGGGCAGGAAAGCTGGCACTCAGATAACCCTCTGGAGGGGGGATAAGATAGGCGGCAGCACCAGTCCTCCTTGGTGACCTACATTCATGCACCCTGATCATAACAAAGACTGCTGCATGCTTTTGCTGCGCCTTTGCTTTGGGTGTTTCACTTAGCGCCCCATAAATAGAGCTATTCCTAGGAAGGGGTTATTTAATAATTGTATATAATTCTAGGACATATGATTGTTAATTACTTGTAAGTAAATTTTTAAAATATACAGTATATACATTGTCTATTTACTTGTCCATGCCAAAGAACAAAGATGTGTGAATTATTAAATTGTTTAGTAACATACATATTAGTCAATGAAACCTGTTCCTTATAGTATTTCTACGTAGGATAGCATTATATTACTGTTAACTTATATAAGATGTATTTTTACATGTCTTTCAACGTTTCATGGATATTTGTTATAACCTCATCATATAAGGTTCACTCAGTTAATAAATATTTATTTTACCCAAAATAGTCTGCCTTTGTTTTTCCTGCACTGCGTTTGTAAAATATAGGAATTATCACAGAGATAATTCCATAAAGAAGAATGTACATTCACTATTCCCATTATGTTATCATTTAAGAGTATTTGTCCATAAAACGAAGTTTAAAACCATAAACGAAGTGTAAATGTACAAGCTTCTCTATCCTATTTGTGATAAGATATTCACTTTAGCAAAAAGCCATTACAAGTATGATACAAGTATGACAATATTGGAAATTTATCACAATTTCCTTGACACACACGAACACAATTGGAAAATCCATAACATAAAATCAGTAACAGTCAGTAACAAGAAATAACCAGCAAATTTCGTTCAAGACGATAATAAATATTACAAAGCATTATATGAGAAGGATACATGATTGATTTATTGTGAGGTTGGTACTGGGATATCATGACAGTACATGATCCACATCTTCCTTCTCCACATGCCACCTTTGTTCCTGTCTGGTACACTGAACGACTGGTTAAGAATCAGATTTATGTACTTTATGAAAATAAGTATGATATTATTATTATTATTATTATTATTATTATTATTATTAATATTATTATTATTATTATTATTATTATTATTATTATTATTATTATTATTATTATTATTTTCTAATTATAGAATATTGGAAATTCTTTGTTAAATTTACAATTACGTGATGAAAAGGATACAAGACTCCCTCAAATATGTTGCTAGGTTTTTTCCTGGGTCTGGATTATTTTCTATGAACTGTAACGACATAAATAGATATGAATATTTTACTTTGAGTTAGTGGGAAATATTGCAGAGACAGAAAACTAAAGAATTTGATCATTTTTTTCTGTGTGTTAATGGTGTGAGACACAAAATGACTGTGATGATTCGTCTGCCACGCAGCCGGTCTTTATAATTATAAGCAATTTGCATATTATGATAAGCTGTCGCTTGGGTATATAACAATACCACAAGGGTTATCCAGCAGATTTAGACTGAGCCAGAGAAGAGAGAATATCCTTGACGGTGAAGAGAGAAGCAGACTGATTGTGGGCCGGAGGTTCGCATGTCAGAGGTGACCACTTAGTTGTTGCACTCCTGCCATGTCACTCCTGCCATGTCACTCCTGCCATGTCACTCCTGCCATGTCACTCCTGCCATGTCACTCCTGCCATGTCACTCCTGCCATGTCACTCTGCACATATATGTATTGTACACAATAGAAGAGGCCACGGGCCGTGGCGCAGTTGGTTAGAGCGCCAGCTTATTAGCACCAGTTCCTCTGTGGTGATCCAAAGGTCGTGGGTTCGATCCCCGGCCATGCCTAGATTGAATTCATGATACAATTTCACACATGAGCTGAGGCCCGTGCCAAAGGGTTAACATGCTGTCCTTGTAAATCTTTGACAGGGTGGGTTGTCATGTCAAGGACCTGCGTTATGACAATTCAGTAAGGCAGCACTATATCTACTACATGTAGGTCTCATCACGAAATGACTGAAATTATGTTGAAAGTGATGTAAAACCCCACACAAACAGACAAACACAATAGTAAATAAAACAACATTGGCCTTTATAGTCATAATAAGCGAGTTCCCTAAGTTATTGCTGAGAAGCTGAGATCCGGCATTAACGGATAACATAGTTGGTGGAGAATACTCACCCCAATCCTAATCGACTTCACTTTTATGTGACAGAAGACTGAAATACTTCACAAAAAAATTCTGGTGGCTCAGGAAAAAGCTGTGAGAAATGGTGCATCTCTACATGTTTCAAAAGGCTATGCTAATTTGCTTGACTTCTCCTCTGCCCATATTGGTGGAGAGAAATACTGACAATTGAACCTCATTTACAAGAGCCGTTATCTCTGGCCTCAGAGACAAGTGACAAACTGGCAGCTACCAGCAACGCTAATGGTAACACTTCACCACAGTAAGACAGTGTCCTGCCTAGTTCTGATTCCGAAGAACAATTTAAACTGAATAGACAACACAACTTTGACTATGACTCGTCATCACTGTCTGATATATCTGATTTGCCACAAGACACGTCCCCTTCCTCCTGCATTACCAAACAATATGGCAGATAACAAAAATCTCCAGGAAGTGCTTCATCAAGGTCTGGGTCAGATCCAAGCCTTGGGTGCAAATTTGACGCAGGCCACCATTATCGACCTGTTACATGCTCAAAATCATTAACAATTGAGAATTCAGGTCATGTTTCCAATTATAGTGTGCCAGTCGGAACAGCTTCATCACTCTGTCACCCCACTGAGAAAGGGGTATTACCCCAACTTGCAGCCACCCTGTGTCACACTCACACTGTCCCAGCCAATGGCTGAGTGTCCTGCCTGGGTAGTAACCCTAGGCAACCAGGGATGCTGCCCTTGTAAGACACACTAATGCATGCACACTGACAACAACTTGTTGCTAGGATTAAGGGATCTTATCCATTCTGACCCAATTATCCCTTGTTTTACACACATGTTGGCCTAGATTATGATCTTGACACAATCTGGGCATTCACCAAAAGTATATCAGATTCTATAAATAACAAATTCAAAGTCTTGGTTAAATGGCCATGACAAGCACTTCTTTGTGGAGGGAGGGCAGGGATTGGCCCCTAAAATGATGGAGGGATCAAGATTCTAAATTATGGGGGGTAAAATGTATCAGATAGCTTAGACTTTTGAAATATTACTTTCAATAACATATTTGAAGCTAGTGGTAACCATCTTTTTGTCCTATGTTTTTGAAGAGAGCGGGAAGAGAGGGGTTTGTGAGACCAAGTTAGGGGAGATTCGAGTCAATCTGTGACCAACGTTGTCACAAGTTGTGCAATATAACTTCTTTTTTTTCAATCCCCATTAATAAAATTTGGTATCCCTATAGAAAAGGCTACAGAGGGTGTATTTAGTACAACCTTGGAGTAATTATGAATGGAGGCGTGACGGCCGTTATATGAGATATGGCGTCATGGTAATGCATTGTTCCACACAATGGATTCAAAATCCTTTGATCCTATCATAGTTGCCTACTTCAGAACAGTGAAGAATTGAAGATATTTTAAAAAAACATACTTTATAAAAACATTTTAAAAAAATGAATTGGCCAAAGTTTTATTGAAGAATTATACCACATTTTGGTTTATTTTTTTTAAAGAAAAAATCAGAATAGTTGCTCTTATGAAGCTTACAATACCATCCACTCAAAATTACTTCAAATAAATCTGTTCATTTCTGTTCTGATTTCTTCAATAATAGATATTATGAAAAAAAGAGAAATGCATATTCCAAACCTTTTACTTTCTAAACATGTTTATTAAAGATTCATAATTCATATTCATATTGCTTTTTATAAACTTTTAAAACAAAGTATTGATAATGATATAGCATTTATTAAAATTCTTGTTGCAATTTTTTATTGTTATTTTTTGTTGATTTAAATGATGACATGATATCAATACCTCATAAGAATACCTTGCAAGTCCCACATACATATTTACAGGAGCTATATGTTTTCAGCTTCAAAAGTATACTTTCCAAAATGATATTTGTTTTTATTTTTGCATGAGATGTATCCTTAATATGTTTTCTTGGACCTTGGGAGTAAAAAAAATCATTTGTGATGTTTTTAAGTGTGTTTTGATAAGTTTTGTAAGAAAAGGTTTGCCTCTGAGAAATTGCATGGTCTTCTGAGTGTCAAAACCGAGGATAGGCTATTCAGCTGGCTATTCTTAGATGCACTTGTATCCAAAGATAACCGGGGTCAGTTGGCCGTAGTCATGGTGAGTCCCATGAGGATGTGTGTTGCACCCTGAAAGAGGCCAGGTTGGGGTGAAACAGGGCAATATTATATCTGCTAAGCTGACCAGCTAGGAGCACATGTCAAGGAATATGAATACAAGTGTAAAGTTAAAGCTAAAAGATGTTCTTGCTCGGCATAGTTTTGAACAAAAGGTGAGATGGATTCTTGCTATCCATGATGTAGAAGTATCTAAGGCAGACTAAGATATATCTTTAATAACCCATTTGAAACATCAAACAATGTTGTTACAAGTGTAGCAACTATGTATATAACTATTAAAAACAAAAAAATGTAATTTATATATATCTTACATTAATTTAGGGACCACTTAAATTATAGCAATACATTTATATATTTATTGCTATAATTTATCTTTTTCATGTTTGCTGATTACATTAAACAAACTAGAACCTTAGAGTAATATACCTAAAGGTGACAAGAGATGCATCAAAGGTCCAAGCTTGGTTGCGCCACAGCAGGGTGGTTTCACACCCTCATCCACATGGCAGCCAGCCAGCTCACAATCAACCCCTTGTTCTTTACCCTCTCTGACCATCTTTCCTGTCAGCTTGCAGATTAACTTTCCAACTTTCCTGTACAGATATATATTAAATGTGCATAAATCTTAAATTCCAACAATGTTAGAAAATGACAGAAATTTCATGATTGCATTATTTTGCAAAAAGGTATATTATTCTAAGCTAGAACATACAATCAAACATCATGATGTGTCACCTTGTGCTATTCCCCTTCTGTACCCCATTGTGGCTGCTGACAGCATTAACCAAATGTGGTATGATATGTGGTAAGAAGCTAACCCATACTGGACTTGCAAGGTATTCTTATGAGGTATTGACAATATGGATGGATTTGGACTGTATGTGTGTTATGATTTGTCTGTCAACAAAAACATTTTATTATTATAAAATGTATTAAACCTATTTTGATTGCACTTGACAGTTCTATCCTTAAGGAGTACATTTCAAACATTTCAAATTTGATATTTCAAAATGCCATTAACTTAAGGGTCATGTCACAAACATCAACTCGCCATGTTAGCCTTGAAATTCACATGATATAACTTGTCTACACTATTATGTACATGTACATAACAGACAGTTGATGCTGCAGATCTTTATCTTGAGGTCTTGATGTATAGTTAAACATCCATAGTTATATTAAAACTTGAGCGGCAAACTTCATTGAGCATAATATCATATTATTTATATTTTAGGATGAGGCTACCTGGGAGCCATATGAGAATGTCTGCCATCTCAAAATACTCGTGCAGTTCTTTCTTAAAAAACAACAGTAAAAGCAATATTGAATGTTAGTATGCTAACTTACCACTGTATGGCTGCGAAACATTGTCAGCAACCATTGATAGTATGTAACGGTAACCTTAGTTTGGCTGCAATGATCCCATTGTCAGCCAATTGTTGTCAGTATTTAACTGTAACCTCAGTTTGGCTGCAATGATCCCATTGTCAGCCAATTGTTGTCAGTATTTAACTGTAGCCTCAATATGGCTGCAATGATCCCATTGTCAGTCAATTGTTGTCAGTATTTAACTGTAACCTCAGAATGGCTGCAAAGATCCCATTGTCAGCCAATTGTTGTCAGTATTTAACTGTAACCTTAGTATGGCTGCAATGATCCCATTGTCAGCCAATTGTTGTCAGTATTTAACTGTAACCTTAGTTTGGCTGCAATGACCCCATTGTCAGCCAATTGTTGTCAGTATTTAAATAAATGAAATAATGAAAATAGTGATGTAAAACCAAAAAAGACATTTTAACAAAATTACCCAATTACCAAATAAGTAACTATACTTTTGCCACATTTAATGTATATTAAGATTATAAATGGGAATGTATTTTGTATATGCAAATATCTTTTAATAAATCATTTTAATGAAATATGTGTTATTGTATTTTTAATTGTTAAAATATGCATTAAAAATAAGCCAAAACAATGTAATGATTTTTTCATAGAACATATAAGATGTTTAAAATTTATAAACAAGTAATAAACATGTATAAAATGTAATTTGAAAGATTCAGATACACAACAAAATCAAATTTTGAGAATGACCTGAAATCAGTTTGAAATTCCACAAAAGAACATAACCCACAAACCCAAAGTATCGAATTGTGTGTTTTTTAATATGATACAAATTCTTAAAGCTCATTATTAAAAAGTAAATCAGTTCAGTTTGGTTACATTTCAATCACATTTTACTCTAGATGTTGAGATGGTGGGATTAAATTTCAATCGAATGGGAAGAAGTAAAATACTTAATATTTAATCCATTTTCATTTATGTTTATTTACAAACATATGTTACAGTAACTGTTACTTTAACAAACCATGTATTTGACAGTTACTTTACACAATTAATGTACTGTTTATCCCATGCTTGAGTTTCAATCTTTTATCCCATGCTTGAGTTTCAATCTTTATCCCATGCTTGAGTTTCAATCTTTTATCCAAGTAATCAGGATGATGTTCTTTATACATTTAAATATACTGCTTAAGTTTAAATCTACTGCTTTAATTTCACCTGGCTTGACTTTAAGCTATTATTAAAGCTGGAAGCTTATTTGGAAAAAAAAGAGAAGCTTGAAATTGGTTACAATGCTTGAGAGAAGCTTGAAATTGGTTACAATGCTTGAGAGAAGCTTGAGTTTTGTTACATTGCTTGAGAGAAGCTTGAGGTTTGTTACATTGCTTGAGGAGCTTGAAATTGGTTACAATGCTTGAGAGAAGCTTGAGTTTTGTTACATTGCTTGAGAGAAGCTTGAGGTTTGTTATATTGCTTCAGAAGCTTGAGTTTTGTTACATTGCTTGAAAGATGCTTGAGTTTTGTCACATTGCTTGAGAGAGAAGCTTGAAATAGCTTGAGTTTAATCCAGCTTGAGTTTCCAGGATTATTTATTCGCGAGAAAAAAAAAATCTTGCAAGGTACCCTTTATTATTTTCTTTTGTCTACATACCTGAGGATAAAATCACCAAAATACACTGCCTGCAATATTGTCTTATTATGATTTGAATCTGAAAGATCTTAAAATTAATGAATGAATGAGTGGTCGCTTAGAGGCACATCAACCACTAAGGTTATTCAGTGCCTAAAAATGGTAAAAACATAAACGTCTTAAAATTAATATTTGATGTCATTCTCAGTGGCCACACATAATTTTATGGTCTGATGCAATATTTTGTTAAATCTCTTGATAGAATATGGCTTAAATTGTTTAGATTTAATCGTTTCTACATGCCTGAGGATGAACTCACCAAAATGCATTGCCTGCAAAACAGACTTATCTTGATACTTGTCTGAGAGATGTTAAAATTGATGCCTGGTCACACAATCAATGTGGAATATCAGCTCTATATGAGACATTATGAGATATAAAGATAGGATCTTGACCTACATGTCTATATGTTAATGTACAATGTTAATGTGCAATGTTAATACTTGACATTTATTGCACAGTTATTTGAAGATTTTGAATAATTACTCCATTAAGACAGGGCTCATAGATGTCATTTTCAGTAGTCACACATTATTTTATGCTGTGATACAATGGAATTTTTTGAAATTTCGATAAAACAAAGCTGAAAATGTTCATATTTCATTGTGTATACATACCAGCTCTATATGAGACATTATGAGATATAAAGATAAGATCTTGACCTACATGTCTATATGTTAATGTGCAATGTTAATGTGCAATGTTAATACTTGACATTTATTGCACAGTTATTTGAAGATTTTGAATAATTACTCCATTAAGACAGGGCTCATAGATGTCATTTTCAGTAGTCACACATTATTTTATGCTGTGATACAATGGAATTTTTTGAAATTTTGATAAAACAAAGCTGAAAATGTTCATATTTCATTGTGTATACATACCTAAGGATGAAAGTACCCAAATATATTGCCCTCAAAACAGTCTTATCATGATATGTGAAAATTGAGATATATAATAAGGATCTTGACCTCTAAATAGTTAAATGTCTGTTGTTTGATGTGCACTGTTAATATTAAATATTCACTGTATAGTTTTTTGAGGAATGAATTATTTTATGCTGTGATACAATGAAATTTTTTGAAATTTTGATAAAACATAGCTGAAATTGTTATTATCTTATTTTGTATACCTACATATCTGAGGATAAAGCTACCAACATATATTGCCTGCAAAACAGTCTCATTGTGATATGAGTTTGAAAGATGTTAAAATTGATGCCTGATGTCATTTTCAGTGGTTGCACATCATTATATGCTGTGATGCAATGAATATTTTTGATGTTTTGATAAAACATGGCTAAAATTGTTCATATTTCATTATGTCTATATACTTGAGGATTAAATCACCAATATACATTGCCTACAGAACAGCTTTATTGTGATATGAGCCCAAGAGATGTTAAAATTGATGTCTGGTCATGCTTTCAAACTGAAATATCAGCTCTATATGAGACATTATAGGACACGTGGATAAGATATTGAACTCTGAATAGTGAAAAATCTTTGTTTTGATGTACAGTAATAATATTAGATATTTATTGCACAGTTATTTGAGGATTTTGAATTATTTCTTTATTAAGACAGAACTCATAGATACCATTTTTCAGTAGTCGCACATCATTTTATGCTGTGAAGCAATGAATATTTTTTAATTTTGATAAAATATGGCTGAAACTTTTCATACTTCATGGTGTCTACAAACCTGAGGATAAAATCCCTGAAATGTATTGCCTACAGAACTGTTTTGTTGTGATATGAGCCCAAGAGATGTTAAAATTGATGCCAGGTCATGCTATCAAACTGCAAAATATCAGCTCTATATGAGACATTATGAGAAATATGGATAAGATATTGACCTCTAAATATTGCAATGATTATATTTTGGTGTGCAATATACTCATTGCATAGTTATTTGAGAATTTTGAATTATTTTTCTATTAAAACAGCTCATATATGTCATTTGCAGTAGTCACACACCTTTTTATGCTGTGATACAATGAATTTTTTTGAATTTTTTATAAACCATAGCTGAAACTGTTATTATTTTCTTTCGTCTACATACTGGACGATAAAATCACTTCCTGCAAAACTGTCTTATTGTGATTTGAATCTGAAAGATCTAAAAATTGATACCTGATGTCATTCTCAGATGCCACACACAATTTTATGGTCTGACACAATAATTATTTTGATACAATGAATTTTTTTGAATTTTTTATAAACCATAGCTGAAACTGTTATTATTTTCTTTCGTCTACATACTGGACGATAAAATCACTTCCTGCAAAACTGTCTTATTGTGATTTGAATCTGAAAGATCTAAAAATTGATACCTGATGTCATTCTCAGAAGCCACACACAATTTTATGGTCTGACACAATAATTATTTTTAAAGTCTTGATAAAATATGGCTAAAAGAGTTTAGAATTAATTATGTCCACGGGCCGTGGCGCAGTTGGTTAGAGCGCCAGCTTATTAGCACCAGTTCCTCTGTGGTGATCTAAAGGTCGTGGGTTCGAATCCCGGCCATGCTGAGATTGAACTCATAATACAATTTCCCACATGAGCTGAGGCCTGTGCCAAAAGGGTTAACCCGTTGTCCTTGTAAATCTGTGACCGGGTGGGTTGCCATGTCAAGGACCTGCGACATGACAATTCAGTGAGGCAGCACTATATCTGCTACAAGTAGGTCTCATCACGAAATGACTGAAATAATGTTGAAAGTGATGTAAAGCCCCAAACAAACAAACTGATGATGAAATCACCAAAATGCATTGCCTTCAAAACAGTCTTATCATGATATGAGTCTTCGATATGTGAAAATTGATGCATCCATGACGTGTACTCCCCTTAAGAGAAATCAAGCACTTTTCCAACCAACATTCGGCCATCTTGATTTCTGTTATGAGTGAACTCATTGAGTACATATCAACACATTAACTCCCTATGAAACTAACATCCCACCGGACTACTTTCCATATGACTTCTCCAGAAAAATGTGCACCACTCCAGTAACTGATTTTCTTTGGCTTATTACAATTCTCTGTTTTATGAGTTCGAGTTAAATATATAAAATGTGTATGGACATTATATGACACACCTAATATTCAATATAAATAATTACATGCTAACCTTATATACCTACCTACAGAGAATCAACTAGAAAATGGTTAGATTTAAATGAGAGATGAGTTATGAATATCTGTTTCTTTTGATCTATTTGCATTACTATTGATATCATCTTAGACAAACATATTTTTGGAAAATTTTACTCTACAAATTTAACTTTGGCTGTTGTGTGAAATAGCTGAATATCCCTTCAATAAATGACTTGACAAAGTGATAAAGATGTTGACTATTTGTGTGATGTATCAGTGAGAAGGTAAAATCATACTATTCAAAATGGCTTAGTGGGTAAGACATCAGTCTCCTATGCTACAGGTCTAGGGTTCGATTCCCGCCAGAAACAAGCATCTTTTTTTTTTTAATTCATGCTGAAAATGAAATCTTCATTTTTAAGTTTTATTTTTTGCAACATTCATATCAGAACATTTAGAATTGAAACATAGTTTGTTTTGATAGAAATTATAAAAAAATGACTTTATACAATTAACAAAAGTGAAATCTTTTTAGAGCAAAATGAAAGTCAGAACACTTAAAATGTGTTTTTGTTTTCTTTTTTCCTTTTTTTTTTGCAAATGGAGAAAATACAAAAAAATAAATAAAATAAAATGTCTTTATTAGCAAAAAAATGGAACAATTTCAATTTTCATACAATGCGGTGTTTTTTACAGTACTGACACAGGGTGATACATGGTTCAGTGGTTATGCTGTCTGTCTTCTATGCTAAAAGTCCAGGGTTCGAATCCTGGTTGGGGAAAGTATTATTTTCATGTTGAAGGTGAAATCTTAATATTGGGGTTCTGTTTGAGTGATATGTTCTTCAGAAAACATAAATTGATTTGTCTATTGCAAATGCAGAAGAATATAAAATAATAAAAATGACTTGATACACCCCCAAAACAAAATGAAATCTTGAGTTCTTATTGAGTAATTTGCATATCAGAAGAATATAGTTTTAATTATTTTATTTTGCAAACATAAACAATATGAATAATACTGACTTTATATAGTAAACAAATATAAAATCTTCATACTGGGGTAATATTTGAGCAATATGCAGGTCAGAACATATGGAATTGAATATGTTTTTTGCCAACATAGAAATATCTTAAATAGTAACTTTATGCAGAAAACAAATATGAAAGCTTCATATTCCAATTTTATTTTATTTTAGACAAAAAAAAGAAAGAATTATAACATGGATCCAATTTCAAGATTTTATCATAGACTTTAAACTTCGAATAAGTTGACCATGAGGCCAACCTTGAGCATCTATGAATATATCCAGTGCAATGCAATAGTTCCAAGTGTTTCAGCACTATCATGTGTCTCACAGGTCTGATGATATGCTTTAACCCTTTCTCATGGCAAGATTGCTCACTCAACATTTAGCCTGGATTCACATTTTAAAATAAACATGGACTGTACCTATCCAACGTGTTGTTACAATTCATCAAACCCTTAAATATACCTGCAAACAATGCTCATTCTTAAATACATTCCATCAGATTGGTATATTATATATTCCAAAATAATATTCAAGATCTTCAAAATGTGGAGTTGTCAATATTTGACCATATCAGTCACTGACAGGATGGAAATCAACAGGTCACATGCCACCTGCATGAGCATTTCTCTGTTGTCCAGTGAGATCAGCCAACAATGCATGTACTCATATGTGCAAAGATCACCTCTTGGAAATGGTGTCAATGCCTCTAAAATAGTTCTCTAGTTTCACAGTTGTTTAAACACTATTAACAATAAAGAATTAGAATTTCTATATTTGAAATAAGTTCAAATATTGCAATAAAAATTGTCAAATAAAGCCACAATTTGATTAAAGAAACATGTGTAGTAATAATGGCAGATATGTGTTCAGTGATTTGCCCACTATTTTTGACATGTGAAAGTGACCACACACCCCACAAATCTGAGTACTAATCTCAGCAAGCAAGTGTTCCCAGCAGTATGCCAGCTCATATTTTTAATCTCTACCGCTGGTACCCTTACCTGAGACTTTCCTCTTTTTGTCAGGTATGTTGGCTTAAGGAAAAAACACGTAATGATTTCATTGATGCATCAAACTGGAATATCAGCTCTACATGACACATTATGAGATATATAGATTATGAGATATTTAGATAGGATCTTTACCTCTAAATAGTTACATGTCTGTTGTTTGATGTGCAGTGTTAATACTAAATATTTATTGTACAGTTATTTGAGGACTTTGAATAATTTTTCTAAGACAGTTCATAGATGCTATTTTTCAGAGGTCGCACACCAACTTATGCTATGATACAATGAAATCTTTTGAAATTTTGATAAAACATTGCTGTTCATGTTTCATTGTGCCGACAGAACAGGTTTATTGTGATATGAGTCTGAGAGATGTTAAAGTTGATGTCTGGTCATGCTATCAAACTGAAATATCAGCTTTATATGTGATATTATAGGGAAGATACTTTAGATATTGACCTCTGAATAGTCAAATGTCTTTATTTGAATGTAAAATGTAATTTGTAAATATTCACTGCGCATTTATTTAAAGATTTTGATTTTTTCCTGTTTGGACAAAGCTCACATTTGTAAGGTTTAAATGTGATCAAATGTGTCTAATCTTGATAAATTGCCAAGTTCAGCCTGATCACACACTCAAACAGAAATGTTACCTTTCTCATGATATTGAGAATTATTTTCTGTTCACATGACTAATTATTCACTCTGATTTGCAGGATGGATATTATCTAATCACTGAATTGTCATTATCATAAATGTTGACTATCAAATGAAGTAATATCTGAACTTTGGACAAGGGCAGAATTGCACTGATTTACCCCTGTCCAGCAAAAGTGTTGTCTTGCTTCTCTGATCACAAGGATGTCTGTTGATATTCGATCTTTATATATCAGTCATGGCGGGAGCCAGAGGGTATAACAATAAACCTCCTACACAGGGCTGTAATATGGGTTGCTTCTGACATTGATACATTTGTGTGAAAACATTGTCACCATTCACTCTGCCTCGCATTTTAAAACTCTTTGGAGTAATATTTTAGAAATATATCCTTTTGCTATTTAGTTAATGATGCACTAAATAGATGTTTTTGGTTTATAGAGATATATTACACTTTTGATTTCATGATATATAAGTGGTCAAACTAAAAGTACTTCATGTATGGTGAGAATATGTTGTCAAGACTTGAGGGTCATTAGTAACACACCACCGCCCCAGCAAACATTAAGGGCTGACCATGGCACATTTCCCTCATTACTGCTCATAATCACATTCATTTATACCACAAAGGCTTCAAAGTTGTATCATATTCTAATACATTAATTTTCTGGTCTTCTCAATACTGCAGTCATGCCACATCTATATTATCAATACAAAGGCCACACTGCATCTATTTCATTAATATAAAAGTCATGCTTCATCTGTGTCATCAATACAAAAATCATGCTTTATCTTAATGCTGCAGTCATCCGACATCTGTCTCATCAATCCTGCAGTCGTGTCCATTTGTCGCCATTAATACTGCAGTCATGTTTCATCTGCCATCAATCAGTCATGTTTCGTCTTTATCATCAAAATTTGTGCTACATCTATCTACTCAATACAGCAATCATGCTTTCTCTATGTCATGAATACTGCAGTCATGCTTCATCCATCCATCAATACTGCAGTCATGCTTCATCTATGTCATCAATACATAAGTCATGCTCCATCAATGTCATACAAAAGACTTGCTTTACCTTATGTACTGTAGTCATGTTTCCTCTATTATGTCAATACAAACAAAAGTCATGCTTCATTTATGTTAATAATACTGCAGTTATGCTTCATCTGTCTTCTCAATGCTGCAGTCATGATTCGTCTATCTTCTCAATACAAAAGTCATGGCTTATGTATGTAATCAGTACAAAGGTCATGCTTCATCTATCTACTAAAGTCATGCTTCCTCTATGTCATCAATATAAAGTCATGCTTCATCTCTGTCATCAATATCAAATTCTTGCTTCACATATCTACTCAATACTGTAGTCATGTTTTCTTTATGTCAAAATGCTTTAGCAACGTCATCAATACTGTAGTCTTGTATGCTTCATTTTTGTCATGCATTTCATGCTTTATATTTGTCATCAATTCAAAAGTCATGCTTCATCCATCTACTATAGGCATGCTACATCTTTATCATCAATACAAAGCCATGTGTCATTTACTCAATATTGTAGTCTTATTTCATCTCAATACTGAAGTCATGCTTTATCTGGCTTCAATAATGTAGTCATGCTTCATTTATCTTCTTAATACAAAACTCATCCTTCATTTATCTACTCAATACAAAAGTCTGCTTCAACTGTCACTAAAACTGCAGTCATACTTCATCTACTCAATGTTGCAGTCATGCTTCACCTATATCTCTACAAATGTCATGTAGTCATGTTCCTCATCAATACCATTGTCATGCTTCATCTAAATAATCAATATGGCAGTCATGCTAAATCTATCTCATCAGTAATATAGTACACATTACATCTACCATATATATGCAAGTATGCAACAATCAAGAACAGGTGTCAGTTGAATGAAACTTAAATGTACCTCAACAAGTAGCCATTATCAAGATAAACATTATGACCCCCAACACATGCCCAGATAGCAATCTTCCACAGCATGCCCTCCATGAGTTTGATTAACCCCTTGCCTGCACTGTAAACATACTTTAACATTTAAATGGTCATTTCTTATTGGAAATCTCACCATAAACCTCAATGTTATATTGCACAATTTGGTTTGCAGTATTTGATAAAATGAGCATATACATTTTAGAGCATTTAATGTTTTGATCCTATCCTCTCTCCCTGCATTGTGATCCAATCTACATGTGTCTAAATTGAATATCCTGGTTTCTTAAAGAATGAAGGGTGTAGAGGTATTGCAGACCTGGCTTGACAGTTTAATGAGGAGTTCATTGCGTTGTGAAGTCCCATGTGGGACATTCACATTAACACCACCAGGAATGATAAACGATCCATGTGAGATTCATCACGATACAGCGGGTTGACTACATCGCGTTAAAATGGAGCGTACACTTCGGGCTCTACTGTACTTTTCCAACCAGATTTTTCCAATCAACCCAAACCTCCCCCCGAACTATAAATGTTCTATTCTAAATTGTTGTTGAACATTGGAAATTGACATGTGCACCTGTACAGTTCTGTCGTTGTGCATGACTATGTCTGAGAGCCAACAAATTGCAGAGCTGTATGGTAATTGTATGCAAATGTGAGGAAAAAGTATTCCTCATTTGATGCCAATTGCGGCAGAGGTAGTATGTTACTGTACTTCGCCATGCAGAGTATAAGTACAATGTTTTTTGTCGCTTTTGCCCTTTTCAATGTCAGTTAAAAACCACGTCATGCCTGAAACTTGGTTATATAAAACCAAATCCCTTTTTTCTGTGAGATGACCTGGATGAGTAATACCCCTGATCTATCTTCAGTCACTATATTCATCAGCAAATATTTTAGCAACTTAATTCAAAAGGTTTCAAAATATTTTCCGTTGACTATCTAACTTTTAAATCCTTTTAGAGTTAAAAAAATAAGGTTTATGTTTAAAATTTTAGAATATAGATTATGATAATTCTTCATTTGCAATTTATGATCACATAAGGGTGACTTCTTTGATGAATATTTAATTTGCAGAATGAAAGGTGAATTAATATTTATTAGCAAGTGTAGTTTTAGTTGTACATCTGTATCTCCGTTTACATTTCATGGAAATTAAAACTTTGTGTTGGTATCTAAATAACACTACCATATGGATATGTTATCCAAGAAGTATAGAATTTAATTTACCTTCTGTCCATTAACAAAGAATATCAGTTCTTCCGACATGATGACGGATCGTTAATCATCCATTTTTTTCTGTTGTGCAAGTAACTTACGAATGGTGGTTTATCTTCAATATATGTACACACATCTGCAGGGCCCCACATATGTCATGTATGATATAGGCCATGTATGGTATAAATAATAATAATAATAAAATTTGTATAGCGCTGATACCAGACAAGTCTGTTCATAGCGCTGAGTTCAGGACATGCATCCTGAAGAGATGAGTTTTCAGCCTACTCTTAAACGAGGAGACTGACGTGCTTGTCCTAATATCAGTAGGCAAGGAGTTCCATATTCGTGGGCCTACAGATGAGAAGGCCCTGTCACCTACTGTCCTTAGCCTGGTTTTAGGTACCTGTAGGTGGGTGCCATCATTGGATCATTTTTCTCTCAAGCCTCCTCTTGAGAGATCTTTCCAGCTTTAATTGGTCACTCATCCAAGGTACAGGTTTGCGTTGGGTGACCATGGCAACCTTGATTGGTGCATGTTTGTCCATGAGTGATGTGAGTTCCCTATCATAATAATTTACCATGTCCTCCAATGATAAATGTTCCCAAGTTGAGTCTCTCTCAGTTAGGGATTTAATGCCCCTTCTTAGGGATTCAAGATCTAATGCCTTGAAATTCCTAAATTTGATAGATTTTTTGGGGGGTTTAGGAGGTACAATATCAAGGTAAATCTTAATCATTTTATGATCAGATAGGTACTCATCTACCAGGTGACTCTTCATGAGCTTATTTCCCCTAAAGGTCATGATTAGATCAAGGGTGTTCCCTAACCTATGGGTTGGTTCCTGAACCCATTGTGTTAGATCAAAGGTAGATAGGATGTCATTAAACTTAATGACATCAGGCTTTAAGGGCAAGTTAACATGGAAGTTGTAGTCACCAAGGAAAATGACCTCATGACTAAAGGAACCATAATGTGCAACCAATTGGGTGAACTCATCATAGAACTCAGAGTAGGTATATCTATTTCGATCAGATGGTTCAGGTCTGTATATCACCACAAATGTTACCTTTTTTCCCTTCAATGTGATGGATGACTCCATGAGCTCCATGGTGGTGACTACTGGTTGGTTGGCCCTATTGGTTATGAAGGGGAGTTCAGATTTGTATAAAATCCCTAATCCTCCCCCTGTACGACCAATTCTAGGAAAGGACTCAAATTCAAGTGACCCTTCTTTAAGTTCACTTTTGACTTTGTCAGAATTTGAGTCATGCATCCAAGTCTCAGTCATGAACAGGGCATCAAGGTCATGCTCAGTAAAATAATCTTTTACTGGCAGGATCTTGCTAGATATGCTCTGTACATTGCAACATCCAATATTTAATGTTTTCTTCCCGTTTCTATTAGGATTTTTAATACGAGAATGCTGTTTGTTTACAATCCGTGGCCGACCACGTGGAGCAGAGCGAGCACGTGAAGTTGGAGCCGGCCCCGCAGGTCTTGCCGCATTGTGATTGGTCAGGTCAGACCACGTGGTATAGTTGGGCGTGGCTTGTTCATAAGATGATTGTCCACTATAACGTAAACAATTGAACCGATTACTGTTGCGAGCATGTGTAGTCGGAGCCGGCCCTGCAGGCCTATTATTGGGTGGTCGAGCAGACGAATGTGTATTATTTACATTCCTACCACGAACAGCGCCCCCTCTGATAATTTTGCCAAAACTGCATGATTTTGACGAATTGCATGGGCTTTCAACATATTTGTTGTTCAGTCTATGTTTTTGTGGCCGAGGAGGCAGAATAAATATGTTTTCCCAATAAAGATGCTTTGGGTGCGATATTTGTGTGTGTCTAACAAAATTGAGGCCACGGGCCGTGGCGCAGTTGGTTAGAGCGCCAGCTTATTAGCACCAGTTCCTCTGTGGTGATCCAAAGGTCGTGGGTTCGAACCCCGGCCGTGCCGGGATTGAATTCATGATACAATTTCCTACATGAGCTGAGGACCGTGCCTAAAGGGTTAACCCGTTGTCCTTGTAAATCTGTGACCGGGTGAGTTGTCATGTCAAGGACCTGCGACATGACAATTCAGTGAGGCAGCACTATATCTGCTACAAGTAGGTCTCATCACGAAATGACTGAAATACTGTTGAAAGTGATGTAAAACCCCAAACAAACAAACAAACTAACAAAATTGAACTGACAATTTAGCTTGCTTGCCCCATGTACGGATAGTAGTGTGTTCGACTTTATGTATTCACAAGTATCGAGCACCCATCGAAACTGACAAGGGAACAGTTCAATTTCATTCTCAGACTCAAATATATTAATATTTGAGTTAGCAACAATGTTAAGTAATGATTGAAATTGAGCCGCTAAGATGATATTAAAATTAATATATCTCAGAGAAGAATTCTTCTTAAACGTGCTCGCATGGTCATCACATAACAGTACTTTTCTCGATCCTATACCATTGTGGGGCAGGGATAGAGTCTCAATATTTGTGTTAGAAATCTTGTTGTATATGTTAAAACATGAACATATACAAACAAAGCCATGATTGTGTAGCATTGAACAGGTAGGTAATATCTTTGTATATATACGGGTCAGTTGCTATATGAGCGATTGACACGTTCTGTATTTTGAACTCCGTATATTGCAGATTATTTACCCAATAATGATCACGGGTCAGCGTATTATGAAAAGCTGATGTGTGGTAGATTCTTACTATCGTAATAGTAACAATAAATAGAAAAGAAATAATTTTCAATCTTCAGCTCAATGAAGTGTATATATACGGGTCAACTATATGAGCGATTGACACGTTCTGTATTTTGAACTAACGTAATAGTTAATTATATCATTGACTGAAGGGAACAGTACTTTGCTATATGTTTTAATCTTCCAAGATATTAAATTGAAAGAAATGCCACTTATTTGTAGCTATTGGTATTTATACCAAAAGGTATTTTGCAAGAGAGGGCTAAGTAGGTAGCCGCTTGCGGTTTTTCTTTGTACAGCGGGTGGAGCAGGCAGCGAGTGCTCTGTTCTTCCACCGTCGGAACAAGTCCGAAAAACACTGTAAATCAGTTCAATATACCGAATTTGCTTCTAGAAGCGCCTGAAAAAGTGTCCAGACACGAATAGCGTGCAAATTAGATTGGTATATATACCTATAAATAGGTATATCGCAAGAAAGAACTACTTACGTAGTTGCTTGCGAAAGTGTATTGGACAGCGGGTGGTGCGTCACAACAAGAAAAAATGGCTGGTAGTAGCCCCTTGTTTGTGTATCAACAACCACCGTCGGAACAAGTCCGAAAATCACTGCAATTTCAAAATATGCTGCTGATGGGTCTGAAGGTGATTCTAGACACCAAGAGCAACAAGTTTTATGAATACAGAGGGTATAAGGTATCAGACCAAGCACTCGACACTGGCAGCAAAGAGTGGATACTGGTGAGCGCGGTGCCTCGCAAAGACAACACAGTATGATCCCGCCCTCGCGAGTGGTTTTCCAATCAAAACTGCCGTCAGAGCCTGCAATAAGTCTGGTATCAGATAGACCTTTATATAGACAGGGTTCTCTGCGAGAAAGTGTGGCGATAGACTAGCAATAGACTCCAGAAAATCGACCAAGAAGGACGATTTTATCGGAGCTCAAATGAAAGCCGCCATTCCACTCTCAACGCATGCGCAGAAATGGTATACGACTGACACTGCCCGAAAAATAAGATTTACATAAATAAACATGTATTGTTTTTCCATTGTAAAGACCAATGAAGATCTTTCAGCTAATAAACAATTTTGTAAATACCATTTACTTATTTACAATGCTTAAATATGTTGTATTTTACCAAATATATCAAATTGCACATATCAGTTCATAAACAATGTTGTAAAGATATCGTTGAATGTCTTTACAATATTGTATTTATGTTGTTAATATCAGTATATATTCATATCATCTTTAATCAATATTATGGTTAATTGTATTTTTCAACTTGGACATTTTGATCATATATTCGTATATGTAAATGAGAATAGGGATTTTTTTTATACATGTTACATAAAGAGCTTCACATGAAAGGACAAACAAATATGTAAAATTACTTCAGATTTTATGATTAGTAGCTCTTGGAATTGCATATATGCACATATGCATACAACATTGGAAAATGTGCATTTGAGGACTTTATTTGAGGACTTAAAAATTGATAAATTACTACATCAGGATATTATATATTGCATTGTAAGTGACAAGATATCTCTATTTGCATGTTCCTCAGGTTGTTCAGATACTGTTAGGACTTTTCAGAGTGAAAATATGTTCACTACAAGCCAAGATATTAGCAAATCTTGGATTTGAAGTGACAAGAATAATATAAAACATTAAAATCGCGCCTGCCGTTTTTTACACCTTTATGGTACTATTTACCATATAGATCTCTTAGATATCTCTATATCCATGATCTTGGGGTTGTCTAGATACTGCTAGGACTTTTCAGAGTGAAAATATGTTCACTGCAAATTAAGATATAAGCAAATCTTGGATTGTAAGTGACAAGAGAGGGTATAAAATGTCAAAAAATTGTGTAAATTGCGCCTGCCGTTTTTTATACTTTTATGGTACTATTCAGCATTCAGATCTCTTAGATATCTATATTACCATGATCCTAAGGTTGTTTAGATACTGTTTGGTCTTTTCAGAGTGAAAATATATTCACTACAAGCCAAGATATTAGCAAATCTTGGATTTGAAGTGACAAGAAAGATATAAAACATTAAAATCGCGCCTGCCGTTTTTTACACCTTTATGGTACTATTTACCATACAGATCTCTTAGATATCTCTATTACCATGTTCCCGAGGTTGTTTAGATACTGTTTGGTCTTTTCAGAGTGAAAATATGTTCACTACAAGCCAAGATATTAGAAAATCTTGGATGGGAAGTGAAAAGAAATGTATAAAACATTAAAATCGCGCCTGCCATTTTTTACACCTTTATGCTACTATTCAACATTCGGATCTCTTAGATAGCTCTATTTCCATGATTTTGAGGTTGGTTAGATACTGTTAGGACTTTTCAGAGTGAAAATATGTTCACTACAAGCCAAGATATCAGCCAATGTTGGTTTGTAAGTTACATTGGGGAAGAGATCCATTTCTTGACAATTCTGGTTGACATTTTTATTTGCTGAGTTATAAATTAGATACTGATAGAAATTCAGTTGGTGTTTGGTTTTACACTGCAGACAGCATGTGAGACATGAACACATTATCCTTGTCAATAGTTTTCCCTTTTTTCCCACTCTTGCAAATGTTCAGATGTTTTGGGGTTAATCAGTCTGGGTCATCCGGTCATATAATTTATCTTCTTTCATCTGGGACAAGGGGCATTCATTCGCCACCTCATTACATCAATGGTGACCTATAAATCTTGTTTAACTTCCTGGAAAGTTACCATTTGGCAGAAAACACTCACACAGCAGATGAGCGGGCAGGACTAGGATACTTGTGTGCCTCACTAAACATTATTTCAACACACTTGTAACACATTGAATGTCCATTTCCATACAGGACCAGTGACAGGCTGAAACCTCCACATGCCATTTACATATCATAGTTCATTTAACAGTATGAATTTAGGCGGTAGAAAAAGGAAATATTGTTTTGCAGGGCAGTGTCCTCCAGAAAACACTACCATCAAGGATATACTTTTTACTGTAACAATATAATTTGATTTTACTCTGTTTCAGGACTGCATATCTCCAGGCAAGGTCAATGAGCTTTTACGAGTTTATGCACTGTTTTGACAAGGGAGATGATTGAAAAGATCAAACCATCAAGGTCAAATATAATATATAACATACATTGTCTTTTGTTTTGTTTCAGAGGTCCTAGTTTTCAGACAGGGTCAATGACAAGTCCACATACTGTTCTCACAAGGACCTTGATTTGAATGGTTACATATTATTCAATGACAACCATACATTACACAACCTTTCCTTTTGTTTTGTTTCATATCTACTTATTTTGATGCAAGGTCATTGATAAGAAACATACTTTGATGTACAGTTTGATTTGTTTCAGGATTGCTGGTTTCAAATAAAGGTCAATGACCTTCCAACAGTTTATGCAATGTTCGTACAAGGACTCAGATTAAAAGGTTCACATATATCAAGGATTGATATACATTGCATTTTGTCTTCTTCCAGGACTGCTTGTTTTGATGCAAGGTCAATGACCTTTTTCTGTTTTGTGCACTGTTCTATCAAGGGCCTTAATCGAGAGAGTCACAAATTATTCAATATCTTATGAACTGTCATTTTGTCTCACCTTTTTTTTTTTTTTTTTTTTTACATGAAAGGTCAATGACCTATCACTATTCTTTGCACTAACAAAGACCTTGATTGATAAGGTCTTATAAAATTCAATGATACCAACTACTGAAAAAGGTCCTTGATTGAAAAGATGACACACAATTCAATAATATGATGTGCCTTGTCCTGTTTCACTATTGATTATTCCCATGTTAGGGCATTGACCTTTTTTATGTAAATAAACTTTTGCTGTTTGTGCATTATTATAATAAGGGCCCTGGTTGAAAAGGTCACAACCTATCCCAGGATAAATATCTTGATTTTAATTATGTTTCAGGGCTGCTTATTTTCAGGCAAGGTCATTGACCTTTTACAAGTAATGATACAGCTCTAACAAGGGACTTGATTGAGAAGGTCACATATAGTTTCAGGATATTTATGTTTTGTAGTAAGGCTCCTTTTTTCCTTTCAAGGACAATGAACCTGTATTTTAGAAAACTTTTGTGCAGAAATGGTCAATGACCTTTTCCCATTTTTGGAAATGTCTTTCAAATGTGTATGTTATTCTTATTTCTATAAATAATTTTCATTTCAGACAGATTGTTTCAGCAATTTTATTTCAATGACCTTTTTAATTGTTATTTTCCTAACAATGGCCAACAGTGCAAAAATCCAAATGCCCTTTATTATCAATTATCCAAATGCCCTGAGGTATAACCTTCAAATAAAGATCTCTCTTGTAAATATGCTGTATGTATATATAAGCATCTTAGCTAAATATTGTAAATGTCAAAATAATACATTTAAGCATATTTTGTGTCCAAGTAAAGATCATATTTGACAAGCTTTTCACATGCATCTTGTTCATCTTTACATGCATATAGTATCTTGTATTTGTCTTGTTTATTTGAAATTTAACATCTTTTCTGATTTTGTAAAGATCAAGTAAAGATCATATTTGACAAGCTTTTCACATGCATCTTGTTCATCTTTACAAGCATATAGTATCTTGTATTTGTCTTGTTTATTTGAAATTTAACATCTTTTCTGATTTTGTAAAGGCTTGCAAATTCCGGTCTTTACTGTCTTTGATGCATACATTAAAGGTCTTGTAAATTGCCAATTTACAGTTTGTAAATATGTCTGAAAGGTCATTTTAATTTCAAATTTACTTCAACAATATATACATATTGGCCTCTTGTAAATCTAATTTTTCACGCAGTGTGAGCACATATCGAGAACATACATATCTTGCATTTGACCTATATTAGTATGTTACTGTACTTCGCCATGCAGAGTATAAGTACAATGTTTTTTGTCGCTTTTGCCCTTTTCAATGTCAGTTAAAAACCACGTCATGCCTGAAACTTGGTTATATAAAACCAAATCCCTTTTTTCTGTGAGATGACCTGGATGAGTAATACCCCTGATCTATCTTCAGTCACTATATTCATCAGCAAATATTTTAGCAACTTAATTCAAAAGGTTTCAAAATATTTTCCTTTGACTATCTAACTTTTAAATCCTTTTAGAGTTAAAAAAATAAGGTTTATGTTTAAAATTTTAGAATATAGATTATGACAATTCTTCATTTGCAATTTATGATCACATAAGGGTGACTTCTTTGATGAATATTTAATTTGCAGAATGGAAGGTGAATTAATATTTATTAGCAAGTGTAGTTTTAGTTGTACATCTGTATCTCCGTTTACATTTCATGGAAATTAAAACTTTGTGTTGGTATCTAAATAACACTACCATATGGATATGTTATCCAAGAAGTATAGAATTTAATTTACCTTCTGTCCATTAACAAAGAATATCAGTTCTTCCGACATGATGACGGATCGTTAATCATCCATTTTTTTCTGTTGTGCAAGTAACTTACGAATGGTGGTTTATCTTCAATATATGTACACACATCTGCAGGGCCCCACATATGTCATGTATGATATAGGCCATGTATGGTATAAATAATAATAATAATAATAATAATAAAATTTGTATAGCGCTGATACCAGACAAGTCTGTTCATAGCGCTGAGTTCAGGACATGCATCCTGAAGAGATGAGTTTTCAGCCTACTCTTAAACGAGGAGACTGACGTGCTTGTCCTAATATCAGTAGGCAAGGAATTCCATATTCGTGGGCCTACAGATGAGAAGGCCCTGTCACCTACTGTCCTTAGCCTGGTTTTAGGTACCTGTAGGTGGGTGCCATCATTGGATCATTTTTCTCTCAAGCCTCCTCTTGAGAGATCTTTCCAGCTTTAATTGGTCACTCATCCAAGGTACAGGTTTGCGTTGGGTGACCATGGCAACCTTGATTGGTGCATGTTTGTCCATGAGTGATGTGAGTTCCCTATCATAATAATTTACCATGTCCTCCAATGATAAATGTTCCCAAGTTGAGTCTCTCTCAGTTAGGGATTTAATGCCCCTTCTTAGGGATTCAAGATCTAATGCCTTGAAATTCCTAAATTTGATAGATTTTTTGGGGGGTTTAGGAGGTACAATATCAAGGTAAATCTTAATCATTTTATGATCAGATAGGTACTCATCTACCAGGTGACTCTTCATGAGCTTATTTCCCCTAAAGGTCATGATTAGATCAAGGGTGTTCCCTAACCTATGGGTTGGTTCCTGAACCCATTGTGTTAGATCAAAGGTAGATAGGATGTCATTAAACTTAATGACATCAGGCTTTAAGGGCAAGTTAACATGGAAGTTGTAGTCACCAAGGAAAATGACCTCATGACTAAAGGAACCATAATGTGCAACCAATTGGGTGAACTCATCATAGAACTCAGAGTAGGTATATCTATTTCGATCAGATGGTTCAGGTCTGTATATCACCACAAATGTTACCTTTTTTCCCTTCAATGTGATGGATGACTCCATGAGCTCCATGGTGGTGACTACTGGTTGGTTGGCCCTATTGGTTATGAAGGGGAGTTCAGATTTGTATAAAATCCCTAATCCTCCCCCTGTACGACCAATTCTAGGAAAGGACTCAAATTCAAGTGACCCTTCTTTAAGTTCACTTTTGACTTTGTCAGAATTTGAGTCATGCATCCAAGTCTCAGTCATGAACAGGGCATCAAGGTCATGCTCAGTAAAATAATCTTTTACTGGCAGGATCTTGCTAGATATGCTCTGTACATTGCAACATCCAATATTTAATGTTTTCTTCCCGTTTCTATTAGGATTTTTAATACGAGAATGCTGTTTGTTTACAATCCGTGGCCGACCACGTGGAGCAGAGCGAGCACGTGAAGTTGGAGCCGGCCCCGCAGGTCTTGCCGCATTGTGATTGGTCAGGTCAGACCACGTGGTATAGTTGGGCGTGGCTTGTTCATAAGATGATTGTCCACTATAACGTAAACAATTGAACCGATTACTGTTGCGAGCACGTGTAGTCGGAGCCGGCCCTGCAGGCCTATTATTGGGTGGTCGAGCAGACGAATGTGTATTATTTACATTCCTACCACGAACAGCGCCCCCTCTGATAATTTTGCCAAAACTGCATGATTTTGACGAATTGCATGGGCTTTCAACATATTTGTTGTTCAGTCTATGTTTTTGTGGCCGAGGAGGCAGAATAAATATGTTTTCCCAATAAAGATGCTTTGGGTGCGATATTTGTGTGTGTCTAACAAAATTGAACTGACAATTTAGCTTGCTTGCCCCATGTACGGATAGTAGTGTGTTCGACTTTATGTATTCACAAGTATCGAGCACCCATCGAAACTGACAAGGGAACAGTTCAATTTCATTCTCAGACTCAAATATATTAATATTTGAGTTAGCAACAATGTTAAGTAATGATTGAAATTGAGCCGCTAAGATGATATTAAAATTAATATATCTCAGAGAAGAATTCTTCTTAAACGTGCTCGCATGGTCATCACATAACAGTACTTTTCTCGATCCTATACCATTGTGGGGCAGGGATAGAGTCTCAATATTTGTGTTAGAAATCTTGTTGTATATGTTAAAACATGAACATATACAAACAAAGCCATGATTGTGTAGCATTGAACAGGTAGGTAATATCTTTGTATATATACGGGTCAGTTGCTATATGAGCGATTGACACGTTCTGTATTTTGAACTCCATATATTGCAGATTATTTACCCAATAATGATCAGCGTATTATGAAAAGCTGATGTGTGGTAGATTCTTACTATCGTAATAGTAACAATAAATAGAAAAGAAATAATTTTCAATCTTCAGCTCAATGAAGTGTATATATACGGGTCAACTATATGAGCGATTGACACGTTCTGTATTTTGAACTAACGTAATAGTTAATTATATCATTGACTGAAGGGAACAGTACTTTGCTATATGTTTTAATCTTCCAAGATATTAAATTGAAAGAAATGCCACTTATTTGTAGCTATTGGTATTTATACCAAAAGGTATTTTGCAAGAGAGGGCTAAGTAGGTAGCCGCTTGCGGTTTTTCTTTGTACAGCGGGTGGAGCAGGCAGCGAGTGCTCTGTTCTTCCACCGTCGGAACAAGTCCGAAAAACACTGTAAATCAGTTCAATATACCGAATTTGCTTCTAGAAGCGCCTGAAAAAGTGTCCAGACACGAATAGCGTGCAAATTAGATTGGTATATATACCTATAAATAGGTATATCGCAAGAAAGAACTACTTACGAAAGTGTATTGGACAGCGGGTGGTGCGTCACAACAAGAAAAAATGGCTGGTAGTAGCCCCTTGTTTGTGTATCAACAACCACCGTCGGAACAAGTCCGAAAATCACTGCAATTTCAAAATATGCTGCTGATGGGTCTGAAGGTGATTCTAGACACCAAGAGCAACAAGTTTTATGAATACAGAGGGTATAAGGTATCAGACCAAGCACTCGACACTGGCAGCAAAGAGTGGATACTGGTGAGCGCGGTGCCTCGCAAAGACAACACAGTATGATCCCGCCCTCGCGAGTGGTTTTCCAATCAAAACTGCCGTCAGAGCCTGCAATAAGTCTGGTATCAGATAGACCTTTATATAGACAGGGTTCTCTGCGAGAAAGTGTGGCGATAGACTAGCAATAGACTCCAGAAAATCGACCAAGAAGGACGATTTTATCGGAGCTCAAATGAAAGCCGCCATTCCACTCTCAACGCATGCGCAGAAATGGTATACGACTGACACTGCCCGAAAAATAAGATTTACATAAATAAACATGTATTGTTTTTCCATTGTAAAGACCAATGAAGATCTTTCAGCTAATAAACAATTTTGTAAATACCATTTACTTATTTACAATGCTTAAATATGTTGTATTTTACCAAATATATCAAATTGCACATATCAGTTCATAAACAATGTTGTAAAGATATCGTTGAATGTCTTTACAATATTGTATTTATGTTGTTAATATCAGTATATATTCATATCATCTTTAATCAATATTATGGTTAATTGTATTTTTCAACTTGGACATTTTGATCATATATTCGTATATGTAAATGAGAATAGGGATTTTTTTTATACATGTTACATAAAGAGCTTCACATGAAAGGACAAACAAATATGTAAAATTACTTCAGATTTTATGATTAGTAGCTCTTGGAATTGCATATATGCACATATGCATACAACATTGGAAAATGTGCATTTGAGGACTTTATTTGAGGACTTAAAAATTGATAAATTACTACATCAGGATATTATATATTGCATTGTAAGTGACAAGATATCTCTATTTGCATGTTCCTCAGGTTGTTCAGATACTGTTAGGACTTTTCAGAGTGAAAATATGTTCACTACAAGCCAAGATATTAGCAAATCTTGGATTTGAAGTGACAAGAAAGATATAAAACATTAAAATCGCGCCTGCCGTTTTTTACACCTTTATGGTACTATTTACCATATAGATCTCTTAGATATCTCTATATCCATGATCTTGGGGTTGTCTAGATACTGCTAGGACTTTTCAGAGTGAAAATATGTTCACTGCAAATTAAGATATAAGCAAATCTTGGATTGTAAGTGACAAGAGAGGGTATAAAATGTCAAAAAATTGTGTAAATTGCGCCTGCCGTTTTTTATACTTTTATGGTACTATTCAGCATTCAGATCTCTTAGATATCTATATTACCATGATCCTAAGGTTGTTTAGATACTGTTTGGTCTTTTCAGAGTGAAAATATATTCACTACAAGCCAATATATTAGCAAATCTTGGATTTGAAGTGACAAGAAAGATATAAAACATTAAAATCGCGCCTGCCGTTTTTTACACCTTTATGGTACTATTTACCATACAGATCTCTTAGATATCTCTATTACCATGTTCCCGAGGTTGTTTAGATACTGTTTGGTCTTTTCAGAGTGAAAATATGTTCACTACAAGCCAAGATATTAGAAAATCTTGGATGGGAAGTGAAAAGAAATGTATAAAACATTAAAATCGCGCCTGCCATTTTTTACACCTTTATGCTACTATTCAACATTCGGATCTCTTAGATAGCTCTATTTCCATGATTTTGAGGTTGGTTAGATACTGTTAGGACTTTTCAGAGTGAAAATATGTTCACTACAAGCCAAGATATCAGCCAATGTTGGTTTGTAAGTTACATTGGGGAAGAGATCCATTTCTTGACAATTCTGGTTGACATTTTTATTTGCTGAGTTATAAATTAGATACTGATAGAAATTCAGTTGGTGTTTGGTTTTACACTGCAGACAGCATGTGAGACATGAACACATTATCCTTGTCAATAGTTTTCCCTTTTTTCCCACTCTTGCAAATGTTCAGATGTTTTGGGGTTAATCAGTCTGGGTCATCCGGTCATATAATTTATCTTCTTTCATCTGGGACAAGGGGCATTCATTCGCCCCCTCATTACATCAATGGTGACCTATAAATCTTGTTTAACTTCCTGGAAAGTTACCATTTGGCAGAAAACACTCACACAGCAGATGAGCGGGCAGGACTAGGATACTTGTGTGCCTCACTAAACATTATTTCAACACACTTGTAACACATTGAATGTCCATTTCCATACAGGACCAGTGACAGGCTGAAACCTCCACATGCCATTTACATATCATAGTTCATTTAACAGTATGAATTTAGGCGGTAGAAAAAGGAAATATTGTTTTGCAGGGCAGTGTCCTCCAGAAAACACTACCATCAAGGATATACTTTTTACTGTAACAATATAATTTGATTTTACTCTGTTTCAGGACTGCATATCTCCAGGCAAGGTCAATGAGCTTTTACGAGTTTATGCACTGTTTTGACAAGGGAGATGATTGAAAAGATCAAACCATCAAGGTCAAATATAATATATAACATACATTGTCTTTTGTTTTGTTTCAGAGGTCCTAGTTTTCAGACAGGGTCAATGACAAGTCCACATACTGTTCTCACAAGGACCTTGATTTGAATGGTTACATATTATTCAATGACAACCATACATTACACAACCTTTCCTTTTGTTTTGTTTCATATCTACTTATTTTGATGCAAGGTCATTGATAAGAAACATACTTTGATGTACAGTTTGATTTGTTTCAGGATTGCTGGTTTCAAATAAAGGTCAATGACCTTCCAACAGTTTATGCAATGTTCGTACAAGGACTCAGATTAAAAGGTTCACATATATCAAGGATTGATATACATTGCATTTTGTCTTCTTCCAGGACTGCTTGTTTTGATGCAAGGTCAATGACCTTGTTCTGTTTTGTGCACTGTTCTATCAAGGGCCTTAATCGAGAGAGTCACAAATTATTCAATATCTTATGAACTGTCATTTTGTCTCACCTTTTTTATTTTTTTTTTTTTTACATGAAAGGTCAATGACCTATCACTATTCTTTGCACTAACAAAGACCTTGATTGATAAGGTCTTATAAAATTCAATGATACCAACTACTGAAAAAGGTCCTTGATTGAAAAGATGACACACAATTCAATAATATGATGTGCCTTGTCCTGTTTCACTATTGATTATTCCCATGTTAGGGCATTGACCTTTTTTATGTAAATAAACTTTTGCTGTTTGTGCATTATTATAATAAGGGCCCTGGTTGAAAAGGTCACAACCTATCCCAGGATAAATATCTTGATTTTAATTATGTTTCAGGGCTGCTTATTTTCAGGCAAGGTCATTGACCTTTTACAAGTAATGATACAGCTCTAACAAGGGACTTGATTGAGAAGGTCACATATAGTTTCAGGATATTTATGTTTTGTAGTAAGGCTCCTTTTTTCCTTTCAAGGACAATGAACCTGTATTTTAGAAAACTTTTGTGCAGAAATGGTCAATGACCTTTTCCCATTTTTGGAAATGTCTTTCAAATGTGTATGTTATTCTTATTTCTATAAATAATTTTCATTTCAGACAGATTGTTTCAGCAATTTTATTTCAATGACCTTTTTAATTGTTATTTTCCTAACAATGGCCAACAGTGCAAAAATCCAAATGCCCTTTATTATCAATTATCCAAATGCCCTGAGGTATAACCTTCAAATAAAGATCTCTCTTGTAAATATGCTGTATGTATATATAAGCATCTTAGCTAAATATTGTAAATGTCAAAATAATACATTTAAGCATATTTTGTGTCCAAGTAAAGATCATATTTGACAAGCTTTTCACATGCATCTTGTTCATCTTTACATGCATATAGTATCTTGTATTTGTCTTGTTTATTTGAAATTTAACATCTTTTCTGATTTTGTAAAGATCAAGTAAAGATCATATTTGACAAGCTTTTCACATGCATCTTGTTCATCTTTACAAGCATATAGTATCTTGTATTTGTCTTGTTTATTTGAAATTTAACATCTTTTCTGATTTTGTAAAGGCTTGCAAATTCCGGTCTTTACTGTCTTTGATGCATACATTAAAGGTCTTGTAAATTGCCAATTTACAGTTTGTAAATATGTCTGAAAGGTCATTTTAATTTCAAATTTACTTCAACAATATATACATATTGGCCTCTTGTAAATCTAATTTTTCACGCAGTGTGAGCACATATCGAGAACATACATATCTTGCATTTGACCTATATTAGTATGTTACTGTACTTCGCCATGCAGAGTATAAGTACAATGTTTTTTGTCGCTTTTGCCCTTTTCAATGTCAGTTAAAAACCACGTCATGCCTGAAACTTGGTTATATAAAACCAAATCCCTTTTTTCTGTGAGATGACCTGGATGAGTAATACCCCTGATCTATCTTCAGTCACTATATTCATCAGCAAATATTTTAGCAACTTAATTCAAAAGGTTTCAAAATATTTTCCTTTGACTATCTAACTTTTAAATCCTTTTAGAGTTAAAAAAATAAGGTTTATGTTTAAAATTTTAGAATATAGATTATGACAATTCTTCATTTGCAATTTATGATCACATAAGGGTGACTTCTTTGATGAATATTTAATTTGCAGAATGGAAGGTGAATTAATATTTATTAGCAAGTGTAGTTTTAGTTGTACATCTGTATCTCCGTTTACATTTCATGGAAATTAAAACTTTGTGTTGGTATCTAAATAACACTACCATATGGATATGTTATCCAAGAAGTATAGAATTTAATTTACCTTCTGTCCATTAACAAAGAATATCAGTTCTTCCGACATGATGACGGATCGTTAATCATCCATTTTTTTCTGTTGTGCAAGTAACTTACGAATGGTGGTTTATCTTCAATATATGTACACACATCTGCAGGGCCCCACATATGTCATGTATGATATAGGCCATGTATGGTATATGACTGACACTGCCCGAAAAATAAGATTTACATAAATAAACATGTATTGTTTTTCCATTGTAAAGACCAATGAAGATCTTTCAGCTAATAAACAATTTTGTAAATACCATTTACTTATTTACAATGCTTAAATATGTTGTATTTTACCAAATATATCAAATTGCACATATCAGTTCATAAACAATGTTGTAAAGATATCGTTGAATGTCTTTACAATATTGTATTTATGTTGTTAATATCAGTATATATTCATATCATCTTTAATCAATATTATGGTTAATTGTATTTTTCAACTTGGACATTTTGATCATATATTCGTATATGTAAATGAGAATAGGGATTTTTTTTATACATGTTACATAAAGAGCTTCACATGAAAGGACAAACAAATATGTAAAATTACTTCAGATTTTATGATTAGTAGCTCTTGGAATTGCATATATGCACATATGCATACAACATTGGAAAATGTGCATTTGAGGACTTTATTTGAGGACTTAAAAATTGATAAATTACTACATCAGGATATTATATATTGCATTGTAAGTGACAAGATATCTCTATTTGCATGTTCCTCAGGTTGTTCAGATACTGTTAGGACTTTTCAGAGTGAAAATATGTTCACTACAAGCCAAGATATTAGCAAATCTTGGATTTGAAGTGACAAGAAAGATATAAAACATTAAAATCGCGCCTGCCGTTTTTTACACCTTTATGGTACTATTTACCATATAGATCTCTTAGATATCTATATATCCATGATCTTGGGGTTGTCTAGATACTGCTAGGACTTTTCAGAGTGAAAATATGTTCACTGCAAATTAAGATATAAGCAAATCTTGGATTGTAAGTGACAAGAGAGGGTATAAAATGTCAAAAAATTGTGTAAATTGCGCCTGCCGTTTTTTATACTTTTATGGTACTATTCAGCATTCAGATCTCTTAGATATCTATATTACCATGATCCTAAGGTTGTTTAGATACTGTTTGGTCTTTTCAGAGTGAAAATATATTCACTACAAGCCAAGATATTAGCAAATCTTGGATTTGAAGTGACAAGAAAGATATAAAACATTAAAATCGCGCCTGCCGTTTTTTACACCTTTATGGTACTATTTACCATACAGATCTCTTAGATATCTCTATTTCCATGTTCCCGAGGTTGTTTAGATACTGTTTGGTCTTTTCAGAGTGAAAATATGTTCACTACAAGCCAAGATATTAGAAAATCTTGGATGGGAAGTGAAAAGAAATGTATACAACATTAAAATCGCGCCTGCCATTTTTTACACCTTTATGCTACTATTCAACATTCGGATCTCTTAGATAGCTCTATTTCCATGATTTTGAGGTTGGTTAGATACTGTTAGGACTTTTCAGAGTGAAAATATGTTCACTACAAGCCAAGATATCAGCCAATGTTGGTTTGTAAGTTACATTGGGGAAGAGATCCATTTCTTGACAATTCTGGTTGACATTTTTATTTGCTGAGTTATAAATTAGATACTGATAGAAATTCAGTTGGTGTTTGGTTTTACACTGCAGACAGCATGTGAGACATGAACACATTATCCTTGTCAATAGTTTTCCCTTTTTTCCCACTCTTGCAAATGTTCAGATGTTTTGGGGTTAATCAGTCTGGGTCATCCGGTCATATAATTTATCTTCTTTCATCTGGGACAAGGGGCATTCATTCGCCCCCTCATTACATCAATGGTGACCTATAAATCTTGTTTAACTTCCTGGAAAGTTACCATTTGGCAGAAAACACTCACACAGCAGATGAGCGGGCAGGACTAGGATACTTGTGTGCCTCACTAAACATTATTTCAACACACTTGTAACACATTGAATGTCCATTTCCATACAGGACCAGTGACAGGCTGAAACCTCCACATGCCATTTACATATCATAGTTCATTTAACAGTATGAATTTAGGCGGTAGAAAAAGGAAATATTGTTTTGCAGGGCAGTTTCCTCCAGAAAACACTACCATCAAGGATATACTTTTTACTGTAACAATATAATTTGATTTTACTCTGTTTCAGGACTGCATATCTCCAGGCAAGGTCAATGAGCTTTTACGAGTTTATGCACTGTTTTGACAAGGGAGATGATTGAAAAGATCAAACCATCAAGGTCAAATATAATATATAACATACATTGTCTTTTGTTTTGTTTCAGAGGTCCTAGTTTTCAGACAGGGTCAATGACAAGTCCACATACTGTTCTCACAAGGACCTTGATTTGAATGGTTACATATTATTCAATGACAACCATACATTACACAACCTTTCCTTTTGTTTTGTTTCATATCTACTTATTTTGATGCAAGGTCATTGATAAGAAACATACTTTGATGTACAGTTTGATTTGTTTCAGGATTGCTGGTTTCAAATAAAGGTCAATGACCTTCCAACAGTTTATGCAATGTTCGTACAAGGACTCAGATTAAAAGGTTCACATATATCAAGGATTGATATACATTGCATTTTGTCTTCTTCCAGGACTGCTTGTTTTGATGCAAGGTCAATGACCTTTTTCTGTTTTGTGCACTGTTCTATCAAGGGCCTTAATCGAGAGAGTCACAAATTATTCAATATCTTATGAACTGTCATTTTGTCTCACCTCTTTTATTTTATTTTTTTTTTACATGAAAGGTCAATGACCTATCACTATTCTTTGCACTAACAAAGACCTTGATTGATAAGGACTTATAAAATTCAATGATACCAACTACTGAAAAAGGTCCTTGATTGAAAAGATGACACACAATTCAATAATATGATGTGCCTTGTCCTGTTTCACTATTGAATTTTCCCATGTTAGGGCATTGACCTTTTTTATGTAAATAAACTTTTGCTGTTTGTGCATTATTATAATAAGGGCCCTGGTTGAAAAGGTCACAACCTATCCAAGGATAAATATCTTGATTTTAATTATGTTTCAGGGCTGCTTATTTTCAGGCAAGGTCATTGACCTTTTACAAGTAATGATACAGCTCTAACAAGAGACTTGATTGAGAAGGTCACATATAGTTTCAGGATATTTATGTTTTGTAGTAAGGCTCCTTTTTTCCTTTCAAGGACAATGAACCTGTATTTTAGAAAACTTTTGTGCAGAAATGGTCAATGACCTTTTCCCATTTTTGGAAATGTCTTTCAAATGTGTATGTTATTCTTATTTCTATAAATGATTTTCATTTCAGACAGATTGTTTCAGCAATTTTATTTCAATGACCTTTTTAATTGTTATTTTCCTAACAATGGCCATCAGTGCAAAAATCCAAATGCCCTTTATTATCAATTATCCAAATGCCCTGAGGTATAACCTTCAAATAAAGACCTCTCTTGTAAATATGCTGTATGTATATATAAGCATCTTAGCTAAATATTGTAAATGTCAAAATAATACATTTAAGCATATTTTGTGTCCAAGTAAAGATCATATTTGACAAGCTTTTCACATGCATCTTGTTCATCTTTACATGCATATAGTATCTTGTATTTGTCTTGTTTATTTGAAATTTAACATCTTTTCTGATTTTGTAAAGATCAAGTAAAGATCATATTTGACAAGCTTTTCACATGCATCTTTTTCATCTTTACAAGCATATAGTATCTTGTATTTGTCTTGAAATTTAACATCTTTTCTGATTTTGTAAAGGCTTGCAAATTCCGGTCTTTACTGTCTTTGATGCATACATTAAAGGTCTTGTAAATTGCCAATTTACAGTTTGTAAATATGTCTGAAAGGTCATTTTAATTTCAAATTTACTTCAACAATATATACATATTGGCCTCTTGTAAATCTAATTTTTCACGCAGTGTGAGCACATATCGAGAACATACATATCTTGCATTTGACCTATATTATCTATAGTACACTTGAATCTTATTTATTCAACAGTTGGGGCCACTAGCAAAAAATGTCACAAAATGTGTGATGCCTAGGAGTCACAAAATGATGTAGCACATTTAATTCACCAGGAGGCAGCAATAGTCCATCACTAACTTCATGCATTATTGATTTTCTTTAGTGAAGCAAAACAGTCACAAATTGGATGACATGGAATTGTAGTTGGTTTAACAGACACCAGGTGTCACTCCTTGAGATTTGTGACCGTATACCGTCACATTTTCATCATCAAGGCATCATGGGTAAATAGCCTGTAGGATGAAAGTGATATCAACCTTGTAATCAACCGTGAAAATGGATTAGCTCCAGCTGATAAACCTAGACTTCAGTTTGTGACTGTTTGCCGTGACTTTCTCAAAATGTGACGATTTTCCATCACATTTTACATTTGCCTCCTTGGAATTTTTGAAGATAAGCCTAATTCTAATGACTCATGGTAATTTGAAGTTGATTAACTGAAGGTATTCCATAGTGTACACTGTTGTCAAGAACACAAAAATATACCACTTCACACACTCCTACTGTAGGATATAGAATACACACCCAGAGACTCTCAGAAATACATAAACATTCATAGACAATAATGCACGATACTGATGGTTGATGAGTCACCATAACCACCACTCTGTGAAGTCACGTGTAAGACGGACGAGCCGAAGTTAGATACGCAGGCAGGACGAGTCCATCTGATGACGCGTGAGGAAGCCACGTAGGCAAACCCCCACAGATGACGCGGAGTGGCCCCTTAAAAGAGACGCGCAACCATGGATCCGGGCGCAGACCGTAGTTCAGAAGTCAAGAAGGAGATCAACGACCACTTGCCACTGAAGATCCATGACTCTCAGTATCATGACCCAATAGACTTGGGTGTTTAGCATATAGTCAGGGTTTCATAAGTATCATGCAAAGTTGGTAATTCACATGCCTCGCTCATTGCCATGCCGGCCTAGCCAGACAAGCAGGGATCACAGCACTGAATAAAGGTAACTATTACACTGTGTATATCCTGTGTCTGCAGTCCTTACTTCCCGTCATTTATATGAGGGTATGACATGATAGCTAGGATCCGTGCCCAAACTCACAGCCAGCGAGTCAGCGAGCTATGGTTAACAAGTACAGTACAGAACGATAGAGTAGGACAGATTAAAGTATCTATCTAATTGGTAGAGTATTGATCCCCCGTCCACGTCCCCCAACGACGGATACTCTCCATTAGTGGGTAACACTACTTCCAAGTAGGAATGTAGGCTCTGAACGATATTTGAATGAGGCAGGTATGGAGGTTCTGAAGACTATTTAGTATGTAGGCTCCAATAGATATTTAAGTTATTTCTAAGTCACATTGTGGTGAGGGAGGGATAGTTAAGTGATGAGGGAGAGGGCAACATTGTGGTGAGGGACAGACAGTTCAGGGATGAGGGAGAGGGCGACATTGTGGTGAGGGAGGGACAGTTGTTGTGAGGGACACACAGTTCAGTGATGAGGGAGAGGGTCACATTGTGGTGAGGGAGGGAAAGTTCAGTGATGAGGGAGAGGGAAACATTGTGGTGAGGGACAGACAGTTCAGTGATGAGGGAGAGGGAAACATTGTGGTGAGAGAGGGACAGTTGTTGTGAGGGACAGACAGTTCAGTGATGAGGGAGAGGGTCACATTGTGGAGAGGGAGGGACAGTTCAGTGATGAGGGAGAGGGGCACATTGTGGTGAGGGAGGGATAATCCAGTAATAAGGGAGAGGGTTACATTGTGGTGAGGGACAAACATTTCAGTGATGAGGGAGAGGGCAACATTGTGGTGAGGGAGGGACAGTTCAGTGATGAGAGAGAGGGTCACATTGTGGTGAGGGAGGGACAGTTGTTGTGAGGGAGAGGGTCACATTTTAGTGAGGGTGGGACAGTTCAGTGATGAGGGAGAGGGTTACAGGGAGGTGAGGGATGGGCAGTTCAATGATGAGGGAGAGGGTCACATAGTGGTGTGGGCGGGATTGTCCAGTAATAAGGGAGAGGGTTACATTGTGGTGAGGGAGTGATAGTGTAGGATACGGATTGCACACCCAGAGACTCTTGAGAATATATAGACAATCATAGACAATCACGGTCTCTGGCAGAACATCATGTATAGAGATTGTGTGCTGTGTGAAGTCAACGAGTGCAGGTTGATGCATCGCCTTAACCACCACACCTGGAGATGATTCACCGGACATGAGAGATCACGTGCAGACAGACGAGCCCATGCAAAAACCCCCCTGTCGCAAAAGGAAGCCACGCAGGCAAGACGAGTCCATCCAGTGTCGCAAAAGGAAGCCACGCAGGCAAACCCCACACATGATGCGCCGTAATCCTTTAAAAGGGCCCGCAACCGTTGGATCCTCGGAGAGCAGAACCTGGAGACCAGAGAAGCAGAGTTACAGCGACCACTTGCCACGAAAGATCCACGACTCTCAGCATCATGACTGCATAGACTTGGGTGTTTTGTGTATTCTCGGGACTCTATAAGTATCATGCATTTGGGTAGTTCATATGCCTCGCTCATTGCCATGCCGGCCTAGCCAGACAAGGATGATTCACAGCACCGAATAAAAGGTAACTATTGTGCAGTGTATATCCTGTGTCTGCAGTCCTTATTACCTCACACCTCATAGTGGTAGATAGGGTTGCTAGGTTCCGTGCCCCGCCTCACAGCCAGCGAGTAAAGTAGAGTCAGAGTAGAGTATTGATCCCCCGTCCACGTCCCCCAACGACGGATACTCACAAATCATGGGTAACAATAGTCCAGTAATAAGGGAGAGGGTTACATTGTGGTGAGGGATGGACAGTCTATTAATATGGGAGAGGGCAACATTGTGGTGCGGGAGGGACTGTTCAGTGATGAGGGAGAGGGCCGCATTGTGGTGGGGGACGGACAGTTCAGTGATGAGGGAGAGGGCAACATTGTGGTGAGGGACAGAGAGTTCAGTGATGAGGGAGAGGGCAACATTGTGGTGAGGGATGGACAGTTGTTGTGAGGGCAGGTTGTGATGGTCACATTGTGGTGAGGGAGGGACAGTTCAGTGATGAGGGATAGGGCCACATTGTGGTGAGGGACGGACAGTCCAGTGATGAGGGAGAGGATTACACAGTGGTGAGGGGTGATCAGGCCGGAGATGAGGGGAGGGTCACATACTGTTGAGGGATGGACAGTCCAGTGATGAGGGGGTGGATCATATAGTGGTGAGGGATAAACCAATAGGCCAGTAGTGAAGGAGAAGGTTTAGACTTTGACAGTACATTAATTAGGGACAAGTCTTTGCACACAACATACTAAATTAATAAGTGAAGCATGCAAAATTGTACCACAGATAACAGGATAAGTCTTTGTATCAAATGATTATGGTTAGAATGCTACACTTTGTATACAATTAAGTCACATTTTGATGGGGTGTTAGGTTGCAAGTTGTGGATATAGTACACTGACCACAGATGGGTGATCAAAGAGGATTTGGGGAGGGTGTCAGGAGTAGGGTTCAATCAGGCTGCTGGTAAATTTAGATATCACAGGTAGCAGGGGATCAAACCCACAGAGTGAAATTCGAAAACCAAACCCATTTTCCTAGTGGAGTTGGGCAGCAAATATTTTACTCATCACACACCATTTTAAGGTCTCATAACATGCAGATTTTTACAATTCAATAAATTCATTTTCTGCATTTATATGGTGATCACAGAAACTTTTGAGGTCTGATGCCTAAAATCTGTCTATCAATTTTGTTAAATATGCCTGAAATGGTTAACATTTCATTATGTCTTCATGTCTGATCGTGAAATCACTTTATACATTACTGTAAAACATTTTATGATATGAATCTGAGGGATACTGATGCCTGGTCACACTTGACCACATGCCTCTGGGGTACTTAAGTTACAAGAGGCTGGGGTGTGCTACTGGGCACCATACTGTGACCCACATGTGACCCTCACTCAGCATTCAGGTGTCAGATCTTACACATTTATGCAACATAAGGAGTTATTTACAGTGTAACTCATGTGAAATTGAGAAATATTAAACAGGTGTTTGTGGCAAACATTACAAGGGGTGTATGTTTTCTTTGATATGTTTGCATGAGTATTGAAAGTGAAGTTGTGAGTACTGTTCACATATTAATTACTGAGATAGCAAACCCCTGTGGATTGTAAGTCTGCCACTCCACTACCATATGAATACCCCAGTCACCAAAGCCTGGTTCCCATGGCCAGATAGGCTTTTTTGAAATTTTGATTGTGTTTTTCATATTCATATTTCATATTTCATTGTGTCTACATTCCTGATGATAAAATCACCAAAATATATGGCCTACAGAAAAGATTTATTGTGATAAGTCTGAGAGATGTTAAAATTGAGGCCTGATCATGCTATCAAACTGAAATAGCAGCTCTATATGAGACATTATCAGACATTTTGATAAACTATTGAACTCTGAATAGTGGAATTGTTACCCTAAATGGTTGAGTACCCGTCGTTGGGGGACGTGGACAGGGGATCAATACTCTACCAATAGATAGATACTCTAATCTGCTCTACTCTACCGTACTGTACTGTACAATAAGCATAGCTCGTTAACTCGCTGGCTGTGAGTTGGGGCACGGATCCTAGCTACCCTATGTACCCTCATAAAGGTGACAGGCAATAAGGACTGCAGACACAGGATATACACGATACCATAGTTACCTTTATTCAGTGCTGTGATTCCTCCTTGTCTGGCTAGGCCGGCATGGCAGTGAGCGAGGCATGTGAACTACCCAAATGCATGATACTTATGAGACCCCATCTATACACAAAACACCCAAGTCTATGTAGTCACGATACTGAGAGTCGTGGATCTTCTGTGTCAAGTGGCCGCTCTATCTCCGTCTGTTCATCTTCCAACTCTGACTGAGGATCCAACGGTTGCGCGCCTCTTTTAAGGGACCACTCCGTGTCATCTGTGGGGGCTTGCCTACGTGGCTTCCTCACGCGTCATCAGATGGACTCGTCTTGCCTGCGTATCCAACATCGGCTCGTCCGTCTACACGTGATCTCACAGAGTGGTGGTTATGGCGACTCATCAACCATCAGTATCGTTCGTGATTGTCTATGAATGTCTATATATTTCCAAGAGTCTCTGGGTGTGTATTCTATATCCTACAGAATGTCTTTATTTTGATGTACAATATTAATATTAGACATTCATTGCACAGTTATTTGAGAATTTTGAAATATTTCTTTATTATGACAGAGCCCATAAACACCATTTTTCAGTAGTCGTAAATCATTTTTTGCTGTGATAAAAAAATTATTTTTGAAATTTTGATGGAAAATGGCTGAAATTGTTCATATTTCAATGTGTCTATTTCAATGTGTCTACATTCCCGAGGATGAAATCACCAACATATATGGCCTACAGAACAGATTTATTGTGATATGGGTCCCAAGATATGTTAAAATTGATGCCTGATCATGTTATCAAACTGAAATATCAGCTCAATATGAGACACTATAGGGAATATGGATAAGATATTTAACTCTGAATAGTGAAATGTCTTTATTTTTATATACAATATCACTATTAGATTTTCATTGCACAGTAATTTGATGATTTTGAATTATTTCTTTATTAAGTCAGAGCTCATAGATGCCATTTTTCAGTTGTCGCAAATCATATTATGCTGTGATACAATGAATTTTTTTGAAATCTTGATAAAACATGGCTGAAATTGTTCATATTTCAATGTGTCTACATTCCTGAAGATGAAATCACCAAGATATATGGCCTACAGAACAGTTTTATTGTGGTATGGGTCCGATAGATGTTAAAATTGATGCCTGATCATGCTATCAAACTGAAATACGAGCTTATATGAGACATTATAAGGAATATGGATCAGATATTGAACTCTTAATATTGAAATGTCTTTGTTTTGATGTCCAATATTAATATAAGATATTCATTGCACAGTTGTTTGATGATTTTGAATTATTTCTTTATTAAGACAGAACTCATAGACACTAACCTCAGAAAATTGGGTTCTGTTTTTTTATGATTCAAGGGGTCCGTATTCAAGGGGTCCGTATTCAAGGGGTCTCTGTCAGTAATAGATAAATCTACAGGGGTTCTAATGCACCATGTGCCGTAGTTGACACTTATCTGTGTGATTTTACATGAATTATTTGTCAGTGCCAGAGGTGGATTTTGTGACGGCTATGAGTCACACAGTTTACCACACTACATTTTGTGACGTGAAATCATCACATTATTTTGTGACGCTTTTTGCTAGTGGCCCCAACTGTTCAAGGGGTTCGAGAAAGAAAAACTAATTTTTTTATCTCTTTCTTGGATGCCAATCATTTCTCAACCAGACAAAACATATTTTTCCTGAAACCTTCATGGAACAAACATGATTCATGTTCTTCTACGGCTCTCTCTGCCAGTTCAATGTGACATCACGTCAGATCAAGGGAAAATAAATCAAATGAAAGTTTTCAAATATAGGCAGAATTTCAGTGATTTATTACCAAAACTTAGAAGTAAACTTTGGAATTAAGCATTATATCTGAAAACATCATATCTTGTAATATATTTATCATATATCTATGTTCATTATATGTTCATATGACCTTAAGCCCGGCATAATACTGGCAAATGAGTTCAATAACCCCCAGTCTATTTCTCTGTTCCCTTCCCTGGTGTTCTGCTTTATCTCAAGTTATGGGCCGCATAACTGGGAGTCATTCTGTGGCATAGACTGTAAATCAGTTTCTGACACTGACTTTACACACGACCCAGCTATGGCAACTGCCATGTGTACCGTGGCATCCTACCCCATATATACTGCACAACGTTCAGACCGCGCCACAGATAGGAGCAGTACCAGGCCTACGCAGTATCGCCCATGACACAGACTGGAGCTGTGGCACACAGAATGACTGTATATGAGATAGACAATATATGACAAAATCATAGACATTATCATGGCTGTGTTCAAGATCGTGACAGATCACTCTGCCCTCCAGTGGTTTTTCCGATTCGAACCAAAAGATTGGCTTGGAAGGTGGATGCTAACTCTTCAGCAATTTCAGTATGAAATAATAGACAAACTGAAAATTCCATCCCCGATAGCCTGAGTAAACGGGTTTATCCCACGAAGCAGAACCTGTCCCCAGAGTTAGAGTAAAAACTAGCCTCTGTGGAAATAGATCCTACACAAAACGACCTCCCGTGGGTTACTAGAGAAATGGGAGAAGGTTCCATAAATGATTTTAACAATAAGACGAATAATGATATGTCATTCGACACCATCAGCAACAAGCAGAAATCTGATCCTTCATTGAAACCGTTATTCGCATATTTTAAAAATAGCGAACTTCAATTCACTCAACGTGAAACAAGAAAGTTGTTTGCACATATTGATAACTACTATCTTAAAGAGGACATACTTTTCCATCTCTACATAACACCTGGTGGAGGCCCAGTCAAAGATTGGTGCAAAACGCAACTTGTTGTCCCCCTACCCTGAGACCTTAGCTTCTGAAAATTTTCATGATAGTTCAATGTGAGCACATTTGGGTACGGACAATTTATATGCAATAATACATCAGAAATATTTCTGGCAGGGTATGCATAGTGACATCAAAATTGGGTTCAATCTTGTCATGTTTGCAATAAAACGAATAAATTGCAGAAAAACAGGCAGGGCTCATTGCAACCCATCCTGGTTTCATGGCCATTCCAGCGTGTTCACACAGATCTTATAGCATGAGCTGTCTGCAAACCAAATGATAAAAATAGGTTTAATCTCAGCCGTGTGTCTATATATAGCATTACTATAAATATAAACTAAGGGCATGAAAGCTCTTGCACCACATTTGTGTCAATCTGATGTTTAAAATAATATTAAATATACTTATGTACATCCTAAAATTTAAAGGATATTATCCATTCAATGATCAGATAGGAAAGCATTTTTAACAAGTGAAAGCTTTACCTTATGGCTTTCAAAAATATTTGTTTGATGGAGTTGAAAATTGTACTCCAAGAGAAATAAGAAAAAACCGGTGACTGGGTGGTGGAACACCCTCTAAATAATATCATTCCCTAGGAAACTTACAAATTTTGCGCCCCAGTTCCTGATTCATTTCCTTTGCCACACATACAAGATACGTTAGATAGTTTGGGTGCTTGTAAATTAAGTCATATCAGCACAATTGACCTGATGGGCAGCTTTCACCAAGTAAGCGTTCATCCCGACTCCTGACCGTTAACTGCATTCATAACTCACCTCGGGCTTTACGAATATAAACGTCTACCATTCGGCGCTATCAACGGTCCTCCTACATTCCAACGATTGATGGAAACTGTGTTGCAGGGTCTTACTGACCTTTCCCTTATATATCTGGACGATGTCCTCGTCCATTGTCCATCTTTCAAATGCCATCTAGCGGACCTCACTCAAGTCTGCACGCGTTTTAGAAAGGCTAAGTTAAAGCTTAGGACTGACAAGTGTTTCTTTGCTAAGAAACTGGTCAAATATCTCGGACACCTAATCTCTAAAAAATGGTATAGAGGTGGACCCTGGTAAAACGAAGGCCGTTGATGATTATCCTGTCCCCACTTCTTGTAAAGACGTTAGAGCTTTTCTTGGTTTGTCAGAATATTACCGTCGATTTGTAGAAGGATACGCAAAAATAGCACAGCCCCTCAATATTCTCACCAGCAAGAAATGTACCTTTGAATGGGATGATGCAAAGCAGGCAACTTTCGATGCCCTCAAGGCTAAGTTAGTCTCTGCACGAATTTTAGCTTTCCCTCGCATTGAAGATGACAATCCTCTCATTATCACCACAGATGCTAGTCTTTTTGCCATTGGAAATGTCTTGAGCCGTGTCCGTGGCCGAACATCTTTTTGAAGATATTTGGTGTCGATGGGGAAATGTAGAATCTATTGTTAGTGATCATGGTGGTTGTTATGCTAGCGTAATTGCCGAAGAAATTGCCGCCAGAAAGGTTATGACCACGCCATACTGCGCTCGCAGTGTGCATTATATTTCTAAAAACTTGACACGTCTCTGTCATGATAAACCTACATCTTGGGATTTATTCTTCCCGTCTGCACTGTTCACTATGCATGCTTCTGTACATCAGGCAACGATGTATAGCCCTCTCTTCTTAATGACAGGTAGAGATGCTAAACATCCCTTCGAGACAGCACTCCCTGACCCTACCCACCCTAGCTCTTCTGTCCGTCATTATGTGAAGAACATGTTCGAACGTGTCAAGACAGCACGTAAGTGGGCCAAAGAAAACTTTGCAGAAATAACTCTTTATCTCTGTGTTCGACCGGTCTCAGAGTGGGGCTATTTGAAAGGACCGTTGTTCTTTAAGTAACCAAGGCTAATAGACCTAAGTTAATTGTGTACCAATATGCCCTTTTTGCAAAATATCGCTTTGCATGTGCCAATTGCCTTTTCCCAACCGTGACCTATGACAGTTAATTTACCCTGCAGCTGTGTGCGTTGTATGCATGGATGTCTGGTGTTTGGGTGACGGAGTAGTGAGGTTGACTTCAATTGTCTTCTGACTTCACTTCTCTCCTGCACTCCCCTGCGCTGACATCTCTGCTTTATCCTGAGTACTTCGTTCCTCGACATCGGCTGACAACAATTTCATACATCAAGTTATCTTGTGTATTGCGGACTGGCCAGTGAATTGAGTTGAAACTTTCTGAAGAATTACCGTGACTATTCTTGATTCTTTGATTGTTTCCTCAATTAAGGTGGTATTGTTACCCACTAATGGAGAGTATCCGTCGTTGGGGGACGTGGACGGGGGATCAATACTCTACCAATTAGATAGATACTCTTATCTGTCCTACTCTATCGTACTGTACTGTACTTGTTAACCATAGCTCGCTGACTCGCTGGCTGTGAGTTTGGGCACGGATCCTAGCTATAGTGTCAAACCCTCATATAAATGACGGGAAGTAAGGACTGCAGACACAGGATATACACAGTGTAATAGTTACCTTTATTCAGTGCTGTGATCCCTGCTTGTCTGGCTAGGCCGGCATGGCAATGAGCGAGGCATATGAATTACCAATTTTGCATGATACTTATGAAACCCTGACTATATGCTAAACACCCGAGTCTATGTGGTCATGATACTGAGAGTCATGGATCTTCCGTGGCAAGTGGTCGTTGATCTCCTTCTTGGCTCCTAGACTGGGGTCTGCCCTGAGAGAGCTTCTAGGAACTAAGAACCCGGATCCACGGTTGCGCGTCTCTTTTAAGGGGCCACTCCGCGTCATCTGTGGGGCTTGCCTACGTGGCTTCCTCACGCGTCATCAGATGGACTCGTCCTGCCTGCGTATCTAACTTCGGCTCGTCCGTCTTACACGTGACTTTCACGGAGTGGTGGTTATGGTGACTCATCAACCATCAGTATCGTGCATTATTGTCTATGAATGTTTATGTATTTCTGAGAGTCTCTGGGTGTGTATTCTATATCCTACAGTATCAATATTTCTTGTTCATTTCTGGCTTTCTTTCACCATTACTTCATGACTTCACGACTTATGGCACGATGATTACTTATGATTACAAATATCTTATGCTTGTACAAGCTTAAGTTGAGAGATAGATGATTTTTTTCCTACCATATTGCCGCAACAGTAATAAGTTGCGATGACGGTGCATTCCACAGGCTTGTAGGATTGACTGTTCTGGCATAATCCTGTTATGATTTCGGCATGACGTTCGTGAAAACAGGTGACACAGACGATGCTTATATTCCTTATATTTCTTATATCATATTTGGTTAGGACTTGACAAATGTTTTTGGTGCATGGGCTATGTTATATGTTTTCCGAAACAGTAAATAAGTTACGCCTCCTTAACGAATCATTTCACAGATATTGGTGTTCCATTAAGAAACTATGGTCTGTTCCTCAAGTTTCTGTGTCCGAAAGTGGACACAAGAGGTCACTTCTTCCATTTGTAGGATCTTTTCTGGGTTCTGCGTTTGGTTTAGTTACTGATAAACAGTGGAATAAACTGGTTCGTCTAATAGACATCGTTGAGAGTAATTCTAAACGCCTTAAATTAAACCTCCATGCTCTACATGACCAAACGTCCTCCCTAGTCAGAGTTACAAATGAACGTTTAGATGTCGTTTCTGACGGTGTGGTGAATAACACCTTGAACATTGCTAAACTGTTACAAAAGAGTGTAGACATGTATCACAGACTTGAAGTAGTTCAGGTACAAACGGAAGCTGACTTCACTTACTCCAGTGTTTCTGAAATAGGTCATATACAAGCCCTTACTCTTTTAGAGTCAGAGGCACGTGCGACATTGCTCGCTATGGAAACTATTGCAAATAATAAGCTTTCACCTATTTTAGTTCCTCCAGACATTTTACATCAATCAATGAGACAGGTTGCTCGTCTTTTGCATCTACAATATCCAAATTTTAGGCTGATGTATGATCAACCTAGTGCTATCTACACTATACCAGGTGTCACAGCCCTTAGTAGTGACTCACATCTTTATTTAGATGCTATTTTACCTCTTGTTGTAAAAGATAATGCGTTCACTATTTATGAAGTATCCTCTTTTCCGATTCCCACTGGCAGTCCAACACCAAATCATTTCACGCGCATTACAGGTTTCCCTGAATACATCGGGATATCCCGTGACGAGAGATTTTATATCAAATTATCTAGAGCCGACCTTTCTGAATGTTTTGGCTCGGGTGTTCGACATTGCTACCGGTCTTTTCCGGAATTTCCTACAGACATTCCCTCATGTGCCCTATCCATATTTACAGGTTCAGTTAAAGATATCATGTTATATTGTCAGGTTGACTACTTAGTAATGACAGCCCCCCCCTCGCGTTGTTCGAGATCTGCAAAATTCATCATTTCTAGTTATTGGCGACAGTGAACTGTGGCTCGTTTCATGTCAGTTCTGGTGTTTATATTCCACCCGAATTATTTTCAGGCACCTCTCGCGTCGTCCTTTTGGTCACTGAAATTCTGACTTTCCCAGGTTATATCAAAGTCATCCCCGGCGAAACTATGTCCAATGCTGAGATTTCTAACGGATGTTTCAATACACATTTGGTAATTGACTGGAACCTCACCATGTTAAAAGACTTACACCGCCAACTTAAGTTCCACATGCCTTCTGTTATCAGCGTTCCGTTTCATCTCAAATTTCTGACCAGAAATTTCCTGTCCACTCCACATGCTCTCAATCTCCTCATTGGAAGTGATGGTTATTACATACTCCACAATGTACCTTCTGATTTACCCCTTCGTTCCCTAGGAAATATGTTCACTCCTCTTAAGTTTACTAGACCACAATTTCCGTCCTTGGATCAACTATGGGAAGAACACTATGACATGAAGGTGGGACAACACGAAGGCATTCTCACCTCTGCTAAATCTACACCATGCCTGACCTTCCAGGAACCTCCTTTCAAAAAGGTCAGATGGGGAGATCATGCTTGTGCAAAGAGCATGGACACTGATATTCCCATTGGCTCGGGATGATCACATAGTCTTTACGATATATCATAAACCAAGCTGAAGGACAGTACGTTCACCCAACAGTTTCCCTTTCAGAAATTAGACACGCCCTGTCAATCCGGTTTTTTCCACCCTATCAGGTAAGTATGTCAGTTGATGCAACTCATGCACAGGTGAATTCTTCATCTCAAAATAGTCACACTATATCTATGGAATCTCCTGCTTTTAAAATTGATTTACAGAAATTGCAGCACCTTGCTGCTAACGCGTGTGAAGCCCCAGGCCACACTATTCCTCTTCCCATAATGTCCCAGATTTTTCAGAAAATTAAAACTAACACAGCACTCAGTGGTTTATTGGCTTTCTATGTCCTATGCATAGATAACGCCCTTTGTGATGTTTGTTTTCAAATTAGTAAGCCCTGTTGTAGTAACTGTTTGGACAAACTTGCTGTCCGGTTTCTGAAGTTGTTTTACTGATTTCACCCAATGTCATGGGGCCATGCCGAAAGTGTTGTTCGGAGAGCTTTAAATTATTTCAAAAATGAATTCAAGGAAAAATATTCGGTCAAGTACTTCAGAGCTTTGACTGCTCTAGACCCATGGATATCTTGTACTAAGTTTACTACTAACAATTCTGATCACACATATACCGAACCTGTAGTTTAATTACATTGTGTAGACACCATGTTTTCTGGTGCAGGTTTGCATGCCTCCTTGTTTAGCTATTGCTTATGCTTCCTTCCTTTCATTCCCTTTGATCACATATCTTTTTATATCGTTCATTTTGTTGATATATTTTTTTCCCTTCCCCCTCAAGATTAATGGAGATACTTTCGCTAGCATACATGCTACGTGTTGTGTTATGTTCTCTGTTTCAGATGGTAGTTTAGATGCTCTTTTCATTAGATCAGCCGTTCATAGTTTCTCTAAACCACTTCATGCATTACCTGTGATTCTTGAGGATCACATTGACTCTGTCGACCCCTTCCCTCTGACACCCCCCTCTTCTCCCAAACATAGACTCCGTTTTCAAAACATGATGACATTCGCCCCCCCCCCCAAGACTTGGCTTTTGTGTATTTCTCCCCCCCCCCCTCAATACTTAGCCTTTTAATATTTCACATCGTCCTCTATGTTGGGATTGTGCAACATGCCCTATGTCCCCACCTGTCCCCGAAATTAAACCCACATGGGTTCCAAAATTCAAGTAAGATTATTTCAAGAAATATATATTTATTAACATCATAACTCTCGCATTTCAACATTTTCTCATTAATAATTTGTTGTATTTTAATACCATTTACATACTCATAATATATCACGTTTTGCTTCGGATGGAATTATTGTTTACATTGTTATGGTTTAACAAAACCCATTTTTTTTCAAGTGTTTTTCCCTCCATTACTTCGGCATTAGGCCAGATTAATTCATCCTATTACCCCTTTTTGCCCCATCAAGTCTTGTCCCTTTTAATTACCCCTACAGTCCTATGTGTTCCATTACGGAACTTAAAAGTCCATAAATGTCCATTACCCTTTAGAGTCCTTCATATATTCACTATTTCTCACAACAATAATGTCTATTATCCCTTTGTTCACCACATAGCATTCTTTGTCCTTTTGATATCATGTCGATATTGCGATTGTTTGTTGCCATTTACCACTTTATGACTTTAAAATTTCACACCAAGGTCCATATTGTCTGTCCACATATGAGACGATGCCACGTCACACATTGTCAAAAAAATTCTTTTCACCTCCTTTGTGTTCAACACCATATTGCTTTGGAAACATTGTTGTTTAAGGTCACATTGGCTTGCGGTTTCATGCCGTTTAACGCTTCATGCCGCAACATATTTCCTTGTGCTTTATTCCAAATTTACGACTGTTTTTCTTGGCATTTCTTCAGATGTGTACACGTGTAGGCACCAGCCTAGTCCTGTCACAGTTCGGGTTCGTTGACCTCGTGTCACATCAATGTTCTCTCATTGCCGTAACTGATGACTCACATGTTTTCATTTCTGCAAAGTACGTTGCCCTGCTCTGCCTTTAAGAGCATTATTTGTGTTTTGTCAGAGTGATTACATCTAACTTTTGTTGACATCTCCTTTAATTTCGCAGGCCTACCTCAGTGTAAAATGCTGACAGGTTTTGTTTACAATCTGTCATCACTTTGCATGACGTGTGTTCTTTGACCCCAGCATGCATATGCATTTTTAATCGCTTGACCTGAGACGTCATCACACGTCGGTGAAAGTTTCCATCTTTGATCTTGAAACATCTTCCCAAATAAAGACAAAACATTAATATCTTCACCCCTACCTTAAGCCATAATCTTTTCTCGAAATTGAAGACTACAACACAGCCAGCGGAATGCACGCTGGACCGTGCCACGTCATCGCTTTTGACGATGTACTTTTGTCAATTGTTTTCTATTACTTTATCGAACCGGTACTTTTTTATTGAATTTCATAAAGATCCAAAGTGATCACTGTCATGGCTTCCTGCGCATATGCGCATCTTCCCAACCCGACCACTGACATCCCTGTTCTTTTCACCAAAGTATCTACATTTGACCCTCTATCTGCCTTTTAAAAGTCTTCATATTCTCTTATGCAGATGGTCCAGTGCCGGCGCCATATTTGTCTCACGCAACACCTGCATCTCTTCAAAAACTATCTGAAAAGTTGGATAACTTGAAAAATATGTACTTACGTCAACTCCCTGCATAATGGCCTCCAGCAGGAGGTGGCCCAGGTCCAGCCAAGACCACCTCCATTCCCATACGTCCTCCAGGAGGCCAACCAGGGCCTCCCGTGTCACTGCTATCCTTCTAGGGATCTTCTTGTTTGAATACTCTGTTACAAATGAGCTGTACATGAGCCCACCACGCGGTGGCGCTCCAAACTATAGGTCTAGATCAGCATTTCTCATTTCAATCACACGTAACTTTCATCACTTCACTTCACGATGTTTATTTTTATTTTTTTCTCTCTGTTATTTTACAAAACACTCCGCTCACATCACAGAGCCTTGTATGATCCACATGTTCAGTCCGCCATTTTTTTTCGTGGATTGACGACTTATTTTTCCTCCATAATATTGCTACAATGTCTCACTTCGCCATTTATGCACAAGTTTTTTATCAACTGACCGCTCATTTTAAATTGACTATGCAGATCGTTGTTTTTATAGTCCTTTTGAACCATTTGACCAGTGTTTGTTTAATTTAACTGGGTCAATTGCATTTCTCTTATCGCACCCCACATCATATGATGAAGGAGGGTTTTCAATGGAATGATATTAACAATAAACATAGTATAAGTTAAAATACAGTAGGCAAGTGAGTAAAAGCAACATTGATATTGCATGTATGTAGGGTCGATACAGTTTTAAAGAAACAAGGGCATGAGTACAGGAAAAAAAATCATGCCAGATGAATAAAGTACGGATGAATGACAATACCTGAACAGTCAGTGTACCTGAACAATTGCTATTGTAGATGGCTGTTGGTTATTGAAAAAGATAAAAGTGTACAATAGGTCAATTATTAAACATACATAATAAATAGAAGTACATCACACAATATTCAATAAAATATCAAGTGGAAAAAAGAATACAATTTACGTGTAACCTGCGTAGTCATGATAGAAAGTGGGACTGTAACGTCCAGGTGGCGCTTATGCCACACAACTATGACTCTTTAAGCATGTGACCGCTGACAATGCGCGGAGGCGGTGTCTTACCGAAACTAGTACAACATTAAGGTGAGATAATTGCAGATAATCAGCACATCATGGCTACCTATTTAAAGATATGAAAACAATTAAGATAACATATAGCACAAAAACGCTTACTCAGCACAACAATAAAACCATGACAACATAGTATAGTTAATAATAAAGAATACTTAACATGGAAGTGTATATCCTATCTGACTTACGTTATAAATTTGCACAAGAAATTACTGAGTAGTTTACAACAGTCATAATATAAATTATGTTAAAAGAAGGATGTGGCTGATATAATGGAAACTTGTTAGGAAAAATAGTACATTCGAAACACAATGACATCAAGAAGTGGTATGAAATTGTAACAACAGTGTCGTAAGGAGTCAAAATTAGTTTGTTTAAAGACAATAGGGATATGTTTGTACAATAAAATTCTGACAATAAGAATTGCTGTTTAAAAACGGATTTAATAGAGTAATCTTTTCAATTGTCAACCCCATACTTTGTGCATACAAGGAGGAACGGTATGCAAGGAGGACTAGTCAAGCCTTGACCAGGAAGATTTGCTCCAAGAACTAGAAAATTTAGATACCATTAATGAACAACACGTGGTTGCAGAGGTCTTTTCAAAAGAAAAGGGCAAATCATTTTATAGTTTCCATTTGAAATGGAGCATACTTCAGAGCAAAAAATTACTCGTGCCAACAAAGAGTGGCGAACTGAGGGCGAGAACTTGTAGATGTGCAATTCATCCCATCGTTCAGTGTTTGTTTGTATACTGGTAAAAACATACTCAGAAGTGAAGGGTCATTAATTATAGTGAGACGATCATGGAGGTCTAGCTCCGTAAAGTCAGTAAGGTTCCCACAGGAAAGGAACTACAGTAAAATACACATATTATTAGAAGTAAATGTAATGTAGATATCGTCAGCGTGAAACAATTGTTTTGGTCCAAACCTGGATCCAAGATGGATGCACCATCACAAGGGTATATGGTTACATAATCAGAAAGAAGCTAAGTGGGAATGGGATCCAGCTCACACAATTTTTTAGCAGCTTCTTTAAGTAATTTCTTAACATCACACTGATCTAATGGGGTAAAATTGTCCAAATAAGTGCTAAATTTCACCTTCTCATGCAGGGGGTTCCATATTTATATGATTTCCATCCATTTCCTTTTTTAAGGTTTGAAATTTTTTCAAGGAAAAAATTATTAAATTCCGTAGCTCGCTCTTTGGTATCATTATGTTTAGGGAAAGGGGTGTCTTCTTTTGTGTGTAATAACCCATTTAATATTTTAAATAATTTTTGGGATCTGATTTATTCGAGTCAATTGTATCTGAGCAATATTTAGTTCTGGCTGATTTAATTATATTGTTATTATTTATTTCGCTGCATTTGAAATTGTATTTTATCTGAATAGAGTCCTGTTATTTTTCCAGTTTTCTTCCAATTTTCTTTTATATCTCTTTTCTATATTACTATCTTCAGATAGCCAAGGAGCTGGTTTTCTGATATTTATGTTTTTTTCCACTACCGGAGCATGCTTATCTAGTACACTAGTTAATTTGTTATATTTGATTAATAGCTCATTCAGGTCAGTATCATTATATGATTGGTTATTACCAAATTTTACTTCAGTATCATTTATAAAGTTACTGATATTCATTTTCCTATAATTTCTATATGATACCTTTTTAGTATTTATTTATTAGTTTTGGTCTGAAAGTTTGATTTGCCAGTTCCTCTGTGGTGATTGAAAGGTCGTGGGTTCGAACCCAGGCCGTGCCTGGATTGAACTCATGATACAATTTCCCACATGAGCTGAGGCCCATGCCAAAGGGTTAACCCGTTGTCCTTGTAAATATGTGACCGGGTGGGTTGTCATGTCAAGGACATGCGACATGACAATTCAGTGAGGCAGCACTATATCTGCTACAAGTAGGTCTCATCACGAAATGACTGCAATAATGTTGAAAGTGATGTAAAACACCAAACAAACAAACAAAGTTTGATTTGAATTTTATTATGTTATGATCAGATATCTTTTCATCAACTAAATGCTCCTTTATGATATTACTGTGTATATCTGATATTTATAGGTCTAGAGTGTTACCCATAATATGAGTTGGCTCCTTGATGTGATTATGTAAATTGTATAGGTCCAAAACCTCATTAAATTTAATAACATTGGGTCTTTCAGATTTACATATGTGAAAATTATAATCACCTATAAAAAGAACCTCATGATTGTATATACTATAATGAGATAGAATTTCAGAGAATTCTTCAGAAAATTGAGAATAAGTGTAATTATTTTTATCAGAGGGCTCAGGTCGGTATATTGTAATAATAGTACATGTTTTATTTTTGGTTTTTATGTTAACTTCCATCAATTCCATTGTAGATTAGTTATGAGTATGATTGATTTTATTAATATCTAATTCAGATTTATATATGACAGCCAGACCTCCTCCAGATCTCATAGCCCTAGGAACATATTTAATATCATAATTATTTTCTTTTAATTTTCCTTTAATAATTTTTTTATTCATCTCATTTATCCAAGTTTCGGTTATGAAGAAAATATCAATATTATTTTCATTAATGTATATGTTTACAAGTTCAGTTTTATTTCCAATGCTTTGCATATTAGCGACGGCAATAATTCAATTTTTATTAATATGCATCTGTGTCTTCTTCTTATTTACAGCTCTTACTTAAAGCTTTTCGATACGCTCATCTTGTTCACAAAGCAGGGTGATTTTTGTTTACAGTTACACAATAATTTAACCCATTATGCTACCACATTATTTTGATAAAACATAAGCATACCATGTCATATTCCATAATCCCTGACATGGGGGGATATACTAAAACAAGGAAAAGGATCGCTGGGAGGGCTCATTATAAAGTGGAAGGGGTGATAAGCAATTAATGGGATCACCCGAAAGGACCATAAAAATGGCCCGGAGGGGGGGGGGGGGGTACTCTCATAGTCAGCGTTACCGGGGAAGCTGTGCTAAATAGGGCCCTTTTCGCTGATATTTTCCCTAAAACAGGTTAAGATATTTCATCATTTCCCCTAAAACAGGGTTCAAATTTCTCCCTAAAACAGGGATCAAAATCCCCCTTTCCAAATCTCCCCCTTCTGCATCATCCCAAAATGAAGGTATAACAAATTCAGCTAGTCCTAAATCAGGGTACCAATAATGATAGAATATTATCCTAAATTAGGATCTGGGGTTTTCAGTTCCATCCGGATTAAGGTATTTTATCATTTTCCCTAAAACAGGGTACTGTTTTTCAAATTTATCCCTAAAACAGGGATCAAAATCCCCTTTTCCAAATCTCCTCCTTCTGCATCATTCCTAAATGAGGGTATCAAAAATTCAGCTAGTCCTAAATCAGGGTACCACATTTCAGCTAGTCCTAAATCAGGGTACCAATAATGATAGAATATTTTCCTAATTCAGGCTCTGGGGTTTTCAGGCTCTGGGGTGAAAATCATGAGAGTACCCCCCCTGGGAAAAATGGGTCAATATGGAAACTTTATTGAAGTCTTATTCGCCATACAGGGCGAGACAAACAGAAGAAATCCTGACTATGACAATCTCAATAAGTAGATTTAAAATGAGACATTGACCGGTGCACTTGATATATTGGGATGGCGACTTTCAGCCTTGATATGGTAGATAAAATTCAACCAATTGTTAATATCAACATATAACATTTATCAGATCAACAATATATCTTAACGTTAGGGGGATTAGTCTAAAAAGAGCACAAAATAGAAAGACGAAACCAATTTTTAAAGAGAACTAATCTGTCAGTACAAGTCATGCAATTCATTCAAAATCAGAATGTTTGACGATTTTGTAAAATTGTGTAAATTTGGAAATGTTTTTGATGATTTTGTGTGACATGCATTCCAAATCCTCTACACTGCTCTTAAACTGTCAGAGATATGGTCATTGTTCTGATCAATGCAAAGGAAGGAACTGCATAGGTCAACCCAGTAGTGAAGATTGCAACTCACGGGGTATAAAATACACAAAATGCTAGACTAATAAACTATGTCTTCTAGGAGTTGTCCAAACTTTGCAAAAAAAGGAAATCCAGAGAATATGGCACATTGGGAATGTTAGTGTCATAAAACCCAAAGAAACAAAATCAGTGGCAATCCAAACAGAAATGAATCCATTACCAATTATAAAAGCTAATTTTAGCATTTCAGCTATACATTCAGATAATTGAATGTATAGATTTTCGTTCAAATAAGGATGCAATATATTAATGTTCCAAATTTACGTGTTTTGTTTGATAGATGCTTCTGCGATAGTATGGTTTTTAAACCAAATAGAACATTGTAACCAATTTAAGGAGTGAATCTCTTGTTTGTTAGGTCATTGATCAATTTATCAAGAACTAAGAAACATGAAAAGGCATTTAAAGTCTTTTAAAATTAAATCAACATTTTATGTTTTTAATATTTATTGGAGACCAATATTTTATAGAACTAATATTTATTCATTTTTTTCATTATTACCCCAGACATGCCAGGGGCCGTAGTGTAGTTTGTTTATGCGCAACTTATTAGTACCAATTCCTGTATGGAGATCCAAGGGTCATGGGTTCAATTTCTAGTCATTCCAGCATTGGATTAATGTAACATTCTCAAAGGAGCCGCGACCAATGTTGAAAGGGTTAATAAATTGGCCATGTAGAACTATAATAATAATAATAATGATAAAGCTTGTATAGCGCTGATACCAGACAGGTCTGTTCATAGCGCTGTGTTCAGGACATGCATCCTGAAAAGATGAGTTTTCAGTCTTTTCTTGAAAGAGGAGACTGAGGTACTCGTCCTGATATCTGCAGGCAGGGAATTCCAGAGTCTGGGGCCCACAGATGAGAAGGCCCTATCACCCACTGTTCTCAGTCGGGTCCTAGGGACCTGTAAGAGGGTGCCGTCATTTGATCTTAGATCACGTTCTCCTTGTTTGACATGGTGTAGGTCCCGCAGGTAAGGGGGCGCCTTACCATTCAATTCTTGCATGAACTGGGAGCCTAGGAAGTCCAGCAAGGAGGCCATTGTTTTCCTGTTTGATGTGGTTGTCCATGCATTGTACTGGTTTATGCCTGGATACATTGGCAACCTTGATCGGGGCATGGTTGTCAATTATGGTGGTTAATTTTTCATCATAGAAATCAACCATGTCAGCTAGGGATAATGACTCCCAATCCATCCTATTTGACATTATTTCATTAATGTCATGTCTTGATGAGTCCATATGTATATTTTTGAAATTTCTATATTTTATGATTTTTTGGCAGGTTTTGGTGGAATCATATCCAGGGTTATGAGGACCATTTTGTGATCAGATACGTATTCATCAACCTTATGACTTTTGATGAATTTATTTCCCTTAAAAGTTATGATCAGATCAAGTGTATTTCCAAGCCTGTGAGTTGGTTCAGTTACCCATTAGTTCATGTCGAATGTGGATAACACCTCATTAAATTTTACCACATCAGGTTTATTTGGTTTATTGACATGAAAATTTTAGTCACCCAGGAAAATGACTTCATGGTTAAAAGAGCCATAGTGTGCGATAAGTTGAGTGAGTTCATCATAGAATTCAGTGTATGTATATCTATTACCACCAGATGGCTCTGGCCTGTATATTGTTACAAATGTAATCTTTTTTCCTCTCAGAAGCAATGAGGCTTCCATTAGTTCCATTGTTTTTACAGCAGGAGGATCCAACCTATTTGATTTAAAAGGAAGCTCACACCGATGAAGCAGAGCAATCCCACCTCCATTCCTGCCTATCCTCGGAAATGAGTGGAGTTTCAGACCTCCTTCCTCCAGCTCATTCTCTGCAACTGGACAGGAAGTCATGTCTTGTTCCCGTGACCTTGTAATTCAATGGGGCAACACTATATATGCTACAAATACATCTTATATTGAAATGTCTGGTATAATGTCGAAAGTGGTGTAAAGGCCCAAACAAACAAACAAAATCCAGATATATTCGGCACCTACGTCCGATCTATAATCCCAGGCCACAGTATCTGCAATACGTATCCTCAAATCCCAAATTTTGCACACAAATTCAGTTAAATGCTAACAAATGTGTAAATCGTGTTTTCGTGAACATTATGCAACGTTCACAGATTATAACCTTCCGTTCATGTTTTGTGTTTTATATTTTGTTTAATACAATAAGATGTATATTAATTGTAACCTTAATATTTGATGGGAGGATATACCTGTGTCGTTAGTTATTGTCGTTAGTCAGTACATGTAAGTTATGTTCAGATGACTATGACCTCGTGGGTAGGGATTTCATAAAAGAATGACGAAGTTAGAATCATTGACAATGTTGTTTTTTTCCTACTTGTTATATGAATTAACCGGTGAATAATATTAATATCAAATATATAGCTTATAGTATAATATGACTTCAATTCTGATGAGAAAAACATTTATTCACGCATTCAAATCCGGCATATACAAACTAACAAGAACATTTTCTTTGAAAATCAAGCCATAATTACGGCTCTGTGGACAATGTAGAAATTATGTATTTATTTCCCACAGATTTTTTGGGGGGAATATTGATTTTGGGTTGGGATGTAGTTTTGTAGGAGAGCATATTCCACCTTACCACGATATAACAGGGTTCACAATATGTTTGCACACGCACGTGGGACACACAAACTGATGACGTTTTTCTCATCAGATGGAAATGGGCCAGTCCCTGTATATAATGTAAGAGGTTGTTCTGATAGTTTGAGATTGAGCATGTTAATTAAACATTTTCCATTAAGATCCTCTCATGCACTAAAAGTTCATCTGTTGGCCCCAGACTCCTTGCCTACTGAAATTAGGACAAGCACTTCAGTCTCCTCTTTCAAGATTAGACTGAAGACTCACCTCTTCAGGGCACACGTCCTGAACACAGCGCTATGAACAGACCTTGTCTGGTATCAGCGCTATACAAATTTTATTATTATTATTATTATTATTATTATTATTATTATTATTATTATTATTATTATTATTATTATTATTATTATTATTATTATTATTATTAAAAGTTGTATACCATAGCTTTTAATAAAACATCTGAGCATTCCTACATTAACAAAAGGTTTTAACATTTCTTCTGTAACCAACTCTAACAACAAGTATATACTGCAAACATTTGTGAAGTGCGGAAAAGCAAAAACATTAAAAATGCAGTCTAACAAAATGACAAGTATTTTCTTGCATTACTCAACTTGATTTCCAGTTTAAACTCCAACCATTCTATGCTCTTTGAAAAGACATAATTTTATCTTAGAGTTAAAATGTTATAGTGAGATGTGTAAACACATTCTTTTAGGTTCTGTTTAGCGCAGAAATTAATACTTTAAATGGACCAAGAGGGTTAACTCTGTCCTCTCAAGGGGAAAAATATGTCAGATTCGTGATGTCCTGTGACCTGATGAGTGGATATACACGAATAAAATACGTGTGTGCCTGAACTGGTTTGCCCTGTCACTTGGCATGACTATTCTAACAAAATATTTGATAGATTGCAGTAAGATGAATTCCAAATATGAATTTTTTAACAGTGAAAATAAACGTCATAAATCCGTTTTGTAAAAAAAGACCATTATGTTTATCAAAATAGATTTATTCCCAATCAACTTTGAAACCATGTTTAAGACATGTCCTAATTTCCATAGTACATCATATTGTCTGTACAATCATTGATTCCGAAATGACAAAGTGTAGGTATGCTTTTAAAAAGTTCAAAAGTGTCTTGTAAAATAAACGTGATACCAAGACAATCCATTGGATGGCATTTTCTGGGTTAATGTTACCCCAGAAATGCACACGGCATAGCAAGGCTTGTCAGCACTGTGTCACTCATAGTTAAAGTTTCGCTTAGGAAGTGACAGTTCACCCATGACACATCGCATCACAACACGTCTGATGATCATATAGTACAGATATATACAGCAAGCAGGTTCTATTCAACTATAGGAACTGTGGTGTGCTCATCAGCTGAGAGTACTTGTCTACAACAGCAAACATGGAAGCCAGGTAGGTCCCAAAATCAAACCTGAAAATGACAATATCACCCAGGCTTCTCATCGGACTTTTAACAAAACCTCTCTAAATGTGCGGCATTGTTTAAGAATAACCTTTCAATGTTATCTCAATTATTTTTGTAGAATTCTGTGTTTGGGTTGTGCTGTAGTCGTCAGTGTACTACTATCATCAGCGTTTGGGTTGTCACCAGCACTAATAGATGAGCCCACTACAGAAGGTACCTCTACTACAACAACAACAGCAACAACAACAACAACAGTAACAACAACAACAACATCAGGAACAACACCAACAAAACCAACAACTCCTGATGATAGAGTGTAAGTCATCTATAATATATGTATGTATATATATCCACCATTGCTCCTCCTGGATGATATTTGTTCATAAGTTCAATTAGGTCAATGTCTGAAACTCGAAAAGTATGAATAGGAAACACAAGTATACCCCAGATCATTCATTCGAGATTGCTTTTCCCTAGTGTTCAAAGGGCTTTACAGATGTACCACGTAAAGGGTTTACATCTTTGCGTTATTTTGGGATTTAATGTATTCATGTTAATCCCTTGGAAAATATCGAGGTAAATTTCAATTTAATTTTAGCCACATTGGTTCCACGGCATTGAAATCTTGGGACCAACTTGGTAACTTCTTCCCCTATTCAAGTTACCAATTTACCATTTACGAAAAAAACAGTGTCAGTATAGCAAAAAATATATATATATATATATATATATATATATATATATATATATATATATATATATATATATATGAATGAGAACATACAGGAGAACATCTGCCATCTTGTTTCTTTCTTCTATATAAGCATGCGTCATGGCTGCACATGTGCCCAGCGCACCGTGACAGCCCAGGTACAAGTCTGTTCCAGGTACCACTTTATACGCAATATTTACCACCCAAAACACGTTCACGGAGCTTCAATTCATGTATGTGAAAAAGGGCCTGCCATATCACAGATGACTGAATAGGTCTGTAGATGTCTGGTTTTCATACAACCATTTGAAGGTTCAACATCAGATCCTATGTAAAACATAAACATTTCCTTACTTTGAATTATTCGTTATTCCAACAAAAAGTAAAAAAAAGTAAAAATGATTTAAGGTCAAAAATCTGAAATGAGTGAATCTTTTTCAATCCTTATTTCTATAAAAAGCCTTCTCTATCATATCATAAATCTGTTTTCTGTACAGAGATAATATTGACAATGTACCACCAGTTTTAGTCAATCTTAGCTTGTTACTTTTTGTAACTTCCTAGATCCCTTGGTATGTTAGTCAGATTGGAAACCAGAGGCGATCGAATGACTTTTTTTGAAAGTCTAAATAACCTTAAGCTCACTTTACCTGTCCAAAAACATAACTGTAGGCATCAATAATGTGACCATTAGCATGTCCTGTTGACATATCATCGTTAACTGTTTCAAGTTCTGATGTATGTCACAGGCATGGGCTACGATAGCATTCCTGTTTTCTTCCTCACTTTATGATTTACATATCTCATGTATATAAAAATATATGTATATATATAGAACATTATATATATGTATATATATATATATATATGTATATATATATATATATATATATATATATATATATATATATATATATATATATATATATATATATATATATATATATATATATATATATATATATATATATATATATATATATATATATATATATAATATGATATAATATAATATATCTGTTGGCATATTTTGATCTATTCATATCTATTTCATACCGAATGTGGATTTCACGTTTGTCTTGCTCCTTGTCCTTACAGTTATTACGGGGGCACATACTTGATCACCAGCCCTCTGCAGATATATCCGGGCATGGAATACAAAATGAGCGTCACTGTCTTCACTAATATAAGCCAATATGACCTCCAGGTCAAGATCAGCCTCCAGAATAGACGATACTCCACTTACTATTCTTTCAAGCCAGTCACCATAGTAAACATCAACAGGGAGTCCTTAAGCAATTCTGAAGGTACGTTCTTGTGCTATTTCCTCTAATATTTCCAAGAACAAGAACAGTTATGTCTCATTAGATGTCTAATTCGTTTAATGCATTCAATTTATCTTTTTCAGAACCGCAAATCGTGTCCTTTCAAGTAAGAATATCTTATTTTTTATTTGAAATAAATTTAATGCAACAGGTTAAGGGTGAAGGTAATTTGAACGTCACTCATGCCATCGGCCATTTGTGTATTTCTGGTTCCCTATAATTCACAAAGTTGGTGTTTTTATTACTCAGCTGGAGAGCGCATAAATATCAATAAATGTGATTGTAATTGTGAAAAAAGAACAGTTGAGGGTTACCTTTAATAAATATCATAAAATAAGTTAGAAGTCAGTAATGTGAGTATGTAACTTTCTGTTTTAAACACGTTTTGTTATATACCTTAAAAGTAAGCATGTCTTATTGCAGTTGCCCCGTAATATCACCGCTCCGCCCTCCTGGTATGTGGGGTACTTCCTGACTGTCAGCAGTACGGCTCTAGGCTTCAGCCGTACATCTGACTCCGATCTACAGTTCAGGGCCAAAAATGCGTCATTGTTCATTCAAACCGATAAGGCTGTGTACAAAGGAGGAGAAACAGGTGTGGTTTCATCCAAATAGAATAGGTCTATTGATTTAAGCTACCACAGATTGATTGCAATGTTATGCTGAATGAACTGAGCTTTGTGAATTTGTGAAAAAAATATAGCTATTTAATGTTCTTGTAGTTCGGATGAGGACCTTTTTACTGGACCCTGAGTTGAGGCCGACGATCAAAGAACCTTTTCTGATTGAAGTTATTGTAAGTTCATGATATTGCCAATTATGTTCACTGCTGGAAAATGCATTTGTAAGAAATGAAATATGAAAATTAATAGCATAATTGAAATATTATTTATAAATTATTTATAGATAAACCTCTTGAGTCCATTTTATCGATGTTTTCAGATAATTGAATAGTAATTAAATGGCGTTGAAACTGTTTGTTTTATATATAACTGTTTATTAAGATAAATGTAAGCGATATCACTTATGCCACTTTGTATACGACATTACTCACTTGATTTACAGGACAGCGAACGTAATAAAATTCAGCAATGGCGAAATGCAGTGAACGACACAGGTAATTAAAATTGATGACGTCAAACACAAATCCCTCATTTTTAAGAATGAAATTGATACTTTTTGGCATAAAAATGGTTATAAAAGAGTCAACCAAATACAAGAATGTCAAGAATATTAATGAGAGTGAAATTCTACAGGTGTCATTATTCGTGAGTTTCCTCTATCGGACCAGCCTGTTCTTGGCAAATGGAAAATCCGGGTTACGGTATCGGTAAGTCAAATAACTGTTTGTTTAGATATGAAATTGTGTTGAGGTATTGGATAGCGGTGGGGTTGTGCGAGTATTACTTATCGTCCCAATATCCACTTCATCAACATGATAATATATTGTACAGCGAGTCATGGGATAATGAAAAATTAGTCTTTTTATAATAAGAATAATGGTTTCAGATACATATTCACATTGTCAAAAAGCCAAGGAAGGGGTCTAAAGAATCCGCGCTTAGGATATAGTTTGAATCCAACTTGACACACAGGCAACGATAACACAGCGCCAAAAGATTGGTCAAAGTACTCAAATCATTCATTTGACAACATATATACTTATAAAAGAACTAATGTTATTTCTGCTTACAGGGAAATGTCAAGGAAAAGGAAATTGAAATAAAGGAATATGGTAAATACACCAAATACAATTTGTGGCCTTTTTTTGGAATCTGAAAATAATGATATGAACGGAGTTGTAATGATTTTGAATATCTTTTGTTTGTTTCATATAGTACTGCCCAAGTTTCAGGTTATTGTTAACCTGCCTCCTTTCCTCCTGACCAAAGATGCCCGGATCAGAGGATCTGTAGTGGCCAAGTAAATATCGTACAAGCTATTCCACCCATTTTAAGCTGATATTTTAAAAAACTATTTTGCGATTGATTGCTTACTTGAAGTTACTTTCGGTTATAAGTTTTATTGTGACAGGTTTCATTCCTGTTTTTTTGTTCCAAATATTGACAGATGATTAGACATTTTTTACCAAGCCCCTTACCATCAGTGCATGACCTACCTATTGATTCTAGGTGCTCGAAATTCATGTCAGTGTGTTGCTTATGTCTTTTTGTATACATTACGTGTCAGGGTCATTAGATATATTGGCTTCAAAACACAAAAAACATCGTCTGGAGGTGCCCAAAAACGCACAACACCCAAATTGATTCCACCCAAATCGGCTGGTGGCCAGATTCCAAATTTTCGGTTTCCAACTTTTTGTTGGTTTCTCTAAAGATCAAATACGTCGTGAGGCTTGAGCACATATTCCAAAGCGCTGTACATTTGTAATGGTGTCAGGGATTATTTCAAATCAATCCCTACCAACAGAAGCCTAACTAAGACATGTAGAATATCGCAGGCCATTCAGGTCCAATGTTTCATATGTGCACAATGTTTCCTTTGTTCTTATCATTTTATACATTTACGTTAATGTGTATACAGTAACATGTATGATGTGTTTATTACCCAGGTACACTTATGGCACCCCAATCACAGGCAAAGCCAACATCATTGTTTACACATGCTCTAGGAACTACTACTACTACAGTAGGCAGGGATCCAGTAACTCCTGTCCGGTTCCAAATGATAACTACTGGAAGAGAAACACTGCTCTATGTGGACCCCCCGATATTAATCTGGAGGTAAATAAAAGATATTATAAAACATTGTATTGAGATCAGGGATTTTTTAGTATCACCTATCTCTCCCGTGAAGTGTTCCACAGACTCATCTCCCACTCTTGATATTACAGCTGAGGAAAGGCAAGGGTGACTTTGATTTTGACAAGGATTTCTTGTTAGACCTTTTACCGAATTCCGCCAACTACAGGTGCCAGTACTACAGTCATGAGAAGGACGCCTGCGTGTTCTCAGAGTCCAATTTAGGAGACATGACCTACTATGTCTTCGCCAACGTCACTGATTACATAACTGGAAAGGTAACAGCCATTACAATACTAAGAGTATTATAACAACATAACACTGTATTTAAAATTGTAAATTCATAATTTCTATTTTCTTTATATCAAAAGTTTGATCACACATAAGAAAGATTCGGACAATGTCAGTACAGACTTTAAAATATATATCTATTCTGTTATGTTATGTTTTTTATTCACTGTCAAATGTATAAAGCTGTATTTATGATGTTCATCAGGTCAGCTCCGGTACTGGCAGCGTGATGTTCAAGACAGATGCTTTAACTTTGAGTTTTATGTCCCGGACACCTTCGTCATTTAAACCAGGACTCACCTTCAGGGCATATGTGAGTCATTATCGGCAAATCTCCTTTTCAGTAACTTAAAAAAAATATCTATTCTGTTATGTTATGTTTTTTATTCAATGTCAATGACGGCATTTTTAAGTCACTGAATTACATAATTTTTCAAAACATTTCTTGTCATGTAAGCGCTTATGAAAAGAATTTTCTTAAATCATAGTTATAAACTAATCAATATATTGATTTTAAAATCTGATACTCAAGAAAAAGGATGGATTGAGTAAGTTTGTTTCCCTTCAGGTGCAAATGCTTCAGCCTGATGGAAGTCCCCCGGACCCCTCCCACCTCGTGACGGCAGACGGACAGCCTAAGAACATGTCGGTGTGGGGTCTGATGTACTGCAACAGCCGCTATGATCGCGCCACCGTAAGTCTCCCTAACTCATGCCCCTAACACCAGGAGGTTAATGCATGCAACGGATTTATTTCTTCTTGTATAATTCAACTATTTCTTGTATAATTCAACTACATAAAAAGTCACATATATATGTACGCATGAGGCTTGAATTCGCGTTTTAGAACATTTTAACATTCTCGCAGCGGGGATGCCCTGTATCCTAGGGGGAGGTCCACACGACTGAAGGGGCCTTCAATCCTGCCTAGTGCTTGGTTTTCTAGTATGAATTTTTTCACTGCTTTATTGTGGTCCACTGAGTTTTTTCCTGACACTGTTTTATTTGGGCCATGGAATCCGATCCTGACCCAGTCATGGGCACCTTTTAATAAGCTGTTTGGCTAAAATCTGGTCTGGATAGTCTGAAAGTTCGTTTTTCCAAAACTTATGGGCCCAGGCTATTCCTTGCGGTCCCGGACGCTGGTGCTCCATGCCCCAGTGGGTTTGTGTTATTAACTGGCATGCTACATCTGCCTTCCTTTTGACATTGCTCGAAGGGTAGTGGTCCCTTGCACTGCTTGCAGATATGTGCTCGTCTGCATGAGCGGAAGTTGCATCGTAGCATATTCCAGTTATTGCAGATCTCCTGCAGAGTGCTTTTCTTCTTCTGGAACCTAGACGATGCTGCTGCCTGAATCTGAGGCGACGCCCCCAATAGAAATGGACACTCACTGGCTGACACATGATTATAATCCTTGCATCTAGGACAGCGGGCTGCATTCAGTCTCACAGCTGTAGCATCCAAGATATTAGTTACCAGATCCACGGATATAGTTGCATACTGTACTCCTCGGCCGATAGGGATATTCTATTTCTGATGTCCAGAGTTGAGACTTCTGGCCAATTGTAGCGTTTACTGTAGTCAGTTATCTTGGTTCTGTACTCCAACATGTGTTCATAAAGTTGTACCCCGTGAATTTTGATCATTTTTTCGAATGTGGCCCATGCCTCACACCATGACTTAATGTCTGTAATCTTACGTTTTTGGCGCCTCGGGTGGTATCTGATACCCCCATCCTCATCTAAATATGATTGCATTACATTTGCTTCCTCATGATGTACATGGACATTGAAAAGAAATTCTTCTAGTAGGAAATATTCCCCGTTCAGGGCTGCTCTGAGTGTTTTTTCTCCTACATAGGGCAAACCACAAAGAGGTTTTAAACTGGTAACTCCCTCCATGCTGCGGCGCCCTGGTATTGTTCCCCCAAAGTCAGGCATGTCATCACCCACACACTCATATGCCCCAGCTGGTTTGAAGTTGCTGTCTGTCAGCTCTGGGTGCTTGTTTTTCTCCCATACGGGAGACTCATCTGACGAATTCTAAAAAATGTTCTCTTTACAGTACTTATGGCCAGATAAGAATGTGTTGTTAGTACCTCTAGATGAAGGTAGACCAGTGCAAGATTTGCGTTGTTGTCTAGCACCTGTGTGGTGGCGGTTGCTAGGCTCAGTGTTGGTGTTGCTATTGTTTCTTTCCAGTTCTTGTGCCTGTCCAGGGAGGAGGCTCATAACAGTTTGAAGTTGAAGTTGCATGTTTGACATCTGATCTCTTAAAAAGTTGAGAGATACCTGAGGATCTTGGCTGAAATCTGCATTGTGTCCTGACTGTTGGTTGAGGCTGCCCTGAGGGGTGGATTGAGTTTGTGAGCCTGTCAGGAATTGAATATTCCTATCATTCAGCCGTGGAGGCAAAGAGGGGGCTGATCCTGGAATCTCCAGGAGCTGTTCATCATCAATTGGATCCTCCCCCTAAATAGACCTTGGATTGGTGCACTTGTTTGTACCGATGGGCCCTGGGTGACCTTTCACTGGGAAACCACATGCTGTACATGTCTTATTGCGAGGCATGATGCTTGATAATGAGACTTGTTGTGTGGCTGTGGATGTCGGGGCAACTCCCGACCGGTTGCTGTTCAATGCAGGTGCTTGCCTGTGTGCCAGGGCAACTCCTGACCAGTTAAAATTGTTCCTTCACGGGCAGTGACCAGAGCTATCCCATCAATCACAGGCTTGATGAGTATTTCATTAGTGTCCATATTAAAATCATAAATTCCATAAAAGCATAAAAACTTGTTAAAATAGTTCATAATAATTATCAAATTCCAAAGTCCTGCTAATATCATGTCTTTCTTTCTCAGAGAATCAATTCAATATGACACTTTTGACTGCCCAGGTGACTAACAGTCACAATCACAATGAGAGTTCACTCATACCTGCATGTTCATTGAGATTACTGTGACAGCTGACATTCATTGATCAATATATGCTCCACTCTAACATGCCTTAAACCTAACGCCTAAGCCTCACTTAGTGAAGAAAAGGAAAATGGAACTACATCATTCGAGTATAAATTTGATTTTTTGGTCATAAATTCAAGAAAGACAGCCAAAATCTCACGCATGGATTAAATTTGGGTTTGTAGAGTTGACACAATAATATTAAATTTTGTGAATAAAATGGGTTTAAAGATATCCATGTACACTGTAATTGTGTTTTTCTTTCAGAGGACATACAGTAAAGACTGCGAAAAAACTCCTTTTCCTGCAATGAACTTTACAGTGTCTGCCTCTGGTATTGCCCTCGTCCCTCTGTATTTGCCGCCTGGATATGATTACGTGTATCTTTATGTGAGTATTCACTGCCATACATTCTAATAGATATTTATTACTCTAAAACCTGAGTAGGCCGTTTATTAAAAAAAGATAGAATATTGGTAGGCAATCTATTCTAATGAAGATAACCTTGTCAGGAAGTCTACTGCAATGAAGAGAACCTTGGTAGGCAGTCTATTCAAATGAAGAGAACTTTGGTAGGCAGTCTATTCAAATGAAAAGAACCATGGCAGGCAGTCTACTGCAATAAAAAGAACCTTGGCAGGCAGACTACTGCAATGACGAGAACCTTGGCAGGCAGTCTATTGCAATGACGAGAACCTTGGCAGACAGTCTACTGCAATGAAAAGAACCTTGCCAGGCAGTCTACTGCAATGAAAAGAACCTTGGCAGGCAGACTACTGCAAAGAAGAGAACCTTGGCAGGCAGTCTATTGCAATGACGAGAACCTTGGCAGGCAGTCCGTTCCAAAGAAGAGAACCCTAGTATCGGAAAATACCTTTTTTGATTCTATCTTTTGGTGCGGTATACATACATTTATACCCCAAAACAGGTTTATTGTTAATGTTTCGTATCATTAAAGAAATCTTAAGGTGCGAACACTGATTTGTGCTGTTAAAATCAATGTCGTTTCCACACTCATACCTTTTTAAAAAGGTGGTCTAATAATTCATTTAATTTACTTTAATTCTGATGGAATTCTTATGATTATAATTTAAAAGAACAGAAGTCATATAAATGTTGCATACATAAATGTTACATTAAATAAATGTTTCTGTCCGACGAAATGCCTAGTTCAAACTGTTTCTGATTATCGCTTAAAATATTGCAGGCATCTTTCGTTGACAAGTATGGAGATAAAATACAAACATCCTCAAGATATGTCCGCAAGTACAGAACCTGGTCTGGGAAGAATATCCAGGTGTCAGTAAAGGCACCACAGGGCGTCGTCAAGGTGAGATATTCTCTAAATATTCTTGCATATTTAAAACTAATATAACTAAATTTAGCCAGGATAGACTATGGAAGACACCTGAGTTTGGAAAAAAATACCAGTATTAAACTTTACCACACTTGAAAAAGCGTAGATCAGCAGTGGTTGAGTTTTCTTTGTTTATTACCCAGATGTGGAGTGCGATGCAAGTTGAAGTGGAATCAAATGTTAAGATTACAAATCTGAATGTTCTGGTAAGGAAGTGGACATTTCCTTCATTCTTGTTTTATTTTAAAGTATAAAAAGTAGTTAAATCTCTTTTAGATAAAATGTAATTGTATTTTGTATCAATTTAATAATATATACTTGGGCTATTTTCAGTTGTCTGGCAGGGCCGATATAGTTCACCAGCAATATCTGAGTACTTCAACAGCAGATCTTTCCACCAGAACAGTGAGCGGCATGACAGTGAATATATACAAGTTCAGTATTCTTATTGATGATACCTTAGCTCGCAAGCTTTCCCCTAAGGCTAAGATCACAGTTTGGTACCTGAGTGAGGGAATAGAAGTGGTGATGGATAGCTCTCATTTTGGTGTGGAATCAACACTACAAAACAAGGTATATCATATTCATTTATCATTTATTTCCGTTATTAAATAAAGGGAGCCGAAAATAATAATAATGATAATAATAACAATAATAATAATAATAATAATAATAATAATAATAATAATAATAATAATAATAATAATAATAATAATAATAATAATAATAATAATAATAATGATAATAATCATAGCGTGTCATAAATTGCATACAATTGATTTATTAACAATAAATCTAGTACAACCAGGCTTACCTAATGTTACATGAATACCAATAGTGTTACTGGTGTATGAAGGGAATATCTACTATACACACCGGCTTAAGTGAGTTGGGGCCTAATACCTAGCTGCCTAACATACCGATCTATAGAGAGACAAGAATGACTGCGGATTTGAGATACCCAAATACTGATAACTGTCTGATGCTCTCGGGCTTGAAGGCACACCTAAATGTCTATACAAGTGGCAGCAGTGTGGATCATGAGGCAGAGCGTCGTGGATCCTCTAGGCAAGTGAACGCTGCGCAGAGTAGCGGTTCAGGCCTGTTTTGTAGGCACGCGCCCAAATCCTGATGAGTTTGTATTCGCTGGCCTGGTCTGGTGTTGGCGTTCGATCCTGCGTCATCTCTCCTATGGGGATATGTTTAGTGTCCATGGCAACATGTCCTTAGCAACATGTCCCTAGCAACATCTCCCTAGCAACATCTCCCTAGCAACATCTCCCTAGCAACGTCTATGAATGTCTGACAGATATCATACATGTCCACACGTAGGCAATCCGTGGCATTAATCATTTGGTAATCATACAAACACACATAAGATGGCTTTATTACTCACAAAATACATACAATTACATTTACATAAACATTATATAGTATGACTGATAGCTCTTAAGGGTTACAATACATGATGATCCCACATTAATATTGAATATTAACTATTAAAGCCCATGTATTGGAGTGGTGTTACTTGTTGCGTGCTTGTCTAGTGGAGAAACTGATATCTTTTTGCTGATTTACCCTAATATATAGCTTATAAGCTTGCGATTTTTTGTTTGTTTGTTTGTTTGGGGTTTTACATCACTTTTAACATTATTTCAGTCATTTCGTGATGAGACCTACTTGTAGCAGATATAGTTCTGCCTCACTGAATTGTCATGTCGCATGTCGCAGGTCCTTGACATGACAACCCACCCGGTCACAGATTTACAAGGACAACGGGTTAACCCTTTTGGCACAGGCCTCAGCTCGTATGGGAAATTGAATCATGAATTCAATCTCGGCATGGCCAGGGATCGAACCCATGACCTTTGGATCACCACAAAGGAACTGGTGCTAGTAAGCTGGCGCTCTAACCAAGTGCGCCACGGCCCGTGGCCTATAAGCTTGCGAACGCCAGAGACCTAGTTTAGATACATCAGCATCGTTCCAATTATTAATATTACCCCGAGATGCTGAGCCACATCTCAATCTGTGAGTAGTGTATACTTACCGGATAGCTTACCGGATCCCACCGGCAAGTTATGTGGCTTGACGGTGGTTTCTGTCTGCTGGGGCAGGAAGCCGTTCCCGGCTTATATTCAGCCCCCCTCTTTGCCTGATTACTTTCGCCAGGTGACCCTTGAACGAGTTCACCGTGTTACAATCCACTGCTTCTTGAGACAAACTGTTCCATGAGTCTATGACACGTTGTGAGAAGGAAAATTTCCTGATGTTGAGTCTGGTGTGCTGCTTAAAAATCCTAAGGTTATGACCCCTTGTATGTCTCTGCACACTATTGTCTCTCATCTCAAAGTATATTTCCCTGTTCACATCCTCAAGGCCTTTCATGATCTTGAACACATGTATTAGGTCAGCCCTATCTCTCCTGGTTTCTAGGGACATTAATCCGGTCCTCCTTAACCTCTCCTCATAGGGCAGACCCTTCAGTTCTGTGATCATGCGTGTACCCGCCTCTGTACTTTCTCCAGATTATCTATGTCCTTCTGCAAGTGTGGCCTCCATGCTTGGACACAATACTCCAGGTGCGGTCTCACTAGCGACTTATAGAGATGCACTATATTCTCACAATCCTTATTCTCGTACGTTCTGTAAATCATCCCCAGCACTCTATTGGCGGTTTTCACAGCATTCGCACAATGCACACTTAGACTCAGGGATTCATGAATAGTCACTCCAAGGTCTTTCTCCTCTGTGACACTCTGAATCAACTCATCTCCTAGGAAGTAGTCATACTTCTTGTTTGCATGTCCAAGGTGGAGACACTTGCACTTTGCGACATTAAACAACATCTGCCACTCAAGTGACCAGTCCCAGAGTTTGTGTAGATCATCCTGGAGTGTAAATGCCTGCTCCACTGTGGCCACTTTCCTGAACACCTTGGCGTCATCTGCGAATTTGAGAATGGAGCTTGCTAGACCTTCGTCAATATCATTTATGTAAATGAGGAACAGGGTCGGCCCGAGGACACTCCCCTGTGGCACTCCATTCGCCACAGGCAGCCAGTCAGACTCATGACCATTCCCGACTACTCTTTGTTTCTGGTTGCTCAGCCAGCTTCCTATCCAGGAGGTTACACTTTCACCAATTCCATGTGCTTGGACCTTTTTCAACAGTCTCTGATGTGGCACTTTGTCGAAGGCCTTTGAAAAATCAAGGTATAGCACATCAACAGGGTTTCCTTTGTCCATATACTCTGTGACCTCTTCGAGGAACTTGAGAAGGTTCGATAGACATGATCTACCCTCTCTAAATCCATGTTGTGAGTCTTTGATCAGGCCATTTCTTCTCAGGTGCTCTATAATGGCATCCCTGAGCAACGACTCCATTATTTTGCTGATCTGCGATGTGAGGCTTACTGGTCTGTAGTTGCTCGGAAGTTCCTTGGGCCCTTTTTTGTGGATAGGTGTAACATTTGCACTTCTCCAGTCTTCCAGCACCTTTGATTGTTCCAGGCTTCTGACAAATAACATGCTTAGGGGCTGTATGATAGCTGAGGACACCTCCTTTAACACAACAGGGTATATATTATCAACTCCTGGGGCTTTGTCCGGCCTCAGAGTATCCAATTTCTTCAATATTGCTTCAGGTGACAAATCAACATTCCTCAGAATTTCATCATCACTGCCACTGAATATTTGAGCGGGATCAGGTATATTCTCTAATATTTCCTGTGTGGATACTGAAACAAAGTACTCATTCAGCATTTCAGCAGTTCTGGAATCATCTTGTACAGTCTCACCATTTTCATCAATCAGGGGTCCTACCCTCTCCTTGGACTGCATTTTGCTTCTAGCATACTTGTAAAATGCTTTTGGATCCTTCTTGATATTCTTGGCCAGCTTCCTTTCATATTTCCTCTTTGCTTTCCTTACAGCTTTAGTTACTCTGTTCAGTGCCCTTTTGTAAGCCAAATAATCCTGGTACTGTTTTGTCTGGGAATACGTTTCCCACCATCTCATCTTCCTTTTTCTTGTGCGAAATACTTCCCTTGTCCACCACAATGGTTTTCTTTTCCTCCTTCTCCCTCTTTTCGGCACAAATCTCTCAACAGCTTCATTCAGAGTACTTTTAAAAGTCTCCCACATATCATCAGTTTGCTTGTTTTCCATCAGCTCATTCCAATTCTTACTTTCCAGGTATCTCTTCATGGCTTCATAATTTCCATTTCTATAATCATAATATTCCTCTTTCCAATCCTTCAGTTCAACATTGCAAACCAAGTCAAATGTGATGACATTGTGGTCACTTGTGCCAAATGGTTCTCTGACTGTCAAGTTCTCGATCATGTTAGTCTCTGATGATAGCACCAAGTCAAGAATGTTCTCACCTCTGGTTGGCTCATCAACATGTTGGGTCAGGAAACAATCTTGTACTAGGTCAAGGAATGCTTGACCTTCCGCTTGTGCATGCATCGCCTGCCAGTTTATGGTCCTATGGTTAAAATCACCTGCAATCATGACCTGGTTATCCCTTCTGCAAGCCTGCACTATCAGTGAGTGTAGGGCTTTTGATTCTGCGTCAGTTGCTGAGGGGCTGTTATAGCACACACCCACCAGAATGGGATTTGTCACAGTGTGTACATTGCACCATACTGTCTCAGTATCCGGGGTGTATGTCAGATTCTTATCAAGTGTTACATTCATTGTGTTTCTGCAATACATGATACATCCTCCCCCTTTTGCATGTCTCCTATCATTTCTAAAGATTTCATAACCATCAAGGGATAGTTCCGCATCTCCAATTTCTTCTCTTGCCCAAGTCTCAGTTATCATAATAACGTCCGGGTCCATATCATACACATAAATTTTCATTTCATCCATTTTATTAAGTAGGCTCCTTGCATTTACAAGAAAACATGACAGTTTATTAACAATACAATGATTTCCATGAATTTGAGTGCTATTTTTAGTGCTACCTTCTGCCGTCCTTGGATTCCCTGTTGAACTTGGTGCTTCATCTGGAACTTGAGTGCTGTGTCCTCCAAGGTAACGTCCGTGCAGTGCATCATCGGGCATGCTCATGCAATTTTCAGTCAATGTTTTGATTTGGTCATTGTTTAGTCTGACTTGTGACCTGCCTTGTGGCTGTTGGCATTCCTGGTCTGGATACCGGTCTTCGGTTGCCCTGCCACTGCAGTCTCTTCTTGTGTCACTATCTGACCCTGTACAATTTTAAAGTTTTTTTCACCATTTTGCCTTCTTGTTCTGAGTTCGCCTCTAAGCTTGTAGTCCCTTTCCCTCTCCTGTTTTGTCTGATCAGGGCTGATAAATATATTCTCCCATCCTTTTTTGGTCTTCAAGTCTTTGGCTACCCTCATTACTTTGTATTTCATATTCCTGTTGCCAAGAGTAGCCACTATCATTCTGGGTCTAGTCTCTCCTTCTTTTCTCTCTTTGGGCACTCTCAATGTTGATTTCACCTCAATGTCCGGGTGACCTAACACATTGTGTACAAGGTGAGTAACAATCTCACAATCTGATTTCATGCCTCTAATTCCTTTTTCATTGCCTTCTTCATCTTCATCTTCCTCATCACTCTCATCATCACTATCACTATCTTCCTCCATATCTAATTCATCTATGTTCCTAATCACAATGTTGTTCTCCCTGGATTGTTTATCCTGTACTTCATGCATTTCTTCTCTGACAACCTGTTTCACTTTTTCTGAGTATGAGCCTTTCATTTCAGCAATATCATCCACCTTCTCTGTGAGGCTCTGAAGTTTTTCATCCAATTCATCATGCTTGTCTTTCAGGCCTTGCACCAACTTCATCACTTCCACAGCTTTACCATTACAATTTGTACAAAACCAGTGTAATTGGGCTCCTCTGTTCACAAGAAAGTCATACACATCTTCACTGATCTTTTCAGAAGTCGGATGGAACCAATTTGTACAGTACTTACATTTCAATCCCTTGCCTTTTTTGGTCACAGCCTTTGTACATACTGGACATTTGTTTCCTTGTGCTTTGCTGGGCTCTGCAGGGTTTGAAGCAGACTTTTCTGGTTGATCCTTTCCTCCCGCCATTTTTATAATCCTCTTCACAACACAGTCAACACAATCAGGCAATTTATGAGGGGGGCTGATTCACAACTGCACGTAAATCCTCTTCAATCTATGCCCTAACTATTCATCTTCACTTTCCATACTATTTTGGCTAACTATAAACTAAATCAACATAGATCTAATCAATTTTCTACCACTACTCAGCTTGTTGCCACCGACTCCATCTTGACTCCATTGATGTTGTGATAATGACCGGGAACTGTATAAATAAGATGGGTAACCCAGGTTGGGTGTGAAATGCTTAATTAATTGATAGGACGTAACTAAAATTATTGTTCAGAACGTCAACATTGTCGCTGATAAGAGATTTGGTGGATACTGAGATGTCCTTGCCTAACACATGGACTAGGGATTTTATGGTGGCATTCAGAGAGCTTTTTGAAATAGGAGTGTCTGAGCGTAATGTCAAGAGTGGGTCGCCGTGTCCATTGCGTGCTATTCGTGCTCTGGCCGATAAATAGTCCCACATAAGGCAGAACATATCTTGTGCCTGGACAATGATGATGTGTCGATACACAGCCTGCAGGCTAACGGGTGCCTGCAAAGCGGACTCTGGAAGCAGAGTGACTCATAAGAGTCCAACCAACTAGTGGGTAACATAATAGTATTGACCATACATAGTAAAACAACAGGCTATTATAATTTGATAATTAACTTGATTAACAATATTTACAATTTAGAGAAGCAAGCAAATAAACGACCACTGCCCTGGTGGGTCAATTAGTCAATAATCATAGAGTATGTCCACAAGGTACATCAGCCCTCATTACCTGGCATTAAGTGCCTGAATAGAACCTTTGAATGTTCATCCTGCTGAGGGCATCGGCAGGGCCATTGTACATTGTCCACAAGTGGTATGCCCTGTAGTCAATGTGGTACACACTGGTATAATAATACAGGGAGCATATTAAGTTCATCGTGCCTGGGTCCTTTGACCGCTCCCTGATACCACCTTGGAGCAAAACGTTAGTTTCCCAGTGATGGATAGAAGTATCTGCTTGGTGGTGTACCTGGCATTGCCCAACTCCTCTAAATGAGCGAGCACTTCCTGCATCATTTCTTCAGATATCATCAGTCGGCCTGTCTATGTCTATACCTAGAAATTCTAACGCCTTGGAGGGGCCTAACGTCTTCTTATGCTGTAAGAATTTCAAACCCGGCCATCTGGGACGTTTCCAGGCCTATATCTAATGATTTTTTGTAGGTGGATTCACTACTATCAGTGCACATTGTGTCATCAAGATAATGGATGGTATCCCTGGATGCTCCATGTTTTTTTGTAAATGAACTTAAGTGCAGTTGCAAAGTCAACAAATAGCCTGGGGGCGCTACGCAGGCTAAATGGCAGTCAGGCCATCTGATAAATTTCCTCATTGCACATGAAGCCCAAGAGATACCTCTAATCTGGATGAATCTTAATGCTTTTGAAGGTGTTGGCGATGTCGGTCTTGGCTAACAAGGGGTCGCTATATTGTTGCATGCAGTGCACGGCATCGTCAACAGAAGCATATATTAAAGAATATTGATCCCCATCAATGCCATCGTTAATAGACCAGCCAGGTGGCAAGGAGAGATCATGAATCACACAGATCTTTGACATCTTAGGGTGAGACCCTAATGTTAGGAGGGAAATCCTTGAGAGAGGACCTTCTACTCTGCCTAAAGCTACGTTGTCACGAACAAACTTAGAAACATCTGCTTTGTATAACTTGCTTGACAGCCAATTGGGGGAAATTCTTTTATGCTGTTCCCCTGTATAGCATATCTTCACGCCCATCGGCTTGCCTAACATTGTCAACAGACATGCAACGACATTGGCCTTAACAGCTGTGGTAGCAAGAATAGTATATACTAAATGTGGGTTTACCTTACTAAATTCTTCAGATAACTTATTGGGCTCTAATCTGTGCCTCATATCCAGGGTCGCAACGTTATATCACTTAAAACGTTTTTCCCATGTCATTATCTGCTTACAATAGTCAGCCATCTGGTCATAAATAAATAGCCCGTGCTGGTGGACCATTACCCTCTCGTATTCCCCCCAAACCTCCAACCAACTAGATAAGTCAAATACTCACCTGGGTTGTCTCTTCTGGTGGTAAGCAATGACCCCAGTGTTATCCATGTAAGATTCAATGTCATTGATATTATCAGATGGCAATTGTAAGTTCTGTGAAAAGTCATCAATATGGATAAACTCACCCTGTAACGTGGCTTTGACTGTCTTTTCCGGGGTGCTCTGTACTTTATAAAACTTACAAAAATCCTTTATGCCATCAACATTGGTAAACCCTGGGACCAGGCCGCCCAGCAGTGGAGGTGAGTGGGGTGGTTAACCCTGGAAGGAGGACCGTCTCCTGTGACTGCCATGAGGGTCCGTAGTGTGCTGTTTTCCCCTGGTAGGGGCCTGCTGGGTTGGCAACGTTCTTCACTGGTTGCATTGGGCGTGCAGAAGGCTGACTGCCTAGAACCCCTCCGAGCCTGTCTTGGATACCAGCCACTGTTTGGCACAAGTCCTCATGAGAGCGAAGCATAATAGACACTTGCAAAACTATATTGGAAAGGTCACTCACATTGTTCATATGTTGACTATTGTCTAGTACCCCGGCCGCTGGGGTTGCTGCCGTCAGGAAACCCGGTGGGGTGTTGACCCCCAAAGGTATTCTGACCGGTGTCATGTTTAGGAAAGGATTCCCTGGGCTGAGTAACGGTGATGCTGGATTGGCTATGAACAATCGTGTGCAAATTGGCACTTTCCGCCGGACCAATCGCTTGTAAGTGGCGAGTCCATCCGCCGCCTATTTCTCCGGCCCGCCGGGAGCTATAGCGGATTTGGCGGGCAAAACCACCGCCCAATCGCGTGTGACCGGCAGATCTGGCGGTTTGGGGCAGATTTTGGCGGAAACCGCCAGCTTTAATCGTGTGTACCCTTTGTGTTCCTCACATGATCTAGCCGTTGGTAGGCTTCTGTGCACACTTACTGGGTGAGCCCCCATACCAACATGACACCTAACGGCTCCCAGATTTAACACCCCTTATAAATAATAAAACCCCTTATAAATGAGCAAGCATTAAAAATTATTGAAGGCTCTCTTGCAACACCCTCCCTTTTAACATGTAACAGAGGATGTTATCAAAATCCTTTCAGGGTTTTTGTAATGCCCTCCCTTTTTCATGCAACAGAGGGTGAGTATTTTACTAATTATAATTTTTTGCGAATTTTAGGTTACTGTCAAATTCAATACTAATGACACGGAACCGGGAAATGAAGTGAAACTGGGTGTGACCGCCCACAGTGGTTCCTTTGTGGGCGTGATGGCAGTGGATCAAAGTGTTCTCCTTATGCGGTCTGGAAATGATATCACTAAATCCCAGGTATAGTGTATAAAAGATAAATTAACCTCTTTTATATGTTAGTATATGTTAGATAATAAATGACGATATTACTAGATATGGTAACAAACTCTGGTGAATTGAAAAATTACTTATAAGATGTTCCTCGCTTTAAAATAAATGCATAAATCTATTTGTCTGAGATCGGTTCAGGTTTAAAGGACACCAGGACTTGATGGTAGGAATTTGATATGCTTTTGGTTGCAGGTTATGAGTGAGATGCAAGGCTACATTAACAACAACCAGTGGACTCCTCTGCCAATATCGCATACCATGGCATCCGATCAGAAAGACTGCTCCTGGTGTTTCTCTGTGCAAGCCAGTTCTCAATATTTAGCCTCGGATCTATATGTAAGGTTAAACTTAAGTTAAACACTTTTTCTTACTTAACATTGGCATTGTTTGTTTGGCTTTTATTTGTGTCATGTTATTGTATATACACACACACACACACACACACACCTACACACACACACACACACACACACATATATATATATATATATACCATGTGCTTATTGTATTAGTGTATATTACCACAATGCTTTTATTGTATTTCATTATAAATAACCACTATGTTTGTATTGCATTAATGTATTTCACCACTATGTCGGCTTGTTCTTCCACCAAGCAAACGACCAACTTATATATCATATAATAAAAGTCAACGCAGCGATTATTTTTGTCTCATTACAGTCAACTGGAATTATGTTATTAACGGATGCATTTATATACAACGGTTATAATGGTATGTACTTGCTAAGATCTCACTATGTTAATTTTACTTTAACTTATAAACATTTCTGAATGGCATCTCAAGAATCAAACATAGGCATAACCATTAAGAAACTCTTTTTTTCACAATTTTTTCACAAATGAAAAATTCATGCATGAAGTACCTTTCTTCTCCAGCTCCACAAGAGGTAACAACAACAGCAGCTCCTACAACCGCAGGGGCAACTGGACCGAAGACACCGGGGGCAACGTTGGTGCCCACTCCGGCGCCAAGGGGTTTCCCAGGTGCACCAGGCCCAGTAGGTCGAGTTGGGTCATCCGGCCCGCTCGGTCCATCCGGTCCTTCCGGTTCGTCCGGTATGGCCGGCCCAGCTGGTGAAAGAGGAGAAGCTGGCATGCCTGGTATGTATGTCTCATAGTTATACCCAAAGCCATCAGCAAAATAGACTTGAAATCCACTGTTTCTAGAAACACCACGCACTTCCCATCACATTGAAGTTTCCCCAGTAAATAAACTCAACCTCCGGCGATTGCCTGTTGCAGTTATGACCCATGCCACTATCTTTCCCAGTTATAATGTCTGTAAATACAAATCCGGGGCTATCTCTAGCGTCTTTTCCTCAGTGTTTACCCGACATTACGCTTGACAACGTGAAATAACATTCAGAAGAGTCCAAGTGATGACGTCATGGAAATACAAAGGGAGAAACATCATATGACGTCAGAAGCACCACAACGTTGTGGAGCTTCCAGATTGTTGCTGTCGCTCAAATGAATAAACTGACCCACTTTCACCTCTTTGCGCAAACTCGTAAACAATGGCGAAACGATGCTGAAATCAAGAAAAAACAAAAAACAAATTCTAACAAGCCTTGCGTTTGTTGTTGAGAAGAGAAATACATGGCTTGTTGAAAACCTATTGCCGGAATACGAGTTCTACAAGAGTCCCGATTTAAATATGATGGGCAGTGCGTGGAAACAGTGTCTGGATACAGTGGATTTCAAGTCTATTTTGACGATGACTTTGGGTATAGTAGGCGAACATCTAATAAGGGAAGGGGAGTGATACCACCAGGGAGGGAAGTGATGCCACTAGGGAGGGAAGTAATGCCACCAGGGAGGGGAGTGATGCCACTAGGGAGGGGAGTGATGCCACTAGGGAGGGGAGTGAGGCTACCAGGGAGGGGAGTGATGCCACCAGGGAGGGGAGTGATGCCACTAGGGAGGGGAGTGATGCCACCAGGGAGGGGAGTGATGCCACCAGGGAGGGGAGTGATGCCACCAGGGAGGGGAGTGATGCCACCAGGGAGGGGAGTGATGCCACTAGGGAGGGGAGTGATGCCATTATTGAGGGAAGTGATGCCACTAGGGAGGGGAGTGATGCCACTAGGGAGGGGAGTGATGCCACTAGGGAGGGGAGTGATGCCACTAGGGAGGGAAGTGATGCCACTAGGGAGGGGAGTGATGCCACTAGGGAGGGAAGTGATGCCACCAGGGAGGGGAGTGATGCCAAAAGGGAGGGGAGTGAGGCTACCAGGGAGGGGAGTGATGCCACCAGGGAGGGGAGTGATGCCACCAGGGAGGGAAGTGATGCCACCAGGGAGGGGAGTGATGCCACCAGGGAGGGGAGTGATGCCACCAGGGAGGGGAGTGATGCCACCAGGGAGGGGAGTGATGCCATTATTGAGGGAAGTGATGCCACTAGGGAGGGGAGTGATGCCACCAGGGAGGGGAGTGATGCCACTAGGGAGGGGAGTGATGCCACCAGGGAGGGGAGTGATGCCACCAGGGAGGGGAGTGATGCCACCAGAGAGGGGAGTGATGCCACAGGGGAGGGGAGTGATGCCACCAGGGAGGGGAGTGAGGCTACCAGGGAGGGGAATGAGGCTACCAGGGAGGGGAGTGAGGCTACCAGGGAGGGAAGTGATGCCACTAGGGAGGGGAGTGATGCCACCAGGGAGGGGAGTGATGCCACCAGGGAGGGGAGTGATGCCACTAGGGAGGGGAGTGATGCCACCAGGGAGGGGAGTGAGGCTACCAGGGAGGGGAGTGATGCCACCAGGGAGGGGAGTGATGCCACCAGGGAGGGAAGTGATGCCACCAGGGAGGGGAGTGATGCCACCAGGGAGGGGAGTGATACCACCAGGGAGGGGTGTGATGCCACCAGGGAGGGGAGTGATGCCACCAGGGAGGGGAGTGAGGCTACCAGGGAGGGAAGTAATGCCACCAGGGAGGGGTGTGAGGCTACCAGGGAGGGAAGTGATGCCACCAGGGAGGGGAGTGAGGCCACCAGGGAGGGGAGTGATGCCACTAGGGAGGGGAGTGATGCCACCAGGGAGGGGAGTGATGCCACCAGGGAGGGGAGTGATGCCACTAGGGAGGGGAGTGATGCCACCAGGGAGGGGAGTGAGGCTACCAGGGAGGGGAGTGATGCCACCAGGGAGGGGAGTGATGCCACCAGGGAGGGGAGTGATGCCACCAGGGAGGGGAGTGATGCCACCAGGGAGGGGAGTGATGCCACCAGGGAGGGGAGTGATGCCACTAGGGAGGGGAGTGATGCCACTAGGGAGGGGAGTGATGCCACTAGGGAGGGAAGTGATGCCACTAGGGAGGGGAGTGATGCCACTAGGGAGGGAAGTGATGCCACCAGGGAGGGGAGTGATGCCAAAAGGGAGGGGAGTGAGGCTACCAGGGAGGGGAGTGATGCCACCAGGGAGGGGAGTGATGCCACCAGGGAGGGAAGTGATGCCACCAGGGAGGGGAGTGATGCCACCAGGGAGGGGAGTGATGCCACCAGGGAGGGGAGTGATGCCACCAGGGAGGGGAGTGATGCCATTATTGAGGGAAGTGATGCCACTAGGGAGGGGAGTGATGCCACCAGGGAGGGGAGTGATGCCACTAGGGAGGGGAGTGATGCCACCAGGGAGGGGAGTGATGCCACCAGGGAGGGGAGTGATGCCACCAGGGAGGGGAGTGATGCCACCAGGGAGGGGAGTGATGCCACCAGGGAGGGGAGTGAGGCTACCAGGGAGGGGAATGAGGCTACCAGGGAGGGGAGTGAGGCTACCAGGGAGGGGAGTGATGCCACTAGGGAGGGGAGTGATGCCACCAGGGAGGGGAGTGATGCCACCAGGGAGGGGAGTGATGCCACTAGGGAGGGGAGTGATGCCACCAGGGAGGGGAGTGAGGTTACCAGGGAGGGGAGTGATGCCACCAGGGAGGGGAGTGATGCCACCAGGGAGGGAAGTGATGCCACCAGGGAGGGGAGTGATGCCACCAGGGAGGGGAGTGATACCACCAGGGAGGGGTGTGATGCCACCAGGGAGGGGAGTGATGCCACCAGGGAGGGGAGTGAGGCTACCAGGGAGGGGAGTGATGCCACTAGGGAGGGAAGTGATGCCACCAGGGAGGGGAGTGATGCCACCAGGGAGGGAAGTGATGCCACCAGGGAGGGGAGTGATACCACCAGGGAGGGGTGTGATGCCACCAGGGAGGGGAGTGATGCCACCAGGGAGGGGAGTGAGGCTACCAGGGAGGGGGGTGATGCCACTAGGGAGGGGAGTGATACCACCAGGGAGGGGAGTGATGCCACCAGGGAGGGGAGTGATGCCACCAGGGAGGGGAGTGATGCCACCAGGGAGGGGAGTGATGCCACCAGGGAGGGGAGTGATGCCACCAGGGAGGGGAGTGATGCCACCAGGGAGGGGAGTGATGCCACTAGGGAGGGGAGTGATGCCACCAGGGAGGGGAGTGATGCCACTAGGGAGGGGAGTGATGCCACCAGGGAGGGGAGTGAGGCCACCAGGGAGGGGAGTGATGCCACCAGGGAGGGGAGTGATGCCACCAGGGAGGGGAGTGATGCCACTAGGGAGGGGAGTGATGCCATTATTGAGGGAAGTGATGCCACTAGGGAGGGGAGTGATGCCATTATTGAGGGAAGTGATGCCACTAGGGAGGGGAGTGATGCCACTAGGGAGGGGAGTGATGCCACTAGGGAGGGGAGTGATGCCACTAGGGAGGGAAGTGATGCCACTAGGGAGGGAAGTGATGCCACTAGGGAGGGGAGTGATGCCACTAGGGAGGGGAGTGATACCACCAGGGAGGGGAGTGAGGCCACCAGGGAGGGGAGTGAGGCTACCAGGGAGGGGAGTGAGTCTACCAGGGAGGGAAGTGATGCCACCAGGGAGGGAAGTGATGCCACCAATTCCAATCTGATTCAATTCCAATCCGTTAACAAAGTTATCCTTATTTTCATTATCATTCCAGGCCCTGACGGGGATGCTGCTAAATCTGGAAGTAATTCCCCAGCTATGATGGAGGCTGAGGGAGTGAGGGATGACTTCCCAGAAACGTGGATATGGGCCGATGGAATTGCTGGGTATGAAGCATTAACAAGAAAGATTTCTTTTAAAAAGAAAATACAATGTACTGTAAACATAACAGAAATGGTGTATTTATTTCACACAAATGTTGTATGAATTTCGATGAGCGTGTTGCGTATGTACATGTGCATTTTTTTTCAAATTGATATTAGATATAGCAACATAAGAGGAAAATTTTCTTACAATTAGGATCCCTTGTAACATAAGTGAGACCTGATTGTTCCTATTTTTCCAATTGCATGATTTTAAATCGCCATACAAGACAATCGAATGAACGATAAATGTAAATTAAACTGTATATGTATACGTTTTCAGGCCTGATGGTAAATTTGACTTGGAAGCTAAGGCACCAGATACAATCACATCTTGGGTGGCTAGTGCCTTTGCCATCAGCGAGTCCCAAGGACTGGGCGTGGCCGATACCGACAAAGTGAGATATATATCTTCATATTTGATATTCGATTGTCCAAATTCACAGTCATTTTAATCGATGTTGCGTTATTTTAACTAAGTGACACACTTAATTTGATTAAGTCTATATAGATTATTTCTCAGTAATGATATTATGTCGAAAGTTGCAGTTGCATAATATTTAATGATTTTATTTTAGGTTCGTGTATTTAAGCCATTCTTTATATCGCTTAATCTTCCGTACTCAGTTGTAAGAGGTGAACAATTCGGATTAAATGCAACTGTCTTCAACTACCTTGATACTGATCTTCAGGTAAATCTAGTTAAGTCACTAAAACAAGGACACTCTGGATAGTTTTGGTAATACAAATTTTTTTTGGTAATTTAACTAAATTAAACATATTTCAATATTCATGTTTTGTTACTATGTTATCAGACTATTTCTTTACAAAATAAAAAAGCTCTCTATTCAACAGGGTTAAAACTCTTATCTCAAGCTCGTTATGATCATATAATGGATTTATGGTATGAAAATGGGATAAATAGTATTGTGAAAACATGGGTAAATCAGTTCTGCTGAGGACTCTAAAGAATACTTACAAACACATATAAAAATAACGATTTTCTTAAATTTGTGTCCTAGGTTCTGGTGACCCTCCAAAAATCGGATGAATTTGACGTGCTATATAAAGGACTAGAGGTATCAATGGAGATCAAGAAATACATCTCAGTAAGTGAATCAAATAGATTTTACAAGATAAATAACACATTGTGAGTCACAATACCCAGAAAAGTATGCTAAAAATACGATTAGGTATTAGACCATACTCTGAGGTAGTCAAAGAAGTTATTGATGATAGAGGATCGAGGACTTCGTATATAAACGGAATATATTGCAATGGTGATCCCAAAAGTATTTTAAAAAGAACCTGAGAGGAAAAGACAATGTTTGAAGGATTTATTGTGCATGCTGTTTGCAGGTAAAACCTGGTATTCCCCAGAAAGTGACGTTTTGGATCATTCCTCACACCATAGGAAACACTGCCATAAATGTTCAGGCTCAGTCTACAAAAGCTGCCGATGCATTGCTGAGAATCCTTAAAGTGAAGGTAAGGAAAATGTCTATGATTATTTCCTAAATCATCCAAATCATTAACTGTAAAGGTTGATATTGCAAAGCTTTGCTTTCAATTCCTTGTGAGCACAAATTTGAGGAAAACCGGATTTAACCTTAATAGAAATAATACGTTAGTGTTAGTGTTTATAATGTAAATCATCATATTCGCGCAGGAATTTGAAAATATCAATATGTTGTTCAACATTAATATTTCAGCCTGAAGGAACTATGGTAGAGTACACAGAATCTGTCCTGATTCGGAGATCGGCGGCGGAGGACACGTACAAAGTTGACCTTCAGCCTCAGTATCCGACTCTGGGACTGGTGCCAGACTCCCAAAGAACACAAATATCAATCATAGGTAGGTATTTGATAAATAATGCCCAATTCACCAAACTTATTCAAAAATATTGAATTCGATTATGAGACAGCTCAATTATTTGAAATATTGACAAGTACCTTTCCGTGTATTTAATGTAACAACTATCAAGCTAATTATTGTCAGTTGATGATTCTTATTTTGAAAGACTGAGATTTTATATACATAACATTGCTCCAATGTTTCACATATCAAGTAATTTAGTGTTAATGTGATGATCTCCTATTCTACATTATATTGTGCTATAAAAGTATTAATCGTTATGATAATATATTTGCAATGTATTATATGGACTGTATTTACTTTACCCTTAGTTGATACATTATGAAATTGAGAGGACTTTTATAGTTTGAATTTCTTTTGCGTGTATGATTGAATGTTGAGTATAAATGTTCATGAGAATCCTGAATTATTTTAGGAGACTTAATGGGCAATGCCATTAACAATCTGGATAGACTGCTCAGGGTGCCATATGGTTGCGGTGAACAAAATATGGCAGGATTTACACCCAATGTATATGCAATGAAGTACATGGATGTTACAGATCAGATGACTCAGAGATTTAAAGATAAGGCTATCAGCAATATGAACAGAGGTATACATATTCTTTTCAAGAAATACGTGTCATTATTAACTTGATGTGCCCTAGGAGTAAATGCTTTGTACCATTGTGATAAATATCGGTTTCAGTTTAACTGTGTGATTAATGAATTATGTTTGTTTACTTTGTTACAGGTTACCAGAGGCAGCTTAGATATAAGAGGCGCGACGGTTCATTCAGTGCATTTGGAAACAGTGATCAAGCCGGAAGCACTTGGTAATTAATAAGGAACCCCCATTGTCATAAGCAGCTGGTGTTAACGGTAACATCTTTATCAGATTATAGGATTTTCCTAAGAATAGCTTATTTTCTTTGATCTAGGTTGACATCTTTTGTGTTGAGGTCTTTCCACGAGGCGTCAGAGTTCATCTCTGTGGATGATTCTGTTATGTATGAAGCAAAACGGTTTCTACTAAAGCAGCAAGGTTCAGATGGCAGGTTTAATGAGCCCGGCAGAGTGTTCAGCTCCTCTCTTAAGGTGGGCTTTACTAACTTTTAAAAATGTAAACTATCTTTGGCATAAAATTTGGCAAAAAATATTTTGTTAGCTGAGTTACTCCCACTCGAATGTTCTGTATATATTTTGCTAGATTAGACATTGTTAATTCAACAACATTGATATTGATATTAAAAAAATAGTTTGCGCTGATATAAGCGATTGTATATTTTTGCATGCCTCATAATGGGGCTTATTTGTGTCTGTTTATCTCAATGCTCTTTGTTGTTATTGTACTGAATATACCTATCTCGTTAAATACGATTGGGGCTTTGAGTCATTCTTGATTGATACTTATTTCTTATAATCAAACGCACCAGGGTAAATCTGGCTGCATCAATAAGGCTTCATCAGTTATATATTTAGCGCCAATTATTAGAATGCACTGAAATATATCTGAGAATAATCTCTTAATGTTTCCACTGAAAAGGAGCATTTAAGATTATATCCACACTCGTTCATGTAAATTAGACTTAGGGTAGAAAAATCGATTGAATTAAAAAAATGTGAGGTAAATGAATCAAACACAACCATGCCAATGATGATGCTTTAAATCTCAATATTGAAAGGGAAATGTAGTAATCTTTCAAACATGACTCACACTGTTATGGTGATGGAGTATAATGGATAATGATAGAGATTGGTTTGCATACAGGGAGGTTCAGGAACTGGGATATCTCTTACCGCATATGTACTCATTGCTCTTCTGGAGATGAACGATGGCCTGGATAGAAATGTAAGCTCTGAAATATTAAAGGTTCACAAAACATAAAAAGAAATCATATTATTATTATTACTTCAATGGAATCAATTTTTAAAAATATTACTTTTAAATATCTCTCACTGAGTATTCTAATAATTATAAAATGATATTTTCACAGATTTAAATATAATTGACTGTAGTTGACTAACTCTATAACATATGAACCATAATAATAGTATCCACATGTGGACACAAATAATAAGTCCAATAATGGTATGACCTTCTCCAGCTTGCTGACCAAGTAAATAAATCAGTGACATATCTGGAGAGGGCCATTCAGGACGAGACCATGAACAACCCTTACACGGTGGCCATTATTACATATGCTCTGGTTTTGGCCAAGAGTCCCGTCAGTCCTATGGCCATGAACAAACTAAAGACTATGGCAATTATTAAAGGTTGGTAATGTGATATTTTCCAAAAATTAAGATGACATTAAACGTAAAAGTGATATTATGTTTTAAGATTTACATATGAATGTAAAAGTATCGTAAAGTGTAATGTAAAATTAGATTTGTATTTAAATATTCAGATGGATTTATGTACTGGGGTAAGGTTGAGACAGATGTTGAAGATAACATTCCTTGGTGGAGAAGAAGAATCCTGTCAAGTAACATAGAAAATACTGCTTATGCTCTTCTGGCTCTGTCCGCTGATCCTGACACAGTCATTGCCTACAGCACAGATGTGATGAAATACATGTCATACAAACAAAGTGGCCAAGGTGGATATGCATCCTCACAGGTGAGTAATAAATGAGTTATTATTGGAGTGGATAAGGTGGTTAAGATACGTGGAAAAACCCTTGTCTAAATTAGTTTATGTGCTTGTATTAGAATGTCACCATTGACTTAATCAATGCTAATTGTACATTTCAGGACACAGTTGTGGGCCTTCAAGCTCTATCTGAGTATGTTAGTAGGGCTTACAGCAGATTTGAGGCTCAGAATATAGACATGCAGGTCAATATTGATGGCAACATTCACAACCCCCCGACAATAACCAAAGACAACAAGATGGTCTTGCAGAAGATAGAGGTGAACGTTATGATTAGAATACAATGTTTAAGGATTTTCTCACAGAATTTATTTTTATCAATCTGAAGTATTCTTGCAAGTATAGAGATCCAGATATGTGTTACATATACTGGAATGTGAAGTATCCATTTCGTACTATAAATATGGTTTTGGCTTTTTTACAGAACAAGCATTTAGCCTTGATAATTATCGCCATCTAATAGAACTATCAAAGCATTCTAAGGGTAAAGGGACAAGGGCAGGTCTGTGATGGCAACAGCATCTGACCCAAGATGGACCAAACCTCTAGATTAAATCAAATTTCTGTCAATGTTCCAGATGCACAGACTCGTTATATTTGATTTGACTTGCCGTAAATATGCCATACAACTAGTGTTCTCAGCTGGTTATTTAAATGCAAACTAAGAATAAAAGGACATATACAAATAGTTGCTTTGTACTTAATTTCAGGTACCTGGATCAGTGTCTAAGGTTTCCATGCAATTTGCTGGAGAGGGAATAGCTCTTGTCAAGGTATAATAGTCGACCATCTTAATAATAATAATAATAATAATAATAATAATAATAATGATGATGATGATGATGATGATGATGATGATGATGATGATGATGATGATGATGATGATGATGATGATGATGATGATGATGATGATGATGATGATGATGATGATGATGATGATGATGATGATGATGATGATGATGATGATGATGATGATGATGATGATGATGATGATGATGATGATGATGATGATGATGATGATGATGATGATGATGATGATGATAATGATAATGATAATGATAATGATAATGATAATGATAATAATAATAATAATAATAATAATAATAATAATAATAATAATAATAATAATAATAATAATAATAATAATAATAATAATAATAATAATGATAATGATGATGATGATGATGATAATGATGATGATGATGATGATGATGATGATGATGATGATGATTATAATAATAATAATAATAATAATAATAATAATAATAATAATAATAATAATAATAATAATAATAATAATAATAATAATAATAATAATAATAATAATAATAATTTCACTTATTACACACTTGTTTCACCAAATGACACACAAGTACGATTCCCATTTTACTTTAATTACCTTGTCATATTGTGTAAAATACTACCAATGGAAAAATAGGAAATCTGTACGTTTACATTTTGTTTGTACGTATAATTATCAATCATTATTTAAATTGTGTGTCTCAGATGACGGTTTCATACTACATGACGGACGTTGAAGATTCACCAGATATGGACATTGTTGTACTCAGTGAGGCAAATAACAAGATCATCGATGTCAGTGTCTGTTTCAAGTAAGTGTAATTTTCAAAAAAATAAATAATTGTGTTTTGTTTTGCCTTTTATTTATATAAATTAATATTGATTACATTTGAATTCAGATGGCTGAATAAGGAGGAAGACAGTGGCATGGGCATTCTTGAGCTCGGGGCCTTCAGTGGGTATGAATTCAAATCAACGGACAATATCCTTAAAGCACATCAGATGCTGGGTATGAAGAGGGTCGAGATGGACGGAGAGAATCTTGTTACTTATTGGGATGAGGTATAGCCGATAGAATTCATAATTTAACTCATTTTAAGATATCGTACACGTGATCCATTAAAGTGATCCATTCAAGACTTTAAAAAAAATCATTTTATTTAATAATGTACATTTGATCTGTCAGTTCAACGCAACGAAGATGTGCATGAACGTGTCCCAGGAGCAAGTAGCAGATGTCAGCAACCTGCAGCAAGCTCAAGTCAGAATGTATTCCTATTATAACCCAGGTATATGTATATATCAATTGAATCTCGCATTTACAGCACAATAGTTTCTCTTCATTAAACAATGATGCTGTTATGATGACGTAATAAAACAATATGTGTAAATTTGTTTTAGTCACTCAACAAACACATAATCATGTTTAAGCTACATTATAAAATTTGACATAATATGCAAGATATAATATTGTCTATTATGTATCTATTCCAGCCCAGGAACAAATAGTTTTCTACTTGCCCTTAAACGTGATCAGTATAGACAGATGCTACATATGTCCTGACTGTTGTGAAGGTAGGATATGGCACAATCAATTAAATCTCTTTTTGTGGCACTTATGAGCACTCGAATTTTACTTTGTTAAACAATCATAGGAATCGGTCTGATGATATTCAGGATGAGATATTGTTCTATTTTTCTAGATACAACGCCCACACCAACTCCACCAATCAAAACGACTAGAATTACCCCGCCTTATAAAACAACTACTATCCCAACAAGGACAACTGATCGGCAAAAGGTAACAACAACGACACCGACACCAAAACCGACACCAAAACCGACACCAACTCCAAAGATGGAACCTACACCAACCAAAGGGATAGACAAAAGCACTAAACGTCCTGTTAATGAGGTACCAGATGCCACGCCCACCAAGAAATCTGGTGCTACGGTCGTTAGTGGGCAAATCAGTTCAATACTCATACTGCTGTTACTCGCCGCTATGCTTCGACAGTAAATTTTAACAGTGCAATAGAAAAATGATGAACTTCATTCAGGGTTGCTGGCCAATTCACGATTTCTAGATTCGTATATCGACCATTCAATGATGTTTGTCCAATACAAATCACTTAATAAATGTTTATTATGAGAGCGTCTGAAAGTCATGTTCATGTTTTTGAATTGATTCTGAGATAGATTTTATCAACCCCAAATTTCTGCCACGTGATCAATTACTGCCACGTGACCAAAATAATCTTCTTGGGATCATGTAGTGCATGTTGGTTCACAATAAGTAAGAACTAGCTATTTAACAATAAGAGAATTTTTGATAAATCATTCAAAAAAATGATTTTTTAAAAGATGATTGGTTATTTTAATAAATGAATTTATCTTTTAATGAGTTTATCTTTACAAATTGAGATTATACAGTACGTGCACAGAATACCCTCCTCGTGAGATAATATTTTCATAAATAATGTCTATTTTAATATCTACTTTGTAAACATCTATTCTAAGTTTTAGAATGGTGTTCTTCAAGTTGAAATAAGCTTTTTGTTAACAATTTTCCCCAGTGTGTGAATCAAACATTTTGTATAGTACACCCTTTTTCACTGGAAGTGACTATGACTTGTCCATATATAGGCAGACCTGAAAGCACTCCTGTTCTTTCTCGCGCATAGAACTGGACAAAAGCTCAGAGCTTCTTAAAAATTGCTTAAGAGTGTTCTATTGGGCAGTTTTGTTTTCATCTTTTTAAAGATTTTCTTTGCAAGGGAGTTATATTGCGAATGTTTTGAATATTTTAACAATCATGATTTCACTATAATTCTAATATGTAGATATATAAACATATTTCAGTCTTCCCCTATATCCATTTATCTATATGTCTAGATATCAGTTAAATATATATTTACCCAAATACACCTTGTGACATTTTCATGCTTAACATTTTTAAACAAAATTAAAAACAATATGCAATTTTTAACATTAGATTGTGTAAAATCCTATTGTTGCATTGTTGATCTATATGCATCTCACATTTTTCTATTAATCCATGTGTAAACATAATGAAAATAATGCCAAAATATTTATAAGTAAAGTAATTTTAAAAATTGTTTAGTATTTGAATATTCAAGACGTAAAATACATTGGGAATAATAAATATTCCTCCAAAAAGTGGAATGTGTTTTGTTTTTTAAAAGGTGAAATTGGACCAATGTTGTGATAGATGTTAAACCTTAAGCTGTCCTTTAATTTGTCAATTGATAAACATTTATAATTTTAGTTAAACGTTTATTTAGGCTTTGAATACTTCATGGTCTTGATTCCTAACTATATCTTTGATGAAGACGGCACCGAAACGACATATTTCCTAGAAAAATAAAGCTTGATAGTTTTTTTTCTTTGTGACTTAGAAATTCAAAGAGAATGATATTTTGAAATAACATTCCATGCAGTTGTAATGGAATACATCTCGCGATAACAGATTCTCCGATGTTCAGTAAAGAAATACCCAATGATAGAAATGCTGATGTTAAGAATGACATTTTATTGTTTATCATTCATCCTAGTAGTTGTTTTGAAAAAAAAACAATATGTTGTTTCACTCATCTAGGGTTTCTCAGTTCTATAAAGAACCCGAATGATTTGTTGAGATGACAAAGATGTATCCATCGTGAAAATATATTTGTTACTTTTGGCTGAGATAATGCTACCTATGCATGTTGATTGTTCAGGTCGTTCATTGCCGATCTCCATGTTGTTATCACTCAATGAAAAGTGCACACCGGAACTGTGCAATTTTGCCGGAACTGCAACAGTACAACTCCTCTAAATTCAATCAATGAGAACAGAGATTGGCAGGGGGCCTATGCATACAGCACAATATGAAAGTGTCGGCGGCTGTACCCCTCACACAGGTATGCAGCGTCAGTCTATAAGATGATAATGTCAGGCAAATCGCTGCTCCGTATTGGCGCGGCGTCATCGCCACACATTATGTACCTGCACCAGCTGCGGTTAGAAATCCGGGAAACTTGACTCGCCAATAAGCTGACTACTCGGTATTTACCATTGAAAACTTAAATAGTAATCATCAGCTACTATATCAGCTCGCAAAAACACGGGATATTATTAACCCTTGGTGTTGTATTATATTAACTGGAGTATTACGTTTGCTTCACACCAAATAGCAAAAACATCATGTTGATATAGATCACAAGACTGAAAAAACAACAAAAGTAAGTTATTTTTTAAAAGTTACTCTAAATGAATGGTAAATGCATTACTAACCGTTCACCTTTTGAGATGCTTTAGAACAGGTAAGCATCCAGCGCATTGCTTCATTTGCCTCCCTCGTGTAACCAATGCAATATATAAGCTTTGTGATTCAATCGAATGTAACAAAATTCTTCATGACAATATTTTGTATGTATGCTATTGTCTACACACATTACATACTCGGCCCTTGAGAGCTTTTTTGCCATTTCTCGACCTCCTATAACAATCTCCACGTAACAGTGCTTTCGTCGCTATACCTGTTCATTTTTTAACCCCAGGCTGTTTTCATACTATGGACTTTCTGCTCAATGTTTGGTATTTTCTCTTAAGGAATAACAAGTCATAAACTGTTTATGTTCTTTTATAATATGAAATCAGACTATCACATTGAATAAAAAGAAACAACGCTTATCAAATTCAGGGCATCTGTCATGAATTCACTGTTTACATGCATTGTGTTTTGTTTTGGTAAAAACTTAAATCAAATTAACGTAATATATTGATAACATAATATTTTGATAAGTTTGTTATATAAAAGTGAGTTATCCTAAATAAAATATCAGATATCGCATTCCATATTAACAATTTTAAATTTAAAAATAAGGTGATACATTCTAGGAACTATGAACTAGGAAGTTGTTTTATTGGACCCAGTTGGTACAAATGCAATAATAAATATCAGTATAAGATGATAGTAAAAAAAACATAACATTGGGTCAGGGAGACTGCCATTTATAACATTTACATGTCGCTGGCATGGGAGCCACCCTGAGACTTTAACATTAAAATTTACAGTTTGACATATGATACAATTTTTGCAGACTCCAATATCTTTAGTATTCTTTGACATGGGTATACCAACAATAGAAATTAAAGTTCCAATACTATTATGATGTGAGATTTGGCAAAAAGTACAACAACAACATAAAAAAGCAAATCTAAGAAAATTGTTTGCAGGTATCTAATAGTTATCAGCCAAAAATGATTTCCCATAACACTGCTCATGTTGCTGTGATTAAAATAAAAAAACAGATGACACGCTTAATATCAATATATGAGCCAGAATTAAAAGGTGCGTCCAAATACTATTTCATCTCAAACTAAATAAATATGAGGGGGGCTAACAAAGTCTTCGTAATTCTTAAGACATGTTTAAAAAATTGCTGGGCATCAAACATCACTGAAAAAAAGGAAAATTCATGGCATACTTCATACGGGAATACACCTGACTTTGGCGTGAGAAACAGTCGTGGGGCTTAAGAAATTGAATAGGCCAGAAAAACACAATATCAGTTAAGATTTCAGTTGTGTAAATATTGTGATAATTGCAGAACACTATTCCGAAAATAAATTCTTCATGTCTGACAAATGGCTCAAATGGCTCCAGCTTATTATTTTTGTATATGCTCAATGGCGAATGATCTCGGTATTTATACATATTGACATGAAATTAATTGGATCCAGTGGGATTCTATTTCCCGCTTTAAGTACTAGCACAAAAGATATATTATGTTGTCAAAATTTGAAATATGAATATACCAATAGGATACATCAAACTTGAGTATGTATATTGGACAGTACTTCTGCAGGTATACATGATGGCTTCCAACCGCAGTCGATCCAACCGTGTTTACAGTTTTACTTCCGGGTCGTCTAATGCCGAACAGCAACATATTCAAAAACTTCTCAACACGAGGCAGAGAGTTGGTCAGATGATCAAGATGATCAGCGTTATTGTGATCCCCATCACAGCCCTCATGGCTATTACCATCAAAGAGCTACATGAAGCTATCACTATCTTCAACGACTCAGCGGTCACTATAAAGGCCATTCATCTAGCCATAGATGTAGGTATCAAGTCTGCTATCTTTTTATTGAATACATTCAAGATGTTACAAATAAGCAACTTAGCTTTAATGGTATCCTTTTGAAATGATCATAAGCAGAGTTAAATCCTAATATATAGTTGCTTTAGCGCGATGTCATCCTGGTGAGGGAGAGGCGGTCACAGAAATGATCACTGATTGTAGCTGCAGTTGCATTGTGGGTACCTGTTCCTAAAATGCGTGCATGGTAGCCGTCTGAACGTCTTTTTTCACCATTGGTGCAATATGCCATTTGTGATCTTTTAACTTGCCAATGGGTTGGTGACCTAACCAATGAACATGTTGGTTCTAGCTGAACTGTAATATCGGACATCTGTGCTTGTGCTAGCCAGATACTTTAGTTGGTTCATTACTTCTTCCAGTAGGAGAATCTGGGTGGCCATTGACAAGATAACCACCGTGAGTGCAACAATTTTCCCCCTTGAAGGCTGAGTGAAGCCGGTGTCTTGGGTTGACTGACGGAAACTCTTGACCGGCATGGGATCAGGGAAAGTCCACAATATGACACTTAGCACTATAAGCAGCATATCACTAGATAGCCCATGTTTGTAAAACAAAAATAATTCCATTTTAACTTTGCTAGTTAGAATCCTTTATGTGTTAAGCATCCAGTATATAGGTCGTAACACTGGACGAAAAACCAAGCGTCTTTGCGCCCCATTTAGGTTCATGGAAAAGGTCAAGTACCTAAGAAGCTAGATTCACATAGGTGAGGACGGTGAATGCAGACACGATACCTGCTACACTCCTAGATTTATCTTTCCATTAACAGTCATTATGGCCATCCCCGACAGAGTTACAGGAAGCTTCATTAACTCACAATCAAGGCCATTTCTCGAGTTTTGGGTATCATCAAAGCCATTCCTCTAACTAACTTTGCTTATCTTCATTGACTCTCAATTTAGGCCATTCTCTAACTAACTTTGCTTATCTTCATTGGCTCACAATTAAGGCCATTCATCTGACTAACTTTGCGTAACTTCATTGACTCACAATTAAGGCAATTCCTCTGACTTTGCTTATCGTCATTGACTCACAATTTAGGCCATTCCGCTAATTAACATTGCTTATCTTCATTCACTCTCAATTTAGGCCATTCCTCTGACTTTGCTTATCGTCATTGACTCACAATTTAGGCCATTCCTCTAACTAACATTGCTTATCTTCATTCACTCTCAATTTAGGCCATTCCTCTAACTTTGCTTATCTTCATTGACTCACAATTAAGGCCATTCATCTGACTAACTTTGCGTAACTTCATTGACTCACAATTAAGGCAATTCCTCTGACTTTGCTTATCTTCATTGACTCACAATTTAGGCCATTCCTCTATCTAACATTGCTTATTTTCATTGACTCTCAATTTGGGTCATTCCTCTAACTTTGCTCATCTTCATTGATTCACAATTAAGGCCATTCCTCTGACTTTGCTTATCTTTATTGACTCACAATTAAGGCCATTCCTCTAGCTAACTTTGATTATCTTTATTGACTCACAATTAAAGCCATTCCTCTGAATTTGCTTATCTTCATTGACTCACAATTAAGGCCATTCCTGTAACTAACATTGCTTATCTTCATTGACGCACAATTAATGTAATTCCTCTAACTAACATTGCTTATCTTCATTGACTCACAATCAAGGCCATTCCTTCAGCTTTGATTATCATGCCTACCTTTTTATTGAGAACGTAGTTAGGTCAGGACTTTCAAGATAGATCAGTTAGCTTATCGCGTATCATTACTTTAGTCAGGACATAACCAAGTCTGAAACATGCAAGTGTTGTAAACAACATAGACAAACCACAAATCACGTGCAGATTTAATCCATTGTTACATTTTTCTATGATGACCTTTTGGTAAGTAATAACTATTCAAAGAAACGTATGTTGGTTGTATCACGCTGTCACGCAGTGATATCATGTCGAATACTTTTCTCGTTTTCATATCACAGTAAATCTTAGACTATTCTCCAGTACAGAGTACCCAATGAACCCAGCTAAACGGACTTCTGCACAAGTTTTAGGCACAGTATGATCTTACATAAGGTTGAGATAAGGGCAAGTCATGTATACTGATATTTGCATGTCAAGAGGATATGATGTAAATAGATTATTCTTTTTATAGAAAAGGTGTTTTTTCTGGCCCATTGTTTGGTCTTATTAGAGATTTTTCCTTCTTAATTAGACGTATCAATTTGTTTCACAATTGCTTTCATATTTATCTAGTCTGAGAGACCAGATAATTGGGAATGTACCAAGTTCCTTTTAACGTAAAACAACAAATGTATTGATGATATCATATTTATGGACTGTCAACTATAAACAAATAAGTGTTTCATTTTTTGATGCACCTAAACAATTTAGTAATGACTATTATTGTATTGAATGTTTGTTGATGACAGATTGAGCATCTGGTGGAGAAGCTACAGCATGAGCGGGATATGGCAGTGTTCTTGCTGTCAGCTGGGCGCGGGGACAGGTATGCCGACGCCAAGCTGAGAGACGCTCAGCACGGAGTAGATATCGCTTATCATGGTCTCAAAACCTGGCCCCAAGGTGTCAACGTCCAAGGTCAACCACTTGTAACTCGCTACCAGTTTGACAGCAAATTAATTGCTATCCGAGCTCTTATATGGGCTGAAGAAATGACCATACAAGAGTCAATCGATTTTTACTCTGGCGTTATTAATGCTCTTTTGGATGCGAGTATTAACCAAATTCAATTGCCTTCTAATGGTATACTTTGGCCCTCTGTGGTTTCCTTGCGGGCCCTTGCTCGGGCCGAGGAGCTTTTTAGCCTCCAGACTGCAATTGGGGGCGCATATTTCCTGCCCTGTTTTTTGCCAGATCACATGTTTCAGAATTTCCAAGACCTTCATGCTCAGTATCAAATCTATATGACACTTGCCGATGACTATTTTCCGTTTGTAAGAGAGAAATATGAGTTGCTGAGAGAAGAAAATGCGGAATTGTTTAATGTAACAGCCATCTTTAGAGAGAACATCACGACGCCATCCTATAAGGAGTATTGCCTCTCTCTGTCCAGAGATCTACGGGAACAAGAGGAAATCAGATGGCTGGACATGAGGGAAAGATTTACATCGCTAATCGACGATTTAAATGGAAAAGTTGGACTACAAATTGAAAAGATGTTGCTTGATATAGAGGATGTTTCCAAGGACAATTTGTTGATATATTCCATGATCGTAGTGGTATTCATTGTGGCCTTTCTCTGTCTGGGGGCCTGGTATGCCCTCAGCATGTTCAGGTTAACAGGGCGCATGCAGGTGTTTGCCAGCAAAATCATGGAGAAGAGTGCAGAGCTGAGCATGGAAAAGAAGCAAACAGAGCGCTTACTGTACCAGATGCTGCCAAGAGTGATAGCTGAGAGACTCAAGCGGAATGAGCACATCAATGCTGAGTATTACGACTCTGTCACCATTTACTTCAGTGACATAGTTGGATTCACTCAGATCTCGGCCGATTCGTCACCCCACGAGGTCTGTGACTTACTCAATAATCTTTACAGGTAATGGCAAACGTATGTGTATTTATTCCTTTAATAGTGCATCATATTACAAGCGATACTAAATGTTTAAAGTATTAGCATATTTGAAATAAACTATTTCTAATTAAATATTCTTGAGCTAATGCTGAGATGAAATGTATTTTGAGCGATATTTTTGTTTTATTTCAGTATGTTTGATTCTGTTATTGACCATTATGATGTGTATAAAGTGGAAACTATAGGTAAGCCTTTTCAAAACAAAAATGTAATAACTTGTCATTTATATACCATACAGTCAAGAACATATTGTTATGACTCGCTATATGTATGCTCACAGATTATGTGATGATTATAGACGTATGGTCTCAACTGCATTAGGGAAGCCCTGTCTTATATTCCTATATGGTTGCCACTACTCTATACCGTTACTTATGCGAAGGTTCCCTGTAATATATGATTGTCAATATATATATATATATATATATATATATATATATATATATATATATATATATATATATATATATATATATATATATATATATATATATATATATATATATATATATATATTTGTTTGTTTGTTTGGGGTTTTACATCACTTTCAACATTATTTCAGTCATTTCGTGATGAGACCAGATATAGTGCTGCCTCACTGAATTGTCATGTCGCAGGTCCTTGATATATATATATATATATATATATATATATATATATATATTAATTCTGCCTGGAGGATATGCCTATATGATTATCAAAACTTGTTTTAGTGATTTTCATCATTTCCATTATCGCAGGAAATGCTGACACACTAATTTCTTCTCCCTGTAGGAGATGCTTATATGGTTGTCAGCGGTCTGCCAGAGAGAAACGGCAACCTGCATGCCCGGGAAATAGCGCTCTTAGCACTGGACCTCCTCAGGTCCATCTCATCTTACAGAATTCCCCATATGCCAGATGAGCAGCTCAAGCTTAGAATCGGAATCCACTCAGGTGATGACCTCAATCACATCATAACTATTTCTGTTCACATTGAAAACACATTATTGTTTTGTCAATATGTTTTGTCGCATCTTACTGACCACACATTGCGCTTCCAAGTTACCATCTATTTATGAATTTTAAATGAATCAAAACATAACAACAATCCGTCGTTTTCATTCTACTTTGGTGGGTAAAGGGTGCATGGTCCTAAGGGAGTACGTAATTATGTTTCAGGATCCTGTGCAGCCGGAGTAGTAGGAGTAAAGATGCCCAGGTATTGCCTATTTGGGGATACAGTGAATACAGCCTCAAGGATGGAGTCCTCCGGAGAAGGTGTGTCTCAGCTCAATACATGTATGCTCAATATACATGCTCTATATATCTGCTCTATGTATCTGTTATATCTGCTCTATGTATCTGTTATATCTATATATATATATATATATATATATATATATTTAGAAAGGAGACGCCAATACCTTATGTAAATTGGACAAATATGATTTATTTTCAAATTCACAAATAAATCTGTTACTATCAGTTGCAGCCAATTTACTATTGGCGCTAGTACATTTAATTGATCACATTACATTATTCATCACATTCAACACTTACAATTACCGTACATATCATAATAGTTATACACAAAATAATTAAACATAAACCAGACATGTACAGTACAGTACATGTGTATATGTTGGTCATATTACATATATATGGCCATATGCCCTACCATCATCTAGTTCCCAATTCCTCGTTGTAACATTGGTAAAAAAGGGTGGGATGGTGGGAAAAGGCTTTACGCTAAACTTCACGTGAAAGCTTCCCGACACTGCTTCTGGCTAGACTGGTGGGGTGACCCTCAGGTCTCATTTATATATTCCCCTGGGGGGGGACCCCCTGGTGACATGTGACACCAGTGCGGGGCAATTAACCTTCTAACATACTTTATACACATATAAAGACTCCATATATATATATATATATATATATATATATATATATATATATATATATATATATATATATATATATATATATATATATATATATATATATATATATATATATATATATATATATATATTCATTTTTTTATCTGAGGCTCTAATTCATTTATATTTTTATATTACAATATTCGTTGATTAATAAGTGCTTGTATTACAAACTGTGCTTGCAGCCATGAAGATTCATGCTAGCGAACCAACAACGTGTATGCTTGATAAAAGCTTCACATTTGTCAAAAGAGGGTCTATTCAAGTCAAGGTAATCACATCAGTTTAACCAGTAAAACTCCAATATGTGGGAATCATTTTTGATGACTGAACTGCATGCATAACATGATTTCTACGTCCATCTTTTGGAAAGACCTGCTTTAAATGTGAATAATGTCAAATGTGAATCTCTAGGAATGCATTAATAACATGAAACGTTTTTAATTTATAAATTAAAGAAAATGGGTTATGGAAACAAGAATTGATACTGTGCTAAAAAGAGGTAGCCGATCTGGAATCGACTACCTCTGTTTAGCAGAGAAACAAATGATTATTTCTGAACTCAAGGGAAGACAATGTCATTTAAGACCACGTTTGACTAAAGTAATTGTAAATGTGTTTCAGGGCAAAGGAAAAATGCGGACATACTGGTTGGTGTCACATGAATCATTTGAGGTACAGCCTGTTGTTCTGAGCTTTGAAACCAATGATACATCTTCGAAATACGAGATAAGAAATGAAACAAAGCCAGAGCCGGAAATGGCAACCATTGAATCTGCAGAGCATCCCAAAATTGAAATGAACGTGGAGCCTTCAGATGACATTCAGAACGGGAAAATCAATTGTTAAAGACAACATGGTCAAACATTTGGAAAAAAAGACAAACCTTCTCTTTTTCAGAAATGTACTCCATACATATATGATGTTGGTTTTAGCTGATGACATTTAATTTGGAACTATCAGCATTTTTTTTGAATACGTGGAATTTGACGATGCACTGCATCTTATAGAGAATGGTGATTATAAGTTCATTACATCTGATATGGTGATTGGTGTTTCATCGCATCTGATATAGACTGATGATCAGAGACCCACTACATCTGATATAGACTGATGATCAGAGACCCACTACATCTGATATAGAGTGGTGATCAGAGACCCACTACATCTGATATAGACTGATGATCAGAGACCCACTACATCTGATATAGACTGGTGATCAGAGACCCACTACATCTGATATAGACTGATGATCAGAGACCCATTACATCTGATATAGAGTGATGATCAGAGACCCACTACATCTGATATAGACTGATGATTAGAGACCCACTACATCTGATATAGACTGATGATTAGAGACCCACTACATCTGATATAGAGTGATGATCAGAGACCCATTACATCTGATATAGACTGATGATTAGAGACCCATTACATCTGATATAGACTGATGATCAGAGACCCACTACATCTGATATAGACTGATGATCAGAGACCCACTACATTTGATATAGACTGATGATCAGAGACCCACTATATCTGATATAGACTGATGATCAGAGACCCACTACATCTGATAGAGACTGGTGATCAGAGACCCACTACATCTGATATAGACTGGTGATCAGAGACCCACTACATCTGATATAGACTGATGATCAGAGACCCACTACATCTGATATAGACTGATGATAAGAGACCCACTACATCTGATATAGACTAATGATCAGAGACCCACTATATCTGATATAGACTGATGATCAGAGACCCACTACATCTGATAGAGACTGATGATCAGAGACCCACTACATCTGATATAGACTGGTGATCAGAGACCCACTAAATCTGATATAGACTGATGATTAGAAACCCACTACATCTGATATAGACTGATGATCAGAGACCCACTACATCTGATATAGACTGATGATCAGAGACCCACTACATCTGATATAGACTGATGATTAGAGACCCACTATATCTGATGTAGACTGATGATTATAGACCCACTACATCTGATATAGACTGATGATCAGAGACCCACTACATCTGATATAGACAGATGATTAGAGACCCATTACATCTGATATAGACTGATGATCAGAGACCCACTACATCTGATATAGACTGATGATTAGAGACCCACTACATCTGATATAGACTGATGATCAGAGACCCACTACATCTGATATAGACTGATGATTAGAGACCCACTACATCTGATATAGACTGATGATCAGAGACCCACTACATCTGATATAGACTGATGATTAGAGACCCACTACATCTGATATAGACTGATGATCAGAGACCCACTACATCTGATATAGACTGATGATCAGAGACCCACTACATCTGATATAGACTGATGATCAGAGACCCACTACATCTGATATAGACTGATGATCAGAGACCCATTACATCTGATATAGAGTGATGATCAGAGACCCACTACATCTGATATAGACTGATGATTAGAGACCCACTACATCTGATATAGACTGATGATTAGAGACCCATTACATCTGATATAGACTGATGATTAGAGACCCATTACATCTGATAAAGACTGATGATTAGAGACCCATTACATCTGATATAGACTGATGATTAGAGACCCACTACATCTGATATAGACTGATGATCAGAGACCCACTACATCTGATATAGACTGATGATTAGAGACCCACTACATCTGATATAGAGTGGTGATTGATGTTTCATTGTATCTGATGTAGAGTGGTGATTAGAGGCCCATTACTGCCATGGGCCGTGGCGCAGTTGGTTAGAGTGCAAGCTGTTTAGCACCAGTTCTTCTGTGGTGATCCAAAGGTCGTGGGTTCGAACCCCGGCCATGCCGAGATTGAATTCATGTAACAATTTCCCACATGGGCTGAGGCCCATGCCGAAAGGGTTAACCCGTTGTCCTTGTAAATCTGTGACCGGGTGGGTTGTCATGTCAAGGACCTGCGACATGACAATTCAGTGTGGCAACACTATATCTAGTACTAGTAGATCTCATCACGAAATGACTGAAAAAATGATGAAAGTAATGTAAAACCCCAAACAAACAAACAAACAAACAAACAGAGGCCTTATACATCTGATATAGAGTGAGGAACAGAGGCCCATTACATCTGAGATAGAATGGTTAATACAAGTTCATTGTTTCTGATATAGAGCAATTATCAGAGGCGGACCATTACATCTGATATAAGGTGGTGATTAGAGGCGGACCATTACATCTGATATAGGGTGGTGATCAGATGCCCATTTTATCTGATATAGAGTGATGATTAGAGGTCCATTACATCTAGAATAGAGTTGGAAATTAATGGTTTTGTGATGGGAAATGTATTATACACGTATCGGAAAAGGAGTATTAACACAGTAATGTATAACCTTCTTTTGACTCCTTGGATATATAACTCCATAGATGTATGTCTGATATAGATAGTGTTTTATAGAGGTATGAGTGAGCAATATGAATGTGATTGTGAACTTTTATCTTGCGTGATTAAACCGCAGAAGGCTAGTCACTAGCGTGTTATCTATCTACATTATAAGCGATTGCTTCAGACAGGAACAAATGTTATTTATATCAAGCCATCATTTTCCAATGTGAAATAGGTATTCTTAATGTTAACCCTTATTATTAAACAGATGATCTTCATGTTACCCTCAATGAGGAATACTTATTGATTCCTGATGTGAACCTTTATATGCAATACGTATTATTTTTTGCATTTCTTCTCAATGGAAAATGGTGAATGTTGGTGTGTACATCTGATATAGGGTGGTGATCAGATGCCCATTTTATCTGATATAGAGTGATGATTAGAGGTCCATTACATCTAGAATAGAGTTGGAAATTAATGGTTTTGTGATGGGAAATGTATTATACACGTATCGGAAAAGGAGTATTAACACAGTAATGTATAACCTTCTTTTGACTCCTTGGATATATAACTCCATAGATGTACGTCTGATATAGATAGTGTTTTATAGAGGTATGAGTGAGCAATATGAATGTGATTGTGAACTTTTATCTTGCGTGATTAAACCGCAGAAGGCTAGTCACTAGCGTGTTATCTATCTACATTATAAGCGATTGCTTCAGACAGGAACAAATGTTATTTATATCAAGCCATCATTTTCCAATGTGAAATAGGTATTCTTAATGTTAACCCTTATTATTTAACAGATGATCTTCATGTTAACCTCAATGAGGAATACTTATTGATTCCTGATGTGAACCTTTATATGCAATACGTATTATTTTTTGCATTTCTTCTCAATGGAAAATGGTGAATGTTGGTGTGAGTCATAAGTATTGAATTAATATTCTTTACATTTATTATCGATATGAAATAGCCACTCTTTATGTTGCCCTTCAAAATGGAATAATTACTCTTTATAATTACTCTTCACAAAATTGAATAATGACTCGATGTTCCTACACAATATGTAATATTCACTCTTGTAATTATTACACAACGTGGAAAGATTAATCTTGATGTCAGTTTCTTCTGTTACCACTGATTATCAAAAGTCTGAAAAGACAAGAGTGTAGCAGTAGCAAGAATAATATGTGTCTTTATTATGCTAATAAAATGATTATTCTATAATAGCAATATAAGTAAATAAATCACAATATTGATGCAATAATAACGCCATAAAAAAGATCTATTTATATTGACAAAAATGATATATTAGCAAAGGTACCCCAAGGGAAATATAATCAATACAGACTTTGTGTACATTGAGTCTATCCACTATTCCCCAAGGAATAAAGTAGGGTAGTCATTGCATGCGTGACCTAAACCCGGTGTTTATACTAAATTTAACGAAAATCAGCTAAAAAAGTTAAAAAAATACATCGTACTGTTTCTACATACATCCCACTATGACATATTCAGTACTCAGTGGGGCCCAACAAAATATCGAGTCATTTATAAATCTGTATTGATCCATATTGCTTTCACTGCATTGCCTCCCACAACTTTTGAATTTACCGGAAAATATCTTACTCACAAACGCACACACATCACTCTTCAACCTGTTCATGCCACACATGGGAACTTTTTCTTTATGAGAAATAATATCACATTGTGATATGTGAATATTGGGATACTGTTTTAATATGATGAAATAAATTTATGATATATATTGGAACCGAATGACCTCAGTGTCGATGTGCCATTAAGAGTCGATTTATTCATTACGAATGTTTGTATGACCCAAGCTTTTTAAAATACAGTAATGTATCCACTATCTCTTTCATCTGCTGTAAATTACCTTTTCTGACTTGTGTTGATGTTAATATTGCTTATGTTTGGTGATAATATTGCTTATATGGAATGATAATTAGAGGGCAATCAATCAAAAAAGAGTTCATAAAGATTACGATCAATTACTGCTGTTTAAGGCCTATTGTATTTAGACAAATCTCTCATTATAGTTACTATATGAGATAATGCCACAACATGTCAGAATAGTCAGGATCCATATTTAGTGCAGAAATTTGGAATGTTTCAGAAGCATTCTTTTGTGATAAGGACAGTCCTTAATAATATGCAAGTATGTTCCTTGCTTCTTGGGAGTTACTTCCTGTCGTCTGGCCACTTCCTGTTTGGATGCAGCACCTGCTGAGGACGACCATAGTAGAATTACTCTTTTTATTTCCATGTTGGTTCTATCAAGATATGTATCTAGAAATATATCAAAGGAATCTACCTCAGAGTAAACAGATTACATCCGCCCTATTGTAGTTGATGTTTGGATTGTACATTATGGCATACATTTTCAATTCGAAATGAATTACCATCATCAACTGTTTGCGTGCATGTGTCGAACAGATAAGATATATGTTAATGGAGGCTCTTAATCATTATCCTGATTTGTTGAGAGATAATTGTTAATGGGTCAGATGAACTTTCTATTATTCTTCTTCATTTTTGATATCTCAGATGTATATCTGATATCTCTGATGTATTTCTGAAATGAAGCCTTCTTGAAGATAAATTTATCTGATAAGTTTTTATTCTATGTGGACTGATGCTCAGCAAAATCTTATATGGAATGGGGTAATACATTCGAAATGGGGTAATACATTTGATATCTAGAGAAATGGGGTGAGACATCTGATATCTGGAGAACTGTGGTGAAATTTTTGATATAGAGTGTTGGTCGGATGAAACGTGTTATCTGACACGTGATACAAAATAACATTTTATGATATATAGATAACTATGTTAATTATGTGGATACTAGCATATAGACCTGATATAGAGTCGGGGTGAGAAAGGACAGATTTGGAATCACACAGTGTATTACATATTGTACAAATGTATTTAGAGAGAGGCATTTAGATTCCTATGACATCTGATACAGAGACCACAAATAGGTATATTATATGTTTACCTTCATTTTGTGAGACATTATTTCAAAAATAAAATGCCTAAGAAGCGTTTTCTATATATATACTTAGTCTCATTGATGGAATACTGCATTACGTGTATGTATGTATGTATGGTTAACTGTGAATGTGCTTGACCTTTGTGGAGGACGAGACGCTAGATATGACTCCCTTTGTTTCGACTCCCATCTCATCATGGTCGTCCAGTAATCTCCTAAAACCACTGTTTTCGTGATATCCTATATTCCCTTAGAGGTATCCTTGGCCTTTGTGTCGTCTGATAAATGCAGGAGAATAATGTCTCATTAAACTTTGATCCGCAGACATATAGTATGATTAGCTTTGTATTGTATATCATAGGCCACAGACCGTATTCATTTGCTTGTAGAGTAAGAGTTTTTTTCTTTTTCTACATCTTTCTGGTCATATCTGATCTGCTTCAGACGAATTCATTGATAACTGGGCAAAGGGGAATAGCTACAAAACATCATATTCCCTTGAGTTGAAAGTGGAACTATTTATTGATCGGCTCAATTGCAAACCCAATGTATATCACTTTGTGCAATGGCTTAGCATGCCTCTATTAACGTACATTTTTTATGTATACGAATGTATGAATTTGTTAACAAATCTAGACAAAATCTGCCTCTGTGTGAAATATCTAACCTTTTAAAATAAACAGGGCATGTTTTCCGTCGGAGAAAAAAGTCAAAAAGGAAAAGGAAAATCATTTATTTTGGTATCAGAGTCGGAGATTGAACCTTTAAATATGGTACTTTCGCGAGTGCATTCGCGCGTATTGTGTTCATTTATGATACTGTTATTTAAGCTGAAAAAGCGCTGAAAATATGGCGGCCGTAAGTTGGTCGGGATATGCCTCAAAATCGCTCAAGGGCCTTACACATCATGTATATCAATTTCCCGAGCTGGGATAAATAATGATTTTCAGATATTAAAAACATAAAAGATACGACCATAACAGAGGCACTATTCATACACATGAAAGGTTAACACTCACACAAATAAAGTAATTCCTCTTAAGTGTTATTTGAATTTAGATGTCTTTCATTACCATAGTACGAGAACTTAACTGTTTCTGGAGTCAGTTATCAATAATATTCTACTGTAGAAATAGTTTGTAAACATAAAATCAAATCAAAGTAAACTCAAAACATAGATGTAATATATAGGTACAAGCGGCGATCGTGATCAAACCACTAAAACTAGGAGATTCAACTCTGATGAGAAATGTGTATGTGTTTCTTGATCCTAACTTATACATTGTTTTTCTACATCACATTGAGAAAAATACTTATTGCATCTGTTTACTCCATCAGGGCAATAAAAAGGGGAGATTAATGATCATATTACCGAGTGCATGATATACGATAAGCCCACCCCTTAGGAATAATGCTAAACACTTCCTTGAATTGATTATTTATTTAACTAAGTGGCACAAACAATGACACATAAATATTTAGAGATTTATTTTGCCTGATAAAATATTTTAAAGTCTATATATCTATTAAATGATTATCCCAAGTGTCCACGTTTTACGTCAAAACAACAACTTTTATTACCTAAATTTGTTAAATTTATTATATTACATATAACTTCAACGAATCACAAATACTAAATTTAAACATTAAATGTAAAATCAGATAGATGAATAAATGTACACCAAAATACTAATAACTTAAATACAATAAAGATTATAAACACTATTTTATAATATTATAAATAGATTGATTTTAGTAATTTGAATAAATAAGTGAGTGGTTCAAGATAACTCGAAGAAGAATCTGTCAATACCACTTCTAGTGCTTCTTGGCAGCGCTAGGGGGCGTTGCAATTGGATACTGCATCCGGTGCATAATCTCCATCCATGCTGAAGACGGGCGTTTTGGGCAAGATGGTAAATCTGGGATCCTCATTAATTTGGGAAATTACCCAATAAGTTGTCATCTCTCCTTTGCCCTGGGCAAACCAACAAGATCATTTTGGTTAGATGTGTGATTTTAAGGTTCCAGAATATTTGGTTACCATAGCAATTTTCGATTTGGTACGGCTTACCTTGACTTCAATTGTGTCTCTCTTTTCAGTTTTGAAACTCGAACCCAACAGGTCTTTAGTTGTCTCACTAATGTGTATCCTATGAGCTGTGAAAAAGTCATAGTTGAATATATTTCTCCTAAACTGATACACTCAATACTCCCTGTTATGTTAAAAGTTATTGACAATATAACAATATAAAATCACCTTTGCTAGTAACTTAAAAAATAAAATAAAAGGTTTTAAAGAAATGCACTGTCTGCAAAAAAAACTGGTTCGTATTTATATAATTGTACGCAGGATTGCCATTGTTATCGCTTCTACTCTTAAAACTTTGAAGCTATATCTGTATGAAGCTATATCTGTATGAAGCTATATCTGTATGAAGCTATATCTGTATGAAGCTATATCTGTATGAAGCTATATCTGTATGAAGCTATATCTGTATGAAGCTATATCTGTATGAAGCTATATCTGTATGAAGCTATATCTGTATGAAGCTATATCTGTATGAAGCTATATCTGTATGAAGCTATATCTGTATGAAGCTATATCTGTATGAAGCTATATCTGTATGAAGCTATATCTGTATGAAGCTATATCTGTATGAAGCTATATCTGTATGAAGCTATATCTGTATGAAGCTATATCTGTATGAAGTTATATCAAGGTAATATGAGAAGTGATGAAGCGAGTAATGATTACTATACGAGGTACCAATGAAAAGAGGAAGTGATTCAGAGAGTAATGAATACTTTACCTTCCCCACTAGATTCCATTCGGGATGCGGTGTTCACAGTGTCTCCGAATAGGCAGTACCTAGGCATCTTCACCCCGACAACCCCGGCAGCACAGGGCCCTGTGGCAGTCAGGGGGGAAAGAAAAGGATTACTCAGCAAACTTCAAAGTGAACCCATCAAGGGAGTCATCTCATGATATGTGATTGAACTGTGTCATCTTGATCTTTCAGAATAACGCACTCATTAAAGATATTGAGGCACTGCGTAATTCACACTCTGTCCTAATCTTAGAACATTTTATTACTTTCTGAACGTCACCAGTTTGTGTGCACATGGCAGTCTAATTTTGGCATCAAAGTTGTATTATCGCAACCAACAAATTTCTGAATACATCTACCAGTATGATTTTAATCCTTTCATTGTGAAATAAAATTTTCAACACCATTTTTTTTTGCATGAGTGTGTAAAATAATTACATTGTTTTAGCAACAGCACAGTATTATTCATTTTCAAAGAAATCTTTCTTGTTAATGTTTTCAGGGATTTGTTTGTTATAGTTAATTCAAATATGCATTATCGCTGTTGATAATTTCCAGTCAATGATTTCCCTTTTAAGTCACTATTTCATTGATGCATGATGACATTTGTATCCTTGGGTTAAACATGCCAATTAAAAGAATCAAGATGTATATGATGCTATTTATATCGAAAGCACAAAAGGCTTGATGCCGCGAAAAAGGATTTCACGGAAAAGCTACATTCGCAATTTGAGTCCACATACGTGAGACCAATTACATTGGGCTTATCATATATGTCATAAAAATCATTAGGAAAAAGGAGATACATTAAAGAGACTTAAACGAAGAGCGTACATGAAGATAATCTCACCTGAATGGAGGCCAATCCTCAGTCTGACCTGCTCTTCTGGCATGTGAGGAATGCGGAAGTCACACAGATTTCTGAGGAGGTGAATGGAGAGCAATGCAATCTCTTTGGCATGGAGGTCTCCATTCTTGACAGGCACACCTGATACCACCATATAAGCATCCCCTATCGTCTCCACCTTGTACACATCATACAACTCAATAGTCTCATCAAACATCCTGCAATTAGAGCACAATCTATATTCCCTCAGATTTAAAAAGGTTGAGTGTCACATCAAAGGTATATATATGATTATTTTTCGATATATATATATATATATATGTAACACACACATCTCCATACATCAATCATCCTTATTTCCCTGGTAGAGGTTATTACAATATTAACATATAACCCGATAGTGTCCTTCATATAGTGAAAGTAAATGTAACTGAATTTATCACAATCTTACAAACCTGTAAAGCTGATTGAGTAGTTCACAGACCTCGCGAGGAGAACTTCTTGCAGATATGGATGTGAACCCAACGATATCACTGAAGTAGATTGTCGCGTTATCAAAATACTCGGCCTCAATATTCTGGTTTTTTCTCAGCTTTTCTGCTACACTACGGGGCAGCATCTGATACAGAAGGTCCTCTGTTTTTTTCTTCTCCACCTACATTGTTTCAGATATTTTCTATGATGGTTTTCATCTTAATTAGTTATTGAACATGGAAGTAGGTCATAATGCTTTTGATGGTATGAGATCAATCAGGACAAATGTTTCTATTTTATGTTTTACTGACCTGTAGAAGTGTGGTTTTTTCTGTGATTTTCCTGGCAAACAGCTGTATTTTGCCTGTCATCTTGTAGATGCTAAGCGCATACCAGACTCCAAGAATAACACAGGTCCCAATGAATAAGACAGCTATCGTGCAATATATAATCATGGTGTCTCTTGCCGTGGCCTCAATATTGTCCAGGCTTTTCTGAATAACATAAGTTCACAAAAAGTACTACTGATGCTTTATTTTGTCTCGAAGACTCTAGACATCAATTCACAGACATCAATTCAAAATAAAATACCCTTAACTATTCCCTGTACGTTTAGAATTACAAAAACTGTTTTTTATGCGACAGCGCTTTCGGGTGTTACCAACATACTGTAGGTTCTAAATTCAATTCTTTGGTCATGTTATAGTGATCTGCTAAAATGTAACCAACTATATTAGAAAGGTTAACCTGCGACAGTTACTGTAAACGCGGTACCAAATAAGTTTCAGTTTATCAATATAGAAACTGTTTTTGCTACACATTTACAGCAACTGTGGTTGTTCACCATGTTCCTACAATTGTTGCTGTGAACAAACAATACAAACTTTTTGTTCTTATTGTTCATATATTGAGATGATATACATTTAACAATTCACATTGTGAATTTTGGTTCATAATAATTTATTTGTTTTACCGTAATTTCGGATAGAATGTAGTCACTGGTAGCGGCCATGACGGATGTGTAGACACTGACATTGTTAATCCAGAACAGACCCTGTTCAAACCTCCATTGCAAGGTACTGTTCAGACACATGTGTGAATAAACAGGATCCAGCATGTGGTCCTTGTATTCATCCACCACCTCATCAACTTGACCCAATGATCTTAAAACATAATCATATTTATTAAAGTTTATAAAAAGTACATACCTCACATACATGTATATTGGGTGGGTTGAGTGACTTTATTACAAACATAGTCGAATCGCCTGAGAGCTTTGCTAGACATGGAATATATAAAATGGAACTAATGGAATATATATATAATTGGTCCCCTGAAAATACCCTTACCTAATAACTAAGAATTCTAACGAGTAGTTTAAGAGAAGATCAAAGTTGACGGACAGAATGACAGAAATCCTCCCATCACTGCAGAAGCTATGGATATTAAGTAGTTTTTTGTTAAGAGGTCAAGACTAAAGGGAGTAATGATAGCCCAAACTCCAGGGGCGACCCAGTCGTCAAAATAGGTAATAATAATGTGAGCCACTATATGTAGCATCTCACAGATGGGATGAGTATTATCCAAATAATGCACCTCACAACCCAGTATACGAAGGAGGACCACTCCCGCTGCAAGTCTCATCCAATCCAGACAAACCTCAAGCACGGTATGATTTATTTTAATTATATAACAATTTATAATTATGTAACAAGATTTATAACTTCCTAACTATGTCCTGTACTTAAGATAAGATTTTAGCGATATTATATTCACCTTAATCCTTTATTGTAGACTGATTTACTGGCCTTGTAGTAATGAAAAGTAAGCGTTGTGAATGTTTTTAATTGAGCCTCCAATTCTGAAAATTGTTTCTTCAGAATATTGTCCAGGCCGCATGGTGTGTGAAAACTGGCGCCGATTGCCAATTGAATTCCCGAACACTCCTCTGCTCTGAAAATATGCACATTTATTTTTGGATGATAAGGAGTCATTGAATCTTCCAAAAGGTGTTAGTAAGAGTACTAAAGTGAGAGTTATCTTCTAACCTTGTCATTGATTGAAGGGCAACTATTGGAGGCCAGAGTTCACCATTGGAGGGAAGGGTGATGGCAGAAATACTTGCATCCAATAACGCCTCATTGGCCTCTGTGAAAAAAAATATAGATTCCTTGGCCGTGATTCGCTTATCCCAAACCGAGGCTCTGAAGGTCACAATAAGGTCATCAAAGTCATCCTTTGCTGCGAGTGTACTGTTGCTGAAATATACATCCGGCGGCCAGTTATCAAACTCATAGTATCTCTTGTCTGTTTCTTTCTGAGCAGCTCTGAGATTGGTCTCGGCTTCTTTGTATGCTTCCGCGTTGGTGTGGGAACTCAGATAGAAAGAGGTGATATCACGTTCCTTCTGTAAACTTGCTACCTATCAATAATATAAAGAAATATACTATGATAAGCTGGATCAATGAAAAAGAAAATGTAAAATGCATGGTGTAAAAACTCGTGTGAAAGTAACACTGTCAAACCCACCACCTCCCGTCCTTCACTTATACAACCAAGAAAGCCACGGGTCCATTCAATTAGACGAAAACTTGCTTGCTAATAGTTTAACAACATAGTTAATACTTGTAAATAAGCTTCAAATATGTAGCAAATATCAAGATACAACGAATGGATTGTCAGGATTTTTATTAACTTGGATTAAGAAGGTTTGTGTTATTTTGAATATTTTGGTTGTCATATCCACTAAAATCGAATAGATTCAAGTGTATAATGTGTGAGCCAGAAGATAATGTTTTCTCTTTATCTTTTACAGCATATAAATCATTAACAGTAAATTACACATATTCCCTAGGCTTGAATAGCTACCATTGCTTGTACATCCATGGCATCTTCCAGGGCCTGAGCTGTGAGACCCGCATCCTTGAAGGTCCTGAGTGATGTGACAAGGCCGGCCACTGTCATGCCAAATAGGGCGAGGATGGGCACGAGGAGGACCGTCATCATCTTCACCATATGCCCCGACCTCTGCCTCTCATCCAACATGTGACCCACCTTCACAAAGACACAATCAGTTAATATATATACTGTATCTTCTCTAACTCTCTCTTAATTGCTTACGTTCAATCTCCAGATGCATGGGGAGAGAAAAATACATTGAAATACATTTGTTTACCCAATACGGGACGTGTAAGTTATTGGTTCTCGCATCTTCTTCTATTGCTTGCTTAGCCAAAGAGCTACAAGTTTGGGTTCGTTGGATATGACTTTGCACTTTAAAGAATGATAAAACAGGTGATGTAATAACTTTGACAAAAAATGGAAATTGGGATAGGTTATTTTTTTTATTCTATATAATTTGTTATGTAATAGTGGGTCAATATAGCAACAATTATTAAAGGCCGGTAGGGGGCAGCACTCACCTCATTGTCCTGTAAGGTCATGCTGGGGATGCTTGAGAGGCTGCTTACCCTGGAGCCCTTAGCCTTGCCGGGCTTCATCCTCTCACCTGATCGTCCCTGAAAGAATCAAAACTGTAAACTGCTACCCCAAAAGATAATGTTTTTTATATTATTTATCAAAGTTATGCATCGTGTTGTTCCACTTGGATAAGTATGGGCAATATGTCCTCACCATGTTTAGTTAATCCAATATCATACGAAATGTTCTGACTCTATATCCTTCTCAGGTAAACCTGGTTGCTCATCAAGTTTGTCCATTCTGATATAAAACACATTTGATTGTTTTGTTACATGTTTCAAAACTCATTCCGAGAAAAGAAATGGAATGGTATTGAAGCTGACAAGTATTTATATTTCTCATTGTTTTTTTAATACCAGGAAAAAAGGACTGGCTCATTTTTGGTGTTTTATTTGAAGATGTTTAATGTTTTAAAACATGAAACATTATATATGCTTTGTTATAATCCCATGTCATCATGAATAAACAAAACTATGTGATCTACTACAGTATCAAAAGATTGATAAAAGCTTGTTTATTCATTTTATCCAAATCTGTGGCCAGTTTAATTTGTTCTGGGACAGAATGTCATTTATTCATGTTTAAATGATTGAAACAAAATATTTTCCTCAAAGAAGATATAATATTCAATTCATCGTTTACTGTTAAGAGCATTTCAACTTTTACAATTATAGCTTAGGACCCGTTAAATCACAAAACCACAATATACGTGTCTGATACTTGATGCCATGCCAGAAGTGCACCTGTGCTTACAATGGAAAAGTTTCAAGGATTGTCCCAGTTGTACAGGATGTGAATGCTAAAGAATGGTGTTTTTGATGAGAGCTCTTTATTCACATATCAAAACGTTAGAACTCAGATATCTGTTAATGAGAGGAAGGTTAGGTGTTTATATCGACGTCCTTAATGTACATTTTCTGGCAATACACACAGAGTCAATAGCCAACATCACAACTGACTACACAATATTAGATAGTGTGATATCCCAGATAATACAATGGTGATTAACCAAACAATCTCTTTGAGGATTGGTCAGGATTTCCCTTGATGACCATCAATGTATTAAATGGCATAAGAGTTATTTTCTTGTGATCTAAACTGAGTACTGTTTATATGACAATGTCTATGAGGAAGCAGGTATATATCAGGAATCTAACTTTCAAACAATACGCCTATCAACGGGAGAAATAATTTGATTGTCTTTAACCACTCCAGCTTGGGTAGATTGAAATTAATGAGAGGGTTTCTTTGATGTGCAAAACAGCTGTATTACACCACATGCAGAATCCTTACATTTACTAATGAGCAAGAAGGTAGAGATAAATGAAGCTGATAATCTAGTATTATGCGCTAGCCTGATGACTTTGGCTCTGACTCTGAGTCTCTCTCGCTATATGATATATATATATATATATGTGTATGTGTGTGTGGGGGGGATGTGGGTGTGTGTATATGTACATCGGGAGTCTCGTTAAGTGTGCGTGGTAAGATTTACATGACAGTCATCCCTGTACTTTCAGCACGATAAGATAGGATGGGATAACTCCACCTGGTCCTATCATGCGATTTCCTGACGTGGAACTCAATGTCAGGTTCAATATTATAGCATTTTGTTTCTAATGTATACTGCTCAAGATTATCGCACTAATTAAACACTTTGTGGGTTTGTGGGTTCATCTTGAAAATATTGAATTTCGTCAATTTTTTAGATATTGTTTTGGCACATGAGGAAAAGATTCTAGTTTAAGATTGTATATTTGAAGATTCTTTTTTTTAAAAGTCAGGTTATACTACTTTTGATTGATCAAGAGAATGGCTAAAGCCATATCATTGTGTTACTCCTTCTAGATAGAAAAATAACTTTTTTTTAGTGGTGTAGCATACCTCTGATATAATACAACACACGTTCTTGTCATCGTGTTCCTGGTGCAAAGTATCGTGCGGAAACTGTGATAAGATGATGCCTGAAGTTATATAAAAGGGACACATTTTACAAAGATATTGAGAAAGGCAAAGAAACAAGATGAGGTTGATATTAGTTTCTGTACTTGTGAGCTTTGCCCTCGGCGCTCCATCCGGCAAAGTCAGATACGATGGGTAAGTTCTAGCGATTCTCTAGCTTCAAGGAGTGATATGATTTTAGCAAGATGCTTCATCGAGATTTGATTCAAATTTATTAATCATCTGAGAAAGTGAAATATCCTTTTTTTTAATTAATGTTATATTCAAAAGAGGTTTTCTAATTTATACTAGAGACAAATCACAGGTGCCTTGAAAATGAAAATAAAGTTGTTTGTTGAGGCCATTGATTTTTTAGTTGATATTATAGTTCATGAAAATTTCATAAAACGTTAACACAGAAAAGTCATCTGAGGCTATGATTAAGCCTTAACCATGCTCCCACTGCGATATTGACATGTTTCCTCTGTGATGCAGACACAAGCTGTTCCGTGCTCTGGCAACCAATCAAGATCAAATGCTGCTCTTGGAGCGACTCCGAGAAAATGCTGACTTTGGTGTGAGTAAAATCAAATGGACCTATTAACCAACCTAAAATAAAGCAGATTTTTAGTCTTGAGGACTAATTTCGTTCTGCAAATGGCTAGATTTATAAATAAATTAGAATTGTAAATAAACAAATTCACTTCATACTTGTCTACAATTACCAATCCCTAAAAATAGACAAACTGATTAAAGGTATATATTGTAGGGTGTGAAAGTGCAAGTTTCATTGATGTGAAAGATCAATGATTTAAATTACTAGTTCTTAGTATGGTGTTCTCAGTGTCCTATGCAGTATCTATATTTATCAGTCTGTGTGATGAAACCGAAGAGACATTAAAGAAGTTTCATCACATGATTAACTGCAGGTTGACTTTTGGACTTCTGCTGCCATGAACCGACCTGTTGACGTTCACGTGGCACCGTCACAGGAAGCTGGATTCCTCAAGGTCCTTGATGAAAATGATATCTCTCATGAGGTCATCCTCAAGGACATTCAGAAGTGAGTACATTGTAAAGCTCAAACAGTCATAGTAGGGTTGATGCACATGATAGCACGCAATGTTCTAATCAAATATACATGGTGGAAATACAGTTAATGTTTGTGCTTGACCGTTATATAATCTTGTTTTGCAGACTTATAGATGAGGAGGATTTATCTTTGAGGTTATCCCGTCAAAAAGCAGGTGTCCCTTACAACATAGTAGGGACATTTGCCAGAAGCGATGAGGTATGCTCTAATTCTATATATGAGAAGTATAGTTTTTTTTTTACAAAGTTACATTATACGTATGATAAATGCATTATAAATCATTTTAGAAATTACAATTTATAAATGATGAATGCATTATGAATAAAAAAAAAGTTCCATTCTACATATAGTGAAAGGATGACAAATATATTCATATGAAGCAAGAATAAAGGATCACCGATAAGAAAAAAGACTAATTTTAAACATTTTATTGAAACTTCAAATAATCTTTTGTTTTAGATAAGCACTTGGTTGGACTCAATGGCCCTTCAGCACAGTGACATCGCCAGTATCGATAGCCTGGGAACCTCATACGAAGGTAGAGATCTCAAGCTTATCAAGGTAAGATCCCTACATACACTAAACGTCATTCTATCTCAGTGGGGAAATTCACTTACACAAGAACTCAATATTTTATCAAATCCAAGAGAAGTGTGATATTGTAGAAATGTGATTATCACTGTTAGATATGGGTTCATCATACTAATATTAGGAAAGCTAGATATTAAAAGACTATGACTTTAAGACAGAGTAATAGTAAGAGTTGTAATTTGATCATAAGTATTGGCATTTTGTTTAATAGATTGGAAGGGCAGGCAGCAATAAGCAGAAGGTGTTCATAGATGCCGGCATTCATGCCAGAGAATGGATCACCCAGTCCAGTGCTGTGTGGATTATCAATCAGGTCAGAATAACCACTCTTCATCAAAATTGAGTCGGACAACAGCAGTCATCAGTGTGTTAAGCTAACATTTTAAACAACATGGTTTTTGCACTGTATGTGTGTGCCAGTGTTTTGATCTTACTTTGATTTTAATTTCTGTCTATGTTGGTGTTGTGCACAGCTTCTGACCGAGTATGGCAAGGACAGTGAAATCACACAGCTCCTGAACACTTATGATTTCTACATCGCCCCCAACATGAACCCTGATGGCTACGAGTACTCCCATACATCAGTAGGTTTACTTCATGTTTATTTCTTATGCTTTTATTTATAAAGGTCTTCCCCTATAAACTGTGTCTTGAACGACCTGGTCTTTGCTCTAGCCTCGCAGTTGTTAAACATTTAAATGTGGCATAATATGTAGATGTCTGTGTTAAGTTATAAGCTATGCAGACAGGTAAGTTCGTTTTGTTTGAAAGAATATCAATGTTTCATGTTTCAAGTCAAGAATGACATTTAATACAAGACAAAAACGAAAAAATAATATGATACAAACCAGATATGGATCTCATAATACACATTATCTCAATCAATAGTTTCTCCCGCTGTAATTACAGGTCTGTGATATTTGGCAAGTGCAATTTTTTCGATCATCGTTATTTTGTTATTCTTGGAGAGGTAAAATACCCAAAACAAATATCACATAAAGAAAGTTGCCATACACGGAAGATATCATGATTGCCTTCTATGGATTTTCTATCATACTTCATTCATTATTTAGGAGCGATTGTGGCGTAAGACGAGAAAACCCAACCCTGGTTCATTCTGCGCAGGCGTGGACGGAAATAGAAACTTTGACTATCCCGTATTTGGAGGTATACATGAAAACAAAGTTATCCATTAAAACTTAAGTTATTTAAAACTTTAGTTATTTATTAAAACTGAAGAACATAGATGATTAATTGATCACCATTTCACGTTTTCATTGCGTTTATATAAAGGTGGTATTTTGCAGGGCCAAGTACCAGCACCAATCCATGCTCTGATTTATACAAAGGAGCCTCTGCCTTTTCCGAGCCAGAGACAGCTGCCCTTAAGGATTACCTGACGAAAATAGGCTCTGAAACAATGCTGTATATCGCCCTGCACTCCTACACACAGCTGATCCTTACTCCCTGGGGATTCCAGGCAGAGAGACCTGAGGATGGAGATGAAATGGTCAGTTTTATTGATACATATTGCTGGGGTAACCGTTCTAGATAAGCACACCATAAAAAGAAGTAAATGTGTATAATAATGTATTCAAGGAACTCTCTATTTTGTTGCTATAGGATCGTGTAGGAAAGGTGGGAGCTGATGCTATCTACAGTGTTAACCAGCGATTCTTCACTGTGGGAACTCCCCCTTCAATTCTCTGTAAGTATTGTGTTGTTGAAATGCCTCTGTCAAAGTGAAATTACAATTGATGAATCAAAGCAAATATTTGTATCCTCATGTTTGTTTGGTTTGATAAATGCGGCTTATGTTATTATATTGTTGGTTAGCTGATGATCAGTATTACTTGGTAGTTTATATAACATCCATATTCTCTCTACTCAGATGCTGCTGGTGGGGGCGCATATGACTGGGTCAAAGGGACTGCTGGCGTCAAGTATTCCTACACCTTTGAGCTGAGGCCTGACTCTAACGCCTTCCTTGGGTTCATCCTCAATCCTTCAAACATTGAGCCCAGTGGAAGAGAAATATGGCAAGGCATTAAGGCCATGGTCAATGAAATCTCATCACAGTGATGCTCAAATACCCACTGCTACTGTGTCACAATGGTGACCTCCCCTCCTGGTGATAAGATATAATGTAAATATTTGCTAACTTATTTCAATTGCATATACATGTATGTGTGTTTTGTTAAAGTTCCTGCACACTTGTTACAATAAAAGGATGAAAATTATATTGTTTTGTGAACGTCAGTCTTTGTATGATTCATGATGCGAAAAGATGTGTGTCTTGCATTCCCTGTTTTACATGATTATATAATATATTGCTTGTGAAATCATAGATTATAAAACAACTTCTAGTCGCCAAATTAGACATTTCAAGTATTTAATTTTCAGTATTTCATTTTAATACATATTATGACAACAAGAAATAACTGTTCTGTTTGAGGTCAACCATTTACGCCATGATATGTCAAAATATTTATAAGTCTCACATGCAAGCGCAATAAAAGAAGAATAAAATGAGAATAGAATAAGATAAGATTGATGCCCCTAACCATGCCAGGATGCATTTTATGGTAAAACTATCTGGGATGTCTTTGGAATATCAGTGACCGCATCCGCAGTGTTGTCATTAATAATGACGTTCACAGTATGTTGCAAACATAGCTCGGTAAATTATGTACAACAAACAAATAACTTGTATCATAAATAACTCTTAATACTATGTCTGCTGGAATATACAAACAACATACTAAGTACCACAGCTTATATCTCATATCTGCGTTTATATCATATCTACTGGAATAAACATACAAGACACTATACTTTATACCACAGTTTATATATCATACCTGATAAGAAAAGATGGAATGAAATATGTCTAATAGTAAGAATAACAAGGACATTCATGGACACGAAATTTCATTATTTCTAAGCAAATACGTTTTAAGGATGAAATAAAGAAGTGCTAAACAGATTTTAGGTAAAGAATGATTAATATTCTCTTGCAACCCCATTCTAAATGGCATTATTTACAAAATAATAGTGATTATTACAAATTTCATCTATCATGGCTGTACCATTATGTAAAAGATAGATCACACAGGCATATTGCCACCTAGTGGCAGTTTTCAATCTGATGTTATTGATATAAAATTGTGTTAAAGTGGTGACTAAGGGAAACAAATCAAGATATCTTGAAAATAATGAACATGACGTGAAAATCGCCTCAATAGAATTTGAGGCAATTTCAACTTAGGTTCACATCCAGGCAACATCAAACACAATGCATTTTGCCCTCTGAATAAAATGTCGTGACTGCTCTTAAAACATTTAACCCCCGTTTACATTTCAGTTAGATCTCTCTGAGTCATGACTGTGTTTTCAAATAATATTGAGCTGTAGTAAAATACATGTAACATATAGATGCAATGAAATATGTTTTACATTTTTCAACATGTTGCACAACCTATCTGTGTTTTGCCAACTATATAAGAATTATTCAATATAGTTTCGAATTTACATTTATTACATTAATTAGAATCTGAGTCTTGCTACATAATTCTGAAGCCATATAATATTTTGTATATGATATAACATTGAAATGCTAGTTTTCTTAGTTTACTCTTGTACAGGAGAATGGAAATTTAAAATCATCTGTTCAGTCCTCTCTCATGTCATGATTCAACTTGGAAAGGAACGTGTTCATGATACAGAGCACACAACATGTTGACAATATCACAAAAAATCCCCTTTTTATCATACTGAGGAAAAAAAAGTCCTCTCTCGAGTATAATTTGTCAGATATCTCCAAACCCTCAGAGAAATGTAAACTAGAACATGAGATTAAGTAAATAAACCAGACGAATAAATCTGTACTGGCCCTTACAATCAAAACTACATGCCCATACAAACTGGTTTATGGAATCACCTGTTAAACACTCAAACTTTAGGAAGACTCTTGGAATATATCTAATTAGGATAAGAAGGAAATAATGGTGGTCAATGGGAAAGCGAGACATACTCTATTGATGCCTTGTACAATTTGCATTCTGGTCAGTGCAGTTGTTGCAGGCAGGCAGAGGTTTGACAGGTGGCTATTTTTTTATTGTAACATTTTAGACATCTAAGGATAAAAGTTTAAGGGCATAGATTTACAGACTGTGATAAAGTTACTTTTGGCTTCGTTTGCGTTTTAAAAAAATGCCTTTTGTGCAAAATAAAGACATTAAATCTCATCATATAACATCAGGAAAGAAACAAATGGCGTGGAATGTGTTGCACTCACATTTTGCACAGATTTGTCTACATTTCTTCTAAGCTATTTTATATAAACCCCTTCATGTGTAAACGCCATGTAAAAAGCACGATTGTTGAAACGTTGCACGATTGTTGAAACCTTAAAGCCACTGTGGTGATGGACGATTTTATTCTCCAAAAGCAGTTGAATCTAAAGAGAGCATCGGACATCAAGGTGTCAAATATAAAGTAAAAATATCTCCACCTGCACTTTGTTGTTGTAAGCTTTGTAGCTTGCTGAGACTGGTTGTCACAGCGACGCATATTCTGTCATCTCTTTATCTAAGCAAGTTAGAAGTGAAGGAAAGCACATACAATGCATGTTGAACCTCATCTAATATCAATTGCCGTGATACATGCTATACGTATCATTAACATTTGCTATATTTTAGTGTTTATGTCACATACATTAATTCATAGATTAATATTCAGCGTTATCTTTGAATATTGACTTCAGAAATGATAAAAATCAAATATAGTATCATTCTTTAAATAATGTAAAAACACAATTCGTATGTTATCTCTATTGAAAATGTCTAATACAATCTTTAAATGGTGTGGTGATCTTGCCATAACATGAAAATACATGTTTATCTTCTTTTGTTTCAGCCACAAAGTCTTTAATGTGTATCCCACAACAAAAGACCAGATAATACAACTTGTAAAGCTAGAAAATGGGACGGATTATGTGCAGGTGAGGCAAAATTATGAAATCCACTACATAGAAATGTTGCCAAAAATGTTTCTAGAAGAATATTAAAGTTATCTACATGTAAAGAAGGCGGTCATGCTATGCTTACAGGCAGACTTCTGGACTGGAATTGCTCTGAATAGGAATGTATCCTTGTATGTTCCACCAGAAGAAGTAGGCAAGTTCACAGATCTAATGACACAGGCTGGTATGGATGTTCATGTCTACATCAATAATATCCAAGCGTAAGTTGCCACATTTTAGTTATTATTTACCAATGTTATTTGCCCCATTCATGCTTGAAGTTCACACTTCCTGGCCAAGTGACTTCATGATTCTTTCTCTGTACAGGTTGTTTTATATAGCATTTATTGTATATTTATAATATTCGGTTATTCCCCCATTTAATTCAATATTGCTATTCATAGGACACAGATTCATAACAACTTAATTATGAATATGCGGCCATTTATCAGCCTATTGTACATTCAATTCAATTCAATTCAATAACTTTATTCCAGACTCATCATAATATACAGGGTATACATGCGGTCCATATAAAAACTACCTAATCAACTAATTAACATATAATTAGCATACATGAGTTTTATCCAGTGTCTTTTGATTTCAGATGTGTAAATTAGACTAGTATTTAACAAATCATTTATAATACCATTTTCAGACTTCTCTAATCTACACAAGAACTTATATATAAGGTTTCTAATTACAGCTGAACAACTTTGCACATCAAAAACAGTACATAATAAACTAGTGCTTTCATATTTGGAAAAACCCAGAAGATATTTCAACACATTGTGATAAGCAATATACAATTTGTTAATAACTCCTTTTTTATAGTTCCACCAGAGATGAGCAGTGTACATTGGCATACAATAAGCTTTGAAAAGTGTCAATTTCACCTCAATGGAACACATGTGAAATTTACGAATGATAGTATTTCCCTGTACATACAATTTACGACATTGACGATCAATATCATCATTATCTGTCAGATCATCAGTAATTTTATGTCCTAGGTATTTATAGCTTTTTACTTCCTGTATAGGTTCATTATTCAAATAAAATCTAGGGAGCAAGGAACCTTGCAGGTCTTTGGACAGAAATTTTAGAACAGCACTTTTCATAGCATTAAACAACATATCATGACAAATAGCAAATTTTTCACAAACTTTGAGCAACTTGTTCAATCCAGATACGGACGGAGAGAATATTACAAGATCATCAGCATACATAATATGATTAACTATTCTACTATTAATACTACATCCAATTTTATGCATACTAAGATTTGTACTCAAGTCATCAACATAAATATTGAACAAATATGGCGATAGGATTCCACCTTGTCTGACTCCATTTGTCACATTGAAATATTCGGAGTATACATTACCCCATCTTACACACATTTTTTGATTTTCATACCAGAACATGAGCAATCTAATAATGTAATCTGGCACACCTCTCTCAGTTAATTTATCAAAAAGGACAGAATGATTCACCCTGTCAAAAGCCTTACTGGCATCAAGAAAGCACACAAATACATTTCCATTCAGTGCACGATAGGATTGTATAATTTCTTTTAGGACATAAATCGCTTGGTCAGTACCATGTTTTCTCTTGAAACCAAATTGATTTGGGTTTGTCAATAAATACATTTCAATTCTGTCAAATATTATTATTTCTATGGTTTTACTGACAATACTGGCCAGAGCAATAGGCCTATAATTATTCTTTGACGAAATTTTACCTGTTTTGTCTTTAATGACTGGCACTATCACAGTATACAACATGGTTAAAGGGAGAAAACCATGTACCATAAAACCAGTTATACATTTACTCAACAAAGGGAGAATTACATTAGAAGCAAATTTCAAGTGCTCAGCAAAAATCCCATCTATTCCACAGCTCTTTTTTAGAGATAACTCTTTAATTGCAGATTCCACCTCATCCTCAGAAACTGTAACATATTCATAATCTGTTTTGATTTGAGGTTTACTCAAAACTCTAGTGTTATTCAGACAATTAAATATATCATGAAAATGTTGCTTCCACAGTTCAGCAATTTTATCATTACCAGTTACATCATCAATATTTGTGGGCAAGGGTGTCTTAGAGTTGTTTATTAATTTGATCTCTTTCCAAAATTCGTCATTACTAAGACAGGAAAGTTTTCTTGCCAGTGACTCTTTTCTGAGGTTAGTTTCATTCCTTTTTATATACCTGAGGGCATATTTGAAACGGGCCCGTGATTTAACATGCATATCATACAAGGGACCTTGTTTAGGTTTCCCAGCACCTAACCATACATTCCTAGTTTTACGAGAGGCATCGTATAATTCAGCAACATGATCAGCCCATCCAGGTTTATTTATATAGCTTTTAACATGTTTTGAACCAAAAATTTTGTCACTTGCTGTTGTGAGCGCACATGTTATATCATTATAAAACTTTTCTACCATCTGTTTGTGTAAAATATTATTACAATTCATATCACAACAGTTCAGAGATTCAAGTGGCACATCAATATTATTTAATAAAACATCAGTTTCAGCACAATATTTATTGATATCTTCTGTTGTTAAATTATTCCAATTTAACTTATTTTTATACACATCATTGGTTACATTACAGAGCATAGGAGCATTGTCAATATTCAGTGATAAGCTCATCGGAATATGATCATCATCAGTAATATCATATTCAATATTCATATCTTCAATAATATCATGAAAATCTTTGCTTGAAATCACATGATCCAGCCAGGAGCAAGACCCCCAACTAGAGCTAACAAATGTGTAGCTACCTCTGGGTAACTTAATACAAGAAGATATATTCAGATCATTATCATTACAGAATTCAATTAGATGACTAGCAAACATGGAATGTTCAATGTCCTGTAAATTGGCATTCATATCTCCTAAAATAGCAAAACATGTAACATTCAACTCCTCAATGAGGGTTTTCAACACCCCTAACTTTTCTAAATATTCATTTTCATTTTGTGGACATTGGTATGGAAGGTACACATTAAATATAACACATTTTCTATTATTTACACATATTTCAATGGCGATACACCAGTCAAGCTTAGTGTCAATTGGTTTAATATATTGTTCATATTCTACTTTCCATAAAATAGAAGTGCCTCCAGGAGGGTGCCCATGGAGTATCCCATTTCCATAATCTACCGTAGCTGTCCCAATTCCATGATATTTATCATGTAGACTGTTTAATTTTCCAAGATCATTCTTGGTATACCAAGTTTCTTGTAAACAAATTAGGTCATTATTTTCAATGATATCCAAAATATCAGGCCTTAGCACCAAGGACTGCTGGGTTTTTGGCAATCCACGACAATTATATGTTGAGAGTTTAAATTATACAGTCTTAACCTGTGTGACATCTCCATCTTTTTGGCTTACGCTAGTGGGGACCACCAGAGTGTCAGCTGCAGCTGACGGTTGTTGATTTTCCGAGTCCATATTCAGTCTTGCCATTGGCCGCACAGGTTGCTCCTCTTTTGGTTTCCGCCACCACCTCACAAAGGCTTCTTCAGGCCATAGATCAGGATCCATAAACACTGAGGGATCATTGCATTTACTCGTAATGTGAAAGGAAGCATAAGTGTTGTACTTAGTACGTACCGACTCAACTTCCACATCCAATTTTAGCTTAGTCTGCAAATAGTCACACATTTCTTCCGGTGTTACCATGGGATCAAAGCGAGTGGCAAACACGTTTGCCGTCCTCATCCTCTTCACTGTGGAAAGTGACTTCCCACCAGTTCCAATAATGCCTTTCTGAGGCTTCTTCGTAGCCACCATACTGCGTGGGCCTTGCACTGGCACACTCTTGGCCGCAGCTGCATAATTGTACGGTGTCGACATCATTACACGATCATCAGAGCTTTCAGGCACATTGCCGGCCCCAACGTGTAAATTGAGTGGGTCTTCATGTTTTCTCTCTACACGTTTCAATCTAGTTTCCATATTTGTGAGTGGGTCTTCATGTTTTCTCTCTACACGTTTCAATCGAGTTTCCATATTTGTGAGTGTACCCTGCATATCTTTACTGACACTGTTCTGAGCATTTACTGTTTCCTTCAAAAACTTCATTTCATTCTGGGTTTTTCTGATTTCTGTCAGTAAAACTGACACATCGACACTGTCAAATGTTATTGGAGGTAGTTTACCAAGATTCAAGGCAGCAAATTTTGGCACATCATCACCCTTCTCCTGCAGCAATTTTATGACATCTTCCAAATTGTGCTTACTCTTTTCTGGTCCTTGTCTCCTTCTGAGTCGTGTAGTGCTCTCATCTGCACACAGTTCAAACAGAGTTTTCTTTGAAGCCTCTATTTCTGCTTCATCAAAGCTGTTGACACACAGTTGTACAATTGTCTCTGGTGGGAGAACATCCATTTTGTTGGTAACAAAACACAACAGTTCATCAATGATCACTCTATGTGAAGATGAATGGCCATCTTCTCCATTATCACCCATGTTGACAGCTGGCACTTTCAGTGCAAAGTTCTCTATGAAATACTACACCTGGAATTCCGGGTGAAGTGCTGCGTGTTCTTTGTATATTGCTACATCATTTCATTATGACATGGCACAATCCAATAATGTTTAGGAGTGTTTATCTTTGATATAAGTATTCAAGCATGCTTCTACCACCTGCTTCTACAGTGCTGCCACATATTCTAGCTATATATGGTTCTATGAACACATACAAGTGTGAAAAGATTTTGAGTTTGCTCCTTGGCCACCACAACAACAACTGACTTAGTCATCCAAAATAAGCAAAGTAGTAGACTAAAATATGTTTGAAAATGTACAGCCATCAGGCGGTCTCATTTAATCAAAGGGTATTCAGACCGAGAGCTCGAGGTCCGCTAGGAAGGAGATAAACTGCTTCCTGAGACTGTCCCTCCAAATATAGTTTTCACACTGGAAGACCTCCTGTTATGTAGAACTTCCATTTGTATAGCAGCATTAAGGGACAAACACGTCTTGAAAACTGCGGATATAGGTTTCTCACAGGTGTAGCAATTATTTTGGAATTTTACATCTCTCTCAGTACATTTCAGATTAATAGACGCAGAATCAGCATCCATGGATTCTGACAATATCCTCCAAACATTCCCTTCTTATGACGAGGTAAAGCAAGATATAGAAAACATATTAAGTGAAAATGATTTTATTCTCATATAATTTTTATAATACCTCTTTGGTGATAACTCAGCGATATATCCTCACAGATAAATAGTTGGCTGCAGACAAAGGCCAATGAAAACCCTGATGTGCTTGGATACTATTATTATGGAACGACCACAGCAGGAAGGCCAATGTATGCCTATAAGGTAGTTTATAATACACAAGTATTTCATGCAATCATGAACTGGGAACAGACTTTCAAGCACTTTTCCTTGGCATAATATTAATGTTTTTTATACCCTAAACTTTATGATCAAATGTTATTATTACCCAGCATATTTGCCCAACATGAATTTTTGTGCCCATTGTAAGTAGATGAGTCTTCTGCTGAAATCCAAATCATCATATATATATATATATATACCTTTACACTAATTATTCTCTTGAAGCTTGGGGCAGGTGGCTTCACCAATCCTTCCATATTCATTGAGGTTGGCATCCATGCACGGGAATGGATCACAGAGGCAACTGTTTTAAATTGCATAAACAAGGTAATGTTCAACCAGGAATATAGTAACTTAAAAACAAGCAAAAACATTTACCCATCCAATACAGAACAGAGCGTTCGATAGTGGAAAAGATACCATAGTACATGAATAAACCCATGTTCGTTTGCCGTCGAATAATTAAGCTGGGTTTTTTTCAAAAATAAAAAGGAACTCATCGTCAATGGCCGTCTATGAGATGAACTCGTCCTAGTGGAACTTTGAATTATGTTAAATAATTGTCACAAATAATAGAACGGCATATTATAACAATGGATCCTATATTGTCATCTCATATTTTATTTCAGTGGTTAATTGAATATAATGCAAACGAACAGGCCATACGGGACCTTCTGGATTATTTCAATATATACATCGTACCCTGTGCAAATCCTGATGGATATGAATATTCTCGTGATACGGTAGGTACATATATAGCAGACACAGGACTCTGATAACTCCCAACGTGGAATTTCCCAATCTGAAAAATCTGCCAATCTGGGATCCTCCCTTTTCAAACCATGACTGATCGCATTAAAAACTTTGATTCATCGCATTAAAAACCTCAATTCATCTCATTCAGAAATGTGGAGCGCCCTCTGTAAGTTGTGGTTGCAGTGATATCTGGTGGATAAAATAGGGAATAAGGCATTTTTACTAAACCTTAAAACATTCATGAAATGAGGCTTTCAAGCATTTTCTCCTTGCATGATATAAATGTTTATACCCCAAACTTTTCAATAAAATGTTATTGTCCATCATATTTCCCCTACATAAATTTACGTGCCATTGGAAAGTGGATGAGTCCTGCTAAAATCCAAGTCATCCATTGGACACTTTATCAACAAACTTTGTTTAGCTGATCAATGATACTTGGCACTTGACAGTACTTGGCACTTTCAGCAAAACACAATAACCATGGTCAGTGTATTTTGGTTGATTTTAGCGATATAGCTCGCTTGTTTAACAATTTCGTGGCCGCATATCATTTAAGAATACCCCAAAACTCTGTATAATTTCCTGTGACCTCTGGGGTTTCACGAATGCTTTATCAAACATCAATTTGTTCTTTGATATTTTCATTTTCAAAATTAGACATTTTGAAAACACGTGCATGAAGAAACAACTGTTTTATTGACCCCAACATGCAATTCTCCTGAATAAAATGAAATATATTTATATTTGCGTCAAATATTTACCAATTTTCTTGTCTTTAGTTCCGAATGTGGCGTAAAAACATGGAAAACCATAACCATATGTGCACAGGTGTTGACTTGAACCGCAATTTTGATTACGGGTTTGGAGGTGAGTATCTATATTTTTATTTATATCTCTTGGTAAAAGGACATCCAATTGAAGAAATCATGAAAAAAAAGAATGGAGAAAAAAATATTTTGACTAATTTGACTAATCTTTAGGTGCCAGTACTAGTGACAATCCTTGCTCGGATATATACAGAGGTGGTAGCGCCTTCTCAGAGAGGGAGACCCAACAGCTAGCAGACTTCATTAGTTTTATAAAAAACATTTTTGGCCAACCTTGGGAGATGTACCTTTCGATCCACTCTTTCTCGCAGCTGATTCTCACACCTTGGGGATTCACGAATGAATTAAGACCAGACGATGCTGGGGAAATAGTAAGTAAAAAAGCAACTTGTTATTGTTTTCAGAAAAGGCTACTTTTTAAAGGAAGTCTGCTTTTAACATTAGGGGGAACAGGGACTCTTCATACAGAGCATCATAGTCGAGGAGCCAGCCCCCAATTTTTGGGAGTTTCGTCTGACAGAAAGCAAACCGCGATTTGAAGTGCTACACATGTAGCAGGTGACCTAGAGTTTCTCAAATGATATTTGGTTTTTTCAAATTGTGGGGTCTTTCAAAAGATACAGCTCTTTCCATGGCAACCATTTACATTTTTTTGGGATTCTAGAAAAAGGTACATTTTCATCTCTAGCTTTACACTGAATATGTATTTCTCAACAAAATCAGGTGGGAAGGTGGGAGACATGGTAGCCTAATTGAAAATGGTGTAAAATTTGAATTATTAAGGAATTCATGGTTACCATGGCAACAGAACACTTCAAATTTACATCTAAATATCAAATATGACCTGAAATAGTATCTCTCATTTATTATTAAGATTACAATTATTCAATCACATTTGACCACCAGTTGCTAGCTGCTAACATCTCACTTGTGAGCCATATTTAGGTAATAATTTATCAAATGCTGTTGCCATGGTAACCAAAAGAAATTTTAAATGAAGGCAAAATCATGAAAATTAAGACATTTTTTGCAATTATGGACATTTTGATTCACCATTAGCCTCAAATACCTTGCATCATTTCCAATGCTTTAACCTATATTTGACCTTGCTATTTAAAGCATTCATGAAACCTGGAAGGTTCCAGGCGATTTTAGAACCGGCCCCACTAGCACAGTTGGTAGAGTATAGGATCTGTGCCTTTAATGGTTATACAATTTTTTTTATTCCAGGCGATTTTACAGTGGTTTAAGGTATCTGAAAACAATATATGATCTTAAAATTGACATACATACAGCTATCTGTCTGAAATCCACTAAAGAACTTCTGCCCTGAGAATTATGATTTTTTGTAACCACCAAGTACTGCCAGTACTAAACAGGAAGTGTGTTGTGTGACGTTGACCTTTGAACTGTCAGGGGGCTCCGTAAGTCACAGGAGGTGTTGTTTACCAATTGTCAAAATTGGAGTAACACATTTTTGGCCATTTTTTTTTCCTTTTTCAGGTATGACTATTTTCTATGAAATATAGCTTGTTTTATGACTATTTTCAATGACTAACTGGACTTACATGACTGTATTCTCGCCATGCATAGTCAACTTACTAAATAGCCTCATTCTAGCAAAAGATCAATGCCTTAGTTTTGCAGATTGATAGTGTAATTATTCCAAAAAAGGTTTACTCTATCCTTTTTTTTATTGTTACCAAAAAGCCATCTTTTTCTGATTTTTACTTCAACTGAATCTAAAATGATTAAAAATGATAAAATTTAAAAATCAAATTAAAATCAATATAAAAAATTCCATCTCTTTGCATTTGATATGTATACATTACAAGGTGAAATTGGTTCTGTAGTTGTTTTTATACAAAGCAATTATCTTGCACTATGTCATTTTTGGGAGTTCAGATGTGGGGGGCATGATTTTTTTGGGGAGCGGGGAAAAGGAACATTGGAAGACACTGTTCCCCCTAACGTTAAAGAAAGGACTATTTTTAAAGAAAATTTAAATTTTAAAGAAAAGTATTTAAAAAAAAAAATTATTATTAGGGGCAATGAAAATATGCGGAAGTGTTAATAAGTCAGATTTGTTTATATCTGTAGGACAGTATGGCCGACTTAGCAGCCAGGGTTATCAAGGATGCAACTGATACCACCTTCATAGTGGGGACGCCTGGCGACGTTCTCTGTAAGTTTGGCTAATGCCTCAGTCACATTTGCGCCGGGCCCTGGCCGGAAATAAAAACTTCACAGGGTCCTGGGCACTGGGGAGTTTATCAGTGGTAATCAGAAACATGCCATAGCTGTGGTCACATTACACAGGGAAGCCGCACGGTACGTGCCAGATTAGATGCCACAGACGTCTGTATGATATCCTAAAGATGTCTTTATCACTTAACAGACGTCTGTCGGATATCATTTGACAGACGTCTGAAGGACATCCTAAAGATGATACTGTAGGGAGCCCTTAGGATCATCTGACGATGGCCTGTAAACACCTGAAATAAAAAAAATCCCATTTTTACTGTACGATGCCACCAGGAGCCCTATGATGATCTTTAGATGTACCTGCGGGACATGCACAGGAGCCTGTTGTGTTCTTTAAGATGATATTGGTTATAAGACATCGGGAAAATACCAGCAACATTTATGTTGCAGCTAAAAGTTCCTAATGATCCATTCGACGTCTTAAAGAATTGTGGCCGATGATCTCCCGGTGCCCGCACGGCAATCTGAACTGCCAGCTAATTTTGTTTAAAAAAATACCCATCGGCCAGGCATCTTTACTGAAATCGTTTTGCTGGCATTTCCATGATGTCTTATCACCAAATATCATCTTAACGTACACGGCAGGGTCCCGACAGTGTCCCGCAGGCACATCGGCAGATTATCTTAGGGCTGCCAGTGGCATTGTGTGGTGAAAATAGGATTTTTTTTTCATGTGTTCACAGGCCATAGTCAGATGATCCAATAGGCTTTCTACAATATCATATAGACGTCTTTATATCCTTCAAACGTCTGTCAAATGACCTACGTTTGTCAAGTGATAAAGACGTCTTTGGGATATCACACAGACGTTTGTGGATGTAATCTGGCACATGCCATGTGGCACCCCAGTATACCACAGCTACGGCATATCTCTAATTACCACTGATGAACTCCCCGGCGCCCGGGACCCTGTGAAGTCGGCCGATTTTTACTTCCCGGACGGGGCCCAGCGCAAATGTGACTGAGGCATTAGCTGGTGTAGGCCCTGTGTGCAGTTTTTTCTTGATTATGTCTTGATTAACTTTTTCTAACCTGCTTTTAGGTTTTCATAACTTAGAAAGGAATGACTTTGATAAATTACCATCTCAGGTTAATTTTGATGAAGATATACAAACCTTACGTGACTCGCTACCGGTTTTATGTTTTCAGTGGTGTACAGCCACAGACGTTTCTGCGATAAATTTACCCTGTTTTATCTATCAAATATACATACAGAATTATCTTGATGTGGGCTGTCCCCAATGTTTGACTATTTCATGTTATTAAAATGAGCATGTTTTTGCATGACTGTAATAAAGGTGTTTTATCTACATTTACCTATTGTATTGTCCAGACGGATAGTATAACTGGAGGCGAGATATACAAATTTCTTTTGAAGATCTAATTTATCTTTGAAATAAAACAAAATTCGGGCCTTTTACTCTGATAACTGGAAAGACCACGCCGTAGAAACACAATATCTAGAACATATTAGCAATATCTGGAACATATTAGCAATATCTGGAACATATTAGCAATATCTAGAACATATTAGAAATATCTAGGCCATTTAAACAATATATAGAACATATTAACAACATCTAGAACCTATTATGAATATCCAGAACATATTAACAAAATCTAGAACATATCAGCAAAATGCAGAATGTATTAACAATATCTAAAACGTATTAGCTATATCTATAACACATTAGCAATATATGGTAAATGTTAGAAATATCTGGAACATATTACATTTTTTGCAGACTCAGTGGGGGGAAGCTCTATGGATTGGGCGAAAAAAGAAGCTGGTTTTAAGTATTCCTACACGTTTGAGCTGAGGCCTGATGGGTATCCCTATTTCATTGTCCCCACGTCGTACATCCAGCCCAGTAGCAAAGAAATCTATGCCGCCTTCAGCGCCATGTTCGCCGAGCTCAAGAGCCGTCTCAGCAACGAGTGAACACTTGACACTTGTTTCACCCTGTGAGAAGGGTCTTGTCAATAGTTGTCATTGTTATCACATTGTTGACTTTATGATGTTCTCATTGTTGAAAATACTTAATAATAGATACGCAAAGTGCTCCTTATTTTTGAGTTGACATTCTAGGTTCATTCTTAAAATTTTGTTATGATCATGCCACTGATAAAATATCAAAAACGTGAATGGAAAATAATCAAATAACTGATAGATAATTTTCATCAGACATTATGGTGGCCTGGACGCACTGATTAAAATCTACCGAACGTCACAAAATGTAATGAAATACATCAATGCTTAAAATCAATTGATAAGATTTATCACAAATTCAATTATATATAACAAATATTTTGTAATATCACGACTGGAATGGAGTCTATCGAAATAAAGACAACGAATAGATAAGAGTTTGACGTCAATGTATTGAGGCTTATCGGAGTGACAAGTGCCCATATCAAAGTCTTATTAAACAATCTTTATTTATTGCAAGGATAATCATTTATACATCATATTACAGATTCGGCTATCTAATTTTGGAAGTGTTTTGAAAAACTTTTTATAATCTGCGCGTTCAAATAAAAAACTAGAGTCTCATGTTTGTGTTTTGAATCATTTTTCATGGCACATGTGAAGGTCAACACATTTGAGATAGTCCCATTAGGTTGCTTTGACCTCTTAAACTCTCGCCAGGAGCTCACCGCATTTACGTCATTTTTTCATTAGTTTCCGTTGTATTATCGTGTAATATTTTTCTATATCATCTTCCGATATATTTATACCATGATGCATATAATTGTGTATATGTGATCAAAACTATGTGACCATGACTATGTGACCATGACTATGTGACCATGACTATGTGACCATGACTATGTGACTATGACTATGTGATCAAGTTTAGGTGACCATGACTATGTGACCATGACTATGTGACTATGGCTATGTGATCAAGTTTAGGTGACCATGACTATGTGACCATGACTATGTGACCATGACTATGTGACCATGACTATGTGACCATGACTATGTGACCATGACTATGTGACCATGACTATGTGACCATGACTATGTGACCATGACTATGTGACCAAACCTATGTGGCAAAGATTATGTGACCATGTCTCTATGACAGTTTCTATGTGACCATGTCTTTGTGACTGTGTTTAGGTGATCATGTATATGTGACAACGTGTATGTGATCATTTCATTGTAATCATGTTATATCACCTTTTTCATATAACCATATCTATATAACCATGTGTATGTAACCTTGTCTTTTTGTTCATGTCTATGTGGCCATTTCTCTCGGACCATATCTGTGAAGCTATTTCTTTGTGATTGTGGACATTATATGTGACCATACCGCGGCAGCTTCATTTTAGATCTGTTTATTTTGGACTTGGTCGTTGATCTGTCTGATCTGAAACCTAGAGATTCATCTAAAATCAGTTTACGATATACATATGTATAATTTCACATATATTAATGTAAAACACGGCCAGTTGAAATAAACCTTCACTTTTATGAAATATTCAGAAATTTTCATTTCTCAAGTCTCGACCTGCCACTGTAAAAAACAACTATAGAATTTAAACGTCTCAGCGATAAAGATTTATATGATATCATAGCATTAAAAGTAGAATGACATTGAATTTCATTGTCTCCTCGCGCAATTTTAGAAACATTTTACTGAACATAAAGGCACCGGCAGAAGAGTGTGTAAGATTGTGACTTGGCGACCACTTGTTGAAAGTGTTCCAGAAAAACGTGACCCCAAACACTGGTACCACAACACAACACTGAAGCACATGGTGCCTGGGTCGGCCATAATGAAAGCCGGGAGAGATGGCGAAATAATACAGACGATTTCAACCTAAACACAGGTATAAACACTTAACATTGCTTCTAGAATATAGAAAATATGATAGGAGGTTCATATAAATCTTGATTAAGGTGTATAATTCTGATTGGTTTCTGAATTAAATACTAATGTGCATGGCTTGTATTCCAGTGCATGTTTATAAATATAGCGGGTCACGGGCTTGTGGGAAATGTGTGTAATATCAAAGCAGTGTAGACAAGTGTATAGACATTGGTGACTATCAACTTCAGAATCTCCATAGTGAGTGATTATAGTAAGTGATAGAAGTCCACATTAAATCATTCCAGGGATGGCATTATTGATTGTTCATATTAGAACATATCATGATGTATGTTCATGCCAAACACGAAGACCCCAATACATATAGTAGGTGAAAAAGTCAATGTATTGAACTTTTTGAACCTCTACGAGTAAGAATAGTTTTTATAAAGCCACGATTGTGAAGATAAAAAGTAGGATTTCAAGATTGGAGATGTATTTAGAGATGGCCTGATTGTTATATGTTATACAAGACTGTGTGCCTACACCCCGTTTTAATTACCACAGTTGACATAAGATCGCGCCACTCTTACTTAACACGCCACAATATCTAGATCAAGTTATTCAATTTCACCAGAATGATCACAGATTATGATTTACTAAGATACCGAACCATGGTTAACACACAAGTGGTCATATCAGACATATTATCAAATATACACTGTGTTGTGTCAACATTATAATAGTGAAATCGAATCAAATGAAATACATCTATCTATTCAAATCAATAATATAGAGATAACGTTGTATTCATTAAAGTGAGGATGCACTTTCCTTTTCATTACTAGACAACTTACTGTTTTATTCACACACTAATTCATTAGGATCTCAATTTGTTGGACCAGCGAATAATTTATATATCTGCAAATATAAATAATACCGCTTGGTAAGTTTAAAGTTACAAAATATCTTAATCAAACATAACTTCTTAAGTACCAACATTTACCATAAATCATATGTTAATTTTGATCACCGGTAACACCGACCTTACAAAATGACGCCTTAAAGTACACCAATTGAATATTAAACAATAGTATTTAACAGGAACCAACAATTCCTACGAGTACAGAAGCGTGCCAATTATTATAAATGCACCAATTCATATTTTATTTTTTCAAGCGGAAAATTAAAAACACACTCAGTACCAAGCTTTGGATGTCAATAATAAGATAGATAAAAACAAATGTTTATCCTACGTAAAAAACGTCAATAGACATGATCGAAATTATCAACTAAGAACTTTCAGGTAAAAAAATAAAAGGTATTCAGTTTTAACCTTTCTTCTTCACTTGATTATTGAGATATATTCAGATTTTGAAACAATCTTTGGTTTGGTTAATGTTCCCACTACTTATTTTACATTGCAGGCCCGATATGGTTCGCTACATTGGAGATATTTTACAAGATGCCATCTTAATATGGAAGCGATCCATTGCAGCATTAGCATTTCTTCTCTTTATGGTCACTCCAAGTTTGGGCATCTGCGCTTTCTTCTGGTTTTATGGCATCATCTTGCGCATGCTCAGGATTCTCAAACCTTATCCTAAGACCAGCAGGAGTTCCAGATGTGTGGTGATAATAGGGGGAAGCAAGGGCGAGGCTCTTCACATGACCAGACTCTTCAAGGCAGAATCCTACAAGACTGTCGTGTGTGAAGTGGAGGATTTCCCGTTTGTAGCCACAGCTTGGTCTAACACCTGTGACTATTTCTACAAATTGCCAAGTCCCAAGCAGCAGCCTCACAAATACATAGCTAAGGTGGTGGAAATCTGCAAATATCACAATGCCACTTTTGTTATACCGATAGAACCGCATAAGGCGGCGTGGGACTCTGAGATCATTGCTAAAATACAGCATTCCTCGTGCCCGCTCACTGTTCGTCCTGAGATGAGCAGAGAGCTCACTAACCAGTTCACATTTTGTCAGGTAGTGAGAGAACTTGGTTTACGAGCCCCTTTGTGTCATAGGGTAACTCATATAGATCAAATTCACAAAATCATATCTAGATCGAATTTTTCTAGATTCATTCTGAAACCCATTGCAAGTAATGCCAAACGCAAGATTTATAAAGGTGACAATATCGAAATACAAAGTGATTTTAAACAAGAAGCCATAAGCGGTATCGAAATTAACAAAGAAAATCCCTACATCATTCAGAACCAGCTTAGCTCTCCAGAATATATCACGTGTACACTTGTGGTGAATGGGATGGTCGTGGCTCACACTCTGAGTAATACCTCTCCAATGGAACAGTCCATGGATGATATTGACAATAAAGAGGTTACTCAATGGGTCTATGACTTTATTCATCGCTACCCCAAAATATTCTCCGGCTGGCTAACATTCAAGTTCATGCGCTCTTCAGTGGATGGGCATTTTTACCCGGTGGCGTGCCTCCCAGGAATCAGTTCGGCGTGTATATTGTTTCAACCAAAAGACGGTTTAATTCAGGAACTGGAATGGAGAATTTCTAATCAGGATCAAAAGGGTGTAGACAATTTTGTATTGAGGCCCTCTGTAAAACAAACATATTGGCTTATTAATGAGCTCTGGTTGATGTTGACTAACTTGAGAAACCCTCAAGTCTTTCTGGAACATTTGTTGATCCTAGTCACTGGGAGAGAGGCTACCTTTGATATGTGGGATCCCTGGCCGTTCATGTGGCTCAACTTTGCTCAAATTCCCTCTGTAATATTGAGGAACATGTTGTTGCTACACCCCTTTAACTTTGTGGACTATTGCAGTGGTAATCTCAAGGGAAGGTCATCAGCATCATTCCTCATAAAGGATAGAAACAAGAGGCAAGTAATGGCCGGAAATTAGTTGCTTTAAACCTTGACTTTTTAACGAAGCATTATTGGCATCCCAATGCATTTTATATATTGGTTGATTCCAGATGTAGCAGACTCCAAACCATGTATCCTGATGTACTATTTTAAAGATAACATTTTTGTATCTATTAAATCTTTTCTTGCTGATGTAATATATATTTAATGCCCCATCTGATAATAAAATATATCTTAATGGCCTACAAATTGGGCTACAATTAAATCAATATTAATATCACATAAATAAATAATGGAATAGTTCGTTGGTTTGAGGTTTTTTGGGGGTTTTTTTTCTCAAAAATTGCATCTTTCAAAAATTACCTTCAAGCATTGATGAAATCACAGAGGTCACAAGCAATTTTACAGAGGTATGGGGCATGTTTAAATGATATGTGGCCACACACTGTGCAACGAACAAGCTATATCACTGAAAATAACCAAGATATTGTCTAGGTATACAAACTGACAAATAAAGTAACACTCCAGACATTCAAGAAATATATATTCAGACATGTATTTAAATTTGCTAAGCAAGTATTCATACTTTTTGTGTTTGAACTAGGCTTCTAAATCTCAACACAGGTCTCTATTTTGTATGTTCAGCTGACACATGATTGTCGGGCAGTTTGTCGGGCAGTATTAGACACAAATTAGTATATACATATATACCTTGTTCAGGTCCAACAATATCAATATACCTCCTCGGGGTTCTAAATTGGGTCACCAGCAAGATGTTATGTAACACTCCACTATACAGTGTACGACACACAGTCATGACCCATACTCATAAAGCTGACTGAGACATTAACCAATCAGTTACTCTCCTTTGCATCGGGCTCAGTAAAGCTTGGAACCAATCAGTACAAAGTGAGATCAATATGAATAATAATTTATTCTTTCACCATTCAGTGCGCAGCCCGATTCTTATGAGTGGCCACGCTTTACCATTGACGATATGAGAGAGAAGTCCTGTTGTGGGGATGAGTTTAGGTAATGGAAATGCAGAATTATACCAGTAACAATTATAGTCCTACTATTGTAGCTTCATTCTGCTCTAATTTCGGTAATTAATCTCATTGTTATGTACGAATGCAAAAGAGCTTTTCTAATAGCCTTTAAGTCGATGTCCAAATGAGCAAAATTGAGCAAAAATTGAGCTCCTTATCTGGTCATTTTCGTATTCTAGACATCTTTTTGGCATATAAACCCTCTTTGAACATGGCATCGGTTTGCTTTTGCATGTTTAGCTGTGTAACTGGTTTCATGCCTAGATATCTAACCTTCATTTGAAACTTTGATATCAGTCTTCTATTTTCATACAAGGAACAATGTTTGCCTCATTCTCCTGGCTTTGGTGGGCTTTACAAAGACGCAGTATAGCACCTCAGTAATTAACTTTAAATACTGAAATATAGAGTAAAATACTCTTTATAATTATCGAAGTACGAGGACGTATTACAGGCACATACGAGTATATATTGTTAACTAGGGATTCCGGGCCTCGGCTATCCTATGCCTAGAATAAAGAAATGCCTTTGTCTAAATGGGTCAAATACATGTATACTCGAAAATGATCATGATTGTGATAATATAGAGGGCACCACATGCAGGTGACCTCACAAGAAATTTTTGGTGAAAATAAGTATGCCGACAAGTTTGATCCAGTACATGTACATATCACAATAAGCCGATCCTCTCTTAAAGAGTGAATCATTGAGGCTATATTGAGAGGTAGTGACTAATGTCAATATGGGACTAGTTTGGTGGGAGAATACACTGTGCAGGGGGAAGAACCAAAGATCTAAAATCGTTCAATTGTTTCTTTGAGAAGACATTGAGAAAAGAAAAAGCAATAAGAGTGAATTATTGCAAGACATTGGTGACTTATTACATTTTCTTATATTTGATATCTAAACTGTCAATTCTGAGTATAGTTTTTTGGTGCAGGTTGGTTCAAATATATTTTCAGAGCTAAATCATTAGAAAGGATGAAAACGAATGATCTTCTTGATATACATTTTTTACATATCTATTATTCTTTATGTCTTAATTATTTAGATAGGCAATAGACGGAGCACATTGTGGAGTTTCTATTGTTAAATCCCGTACACCCCACAGCAATCTGCATTAAATCATTTACAATATCATGTTTAAAACTTGCATCATTGCTCCTGAACCTGATCAAATTCACTATCAACACCTTCCTTATTAATGATTAGAACATCACCCAGAGTGTGCATCCCAAATAACATTGATACATATACTGGACAAGTTAAGAAAATGATGTGGAGTACAGACTACAGCTCATAACTCATTTGCATATAAAAAAAATGATTTTCATAGGGTTCTCTATTCGAGGCTTTATGATTTTAAAAATTGGCATGAACACCTTCGCTAGATCTATTGTGAGCAAAAGAGATACCCTTCAAGATTCAAAAAAATATCTATCAGAGATGTAGAGAAGTTTTAATGGAGAATGAGATGAAAATGTTTGATGAAAAACCAATGTTTGAGTACGAAGAAAGAATACATGTTTAATAATGACGTCATGTCTCATTAACATAAATTGTAATATGAGAACTTCAAACAGGAAATTCCCTGGGTGAAAAATTGAAATATCCCTGGTCCATACGCTCATAGCACTGCACATACATCTGAGCATTATTACTACACAAGATATGGATTCAGGCAAATGTTGAGTGAGCAATCAAGCCATTACTCTGCTTTACAGAGTAGTACTCAATTGCTACCTTTGCAGTCATTGCCCTTTATTTGATACTATTCTAAATTTGGAAGAATGGTATCAAATAAAGGGTTATAAATACTTGCTCTGTTCACAAAATTATCATAAAATCTGAATAACTGTAATCAGGTGTTTGACACATAAGCTGACCAATCAGTACAACTGCCAGTAGAAAACAAATCTATTTTTATTCTTTCACCAATCAGTCCATAGCCAGATTTATCTGAATATTGATGACTTGCGTTTTGGTGGCAGGGACTGATATGATAGGGAAGTCCTGCTATCGAGGGTATCACGCCATGGGAGAATGTCAAATCATATCATCAGACCTTTGAGGCACAAGCTAATACTGAAACATTTTGAATAATTGCGCGTGCATTGGATATATTCATACATGCTCAAGGTTGGCCTCATGATCAACTTACTCTAAGTTTAAAATCCATGATAAAATTTTGAAATTGGCTCCATGCTGCAGTTTCTTTGCAAATATGTCTGAGCTCAAATAAAATTGAATATGGAGATGACAAAACATATTCAATTCTATATATTCTGACATGATTAGAGCTCAAACATTACCCTAATATGAAGATTTAATATTTGTTTTCTGTTTGGAGTCGTTATTATTCTATTTTCTGTGTTTGCAAAAACAAAACCAAAAAAAAATATATATATATATATATATATATTCTCAATGTAAATAGAAATAATTGAATTCTTCAATTAAATTCTTCGACATGCATATTGCTCAATTAGGCCACGGGCCGTGGCGCAGTTGGTTAGGACGCCAGCTTATTAGCACCAGTTCCTCTGTGGTGATCCAAAGGTCGTGGGTTCGAACCCCGGCCGTGCCGGGATTGAACTCATGATACAATTTCCCACATGAGCTGAGGCCTGTGCCAAAGGGTTAACCCGTTGTCCTTGTAAATCTGTGACCGGGTGGGTTGTCATGTCAAGGACCTGCGACATGACAATTCAGTGAGGCAGCACTATATCTGCTACAAGTAGGTCTCATCACGAAATAACTGAAATAATGTTGAAAGTGATGTAAAACCCCAAACAAACAAACAAACAAACAAAATTGCTCAATTAGAACACAAATATAGAGATTTCATCTTTTTTCAGTATTAAATCATTTCTATTCTTATATTATAAACAAATCAATTTATGTTTCTAAAGTGCATATCGCTCAAACAGAACCCCAATATGAAGATTTCACCTTCAGCATGAACATAGTACTTCCCAACAGGGATTCAAACCCCAAACCTTTAGTATAAAAGACAGACATCTTAACCACTGAGCCACGTTTCACCCATGGCAGCATTGTATAAAGTTGAGGGTCACAGCATTGTATAAAATTTTAATTAACTCAATTAAGCTACTGTTTCTTTGTTTATGTGTTATTGCTCAAAATAAATAAACATGTTTATGCCTTTTTTATAGTGTAAAGACATTTCATATATTTTTTTAGTATTTTCTCCATTTCCCCCCAAAAAAATAATAAACAAAAAAAATATAAGTTCTGACTTTAATATTGCTCAAATAAGATCCCAACGTGAAGATTTCACCTTTGTTTTTTGTATAAAGTCATCTTTTTTTTACTTTCTGCCAATACAAAAATATATTTTGATTCTATATGTTCTGATGTGTATATTGCTAGGATAAATCCTCTGAATGAAGATTTTATCTCCAGCATGAAAAAAAACTACTTGTCCCAACCGGGAATTGAAACCCAGACATTTAGCATAGGAGACTGATGTCTTACCCACTGAGCCATATTGAAAAGTATGATTTGTCTTTCTCACTGGTAAATTTCACAAATAGTCAACATCCTTATCGGTCATCTTTAAATGTTTTTATAAAGGGAAATATTCAGTAATTTCACACAACAGCCTAAGTTCAATTTATAGACTTAAACTTTCCAAAAATATGTTTGTCTAAGATGATATCAAAAGTAATGTAAATAGTTAGTAGATATCTATAACTCATGTTCCATTTAAATCACATTTAAGACACCACTTTTAGCTGATTCTCCGCTCTGTATAAGGTTAGCATGTAATTAATTACATTGAATATGAGGTGTGATATTTAATGCCTAGAAACATTTCATATATTTAACCTGAACTCATAAAACAGAAAATTGTAATAAAACAAAGAAAGTCATTGACTGGAGTGGTGCATATTTTTCTGGAGAAGTCATTTGGAAAGTATTCCGGTAGGATGTTAGTTTCATAGGGAGCTAATATGTTGATATGTATTCAATGAGTTCACTCATAACATAACCCAACATTGCCGAATGCTGGTTGAGAATGTGCTCGATTTCTCTTAAGGGAAAGACACGTCATGAATTAACTTGGAATATGGAAATTTCATCTGTCTTTATCAAAACGTTGACTTGCATGTGAAGATGATGAATATATAAATTTAAAACTCCTAATTATCAATGAAAAACTAATGATACATTCCACATACTCAGACCATTAATATCACCAGATAACCCTAATTTTGTAATGTCATCTGCAATTGATTCCAAAATTGATACACTAATCAATCAGTTCAAACAACGTTTTTGGCAGGTACAGTAACTCTGGGTACAAGGAACGTTAGGCGATACTGTTGTGAATGTGTTTGTTATGATTATAAATTCTGACTCATCATAATTAAGAGCCACTGACCAAATCATGCTGCAGTAGGACTTTGCTACAACTATGGCATGACCTTATATTCGTGTTATTTTGATATCCCAAAGGTAGGGAATTTGTTATCTTTAATTCGTCTGATGATTAATTGTCATTGTGTGCTATATTCTCCAATCTATGTTTATGATGTACAATCATATGCATCGGCTTCTATGGTGTCGTTAAGTTCCTCAGAACAAGATTATATTCAGATTCAAGCATTCCAAAAATATAAAAGTTATAGAAAACATGTATAAAAAACTGAATTGAGGATGTAGACAAAGTATACATATAGGAATATCCTTTTTTATGTTACATAAGGTGAGGCTTGGGACGACGATGATGAGGATCTTTTTTATGCAGGACTCAAATGTTAAAATGCAACTGGTGGCCATACTCGTTGGGTTGCTTGGGACAGGTTGGTGTTACCCAAGGGGTGCCCCAAGCAAAGTATGCGATTCTCTTGTTCCAGGACACAACACAACCACCCACGGGGAGATCTCCCCTTACACACTTCACCTTGAAAAAGGAATCACCTCCTACAAACCTGGTGCCAATATCACAGGTGAACATCGCAGAAATTCCACTCTTAAAAAGAATATTAACACAACATTTAATCTTTAATATTTGTGAATAAAAATATGCGACACATATATCAGGTTTATTGTTGTCATAAATAGTCAGAAGTATTGAATATGACATATATATTTGTTTTACGGTTATTGATAATGGTCAGAAATGTAAAATGCAACATATATATTTGTTTTGCTTTTCTTCATAATTGTCAGAAATTTTAAATAGGACATATATATTTGTTTTATTGTTATTAGTATGGGTAAGTGGCGGTGATTATACAGGATTACTTCTACAGGCCAGAAGTATGGGCAGCATGTTTCCTTATCCAATAGGAATCTTTGTGGCTGTAGCAGAAGACACCAAGGTATTATTAACATTGTTTACTAATATCATTTCCATAACATGCATTGAACAGAAAGGGTTTTACCACAATTAAGAGATTTTCTTTTTCTTTTATCCGGGACCCCATCGTAGTTGAAAACCTGTAGTAATGAAAGTGACAGTGTCACCCACGCCAACACGAATAACAAAAATGTCTCAAGTGCCTTCATATGGATGGCTCCAATGGAAAATATGCATGAAATGGAGTTTAGGTGAGTAAACTGTGATGTTTATGTTTAGTAAATAAAAGATGCTACATATTCTGAGCTTCCAGTGTTATGATTTCCGATATTAACCTGTATATGGTTAATGATAATGATTACATTCCCGATAGGCAGATATTGAAATTACCAAATTCACACTCACTTAAGGATTTTGGATACCCTGGTTGCAGGTGGAGCCACAGTAGCACCATCTCCACCTGGTGGAAAAAATGGCAAATTGGAGCTGTCTTGTAAATGAAATAAATTTAAATAAATGTACTTCCACTTGTAAAACTTTTCCCACCAAAAATCAAATCAGCTTTGCTCATTCTGAGAAATTAAAATGAGTGAAAGACTACAACTTACAGGCAAGTTTGTGAGTAAGGGGAAGCTAATCAATGAAAAGGGCTATCGTCAATCATTATACCCTAAAGCATGGTCAAAATAAGTGAATAATGGCATTAAAGAAGTTTCTTAGATTCAAATAATATCATATAAATGACATATGTTGTTATGACATCTTTCAGCCTCAATAATGGACAAAAAATGTAACTTTTCTATAATTTCGCCCATATTTGCTCATATTCCATTTCAAATAATTAATTTTTCAGAAGAAAATAATGTGATGACATCCATATTTTTTTCCATTATATGATAGAATACATATTTACCTTCATTTTAATAGAGTAACTAAGAAATTAAACTAGCCAAAATTAAATAAATGTAGTAGATGTGGAATATTGCAGTAAGATTATGCCACTACATGGCGCCACCATTGTGTAATCAAGCAATCTATAAATAGAAAAAGTACTAATTTCATATAAAACATGCTTGTTATTGATAAACAATGTAAACTTAAGTATAAAAGTTATATTTCTTTTCCTTAATGTTACATGGGATGCATTTTAACTGAATTGTGTTATTCACTAAATTTATTGTAAAATCTTGATTTTTCCCATATTAGTGAGAGCTGTAAAAAAAATATACAGATGGTAAATGTACAAATAAAAATTGTTTTTGACTCAGGATATGTCTTCTGTTTCAATATGCAAAAAACTAGAAAAAATTAAACTTTGAAATGCCAGAGTATCCAAATACCTTAATAAAGCTTTGCAACATTGTTGAAAAGGTATTTTAATGAAACAAATACGTTAGATACATATCCGAAAAATGTATAAAGGGATAGAAAATGGGATATATTATTCGTGCATTGCTGTTGATTTTACCTAAGTATATATGAATATCAATTAGTACAGTGGCGAATATTGTTATTAATAAATCTTGAGGGCAGTTGCATTTGACAAATGTACATAACATTGAAATACCTAAAAATGTGTGATTTTAAAGTTAAGCCCATTTTGTTGATTTTTAAATGACTTTCTCTTAACCATATGACAGTGAAGTTGTAAAGTTAGGATAAATAGACCATCCATAACATATACTTCCCCAAAGCACTTCCCAACCAGCATTCGGCCATCTTGATTTCTGTTACGAGTGAACACATTGTGTCCACATCAACACATTAGCTCCCTATGAAACTAACATCCTCTCGGACTACCTTCCATATAACTTCTCCAGAAAGATATGCACCACTCCAGTAAATGACTTTCTTTGTTGTATTACATTTTTTTGTTTTGTGAGCTTAAGTTAAATATGTCAAATGTGTCTGAGCATGTATAAATCGGTGTCTTAGATTTAAATGAGTTATAGATATCTATAGATTCTTCTTTACTCTGCATTACACAGGTAGTATTCAATTACTACCTCTGTAGTTATAAATACTTCCCTTGCTCACAAAAATATCATCAAATTTGAATTCACCATATTAGGTCATAAATTGTAACCAGGTATCTGGCACATATACTGACCATTCAGTACAACTGCCAGTACAAAGCAAATCCATTTATATTCTTTTACCAATGAGTTGACAGCCGAATATTGATGCTCGCTTCTGTGCACACATTTATAGCTTTGGAGGCAGGGAGTGATATGATAGAGAAGTCCTGCTATGGAGGGTATTTCTTCTTTTGATCTATTTGCATTACTTTAGATATCATCTCAGACAAACATATGTTTGGAAAAGTTTAATTTATAAATTTAATTAAGGCTGCTGTGTGAAATTACTGAATATCTTCCTTCATAAAATAACTTGATAAAGTGATAAATATGTTGAGAATTTGTGTGATTTACCAATGAGAAGCTGAAATCATACATTTCAACATGGCTCATCTGTCTACCATACTAAAGGTCTTGGGTTCAATTCCCGGTGGGGACAAGTATATTGTTTTATGCCGAAAATGAAGTTTATTTTAGAATTGAAATATATACATTGATATTCAAATAACAATATATGTATGCATTTAACTATTTGCAGGGCGACAGTAGCCAGAAAAAAGAAGGAATGGTGGGCTAATTTGCGATCCAAAACGCTAGTACCAATGGGGTATGACAATGACGCTGGACTTGGTGAGTTCAATATGTTCAATAAAAATAACATGGAACTATAAAGCTTGAGACTCGAACATAATATTTGTCTCAAAGCGGCGATCCACAACTTATCAAAGGTCGTAAATTGTGTTCGATATCATGTCTTAGTGGTAATGCAAACCAGAGATCCAAAGTCAATATTTTAAAAGAGCAGCACCCCGTTGAGTCCTAGTAACGGGCTTCTAACTCACCTGATTCAGTTATGAAGAGGTTTTAGTACATAGTATTAATTACCCATAACACTGAAGTCTCCAAGTAAACAATGTCATGGGAGTAAATATCTGGGTGAGTTGGTTTTAGTTCATCTTATGGATGAACGGTAATCCACTTCTGGGCGTCAAAATCGTGTTCTTAATAATCTTTATTCTTAAAAGAAATACTGCCCAACCTTATCATCCTATTGTTTTTTCTTCTATTTTTAGGTATTCATGAAATAAAAAGCAGCATCATCGTTCCGGCTTTGCTCTTATGTTTTGTTGGTTGCTGTAACTATGTGAACAATATGTGGTAGATTAACTGTTAAGATTTAATATATCTGGTCCTTTCCAAAATATATCTCACATTATGCACACATCTGAAATATGGTATTATTCATCGTTGTAAATGTATCGACAACCCTACATATGTAAGTTAGGAAGAAATGATTAAATGGTGCTTCATATCACAATATTGGCATATGAACCACAAATATTTGAGGGGATGCCATTATTACACTGTGCGTGCATTTCAAGGCCAATTAAGTATCATAGGTTTGTAGTGTTAATTGCTGATACCTGTCAGGTTATACCACCAGGTGAAATCGTCTATATTGATGACACTTTCTTAATTACATTTGCAGTTAATATACAGACAGCGAATATATTGCTGAAAAGAGTGTAAAAACTAAATTATTTAGAATATAGGCCTTATGTCTTTTATTTGTTGTTTCCTATTCTAAAATATGGATAGTAAACAAAATATTGTAAAGTGTATTAACTGCTTTGATATAAATAAATATTTATTCACTAAGAATAGGTGTTTGTTTTCAATCATCTAGTGCACAAAAACTATAGGTACGCTAATTTTAGTACAGTTATTAAGGCAAAACGTGACATATTTAATGTGTCTTCTGGACTTTTGGTAATGGTGTTTATATTCTGTGCACAAATCTATTTCACATTTAAAAATCACCACATGTTGGGCCCCTCAGAGTTTTGTTGCAATATTAACTTATAATTTATAGCCACCAAATATTAGTGCTTTCAGAGCTTGGCTACAGCTATCACAAATGATTTTCCCACTAGGTGTGAATGCATTCACCGCTTTCCCCTATTCAACCTTTTAATCCACCACGACTGTTCTTTACTCAAGTGTTTCACCCCAAAGTTTCGTAAATTTGTTTATGGAAAAAGTGCACCATGACTTGCAAAATATAGGGTGTTATGAGATAGAAATATATTTTGATTCGATATCCACTTCACAATTGTAATCACATTTCTCAAATTGGTAAGGGAAATTGTCTTGTTTCCGTTTTTTTCCTTTGAAACAAATGGTATTAAGGAAATTTCTTAAAGATATTTTCACATGCACACCATACGCATCAGTGTATTACACTTGAGCAACTAAAAATGTTCTTGAAATTATATTGTTCAGTTGCACTTTAAACATTTCATTGATAACATAGAAAAATAAGGTTTTATTTTTGTCCTGGCCCTAGGATGACCAGGAAATAAGTCCATGTTTTGCATGTTTATAACGATGTATTGCATCGATGTGAAGAGTCGTGGTTATTCTTCATATGATAATCTAATACTAACATTAACAATAACAACAAACAAAACAGTGACGTTCTATATCATGAGATACGTGTATATCAGAATTGACACCGTCAAAATTCAAAATTCAAAATTATATATAGCTTTCTATATATATATATATATATATATATATATATATATATATATATATATATATATATATATATATATATATATATATATATATATATATATATATATATATATATATATATATATATATATAAACGGTCCTGGTTTAATTATTTCACACAAAGGCGCGCGAAAATGGAATGATGGGCATGACGATTTGGGTTTTTGTTTTGCGCCAAATCCTTTGTGGTGGGACGAATCTTTCTCAATTCTTGTCACACACATTTTTCCGCAAATCTTGTAAGAAATGTCACTCAAATTCTGTGTATAGATATCATGAGGAAGGCCACTACTTAATGATGTGTTTAATTATACCCCTGCGTGAAGATCAAAGCTGTCTTTATCTGTTAATCATGAACCATATCAATTTCAAATAGGACAGATATTTTGCCAAACGTATAAAAATAATTATTTATCTTGTGTAGTTAATTGAAATTGTCCTGTTGATCACCAGATAGTCTGCTGTCGGTACATATATATTGTAACTATGCCACTTGCTACCCAAAAGGTACTTGCAATATTATCAGAAAAACAGATGTCATGAATTGACAAACAAAATTAATGGTAAGTTGATAAATGAATTACGTTATGTAGTGCGTATTGGATTTCTAGTTTTGAAAGCATGTACACACCAAATTACACCTAAATATCTTTTTGGTGCATTGTGTATTTTAACATATTTTGTGCTCAAAATATGTATTAAGTCTTTTGTGCCAAGCTTTTGATCGTTTCAGATGACATTACTATGGAATGGGTAATCTAGGAATCCGAAGACTGTATATTTATATTAAAGAACAAGGTCACAAAGTTCTCAATGTCTAAATTGTTTGGCATTATTCTTAAAATCAAAATTACTGAACACAATGTGACTTAATATTTTGGTGTTAGAACTCCTAACTATAAAAATGATTTATTGGGCACAATCAACAATGATTAAGACAAAGGGACTAAGTTGAGCAGTTTTTAATGATTCAATTTTCATTTAGTACAATGAATCGATATTGAAAATTTAATATCATTAAATATCTTTAAGTCTGGAATTATTGTCAATGTAAAGTATACATAAGAAATTGCACGATTGTCTAATTCTTGAGATATATATTTCCCGATACAATGCTATGTTGGCTTGCGTTTGAATCTCTTCACTCATCAGTAAATTTGTAGCCAGTATATTATTGTTTTGTTTGTATCTTACATCCTCTAACTGAAAAAAGGACAAAATATATGGTTTTCATTTTAAAAATATTTCACCGTCAAGGTTTTTTCTGCCAGCAATGAACATTGCATTTTTGCTGTCGGCGATACTAGTGCAGGTTTCAGCACTCCCCAATGGGGCACCTATAACCGTATGTGAATCAATGGAACCAGCTCATTCTGCGGAAAAACAAAACTCCACCTCCCCGTACAGCATAGCTCTTGGAGATGCTACCACGTATGGGCCCGGGATAACTGTCCTAGGTAAGTCCAGGAGACCGGATATCATGCTTAATGAATATATATGTCCTGAACAATGTAGACACACTTGATGACAGCCGTATTCCATTTCTATGTATTACCTTTGATCATGTCAGATGGTTTTCAAGGCAGTAATGCACGGTTATGCAGTCCTTGATTACATTGCTGACTCGGATAAAATGTTTGAAAATATATCGATTTTAAACAAAGGTTGTGTAACTAATGTTCTGAAGAAAGTTAATACTATAATATTGCTTGTGTTGACAGTAAGATGGTATTTTATTGGTCAAGAAGTCCTTTTTTCTGAAAATATATTCCCTGAATCTATATCAGTACTTGTAGTCGTGTAAATTAGTTATCGGTACCATCTCCTCATAATTATATTCCTCTATATAGTATTTATTGCATGTTTTTCTTTGCAGTACGTATTGTTGGTGGCAATTATGAAGGCATGATGATTCAAGCCAGGCGAGTAGAGCTAGCAGGAAAGAAACCGGTGGGCAAGTTTATTCGTATCCCGCCTGACTGCTATTTCATGACCTGTGGACAGCCGGGCGATAGTGTCACTCATGACAATCCTACTCCTAAAACTCACGAAAGCTTCTATATTTGGAGATCACCCCCTCATCCAGAGGGAAAGATCGAGTTTCTGTGAGTATATAGGTCATTCGGATGGCAAGTGACCTTCAAGTCTCCTTGTAAGCATTGCATAGCGGTAGTGTAACCTTTTCCATGTGATCACACTATTCTTCCAGAAGTATCAAATGAATTCATCTATAGTTATATTCGAGCATTACATTCTTCAACTAGTGTTCAGGTTTTACGTTCTTTTAGGCTAAAATACATTAACTTTAACCAAACTCTTTAACGAGTATAACGATAGTCGAGCATAACGATAGGCAATAAATCTTTCAATGTTTTTTTCATCTTCGTATTTTTTATATATACGACTGAGCAGAGCAACAGTTCTCAAAGAGAAGATTATCTGGTGGGCAGACATACGCTCCTCTCTCCTCAGTCCTGAAGGCTATGATTTGCCTTCAGGAAGTGAGAACTGCAGAAAGTCTAGTAAGTATCATTGAATATCTCTCTCAACAATTTCATATAACATCATCTGATGCATTATAAAGAAAAATATTCCCAAATATCAACAATAGAATTGAAGGGTGGAATTATCATAATTCATGCCATTGTCACTTTTGTGACATATATATTTTCTATTTCTGTTTATGGGGAAAATTGCATTATTAATATCAAATTGCCATTTCTATTACCTTGACAAGCTATTTATTGAGTCTCACCCATTGTTCACTTATTTGTAGGCCCAGAATGGATATGGAGAACATTATTCCACATATCAGTTGTTGTTTGGATTATCAATTAAAGCAGAGAAGGCTACATTCATATTATATATATTATTTAGATAATAGTTGACAAAGGCGTGACACCATTGATGCCATTAGTACCATATCGGCCATTAAGGTCATTATGAGATTACAGATCATCTGAGGCGGAAAAGCAGCAACACCCTTCATAGTTATAGTGGAATGCTCCAAACATTATGGTTATGAATATATCGGTGAAAAGTTTGAATGTATTGGTTGCAGGAATGGTTTCAAAAATACAGGAAGCTACAATGGTTTTGCCGATGGTGCTGTTGTTTTGCTAGTTGGCAAATAATTACAACACATGCATTTTGCTTGAGTTGACACGTAAAGGTCATTAATTTTTGGAAATATAGTTTACATTTGTATCACTATCCAAGAACACTTTGATAATCTTGATATTTATATATATATTCTTTTGGTATGATAATGTGCAGATCGGATGGATTAATAAATGAATTTAAACAAATTCTGAGTTAAATGCTTATATATAAATCTCTTGGAAATATTGTTGTTTTTTTATTGGACAAATCTATAAATCATCTCAGTTCATTTCAATTTCACAATTATACAAAATAAATCACTTGAACATACTTCAATGTGTAAAAAGAATGTTTGTCTTTTGTAGTTTCTTATTATTTACATTTTGAAGACTATATATGAAGATTTTCTGTACTAGCTGATTCCAAACGTGATGTGACAAGCCTGCCCTCAAATAATCTGTGTGATGAAGTTTTGCTAACCGAATCTCCTCTCAGTGGTGTTGTATCATGTTCAGTGGTGTTGTATCATGTTCTTTATTGGTGTTCTCTTGGCAGATGCTAATGTCACATTTGCTAATGTTATATTTGTTATTGTTATATTGTTATTGGGAAATACAAAATACTTCAGTCAAGCATTTCACGGGTGCCACCTCAGGCAATAATGAAGATAATTAATTGGGTGGCTAGTGGCAATGGATCGGTATGGATCAGTTTCTTGTCGATGAGTATATTTTAATTTTTTTTTATTGATCTGAAATGTTCAAGAATCTTAGTCCTGTTTGGTGTTAAGCATGTGTCTTGGTCTTACCAGCATTACAGCATTTGTAATTTGTTCATGTTCAAGACACTACATTATAATTTATAATTCATAATTTATAATTTATACGCGATTTGCAAGATTACATCATACACGTTAAGATCAGGGTAATAAGATGATGTAAGCTATTTATCGTAAGATATTTTCCCTGTAGATGCTTTGGTCAGCCTTTTGATAATTAAGATTGAATTACCAAGTTAATAAAACATGTCATCATAATCAACTGGTATTCCCTCATTATCTGTGATGATAGTATAATAAGCGGTAAAATGGTTACATATATGTTCGGTGCTCTTGGATCAAGCAGTGGTCAGCAGTTCTGGGACCCTACATTCTAACTAAGATGCAGGTACAACAAAACACGTCTAGATGGTTTGAAGGTTGCAGAGGAAGGGCCCAGAGGCTTTATTCATATACATTATATACCGAGGGTGTATTTAGGGGGCTGTGCAGCATAGTAGGGAAGGCATACAATAACATTGTTACATTAGGCAGGTCTTGAGTGGATGCATCCAAAGCTAGTTATGTTATTCGCTTATACTTGCAAAGGATATTCTCATTATTGTTTGGTATCATTTGTCACGTTTATTTGCAGTACTGACTTCAGCTCACCATTATTTTATCATATTAATACACATGTAATGTAGATGTAATATATATGCTGCGTTAAGAAGCATCAAGATAAATGGTATAGAATAATATTTAACCTGATTGACACTTTATCAACTTTAGCATACAGTTAGAGTATTTTAAGAATCTCAAAATATGTACTTTTTTCAATATGTGTAAAAGTCTATCTCTCACTTGAGATAACGAGACCTCTGCATGAACTGGTGATTCATTAAAGCTAAAGGAAAATATTTGCTTAAACCAAATGCAGATTAAAAACATGCGTTGATTATGGCTCATAAAAAGAATGTAGATATATACTGACATTAATTATCAAGTTTATACATGAGACAACAGCCAGTTGCTTTTTTACAAATCTTTTGAGAATCCTACAAATGAGAGTCTTTGTTTGCAATCAGAATATATCGCCTTCACAACTTGACAATGACCACTTATTGTATGCCTTCACTTTTATTTAGAGGTGAACATTATATATTGATTCATTTTCCAATAAAATTCACCAGTTTTCACCAGTTTAACTGAAATTAACTTCTTTTCCGATTAAATGATTTCTCCGACAAGTTAAAACACTGTATCCTCATTTTCCCAATTGAGGAATTATCTACTGCATATGCTGTAACCAAACATTTGCCAGAAATGATTGTAGATTGTTGGCAATATTTATCAGTGAATGAATGGTTGGTGAGCTATGCCTTTTCAGTTTGTGTTTTCATGAGGGATACTTTTGAAAATATGTCAAGTAAATTGGCGAGACTTCTATCTAAGTCTAGATATTACACCTAACATAAATATTCAGAAAAATCTATATCTTTAAGAACAGTGAAATCTATGTGCCATAACCTCCTGTACATTATTTATGCACAAAAATTGTAGAAAGTTGCTAAGTTATATTATTTGAATATTAAACACTATTTTCTTGTTGATTATCTTCATGTAGATATATATAAGATGGTACTTAAAACATGGTTTTCAAGCACTTTTTCCTTGCATATTATTAGTGTTTATACTCCAAACATTGTGATCAAACGTTATTACCCATCATATTTTCTCTACATAAATTTCTGTGCCATTTAATTGTGGATGAGTCTTCTGCTAAAATCCAAATCATCCATTGGACACTTTGTCAACAAACTTTGTTTAGCTGACCAGTGTTTTGGTATTGGTAACAGTGGGACTCCTTCAGATTGGGACAATTGAGAGATTTGGCTTGTTTGTCCATTAATGTTTGTCCAATGGTACAGGCCTAACACCCTGACAAGCCACAATAGAGATCACATGATTTTATACATGTGGCCACCTGGTGGTCAAAAGAGAACAGGCAGTACTTTCAGCAAAACACAATAACCATGGTCAGTGTATTTTGGTTGATTTTAGTGAGACAGCTTGCTTGTATCACAGTTTCATGGCCACATATCATTTAAGCATACTCCAAACCTCTGTAGAATTGCCTGTAACCTCTGTGGTTTCATGAATGCATTAATAAGTTTGGAGGATGAATTATGTAATGTCCAGACATACAGTATTGTACTGGATGTCATCGACTTAAGTGATATCACACCCCAGGTATGTATTTTTCTGCAATAGTCATATGTAAAGTAGTGGTAGAATATTGGTTTCAAAGAGAGCAAATATGTTGATAAATATTCAAATGAATGTGTTTGCTTATAATAGATATTAAGATGGCCGAATAAAGGTTGAAAATGTGCTTCAAGGGAAATACATTTCTTGAGAGTCTATGCTATTCTGTCAAAAACATCGAGAGTAAACAAATTTAAAATAAGTAAACACATCTTCAACTTTTAAAACACATATTTTAGACTAATGAACATATTAATAAAAATAATGTTATTTATATAGATTTAACAAATTTGATGTTAAATGAAAAAGCATTGTGAATCTGCTTTAGAACATTAACTAACCCTGCATTGATATCATTAATCAAAATATATCCAATTTATACTACAAAAACTAATAAACTATCGGTGGGGAGACAGGCTTGAGTGCAGATCAGGAGATGTTTTATCAACCAACAGATGTCGCTGATTACACCATCACTGTGTAGTTTCATGGCCACCAACCAGGTAGAGCCACCGTGTGCAAGGGTATTCTTGACTCAAATGAATTTGAATGTTTGTTTTGATTTTCTAACCACCAAAAAGAAAATGTAAATATTGAAAAAAGGTCTTCTCTGTGAGAGGTTTTTAAAACTCATTCTGTAGTAATATCAATATCGGTATATGTAGTTTATCGTAGGCAAATAAAGATACAACAACTAAAGATTTTCCAATGTGGCTTTGAATCAATAAACCGACAAACCCCAATGCTCGCTTCAAATTAAACTGGCGTGCCTTATATTTTCAATGAGAAAGCATCAATGATCATTTCAATTGAAATATGTGAGTACAAACGTTTATTAACATAATATGATTTCTCCTCTTGGTTCCGTCACTATTTTCAAAAGATACACTCGAGAACCCTTCAAACCAACGACAGAGGAAATCCACAGTATTTGTGAGACATATCCGTGAAATGTCCTGCCTGGAAGTCCGGTCAGGTTGGACTTAGACGTTCTTATGAGTTCAGCAGTGTCAATCACCCACCACTGTCAATTCTGTTGTCGCAAAAGCTACTCGTAGCCCCCTTCCGGTGGTGAGGGCCTTAATTGCTGCGAGATGGAGCCGCGATGCGTACAAAGCTAGTGTTAACAAAGAGAGTGCTGGTGCAGGAGTAATAAAAGGCCCTCTCTGGTATCATAAAGAGGCTAGCAAGATGAGACCCAAATGGAGACAGTGCATTTAAGTCGACTTGATAGTCAGATTGAAAATAATTGAGAGGAGCAGGTCACATAGTGAGGAAGTGAGGGGTCTGCCGTTTACGACGCAGGACGGAAGCAAACGGAAATACCGCCCGGTCGCCGGTAATGGGCCCAGGCCGATTTGTATGGGGCACAGGCCATGGGTGCCCCGGGCCTTTCGCCCAGAGTTTCTGATGTAGCTCTCTAGTAAATGGAGGTAAAATTACACTAAGCGCAGCATACTTCCTTCCCCGTGCTTCCATCATCGTGAGGCGCATCCGATTGCACAGAAAGGCAGCCCTTAAAGAGGTTCCCCTAAATTTGGTGGCAATGTTTTTGCGATACAGGAGCTGTCTCTAAGTTGTTTGTCTGATGCTGGGTACTGTGAAAGGTCACAGGCAAATGGTACGATAATGGAGAGTCAAGGCTAAAGCTTGCAAGTTACATACCTGCTGATGCTAATGCTTCAGGTGACCTCATATCATGAAGTTGGAAAAGTTCAGGAAGAAATTCTAGGAGATAAACCTCTCAAGAATGCAGTTACATTTAACTATCGATATTGTGAAGTCTACACATATTGTATACCTTCTGCATAGATATTTGTTCAGATAATAAATTTTAATTTGAAGTTAACAACTTGACCTCAGTGATCTCATTATTTGATTCCTATCGTATTAAAATACTAAAACCTGCGATTGGAGCATGTATGTGAATGCATTGTTTGCGTGTGAATGCATGAGTATCCCGTATATAAAGGCTAAAGTTACCTGTATAAGAAGGCTACAGAAACCTGTATATGGAGACTGCAGTCCGTAAGTCAAGACAAGAGCTGTGAAGGGAATATGTTATTAGTTTGGCAACAAATGCATGTACAGAAAATTAAACCATACCATTTCGGACATCTTGAAAAGAATAGTTTATCACAAGTTTGATAACGGATTACAAGTAAATGATATATTGATCAACAGAGTGCTTAACAGAGCACATGTTGTCAAGAAAGTTCCGCATGCGTAACAGATTATAATTACACCACTTGGCAGCATGGCCCACCCGTGCATCTGACCGTGTCCCAGAGCACATCAGTAGCGCTGAGAGTAGGGGGAACCCGGTGTGAACGGTCTCTGAAACCATTCAGTATCAACAGTTCTTGAACATTAGTCCATTTCCAAATTGTATTGCAATAACATACACAATGTCTAATACACAATGTTCTCTCATTTTCTGCAGCAGTTCCTTGCCACAACCGACAAGTCCCACCACAGGTACCTGGACAGACATAATAAAATGTTTTCTCTGAAAAACTTAAAATTTACTCATTGATTAGAAATAATCAATGACCAAATTTAACAAAACACGATTGCTATTCACCATAATCACACTGCAGGGACGCCTCACCAGACTAAGGCCCTCTTGCAATTACAATATTGCATAGATTTCACTCATTCATTCAGCATGGCCCAATCAAGCAGTGAGAATTACTCTTATTTCATGACTCGAACGTTTCAAAAAAATGTTTTTTTATTTGACGAAATGACTTTTTGAAGATAAGCACAGTTCTATGTTCACTTTCAGTTTTTCTATTTGCTCTCTCCGTTAAAATCTAAGACCGATGGGCACAGCACATTATTGATTGGCATTTGCCCTCTTAATGATAACCCACCGTCATCAGTTTGTGTGTTTCAAACACATGCTTCTGATTATCATATGATAAAACCTTCCAAATATCGTATATTGTCCAACAAAAATATTTTTGCACAAGCATATATACGCACGCTTATATATAACCATTTGGAATAAGATCAAATTACTTCCAAATATCTTGTAAAATATGTATGAAAGAAATTTCTCATTTTTACAATGTTCACGGCACATTAGAGTTTCTTTTTTAAAAAAACCTTTCTTGTTTATACTCACAATGGCTAATTTATTCGCAGCAATAATTTCCCTTTTGATTAATTCTTTTTAATGATAATTATATATTGACTATACGTTTGTGGTAGATATGATACATGCGATGTATATCTTATGATGTTCATCCTTAAACGAGAAGTACGGAGTGTCAGACAGGTGAGAAGGGCGTAGTGGCTTTGATCTTGACTCATAAGCACTTACCTGGTCCACTTACCTGTGGGTAGATATGGACAAATTACATGCCCTCCTGGCCATTCTTGTGATGAAGTAATCGTCCTTGCATTTGATCTCTGCTCGTCTCTTTTATTCTCACACACCTTATTATAGGGGAACATCTTTGGGAAGATAACTTTATGGATTAGCTTTGGTTATATGACAATACCTGAGGACAGTATATTGAGAATTGCTTACTAAGTGACCTGGATTGAAACCGCATTATACATATAGTCAATTGATGCTCTCAATTAAAAAAATGAAATTTAACCTTCACATTATCATTTTACACCTTTCTCTCCGGCCCATCCCTCTTTCGATATATATATATATATATATATATATATATATATATATATATATATATATATATATATATATATATATATATATATATATATATATATATATATATATATATATATATATATATATATATATATATATATATATATATATATATATATATATATAGAAAGCTATATATAATTTTGAATTTTGAATTTTGACAGTGTCAATTCTGATATACAAGTATCTCATGATATATAGAACGTCACTGTTTTGTTTGTTGTTATTGTTAATGTCAGTATTAGATTATCATATAAAGAATAACCACGACTCTTCACATCGATGCAATATATATATATATATATATATATATATATATATATATATATATATATATATATATATATATTGCAACTTTGGTGACCAAAATGATTTATCAGCCTTAATTAAATATTTAACCCATTTATTTGTAAATGCATTGGATATTGATTATTAAAAATGACCTTTGCAGATGTCATAATGCATCCGTATTGCAAAGTTCAGTGCATCTGATATATCATGAATGATGGCTTTTCTATAGCATTTATCCAATTTATAAAAAGACACAATTAGTTTTTGCCACTGGTAAAGAGGTCAACTGGTGTCAATGGTACCATATTTCCAATTAGGAACCATACTGTATAATTCTACCTTTGGCAGATGTTTATGAATTGTCCAGGATTCCAGAACATTTATTTGAACAAAGATAAGGAGTTATCACAAATCATTACACACAAATCTTTAAAATCTATAATATTGACTATAGAGGTGTGGATGGCTTCCCTAAATAATATTTATCCTGTAATTTAGATTTAGATGCATATAAATGTGCAAGGTGAAAGTCCAGCAGAGAGGCCTTAGGACCTGCTGACCAGCAGCTGATTGATCAGAACACAGGCCCAAATAATGAAGCACCCACACTCAATAATTGGGCAGTTATCTCGGCATCATTATATAGTCAATGTCCCAATTAAGTCTCATCAAAGTTTGCGAGAGTTGCAGAGGGGCGCCATTACGGAGATCGGGCCATGTTGACCTGAGGGACCACGGAATTGCCGGGAGACAGTCCAAGTCGGACAAAGGCAGTCCCTTACCAGAAATCCTACAGCATTTCCGAGACCACCATACTCCCTTCCCGCTGCAGGATATGTTTCACCTGCTGGTTCACCTTTGCCAGACAGAGATTGACATCTTTTGATCTGCTCAGCGACAAGCGCAATGGCTTTTGAGAGCGTCTGCATGTCACATGACCACCCTGGTTTCATGAATTCTTGCGGCGTCGCATTCTCATTAACGCTGGAGTGAGACTATGATTTATTTGACAAGATGGTGTCTTTAATGAGCTAGTTTGCACGTGCCATACTTTGTTTGTTCTGTATGATATAATTAATGCTTTGTTTCAAAACCACAGACCTATATGCCAGTCGCTCAAGCCGATCAGAGCCCAGGGGCCAAATGCGCAAAATGTCTGTGACACTGAATACACAAGCAGCCGCAGTGACTTGTTTGACTGAGCATTGATTTTGTAGTCTGTGACTACAACTTGATGTGCATTCTAATTGGTCAATATTGGGAGAAGTAATTACCACCGGTTCAGTTTTAACAATGGAATTACTCTCCAGAAATATGTCCATACCCAGAAACAATGCAAATTCGGTCAAATCAAATATACCAAGCTTGAGCTTGAGGTATTTCATATGGTTTATGATATCACTTCATTCTGTATGGAGTTCATTGAAGCAACATTTTCTGAAAGCGAATTATCAGACTCTGAGATTGGAGTTTGGAAGAGTTGTTTCTCAGGGCAACCTTGATTTTCTGTGGTGTGACCCTTCTGACCTTACCTTTGTTTCTTATGGGATATTGATCGATTTCATGAAATTAAGTTGGTGGCCACCCACCTGACCTTAATGGCTATCTCTTTATACTCCTCTGCTGCATTAATAACACCATCTTAGCTCCTAACAATGTGAATATCATTGCATTTCTTCCATTAACATCGGTCCAGACGCTTCACCGGGTTTTGTCATATTGTTCTCAGGTAGATGGTCATCCCAAATTGAGCAAACAAAACACGTCTCATTTCATCACTTAATGTCTCTTTGGCAGGTGTAAATGTTCATTCTTTGTTTATTATTGCGGATTCTTATTAATACCCACAACCACAATTTGCCACATTTATTGTAATGACACCAAGGATAATTTGTATTCATACAACAGTTAATGACTATCTCTGTGCTGGAACAAACCCCTCTTCCAGCAATACTCCCCTCAATCTGCAAATTGAGTGGCTTTTTGGTCTTGTCATCTTCCTTGATAAACATCAATGATATAACTGTGTGGTAACGTGTGCTACACCCAGAAAATTGGATTGCTTCGCTCTTTTGATGTTGTCAATGAGTGTAAATCCCGACAAGAGCCTGTCTGAAGATAGGCAGCTGTCCCTACATACACACTTGCAAACAATTGATAATATTGGCTTAAGTTGCAACTTTGAATTGACCAATAAATGTTTGTTTGTCAGAATATGGTGGGCAATCTTAGTATCTGTATTTTTTATACAAAATCAGTGGCGGCTAAACAATAAAATTTCTTATATTTTCAACGTACATTTTTTTTATTAAACATTGAAATAGACAGCATTATACATTGATCAAGCACCATTTTTCGTATTGTCTAAAGGTCAAACCATTTACATACCACATTATTTTCTGAAGCGAAATTATTTAATTCCAGAATAGTGAACCCTCAGAATATAGGGTTAAATCTCTCCAAGGTATTGATTTGCAGTGTTATTAGGACAGGATCAGTAGGACAACCTTCTACATTGATATTATTTCCTGATTCAACTGCTTCTTTGCCTACCGTGAAGAAATAATATTTGAGTCCTTTCTACAGGAACGGCTTCTTAAACCTAATTTTCGTTGAAACTGTTGCGTTTGTTATAATGTTTTCCTGGTCTATGTTTAACTTCCTTCCCATTGCACGCCAAACTACGCATGAACTTCCTCCACTCTCATGTCAGATCACGGGATGTCTCGTGGCTTGGCAACACTTAAAACCCACACGCTGTTCCGGTAGCAGGCAAATATATTCTAAAATGAATGTGCTACGCAGTTTCAAGAGAACACATAGATACCACCTCAATATATATAAATATATATACACACACATATATATATATATATATGTGTGTGTGTGTGTGTGTGTGTGTGTGTGTGTGTGTGTGTGTGTGTGTGTATATGTTTCTCAGTAGTATTTTAGGTAGAGATATACTGCTGTGTGGAATATACAAAGGGCCCTATGAGATCGGATATGTCATGCCGTGAGAGTATACTGCAGACATGATTATTTGTCATTGACAAGAGGGAATATAAATTCAAAATAATCCTGTCCCCTCTGGCTTTAAGCAGACAAGCGTTGACCCATGCCGTCAATTCCATCTCGAATTAGTTCCTGTATTCCAACGGCATTCCTTGGACCTTCCTTGATTTTGTCAATTAAATCAAAAGTAAAACCAATGGAGTAGGGGATAAATGCTAACATGTTTATCCGCATAGACCCATGCAAAATGTGACTGAATTTTAAGTGATTGTTATATTGCCATATTTAATAATTTCAAGATATTGAAGACAAAATAATAGGGATTAAGCTGACGATGGAAGTTGAGGTGCCACCGCAGTGGAAGTCAGGAGTTGGACAGGGGGATATGCTTTCTCCCGCAATGCTGCCGTAGATTTAATTATGGACAAGCACGCAACTGGGGCTTGAATCAATAAATAGCCTTTGACAGTAAACTGGAAAACATAAATTTCACATTAAAAGTCCAGGGAGAGGCTTTTGTATCGTGTGACAGCAGGGTAATTTGATTGCAGTGGATTGTCCCGGACCTGCCTTTTGATAAATCGTGCTAGCTTGCTTATTCCTGTGCCGTTCACAAGTATAACCTAAAGTCATCTTATATCGGAAATAGTTTAAGTTAGGTACTTTTATCATAATACCTGTAATTTGAGAGCAGGGGTTACACCTAATTCTTTATAGATTGGGAGTTGTATAGTGACATAAACTGCAATTTCATAACACTTTTTATATTTCTGTACTTCTCACCTTTCATTATATTATCTGTATTATGAATTAGACACATACACTAATATTTTCTTAGCCCCTCCATGTGCTTTGTCTATGGATATATACAAATGTGTTTGAATAAGATAGTTTTTGTAATGAGAGCATCGAAATAAACACATTGAGGTTCCGAAAACTTTGAAACAATTACATGTCATTCCTTCCTTGAACAAGGCTGGTTTTTCCGATAGTTGTCCTGCTGTGTTGCCGCTTCCAGGAGTCTGGCTTTATCAACCCATACAACACCGTAGACTTCGTGGAAGGTATGGTCTAATCTGCAGACCGGTAAACAGTTCTGGGATGGAACAACAAAGATCTGCCCATTGTTCATGTAATTTTGTTCATCGGTCAATAGAAAAGGTCTTTTGAGTATATGGTATGTTCCTTATCATTGACACATTCCTGTCCTAATGTTTTATTTGTTTTCTATTGGGTATGTTCCTGTCCATATGGTATGTTCCTTTTTAATATGGCAGATTCCTGTCTGAATATTTTATTCCTCCTACTTGGCATGTTCCTGTCCATATATGGTATGGTCCTTTTCATTTGGCATGATCTTGTCTATTGGTTTCTCCTTTCAAAAATTTTATCATGAAATTGCTTTCCTACAGAACCAATGATATTACCAACGTGATATTTATGATGAATATGTAATATACAGGGATCATATCCGGAGGTCCCACCGGAAATACCAACCTGCTCTCTTGGATTGTAACATAATAATATATTGTCAAATGAGGTGTTCAACATATAATGCAGCATTTGATATAGAAGGCAGGCATAATAGGCAACCTTCTTTCATTTTTACCAAATGAATAACAGATAACTCAAGAGAATTGTTATTGGAATGAATATTTATTCCTATTTGCACACAAATCTGTTGAGAAAGAATCGCTAGGTAGGTCAAAAGATTGGGTTAAGTGGTTTGCACTATGCTTTTTGATTTGAAACACATTATTCTAACATAAAACAACATATACAACATATATATATTCAAGAGGTTGAATAGATGAGCTCAGTTGCGAATACATTGACGCATATTGTTCAAAATGGTTTTGATAATGGAAGGAAAGCATAATTTAAGTTGTTATGTTTGTGTTGATATTATCAAAGTTTAACTTTGTGTTTTTTATCCAAAATTAGCCATTAGTCAGTTCTAATTACCCTTCGACCCCATTGAATGACATGTGACAAAATAACATACGTTATATAAGTAGAAATATTATTTCCTGTACTAAATGGGCCACAAATTCTCTAATTTCCGAAAATGTACTGAAATATCTATATTTATAATTATTGTAAAAAATGATTGTGCGTGTAGTCAGTTCGAAAGGCTATGCAGCCTTTCTGGCAAACTCCTTTATTTCAAAATTATATGAAATAATTATCTGTTTTACACTCTCGTTTCATTTCATGGAAATGCTGAAATGTTGGAAATTAACTTCATATTATGTCAAGCACAGTCACCAAAGCAGTCTTTGTTTTCTATGAGAATTAGCTTCCAACAGAGGTCTTTTTATTCACAACATTTTCTCACCTTTGAAAACCAAAGGTCACAAAGGAGACTTCTTATTAAGGTATCATATTATGATCTGTGTGTTTAAGATGTCCAGTGCATTCCAAAGAAAATCACAGTTTTGTATCAATTGAAATTAAATTAGATAAAATAACAAAAGTATCATAAAAAAATTAAATCTAAAATTGAAGATGAAATTGTCCCTTGTTTTCAATTGTATATGAGAGCATTTGCCATTCATAAATGTAATCATTACACGCAAAATTGTGAATACAATTTGGAAAGAAACGATATGAATGTGGGGCAACACTCTAAGATCATCTTCCGCAGCATGTCCTAATTGTCTTATTAATCACAGTCTGCCACCCTCAGGGTGCAAATCCATTTGCATGCATCTCTGGGGAGTCTTTATTATCGGCGATGTTGACAATTTGCCAGTGTGAGGCAGGGGAGCGGTTATTGCACGTGCTCATAAGATGCACGTGTGGAGGGCCCTCTATCCTCTCTGTGTCCATCATCCCACCCCGAAGACATCAACCATCTTTAACCTTCCATCATCAACTTACTGTATAACACATACGCCGCGCCCACAAACGTATTTGATCTAGTTATTTGTTAATCAATGATAGCTTAACAAGCAGATTCAGTGTTAAACACTTGTAAGTGTTATTTGTGGGTTTTCTTCATACATTAACAGTTTCCAGATCATCACCCATAAAGCCTTCCTATACAAAGATGTACCAGATATCGATGTCTTTTTACACTTGAATCTTTCGTGTGGAAATTAATCTGATTCGGTCATGTTTAAAATATGTGCATAATTATTTTTTGTTACGTATACTCATCCATTAGATTTTGGTAGCAATCAACTGAGGATATCATTCACAATTTTCTTTGGCCTTTAAAAGTTTACCCTTTGATAATTTCTGCAGAGCCTCACATTTGCAAAAATATGTTGTTGCTTATCGCTTTTATGCCTGATGCGCGCCTTTTAACTGCTTGTTTGCCTTTCCGTTTGCGACCTACCAAGTCTGCTTTTTGCCACTTTTTATAAGGCGAATTCTGAACATGAGTGAAGTCCTTTTCGACTTTGGAGTGCATTGTGTGTGGGTTAGCCTTTTCTGCGGCATGAGCCTGTCTCTATTGAAGAAGGACAAATATGTGGCCAGTACTGTCATCCTTTCAGCTTATTGTCTCGCTTATTATCTCCGCTCCGAGGATGTAATGCTTTATTCATGTCACCGTGTAAGATAATCACAGGCAATAAATTTTCCATTACGCCGACGAGGAAATTCAATAATTAAACTAAATTTACCTTGACTGGGTCGGAGGAATCAATGCGGGGTATAATTATGTATCTATTAGGCCGAGCTCATGTAGAGGAGATGGATTTTCATCGAAAATTTCCCGCTTTTCAATTATGCCATTTATAACTGCGGAAAATAATAGCCGGGTATTACGGATGGCGAGGAGGAGCCGCGGCTTTGGGACGAGCTTTGGGGGCCGGCGCAAACTGAGGCCCGGCTTCCTGGCAAATCGCCGGCTTACTTGTCGACAGGCCTAAATCATATTTATTACACCCTAACTAGGAGTCTCACCTAATGTACTTTTCCTTTTCACCGGCCAATAATAGAGACTTTAGGAAGGAATGAAAGCCGCATAAAAGTAGGAACAATGCCCGGGCCCAGCCTCCTAAGTGCCTTCCCCTTTTAGGCGTGATTTTGGCGGATCAAATATTACACTCTACGTAGCTGGAGCCATTGCAGCGCGCCCTCTCGCCACACAGAGCATCTTTTAATGTCATAATTACAAAACCCACTTGATCGTCATTTAGAGAGATCCATACCATTAAGTCAGACTCTACCATCGATTGGCCCTGCAACTGCATATAGAGTGAGGCATAAAAATGGCCCCACTTTTTTTCTTAGGGTGGGATACTGCTGTGTAATATGTCAATTCTGTGTTTCGTGACATCATGAGTTGTTTACACTACCTCCCTTATTTTGAGATAGTGATAGTTAAAAATAAATCAGGCAATATCTTACAGGGGATAAAAATATATCATCGTAATTTGTCAAACTTGCCTTGTCACATCAACTAACAATGACAATGATGTCCCGAACCATTCAATTTTAACACATATCTCCTGGCTCCATACAATTTCAAGTTTATGTTTATTTTTATATTTCTTAAAAATGATGAACACTGAGATAGGCCACCTTAGGTTTTCTAGAAATAATTGTTTAAGCTAATCAACCACCAATAAAACTCCACATAAATATATGAAATATTGATCAGCTACTACTAGGAAAGTAGATTTGTGCATGAATGACCTTTTCTCATATTCTGTAAGGTTCAATGTACCTCAAGTTTCTTGATTTCTTGGTTTCCAGTGATTTTGGCTGAGCATGCTACAATCTTTGTTGTGCCACAATATGGAGTCTGTGGTGTGCCTGCAAGCATGGCCTTGATGGAGTTGTCAGCAGCATGAGAGAAACTTATCTGTCTTGAAACATGATGAGATAATTGGGATGAACTGAAAACTTAATTATGTCAATTACGTAGTCTTGAAAGGCCCTACATGTCTCTTTGTTTTAGATTACATCAGGGATAAGATCATTTCAGGCTGCACAAATGATTATCCCTTCTTATGTTTACCTTAAGAATCTCTTGGACATCAAACACTGTCAACCTTCACAGGTGACCCAAGCTTTATTCACATTGCTGTAAAGGGATTGAGCGGTGTTTATGACTAACATGAATTCACATGATGGTCATATTGCATGTAGTAAAGACATCAATATTTTCTTTACATCAAGGAGGGCATAGCTGTATTGCAATGTGTATTTATGTTACTATAAAGTGTTTACTTATATCATCTGGAATGTTCCAGTATGAAGAACACAAAGGTATTGTTATCACTGTGACGCTTTGTTGATTGCATACTTTCCCGAAATACATGAGATTTATACTTTTTAATCCCAATGCTTCCAATTTTGATTTTCCTGGATGGCTTTTGGCAAATTCACTTTTTTGGGGGGGAATTTGATTAATGACATTCATTGCACTGAGACCTTTATATAAAAAAGGATGAAAGTTTAAAAACACTCAAGAGTCCCCCTTTATACTGCACTTAATTTCCATGCCAGTTCCAGCCAAGTCGCAGTCCTGTGTCGCACCGTTTATTGATCCTCGTCGCGCTGACTAATTTAACCCGATGACATCAAATAAAGCCCCGGGAAATATTTTAATAAGCAATATCGTTCATTTAGGGGGTAAACAATGCAAAATGTGGTGACAATAACACAGTGCAATGGCACGGACTTCGATCAAAAGTCCGGGACAGGAAATCAAGTCGATTGGCTCTAAAGTCAGAATACATGAAATCATCCAGAAACACACAGAACCGACACGAGACAGTGAGAATAAATTTATTTCGACAAATTCTTCTTATATTTGATTTATAAAAAAAACTAATGGAAATTAAGATACGTGTTTTCCAAAAAAAATATGACAAATGTTGTATAACATTTATATGGTTAAGTTGGGGATTGATGGAATGTAATAAATCTGTTTCTCCTGGGTTTTGCAGGTTCTCTGCGTTTCTTGCTTATCGCATACAGGAATTACCTGCAGAAACTGACATGGTAAAATCAGCAAGATGTATTGTGTTAGTCAAGAACAAAGATCAGAGTAAAGCTATTATCTTACGACCCGACCCTGATTATTGATACTGGTAGCCATGGCAACAGTTCCGTGAGCGGAACAAATTTAAGTAGTTCAGGCGAAAATGGAGCGGTGGTTAAATAAGAATTACATTTATATGCATTCAAATAAGGCTTTGATGTTATGGTACTCCCAATATATCCTTCCCACTTTCTCATTGCCGCAAACGTAAAACCTCGTTTCACTGTTTATTAAATTGAAACTTGGGACGACGATAGATCGCATTGTTTGAGGTGGAGAATGCTGTGGTAGCAGACGACATTTTACGATTGGATGCAAATTTCAAAAGCAACCTCTCAATCAACTCACAATTCACTGGGTATGGATTTTTGTGAGCCTAAAAGGTTTCACGTCGGGGTTGGAGGTTTGAAATGCGGAAAAGCTTCTTGTTCAACACGGGAAGACGTGGAAGTCAGGGGAAGGGTTTGTGCAGGAAAAAGGAAAGTCTACATTGATGTAAACTCTAACTTTGTGTTTGACACACCATTTGCATGCTGATTTTCCGCTACAAACCAATAGAAGAATGTAGTTTTGATTTTTTTCAAATAGTACAGAAAAAGAATGTGCATTCTTAATTCAAATTTTCTGGCTTGATTTTCAATGGCGATGTACTTCATATTTTTACCATTGCAGAAATGTTGCTTTGTACATTTTATGATATATATATGTATATATATATATATATATATATATATATATATATATATATATATATATATATATATATATATATATATATATATATATATATATATATATATATATATATATATATATATATATATATATATATATATATATATATATATATGTATATATATATATATATATATATATATATATATATATATATATATATATACATACATATATATATTGATAGTGTAGCAATGTGTGAAGCGTTTATATATATATATATATATATATATATAAGCTATATGAGCTATATGAGAATATGTGACTTTGATAAGAAAATGAATCATTATGGAAAGAAATGCACAGGTGGTAATAAAACCAGCATCAGGTCTTCCATAAGAAATCCACCCAACTAAAATGACCAAGTGAAATGAGTTACGATGTATCATTTTCATGTGAGATCACGTTTTGAGCTGCAGCAGCCAAACAAACTAAAATGAACAGCGTGTCCATGAATGTGTTCCTTTTAGGGTGGGTTGGGTTTCGAGGAAGAATTTCTAACCATAGAGCCCACGAAGTCAGGAAGCTCTTTCAAAATTGACTCCATGAAATTCAAAAAGAGCTGAAATCGAATGCCTCCAAAGGAAGAGCAAATGCTATGGCCAAACAGAAGGCAGTTGGTTATCAAAACATACCCAGCACGTGATGTTGATTTTGTGGAAGAAAGGATGTCAGATATTAAGATTTTTAATAGGTAGCAGAGATTATTACAATGAAAAGCAAAGATTTTGACTCGCACAGAATTTTTTTTTACATTGATCCCTCTCCTCTTGCTATGGCATATTGGACAGCTAAAATAATCCAAAAATGAAAAAATGCAAATAAAATATTATAATATAGATATAAATTTATTTGTATTCACATTTTTTTATATTCTTCTCATAACCAAGTTACTTTAAAAACTTCTTTTAAACAATTTAGTTTACTGTGGTTTTATCTCCGTGGATCTCGTATAAGTGTTGTTTCATTGGACGTTCATCTACTTCTGAAAGGCGTTGACTTATTGATAGTGTAACAATGTGTGAAGCGCTTTGACATAGACATTCAGAGGTCCATATTCAACAAGCCCCATGACCTTCTCTGTCTCTGCCATTGTCTGTCATGGTGTATGGGGACCACAGGACTGCCACGCGACAAAGCATTTATCTCAATTAAGAAATACTTATCCATCAAGATTTCATTGAAACCTTTTTACAAAAGGCAAGTGACCTGGATGTCAATTGCACTGGTAATTTTTCCTGCACTCTTTGTCTTTCTCACGAAATTAACATAGAGAAAATGACACGAGTGAGAAATTAGGATAAATGTACGCTCTTGACATGCGTGATCCATTTCACGTTTTCTATGATGTATCGCATTCTGCTTTTTAGGGATCACATCACGTGACTCGGATTTGATTTCCTCATGTGGGAGAAGTGTTTTGTTTAATGTAAAAATGGTAGTTTTTTCTCATTATGAAATCTCCTATGTACATTTCCCTTGTTTACCATTTCATGTTAGCCCTTAGAAGACCAACTTACTTCCGCCATGTTTTAGTCTTTTCACAGCTTGGCTACCACTTTCACAATTGCAACCATGTGCCATAATCTCCTACTCTGGATCCATACCAATATGCAATGCAATATCATTAACTGGCATTGAAATGACAACATAGAAAACGATGCTTTACACGTACTCAAAAATAAAACCTAAAATTTAGATAATACTCAAAACCCACCCTCGATTAAATGATCAATAAAATGTGACCATATGCTCTATCAAAGTCATAATTCTTACAATCCAAATCCAAATTATGACACAGGTCACTTAATTTTGCAGGTGACAAATGTCAACAGGGTAATACTGATCACAGATACGGCTTAACTGCACATATGTTCTTGTGCCAAAGGTCAAATACAATAGGTCAGTGCACATTGTGAGATGTCACAATACCGGAAAAAATACCACATCATTCAGGTAGACTATCATTATATCATTAACTATTCTCCTTACAATATTTGACCATATAGAATAATGTATAATAAAGTCATGCACTATTAGTCTCTAATGTCCGGCTTTTATTCCGTTCCGCAAGGTCTTTATTCCGTTTGGCACGTGTTATATTGTCACGGTTTTAGATTCATGCTTTTCACTTGCTCATCCTGATAACAAGATCTTTGTGTTCACCACAAAGATAAACTAGATGGAAAAGATACAGGTCTGGGCAATTTGAATGATCAATTGTTAAAATGTGCACTCTATTTGGCACATTTATAAAAGCATTTTGTCCATCTTAAAGGCAAATGGTAAGCGTCTCTGATTGGTCTGGTCGGTTGCCTGCAAATCAATAATTTCCTCATGCATGTATATTGGTAACTCTGGACATTTGATGCGGAACGAAACACACTTAACTAAATTGCGCATTAAGACTACCTATTTGTGTGTGATCACTAAAGCATATGTAGAAGCCTTTTCCTTACCCCCTGCGGTTCTCAATACGCTAAAAAAAATGTGCTGCTATGAATACATAATGCCAGTTTCTAAACACAGAGAGTATTTGATATCAATAAATGGAGTTTGGATTGGTCCTGGGTCGCTACTCCCACGGTTACCTATTATTAACCATTCGAGTGCAATATAAAAGGGATTGCCTGTATTTCAATTTTAATATATACACCAAATTACCCGTCAATTGTGTTTAATTCTGTTATTTGAACAAACCAAATTTTGATGGGATATCAATATATATATATATATATATATATATATATATATGTGTGTGTGTGTGTGTGTGTATGTGTGTGTATGTGTGTGTGAGTGTGTGTGAGTGTGTGTTAATACCTGAAATATTTTAATAGATAAAAAAATCATAAAATGCAATGTTAATATAACTGCGATTTTCAATCAAATTTTGGTCACGCTATTTATTCAAAACAATGCAATTAAATTGACACGTGAAATGATGACGTGTGAGAAAACGCACACTGTTTTGTGGGAAAATTTGTGAAAATGTAAACAATACCATTCACGTGTGACCCAGTAAGGTCACATCAGCGTGAAGGTTAACTGAAGCTCACAGCATATTCAATCAAAACCATAGTTTGACATTTAAATTTTTGATTAAGATATTATTCAAACAACAGGTTAATCTGGCAATTATCTAACAGATTACCATCATTATAGCGTGTCTTTCATTCACAATTTTTGTGCATAGAATAGTAAATCATGGTAGGGTTAAGGAGGTGTAATTGATGCCTTAAATATTAATATTCTATAGACGATGAAATACAAAATGGTGTAAAAAATCTTAACTTTGGTGACAATGTGAGGCTATATTAAGCATCTGAGGGTTGACATTGTATATATTGGATATTATTCTCTTTTATAATCTGTTTTATAATTGTTTTTTTTGGCAGTGACACATTAATTCTGATATCAAAGGACAAGGAAAAATTTGAAAATGGTCTTAAGTACCCCCGACAGATTAATGGGTAATTTATATTGTATATTGTATATATATATTTGCTATTTGCTCTCAGTATTTATTTCATTTTTGTAAGGGCGTTATACATTAAGAATGTGAAATGGGTAAAAAAGATTTTTAACGCCCAGAGTGGAGTTGGACGTTAGCATGATGAATTCAAGCGTATGAGTGCATAGGTCAAAGGCAGGAAAGCATTCCTGTCAAAGGTTGATTTACTTCAATTGAATCTTTTGAAAAAGGAAGAATATAAAAGATTAAAGAGTGTTTGTTGTTGTCAGTTGAAGAGGTTTCAAACATCGGTGGTTTACGGCTAAAATGATGAAACTGAGTGTTAATGTGTTGCAGGTGTCCTTATAACGCCAAGCTTCCACTTTATGATACTAAAACACGCAAATCTAAACAAATAATTTATGTAGTTATAAGCGATTAGAAAAATCCCAATCTTGGATTTATTAAAGAATTCATTTTGAATTCAACAGTGACGTGAGAAATTATATGGATATTATCACGACCTTATCATTTTAATAGCTTCATATAACCTTTATAATCTGGGATCAAGAAAATCCGAATAGAATAATCATTGGGAGAAGGTTGCCTTGTGGAAGTTGATTATGTTTCACGATATGATCACTTGTGGCGCCACAATCGGCAGCAAATGCAACAGGCTCGTTAAATCTATTTTCTTCTGTGAGAAGTGAATTGCAAATCTAAGGCTTAATATACAACTTTTAAGCAACTAAATTTTATTATAACAAATTTCAAGGTAGAAAACATAGGTTTTAATAACGTGAGCGAGGTTCGGAAGATGTGTTGAAAATGTGATTATGAACATAACAAATATTTTTTTGTGTTAAAGATCTCACATCACTGCTGAAATTTTTATTTTTATTTTTTAAATTAAGATATTTGCCTTTTCTCATATATATGATCTAATGCGAGAAAATATACTCTCTACTTTATTTAAATATAATGTTGAACCTTTTGCACCTATTAGATAGCACACTGAAAGCAGCAGTTTGTCGGAAGCTATTAGTGCTCTCTGACTTTGGGCCTTAATGATATCTGAAGAAGATGTGTCTATTTCATATAGAAACATCGCCATTAAAAGGTCAAACAGGGTCGTACATTTCACCTGTGGCAGAACTTGTCATTTATCATGTATATTCCTATTTGACGAGGCTAGATGTCACTTTCTGTGCTTGTCTCAGTAGAAGAAAACATCTATCAGGTTACACGTACTCATGAAATCCATTTACGTAAAAACGCTATAAATGATGGAAATGTCCATTTTTGGCGTACATAGCTTCCGGTGAGGAGTGAAATGTACATGGAACGCGTGGCCTGTTCGACCTTGTCACAAGAGGGCACTGTAACATCGCTGAATGCCCTTAAGGCTTGAAGTGGTTAATTAAAAATAAGGGTTTCACCGTGAAAGATTGCAGTGGCACGTGTCACAGGTAGGCCAAATAGCTGAGTTGTGGGAGAGCCTGTGGGAGTGAGGTAGTTAGGGGCTGGGTAGCACAGTGGGAGGGAAATGAGGGGCGCAGACAGGATCCATTGTCGTCAATTTCATACAAAGACTCATCAATTTTCACGGTGGGGATCAGTTACTTTGAGCTTAAACAAACGAAGAAATAAATCAAAACAAATTAATAATAGAGAAAAATAAAAATAGTTCGGTGTCACATGCACTGAAATCCTGAGTTATCTGTCCTTGAAGGATAATAGAAGTATACATATTTTTAAGTAAAATCTTTTATGATGTCACAAAATCTCTTGAAGTGACATCTTAATTACATCACCCATTGTGACATAAAGATGTTCTGCACAAAGGTTAGGACAATGAGATTGGCAAAAATGACATCAGAAGTGTTATCACGCACATTGTGAAGGAAGTACATTTTCGAGACCCACAAAAGACTTCCGACGTTACTCCATACTGGAGGTGGTAAAAGCTCCCACTAAAAGCACCGGGCTTCCCCCATTCATAATATCTCCTCCTTGTTTTCCTAACCCAGGGATGTTGTCCTCTTCAGTGTGTCGCTCCAGATTAGCATGTTCTGTTTGTACTTGTGTTGCTAGGCACAGCGTTATAACTCACAGAGACTGAGATTTATGAATCTGTTTGTATATAATTAAAATCAATCACGTACGTGTAGCGTTTTTGTAGAGCAATTTCATGTTGCATCTTTCAACTGGTATTGAATTTCAATGAAATTGCATGATACAGACTATTCTAGGATCTGCGTCTATTCGCTGTGATGAATTTAATGAAATAATTTATTTGTGTTGAAAATGTCCTAGTCATTTTTCATTAATTTAGACTTTAAGAGGTGGTATTTTTTGCACGGCGTTTATCTTAGGGTGTTTCTGTTACTGACAGTCCAGCACAGACTGAGACAATCACCAGGAGAGCAAACTGTAGGAAATAAGACTCAAGTACACGGGAGAAACTCGTAGATACGCTAGAGGAAATCATGGAAATCCTGGACGGACGGATCTCATTGTGGTAAGCGGGGCAAGGACTGTGCGTCGTGTGTATAAATGCCTCCCTCCTTCTTCCCCCTCTTTCTGTCACTCTGCCCCTCCCCTCGGGGTTGACACCCAGACCCCCCCCCCTTCAGGACGCTGCAATGCTACACGTGCCTGCTTGTGCCACAGGAGTAAACAAACGCACACGTGGACCACTACAATTGTTAAAAAGAATAACCCTTTGAATCCTGAATATACTCGTTATTGTTAGTAAACTATTGCTATTTTCTGAATTCATTACCAATGCTTTTGACCTTGTTGTTTGTTTGGTTTTTTTTCTGGATGATTTATAAAAAGAAACAATGATATAAATGTTTGAAATGTAAATTTATCCAGTTCATCTGCACATAGAACTGATCATATGGTAGAGGAGGGGTTAGTCGGGATATTTGCCATTCAGGTAGGCCATGGCCAGAGAAGGGCGTTACTCAGTGGCTGCCACCCCGCCCGGCACAGCACTTAATTGGCCGGCTAACCCAGCCATTGGATGGCCTCAGTCGCTGCCCGGTCACATAGGGCAATAGCATATATGAGCAATGGGGATCTACTAGGGGATCGGAACTGCTCTTATTCCTCCAAAGAGTCCGCATACACACACTCACACACTACGCAGGCTGCCTTCATATCTGAGTGACTGATCCCCTGATGATCGCTGTTTAACCCAGTGCCTTAATACAAGCCTGCAACAGGAATCAGCATCATTTAGTCCTTACTCAGCAACCGGGACTGATCTCTGAATAATTCAGCATCCTCATCCGCCGTGTCAGGCCTGTGTAGTAGTAGCTCAATCTTCATCGGATGCGCAGCCTGCAGCCCACAAGTAACATCTCACAGGACTGTAATCTCACTAATCAAAGAGTAGATGAACATTATTCTCCACCAGCGATCACAGAGGAGTATTTGACACACATATATGCAGGTTGTGGGCCCGAGTTTTGATGCAGGGTCCTATCAAGTCAGCCCCGGACTACTACCGGGCTGCCTGCACCTACACCAGTCTCACAGGCATGATGTTCCCAGGTAAGAACACATTCTCAATGGCTAAATATGTGGAAATTATCATGGCGCAAAATATAATAATGATGCTCTAATATACCGATATCTCATAATTTAAGATGCTTATACACCATACTATGATTTAAAACTATATTTCATTTTAAAGCCAGTTTTATAAATAAAATTAAAGACAGATTGAATTTTGTGAATGCTATATATCAGAAATATAATTATGGTTTGATCATGATTAGAAATTGCCTCACTTCATACAGATCAAACATACACTGAACACAGGGAGGCTGTGATTTGTGGCGATAATAGGAACTCTTCCTCTCCCCAGGGACGTGCTCACTACAAGTGACACCTCTCATTTTGATAATCGACTTATTCCCTGGGGGGTTTTCATTTGTCATCGTACATGCCAGACCTTCAAATCATCGAATTTGAATCAATTGGGCAATTTCAATGAAATATGAGATTTTAAACCTTTGTTTTCTCTTGTTGTTCACTAACAGCAAAATCTCACACAAAGTCAATTATAACTCCCTATATACGCAGTCATGATTTTGAAAATATATTATATAATGTCGTCAGAAAAATAATATTTCACAATTTAAAAAGATAAATAGATGAAGTTGCTTTTCTCAGGTAGAATTCATTGGCCATATCTTGTACTTGAACAGTTTGCTTGAGGATTTGTCTTACATCCCAGATACAATCTGTCACTGAATCCAGTTATTTTCAATATTCGTCCATGCATGAGCATACCCAATTTTCCACAGTCTTGAAGTTTTGACAATACTTCTCAAAATCGACTGCAATTGTTTCTAATTGAGAACAAAATAAGAAAGAACACAGCAGTATCATATCTATATAATTATTAATTTTGTATCCCCCAAAATAATAAATATATAGATGATCACCAATAAATCATGTGACAATCATTTATCAATACATGAAGAATTAATTCATTACAGAATAAAATGTATCATCACAGACACATCTTCTCACTTGAGATCCACTGTTGACAGTAAATTAATCTGGCTAATTCAATCAAACCACGAAATGTGATCAGCTTTGGAGTTGTCAGATTCTCGCTAAGTCGGTAATCGTTTTCACTTGTCGGCACCTGCAGATTACCACGTGAAACCCGTGTGAAACCAACACCTGTCCATAACTGGAACTGACAACTGTTGATTTCTTGAGTTGACATCTTTACATTCATGGAAATTTGTTAATGATTGAGAAAAAAACCAAACCATTAATTTCTTAGAAGTTTTAATTTTATAAAGTCCATTGTTATGAAGCATGCGTCAGTTGTTTGTCATCCATTCTTTTTTTGTATACAGCTCTTAGAACAGTAATAAATATATGTTATAATATAGACTATATTATAATACACTGTATACTCTGTTGCCTAGAGACAACGAGGGCTAATTTGTACACGTCACTTATTTGTGTAGATGCATTCGATTCGTACTCTCGTGATCTTAATTTTGTTTTGCAAACTGCTGAAAGAAGGAAATGCTGAAAGAAGGAAAAGGAGAAGCACGTGCTAGTCAATGACTTCTATGATTCATGGCAACTTCAAAATGATGAGAAAATATAAATATCATTTTAAAAAAGAAAACTATATACAAATTCTTTTTTGGAAAAAAAGACACTCTTGTTAAAATTCTAATTAAACTCCTAATGCAGATTTTCCCGAATTTTATGATTTATTTTTTTATTTTCACAAAGCAATGGTATGTTTTTCAAAGGAGTATTTCATCGAAACACTGATTGGTGTTAACTAAGGAATCAGTAGAGTTCAAAATATCGCCCGAAAACGATGACTTTAATATCGCGCAAGATCGGTAATTGTATATGTCAGAGAGTAAGGGCATGCGTCCTTTGTGTGAACACGATATCGTATAAGATTAATGGCGGACGACCCATTGCTTTCATATTGTGTTCCTTTTGATGAAAATTTATATTATATAATGTCAAAAAAACACCTGCCATTTGGCACAGTGAATCACATAAGTTTCTTTGATTTTATTTCAAAGAGTACAGAATAATTAGCCTCTAAATAGTCATATATGCTGACACTGAAGATTTATAATTATCAGGTTGCAATACATGACCAAAAGATGTCTTTGATAATCAACCCAAATGGCAAGAGGTAGCATGGGGTCTTCGGTGATGGTTTCTGATGTGTCTCTATGTTGATTGACAAGGTGTGGGGTGATTGAATTGAACGCATCATGCCCATTACGATAACAATAGTTTCTCCATGTGTTGTCTCACTCGTCAATTTCTGAAATATACACGTTATTCGCTCAACAGTATTTCATTAACACTCCCCGTGGAGAAACACGAAGATGGCAGATTACATTTACACAATGATCTTGAATATCGTCATATCAAATCTCCAAAGTTATTATATATCTTATACGTATAAATTATCCTAATATTGGTATCATCCTATCACACAGATATAATGGAAAAACACATAAAAAGAAGGTTATGGTGTGTGAAATTCAGCGTGTTGATTACCCGTGGTGCAGGGGATCATTCATTATACGTGCAGGAGCTACTGTATAATTTACTCCCATCGCTTCACCTGTGATTAAGTTAAGAGTATCATATAACAATACCTCGCCGAGACAGCTTCAACTGAGAACGATCTCGCTGAAATATACATGGCGTGTGGGGAGTCATATTGTGAAAAGAATTAACCCCATCGGCCCTGATTTCTCTAATGATTTTGTTCTTGTTACGTTCACATTGCGTGTTTGTTATCAGACACTCGGGTATTTAACCCTAATTTACCATGTGATATTGATCTTTGAGCGTTAACTATGGCATAAAATATGCATGGGATGAAATCAAGTTAGTCATGGTGTGTTGCTTTCTTGTCTGTTTCAGATCCCTCGTACACGAAATCGGCGTGGACGCCTCAACACAGCCCACAGTCACAAGGTACGTGGTGATATAATCTTATTGTTAACATTACTTAAATCGCCCAATTTAATTATGAGACTCAAGGTAAAAAAATATTGTTTGAATGATAAATATTTTCATTATTCTTCAGAATGTTTATTTTAAAAATACTTTGAATAAAAATGTAAATATATTGACCCTTTTTAAAATATTTTAGATGTGTCACTTCTTGGCAAGTGTTTCATTTATGGCATTTGTACAATATATTTGTAATTTGTAAATTCCCATTGAAAATGGCACTGAGCATTTGTATTAGCAAACATCAGAAACAATGTTCATTTCTCTGAATGAAACGGACATGTGAGCGTCTGTCTGTTATGACAAATATATTGCACTTTGTCCCAAAAAAAAGTTGTGGTTTTGTTTTTACATGTGACAAAGGAAGGGTCAAGCTTGTGCTTTGTCCATGTGAAATTCTGAAATTGTCCGTGATTCAGAGAATGCTGTATTAAAGTGTGGCTGACAATATTATTGTGATGATGGCACGCGCCAGTCCTGTGGGGCTACAACTGAGCGATGACAAGTGTGCGTGGCCGGGAACAATAGTCACCCGTCACGGGTCACCGCTTCCCACTCACCGTGTCCACGTCACGGATCAACGGACACCACTCCTGCGAGTCCCAACAATTGTACAATTTCTCGCCATTGTATTCCACCAACGATGTCTCCAAATAGACGCATTGAATTATCATTATATTGTCTTATCGAGGGTGTAGTCGATTTCATGCCAACTAGTGATCAGTTTCATGACTTCAGAAACCACAGAAATGCATTTAGACAAACTAATTTGAGCTCAGTAATTATCATAAATATTGTACTATGCCACACAAAATAATATATGATATTATGATATTATACTATGTCAATAGCCCAAGTGGCCGGGCTAGTCTAGCTTGTATCTAGAAAACCCGTCGATATTGCTAGAAAGATGTCCTACAGCGTGGACTAATTATGAGAGTCACCCTTGTGTCAATGAGAATCGACCTGAAATTGGCGTGGAGGTCAATTTGCACGGTTAGTTTTGAGCAGCTTTTTGTTGATGTCCTTTGAGACCAGAGTACAAGTCGCGGTCACTCCTTCAGCTTTCAAGTCCATTGAGCTCAAATTGTCAGTGGTCCTGACCCCTCTTTAACCCCTGAAAGCCAAGTAATTCTTTATTCGACTCCACAACACAAGACTGGTCGATTCTGGTCACTTTTGGTGGCATTTGTGGCCTGACAATGTCCTGATTGCATCTCCTTACCAGAAAGCAAAACCGGAAAAATTACATTGTCAATGTGTGGTACACTGCAGCTCATATGTATGCGAGGTTTGACTTTGCTCTCTGGGCACAGCGCTCTAATCAGATACAGGGCAATAAGCCGCTATTCACACTGACTCTTGTGTGATCCTTCAACCTTCTCCAGAGACCTGCAGTCTTGGGATTTCCTAATGATGCTTCACAAAGACCACTAACGGGTCACATTCCGAACCACCTTTAAAATCATAAGGCTTGCTCCTAGCCGCTTTATTCCCATATTTCCATTTCCGACAAAGTTCTGTGGCGATTTCCCGCTATTCATTGGGGTCCATTTTAGAAGTGCATTTACCAATTAAGGAGCCCCTAGTCTTCTCTCATTTGAACTACACAAGGGTTCGTGATGCAATGCATTTCAAGCAATACAACTCTCTGCTATAGACACATGAAAGCGATCAGACCTAGGCAATATTGACAATTCACACGATCCCAGAAAGCCCTGCCACCGTCCCCGATTTATCCCAGTGTTTGTCTCTCCACGTCTTGACGTTGCTGCTGATGTCTGAAGTGTGCCTTCCACATGCCCTGTGTTTAATTTCCAACCTTATTCTTTTTTCCTTATCCAGGTTATTCGCCTAATGCTTTGACGCCGGTGGGAAAACCAGACACAACGCATCCTCCCTGGAGACCACAAGGTAAAGATTTATTGAATTTTACGGAATGTCAAGGAAATGTCTTAACAAAGAGTAAAAATCCTGTTAAGGGAAGTCACACAAATTCTAATTGTACACTCAGCAGGAATGGCTGCCTATTTTGATCAGTGCTAGAACAAATTGAAAATCACCGTAAAACGTAGGCCTGCATTATTGGTCTGGGGTCTTTGTGAGCCTAATGTTGAGATTGGTAAGACAGAAATCAAGACTGATAGATCGTCTCTGCGGGCAGCCGCTCAGGGAGAACAGCCCACTCTCAACAGGGAAATCATTTTGCGTCCTCAAGAGCGCTTGCCGGAATATTAAAGCTCTCCAAATTCTCCTTGAATTTCATCCCAAACTGGGACACGATAGGACTACTCGTGGTCCTCAAGTGGAATCGTGACCGGCGCGCGTTTTATACCAGGAAACCCCGACACACAATATCACCCAATTATCTGGAAAATTGAAGCACTGCTCAGAATCCGTGATTTTTCTCCCATTTCAGAGTGATTTGTTATGAATGAAATTCTACTATATTCACTGCTTAATGTTCTTACAACAGAAATAGGCTAGACAAAGCTTGTAAACTATAGTGTTTTATTTTGATCATGTTTGATTAATTACATACTTTAAATGAACCTTCTCGATCAATTATGTTTAATCATTTATGATTATCGGCATTCAAGATTGTTTCATCATTTTCAAACCCGAAATCAAAATAGCGTCAGTAGTGTTTTGTCTTCATTTTCTTGAATTAAAACAAAGACTACCTTGACTATATTGTTTAATCTTTATTTACTTTGCCTAACGTGAGCTGAGTCAGAGGTCAAATAGATAGTCAACCCTTGCAAAATGACTCCATATTGAAAGCTGTACCGGGAATTTATTCAGTAAATCGAGAGTCAATAAAGTCAAACTATGAACGCTGTTTGAATATTAAATCACACTCTCAGTCAGACGTTTTTTTATTGAAATGAACTCCTGGACGATCTGGTGTGAATTCTCGATTGTCGATTGAGGTCTCGTCTTTCTGATATTCAGCGAGAGTTTGTGATCTTCATGAGCCGTCTCGGTCATACTACATACAATAGGTCTGCGGTCTGATCTCAATGTTGACAATCGATCTATGCCGAAGCCAGGTAATCAACAGATCGAAGCCAGGAAACCTCATGTTGGGGCGGCTTTCTGCTGTGTTGGTTTGTGGCCAGTCCTTGCAGGATGGCCGCTGCACTTTGTCATATTCGTGCCTCACATCCCTAACAGTGGAGGACCTCTGATTTACACAACACAGTTCATCAAGCAGATGTAGAACAAATTAATTTCCCCTATTTAACACATAGGGATGTACAGATAAGATATATATCCACCTCTCTATCTCTTCCTCTCTCTCATCTCTCATCATATATATATGGTATTTATAAATTGATAGCTTCATATTGTGTAAAAACTAAACTGTTTTTATAGGTTTCTCATGCTTATATTACTGGTGGCTATTTCATCAACATATACATTGCACAATACTTTAGAAAAAAAATAAAAATATTTCATTTTTAAATTATAGACACCCAAATTCACCAGCAAGTGTATTCCAAAGATTATTACATGACAAAACAGAAAAGTACAAAATTATAAACAACAACTACGGAACGCGAATCTTATCCCAAATAAAGCAGGCAGTGATTGTGTGATTGTCGCTTGGGAAGCCCGCTTCATTTCGCCATGCCTAGATCTCTGCTTAGATGAGCTGGTCCACTCATTGAGGCGTTGTGGCAGCCATTCTCGCGGGCTCTACGCCCATTCATATCCATATTATGAACAATTGTCATCGCTGCCTCACTCCTGTTCCACATGCAAGGCTTCTCAACGTAGTTAATCGCTGGAATAAATGCCATAATTTGCCTCTTTGGATTTTGTATTGTAGCCTTCTCCATTGATCCAGTTTTCATGAAGATTTATATTGACTGCCTAATATTTCTCTTCCCCCAAAAAAGGCCATGAATCAAAGAAATCATTTCTCTTGTACAGAACCTCAAGAATCGGGGCCACATGCACAAAATGTCCTTAAAAGATAGATGTGTTTTATGGTCTGCTCTTAATGTGAAGCGAAGCAGTGGGCGAAGCTATAAGCCAAAGTCACTTAATTTGGGTATGATTTGTTGATACCAGAAATTCGTCATGTTTTGTCAAAGTCCGGAACCATGTTATTAGCTGGACTGGCTGCAGACAGCCCTCACTTTATTGAGCTTTCCGCGAAGGACCGGAACTTGCTCTTGTTCTCTCAATAAATTGGACATTTTTGTCACATGCCTGAGATCTCGGCTACCACTCAATACCTGTCCAATAAAAACGGTTTCCTATGGTTTCGGGGTCGAATAATATTTATCCCAAGCCTTCCGTTCTCCACAGGAGCGTCGGAAATGCAGAAATAAAATTACACAAGGCACAAGTTGGAGCAAACTGCGGGCCGTTTGCTAAAGGACACGTGAAAGGGAAAACCCACACTGTTTTCCGCCGGCGTGTTGGTTCATTCAAATCACTATTTGGTATTACCTATAGAATCGGCGGAAATGTTTCATAAGTCGGCGATCCTAGAAATGCCGGGAGCGAATTCGTTTTTCACTGAGCTGTGATGAGAAATGAAGAACTGTGAACTCCGGGCGGGAGATGCGGCGGTCGACAGGAGGAGAGATATTAGATGAAATACACATAACGAGGACTGCTGAAATGGAGGCGAGCGAAATAAGACATCTAATGAAATAGACATTATAGTGATGATGGGAGAAATGGGCCCGTGGGCTTTATGACGCGGATATGTATTACAGCCATGTAGGAAATAATATAGCGTGATATTTCCGCTCCTCTTATGAGATGGAAATAAGCTTTGTATAAAGCATTTCCTGTAAAGTCATATATTTGGCACACGGAGAAAGCCCTGCCTTTAGTAATGACACACAATGTCCGTGTATTAGATCAGGTAAAATATGGCACAGTGTAAATATTACTGTATTATTGCCCAACCAAACAACATTCTATGCCCATTGCAGCTTGTCCCTTACTAACAATAAAAACTGCTATTTCTAAACGTTGATGTAGATACATCTAAAAGCGTCTGAGAGCTTGGCTCTGTCGTGTCAGTTATTCGAGCTTTGATAACCAAAATTATGATTTATGCGCTCATAATTAGGAAAGATTACAGAATTGTACAGATGAAATTTACATTGCAAAGTAAGAGTCATGATTCAATGTAACACGTAAAATCTGATACGTAATACAAAATCAATGATTATTTAAAGTGCATTCATGTTGCTTGAGTGTGCATTATAGAGTTATGACTTATTTGATATCAACTGACCTTATGCTAATAAGATAATAAATATATGCAAAATAAACATGATGAAACACTTTTTATTTATATGCGTGTTTGAATATTAAATGTTGATTGTTTTGTGTGTGTTGTAGGTTCTGGTCAAATCCAGCTGTGGCAGTTTCTATTGGAGCTTCTATCAGACAGTGCCAATGTCAACTGTATCACATGGGAGGGGACGAATGGAGAATTCAAGCTCTCTGACCCAGATGAAGTGGCCCGAAGATGGGGAGAAAGGAAAAGTAAGCCCAACATGAACTATGACAAACTGAGCCGGGCTCTGCGCTACTACTATGACAAGAACATCATGACCAAAGTACATGGCAAGCGTTATGCTTACAAGTTTGACTTTGCAGGGCTAGCCCAGGCCATGCAGCCCTCCACGGCTGACCCAGCAGCCTACAAATACCAACAAGAACTATTCATGTCCAGCCACTATCACAATCCAAAGTTGAACTTTATGAATGCCCATCCTCCTATTCCCTCCTCCACGTCAGGTTTTTTTGCCGCTAGTCAGGGTTTTTCATCTTCATATTGGCCCGGCACCAGTCCGAACCTCTACCCGAATATCCCCAACCATGCCATGCCTCATCATCCGGGACATATGACGTCACATATCGGCTCGTATTACTCATGATAGACACTGTTTGATGCTGTGACGTGCATAATGAATTGATTGATAAAGATACTGCGAGAAATGGGCCTGTCAAGCTAGAGAGGTCTAGTGACTCAGTGTATATAAAGGTGAATCAGGTGAAATGTGATGACAAATGGATGAGGAGGTGAAATGAACATGACAGTAAAACGGGGGTGGAGATATCAGATGATGAACTGTTGCTTTCTGACAATGTAAAAAGATTGTGAGTCGTATTATGATTTGAATGTGCTAGACTGAAACTGAGGTGCAATTGGCACGAAATGTCAAATGATATTGATGACTGGTCAAGAATATTGGGCATAGTGTTGTCAGTTGCAAATGAGGCAACAGACAATGGTCATAATGCAGTCAAATTGCTACTGTAGCAATAGACACTGGGCGCGGCGATACAAAAGGACAGGTGTGCTAGGACGTGATGCAGGCTGCCCTCAGCGTTTCATGTTGCAATCTATAGCCCACGCGACCACCCAGCGTCGCCAGCGTTAAGATGCGAGGTGACCATGATGAGGGAAACAAAAGCCACTGTGTGATCTGCCTGGCAACAATATGGACAATCTTGGCCGCCATCTTGATGGGAACTGCACACTTTAGAGAGATGGCCATCTCAAGATTGTGAATGATACAATAGAAGCATAACAATAGACTGTGATTGTTTAAGACAATTTCAAGCATCCACTGCTTCTGTTCATGAACAAAGCAAGCTTGAAGAATTTGTATTTTCACAAAGAATATTAAGATAATCCTTTGCAATAATAGACCTGTCGAAATCAATGTTGAGTGTCAGAGGTGTTAAGTGTGAGATAGAAGGGTTGATAAGGGAGATAGGTTAGGCTATCATTGTGTCAGTTTCAACCTCAAAATGAAATTCAAATGAGTTTCTCAAACCCTAATCCGTTTCAGCTTGAAATTTATTTGAAACGTTCATTTAAGGTTATTACAGTTCTAAGCTTTGGTTGAATAAAATATCTCGATGATATAATTTAATGACACTATTTATAATGATATTAAGTTATGATATGACAAAATGATCTGTAATTATATTTGTATACACTATTTATATGACGGATATATTGTTGATAATTTATCTTTCGTGAAATATTGGTAATAATATATGTATGTAAATCCAAATCTAAGAGGCTTCGAGTTATTTGTTCTGCAGCTTAAAATGTTTATGGCTTGTTTGCATTAGGCTCGGATCAGATTTGATAATTGACCCCTTGGCACACATTCTCTGATATTATTAAGCCTACAGTTCAGTGCTTGGACAGGTGGGTCCAATCACCGCTATAAATATGTCATTCTCCTGCCCATTCTATGTGTCATTTATGAGTTTATATTTGTCTGTACGATATTATTAAATTCACCGAGTGGAGATGAAGTTAATGCAGATTTACGGATAATTTATAAATACCCTCCAGTAAACAACAAAAACGCAAAAATGGCAGACATCATTAAATGTGTACACCTGTGTGAGGGATGAAGAGAAGGGCCATAGTGGCACGTGTCCCCCCGTGCAATGTCCACCCTTCCTCCCGGCCCCCTGACACCCCTTAAGGGCTCTCAAATACGGCCACACGCCGCGTACCTCTGCAATATTTACCCACCCATGCACGGAAAATGCCCCCAAACTCCGCATTTATTTACAAGGAGTGTCATCCACGCCGAGATAGACCGGTAGAAGAGTAAATATAATCCCAAGCTATATTGGACAATAGCTCAGGATAAGCATCCATTTTTGAGTACCTCTTCGTTTGCTCTTGTCCATATCCACAAGTCCATTTCAGAACAATGCTCATATTCAAAGTGGATGAGCATGACAGTCTAAATTCTATTTCCACATGAGATTTTGTGCCTCCCATGGGGATGTTTTGTTTATACTCATAATGTGTGGGCAAAGAGTCTCAGTGCATGGAGCATAATTGAGACATTTGCCAACAATGGTATGTTTAGAACTGGTTTATGCTGAGTTAAACCAATGGCGGTTCAAGAGATCCTTGAGTCTCCCGCCCGGCAGCTCAGCTGAGATCCAAGCCAATTGTGCCATTAATGCACTGTAAAATTCATCACTTGCCATGGCTCCTTAATGCCATGATATGACTCCATTGTGCGCTCCCACCCACCATAGCAGAATATTCACTCTCTTCAAGCTGCATCCTCAATTGCCTTTTAAATTCAAGCCATATAAAAAGCCACAGCCGCAGGGGGCGGCACAGAATCAAGAGCAGAGATCCAGCCCATAAATGCATTGTTCCAATTCCAGCCAGTCTCTGTTTCAAATGATGGCAAAATAGCTGTCATAAAAGTACTTTTATTCCCTTATTGCTGAGTGTTTTTCATCCCTCAAAATGCCCAGAAAGAACTGAGACAGGGGTTGTTAGTTTTACCTCACTTAATGGGGTGATTTCCATAGCATTGTCTTTTGCACGTGGCCCACGTGGGCCTAGCTATCAAATATTGTCGATTTCACCCTCGCCTCGATCCACCCGGACAAAGCCATGGGTGAATATTGAAGCAAATTAACTCTAATATTTGGCATTTCTTTGTTTAACATTGGACCGCTTACTATTAATTAAAGTAGAACCAACAGTTTCTCAAAGGGTCTGGGTCTATTGCAGTATCTTTGGGTCCGATAACATTCTCTGAATGCAGATCACTGGAAATGTGAAAATGACTTAATCACCTAATTATGAGCGCTGTGCTGTTGTGCTCAGCACTCTCCATTCCTCTCTCTATCTCCACTTAAGGCTATCCTATCAGTTTTGTTGGTCAAAATTACCCATCCTATTAGAGCTCAGAGAAGCAACCATTGAGGAGAATACGTCATATCGCATTGTTAATTAGCTACCCCCAACTGAGAAACTTTAATGTGAATCACGCAAACGTCTTTTGCGAAGAAACCTTGTTGAAGATGTGAAACAAAGCAAAAAATGTTAATTGATTCATCCTAACCTTGAAAGTAAGCGAATGAATGTCGAGCAGCAAATCAAAATAAAAAGGGATGTTAATATCACACAATAACATGAATTAAAAGCTATCACAACAAACATCCTGGAATCGATGACAGAAATATAAAAACTATCTGCCAACTATACTTGTTAGTCTTGACAACATACACAGTAGGTTTAATCAAATATAATTTTATTGTTATATATTATTCAGCAGTATGGAGACTATACTCCCAATCGTATTTAAGTTTTGTTATTTTTGTATATTGTGGTGGAATGTTCCATTATATTAATTCCAATAACAGTCTTAAATCAGATATAAAAACTGTGCAGCACCTCAATATTTGTATAAATCTTGCTATATTAAGTCAGAAAACGGTTACGTGCAGTATTTATAATATTAATATTTCAAAGAATCGTGGTTGTTTAAGAAATATATAAATGCAACCATTTGTGAGTTGGCAATACTGTACATTATTACAGCATGAAATGAACATTAATCAATTGCTGCTAAGCAAATATGTTGATTATATTTTTTCAGATCATGATACGCACAAATCACAAATGAGACTGAAACAAAATATATCACCAGTATGTCTATAGCATTTGCACAAAGTGTAAGGCAACTGAAATCATTTTGTGAAAGTGTGAAATCAAATATTTATCTGCCTACATATATATATATATATATATATATATATATATATATATATATATATATATATATATATATATATATATATATATATATATATGTATGTATGTATGTATATGTGTGTGATTGTTATGATTGTTAGATAACACAAATAGATTTATTAAGAAAGGTATCATAAGCAGGGTAATTCTACATCCTTTTGACAAAGTTATAATACAAACCCATCTATTACAAATGGGTTTATTGGCTTGCTCGAGTCGTCGATCCCATGGGATCTCCAACAATCTGTGCATCTCTCCACTGATCACACTGCGCCTATCACGCGCCGTGTTCAGACGTTTTAATTTTTAATGCTGACCCATTAACATTATTACCATAATTCTCTTTAAACGAACACCTATTTCACGGCCCATCACGAGGTTAATCTTCTTTTCTGGAGAACTCTGTTTTGTACAATTGAGTCATCATACTTGTAGTTGATATCTCTACATTATTGCAACTTTGTTATTACCAGATTACTTACTTAACACAATACTTAACACAAATCTGACATTAAATGTATTGGTTCATTGCATTTTTTTTCATTTCAAAATAATGTATAAATCCCATAACAAAAAAAATTAACAATCTTGTTTTTGACTACTGGTATTTTCTTAAGATATGAATTTGAAACATTGTATTCATTTAAAAACTTATTTTCATGGACAACAACAAAACCATACAGACACTGAGAAATGTGTGAAAATGTTCAATATGTCTGTAGATAAATGGTATAAATTGATGTTTCGTTGGAAAATAACTGGAAATATTTCAAATTGGTTGGCGCATGACAGAAATCAAGAAATATAACTCCAGCATTATACACAGTGTAATTAATGCAGAATGCTTACATAAGTAACACAGATTATATTCAATACAGACAACTTGATATTGGCATCTTTGGTGGTTTCATCCCACACAAGCCTCCTTCAGGAACTCATCTCGGATTTCCCATACAAGTAGAAATCGGCATGCCACTATATGTAACATATCCATCGGCATAATGCGATGAGGAGCCTCCAAACTAGAGGATCCTTGACTGAGGCAAACCTGCCCACCATCCCCCCCCCCCCAAACACACCTGTCCCTCATCACCTGCTACTTATGTAACCTTACATCCAGGTTACTAACATTGTTGGGCGGAATCCCTTATTGAAACAGATAAATACCATTTACCTAATGATGGCTTTAAAGGCCTCCTTGCCTTGTTGGCGGCTTTGTTTGTGACACAAACGGCCGGGTTTGAATAACATTACTTAAGGTTTGATGCCTTCAGAGAAAGGCTCCCAGTTTGTGTTTCATGATCACAGACCATTATAAGCGTAATTACAGTCAAGATAGCAGAGATGCTAAATCATCGAGATAACCACACTCATTTCACATGGTCCTAGGAAATCTCTCCAGCAAGACAGCACAGATCTTATCAGCGCTCTGTCTAAACCTTACCCCCTAAACAGAGTACATTAAATCACGTAATAAAATGCTAGCATGGTGCAAACCGCACCTGTTTGCCTGCTTTGTCTCCTTGAAGTATACATTTTATACCTTGGAAATGGCATAAGTAAGGTAAAATGATATCAGAAATCGTGGATGGCCAAGATGGACAAGAAATATTTTTCATACTTGATATATTGGTGTACATATATGTCTTTTTTTTTCTTGATAATGTCTTATTTTCTAACGATCCAAATCATGCGATTTATGTTTCTTTTTAATTATCATATAATATTATGACATTTTTTATATATCTATATAAGCTTTTATTACTTTCTCGTTTAACAAAAACTTGTAATTTGAAAAGCATACATTTATTTGTAATGTGAAAAACAAACAAGCTTCGGTATTCAAAGATGTTTTAAACATATGATGATACCCAAGTAAAAGATATTCAGAGAGTGATATGTGAAACCTCCTTTTCCCTTTGCCTGACACATTGAGATTATCTGAAGAGAGTTTTGATGGCAAGACATTCTCGTGTGCCATACACAAAGAGTGAGCACTTTGCAGGAGGAGCGAGTCACTATCTCTCCCACTGTGCGCGTACCTAATGGACTGGTTGCGTCAATGATGCCTGTGTAAATTACGGATGTGTCACTGAACGAAGCGTACAGTTACCGGAAAATTAGTACCAAGGGGTCTTTAATAAGCTCAGAAATTAAACAAAATATCTTCACCTTAGAGGTGAAGTGAAAAGCCAAGTCTAAGGCGATAGCTTTGAGTCTTTATAAACTTTATACAAAGCCGGACACTCGTTCCTTCTGGCTATAACTGCAAGATACAAGCTAAAAAGTGAGTGAAATCAAATAGCCCCCCTGTGTGAGATTATTTTGCACATTTCCTTCTTTGAAGTTTGCCGGGGAAAATGTTTCCTCACAGTCCAAATCATAACAGATAGACCTAATTAGGAAAGGTCATCTTTGATGGCAAAATACTTTTTTCTTTTTTGAATATTTCTTTATATTTTTCTCTTTAAGCATTTGGAGGTGTACGATGGACAAAAGAAGCAAATGAGCCCAAATGAGCTCAAATAGAACTTCCTTAATCAAGACATGGTCATTGAATTAACTCGAATGAAGCGTAGATAAATTGTATACGTCCATAGCCAGCTCAGTTGCTCTCAATATCAAGAAGTAGTATTTTTTTTCGTATTTGTGTCCACAGCTTTTCATAAAATGGACCTCTTGTAATAGTATTTGAATTATTTGCTTTGGAAAGTGTCAAGAGGTCTTTAAAGGCAAATCGAGACACTATTTGTCCTTAACAACTGGTTGCTGTTTTCATGCAAATACATTTCTTTGCATGCAGGTGCTAACAGATGTTCCTGGTTGTCGGTGTGAGTGATTTTAGCCACAAACTTAATTATTGTTGTCACATAGAAATGGCACAAATTTGCACAAAAAATTGAATACATCCCAGCTCAGTAAACACTATGATCGATATCAGATTGTCGTTTATCTAAATGTCCATTCCATTTAAACAAAAGACAAAGTACACATCATAAATGGTGGACCTTTATAGACGAGACCATTTGTAAAAATTAAAACGAAATAACATCAGTTCCGATATGATCTTTCTTTTTATGAAACACATATTTAGTATTATTATAAAAGCGAACTGTATTTGATTGAACTGTTCAATTCATTTCTGCATTTGTCTGCATCATTTAATTATTTCATATTTACTTTATCTCAACAATGATATTCCCAATTAAAGGATTACATGGCCGACTAATATTGTCCCCTGTTAATTACTATTGCCAGTGAGTATAATTTTGTTTTGTCAATTTAATGAGATGGATTTCATGGGTGATTTCATAGTCACTTTCACTGCAATTAGAATGAAGATGATTCCTCGTGAGTGTAAGCATATACTGATATTGGAAAAGTGTTTAATTGGCAAGACACATGTAATACTGGGCGTGTGGACAGAGTCACGTACCAAATGCTCGGTGTGTCACATTATAATTAACACACACAGCTGAACAATGCTATTGAGTGAAATCTAGAGTTTCATGTATGTTCTATGTTGGCAATGCCCATAGCAGAAAACATATAAATAAGGCAATTTTGTTTATCATTTTTGTTGCACTTTGGAGACATTCAAATGATATCAAAATATTTCATAAAATGCATCATTAAAGACTGAATAGACTGCACATTTCTGTTAAATACACGAGATGTAAGAATTTACATTGGCGATTTAATATACATGTATTAACAGGTATACATGTTTCTGCAATTATGTCCAAACTTTTTTGAAGAATTGCTGGGTATATTTCTGTTACATAATTATGAAGGCATGATTGAACACAAAACGGTCTGGTTATGACGGGAAACTTATTGGGAGTAACTGAGAAATCTTCGGTAAAATCATTAGATAATATACATAAACAACGATGGAAGGGTAGCGCATGGTGTCACAATTGTGTTTTTTCTGTAAAATATAAAATGCTGACTTTTCATATGAAAGTTACAATTTCAAACATTAACCTTTTTGTTCATAATCTGTGCGATGTTGAATTTTGTGAGTTTTTATTAAAGATAAAAAATGTGAATCTGAAATTGACGTGTTGACCTGAACGCCGTGTGGTCCCTCGGTTCCATTATGGTGGTCCTGAGACTGAGCGAAGGTGACACACTTATAGACAAAGGTCGCCGTGTCAATCAGCTTGGTCAGGTCGGATTTCTGCTGATTGCGGACACACATTGAAATAGACATGATTTGCGAATATGGTCATACGTCGTCTGTCAAACCATCATCCATCAATTTCTAAAGGATTTGGCCCCCCACGTGTGTCAGAATGGCGGGGATATTTGAGCTGGTGGACACGGGGCGGGCCAGGGCGGTTACGTCGGGGTGGAGATGGATGTCTGAACGTGACGATCCCGGGGCCAGTGCGGGGACAGCCCCGGTGACGGATGGTGATGGGCCCGTGTTCCCGTGTGGGAAATCCGACCCGACCTACCGCACTTGTCACTTTCCTTTATTGACCCGCATGCTCACTGGATCAACAGCAGTGGACAATCGCCAATGGGGCGGCATCATTGGTATTTACTCCTGTAACAGAAGAATAAATTTCCTCTAAATGCATTTCAATCCTGATAAAAATATCAATATATTTTTCAAACCCCTGGCACATTGAACCAGCTTTTTGGATGTTATAGTTAAAAGGAAAGATTTATACATTATAGCCATATACTAGTTTTTAAATTGTTACAAATGTTTAATTTTGTTATAATAATGCAGCTTTATTCATTCAAATCTGTTATTTTTGACGTTAAAATGCATACACGCATGAACACAAGCATTTCACATCAGCCTTATTTATTACTCGCCAGAAATGAGGGCCCTTTATTACAGCGCCAGGTATGCATTTATCGCACTTGATGTGGTCAATGGGATCCGCGAAGCAGGAGGCTTTGTCCTCCACGCTCTGGTCTCAACTGCCTACATTGCCTACCACCTCGTCATTAGAAACCCTAACCCTTTGTCAGAAACAGCATTTCGATAATTCTCTAAACGTTTATTATTTTTCAACATAATGTCAACATCTACATGTTATAAATATTGAAAATAAAAATAAGTCAAGGTTAGGCGTATCAAATTGACAGAATAGAACGTTACACAGAATTGATTGAATGCATTGAAAAGCAAAACTGTTGAAAATATACATATCATCCTTACTCTCTTTTAGGCTCAATCTTTTCATATTTTGATGATAGCAGTATATACTTTCTTCTCCTTTTCACACAGAAGTTCAAATAAGTGACACTCGCATGGTTAAACTCTAATAGCCAGATTGTGAATGATTGCTGTAATTATGCAGATCGACATTTCTTGTGCGGCGCTGCAATATAGTTGTGCTTTGTCATTGTCTTTCTTCCCTTTTCCACAGTTTCTATGCATTTACAACACTTGCCAACTTTCCATGTTCTAATTATGTTGGTTTTTCCTTTCCTGGTGTCTTTATATCATATATCCTCTCTTCACGGCTAATGCTCTCATTATGGCATTGGTCTTTATCATATTTTGTAATGTCTTCACGTCGTATATTAGTTCATCATGCCACCAATCTGGTGCTGATTCCTACAATGGTGATGGTATCCTAATTTTGGCATTAAAACAATTAATATCTGAGAAGATCTGATTTTCATTCAAGAGTTAATTCAATTTCTGTTATATTTAAGATCTTACATCATAATAAAGTCAGAAACCACATTGATTTCTTTGCTAATATTTACTCGGATATCTTACAAACGTTCCCATACTGTCACACTGTACGCGAATAGCATTAACACTAACACTGTAGGTATCCTACAGACATATTAGATTGCAGTGCTAAGAATCCTACATATCAAGTATGATATATTAACATAAGAAAAATGTTTAATGGGACTGAATTTACTGTCCAACAATAATCCTGGATATCCGTGATACATTTAGGTATTTTTAGTCTGTGTTGAAACCTCTATCTTTCCGATGAAAATGTGCATGTGTTCCCATAGATTAAAGTGATTATTTTATTTATACAATCCTTATTTATTGCCTTTAAACACATGTGTTTTTCATGCATAATTTGAGTATGTCCACCGAGGCTTCAGTTTGAGTGCATTTCCAGCCACCATGTTTTATCATAGTCACCTCATTTATAGCCAGGGTTCTGTCTGTATTTAAAGTCATGTTTACCCGTCAGACCACCACCAGATTGCAGCTTCACAATTTCCGTTGACATTGACCACAATAGGCGATCCCCTCCCACCATGCCGCTTTATTAACCTCCGTGATCGAAGAGTTAGTGATCACGTCTCTAGTTTAGCATTTCTTTGGCTTCATCAGGGCATTTTGTGTGACGCATTGAATTGTACTGGTTCCCAGTGCTGGGGCGGTCACTAGCTAATTATTATATTTTTTTAAAGAATATTTCTACCTGAAAATTTCAATCAATGAGAATTATGACAAAACCGAAAAAGCACCTCTGTGGAAATTACTTTAAGTATTTTTGTATTGAACTATAGTGGACATTAAAGGTAGTGTCCCCCCTCCTTCCTTCCCTACCTTTGGCCTGTGTCTTTGACATCATGACAGTGTTTGGTTCATTCTGCGCGTATGAATATCTGACCTATTCGGCCGAACGTGACTATCGTGAAAGGAATATCTGAAAAGCCGCTGAAAATGGCCCGGATGCAGTGCCTTGAAATCGAACATAACGGTGAAAGCGACGCCTTGAAATGGATGCAGGAGACATCTCAATGATTTCTGAGGGCTCTATGGGCTGACATAGAATCAGGGACGAGTCGGGAATCAAGAACATCTTATTTTTGAACATGAAAAGCATCCTGTCTGGGGGTAAAAGGTCAATACTTATGTCAAAGTAGCTCACCAACTTGTGTGTTTCCATGCTACGTATTGTGAATTGAGAGATGATATATTTCAAATCATGTTCATTTTCAATGCGTAAATTTAAATGTATGTATTTGTGTGTTTATCTAGATTAGCAATCATTCATCAGATAGGAATGTATTGAAAAAAATCTAAAATAAAACGTTAATTTAAAATTGCAGCATCGTGTCACTTTATATTTGTCAATCATTATTTTTTCTCATACATACCAGATATCCAGATCACTTTATGTCCTTTATGTATGCGCTATCACGCTGAACCATGTATCTATAATCACAATAAACATTAACATTTTCCAGTGTGACTTTTACGACACATTCCAATATAGACTTTAAAGCTTATGATTCGAATTCTTCATGTCATAAACCGGAAGTGATAGGTCCCTACATGTATGTATTCATCTGGAAGCCCGACCGGGACACACCAAATATCTTTATTTGTTAAATAACTTATTTTCCCATAATAGGCCCTTTACGCCCAGGGCACTTAAATGTGTTCCGTTCATGGCACTGTTGCCATGGAAACAGAGATCGATCGGGTGCCAGTACAAAAACTCTAATAAGGAGAACCCGGTCTTTTACTTAATGTGTCTAACATCATTTCCCGTTGACTTTGTCCCACGTTAAGATTTCTGCTCCGGCTTTGTTAGAGTTTCCTGCTTTTTGCCTGAGATCCAGACTCAGCTCCACATAACATGTGGACACTGTAGGTTATTGCTGTGAAAAGCCAGTGTTTTGACTGTTGAGGGCCTTGCCATCAGCGCTGAGATATGGTTCCCTCCTTTGCGATAGCGCCACGGCGTCACACATTGACTGGGGAAATATCACACCGGAGAACAAACATCTCGCCAGAAAGCAGCGCATCGGGTCAGCCCATTCTATTAACACAGCGCCGCAGCAAAGTGATCGAAATTGCTAATTCATTTTCATTAGATTTCTGATACGTTTCAAAGCAGCCTGGAGGAGGGTTATTAAATTTATAATCACAACTCAGCTGACAAAAGACGCACTTAATGCTGTTGACTAGGGATGGAGCGTCGGGAGTAGTTTATTGGCCAGATAGTGACTTCTAATTGAATGCAGTTGATTCAATAAACTTATCCAGAATACCAGAATCTACATTCCAAACCAAAGATACATTAATTACATTGCTACCCAGCCATGTGGCTCCACAACAGAATTAATGTAATTTTCCAGTGGTTTAGGCTCTGAGAGGTAACTGATGTTTGAGAGTAGAACGTTGGTACATTAGGCTGTCAGTATAAGCACGGGAGAGGTGCTGCAATATAACTTATATAGTATTCAATCTGAGGAGTAAAATGTTCATAGTTATCTGCACGGTTATCTACTTTATCCAAACAAAATACATCTGGTTTTTTTAAAAATAATGATATTGATGATATAATAGAGAGAAAAATACCAACTATTCTCTCTCACTGTTATTGAGCTGGTTTTCACAATGCAATTATCAACCTTTTCACGCATTCTAATGTTTCACTTTTGACATCCATATTATCATCACGGAGGTTAATCCCCTTTTAGAAAATGTCACAATTTTATCTGTCAAAATCTATTGAAATGTCCACATAATCTGACGACAGGATCGGACAAAATATGAAACTGCTCAGTCCTGAAATATGGAAAAACACATCCTGTTCATAACCAACTTGTTTTTGAATGTCTTGACAGGTTAACAAAGCAGAATCAGATTACAGTTCCTTCTCAGCCATGAAGGCAGTCATTTCTATGGCGTGTTCCCGATCTTATCATCCTGTGTAATCGACCATTTTAGTGTCAGTTTCACCCGAGCCCTTTTGGCTTGGCACGTGCTTGTTTGGCAATAGCATGTCAACACTTATATTTGATGGACTGTTGGGCACATAATAAGTTTTGTTTGGTTGCCTCAAAGTTTTGAAAACAAAACAACAGGAAGAAATAGCGAAAGACATTATAATTAAATCAGTTTTTTGTTTTAATTATATCTTAGCATCCATATAATTGGCGTTCCTAAATACTATTTTCAAGATAAAATTCATGAAATATTGAGTCTGTAAGTTTTAATTCGGAGGTTAAATGCATTCTGTATTCAATAGAATGCAAAAAGTTGTAGATCTTCACAAAAATACATGGCTTTCTTCCATTGCTGAGTCATACGCAAATTGATGGATAACATTTTAATTAGTTCTGCATTAGAGCAACAGTTTACCATTTAGTCTAAGACTTTATTATTGCTTCGAGAAACCAAAGGTCGCTTTTCAAATGGACTTTGGCTTAAATAAAACTAGTAACCCTACCAATGAATACATTGCTCCAGGGCGCTGTAATTGTGAAGAGATTTCAAAATGGGTCGTTTTTTAACGGGGAATAACAAGTTCTTTCAAATAAAGTTTATATTTAACACTTATTCATTTACAAAAAAGATTTCATACCTGCTTATACAATTGTGTGTGATAAAAACTAAGTTGAATATTATTAATTTCAAAAATCTAAAGCTCTAAAATCTAAACAAATTATTGATAGGCAAAATTAATTCTGATCACATCGACATCGACTCTTTTTTCACATTCATTTCAGTAGCAATATTGACATACCTTCCAAACAAAATCATGCAATTTGTGCAATATAAAAGTTTTGCTCTCTTCTAATTCTCCCCATGAAGAAATGGCCGGCTGATATCAGTTTGCCTCTGGCTTCTGGTTTCTAATGGGTCTCATTAAGGAGAGCTAATTCTGTGAGAAAGGCAAACAGGAGCTGAGCCGCAGAAACCTAGCTCTGCTAATCTGCGGCATGGATAAGTGGTATAGATATTTCATTATAATTCATCCCTAGATAAATATTCTCTGTGATTTTTTCCGAAATCATGACATGATTGAAATTATCTTAAAAACATTTTCTGTTCACTTTAATGCGCAACCAAAATTAAAATAATGTAACATTTATTATAGTTATCTGTTATCTATACAAAGCATCAATAAACTTTGGAAATCACTTGACGCCGTGAAATACTATCTCATTTTAGGAAAAATATAACCTTATCGCTGCATTGATGTCACATTTTGTACTATAACATCAGTTATTTTATCATCCTGGTGAACTATATATTTACAATTCACTGTGGATATTCCTGGGTATTGTAATGGTAGGCACAACTCAGATAAATCAGTCATTTTGGATATTGATATTTCCATTACAGAATTCCTGGGTATGCACTAAATATCTACTGCATAAAGCTGATACAATTGGATTTTTGTTTATTTCGGTTCCTAACAGGAGGAACTGTGTGCGAGTCTATACATTCTGTGTTCCCGTACCAAGTTTCATGCCAAGACACACTGTAAATGTAGGACTCAGTGCAACCTATTGATATTTGGGGCATCAGAATTCAATGATATAGATGGTGTAGACAGGAATCACATGGAAGCCCACACTGCCTGGAATCACCCAGAATCAACACTATCCAGTGTAGATATAGGAATTTTTATTAAAACTTTGGCAACAATGTCATGCTATTAATACAATTTCAGACATTTCATCTCATAATCTCATGGACATGGTGAATGCATGATATCAGTAAATCATTATTTTCGGTTTACTTCAAATTTTCAAGATTTTTCCTTCAGGACTTGTTATCTGTTAGATGTAAATGAATCAAATATTTGTTAAGGCGTTTTTCTCATCGGATTTACAGAGTCTAGTTTGGGTGATTCTGCTGGGTGTGTATTTTATAAAGATGCAAGATGAGGGCTTACATTGAGGAGAGGTAATAGGGGCTGGGCCTTATTGCTAAGATCTTATAAATGCCATTGAAAATGTTTCCTTCCCATCAAACTTGGAATGGAGCTCTTTCCGCATTGTTGCCAATAACACAAAATAGAAATACAAATAATCTCAGCTAAATGGCACGAGGAAATGGGATGCAGTGACTCAGGAATCAAGATGTGATGTGCATAATTTACACCATAAGTGATCCTTGAAGCAGTTCATGGGGAATTTTACTCTTGCTCAGGAACACGTTTTGTGCATATATTTCATGAACTTATTGTAATGATTAATAACCTGTCACATTGTTGGATTGAACAAAAGCAACTTATTTAAGTTATCAACTGCTTTGTGTGTTATGTACAGTAACTCAGCTGTAATTAAATTAAAAAATCATTGTCTCCAGAGTCAGAAATTTCTTTTCTAAATATATGCCTGTGCGATAGTTATCCACTCACACAATGAGACGATATGACGCGATATGTCACAAAAGAGGTTCCTGAATAATCAATCACTTGGTGCTGTCCTCTATCGGGGCATTTTCTTTGTTATGTGCAAAATTATTGAAACTGCGTCCAATACCATCACAAAATAAATCAGCGGCTTTGTGGGTGGTTTAAGGACAAATGTTTAGCTACGTAAATTTTCGACAGTGGATTTCCTCTGGCGATATGTACCAAACTCCTCTCATATTCTGTCTCGTGTCCTGCGTGGTTCCACGAGACTTCCGCTGTTCTAGTGGAAAACTTATGTTCTTGCAAGACAAAACCTCTGCATCCTACTGAGCGTGTTGACAGTAAAAGATCTGAACGCTTTCCAGCAAAGTCATCAAGCATTTACAGCACATTATAAAGAGCGTGGGGGACTTGGCAGCATTTTGTAGCCGCCTTCCCGTCCCGAGCTCGGAACAGGAAGTCGTTCCCAGGTAAAAGAAAGCCGCTAAAAGTAAAGCACGAAGACTCACTTGTAATTTTGTGGTGAAGGTAGGAAGGGGGTCTTTGGGGTAATGCGACCTCTTCGATCCTGTAATTGGCGGGTGGAGCCCCGGGATATAAGTGAGATTCACTCAAGGTGGATCCGCCACGCGACAAAGACACACTTCAAAGCGACCGACAGTGGTAACGTGGGCTTTGATGTTTGGATCTTGTGCTTGACAGTTCCGGTTCTGGTGGGGAGAGCGGTGTCATCTTGAAGGCGACCCAGTTCTCAGCTCAACAAGGTACTGAGATCAGGTCTACACTGGGTCTGGATATTAATTTCATTTCCATAGGATACAATGAATTTGATAGCAATGAACATTCCAATATGAATAACAAATATCTAAATCCATAAATGTACATACTAAAATATTCCATCAACAGTGATCATTATTTTTGGCCCACATTTACATGTATGTCATCTTTGCATTGTCTAGAAGCAGTTGTCCTTGATGTACTGACATTTACATAAATCTAAATGTGAGTTGGATATTTATATTACCAATGAAAACACTTTTGTATAGAATAACAAATTCAGACACCTGTATAACAAAAAGATCCCTTAATTTTAAATGTGTAAATATATTGTATATGAAATATGTAATATGAAGTTAACAAGTTCCACAGAGTTAAACACATTATTTTACTCGTAAAATATACCTTTTCTTATACAAATATTGAAAGTTATCTATGCTGGGTGCATTCCTGTTCGAATCCAAGGAACCACAACTTTCAAAGACATATATTGTCTTGCGTACCTTTCACTTCGCTTATGAACTATAGTAATATAATTACACAAATATTGTGGGACTATATTTTTATTATACATTTGGTCATATTATATTTAGATGTTCATTTCACTATTTCATTATTTATAAAATATTATATTCATGCACTTATTGCACATACAAGTATACGTTTTCAAATTATAAAAATAAAAGCTAAATAAAAGATAAAAGCATACCAAAATCACTGTGTACATTACAAAGACGGGCATTTGATAATCTGTGTTATATCTTATCAATATCATTTAAATGTACTCAAATAAAGTTTTATTCACCAACATATTTCATATTTTCGAACCCAGTCAAGTTATCTGGATAATTTAACGTCTTCCAAAAACTGTTTTTTAATGCTGGATAGACGATAGCATGCACTCGGTAAATAAAACCAGACTAAAATACGAGGTTTCTTTGCCAATATCTCTCTTCTTATCCCAATCCCATTCAACTGACCTTGATGGCGCCATATTTTAGAAAATCTAAAGGCATTAGTCATTAGGAACTGGTGTATAGAGAAATTTTGAATTAGATTTTATAAATGGGATAATAAACGGATGAGGATGTAGGGGGCGACACCAACCACACAACACTTTAATCGGAGTTCTTTGATATTATGTTCATTTTTTGCCTGAAAATAAAACATGAAAATATTTTGTTTGTTATGCAGCTGTGTCAATGTTCATCGATGCGTTGACCTCCCCCAGTTTACCACGATTATATTTCCTCATAAATGGATGATAGATTAATGACTGGCTTAATGGTGACTAAATGCAACAAACATGTCTGTATGGAAATATTATTGATATACCTGTGCGAACCCAAACAACTCTGTGGTGAAATAAAGGAGAGAGACCTGACTGCTTGTTGGCACTCCACTGTGTTACTCACTCATTGTAAATACAAGAGATTATCGCTGCGAGAGTCACATATCCCACCAAGTATATAGCTCGTTGACTCACAATAGATATAAATGGCCTCAAAGCATACTACAATCCATTATGCTTTTTAGCGCAGGTCTGAGGCTGAGAATGTTGGTTGTCAGTGCTGCGGGGGGGGGGGGATGAGGAGAGGGTCCAGGGCCTTTACTGCAGAAGGTCAGTCCTGTGCCAGCAACAGGAAGTGGCGGCCCGATTAAGCTGTCTGAACAAGTAATGGCCCTGCATCTCACCTCCAAATTAAACTTCATTTCTCGTGATTTTCCCCATTTTACGTGGTGGATAATAGCGGCATAATAGCAGGCAGGCCCGGTCGAGGCCTGGCGCAATCTGCCACCGCAGTCACACTCACCTCGCCGGCCGCCGACGCGATATATTTATGTTTTTATTGATTTGCGGCAGCAGAATCCGTGGCAAATTTACCCAAATCATAGCTTTTTGTCCTTGCTTAAAAGTATTTGCTATGCCGTCCATTCTTGGCCCTTCAGACGTTGATATCGGCAATGGCTTTGAGAGGTAATGATGTTTTATCGACTGTCTCCCTGCTCTCTGACCTCCCTTCAAACAGTTCCCAGGATCAGCGCCTACCTTGTCTGAACCATGGTGCGGAGATCTATCACACTTCCCAGGAACACTGTGCTGGAGCCTTTATTCAAAAACGCTGTTACTGTTCATGGAAATTCCTCTCCAAGGTGTTTTATTATGTGACATTTGCAAGGAACACGGTCTGCTAGGACTGAACCATGGTGTTGGAGTCTTCTAGAACAGAGGCTTTTGACTATGTAACTATCACAGTCCAAAGGAACAGATCAAGTAAATCACACGGAGTGGAACAAAACATGATACCAAAACATTTGAATATATCATGATACTCCGTATAGCCCTAATCTGTTTTCCACATATTAGATTATACAGATTATCTCTTCAGAGTTAATCAAACCAAACATCAGGGGAATGAATCATAAGCAACTCATTTAATGAATATAGTGGTTTCAGTGTTTTGGATATGATTAATAAAAAAGATATTTCGGGCTAGAAATTTAAAGATTGTGCCATAACGCGATAAAGAGAAATAGACATTAGTAGTTCAATATCTACCCACGCTACATGGTTGGCAATGTTACTAGAATGATGAAATGTATTTAGAATGATGCAGATTTGTGAGCACACACGAGAGCCAATCACCACCTCCTAATGTATATTTCAGTGTGTACTTTTCTTGCAAACAACACGTTCAGACCAAATCATCATACTCCCAAAGATGAATCGGACGCGTCCACTCCAGTATCGAGTTAATTGCGTTATTGTCCCAATATAATACTCACAAACTAGCATGTTGAGACAGGGTTGTATTTGTCCATATTAAGGCCCATTTTGTGACAATAAAACCCACCCGCCTCCTTTACAAAGGCACACCATATAAGCAGCACTTTGATGGAGCAAATTGCAGGCGCGGTTGAGATGATCCGCTATCTCGGAAGCCCGGGACAATGTGTGTGTTCCTGCCCAGGGTTGCGCGCGAGGATATGTCAACAATTGCTTCATATTGTCAAGATCACATAGCAGTAATTGACAGTCAAAATCTACCCATCTAATGCTTCACAGATTATTCACAAAGCTTGGAAAAGGGAAAGACATTTTCAGAATAAAACCAAAGCTTTTCTTTTCTCTTTTTCTTCATTTCTTTACAGGATATGTTATCATTTGATTTATTCAAGAGATGTTATCAGTTCGTTGAAATAATATACACGTGCTATTTCAGTACACATTGGATATTGCCCGGTGCTTAAAGGGGGAGTTCCTAATAATCTAACCTTATTTTTTTTTAACATGTAATGAAATATATGGTAATAAGATATCATATCACACACATCTTACATTAATCTGGCCAACTGTTTATTTACAAAGTGGATCTTTGTTGTGGCAGCAGGCTGTCCTGGAAAGAAAGGTCGGGTTCGGGAGGGTAATAAAACTTCGGAGATTATACGTCACGGGTGTAACTCCTTATCCCGGGAAACTGGGTCTCACTATGGTGGGTGAAGCTGGCCCCTCAACATGTACTCAAAATAAGCTGCTCTCATTGTCAGGGGAATTGTGTGTTATAAATATTTGCGACAAAAGTAATTGACAAGGGATCAATGTTTTCAATTCCCCAAATATTGTGGCAACAAAAGTTTGAAATACACAAAATACGCAGGTTTGAAACACAACCAGGGTTATCTATGAAGAGAACATTTTGTTCTTGAGTCAGGATATGGTAACAGTTGGGCCTGAAACAATGACTACCAGAGGTTCCCTAGGCTAAAATGAACTGTAATTCTTATTAGACCACATCACAAACCTAGTGATGATTAGATTAGCTGAACAGAGGTCATTTCACAATCCACAAAACAGAGGAAAGAAGTTCTAGACAAGTCTCCACTACTGATGTCATGATCAAGTGGCAGTGTCAGAAACACTAGCATACGAGGTCAGGGTGCTGAAATGAGAGGTGAATGTAGATACCTCAGTGATTCAATGTGTTGTCCCCAGGAAAACATTTACCAAAATATTGTCAAATTTAAAGAAAATGGTCCTTAATTTTAAAACCTCTTTTAACAATAATTATTTTATATGAACATGTTTGTGATATGCAAGTCTTTTCAAGATTTTAAACTTTGAGTATATACTTTGTGGTCCATACAAATGACTGAAAAATAAGATAAGTTAAATCGCATGGCCATGGTTCATGTTTTGTTTTCATAATTGTTAATTGGCACAGTGTGATATGTTGTGTCATAACATACTATCTGCTATCATAACATATACTATTTTGATTTGTTGAAGATCATCCCCACTGTCAGACTCTTCTCAATCACAGTTTGCAGGCTACGAGTCTTGTTTGTTGTGAGGGGGTCAAATTGCCATCCCTGAACTTTACCCTGCTCAATAAAGCTACCTGAAGGTGGCTCAGACCTACTTCTTTCATCCTCAGATGATCCACATAAACTTTGGACCTCTACTATGTCAGAAACACTTGTTGAACAATCACTATCTGTAAAATCTCCCTCCGACTCCATGATGCTGGGCTAGGGGTTTTCCCAAAATGTTACACTCTCTACGTCACCACCCCACGTGACAGGGGGTAATAAAATTCCGGACTGACTTCGGAGATATGTCATGATCCAAACTTTGAAGTGAAATTTGATCATCACAACGTTTACAAGATACACTTGAAATTTGTGAGATGACTACTGGCAACCAAATGAATGATTTTATGACAAAAAAACACATGGTTTGGGGTACAACCCAATTATTAGGAACTCCCCCTTTAATGTAATGCCACGGATTCATAATCTGTATTCCAAGGAGTGAAGTGATATCACATATTTGGGAAAAAATATAAATGGCAAAAAATATTAATGTGTTCATTGACTTCTTATTGCTAACCACAATATGATATTTTTTCTTCAGACTCTGTTTACAAACCCGGTGATCGTAACAAGGGCTTGTTTCCCTTTCTATATAAGCCATGTGTTATAAATTATGTCTTTTTTTGACATTTATAACCTTCTATATTTTACTTCATTCTATATAATAGATTACTCCTATGAGTTTCTCATTCCTTTGCTGTAATTCCAACATGTTTATTTGTTAAATCCCTTGCTTTTTCTATATGCAAAAAGATGTGTGAAATTGTGTGACAATGGCAAAAGATAACATACATAAAGGAAAACCAATTTCATATGCCTAATTGATATCTAACATAACATCCGTTGAATAAATAAGTATATTTATCATTCATCATTGGCTTACAGGCATTTCTTCCATACACAAATGCTTTTATTGGCGAACACATAATATTCAATTCAAAACTAGGATTATATATAATTGGTCTAACATAAATGACATATAATTCTATCAATTTCATGACTTCACAAAAGTCTGAAAACGATATTTGGTGCAATGGACCATCATTTAATCTGCCTTAATCTGCTACTTTTTTTTACTTTACTTTTGATAGAGCCATACTGCTATCCTGATTTGGCACGGGAGAGATACACCCATCACAGACAAAGCTTAACAGTATTTACTCTTCTTCCTTCAAAGAAGACAAAATTTCCCCTCCGGAAGCAGTTCATTCCCATTTTACCTGTATATTTTCCTGTGTCTATTACCTTTAATTGCCCATCTACCTGTCTGTGTTTGTCTGTTTTAGATCTATTCTACATTGAGGTAAAGGATGTTTCAGGTCTTCGTGGCGGATAACTTAGGTGTTTGCCAACAATTTGTCCATTTCCACTGACAGAAAAAGACGACAAAATGGCGACTGTTTCCGGCATTTGGATTTCTGGTTGGGAGATCTGTTGAGATGTCTGGGGACTTGTTCGGATATAGTATAAGTTTCAATTCACATGTCATACTAAAGAAAGTCATGTAAATTACTTTTATGAGGATGAGTACATGAAAATGGTGACTCTAATTGGATATAATGATATGTAATTGTTCTTTCTATATACTAGTATTGATTGTGTTTAATTTTATAATGACCGTTCTATAAAAAACGGTAACTGCTACTTCTGATATGATTGAATAGTTAAAAGCATCTAATGATATTATAATACATTTCCCGATGTTTTGTTGAATGGATTGAATGTCCCTTTTATTTTACTCTGCGCTAAACATATTTATGCGTTCTCCAAGTCATCAGCGGTGCGTACTTTGTGAGCATATGCTGTGTGGTAGAGACTGGTGGTACACAAGCCCTTGACTTCTAATACCTGACAGATTGAATGTGTGATAAAAAGGCCTCACACACAGCATACAGGTGACAAAGCAAACTTACTTGAAATGCTTTCATCTTCATACGTGCTGAGATCTAGAGTGTAAGGTATACATGCATTAATGGTTGTTGGAGTCAACTCAACTGTTGTACTGATTTTAAAATCAATGATGGTAGTCAACACTCATAAATATTAAAAAATCTTATCAACAACAATAAAGGATTTTAACTTGGCCACTGATAATTAAAAGTCTTGTTTGTTTTCAAATGAAAAGCTTGTTTTCCTTTTCACTTTACATTTCAATTGTTTTTCTTTATCCCGATTTAATTTCCTCGTGGAAACCTTTATTTCAAGCTGAAATGCAGCCGCGGTGTAATTGTCATGTCCCGGTGATTAACCAGCAATGTAGTCATTTCAAGCCACAGGAAGATGTAATTTCTGACTGGGCTTCTGCATTGATGGATGATATATGAAATGTTCATTGCAGTGACAGTCAGACAGATGGTGATAAACGACGCGAAATGTACAAGCAAACAATAGCGAAATGTACATGGAGCAAGTGGCACTGCCGCAACATGGCAACCAACGAGAAATTGACATGGCGACTCTTGAGCGGAGCTACCGTGATCTCATTACGTAGTCATTATCGTCCCTAAACCCTGGTGCAGGTCTCCAGACTTTGATAGGAGTGTTTGCTCCCCGCGTTTTAGCAGCCGTTAGTGCTTATGTGAAGGGTACTCGTCCTTTCCTTTGCCAAACCATTTTGACGTTGATTTGAGATAAACGCGAGTGGAATATAGAAGCAAGCGAGGCCGTCAGTTGGACTGGTGGGGCAAGGGCTTGAGGGCACTCACGGTGGCCGCAGAGTGCCGGGCCTGTTGCCGCTCCTCGGTCTGGAGATGACCTCCTTTCTGACTTCTGTTCAGGAAATCCCGCCCGTCTGTTGCCACTCGACCCTGCGCCGTCCCGGTCCTGAATGGAGAGTTAGAGTAGCTCTAGTGTTGAGCAGAGAATGCAGCCTTGTCTCACTCCGACAGGCCGTGGACGACCATTGTGACCGCGTGAGAGCAGTTCCCTGTTTCCTTTCTAGCTGTCCATCGACTACAAATTAACGTTTTAAATACACATTCAGAAGCGCAGACCAAATCCTGGCCCTGCAAATGGGTTTCAACCGAGGGAGCCATTTAGTGCGTCACTTTCAATCATTTTCATAGTTTGTTTCCACCCCCGGGGCATTTAGCTGTGAAAGGAGAATATTGTATTTGATACGTCGATAAAGACATGGATGGATTTGGGATAACCGCGGTGCCAATTTCCACTTGGTGCGGTCTGATAAATGACGGAGTGGTGACACTACATTTGCGTCCCGTTTACTCTCCATGGGAAGTCAGGTTTGTGCCTGGCCCCAACTGTTAGCTTAGCTCTCGTCAGTCTCCGAGCAGAATCTACTCACTTCCGCTGACTACACCGGCGCCGGAAGTACGCACGGCGCAGGCCCAGCACCTCTACACTTCCAGTCCTAACGTAGCATGTCATATCCGAAACGTATTACTTACTTACCTCAACCCTGAAATGCACATCAATATTTCATTTTTACTTTTCATTTATAATTGTGCACTTTAACACATTCTCTCAAATTAGTCCTTCAGATTGTTTCATCATATCCTATCAAAAGTTTATTTGTTAGATTTCAATAATGACATGCATTTTCTCTATTTTCTTCTATTATAAATCTGTCGTTGGTATTGATATGGGCAACATGATGGCACATTGAAAGCCACAAACCACTGAAAGGAATAGAACACATATGCAAGGATTTGATGGATTTTGCCTGATTAAAAGCTTTCAACTGCTGCTTTGAGCAGAACATAAAAGTTCACATTACAAGTTTGCCAATAAAATAGATAATGAATCATGCAGCAATTCACGATTTCTTGGCATTAACCTCATAAAAGAAATTTTCTAAGTGTGCTATTAATTTGAATGTACCCTTTTATAATAAACTATCATGTTCAGGCAGCATTAGATAACAATGGGTGCATCCTCCGAGTTCAACGTCGGCTATTTCATGACCAAGTTATATGCCAAGTTGTTTGGACATTTGAATAAGGTGATTAAATGTAGAATGCATAGTATTGTACCCTCACACTTTCCCTTGATTCTGTGTTAAGACACTAAAATGTCCACACGCAAAAGAGACATTAAAGTGAAAAGAGTGCTTGCAAAAGTTCATTGTTTTGTGATTATTAATGGCAACATTGGGCGGTTGCTAAGCACTTTCCATGGTTCCATCCTTCATGTCTATTTCATAGCATCTTGTCAATTTCAGTGTTAAATAATAGAGTAGGTCAAGAGTGATCTGAGGTCACGCAATGTATATGACATCAATTTGACATGATGTTATGTCGTGACACTGTCTTCATTGGTTACATAATGACACGTAACCTATGTTGCCTTTGGAGCATTTAATTTTTAATTCCAGCTCATCATGTGATCATAAAAATCATAACATTTCAATTCAAAGTTTTTGACAATTGCCATTTATAATGTGTGTAATATAAAATCTCTTCAGTGCTTCGTCAAAGTCAATTTCATACAATGATTGGAATTTAATAGCTTGAAATTGATGCTCACATTGTAAATACTTAAAGTTTGACATTTCGGATGACAGGTCATGCACTATTTTTTATAAAGTTCATTGCATGTCAAAATTATAGCCCAACGTAACAACAGTAAATGATGCTAAATCATTTATTAGTTATAGATTTAATTTATTATATAAACTTTTATTAAACCTATCACGTAATTCGTCAAATAAGTATTGTTACTTTGATACCGGTGTAACACTTTGTCATTTTTATTTACCATATACACAAATCTTCATATTGATATTCTAACATGATTTATCACAGGAACATAGGGCCTATTTCTAACACATGAGTATCAGTTAAGATAATAAATGAACCTTTACAAGATTTATGGCATCAATAATTGTGTAAAATAGGGTTAATTTTGTATTTCATATTTTATTTACTTGTTAATTTGTAGGGCCTATTCTTAACATATAACTTAAAGCATCAGTGAAGATAATGAGTAAAACCTTTAACAGATATTTGGCATCAATAATAGAGTAAAATGGAGCAATCCTTAGTAAACATAGATCTTAGGGCTATTACTATCATACTTTATTTTCTCAAAATACATTTGTTAATTTGTTTTAAAATCACAGATAGATATCGCCATTCTCGCATAGCATTCCTCGATAGGAGCAGGGCACCGAGTTTCCGTTGTAGGCTTCTTTCTGGCGTGATAAGTGTTTTCCTCAATCTGTTAGGTTCTATGATGACAATGTGAGGTCCTGCCTGATATTAGACTTGGGGATTGATTGTGCTCTCCCTGGGTTCAATTTACACGACCTCCCCATCACCCAATAAGTAAGAGCAGTGGAATCAACCTTGGTCTGGCCTTTGTCAATAAGTCAGTCTGTGAGCCCGTGGCGGGAGAGCCTCATTCTGCCTTTCACAACCACCAACCCGTAATACAATTTCCAATTTCACAGGAGCAGGTCGGATCATACACTTCCGGTGGGTTTCCTGTCCTAACCTTTACACGTGTACTACAATCAGGACCGCAGTCTTTGTCAGGTGTCGAAGCTGTCTACCCTGACTTCTCTCGTCTTCTCCTAACCTTGCTTAGGAATCGATGCCGGATATCCGTCCTAAATCATCCGCCAAGTTGCGCAAAGACCTTGTTAGCGTACCCGAGTGCTGACTTTAATCTTGGCGCGTCACTCAGCCTTCATTTGTGGCACGGTGGTAAAGACCACTTTCCTGTCGTGAGTGTATGTGCTGTGATCCAAGCCACCCGTTTCATAGAGCCTCCTTCTAGGCATTCCTCTTATTTCTAGCGACTATCTTTGACGGCGAAATAGGTAATGGTGCATTTCCCCCTAGGAAGTCTATGGTGTAAAATTGTACTGTAATTGCGACGCCAAGAAATGAGTCTGCTTTTTATGTGCATGACGTCATCAACGCGGGAAAATGATATTGAGGCTAACAGTCAATTTTCTGAAAAGCTCCTCAAAGTACCAGAGAGGCTTGAATCTCTGAATTATGTGTCATTAAGACTAGGCCTGAGTCAGTTTAAGGTTACAAGTTAGGAGTAAAAAGGTCATCTCAAATGGATATCTGTACTCATCGGTAAAAGGAAAGTTTTCCTTGAAAATCTTTTGCATGTGTATTCGTGATGCCCACGTCGAAATTGTTCACCTTGCACTCTGAAATATAATCGAATCAAGAGCAGTGTTGAAAATCAGTCAATATAGTTTGAACTATAAATATATAAGTGTTTGAGTTATGCAGACACCTCATTGAAAAAGCAGTGAACACCAAACAAAAATCACAAGGGCAATGTCACTAAATGGGATATTTCCTATGTTATTCCCTGAGACTGAATGGAAACATCGTATTTAGATGTTTTGGAAGATAAAATGTAACATGTCAACAAGAATTAATTCAGGCAATATTATGTAATTTAGCAAATGTTATTCGCGGATTTTAAATATTGAGAAGTGTATATCATTATATCAAAGCATAACTTGAAATATAACTGTAAGATTATACATAGAAATGCATTTAAGAGCAATACGATACGATACAATGGGGGAGAGTTTACTGTGTATCATTACTCATTATTGATAAACAAATTCTCCTCTATAGAACATATGTTTGATGTGAATCCCCAATATATATATATATATATATATATATATATATATATATATATATATATATATATATATATATATATATATATATATATATATATATATATATGTATATATATGTATATATATATATATGTGTGTGCTCACCTAAGACCTTCCTAGATATATATGGAATTAAGAATTAAGGGCTGTCTTGGTGTAAGCCAGCAATGCCTCTAAGATTCATTGGTGTTTAATGTTGCAATATATTAGAGAGCTAGTATTGCTTCCAACATAAATCTTTGAAGAAAATAAAGCCGGATAAGCAGTGGCACATTACTGTGTTTGTTAGAATGTCAGACTAGAATTACATTTCCTTTAGCATGGTTCAATCCGCCATTACAACACTTGTTATTGATAAAACCCTGAGTAATTGTCATGCCCTTTCAAACCTGAGTTATTGACTAGAGTGGAAGAGTTGCCTACCAAAATAGCGACCAAAAAGGGTCATCATGGACACATAATGTCCGACACAACTAAAGCTATTTCCGGTTCCTTCATTTAATGCCATCTTCTGGTGGTTATCAAAAAATAATTATGGTGCCATCCACAGAGATAATCATAGCTTAGCACCACGTATTCAGAAGATTATCTATAAAACCAGCTGACCGCTTTTGAAAATGCTTTCTGCAATTGACCAAATAAAGGTGGGAAGACCTTTACACACTAAACAACGGTTGACGACATGGTTGGCAAATTAAATCATCACTATCTACAAGTGAGTAAATAGGTAAAATGGTGATTAGAATTCAATCATTGTGATTGTCGGTGGGAAAGCGGGACTAGGATGTGTATGTGGCTATGCTGTATCCTGCAGAGAAATTGGACAAATTTGCTGAGATATGTTGCATATTTGATGTGATGTCAATGCTATGGCGTGATGAGGTGACATTTAGGTGGAGCTGATGCAGCTCAACAGTTCACAGGTCAAATCATCACGTGACCTCTTTAATATGGCCTACTTAACACATGCTTCACACATTTATTATTTACTGCTCAATTTATATATTTCAAAACATGCATTAATAGACAGGTCGAAAAGTCAGTCAAGTTTTTACTTTAAGATTCCGGGTTAGGAAATTAAATAAAGCAAGAAAAATATAAGTATATGTTATTATAATGTGATAACGAGATTTCAAATAACGACTAATCAGTCACTTTTTAAAAACAATTCGTCTGTGATGTTAGATGGTCAAAATGTAAATCAGAACTCATAATTTCAAAATTCACGCATTTAGTTGTCAGTTATCATTGGTGTACGTGTCAACAGATGTGTTAAAACATACACATAATATATATGGTACACATCGTATCACTGATGATCAAAATATTTGGAAATTACAAATTGCATTTTCTATTATCCAGACGTCTCAACAACCCCAGTAAAGTAAACAAAATCATTAAAGTTAATTAAATCATCATCTTTCCGTCGGTTATTTGCCAAAACTTCCAGAGAGTATTGAAGCACAGAGTTTGTCAAAATGCATTTGTATACCTTAACCTGTATGCGATTTTATGAAAAATAAAAAAACACTAAATTTATTGTTAACATAATTTAATTAAGATTAAATCAAAGTCGTGTGTCACTATGATTTAAAAGTGCTGCACATTGTTGTGAATACAATGTATTGAGATACCTCTGTAATTAGGATTGCTCTATTTTACACTATTATTGTATGCCACATAACTGTCAGAGGTTATATTCATTACTGTGGTATCATCTTCCCTAACCATATGTCATTGTGTGAATGCTACATTTTATCTTGGATAATCAAGATACACCAAACAAGAGAATATAAAATCTCATCTATTGAACATCGGGAATCCATAACTTGACAACAATGTCTATACGTTGATTAAGACAAGTCTAAGCAACATAGGGCAAAGGAAATAATGAGAATCTCCGGTATGTGAGATACTTAACAAGGCATTAGGGTATTCAATACGGAATCTCAAGACACCCTGCAGAGGAACAAAATGTAATTACAAGTTCACTTGGAGTTTCCGCGCAAGAACGCCTCGCTCCCTGGGATGTTATGCGTCTACAGCCTCATTCTCAATCAAGTGCCTGTTCACGACGCTGTATTCCTCCGCGAAGTAAATACCAGTATTGGGAGTCAAGAGGACAAACCGGGGAAACCGACTTCTTGAGAACTAGAGACACCATCATCATGTGCCAAGACACTGCTGAGATTTCCTGAACCTGCTTCCCAGTGTTAATAACCTTGCATCAAGTCTATTGTGTCAAGTGATTTCACGCTTGATCAGGGGTAAAGTCTTCGGTACAATCTAATAGAGAGGCATTCCCCTGTACTCACGTGGTTGTCATAATTACAATTATAGGTCAAAGTCTGCTGCAGCTTTGATTAGATAAAGCACACGGTGCATTTATCACAAGTCAAGGTAAATGTAATAAAGATTTCTTAGAATAAATTAATAAGGTTTCTTTTATTGTAAAATGAGTAGTTACATGTACATTATACTTTGCTTGTTTTCTTTACAATGTGCACGAAAAATCATTTTAACATAAGGATCTGCTTGATACATACATGTTGATACATGAATCATTCTATTTTATATGTCATATTTTATTGCCAAAGCGATGAGAAAACGCAGATGAGAAAGTTGAATGTTGTCAAGCCTCATTGTTAGTTTAGGGACGGCAGTGCGCATGCTCAGCATCAGCACTGTTGTCCTTATCAGTCTTGATGCCTTGTACCAGTGATGGATGACTGATGCAGAAATCTTGTCTCCGTGAAAAGACACATCAGAATAATTCCCGAATCATGAAAGGAAGTCTGTCAGGAAAGACATGCTTCCTTATTTGGGGTTAACCATTGCGATGCAAAGTGAATATATTTATAAATATATTGATTAAACCGTTATCATGATATTAGCAATGAAGAATCGTGTTTGTATAGAGGAACAAACAATAGAATACATAAAGTTTCTTATTTTTACCATAATAAAACATAATAGCTGTGAAACGCTTTCTTCTAATTCAGTAACATTGGCTTATGAATTAAGCCATGCCATCCGAGGAATTAGTTAATTACACAACTATTTATCATGTAATTAGGAGAGTGGGAATGGGGCTTGCTTGCTCAGTTCCTACTCGGATGCTGCGATTGCAACCGCCGCTTTCAGGGGCCTTAAAACAAAGCACAAGATTGAAAGGGTCTGTGAAGCAGTAATTATGAAGAAATAAACAGGGGTGCTTGGCGTCTGAGATGGATGAGCTGTAGTCAGGAAAAGAAAGTGATTTGCTATAATCACGGGTCTCACTCCATCACTTTGCCCGCCGAAATAACAGGAGGAAACTTGCCGTTTTTAACTGGAAGCAGAATTACAGCCACCCAATTACTGGTGGAAGTTGCCGGGTGATTTTCTCACCGGTCTTTTCATTTGGTGGCATAGAAGGAGCGGAAAACTGGGCGAATCTTCATTACCGCTTATCTGCCACTGTGGAAACAAGAACAGAATGTGAGGTAAAATGATGAACGAGCTCAGCACGTGACAGAGGAACGATATGTCAGGAAATAGAGGATTCTGGTTCATTAGAAATTTCATTTGAGGGGAAGTTTTGGACTTTTCCTGAGCGCACTTCATTAGCGCCTACGTTTGCTCTTGCTGCGCGTAAGAATACACAATGTGAGCCATGCCGGAAGTGAGCGGACAGGCGGAAGGATCGGCAGATACCCGGATAAAGATTCTGGCGAGTCTGTGTCAACAGTCGCTGATGAAGAATCGTCGTCTCTCTGACATCTTTATATGCCTTAGATTTGCATCTTCCAACAGTTGCAACGCTGAGCATTCTTTGAGCAGCATCCGCTGAAAAACAATAGAATGCAAATAGACTTTTTATTCCGGCGGATGCACCCATTTACGCCATGCATTGTAGCACTACCTCAGACATAAGGTCCTTTTGGGTGGGAAATCGACTTCAAACACGTGTCCTGTAAAATAGTCAAAGACAAAGTTGAAATCAGCATGTATTTCCACACGGGTAAAACTTCCTACTCCAGAGCAGGGGTGCCGATGTGTACCTTTCTATTAGATGGAAGGCTTCATATTTCCAATCGTTCTGGTGCGGCGTGATAATGCATACCCTCTCCTCATTACAGACCAGCCCGTGGTTTACCCGGGCCCCATAGGTAATCATTGCTGCCGCCCATCGCAGCCTTGCCAGGATCCAAAGTCGTGACACCCAATTGAATTTTTCCGCTGTACCGTCCACCCATCCTCTGTCATGTTTAACCAAAGTTGGTCTGTTTGTTTTGCCTATACTGACAGTTTGCTGTGCATTTTATTTGGGATGGAAATCAATGTGGCAGCGTGTTACAATATGGCCATTCTGTATCCACAGGTGGATCACATTGCTTCCAACCATGTAAATTCAATGTTATTTATGCTCTCCAGGCGAACTGGAAATACAAGCCACAAAAACAACTCTGTTGATTCTTTAAAAGATGATTCTACTGTTGCGATATGCTAGGGCAAACATCACGACCCCTTCCGTTTTAAACAGTGCTCAGATAAGTGTATGTGGTTATTGATACCCAGTCTCAGTTTTCCACCAGGGTCTTCTTACTAGCTGATATTGATAGTTTCTTTGTCTTTTGATAGAGGTCCATCTCTGAAAGCAAACATTAACTGTTGACCTAATGGCATAAAGAAACATTGCATTAAATATAGAAGGTTTTATGTGAAAGGCTTTGGCTTTCTATTCTCACTCTACCTGTTGACAGTATTATCGGGTTTAATGTTGTACTGAACTTCTCTATTTCATTATAAAAATAGAAAATTGCTATGAGGTGTTTCATAAACTATATACTCGGAGGGAACTGCCATTTACATCATACTAAAAATACATATGCATTTTATAGTTTGCGCCTTGAGGGTGAGACATTGTATTTAGTATTGATATGGAAATTGGAATTTCTGAATTAATGTTCCCTTTGTATGACTGTTATTGATAATGAGCATTCCATTATCTCATAGAATTATGTCAAAATTACCTTTCCTTTTTTCGTCAGGTTTGATTCTTAATTCCAAATGACCTTATTTGTCCGCGACTGCGTCCTTTATTAAGAAAGATCCCACCAATAATTGTGTGGTCAAATCCAAGATTAATTTCTATATAGTTTGTGTTCTGGAATGATCACACATTTCATCAGTGTTCATCACTTTCCTGGGAAAATAAACACATTGTTTAACGTGAAAGGCAACAAGTCCTCAAAACCTGTGTTAGTTTCCCTAGGGAATCGCCAATTACAGGTCACCTTGAGCCTTGAGTCTCCTATGGGAAATCTGCAGCTGGGTTTGTTTGCGAGATCGTGGCGATCCTGGCAAGCCTAAAGAGTGTCATTTGTACACAGTAGAAGTGGTGAAGGGTGATTGCTTAATCAATGTTACCGGTCGAACATTACAATAAATGTAATCATAATAGAGTTTGTTCAAATTTTTGGTTTTATTCCTTACTTTGCCACGTGCAATCTCAGGTCAATAATGATTTGTGGACAGGATCGTTTGCACTTATTTGGCAATAACATGAGAACAGTCAACAACTTTACCCAAACGAGTAAAGGTGAGGTTTCTTATGTATCTATCGTGTTGCAAATACAATGAGTTACACTTTTGCCTCTATCTACCAGATATAAAATGATTAAATGAAGCGACACTGTATTATAACCTTTTGATAAGTTGATACATGAAATCAAAGTTTTGATAAGTTTGATACATGAAATCAAAAGTAAAAATCTGAAGTACCTAACAATAAAGATGTATCCTTCATTGGCCAAAATAGTCATTCATGATATTGTTCACTTTCTGTCCAGATCACTTGTAACTTGTAACCGAAATGGATCTTCATAACAGATTATGCATGACATATCAAAAGTACAAATTAACTGCTCTTAATCTGTTGAAAGGACTATATAAAGAATGATGGTGTAGTTTCTTTATGGTGCATTAGCCTTGCACTTATCCTATGTGCGTGCTACAGGGGACATATTGATGCAACATGCGTGCATGCAAAGTCTGTGGGACAAGTAACTTTAATGTTCCTTGATGTAAAGTAATCTTGCTCATCACGTGACTCGTTAACGCCTGCGCAGAGGGAGCAGACGTCATGCGTCCCATCAGTCCAACCGGAAGTTGCAGCCTGTTCATCAGGAGCCGGACTTCTTTCTACATGGCCATAGGTCGTTTTAGTAGGTTCTGTGATCGTCAAGAATCCAGTCTCAAATCAAAGTAAATGTTGGCATCACGCGGCCGGGCGAGGCTCACCTGTAAGAGGTAATTGTCTTTGACGACTAGCCTCACTTTGAAGTGGTCCGTTCCAACATCCGGTTGCTTTCATGCAACTTGAAAACGAGGCTGTCCCTGCCAAAGTTGCATCAACAGCCTGGCCAGCTGCAAAGTCACGTTGATTGGTTCGATTAAAGGATAGAAAGCATTCACGCTAATCTCCAATTCTAAAGGAATCTACCGCAATCAAAACTTGTGCCGGTAAATGCACTCATGTACTTTTCACTTCTGAAGTGGTATCCACATGTTGGCTAACTTTCCAAAACCATGTCTGTTTTCTTTGGAGGCTTCCAAGGAGTTGTCGCCATGGAGGATGGGGCCTTCCAGTTAGGAAGGAAGGTCTAACCGCTTGCTTCAAGTCGGTGCCACATATCTGTGGGTATTTCTAGAAATAGATAGGATTCTCTATGTCAAGCTCACATCACATGTTTTCTAGACATGACCATAATCAAGAACCTCGGTGCAGACATCACAAACATCACTGTCTCCATTCACATTTTCTTCCATGCTCTAATATTTCCTGCCCAGTACCAATAGACTCTCAGAATCAGCAAGTCTGAGGAAATCATTCCTTTATCAGAGAACTGAATCTGACATCACACAGTTCTCTAGAATTGTATTTGTATTTGTTATTATTATTATATCGCCTCTGACGTTGTTCGACCACTGTAAGAATTGCCCCTCGTTGGATCATTGATTTACCTTTTATGTTCAAATTCCTTGGAGGAGAAGCCAGAGGGATTTAATCATCATAATGTTTACATATATTTGTTATGCTGCATTGAGTGATATGTCTTTTTTAAACATTGTACAGACATTCCATTGTGCAATATAATGAATGTCATAACAACATCTGTATTTTAGGACCGTATAATCGTATAACATGGTATGTAGGGAGATGATATATATATATATATATAAATTTGATTTATATATATATAAATTTGATATATATATATATATATATATATATATATATATATATATATATATATATATATATATATATATATATATATATATATATATATATACGTGTGTGTGTCTGCGTTTGATTTTGATGCAGAGCTATTTTAAAAATCAAATGTACAATAAGACTCAAAAAAATATCGAGAAATAGATTTCATATTATATTAATTTAATGATATAAGAAATAGTCTTTGAATATTTGTACATTTGAATATATGACTGATATTTTCCCAACCGTACCTCGCTGAAGTTACATCCAATATCAACACAAGAGCTTGTCAGGTCATAAAAGCATATTGACATAAAGTTCGGTGTGTCCAGAACTGGTCAGCTTCTGTGTTGACTAATCCCACGACAAGGCAAGAAATCGATGGAAGTCCATGTTGATATATTTCATAATCACATCAGGTTAATGGACATGTCCTTGTCAATGTTAGCAACGTAATGGACGCGGTCCTTGAAATGTCAACACAAAAGCAGAATGCATGCACCGCTCTGATGTCGGGCTTTGTACCATTTGTTTGCAATATAATGGTGTGCTTGCTACATGACTCAGGCAAACGTATGGCAGAATCTTTTGATACATTTGCGTCTTATGATTCAATCAGTGATCGTTTGAGAATGACCTTAATGTGTTTGTGTTTGTGTTTGTGTTTGTGTGTGTGTGTGTGTGTGTGTGTGTGTGTGTGTGTGTGTGTGCGTTTAATGATTAGAATTGATAAGGTTTTTTTTTATTATGGCATGTATACTTACTAAATGATAATATATTTTTTCGTATTAAAACAATGCCCTAAGATACATGATTTTTAACAGTTAGTTTGTACATATAAACATTCAAATAGTTTCAAGATTTAAAAGAATTGATGTTTGGGCGTTGTCAAAGGAATTGTTTAGTTTTCTAAGTATTTGAATATAATTCTGAATAACCTGACTGTGTCCATGTTCCTGTAGGATCACGCAGAAGGTTCTAACTATCGTTCCCTATCATTCCCACAATCATTACAATGATGTTCCAAGTGCTCTCAGACCTGTTACCCATTTATGATTCAAAATCATGATGAATTGAATCATTAAGCTGTCAACAGCTTTATTGTGAGACTGATTACCCAATACTGCCCCTTCCACGCCCCTTGACACATTAAAACCCTTTGTGACACATTGCCTACAAAGCACCGTCCATTTTCCTTGCATGTCATTGTGTTTCGGCAATACGAGGCTTGCATGTGACTTAGAAAAATATGATAAACATAAATAATGTGTACAGTGGTCAATGTTAAGATTTTATCGTTGGTATCATGGATTCTACTACACTGGTCGCCATTTTCTATTCAACATTGACGATCTGTAATAACATTTATTCACTGCTGTGATCTCTGTTAATTGAAATGATTCATACAGGTGCATTTCATAAGAAGTTATTCAAATTGTTCCAAAGGTTTGTCATTGAATATCTTGAATTTCCTTGAAACATCAGAAATTTTAACGTTTTAAATTTAGCATTTACATGACCCTGGTATATCCTTTGAGCAGGCAGATATAGATCTTATCTGTACTTTTCGGTGGTAGAAATGTCATTTTAACAGGTATTTGGCCTCTGTGAATTCAGATACATGTACATCTTATCTAATCTGATTGGCATAATCTTCTTACAAAAATCTGTCTTTGTCTATTGTTTCTCACCCTTATTATTGGGTTTCACGCTCACATGACAATGGATAATTTTTAATGCAAAACACATCCCCAAAAAGGCAGTGGACCGGACTTGTATGAAATTGACAACTGATGTAAATTTCTCTATATGCGTTGTCATCATGTCAAAATATTGACAAAAAAGCCAAACCAATTAAACAGAAAGGCGACACTGGTTCCGGAGCGAGTCTCGGTGTGCCTTGTTGGCAGCTGACTGGACTATTTCTAGGAGTACACAGACACACATTATGCTTAATGGCAATTATTATTAAATACAATAGGTACCCATGATATCAATGATGCTAAGGAATACAAAAATGTCAACTTCCAGGAATGACTATGTTATTAATAATGAGAACGGTTTCTAATACTGTGATATGTCTACTGATGTGTTCTGAAATAGATTGTATTTTCCTTCATAAAATCTGTTTAAGGTACTGTAATATTCACTTGAAGTGTTTAAACCTCAATTATATGGGTTTATAATGATACTTTAGTATGGAATTAAAGTGAAACTTCTCTATCTGGTATTAGAAAACGTTGGTCTGGATTCTGTAAGTGTATACACCTTGATACCTTGAATGTTGAAAAAATGTTCTTGTTTACTCTGCCCAAATATATTGAAAAATTGATCTCGAGATGAAACTATGCGCCAGGCACAGAGATGGTGTCTACTCTTCCATATCAGCGATCACAACTGCCTACTCGTGCATTACAAGTTTAACTGATGGCAAACATTACAAATTGACATGAATTCAAGCTTTCTTCCCTCAGGCATTCACCACTGAGGTCATATCGGAAGAATGAATTATAACATCAAATAGTATACATGGCGAATTGTTTGCTGGAAATAATACTCATGCTAAGTGTTAGTTATCTGGATAGGAATTGCATGGTTTAGGACATATAGGATAATAGTGTCAACCATTTATGATAAGTGGTGCCACCTGGTGAAAAATTTGGCTGAGCTGCTCAAACTCAGCACTCGCGCTGGTTGATGATGTATTTCATTGAGTCCGAAGTGTTTTAAATTAATAATGATACTTATATAACTCGTTCATTGATTTGAAATGGGTTCTTTTGTAAATATTTATCAAAAGACCATTCTTGTGGTCTTTTGGTCTTGGTCTTGGTATATAATTTAGGTAAAGGTCTAAACAATCGAGATACAGATAAACCATCGATTAACTATTGAAACAAATTTACATTTTATCATATTATATGCGATTATAACTCTTATATTCTATTACTCATATCAATTATTTAATTATAATAATAGTATTATTTTCTGACAGCCGTTTTGGCTCATGAATATATTGAAGAAATGCACAGTACTGATGTTGGTCGGTTACATGAAATTCTTATCCTGCGATCAGTTGAGGTGACGGTTAACGTTTCCACTATATTCTAAATAGGTGCCCCTATGGCTGATGTCTATAAAGGAAATAACATGCCATGATGGCATTTATCGATATACATCAAGATATCACATTTCAACGAGAAAGTTCTATAATGACTAGCTTTGGTTTATAGGCTGTATCTTTTATTGAGAATATTAAATTGATTTCGCGCTATCTTATATTCTGACAAAATTGCTTGATCAGTAAATAAACGGAGCAAAGTCCAGGAAAAGAATGTAATTATAGTTTTATCAGGCAATATTTGTAAGGGGCAGTGCAAGCTGTAATAACTTGAGGGTATCCATTTGCAGTGCCAGAAGGGATACTTATTCCTTATTGTTTTGCGCAGTGAGAATCATGTACAAAGGTGTGTTAAAATGTATATTTACCTACGCCAATGGAATTAACTTTATGTTGTACTCCTGCAAATATTTAATTCTATGACGTGTGAGAAATAGATGAAGAAATTTGGGGATATTAGACGTGTGCTAGGCAGGGTGTGAAAATGAAGCAACAATGCTGACGGATAGGGAACAAGTCTGGCCAGGCGGGAGAGGAAATGAGTTCCGATGGCGAGATCACACGGTGGTGATTACAACTTTTGTTGGGGGTTGGTTTATTGATCCACGGGGCCATGGTAACAGTTCCTCACGCCGAGGCCCCCCACGGCCACTCACCGTCTCTCATAGGAACCCACTCCCGGCAAAAAATAAAGCCTTCTCGGCCACCATTGTGTGCTCCGTCGGTAGATCTACTTAGTTCTGTCGCCACACTACCTTCCCGCTTCCTTTCCGCTATACATGTTTCAACTTTTGTGTCCAACCCTTTCTTATCAACATGAGATTCCATTTTCATGGAACGCAATTTCTTGAGGCATTATCGACTCACAGGATGTTCTATAGAATTACACGAGAGTAGCCACTAGAAATCCCTTCTTGTTGATGTTATATCAGCATATTTGCTCTGTGGTAGTCACATTCCCATCTAACTAATCAGGGAGGAAATTGAAGAAATCGGGACTTAATATTGCCTCTTTTTCCCTTCTCATTTCTGTGAGTATTTAACCAGAGATATTTTATCATCGCGGTAACTCTACACTGATTAATGTTATATATTTGACATATTGGTGGATTTAGCAAAGAAGGGCTTTGCAATGTTGCGCATGCGCAGAGAGCATGTATCTTGATCTGAGAGGAAGTCCAAGAGGAGGGAAGGAAGGAAACTTTCTGGCGTCAGCTTTCCTTTCTACAATGAGCATATTTGATATCGGGCGGTAAGAACACGATATGTACTCTCCGTCAAGTTCCGGCATACTCTGAGAGCCAACCAGAAATTCACTCTTCAGTAGCGGACCTTCACTTTTCCTGCCTGTTTCCACCTATTAGATATACACAAACAGCAAACTGTGGCAAAACATGCACAGCGCCCTTGAATACAACCAGTAATGACTGTGAGAGGGTGGTGTGCTTCCGCTCAACGTAAACCCAAAAATAAAGTCCAATGAAAAATGTTTTGGTGGCATTCAAAGGGAGGTCTCTTTATACAAGCATATAAAACACCCTTTATTGTCATCCGTACTACTCCAATAATAGCGTAAAAGATCGATTCTTCCAAATGTGCATTAAATTCATATGTTGGATCTCTAAAAAGATATTAAAAGCATGATTCATCTTTTGTGAACATGTCATTGTAAATCAGTGAATTTTTAAAACCCATCGGTCCCTGTTTATTCTATATTAAAATTACAGAGTAATCTGACACAATAAGATTGTATCAATGCTAAACGCCATAGATGCAAATAACGATAAATTGATAAAATGCCACAAGCCCACATATCGCCATTCAGCCTAAACCTTTAAAGAAACTTTTGATAAGCAACATGTGAAAACGCTCAAGTTGAGAACGTCGATTTCAGTCAATTTACTATTCTGTAACACACACCATATAATTTTTACTTCACAAAATGAAAGATATTGCCTTGATGGAAACAACACATGAATATTTTAAAAAGCATGTTATAGAAAGCTATAGAAACATTAGATTTAAATTGAACCTTTTTAGTAAATGTGTGTCGATCATATTTCCTATTCAAGAAAATTGCATTTAATTCTGAAACATGAAACCGACTTGCAAAATTACCAAATTAAGTGGAATGTTCTCAATATTTTCGGACGTAACTCAAACCAGTCTGCGTTGAGCTTATCATGGAGTTTTTAAATTCAGGAAAGAAATTAGTGCAGTAAATACACCATGGGATGGCGGGGAAGGAAATTGACTAGGTCATGTTTCCCATAAATCGATGGATAAAACATACTAACAAGCTTTCCTTTAAGGTAGTAGCAACCGATTTATGCAGTCCATATCAAGGTATTGGATGCTTGCAACTTCTAATAGCAGATAGAATGATTGCCTAGATTTTAATGTTTGTGAGAATGGTAATTAAGATTGTAGTAAAGGTGTGATAGGTTTGAACTGGTTGTGTTTTGCTTATTTTCATGTCCGACTAGGCACTTCGAGGGGAGCGAGGGTTGTAACCCTACTCCGTCAGAGGTTACAAAAGAATACGGTTAGAGAAAAGACAATTACCGGCACCCTCTGGATGATTTGATATAATTTAGGTAATCATCTACATCTTGTGCCCCTGGCTAAACCATGGCGTTTCCTTGGTGGGAACTCAATCTTTTACCACTTGAAGAATATGAATAAAACATTAATGCTTTTCATAGCGCACGAAATCAATCAAATTATAGTTATTCCAGCCTTCGTTAAATGCCAAACCTTTTTTTCTGTCCTTGGCAAGAATCTATGGTAAGGAAAATCAAAACCAGGCTTGAGATCTATTATTGCATAATAACAATAATGTTGAATTATTAATCTGTGATAATTATGATAAATATTTACTTGGTGACCTGTTCTTTGACACTAGTTGTTAATTAACAGCATTTTAAACATTTGTTGCACAACACTTGTCATGTTTTCCATATACATGTTAAACAATTCGCTCATGAATGCTTAATTAAAATCTGCTCTTAAATAGTTTGACATTCTGTTCATGTATTGTGTTTAACGGTAGACAATTCTTTTATTCTCTTTTACTAGAGCATATAAAAGAATATATATCACACAATGGTCTCAACTTTGGGAATATTTGCAACAATTATAAACATGACAAAAACCCAAAAACATTATTCATGCTCATAGAAAGTTGGAGTTTATTTGTCAAAGGCATGTAAAATCAAGCTTCACTCCAATTTATGTACCATACTGATTTAATCTATACCTTTTTGAGTGACATTCAAATCATACCATTTTGTGTGACATTCAAATCATATCATTTTGAGTGACATTCAAATCATTCCATTTTGAGTGACATTCAAATCATACCTTATTGGCAATCATAATCATAATTCTACTTTAAGTAAATGACATTCCAAGACCTTAGTTTCAGAGTATTGCACATGTTATATTTATTCACTTATTTCAACAATACAGGTACACACACACATATACATATATACAGAAAACATTTGCAAGTTTCCCTGCATGAATTTGAAGGTTTTAAAAATATTCACATGGATAGAACAGGTCATTTCTTCTTGACAGCTCCAGCAGTGGGGCATGTTGGGGGTGATGTGTCATTCATAGAGTTATCTGAGCTCAGACCCTGAGCTGCTGGCTGATGAAAGTGACAAGGTTGTTGATAGCCACAATTTGGCGTGAAATGCTGGGGGTCGGGATCCGATAACGCGTCTGATAACTCAATTTTTCAATGGTCTTTTGTGTCATCGCCATTCACTTAGCGTCAGGAGCAAGGTTGATGGTGATGGGAGGCTTAAAAGTATGGGTCCCCGAGGACCAGGCGGCACTCAGGCACGCTCCGCCGGGGAGGGCTCGCCGGGGTTAGCTGATGCATCATCCACTCCTACTTGGGCTGAAAACAACAATCAAATACCGCAAGACACTTTGAATGCCATATCAAATCACACAACTGTCTTGTCATTTTAACTTAAATCCTTTTATTTTTTGGGGGGGTTCTGCGCATGCGTGAGCTGAGCGGTTGGGTTTTGGAATCGTTCTCGTAATTTCATTTTATTTTACTATTTGCAGCAGATTCTTCCTCTACCTTGACACGAATATCGGTTTAAATGATCAGCAAACTTTAATCTCATATTTTCTTCTTTTATTTTGAAAAATTTTATGTCTATTTGTGTTGATTTCAACTGTTTTCTGAGATTGTGAATTATTTTGGCTCTGTATGTAACGTTACAACGGGTATTGAAAGTTTTGTTTGAATTTTGTGAGTTTTGTTTTCCAACTCTCTTTTTCCTGGCACTTACAACCCTTTGTGTTTTGGTATCCTATTAACCCTTTATGTTTTGGTATCCTATTAACCCTTTATGTTTTGGTATCATATAAACCCGTTAGGTTTTGGTATCCTATAAACCCTTTGGGGTTTTGGTATCCTATAAACCCTTTAGGTTTTGGTATCCTATAAACCCTTTATGTTTTGGTATCCTATTAACCCTTTAGGTGTTGGTATCCTATAAACCCTTTAGGTTTTGGTGTCCTATAAACCCTTTAGGTTTTGGTATCCTATAAACCCTTTAGGTTTTGGTATCCTATTAACCCTTTAGGTTTTGGTATCCTATAAACCCTTTATGTTTTGGTGTCCTATTAACCCTTTATGTTTTGGTATCATATAAACCCGTTATGTTTTGGTATCATATAAACCCGTTATGTTTTGGTATCATATAAACCCGTTAGGTTTTGGTATCCTATAAACCCTTTGGGGTTTTGGTATCCTATAAACCCTTTAGGTTTTGGTATCCTATAAACCCTTTATGTTTTGGTATCCTATTAACCCTTTAGGTGTTGGTATCCTATAAACCCTTTAGGTTTTGGTGTCCTATAAACCCTTTAGGTTTTGGTATCCTATAAACCCTTTATGTTTTGGTATCCTATTAACCCTTTAGGTTTTGGTATCCTATAAACCCTTTATGTTTTGGTATCCTATAAACCCTTTATGTTTTGGTATCCTATAAACCCTTTAGGTTTTGGTGTCCTATAAACCCTTTAGGTTTTGGTATCCTATAAACCCTTTATGTTTTGGTATCCTATAAACCCTTTATGTTTTGGTATCCTATTAACCCTTTATGTTTTGGTATCCTATAAACCCTTTAGGTTTTGTTATCCTATAAACCCTTTATGTTTTGGTATCATATAAACCCTTTATGTTTTGGTATCCTATAAACCCTTTATGTTTTGGTATCATATAAACCCGTTAGGTTTTGGTATCCTATAAACCTTTTGGGGTTTTGATATCCTATAAACCCTTTAGATTTTGGTATCCTATTAACCCTTTAGGTTTTGGTATCCTATAAACCCTTTATGTTTTGGTGTCCTATTAACCCTTTAGGTTTTGGTATCCTATTAACCCTTTAGGTTTTGGTATCCTATAAACCCTTTAGGTTAAATGCTTAATGCTGCATATTGAAATGGCATTATAATGAAAACTTAATAAGGAATAAGATAAAATTGTGCGTCTACGTAAAACTGCTGAGTAAATATTATCAAGTTTCCTCAATTAAAATACTATAAGGTGTAAAAGTATGTAATACTGAACAATTCTAGTAGTTTTTATTGAATCTTAGTAGTTTTTATTGGATACAAAATACTGCATAATGTCTGTAAAATATTGATACTTATGCCCCTTGTGCTTTTTAGCATATTGTAAATAAAGTAAATAAACTCAAAGTTACATTCTGAGACAATTTGAAATTGTTTACCTTATGTGTTGTCCTCAACCCAACCCGAAACTTGTGTTGGCTTTTTTCTGAACAGCAGATTTTATATATGCCATAAGAGGGCACATACCAGTGACTTTTCTGAAGATGTGTTTATTACTTTTCAAGCGACTTTGTATTCACAAATCTTATTCATAGTCATATAATAAATGATATACCCAATAATACATGCATACCATGTGTTTAATTGATCACACCTTTCAACTATCATTTCTGGACCCCCAATATACCAAAATTGAATCCCGCCAATGAAGCATGTACCGTTAGTGAAGTGTCATTCTATTCTTAAACCCTTCAGACAAAATAAGTTTATGACTAAAACCAAGATTTATGTTATCTGGTACGTGAAAGCATGCATTTCTTTTTTGTTCCTTAAGCCAATGAATACGAAGTGTCAGACATTTTTCTGACTTCACATCCCCATTGTTCGGGCTTAATGACGTCATTTTGATACATTTCAATGTGATTACCCTGTTAGCCCTCCCAATCAGCAAAATTCACCCACTAAATCTTGTAAATCAACAAAAGATACCTTTTTACCCCTTATCAGTTAGGGGTTAAAGGGTAACTTTGCATACTTGTGATTTCTCGTGAAATTATTGAAATCGCTGGACTTTGAAGTCGGCTGATGATTATGGCATATCCTTAGATTATATAAATATATATATACCCTAACTTTTGATAGTGATAGAATGCTATTGCCCATCATCTTTTCCTACTTCCCCAGGTTATTCTGCCATTTGAAAGTAGATGATTCTTCTGCCAAGATCCAAATCATCCATTGAACATTGTAAATACACTTGACTAGTCAGCTGACTAGTGATCTAGTGCACAAGCACCACACATGCACAACCACATGCTTACTAAAGGTTTGCTAACAATGACGCACCTTTGAATTGGGACACTTGAGTGATTTGAGCTTACAAGGGCCTGTTTGTCCATTTGTTTTCGTCTATTGGTACAGGCCTACACCCTTACAGACCACAATAGTGATCACAAGAGTACTGCACATTTCTTAGCACGCACTTTCAGTTAAACACAATAATGGCCGATGTATTTTACTTCATTTCAAGGAGACATCTTGTTTGTATCATAGTTTCATGACCCCAAATCATTTAAACTTGCCCTTAATATCTGTAGAATTTCCTGTGACCTTTGAGAAACTTTACAGATTATATTGATAATTATGGCAATAATATTCTATTTTTAGTGGAGACATTCAAATGATGAGCCTGATCAGAATATCATTGATGACCTTGAATATTGACAATATATTTGTTGTTAAATATTTAGGGAAGCAGATGGGTGGGGGGTTGGGAGTGCTATTTCATCAAGAATATAAATTATTTATATAATAGTTGAAAACTCACCAAATGTCTTCTCTTTGGTGAAAATGGAAGTAAATTAATTTTAATCATAACAGGAAAAAAATGTCATGTATTAATGAATATATACTAGAACCAACAAAGTACAATCTTTATACAAGGTTTTTCTAGCTTATTGGTATAATATAAATGATAAACATGTGAGAAATTCTCATGATGACTACAGTGTCCTTTCTCAGGAATTCAATGATTTCTCTTGATTATGTGCATTTTAACATAACATACTATGTATAATCAATTAAGGATACATGAATAGAGAAATATCATAAAATAAGATAACTTATTATAATTATGACATAAATATGATGAATATCGTGTCAGTAGATTTAATCATTTTATTGAGGAGGGAATATCACTTCAATATGATTATTAGTCATGAGTTCACTTCTCACTTTAACATATTGAAATATTAAGCCACATATAAACAATGTCCTGATGACAATAACAGGTAATTATATCGTGAAGCTTGATTATCCTAAATCACTTAATATACTCACAATTAATCACGATATGCTCAGGTAATTACCAGAACTGGAATAATGAGTAATCTGATAATTAATTACCGCTCATTGTATTGGTGATGAGGCAGCGGAAATAGACTGGGTGTCACGTCTTAGGTGTAGATAACAGGTAACCGGGCAGAGCATGTGAGGCTCTCAAGTTCACCACACCATGCATTAAGTACCTGCTGGTTTCTGATGCCATATCTGTGATTGAAATCGCAGTCTTTGTGTTACAGATATTGTTTGTGTGATGTGGGGTAATATTGGTCTTGTTATGGGAGTGAATGCTGATTTTCTTTGCAGCCCATTGTAAGGTGTGTGTTTGATATTTTTAAATATATATATATCCAGTGTGTTAAGCATACAATGCTTTGTGGATCATCAGAGTTTTTATCAGTGCATATTATCTGTTCAATGCAGAGAAAAAATATATATACATATGATTAGGATTTTTCTGGTATGATCTAATATGTTCTTCTGGGCTATGTGTGTATTGAAATTTCCGATGAAAAGGGACCATCACTCCGCATCCAGGTTTGAAAACTCAGCTGCGTAATGTTACGAATGACACTTCCAACGTTAGTATTTACATTAGACAAGAAATCAGTTGTGAAAGCACTGCACACTTTTCTTCATTCTGAATAGATTGTAAATGAAATGGTACACACTTTATTTACAAGGTTTTGGTGATCAATCCCACGTTGAATAAAGGAGAAAAAATATTCAATAATCTGAAAGATTTTCCCACAAGGTTAGACAATGATCCCGAAGGGGCCATTAATTGGTCTATTGAACTGAAACCCAAATCCCATTATTTTTACCCACCAAACCACATCCTCGCACCGTTCCCATCATCTGATATGGGGGATTCCTATTTTCTCACCAAAACCTGATCTGTCATCTTCATCTATTTGTCTGGGGTCGACATTAGTTTGAGTATTCTGAGCCCCATTGTGATGTCAAGTGTTCAGGTCAGGGGCACATATTGTCCAGGGACAGGTCCTATCTATCGGTGATATGCATTTTTACCGCTACCCCCTCTCCCATGTCCCCCAATAGGGCTCAAGTTACCCTCCTGGTTTATCCCATCATCGTGCCTGGGGTTCAGTCACGTGGAACCATGGAAACACGCATGTGAAGCGCGTGCGCGTCGCATGCCCGTGGCCGTCATGTTTACAAATACAAGTCCTCGTCTCACACCATTGCCACTGGTTCTGCCAGAGAATATTTGCTGAGAAAATATTTCCATGTCACTTGCTGGAATTAAACATAGCTAACAGTCACGTCCATTTCAGCTTGCATGTATTAACACGGCTTGGCGTGGCAAGTGCATTTGCTTGGCTAATTAAGTTGAATCCAAACACAATCTGATAAAAAAAAGTGGCAGATATAAACTTAATTATCATGTTTTATTAAGAAAAAAAGAAAACATCAACAGTTGGAAATAAATATTATTTTCATAGTTTTTTTCGACACATTCATACCGTGCTTCTTAAAGAGACACACAAGCAAAGAAAACACGTATTGGTTTTTTTTTGGCATTTGCTTTGTTCAGAAAGCTTTTACCTATCAATATGTACTATAAATCAACATTGAACACTCACAAAAGAGACATTTATCACATTTGATTGACTCGAAGCTGCGGACCATCTTTAAATGTTTTCTTACAAACAAATGTAAAGAGTGGTACTTGAAAGTCTTGTATATCAAAACAAGTCAATACAGTTCGGTGGATGAGGGCCAATATATCTGACTTTATAATCAGCTCTGATATGTTAAGTTAGCATTTCATAAGTGGATGATATCCTTAAACGTTATACATATCTGCTTTAAATAGTAGAATGATTTCCCTTTCGGACATACTATTCTGTTTTGACCTATATTGATCTGACCTATAATCTTGTGCATTCAAATGAAGCACACTTTCTGTCAATCACTGCCTGAACTTGTCTCTTTTAATTGTTGGTACAACACAAAGGCAAGCAGTTGAGAAGTAATTGCATAGTCACCCACTAGGTGTCGTGGTGGCATTGAATGATTTTATTCAAAGAGAATTACCAAGAACTGCTGCGCTATCCTAGAAATAGAATTCCATTTAATAGAGCATGGCTCAAAGAAAAATTTATATTTAGATATAGAATTCTGTTGTATCTAGAGAGTGCTGACTGTATTTTCCATTATAATATTAGGAATATATGACCTGTAATTTAGTCGAACGAAGAGACTCTTACACTAATAGAACCACTGTGAATTCAAATACAGAAGATCAACTAAAACATTAATCAATCAATCAATCAGTCATTCATCTCCAATCAAAGACTTACAGCTAAAATGTATTGATACATCCATGGATAAGCCACAAAAAAGACACATTTGGTGGAATGCTATGAAAAAAACAGGTTTATTATATTTTGGATTTTGGAATTGTCAAGATAGGGATGAATTTAACATTTATAATGGCCATAGCAACAATTGATTTTCCCCAGCCTATTGTGTGATAGAATGACATTAGCGACCCCTAGGTGGCCTTTTGTGATGGATTCTAGCCCCAAGAAAAAGTTAACCTATCAGGCACCCATTTATAAAATTTATTTTCCTCTTTCTGTAAGATTACCAAAATGGAACGGACACTTCATTTTTGTAAGATTCCTGACCCGCGCCTTGATACATGAGAGTCGGCCGGACGCCAGACCACTCTGCCAACCATCCGCCGGGACTTTATCGTGTTTATTTCATGGACGCAGAGCGCGCAAGGATATTGAAGCAAAGTGAAATGTCCGAAGCAGGCAATTCACGACCGCTCCAGCGCCGGCGGTTGTTCATTTTGTGGGAAATGGAGAAAAGCGACTACAGGTAATTAACTTGGACGAGCCATATCTAGTACATTATACATCCATCAAACCGACCTAGGTGAATTAGCATTAAAAGCCCTCGATCTTTGAAAGCCTCATCCAGCCAGAAATGGACAACCCCCTCACCCATCCACCGTGATAAATCTGCAGCCACTTCCGATGGGAATTTCATATCGCGTTTTATTTTTGGTAATTGAGATTTCTCCAAGCGTATCGCTTCTGTGGCGCACTTTATTATTATAATATGGGGTATCTGGGCACGGAGAATGAAAAGGTCTGCCAATCTAGTGGTTTTGGGGTGGGGCGGATTGTAACGCCTTATCACATGTGTTCATTCAAAGCTTCATTACACATTACCATAAGTTTCGCATCTAGCTTTGACTGTTGACAGAAACATCAGCCTTTTGTAGGTTTCTATAGACTGTTCAGCTCTGTGGCAGGTCCTCCGTGTCAGCCCCGCATCATATTTCAATGTCCTCATACTTTTCACAATGCAGATTACTAGATCCATTTCAACCATGTCAGTGGCATGACCTTTAGTTTAGGGACCTCTCCGGCAGAGGGCGTAACTAGGTGTCGCCTGTAAGATTGGGACCCATGACAGGGTGTAAACTACTTTGACAATGCACATCAAAACTCCACCATTCATATAATTGATTATAACATTCTATAGCCTATTTATGTATTTACTGAAACTAATTCATCAATCTAAATAAAATCAGCATACATATAAATCGCTTTATTTATTCAGGAACATATTTTATCCCTTTCCAGCTAATGAAAGTCACAAAAATTGCAGATTCCAAATTCATTTGAGATTTGACACAATCTTGTTTGAAAAGCCCCAAATCTGGGTGTGTCCACTGCTGCCAGCAAACACAATAGAAATAGTATTTTGTTCGATAAATAATGGACAGTTGTGAGCTGTTTTGACATCAGCCTTCTGATACAGGTTGAAGTTCGTGGTTTAAATTCACTAATTAAGAAATGCAAATTTGATATCTAATCGCAGTTTTTTTTTATAAAATTGGTCTTGAAATTAAGATAATAACAATAATGATAAAAAAACTCTAGTGCAGGTACCATACTAAGTCTGTTCAATACGTTTCATTACAACGTTATAAATCTAATTGTATAATACAGCATTATGGTATGATAAAAGCCATTGTCACTTTGCCATGATTAAATATATAATATTCGTTGTTATAAAATGTTTTGTTACATATATTTGTTTCTTCATTATATATCATATAATGCGTTACATTAGTATCTCAGTAAATTATGAATAACAAAGGTGACAAATTGGCATGCAGCAGAAAATGTAATGTAATTCTTGGAGAACTGTTATATCTTATCAGTATTATTCTTGTAAGAACACGCGAACTGAGGTATAAGCAGAGCTGTGAAACATGTGTGTGTTAAACCCGAGAATATTCTAGAGTCAATTCTTATTATTATATCAAGTATGACAAAGTGAGGTCTTCCCCATGTCACTTTGATTATAACAAGGATCTTTAGAGGATACAAGACGATGCCACTGAATATAATCAAAACATCAAAGGGGTCCGGGTGGGCACGCTGACACGTGCCACCATCTTACCTTGATGCCGCAGCGCCCTCTTGAGGTCTTTGTAGGGCGTCGGGCGCCCGAGCCGGAGGGTGGCTCGCATTGAATGGGCAAAGTGTCCCCCGAGGAGGCGCACTCACCGCAAGAGCATAATGGCAAATTGCTCTGTGGTAACTACCTGTGCCAAATCACAAGATTCTCTCTCTTTGGTGCCAAATTGGTCTCCGAGACATATTGATGATATAATTGACTGCCACGTGTTTTTTGTCTAGTTCCAATGCTGTCATGGGAGAAGGGCGAGGATAAAATCGTCAGTATATTATTAAGTATAAGGCAATGATATTTTCCAGGCACTATACCAGAAGTTAGAGAAGATTGCAATGTCCAAGTATGGTTTGAAAGCTAAATTTTGGGGTTCAATTTTGAAGGAAACAAATGATGCTGTTGGTGAGATTCAGAGTTAATTTCTCACATAGGAGAAGGCACCTTGGCGTATAATTGCACTAAATGTGTTGCGGAGAAGGGCGTGTGCATCAGAACATTGTCTTTGGGTCAAAGTCATTTAATGGATTGACATGCTGATTGCCTTTGTCATTGTGGCAGAAATCGATGCTGAGAACTTTGTCATTTTCTTTTGTCAATCTCACCGGTGAAGCTTTCCCTGTGGTTGGGAGTTTTAAGCGTACGTGTGCAATGCATGTACAATGTTTCCTAACAATCCCTGAGCTGTGAATTGTGCTGCAGGGTGCATGTGTTCAAAACCTCAAACTTTATTGATATTGACTGCGAGGAAAAATAATGTGTGCATTGTAATGATTTTGTTTTCTTCACAATAAGAACCTAGATCATGCTTTTGATATGTGTCCTGCTGATCAAAATGGAAAAAGATATGTTGGTGATATACAACGGTAATTGTATTAAGAGATTTATTATTGCATGTATATCAGAGATTGGGATTGGGTGTGTCTTTGTGGTGTCTGTCTCTTGTAATGGCGGCCGTGGTTCGAATCCCCATTGGGACGAGGACCTTGGTCATGATGTATGAAAAGGAAAGATAGAAATCTACAAGTTGTTTCTAAATCCATCCAACCAGTAGTTATTAAAGGCTGTGTTTTTGTTAACATATCTATGTGATAATGCAAAAAAAGGATCCTTTGCTACATATGATGCATATCTTATCTGAAAAAATGCATTGAACAATTAATTGCACATTTGTAAAATTAAAGGATTTTTCGGGGATCACTTGCGGATGGCTCTCCAAACCAGGTTTGGGGAAATGGTACTTCACAAACAACTAACATGCCTCCTGACCATAAATATTTCCTTCCTTGACTTTTTGAAAAGTTTGATAGACAAAACCACATTTTTTGTCATGTTGTAATTTGAAAATGGTCCCATTTTGGCCAGGAATTGGTTGTGGCGGAGAGTGGCTTTCAGACGGGGTGTGCAATTTCATGTAATCATGTGGCATAGCATCTCTGAGCAAGTATCCTGGATTACAGGGTAAAGTCTGCAAGTCTCCATAAATTATTGTCTATAAATGTGCTATGGGCATTTTTCCAGATCCAACATATCCTGAACAGCCCATAAGAACCATTATCTCCACATTGTATTGTTATGTCTTTGGTCGCTTTGGCACACATTTCAGACAGAGCCAATTTCGTTGCCCCTTCTCTTTTCCTAGATGGAACCATATTTGTCCCAGAGGACTATATTTTCCTTGCGTTTAAGTTCCCAAATAACGATGCTTTGGGTGCATGTACATTTCCAACTATCAATCTTGTTGTGTTCAGTTTCAAAGGCAGAAGCAATGGATCACGCCACGAGCCCTTTCATTGCTTATGCCATCAACAACGCGTCACGGCATGTGCGTCAAAAACAACGGAATCCGTTCCACTTCCCTGACTTCCCACTGCACTTCCGGTTTCCTCTATACTAGCTCTCTTGTTCTGACCCCTGGCGGCGAAGGTCAGAGATGAAAGCTTTTTTGTGCCGTTATTTCTACCCATGACCGTGATTACAATCCCAATCAGGCAGATTTAATGATTATATAAGGCAATCTCTTCCAGATCTGGCAATCAACAAAGATGAAGAAATGAAGCATGCAATCATTAAAGTGAAGCAAAGTTCTTAGGTCACAACAGCAGAGTTCATAACATTGTAAAATTAGAGACCCGATGTCTTAAATCTTCCATTGCCAAAGGCGACAGCAAAGGATACAGAAATACCTTAGCATACAAAAACCTAATCAGTATTATTCGGCACGTTTTCTTTGAAGTAACAGATTGCTCTCAGTTATCACCTTTTCATTTCTTTAATCATGGAAACATTGTCAAGGATGAATGATATAAACGGGGAACAGTTCCTTACAAATTAATTTCTACTGATAAATATAAATAGTGGATAAATCTTTGTGAGAAAACATGTTTTAATATAGAAATGTCCTGTCCAATATTTCTTTATCATCTGGTGTATGTCGGGTCAGAAAAGGTATTCAAACAGTGGAGATCTTTACCAAGCAATCATAATTTGTTCTGTTGTTATAAAGTCATAATCTATTTATTTTTATTTAAAAAAAATATATTGATGGACAAGTTGAAAGTCACTGAGTATAATATCAAGTTGCCTGTCACATAGCCATTTGAGATGTCACGCTTGATACAACTTGTGTTTTCCAATAAGTATTTTAAAGGGGTTCAATACCTCTAAAGTTTCTGAAATATCATAGTTAATCCCAATCAATGGCACAGAATGGGCCAATTGCTGCTAGGCGAGAGCATGCCAAACAAAATGTGACATGATAAATATGTGCCTAATATGAACAACCCATGAGTTAAACAATATAGATCATATTAGTCATTATCTTCTATCATTTCACAGCAATTAATGTGTCAGTATCGTGGACAAATGAGAAATTGTGATGTCTTGATTGAGCATTTGGGCCTTAGTGGTTAGGGAACAAATAATTTTTCCGTCTCAATTTTCACTGTCAGTTGATGAGTGAGCAAACCAGGAGAATCGTGTCGATTTCTAATGAACCGGAAGTAAATCGTTATGTCTCGTCATTGGATGATAAGTTGCTGTCGCTTGGTGGAAACGTAATAAGTAATAATTTTTTATGTTATCTTTATTTGGATTTAGGTTCACGCAACCATTTGCGAAAGGAATAAGCAATGCTATTTTACACCAATCGTTATTCTGATAGATATAGTTGGTCTAAAGAGATTTTTAACATAACATTTTAAACGATCAAACTTTGTTTTATCAAGACTGTCAAGTGTGAATTTGATTTCAGTTTTCAAATATTTTATTTTCAAATTTACATAACAATATCCTGTATTACACGTGTACTTCCACGGAGCAAAACACGTGTAGCAAAAACTCCTTCCTAGAGCATTTATTTTCCTTCCCTTTTTTCTTGTCAGACAAATACTGGTTTCATCCGAGAGGTCTATCAGATCATTTCTAACGTCTTTGTCAATTTGCTGGATTTCTTTGTCAATTTCATGGAGCTCTCGGGACAATTTCCTTTCTGTTTCCGGTTGGGATCAGATGGATGTGTCGCGACGACTGCATTCCCGTCCCACCATCCGAGACGCTCTAGTCTCCTGTTTACACTTCTGTAATTGACTGTACATAAACCCAAAGTTAGTTCCATGACTGCAATTTTTAGTATTCACACAAAAGACACAGCGAACTGTTCATGCATACTAAATAAAACACAAAGAATGATTGAATAAATCATAATTTTTACAGTCACTTATCTATTGTGCAAAATATAAGGGTATAACTCTCAAGTAAAATATTATTCATGTCAGACCACATATTTAATATACTCGGAGATGATAGTTGACTGGTTATTTCAGACAAACACTAAATGCTAGCTCATATAATGCCATCAAGTAATCTGCTCACAAAATCCCCATTTGGGGGATATATTCCATCAAAATAAGTGGCTCATGTTCCAAGGAAGCCTATTTCTCTCTGGCAGGTACCGGTGGAAGGATGACAAAGAAAATGATCTCCTAAATATGATTGCTACGTTGTGAGGCCAATAGTAAATGGAAGGAAACTTCAGAAATTTTGACAAAACACGATAAAACGCCTCCTGGCGGAAATTGGCAGGAAAAACCTCTTTTAGGGTAACTATGCTGTTTTGCAATGGTAATTTTCCCTTCCATTGCAAATGTCTACTGACGATTTAGTTCACAACCCTGTGCCTTTTCATTATTTGTACCTATTCGACCATATATTGCCCTATATTTAATGTTTTCTAATTATCACAATGAAATAGACTTTATCCGGTCAACACGGAGAATCTAAAACGCCAAGATAATGTAGAAAATACCATTTCTTTATTCATTCTCTTGAGAGAAACGTGGTTCGTGTATCATGCCTTTAGTTTATTCTATAAATAATACACTCATGCCTACCACAAGCATAATGGAATGTGCCCTCTGAACTAAGCATGTGAATGCGCTGCATACAGAATAATATTCTACTTTTTAATACCCAGTTTGATAGACTTCATTTCTAGTTAGGTCTCCCTCCCCAAAATAAAAAATCATGGAACAGTTCTTATGCAATGATAACTAATGAATTCCCTGATTACCATCTCAAAGTTACTGTCCTTTTCATTTGAGTTGTCCTCAAGGAAATCACAGCATATCTTACCGGAAAAGGGGATTAAAGTTCCGTTTTTCATTTTTCATTCAGTTATGCTGGTGTTTGAACTTAAATCCGGTCCAAAAGGGGTGGTGCCGTAAACTTGAAAATTGTGGGTATACTTAATAAGATATCTTGAAATCATGAAACTAGAATAGAAATTATGAGGAACCTATGTTAGGAAAGCATGGATAAAAACGCAGTGATTGTATGATTGAATATTCAGTATTAATGTGAATATATGCATGTCGGTAATATATGCTTCATGGGATAATAGAGGTATCTATCATTATATAACATTTTGGCAAAAGTCCTGGCTGGTAAAAAGTTTATAAAGAAAAGAGACTAAACATATTGCGAAATATATTGCTTGTAGTTTATATTCACTGAAACAATAACAAAATAGAGCTTATGGTCCCTCTCTATATAATTTAGGAAATAGCATCACTTGTGGTCATTCACATGAACTAAAATTTATCACAAGCATAAGAGTCACACCTGAATTTCCATTAATCATCTGTGCTGCAAATTGTAATTTTTTTATTTCACACCCTATGATTTTATTTGTGGCATCCACGGAAGCGTGTCAACAAATAAATCAAGCCCCGTTATACTTTTCATGAGAGGAGCAATAAATAATGAACTATCTTTAATTCTGCCCTGTCAGAAACCCCCACCTAAAGAGGCATCACAGGACACGCTTATGAACTGGGAAATAATAGAATTTGGTCACCCAGAACGACCTAAACCCCTTTTCTCACAAAAAAAGGCCAGCGGGAGTTGTTTACCCCACGAGGGATTGCATTAATTCACGGTTCTTTATATGGGGCGGGGTATAGAGCCACGTGCCTCGGGGTTGTGTTAAACAAGGCAGATGTTTTGAAATAAGCAGAAAGGGTTTTTATAATAAGTATCTTAATGAGAAGTTGGATTAGTTGCAATATCCTTGATACACTTCATAGTTGAATTGATGTTGTTAAGTCGTATTTGAACCCCTTCAGCACTCCAGCGCCAGAGTGTAGCATTGGGCTTTCTGCATAACAGACAAATAATCAGGCCCAAGCCCCACTGCGTGAGCCTCTGTTTGGGCGTGTTTCTGAAATAAGTAGCCTTACTCGTGATAAGGAACAATTTGGTGGTAAAATCGGAGAAAATCCCTTCCTGTCTATTGACAATATTATGAGACTGATTCATATGATTACTGGTCATTTCTTAAGAGAGCCACACGCCATATTCCACAAAGCAAGTCGTATATCCCGCCTCCCCCCACTCTGTTTCAACACGGGCGGGCCAGGCCCTTTACTGGCGGAGTGCGACAAGCCACCGCATTGCTTCCCGCTTGCTCCAATAGGAAATGCACCCTGTATAATACACCCATTATTGTTAAGCCACATTTCTTGCAGCTGCTTCTAAAAGTAGAGTGATTTTACTAAGATCATACGACACGGCATTAACTAACTTACGGCCACAAACTTCGCTTTTTCATGGCATTTCTGATGATGAATCAAGTATTTTTGACGTCATACTAGATTTATATGCATTCTACAGTTCCATCTGACCTTTTAACTTGTTCCAAATGCCAGGATCTCCTCAATTTATATTTAGATAGACTCAAATTAATTGATAGATTTGAATTTAATATAATTATGATATCAAAATTATAAGCTGTTTCAAGTAATATATATATATATATATATATATATATATATATATATATATATATATATATATATATATATATATATATATATATATATATATATATATATATATATATATATATATATATATATATATATATATATATATATTATATATTTACTATAAGCATTGATTCAATATGAACTTGAAACAATGACCACAAGAATGACGAATGTCAGGCAGGCATTTATGGGCGATAATAGGATAATTGGAATAAATCCCTGCCCTGACCCTCTTTCACACAAAGTCTATTTCCCGATACTCATCTTTTGCCCAGTTCCACACGCTATACCTCCACCTCGAGTGAACCCTCATAAACTGCAATCTCTCCCTAATGGTGGGCCACTCAGGGGCACAACATAGACTCATGATGTACATACTCTGTCCATTTCAGGGTGCTTGCGAAGATGGGGTCAAATGTTTGTCTTGTTAGTAGCGCCCCCTGAAGTATATATATATATATATATATATATATATATATATATATATATATATATATATATATATATATATATATATATATATATATATATATATATATATATATATATATATATATATATATATATATATATATATATATATATATATATATATATATATTTATATATATATATATATATATATATACACAATAGATCATGACTCCATCATGAGGATATCTTACTTATCTTCCCATATGTTAGTAAACAGCTTGTGTGAAATAGCTTCTGGTAAAATATGTAGCCAGCCATGTTTGTACATCTCCAAAGAGATGGGTATCTGGCAGGTCATGGTCATAATGTATGATATTCATTTATTATCAATCAAACCCGATAAATGTACATTAAATGCCTTAGTATTACAATAATGTCCTGCAAAAACTAGATCCCATTCAGTCTTTGAACAGGGATGCTGTTCTGAAGATACTGAATATTTAAATGGAATATGACTGATATAACATAGCTCATATTTTAGATTACTTAAAATGGCATTGTGCTTTCATTTCTTTTTTAATGAATGTTTGATGTTAAGAACAAAGCAAAGTGGTGTCTTAGATTGAAGTTGGTTTTTAATTTTGCAAATGTGACGGTAATTAATAAACTTCCGCCATTCGTGTCATACTTGTGTTAATCAAGTTGAATTCTTTAAACTCATATTACCTACATTTCTGTTTGATACAGATCATGATCAGATAACTTACCCAATAACAACAATTTGGCGCGATTTCTATTAATGTTTTATCATTGTGGTAAAATACTTTTATATTCCTTTTGTTACCCTGGAAACATAATTATGGTTTTCATTGCCCCTTTGTTGATGAATGCTAATTTTAATGGACAATTTTAATTAATTGATTAAAATGTTTTAGCTGCAGGTTTTAGAGCTTCGCCATAAGAAATACTGTATTAAATTAAATAAAAGGAAATTAGTGAAATGATTATATTCAAATACAAATGAAAAGAGTGATTTATACTTCTAAATGGCACAATGTATTGTCTACTCAAGTTTCAAATGTGCAACCCAAAGAATGACAGAAAACATGTGTAAAAAACTTAAGTCTTAAATGTGTCTGTCATAACATGCACCGGTTGTGGATATTAAAACTAATGAGAGTGATATTCGAAGAAAATCATAACATTTAACAATGCATGCCAGACAAGGAAGATTATTCAAGGGCCTGGATACCCAAAAAAAACTTATGTAAATAAGTTTATAGCACAAAAAGAAATGTCAACACTCCATATAATTGGTAATAATTATCGAATTATCTCCTTCTATTTACCCCAGACATTGAGATCCGAGGCTGGGAGATGGTCAAAGTTGATTCCCATCATTTTCAGCTTTTGTCTTTTTCTGAAGCGATGGACCCCTGGCGGGATGTTATAACAATAGATCAGGTCTAAAATGTTCCCTTGGCTGGAGGCATCACCATGCGTACACTTTTTGTCGGAATTCTTGAGACTTTAGAGTCTTGTTACCCATGTAGTATGAGTTTTTTCTGGCGCGTGTCACACGTGGACAGCAATGGTGTTCAGTGGGGCGTGTTCAGGGCGGGTGCGTCTTGACGCGTGCCCGACACGTGTATTTTGATGCGCTCCATATTGCATGTATAATGAAGCTGTACACCTGCAGGGGGCGCCCCGCGGGACGCAGGTCTCTAAACACAGCCTCACAGACACAGACCATTAAATATCACCAGCAGAAGTAACTATCTGGTCTAAAAACAGTAGAAATCATCACAATTTTCACCGCATCTCTATCTTTTCTTATTGTACATCATCATTATTTAACTTTTTTTTAATTCTCTATCTTTTAAACAATGACTCTTTACATTAAATGTTTACACATCCATTGTCTTATCATTGTTATGACAATTACTTTTAACAGTTTGTTTATGTACATTGCTTGTGTTCTTATCAAGGCTTATTTCGCTTGTAAATAGGACTATGCTTTTTTTTCACTTTCTTGTGCCTTATCATCAATGCCCTGACTAAATTGAAGAGGTTTTGACGTTTATTTCAAATTATATTAAGGAACGCAATATAGATCTAAAAAGAACAATCTACTGTCATGTAAACAAAATCCGAATAAACATTTTGTTTTTGTTTAAAACAGTACTCTGAGGTCTTAAATATAATATACGGTCCAATATGTGTTTGTGATACTGAGACTAGTGAGAGAACATTATATACAAATTTACACACATATACATATATTAAACATTTTCCTAGTATTCATTTTTAAATTTTATGTGATTATTCTGTTTTGGTCATTATTTAAAGATTTTAAAGCTTGACAATATTTACAATGTATATTCGGAATACTGACTTTGTTTAAAGGGGACAATGTATTCTTATTGTAAAATTATTAAAAAAACAGGAGTACGATGTTCCATACTTATCGGTATTGGTTGAATTATTTTTACGTTCTATATGTCTTCGTTAGCAGATTTAAAAGTATCGCCAGTCAAAGAAAACTTGCACTGATGATGCTCATAACTTTAGATGAATGATCCTTAACTTGAAAACTAAACAAACATTGTGACAAAATGATAACATGTGGGAAATATGCAAAGCATTCCTATTCCAAAATTAATTAACATTCAAACATGCTGTAAGGGGACCGGGTCTTATATCAGTTCTTCTTAAATATAATCATGTCACCAGAACATAATGCCCAACTCTTTCCGAAGAGTTACTAACGATCTTTCTTTTATATTACTCTACGGACATGTGACACAAACCATGACTTTAAATGATTTTGCATAGGGACATCGGTTGGAGTAAAATAAATATTATCGGGTTTCTACCTTTCTGTTTTGTTATTGCCGATATCAGAAATAAAGTCATGCACACAAAGTAAGAGAAGCTGTCTCTTTTCTTCAGGGAAGGACTTATTCAAGGAAGTGTAAACATTTAAGTAGTTATTTGCATCTTCATGTTATTAAAATTTGAGATACATTTTGAGAGTCAGTATATTGTCGAATAAACTTTTATTACTCGTGGTTGGGACAATTATGGGCTTCATCCCAGCTCTTGTAACTCTCGTCCCTAAAACTTCTCTCACGAGACAAAGTATTCTTGCTCGCCCATAACTTTGAGAAGTACAAATAGAGGGCCATAAACCCCTTCCTATAGCAAACCTGTGCATATTGTGATGTATCGAGGGTCTTGTGGTGATTTTGTCCTAGTTACGGCTTGAGTGGCCACAAAACCCATGAAATAAATCAATAGCAGAGCATTAGTGGTGCGTTCATATTTCCTATAGTAAGTCTTCATAACACCATAATCTGCTACTTTCACGCCGTTAGTGCGTCATTTTATTGAAATGTATCAGCCTCAGCAGTCACTTATTGCGCAATCAATCGTCGTTTTCCGTGCTCTGGGGGCGGCTTTCTGATGTCCATTTCAGTATGTCACTTTCCCCGGAGCCCCTGAGAGCGCACCGTCCTCCGGAGTGGTTCACCCCGTAACAATGCCTCCATCCTTACCCGGTTTTGCTAAGAGGAAATGTGTTGAGATTAAATGTCCTTGCTATTATTTTCAGTCACGATAAGTTCCAATTTATAGCATTAATTTTTGCCTCGCTCCCAATGGCAAGTGGGGCTGGCTCCATTCGGCGAATGGTCCCCTCATCGCTTGCCTGTGGTTCGCAATGAAGTCAACACTTTCCGCAACAATAGCCAACACAGGGAACCCCATATAATGTTCACTTAAACTATAATTTGTATGATCCATGGCCATATTTTCAAAATCATAAATTTCTCAGAGAAATCATTTCTATTGAATATCCGCCGCGGTATTGTAACATTCATGGACACCCGAATGTGCTTCTTTGTAACAACCGTCCGAGGGATTTCCGCTTACGAGACGGGCGAAATGGAACCAAATGGCGTTTACTTCAATCAAAAATTGAGCAAAATGTCATCTACTTGTTAAATCAGCAGTAAAGCGAAATGTACCAAAAGTGAGCGCAATAAAATAGCAGGAGAGTTGGGGAAGTTTAAGGGTGTTTTTGACACTTGAGCAGGAATTGATAATGGCTATTTGACATAATGATTGCACAAGCCAATCACTCCAGCCATGATAAACTGTCGATGTAAAATAGAAGCAAAAACTACATTACATGTTTGGTTTAATCAAAGCAATTCAGCTGTCATCCCAAGTATGAACCATTCGCAACAGTAGTTTTAAGAAATATATGGTACTATCATTCTGGTCAGTTAAATAATTATATCTTGTTTTCTTGTGGCAAGATAGAAGTATAACGTTGAATGTTGAAGTGAAAAAGCTGACCCCTAAGTTATACAGCGACTTGTAAAATGTAAAACTCCTATTTTTAAAACTAGAAATTTGATAGATATTTTTTACATCAAAGGCTTTTAATTATATTTCCGATTTTCTCAAGCATAATATAATATATATCTTAAATACCATTATAAATGGTAGACTTTGACATTTAAATATTTTTAACTCTTGCAATAATTTGAGAATATCTTGACCGAACTAAATGTTGCCTGACAAAGAAGAAATATATATTTTCTGTTTTCTTTAAATCATTTTTTTGTGGGGGGAGATTTGGAAGTAAGCTCTTCTCTGATTCGATCTTTATTGTATCTTTCAATTTTTAGTAGTGATTTTTTTTTTTACATTTAAATTCTCTAACATGTGAATGTTATCACATAAATGCTATGACATAAATAGCCCAGGAGAAGGGAACTGGCAGGCACATCATCCTCCTATTATAACACCAGGGGGCACTAAACAATCAATACCGACAGACAACGCTCTCTGGAAGCCTTCTCTATCTGCTGGCGATTGCAAACTCCCTGAATTGTCTGTGTTAAATATAGTTGAGAACTATCGGGATAAATAAGGAATTAGCTTCATTGTGATGAAAGCGGTAAATAATTCAAATATTGCTTGTCTAAGTCTGAGAACAAGTCGGATTGGAGAGTGGACATTCAAAAGAGGGTTTTATTTCTCACTTCATTGGCATTACTTTAATATCATCCGATACAAAAGTATATTAAAAATTGAATTATATTCTTCCTTAAGAATTTAGGTGTTCATTGGAAATATATCTTTTGGTAAGAATGATATTAAACCCAAAATTGACACTCTTAAATTCTCATAATGAAAAGTAATTCTTTGAAATACTGATCATTACAAATCAAGGCAAATAGATTTCTTGAGTAAATATATCCATTGATACGTGTGACATCAACCTAAGTATTTAAAGAGTATGTGGCACAATGGTAGATACATTTGCATCTGTGATATAGGAAATCAAAGCACTCAAACAGCAACATGATTTTCCAAATACATGTATCTCATCCATCAAGATATTCTATGCATATATCCAGAGATCTAGAAAGTGTGACATTTAATCTTCTCTGTCCACAATCCAAAATCAATGGTGTTATCAATTTTTCAGCCAGGGGAAAGATATTTCTGTTTGATTTTTTGGGGTCATCCGGAATCCTTCTCCCAGCATGTACCCATGGTTTATTCATGTTGCATGTCATGCCATTGATGAGCTGATGACATTCTCAAATGACAAGTTCACTTATCTCTCAACTCCATGTCATCATCACTCAAGCATGGCAGATCACTTTATGCATGACCTCTTTGTTTGATATTGATTATAACAGCTTGTCAAAATGGTTCCTGTAACTGTGATTCACCTTCTGTGACTACCAACACTGATCCGCCGGCTCTTATAAATAGGTTAAGCCTAGCATGTTGTTAACCATGGCAACTAGGACTCAGGACAATCATGATATTGGTAAACTAACTCAATTTTCAAAAAGATTAATTTAAATATTCTACGCAGTCCTATACTGTGAGAACAAAAAGGCCAAATGCTAATTATGCAATTTGGATGTTATGACTTCAGACTCTTTAAACAGTCATTTTATATCAGTACAAACACAACAACTCATTTTAGGATTAAAAAGTATATGCTCATAAAGTGTACGCATCAATGTTTTCAAACACTGTCGATTGATATAGTTTATCAACAAAAGGTTGGAATTCTGAAAATATTGGCATATCACATTAACTGTGAACTTGATCAGAAGTGAAATAGATCGAGACTTGGTTTTGACTCAGAGTTTTGATCCCATATCTCAGACATGAGATCCGAACTGTGATGAGATTGACAATATGTTATGTGTTGCAGGAAACAAAGTATGGAAGCCGTCGTATAGATGACACACTATATCGCTAACAATATTGCTTGATGTGATATATATTATACAGCTAATAATGAGGTTTGTTAGTTTAATGATAACATGATTCAAAAAGAAAGGACAATGAACTGTACTACGTCAATATAATGGAATGGTACAATTTATGTTAATGCTAATGACATTTTGGTATTTACTTTTTAAGCCTATAGAATAAATATGATAATCCTGATGATTTGACATTACTGTGGTTATATCGCAGGATATAAAGGATTTGCTTTTTGGCATGAGATGGTGAATATGGTATAATTGGCTTAACTACTTTTATCTTTTTCATAAAACATTCACTGTACCACCAGTTTATGTTTCTACCCTAAACTTTGTGATCAAATGTTCCTAACCATCATTTTACTCCTCAATAAATATTTGGCCATTTCTGTGAAAGTAGATGAGTAATCTACTAAAATCTAAATCATCCATTTAATATTTTGTCAACAAACCTTGATTAGCTGACCAGTCTAGGCCAACACGTTCTATGTAAATGTTTGCTGACAATGGAGAGCACCTTCAGATTAGGACACTGGAGTGATTTGGCTTAACATGGCATGTTTGTCCATTGGTGTTTGTCTATTGCTACATGCCTACATGCCTAATACCCCTACAGACCACAGCATTGGTAACATGCTTGTGCTCATGTGGCCACATAGCACTTGGCACTTAAAATAACAACAATGCTGGCAGGTGTATTTTGGTTGATTTTAGGGATATGGCTTGCTTGTATCGGTTTCATAATCACACTATGTTTAAGCATACGCCAAATATCTGTAAATTTGCATTTGGCCTCCATGATTTCATGAAAGCTTTAAAGGGAATGTATCCCTTCTTTTCTGTTAGTTTGATGCGATGCCCGGTATGGTTTTAGAATATAGTTAGCCCACAATCAGCACCAGGTCCCGACGTTCTGTTATATACCCAGACTTACAAAGCTCCTGCTGCTTAGCCCTTAAGCTTCCACCCTATTTGTACATGTTGATGTGTAATGAATTTCAAACAAAGGAAGTTTATATGAATGGATTGCACAGAAAACCTGTATTATAACTGCTCATCGTTGACCTATAACCACAGTAATGTCAATTAAACTTGTTAGCAGGAATACAGATTTATAATGAATCTAGGAACTGTTGAATTAAAGCAGGAGCAATATAAATGAGACCTCGGATGACTAATCCTGTATCTTCCTAATCTACTCACCATGGCGGATCCTGGCTTTATACCAGGCTCTGCAAGTAGAGGCTAGAACTGACTTTGTGGTCAGTTCTAGGAGACCACACCCAGTACAAGCTTCATTTTTAGCAGTCAACTGGCTCTGAGTCAATTATTGTTATTGTCAGAAAGTCAGTTCAAACTCACGAGGATACATGACAAGCTATTCTGCTGAATTAAATATTAACCAAATAATTCACATTGACCAAATATATATACAAAGAACAGAACATTAATTATTGCGGGGTGGAAGCAAAAATCTTGAAAGGCTTATTTCAAAAGTTATTTTCCCCCCATTAAAGGATCTTTCACCCCTTCTCCAAACACTGCACAGTATATCATTTTTATTGATACGATTCATAGTATTTACAATCAGTATAATAACTATTGATGTTCAAATCCTAATACAATTCAAATTATGTATCACAATGTTACAGTTTGGTCCTTTGGTAAACAACTCCGTAAGTCAATGTAATAATGTTATATAATGTCAGAAAACGTAAATGTGTGTAACATCCTTTCATGAAAATGTCTGTATTTGCAGTGTGATATTATAAATGTAAAGGCAAACATATATGACTTGTAACTCTCCTCCATAACAGGACTTATATCTCATATCAGTACCTACCGTCAATGGTCAAAAAGTGCATTCAGGATCGACCGCAATTCATGACTACTCATAAAAGTTAGACTGTCTACTGATTGGCGAGGGAATGAATTAATATTCTTAAACATTGTCCTTTGTATTGCGTGGTCAGCTAGCAGATCACAGGTCGTGACCTGAGAATGGTCATTTCTAATTGGTTAATATTTTGGTGGCCATGACTCACATGCATGACAGGACATGGAGTTCAAATTTTCAAAAAAGAAACGTCAAAGCAGGGCAACGACGACAGAGGTAGTGAGAAGATTGAATGACTGGCATCACCACCGATGTAATGCAGAGAGTAATGTTGCACAGAACAGCTTCATGAAATGAACGCTGAGATCAAACACGAAGTTCAAGGTGCTCCCGTGCCATAACCATATTAGACTACATGAACATCTCAATTGTCATACTTCTATCCATCATCTCCAACATCCTTTGTGGAGGTCCCACCGAATGTCATAAGCATAAGAATTGGCATTAAAACTGGCATTGAAAAGGCCTTGCACGTTCATGTATATGTTGGTCACCTCACTCTTTTGCACGGTAATAGCTTTCAAAGTAAAGGTTGATGGCTAAATAAGCTTACAGAACAAACAGTCTAACTTTAAAGATATTTGGGTTGATAACGTGCAATACTTTTCCCTTTGATTTAAGGTCTATAATCCACAATCAGTTTGAAGCATTTGGAGAGAACTTCGTGTGGTCTCGTATATTTACGTAACTGCCTTTGGCTCCTACAGCACACATGACGGACAAACTCTTTTAGTGATAATTCATATTTTATGCCATGATTATATCTAAAATATCCCCCAAAAGATTGATTATTCTTTGGATGACATTAAATAAAGAAAATATAAAGACTTGATATAGGTCGCCAGCTGCAAAAACTGAGTCGAACCCGTTTTAACTACCGTTATAACGGGTTCAATTTAAATAATTAAAATTTAAGACTAGCTGGTTAAGTTTACTTTTTCTGTGCTAAATTAACAAATAACATTACTTTGAACATATTTAAGCCAAAAAAAACATAAGTCTGTCCCAGTTTTTTCATTGTGGATTATAGACCTTAACATAAATATAATAAAAAATATAAGAGTAATAATATCACAGCTTTTCAGACAAAGCCTTGGTTTTGAATCCTATACATGTGGTCAAGATTATAAAGAGTTTTATCACTGTGTTCAATGTATTTCATTATGAACAGTTCATTTTGCCTCAGAGAAAGGATGACTGGTGGAAACTATGTACAAGAAGCTGTCTCAATATTGAGAAGACCACAAAGTCAGTCTGCTGTTGAGTTTACTGCTCAAAGTTTCAAACCAATTCCGCTCAATTTATTTAGGATAATAGTAAGACCATGACATATCTCAATATAATTTCTGTCTATCTTCAGTTGACTGTGGCCCAACACCCAATGTGTTAAAGAGTTATCCAAATTTATCAGAGTAGAAAATGTACAATTATTTCTTGGAAAATTACCTTTTTGTTACTATTTTAATTGTGTTAGTGTTTTTGTTTCATTCTAATGAATTCCAAATGACAAAGTTATTTCTCATCGTGGTGAGAACATTAACTGGATAATTCATGGACTCAAAGCCTTTCATAATGTTATCATTACTGAACATGACTATTAATGATTGTTTAATTAATTGTTATTCATCCCATAAGAGTATTCACGTGATGCATGATTTCTGTTAAATATTACAGATCTATGAAATAGGAAACATCTTTTATTGATATCCACAAGTTGTTCATATCACTGATATTTCATACTTGGCTTTTCATCGATATTGACAACAACATTAAATCTCAGTTTAGAGAGATTAAAGTCAAGTCTTACTTTTATTCAATAAAGTATTGTCTGCTTTTACATTTCACATTTTTGTTTAATTACTGGTTAAATAGCTTCTTACAAGGCATGGTTTTAATTCCTTGGAGGTCCATACTAGAAATTGTTTAGATTATAATGATCCCATTGAAAAACATTATGTGTTTAATCTTTACCACGTTATCTGTTCTTTGTGATGGTTTCTTTACCAAGCTCCGATTTTGTGAAGGATTGCTTGTCCAATCACGCCCCACTCGGCCACTGTTTCTCGCACCTCATTGGGTCAATATTTGTCAAATTTTTCACACAATTTCATGGCCGAGGCGGGGAATTTGGATGGCGAAACGGGAGCGTGCTGGGTGATAATAAGGCGGCTTTCCGGTGGTGGACGGAGGGGATACTTGGTGTTTCTGGATCACGGATTGCTTGGGCAGAAAGGATGCTATAGCGTGCGTCTCATATCCGCGACGTCCCCACTTTATAATTAAACGCAAACAGTTCATTAAGGGTGCGTCTTAACTCTCGCTACCCGTCTTTTCTTCGCGGACATGGTGAAATATGTCTTTTCCATGTCGCTAGCTGTCCGCCTCTAAATGGAGGCGGGAAATAAATAGCAAGTAGCACAGGAGAAGGAAATGAGAACTCTGCGAAGAGGTGCAAAATGCGGGACCAAGTTTCTTGTTTTCACCACTTTTGTGTTTACCGACGCCATCTTCATTTCTTGTGGCGGGAAAAGCAGAGTGATCAATGATCAAAAAGCAAACAACATTTTCTTACAAGGGGGCACTTTCCTGGTGGTGAAATGCGAGATTTATTGAATCCGTGCCCAACAATGTCTCTCATTATATGGAACACGTTTCCAGGTAGGAAAGCCAGCCAGTCTTATGTGAGAACAGGCTCTGTCAATGACATGTTAGACCGCCAAGATGTCCTCTCTCTTTGATCTAGTCTTCACGTTCGATCGTCAATAGTGCCCTTCCATAGAAACAGACCAGCGCAATTAAATGATCAATTGATCAGTTCTGTAGGTCCTCGGTATGGTACACTGTGCCCCCAACCCCGCCTCATCCATGTCATGTCATTGGGTGCTCAAAAGCCAATGACGCACATATATAACTATATATATATATAACTATATATATATATATAACTATATATATATATAACTATATATATATATATATATATATATATATATATATATATATATATATATATATATATATATATATATATATATATATATTGTTTGAAAACCTCAGCTAGAAATATCAGATATCAGAAAACAAATTGTCCCTGTCTCATGTATGTGATGATGATACATTGTTTCTTCATTATACTGTATTCTTAAGTAATTATTTTTATTCCACAGAGCACATTATTAAAAAAGCAGCTGCGTTGAAAGAAAATGGATTACAGTATCCATTGCATTATAAGGGCGAATTACAGGTTATGTGTTTTTTCAGTTTCAATTTAAAAAGACGTGCATGTCATCATTTATTCCATATGCCTGTTACATTAACGTGAGATGAAATCATGTTGAGAACACGTCTTTGTGTTCATATTGTTCTATCATATGCAACATAAGCGTTATGTATGATTACACATAATGTACCTTTTTAAAGTTTACTCCAATATCAATCGCATCTTTTATTTTGATTATATACAATATGAAGGATACTATTCTGATTCTCCATCCAACCAGTGATCCGCAAATGGTTTTCAAAATCAATCAATAAAAGTCGCTGAAATGATCGCCAGTCTCAAAAAGTACCTATCTTTATTACTTGTCTGTGATATAGCTACGAAACGTAAGGGAACTGACATGTGTTTGGAGCAGCATCCAAATATTATTAAATGTTTCAGGATCAACCAATTTGTCCCGGATATATGTACCTTTTCAAAATTATTTCAACAATCATATTTCATTATACTTTTGGACTGACTTATATTCATGAAGCCATATGCCGTGGCACAGTTGGTTAGAGCGCAAGCTTATTAGTACCAGTCGTCTGTGGCGACCCAAATGTCTTGGGTTTGATTCCAGGCCTGGTTGGCATTCAATTCATGTAACTGGCCATGTCGGGTATGCCTGGGCCTCAAGGCAAAATGTTCCACCAATTGAGCTACTTCAGCCAGCCAATTTTAATTAGAAGAATGTAGTGCGAGGCAAATAAAAACGGTGGTCATGTGCTTATGATATTCTAAACCAGATGGCATGAGTTCATATCCCACAGCATAAAAAAACTCTTCTCTATCTTTTCTCATTTTTTGTATAATATGAGGGGTCATTTGACAGGTACCAGAAATGTCATCTACAGATATAATGATTTGATTTTTGAATTCTAAAAAATACTGTGCTGTATTTCACAGTAACAGTTTTTATTTTTGTGCTTCATATTACACATAAAAATACCACGGTTAAATAGCCCAATATAGACAAAAAAATGTATGAAATATATTTATTTAGTGAAGGTTATCAAGATTGGATATAATTATTTCACAAATTGAAAGTCATTTTAACCTTTTTGATTTGAAATACAATTGTCGTATACAATAGTCGTATCTCATCTTAAGTGAAGTTTCTGTCAACGAAATACAACCCAAATGGCATGGTTAAAAAGATCGACATAAATCTTTTTATGATGGGGTTTCCTTAAATATATTGATACATAATGCATTATGACCATGGAAATGCATAGCCAAGGTCATATTCTCGAAATAGGTCAAGGTCAACAAAGAGAACCAAACGATGTTGACATATCAGTAGTGTGTATCTTTCCTGTGACAAAAGGTCAATATTAAATGTCAAGATAAATTTGTCTTGCGCTTTTGTCCTTGATTCCTGAACATGAAAAGTAGTTACCCTTAAATGATTTTATTTTCGCGGGGACCAGTGATATGTCGGAAAGACAGTTGTAGTCACTTAAATATGTTAACATATATAGTAGGTAAATGTGATGGGCCGAGTACATATTGCAGATTACATGAGACGTTTTCAAATTAAAATAAAATCTTCTCTACACCTGTCAGCAGCACACGAAGGGAAGACACAGCAATACCCCTTTGCAAAATGTGGTAAGGGGCTTAATATCCTTTACTCACGTAAATGTGTAAATATATTTCAGATTCCAGGTTTATTATGTTTTAAATGTAATCAGCATAAAGTGCACAATACAATTAATACATATGCCAATAAGCTGAGAAGGTCAATTCCTTCAATAATAATGACCTACATTATAATAATTCTAGCGGATTTTAAAATATATTTGTGTGCCAAAGTAAATGTAAAAACTGTACTTTTGAAGGTAAACACACCTGGATGGCCCCGCATGTTCGTGCTACACCGTCCGTTCCTCTCACGTCAACTCCTCTGCATTTCGACTTTTGCGACCAACTCAAAGCACCAATCGAAGGTCTGAGCGCTGTTAGCAACCAATTTGAACAATTATCTCCAGGCCAACATATCATTATGTTTAGCCTGTACTTTAGAGCAATGCACAACTTATGGACTCAAAGGATACAGATTTTGTCTAATTACACATGATTAGTGGGCTCAAAGATTGTAGTTAAACCTCAAGGAGTCCGTTTCTGTTTTGACTTTCCGTCTACACGCCAAAATCTACCATGGATTCCGCTTAAGCTCTCAGGCCGGAAGCAAAGTGTTTAGTTATAACCGAGATGACAGTCAATATATACTTAAATGGCTTGAAAGTAGCAAATATTGATGCCATATTTATATATACTTAAATGGCTTGAAAGTAGCAAATATTGATGCCATATTTATATACTTAAATGGCTTGAAAGTAGCAAATATTGATGCCATATTTATATACTTAAATGGCTTGAAAGTAGCAAATATTGATGCCATATTTATATATACTTAAATGGCTTGAAAGTAGCAAATATTGATGCCATATTTATATATACTTAAATGGCTTGAAAGTAGCAAATATCTATCTTCAAGTACCGAACAAATTTATCAGGGATTTTAAATATCTAAACTATGGCTTGGATAAATAGAATAAATATGTTCATTCTGTATTCTTCATTTAATGATCATGTTCATTAAAATCAGTTTGAATCCGCAGTGACCATGTATTAAAACAATCATTAATATCTAGACTTTCTTCAACATATATTTTATTTTGCAAATAAATACTACATGGAATGTATTGACTAAACACCTCGGTATAAGCCACAAATCACATTGGACTGTATTCCTGTCAGTAAAGGATCGTCCCAATAATGACAAATATTAAGTTCATCATTATTATTTGAGAGTGATGGTAAATCTCTGTAGTTTGTTTATCCTTTTAGTGTTTTTCTTGCAATTTAAATGTCTATATTAAAGAAAAAAATCTCACCCTATATAAATTAAATGTGTTTTGGTGTGAATTCGATGTTCTTTTTGTTAATGAACCAAAACAGTAGAGCATTACCCTTTTTATTTATTTTTATAATGAAACCTCTACTGAATGATAAAGTGGCAAAAAATAGTATTCATATCTTTTCTGAATAACGTTAATCTCGGAATTCTTTTACTATTATTAAGTAAAGTGTTAGCATTGTGGTCAAAGAGTTTAACACCTGTGTATTTTCCAATTTCAAATTCCAAAAAACAGTCAAAAACATTTAAATGTATTTACACTGATTGAATACATCTGTGATTACTGTCTCATTAATAATACAGCTTCAACAGGAATCTTCCTGAATTTTAAAATACTTTACAGACATACCATGTAGACTATCACTATCAATATTATCAATCTAAATTCATAGATTTAACAAGATTCATTTCATAATATAACTGAAATGTACATCATACAATACTTAATCATTTCATAAATATATTGTGTATATTCAACATGCCACTTATATACAGTAATACATTCAAAACTATTTAAATAAGATAAATTTGATAATAAAATTACAGATTATCCACTTGATTACAAAAAGCAATGAAACAGGAATGTTTTACTCTGTCAATTGCATCACATAAAGGCTAAATAAAACAACAATAATATGTAAGTTAAAGATAAGTTATCAAACAGGATTGAATTATATACATTTTGTAGTTCTCTTTGGTATGCATCACACATCAAAATGCTGATATCATCAGATTTGCATTAATGTCCATTCTGAGATGTGCATTTTGAAGTTGAGTTTATAATATGTGCTTTTCAAATGTTTTGATTGGATTAATTCTCGACAGCTTGGAGGTAGTCAGTTCCTGTGTGATGCAAACATTGTTTACTTTGTGAGGCCGCCAACCATATCATGTAAAATATTTCAGTTTTATAATGTAAATGTAGAAATTATAAGCAATCCCATTTTCCTATGTGTGTCTCACGTCTGCATACACAGGTCACGTGTAATATGAGCCCAGATGTGAGGACATGTGTCCCGGATGATGCGACATAGCATGATTGGATATGTTTGGGTACAGGTTGGAACTAGCTGATGACCAATATGAACTGGGAGCAGGGAAGAAACCGGAAGTGGATGAGGGCATAGGAGCATGTGCAGTCATAAGGTTCAGCTTTGGTGTGTGGTGGTAGCTGGTCATGAGCAGATCCTGTTGGTATTTGTAGGCTGCTGGGTCAGCCGTGGAGGGCTGCATGGCCTGGGCTAGCCCTGCAAAGTCAAACTTGTAAGCATAACGCTTGCCATGTACTTTGGTCATGATGTTCTTGTCATAGTAGTAGCGCAGAGCCCGGCTCAGTTTGTCATAGTTCATGTTGGGCTTACTTTTCCTTTCTCCCCATCTTCGGGCCACTTCATCTGGGTCTACCAGTTTAAATTCTCCATTGGTGCCTTCCCATGTGATGGCTGCAGCGTTACTACTATCTGATAGAAGCTCCAAGAGAAACTGCCACAGTTGAATCTGTCCTGACCCTGTAACAATACAAATTAACATGTATGTAATAATCATATTTAATGGCATGAGTTTAATTAACAACTTTTATCTATATTTAAGAAAATTAAATTTGATGTTAGTTCAATTCACATTTAAATTATATAATTATAGATCCAATAAAACTACAAGTGGGAAGACAAGATCATATTAGCAATCTGGATGACAAGCAATGTGCATCACGTCTATTAAGCATCTTGGAATGTGAAATACTTTGCTATCCACTGTTATGGTTGTTATAGGTATCATAGTTTGGCCTATATGATTATGATGTGCAATTTTGACCTATATGATTACGATGTGCAATTTTGACCTATATAGTTATGATTTCAGATCAGATTTCACAATGTTTCAGAACAGAAAAAACTGATGAATTCCATGGGCAGCTATTTGCACTGCGCCACATTTTCTTATTTTCTCTACCTTCTTGAGAAAGCATTTCTGTCTGAACTTCCTGTCCAGAAGTGGCTTTTGACAGTAGCAATTCATGTGCTGGTCAGCCCTGTGCGCTGATCTTGAGACCCTCTCTTCTCTAACCCTGGTGCTTAAGGTCCACTTGTCTGTCTGCTTCCTGCCCAAGCTGACCAGAAACCACAACTACAAGCTTGAAGCCAACAGATAAAGGTCCTGACAAAAGGAACAAAAATTAAAGAAGCTGATTTGCTGCTGCTTGATGGGTTCTGCTCAGACACATCAGGTTTTAGCCATTATGACGCCCCCTATCAGCAGGCTGTGAAGAGCCCCGCAATTTATTCCGGTGAGTGCTCACGTTGAGCTGGGCGACAATACCTAGGATGACCTGCCGGAGACAAGGTCCTGAAAGACGGAAGGGCTTCTTGACCCAACGTCAAAGGCCACAGATTTAGGTAATGACCCTTACCGGCTGGTGGTGCAGAGTATAAGTCTGAGGCACGGATGGTTCTGGCCCTGCATCCCCTTCTCATCTCACACTCATTACACCAAGAGAAAGCCTAGTCATTGGGTGTGAAATGGCATCCACGTTATCAGACCACGACTAGGTGGAACAAGTTTGGAAGTCCGGAGGGGCCCGCCGTTGCTAGATTAGGATGCGCTTTTCCTTTCCTTTCTGAAGGTCTAATCAAATTATCTTGCATGGCTGCACCAGTAAGCAAGGTCTAAGAAAAGCATCTTTTGGCGGGTATTTATCTGGTTGTGCCGGTTAATCGGGCTCAGACCAAGTCGCCTGCAAGTCGCTGACTCCCAGCGTCTGAGCCAAGTCAGGCACGAAAACGGCAAAATTGCATCATGGCTTCTAATGACCACGGAGAGATTCATAATAAACATAGGCGTTTCAACTTACCAGTGCTAGATAGGCGGCTGGAGATCGGACCAAACAGTTGGTAGGGATCTGCAAGGAGAACAGAGAAAAAAACAAAATAAGAAACACATCTTATTGAACCATTCCTGACTTCACTGTTTTAAACTTCCGGAGCAGATCTCAAAGTGAAGTTCATCGGGAAACATGAGAGGGCAAATGCGCAGTGTTGTTGGAAGGAAATGTGTGAGAATATTACACCATTCTGGCGACATTAAACATTCATCATTGGCCTGTAATAGCATTAGTGGTGTTTAAGGCCTATCTACTTTGCTCCAGCCCCGCGCCTCACCCGACTAATAGGATTTACTCAGGCGCTCAATCAAAATATTTTCTATGAAAGTGAGCAAATCAAAGGGCAATGTAAGAGAGTGATCTGATGTGATTCGGTACTAAATCACCCGTGAACGCCTTTGCTTTATATTTATCTATATTGATGTAGTTGGTAATTAATTGTAGGGATGTGGCCTTTCATTTATGAAATCTAATAAAAACCCGACTAGAATGGGTGTCTGTGTTGACTGTGTGTGAATAGCAGAGGTCTGTGTGTGTTGCCACAACGTTTCCTGATTCCATCTGAGGGGTCTAATACCCGCTTCCTGGTTGCCTTCCTAAATACTGACACCGCTCACCGCCCGGGTCCTCCTCTGCAAGCCGGCTAAACCACTAACGGAATGTGTGATCATAAAGGTCGGGGCTTGAGGTGGCATGTCACGGCGCTAAGAACACCGTGCCCTTCCGATGCCACACAAGTCCTTCTCATGTGGTCCGTGCTCACAAATATACTCAATTCCTCCCTGGCCCTCTTGTTGTGAATGACTTTGACCTTCTGCATATTGTTAATTTCTACCGTCATGATCCGACTTCATCAATCTTTCCCTGCACGGAAGCGCATCATGTGCCGACCTCGGGCTTCATTGCCAACAATATCAGCATTGACCTTCTGGTGTAGCTGATTTCACATTTCTATAGGCCCGAGGAAGTTCAAATTGTCGCCTAACTTTCCACTTTTGCTTTTAAACGGAAGGGATTAGCGGGGCATTAAGGCCAAATTTCTCTGTTCAGGTTTCTGAGATTTGAGTCGAATGCAAATGCTGTGTTTAGGCAAATCGAGAAAATTCTCTTAACCTTTGGAAATGTTCATTACCGCATTTCATTTGGCAGCGGACAACATCATATTTCCAAAGGTAACAGAATGAGCCGGGGACATTAGCCCGCATTTCCCGGGGCCCCAACCCGTGTGATTTGCCGAGGTCCACCGCCGTGCCTGGCCACAACACAATTCAATCTGTGACATTAGGACCGCTACAGTTGTTGACTTAGCCCAGTGGTCAGCGGGGGCCTCCACATGAATAACAGACCGCTAACTTTGTTGGCCGCACAAAATTTAATATTTCCCCAATCAGAATGTCAATTGATCTTGGGTCACAACTTTATAGCATTCCGATATTTCTACTTCCAGGCTGCATTACCGGGCTACAGACACAATTCTGGCCATTTCAACCCCATAAAGTATGAAACTCAATCTGTCCCGTGCGCTTTGCCGTGAACAAGCGTAAAATAAAAGTTCAATATAGACAATAACATATGGCTCTATGAGGGCGCCTAAATTAATTTAGCGATTCAGCCCCACATGAAGAATCAGACACGGAAATGTCGATAGACAATTTGGCTCTACAAAGATTTCTGCTAAACAGATTAGTGCCCCCTGTCGGAAAAATGCTTTCCTGTGATTTGTAAATTCAATAAACATCGGCGGCGCGTTATCAGAGGACAGGCAGCAATGTCGGCTTAGGCCCCGAGACCCCGTCAGATACCTCATGAAAATGCATGTGAGGTCCTATCACTCTCCAATATGGACCCAACAACGCCATGCCACAAGCATAAATAATAGTCTCCAAAACACTGTGAAACTGGTGCAGTGAGCTTCATTGTGGTACAAACGTATTCCCTTGCTCACTTCATAAGATTATATAAGTGATATTTTGTACAAACACTGGGTCATAAACTTGAGGTCCAATCCCTTCTAATGACGAACTTTATGATGTTTTGGTTCCATATTGAAGGTAATTGTAAACTGAACCAGTTTAGTTTTATTTCAGAGTTAAAGCGAATGACTTGTATGAAGTGTGCCTATTTCTGGTACATTTCTTGAATAGGTTGTTGTATTTTGTTTTTTTGTTTCAATGTATGCATAAATAATTTCTTCCTGACCAGATGTCCGCTTGCTTGGGCTAGTTAATAATTGCATTACAATTTATTTTTTTTAATTTTTGAAATAAATACATAATACTTCAAAATAATAACCACTAACCGTGAACACACGAATCAAATTATGGATACAGCATTTCCGGAGATTATATGGAATAAGGTTAATAGAGATTAAAATGTGCTTTTATAGTTGAAGCCCCAAGAATATAAGACTCCGATAGGTTACTCACATAACAAGATAAATTTGTTTTCATTTATGATTACCGACCAAAAAGGGACTTTACGAGTGTTCTTAGATGTTATATTTCAGAATAAATATCTTGAGTTAAACACTGTTTATTATCCAGGTTTTTGATTGACTTATTAAGTACGTACCTTGTGTCTGTGGCCACCTTGAATGTGGATCAAGATTAGGCTTAGAGCCCATACCCGTCAAAGAGTTATGAGGATAGCCTGGAAAAAAAAGAATGCATTCTTAAGACATTTAATCAGACAAATGTATAATATATAACTAAGAGAGTGCGTAAGAGATATGGGGAGGAGAACTGTAAAACTGGAAGAGTCAGATTGAGCAATGTCGGTATTAAAACTATCAATGTGATCAATGTGGATCTAGCAATGTGGGGTGAATAATGGTTACCTGAATAATAGAGACTGAGTATGAAAACCATAAGTGAATGATGAAATCAGATCAGATGAAATCAGATAAAGCATATAAAATGTTGGACTGAGAAATTTATCGCTGAACAATGCAGACTGAGAGATGTAGGTTTTCGCACCGCAAAGCTGACCAATGTTGACTGGGTGTTGAAGGTATATGAAGACTTCAAGAACGATGCAAACTGAAATTAGTGTAGACTATGCAGTGTAAAATAAAGGCCTGGGAAAAATATAAAATACAGATTGAAAAATGCAGATATGAGAACCAATGTAGACTAAGTAAAGTAGATATGAGGACTGTTTAGAAAAACAATATAGACTGAGTGAGGTAGCCTTGACAACTGCCCATCCGAATAATACTAATAGAACAATATTTTTGCAATGAGAGTCATTTACCTTTGGTGTCAGAGGGAGCGTGCCTAATTTGAACCATTTCTGAGGACCCTGGAACATGTTTATATGGCATCTCTTCGTATGAAATTTGACCTGAATAGACCTGTGGGATTTTGTTCTCAAGCAATCGGCGGTATGTCTCTTCATATAGCATTTGACTTGAGCAGACCTGAGTGATTTCGTTCTTCAGTGCTGGGCGGTCTGTCTCTTTATACGGCATATGACCTGACCAGACCTGAGTGACGTCTTTCTTCAGTGCTGGGCGGTCTGTCTCTTTATTCGGCATATGACCTGAGCAGACCTGAGTGACGTCTTTCTTCAGTGCTGGGCGGTCTGTCTCTTTATACGGCATATGACCTGAGCAGACCTGAGTGACGTCTTTCTTCAGTGCTGGGCGGTCTGTCTCTTTATACGGCATATGACCTGAGCAGACCTGAGTGACGTCTTTCTTCAGTGCTGGGCGGTCTGTCTCTTTATACAGCATATGACCTGAGCAGACCTGAGTGACGTCTTTCTTCAGTGCTGGGCGGTCTGTCTCTTTATACGGCATATGACCTGAGCAGACCTGAGTGACGTCTTTCTTCAGTGCTGGGCGGTCTGTCTCTTTATACGGCATATGACCTGAGCAGACCTGAGTGACGTCTTTCTTCAGTGCTGGGCGGTCTGTCTCTTTATACGGCATATGACCTGGGCAGACCTGAGTGACGTCTTTCTTCAGTGCTGGGCGGTCTGTCTCTTTATTCGGCATATGACCTGAGCAGACCTGAGTGACGTCTTTCTTCAGTGCTGGGCGGTCTGTCTCTTTATTCGGCATATGACCTGAGCAGACCTGAGTGACGTCTTTCTTCAGTGCTGGGCGGTCTGTCTCTTTATTCGGCATATGACCTGACCAGACCTGAGTGACTTATTTCTTCAGTGCAGAGCAGTCTGTTTCTTTATTCGGCATATGACCTGACCAGACCTGAGTTACATCTTTCTTCAGTGCTGAGGGGTCTGTCTCTTTATACAGCTTATGACTTGAGCAAACCTGTGTGATTTTATTCTCCAGTGCTGGGAAGTCTGTTTCTTCATATGGTGTATGACTTGAGCAGACTTGTTTTCTACCTCAATTCTCAGTTTTAAATTCAATAATATCTCCTGTGATTGCTAATCTTTTTTATATTCTTATATATCTTAATATCCCACTCTCATTATGGTGCTATCTCCTTAAGCAATGATGGTTATGTGAATCTTCTTGACCTAGGTACATTTATGTAGGATGTAATAAACGGAAGTTGGAAATGAAGTTTGATCAGTAACTCAGAACTTTGCTCAAAACATTACAAAAAACAATTGTTGAGAATCAATTCTTTGAAATCTGTAAGATGTTGGAGGATGTAATTATAAAATAAAAATTAATATGACATCAAATGAGATATCTATGTGGGAGGGCATACTTCGTCCAATATAAATGCAATATAGGATGCGCAATATGATTAGTATGGCATGAAACAAAGTTTACATGTGCTTTTACAAGGGTAATTTTTCATATTTTATTATATGATAAGACCTTAAACGGGCTATGTAAGGTAAAATATATTCCATCCAATAAATATAGTGACAAACAAGTGTCCAATCTCAAAACATCATTTTCATTGTATCAGTCCAATGACCTTGTTTATTTTGTGAATTACAGCCAGCCCAAATTTTGTGAAATTACAGCCAGCCCAAATCGTCAATGTCAACTGTCAACACCAACATTACAAGTTTCAAGAGGAAAACCAGCAATGAATGGTAACACATCATCAACTCCTGACAAGTGTTAACCCTTTGAAAAGTGTCATCCAACCTAGTGACAGATGCTTATGAACGATGTCTTAAGCTCTGATTTCCTTTCTGTATAGATTTGTTAAAACAAATTCTCCGGCGTAGAAATACAATCATCAAGATTTCTGCGCTTTGCATTGTCCATGTCGGGAGTTACTCAGGGTTAAATGCTCTCAGGTCAATTGCTCGCTGTTCTCGCTTGTGCATTCTAATGATGGTGTGTTTGGTACGACACTAATAGGTCCGACTACAAATCTACACCTGACAAGAAGAATAACACAAATCACAGGACCTCATGGTTTATTGGCATTTCCAAAAAAAGACCTAAGATGTGTTTGGCTCCAAGCTCAGATGAGCGCTCCATTTTTGGCATGTGATGGACGCATAAAGCTGCAAGTCATCGTGGGGATTAAGAATGCTAGCAGTTGATACTGTATAACGATGCGACCGTCTGCCCCCAACATCCCGCCGATCACCGACCTAACACGGCGTGAAATACGCCCTTCTGGTCTGCAGATCAGCCTTTCATGGCTAATTCCTGCGAGGAAGACAAGGCGTGAGTGGAGGACCTGTATCTTGAGCATGTGTACACTTTGATAAACAGCTTTGAAAGATTTGGAAATAAATTCCATAATTTCTTGCAATGAATAAGTCCATGTAATGATATTGGGACTTGATGGTTTGTCAGAGCGAGGCTGATCGGCAGCGACGTTGGCGTCTCATCAGGCGTGATCCACTTGGGACGCCAAATTTCACATCACGCTGCATCCCCACATTTGCCGTCTGAATAGTCGTGCAAAGTGAAAACCAATGGCACACTTTGTGATGTAAACGAGATTTCAATTACTTGAGGTCCGCCAAGATTAGTCCGCTGTCCCGCGGCCAAAGACGACGTCGGAACACAACAAAGCAGCATTAAAAGCGAGCCATCCTCTGCCCTGATTGGGGAGCGATGAGCGGGAAAAAGCCAAAATGGAACTTAAGGCGGAAAATATGACTCTTGACCCTGGAAATCAAAGGAGCGGAATTTGGCCATAATGTATCGGAAACTCTCAACAACTCGAGGATGTGGGATGTCGTGACATCGGCGGAGATGCCTGATCCCCAGCCATCCTCCCTCTCACGGCCGGCCTCTCTGCTCCCTACTTAAGCCGCCTTGAGAAGCTTCAGAAAAAAAATTGCACTGAAAAACTGTGAGAGGAGAAAAGCCTAAATTCCTCTTGATACCAACAAAAACCCATTGCTTAAGCCAGTCATAGCAATTTTTCCAAACTTTTAAGAACTCACAGACTGGAATCAAAGGACTTGGACCGGAAGTGCCGGGTGAACCCCGCAGCAAGGGGTCCGTCAGAAAGGTCACGTGGGGAGCAAGCACAGGAAAGAGGCTCAAGCCAAAAAGTTTCTCTTCAATCAATGAGCGACTTTGCAAATTTTCCGGTAAAAGCAGCGCATCTATGAAATGGGATAAAATCTATCAGCGAAGTGGGTTCAATGTAAAAGAAGAACAGGGCCTAACACACGAAACGCCAGCAAGTCACGGCACAAAGCAATAGAGGGTTTTAGTGGACTTGGCTTTTGATCTTGTGTCGATCTTTCAAAGGTGACATTGGTGTATGTAGACAGCTTTGGTATAGACGCTGGACCAAACATGCAAATTGATAGACCCGTTACAAGATGATCTTCCTATTATGTGACTGCTGGCTTTTGTTATTTTAGTTTTAAGTCGCTTTGAAGGAATAGAATTGTATACAGATTCTAAAGATATACATATAGTTCTGAAGACGAATAATACACATTAAACTAATCTGAATTATTACTATGCGTATATCAATTCTTTCGTGTAATTTATTTTGAAAAGTTTTTTTTAATTTAATTGAAAACTTGATACTTACAAAACCCACTTTGGGCCTCTTGGGCTGTGGCTTGGTGTGCCGCGGTCCACGCTGACTTGCTGTATGCCGGGTCTGAAAATAAATACAAAACCAATTATTGCTTATTGTAATAGGTCATTCAAGGATAACTGTATTTTCCTTACGGGCATAAATAATAAATGAATGAGTAAAATAGTTTCAATAAAAATACATATAACATTACACTTAATAACTAATATGTTCACCATTATTAAACCCTAAAATCATCTGTGAAGAACAAAATACACTTTAAAGTATTATTAATAGAGACATCGTAAAATTGCAGATGTTGAAGAAGAAACACGTGAACATTGCATTTCAATGACATTTTGAGGCAGAGATGCATTTATACATATATAATGTAATCAATGAGTCCCCACGGTGTGGCAGGGGCGGGGGTGATAGCGGAAGTGAGTCGCGAGAAGCTCACAACTTGACCAATGGTCACCCTGGGATATGGACATTAGGGGGAACCAGAATGAGATAGTCAACCTTCACTCAGCCATGCCAATCTCTTCAGATTATCATGCGTGCATACTCTTGTTTTTACTGTGGGAAGCACGAGTCATAAAAATGATATGTTTGTTTCTATTGTAACATTGTCCTTGAATGAATCAATGTATTTTGGTGAATTTATACAGTATGTATGTTAATAGCAATTTTTTTTTTAAATTACCCAGGATGAAATTTGTATCCAGTTTTACTCTTATTCAAGCCAGCAGTCAAATGAAATCAGCTTTTAAAGTCAATAAAATGCTCCTTATGCCTTTACACACAACTCAATAAACTCCAACATGTATGGTATCCTGCTTAACCTCTAAATATTATTCGCTATGGTGATTAATTAAATGCTAATTTGAGACAGACCATTTCTATTACTGCGATAATATATTAATACTAACTTGCACTCAAAACATGTCTACTTCTAACTCTGAATATGTATGTATGCTAGTAGTGTGTCTGTGTGTTAATATAAATATTTTCTTCCTGAACCTTTGAAACATGACACAGTGCCCCATCACGCCCAAATAGGCCTGGAAAGGGAAAAAGTTGTGCTAACAAAGGACGGTAACTTCACTTTGAATGGATGTCCTGGAATTCCTGGAAGGAAAGAGAACTGCCTGTCTCACACAAAGTACAAACCACTAAAAACATAGGGGGAGATCATAAAGAATCATTTCACCAGTCAACTTTGCATAAAATATCAACATCGGCAATGAAACAACTCTTTATTAAAATCATTTATGGAAATGTCTTATCTTTATTTAACAAAAACAAAACAAATCTGTTGTGTTATAATGATACTCACTTTATCAAATGGTTGTTTTTTTATATCTATAAGAATTCATGCCCAAGGCATGTGTAAGCTAAGGCCTTAAGATGGATGATATGGGGTGGTTGCCTATGTGTAGCCAGACCCCAGCTCACTGACCCTGTGTGGCCACGAGACACAGGCAGGAAAGTGGGCTTTGTGGATAACAATGATATCAAGTCAAAGTCAGGCAGGTCATTCACAGGTCAGTGAGGTCAAAAAGACCTTCAGGGGAAACAGCGAGAAACATCCCATCTTACAAATTTTGGTATAATCTGCTACTTTGTTATGAAATGCAATTTACATTTGTTGACGATACCATCTCGCCATTCTTCGGCATGTTAAGGCAAAACTAAGAGTAAGACTAATGATCAAGGTTTCACGTTCAATTGATAAACATGATGTGGGTATACAAAGCTTAACTCGACGTAATCAATTCATTGTTCTCTATATAGTGAGTCATAAGTGTATGTGAAAAATGTCTGGCTCGGAGATCTCAGGATTGGCCAAAAAGTTCATTATGAAGCGATTGGAGGTTTTTCTTAGGTAACTGTGGTTGGGCATAACCATTTGTGTTTTTGCCAGATATTCTGACACAAGAGAAACCACAACTCCGGCACAGAGCTGTGCATCACGTCTAAATGTATTTGTACATGGTGTTAACCCCTTCACTCTCTCAAGGATCAACTTAGTTGACACTGTGTAGCGTGGCAATTATATGCTTGGTGGCACGTGAACAATTCCATCAGGACCACAATTGCTGGCTGATGTGCCACTCGTGGTCTCACAAGTCTAATAAACCCCTGTATACTGTGCTGACTTAGTTACTATCGCCCATCTCGTTTGGTTTCATATTTGTATGGTATTTATTCACTTAATGGCCTATATGATTCGATATGAATTCCGAAATCGATCAAGGCTGACACTGGAACACAATGTAAATATTATGCTATTAAGTCTGATGCTGTGTCTGAAAGCAAAATCCGGACAAATCCTAAGACAAAGTGGTGTGTGTTTGTGATCTCCCAAAGGGACCTCATTGTGGTTTAGTTGATCGCTGCGCCCCCTCGAGACCCCTGTGATGTGCTGTGATTCATGACACAGTTTGAATAGCCATCATATCTTACATGTCTCATAAAGGGAATCGACACAGCCATCATTGGTGGGTATGCAGGCAAGATTTTCACGCATGGTTACCCCAGGGCCATCTGCCTTGGGGGCAAGAGCCATGCATCCCCCTGGGGGACGGTCCATACAAATATTCCCATCATCTTTTATGCAATCTTACAAATAGGACTTCACAAAGCTGTGATGAGCAGGGAATTCATTAAGGCTGACAGGAGAGCCTTATCTGGCAATATGTTGTCTATTGTTGGGGCCATTGTTGTGGCCACAGCGGGGCCATATCTGTCCCAGGCTTACATCTCTGCGGTCCTATCGCCCTCACCCCCGGGGATAGTCCAAAGTGTCAATCCCCGCTATCCTATCCTACTGCGACGATTTCATTATCGTGCCAGCCCAAACAGTGATGAGCATTGTGATGTTGTGATTGTGAGGAGAGCGGCCACTTTAGCATTCTGAGATACCTCGACCGCGGGTCGCCACCCAACAATGATCACGCGCTCATCAAATAAGGACCCACACTCTTTGATCCTTGTGTTTTTTTCTTCTTATCCCTGGATTGGGGGTTTCGGTGCATGAGGTAGGTCTCTGGACACCATGCAGATTGTCCCTGACTCAATGCTCAGCTGCTCTTGGACACAGAAGGATATTGCCCCAGGAAAAAGGAAGGAAAGTTGCAGAATACTTAGGTGTTTTTATATGATAAGAAATTCCAATGAATCTTTTCTGCTGAATTATTGATTTTTATTTAAAGATATATATTTCAATAAACCTTTTTACGCATGACAACCACATAACTGTATATCGTATGTGGATATCTTATCATGTTATTTGTATTCGTGTAATATACCCTGCTTAATACAATAATAGTCCTGCTCAATACAATAATAATTCAAATCATGTTATTCATCTTTCTTATGTATTAACTGCATGTTTTCAACGATTGATCTAGCAGGTCATATATATTCAACTCACATTGTATATCTGGTGTCTTATATATAATATTTTTGCTTTTGTAACTTTAAATAACACAGCTTCATTAAACATCCTAGTATTTCTGTAAAAGTTTGATACAAACAGCTTCACCAAAGAGAAACTTATTCCGGACATTACAAGAGAAAACAAGCCATTGAAGGAAATCTTTATGGGTACATTCGCTCATAGAGTATTTAGGATTGAGAGGGATGTGTTGCTGTTGGCATACCAAGTGTAGAGTTCCCTGCCAACTGTCTCTCATTCCACATTTTACTTTACCTCCTTAAAGAAGTTGTATCCCTCCCTTTGTAGTTTTGAGTTTGTCATGTTTTAAAGGACAATTCAAAATATGGATTGATCTCAAATTAGCCTCGTCAATTTACCTGGATATGATGAAAACATCTTTAGTTTACATTCTAGTTTAGTGTATTCCTCATATATTGATGCTTGAAGACTCTAATTTGGTGACACCACAGTCACTTTCGGTGGAATTAAACAGAAACATTTTATTTCCAGATGACTCTCGTGATCTCTTTCTGAAGCACTTAAAATACATCACATTTTGATCACTTAATCTGTGACTTTATGCTTCACTCAGACAAAAAAGCTGACAGCTCTTTGCTTGCCACATTGGTGGTGCCACGTTTCGTAATATCACACTTTCTTTGAAAACTCTCTGATTCATTCCAACCAGAATGCCTTGCGGCGCGGAAGTTCCGCTTGTTTATTAGCAACTAATTCTTAATTAGCGGGACACCTCCACTCAAAGATGAGCTAGGTAACGGGGTTAATTTCTGATCGGGGATGAAATAGTCGAGCTTTATGAGGCGACAACCTATGGGCAACGCAGAGGAAGCTGTGTTTGACATTAAACAACTCCAGTAAATAGGATTATAGAGAAGAGCACCTTGATAAAAATACAGCCAAGTCTCACAGTTAAAGCACATGTTTTGTTGAAAATATTTGCTAAAAATAGAACCAATTACTTGTAATCTGCCCATTCTGATTGTTAGATTATGTGTGACCCTTTTAAGAATTAAGAAAATAAGTATATCTCTGTAAATCCTACCATCATAAAGTAAAATTGTTTCACACGGGCTGATCATTTATTTGAGACTAGTCAGTAACTTGAGCAAATTTTAACGCCAATTTTTCAATTCAAATATGTTGTCAAAACTTCAAAAATATTATATATTTGTTAGTTAAGACCTGAACTGACAGGTGCGAAATTAAATCCGAGTGTGAACGGAACCAGAATTGTTTATTTGTGACCTTACATCTTGCGCCATTTTATATTACCTGGAAGTGCTTACTCGGCTACGGGATATCCGGAATATTGAAATGATTTCTGGCAACATTTCCTGCGCATTGCCATTCCTAGAAGGTCCAGCCTTCGCCATTAATGTGCCCATAACGTGCTGATCAAGCGCTCGGAAAATTCATCATGCCACAGTAATAGCTGGAGAGCCGGTCTTACATAATCCCCCAACAAGCCAGAAATTTGACTAATACCAAGCTTGACACGCTGGCACAAAACAATTTGCCCTGTTGGGTAAGGTCTTTATCTGAATTACATGAGTGTATTGTGGCTCAGCGTGGCAATAAGTGGGGGTGTCCTTTCTGCTCACTGATGGGTTATGACCGACTATAGTGAACTGCTAACATTGGGCCTGTTCAGACTGCACACTTTGTCTGATGCAGGCCTTTTCACTGTCTCTCTTATGCCCATCCATCCTCATACAAAGTTTTCAACAAGCCCTTTGAGTGTCATCCACTTGTTCCCGTTCATGTCAATTATTTTCAAAACTGCGCAACCAAATAGATGTCATTATTTGTGTTCCGGAATATCGATAACATATTTCATATATATATCATATATTTTATTATTGTGTTTCTATTATAATTATCTTATGTCAATGATAACACCACTTTAAATTATTTCTAACATGGCTTCAAGTGAAGCTTCCCTATCCCAGCAAAATTGATAAAAATTTATTGTTTTCAAACTGACTAGTTATTTAAAAGATTTTGACGTTAAAGACATCTCGGAAATAATCACATCCCAGTCTTTAAGTTTTTAATAAAAACTCTGCAATTTTTCAAATACCTGATGTTAAAGTGTACAGAAAAACGAGCTTGGTAAAACGTTTTTTGTTTTGTTTTGTTTTTTTGCCAACATAATATATGATATTAAAGTTCTATTTCGGAAGCTAAGGAGCACAATAGACAATTCAAAGTTAAGTTACTTAAGTATTAGAACCGTTTCCTAAATTTCGTCCAACTAAATGACACAACTACAGTATATTTCCATGTTACTGCTCGATTAAACTGGGCTCTTTCTATGGTTCTAATCTATCTATTTTCACGCTTTAGATACGTGTAGAAATTCAATGGAAACTTGTGATATTGACCAGCATCCTATTTAGTGCTTTCAAATATTTATCATTGTAACCCCTCTTATTTGAAATATCTCAACAACGTCAATGTAGATATTTTCAAAATAGATGTTTCTCCAACATAGATTTAGCGGAAATATGCCTTATTATAAGAAGGATGCTTTGAGGAAGGTGACAGCGATATAACACAGGAAAGGTGGGAGGCTATGACAATAGGCACATGCTATTAAAGTGTGCACTTGTCAGACGCGAGGGTCTAATGGGATGTACATTTCTGGTCCCGTGACGTAAGTTATGTCCAATCCACTCCTAGTATAAGTGGGTTAGACATATTTAAGGAGGAACTTATCATAAGATAATCCTTTCTGAAATACGTGAAAACCGTTTTAGATATCATCTAAGCCACCTGACACTTGTGTCACTTTTGTTATCAGTTTTGAAAACGTTAAATGATTTCTAATCTTTTTTTTTTTGTAACACATTCAGCCTTCACATTTAGGGAGAGAATTTGGTCCACGCATGCCTGTACTGCTATATACCTCTGCTGTATAATAATCATCCTACTGCAATACTAGCTTTAACATTCATACATTAAATAGTAAGTACGTGTATGACGTATAGACCCTATATTATGTGATGATCGGCAGTTAAAAGGCAATAAGTATTTCCCAATCCTAAGAGGTGTACAAAGGGAAAAATTGTTTGAACGCTTTGCCAAATGGGAGCCGCGTGATTGTTTTGACAAATATACTGATGAATGACCCTGAATTATTTTACGGTTAATTACCTTCAGAAAATTTGAATAATTTTATGAGATCATTTTGTTTCTGTGATTCAGTTCCAGGAGAAGTAGGTTGAGTATGCTAGAATTAAACCTGGAAAGAAGGATTGACTCCAATATGTGATATGTGGAAGTAAATAAAATCAACATCTCATATCCTTATTTAAGAGCTCTGGATACTAAAAGAAGGCTCATTATAAGCGTGTTTCTGGCTGAGCTTTTCATTCACTGCATAAAATGTCTACTCAAAGGGTCAGCTTCAATGATTACTGGATAAGATGTCGGAAAAATCCTCATCGCAATCGGAAAAACTGATGAAGAAAAGTAGGCAGGATGGCCCTTATCTTAATGATAGAACCATGTGGATTTGACGTGAACACAAAAAAGCCAGGGCAGACTGCACCATAGAAGCGTCACGTCACGCCTGTGACACGTCACACTTGTGACGTACTCGGACTTCCGGTTCCACCGAGATGACCAAAAAATAATCTTATTACTGCCAGTACATGGACCGATTTTAGGGCGGATGTTGATCGATTAAAATACATAGAAAAACTTTACATATCGCACGCAGGGTGTAACTGAAGGAGAAACTTAAAGGCAGAGTCTTTGTCTGAAAGCTTTACCACAGACCTCTAGAACTTAGCACGCGTTTTTTAAAGTAGGAATCTATCAAGTTTCCTCTATAATGGTCATCATGTTACATGTCAAATAACGTGCCGCAAATCCGCACGACAACCCCCTTCTCTGTTCTGACCAGAGAAATGTGAAATAATAGCTTAATTCTTCTGTAGTAAATAATAGGGTTTGTTCCCTTGCGTGCGGGGGTCGGAGACCCGGCGTAAGGACGGGGAATTAAGCCACTGTGTTATGGCATGGATTTACAAACTACCGTGGTAAAAGCGGTATAAATCAAAACTCGCGTTACACCCACAAACTGCAACGGCCTGACTCTAACCTAGACTTAGGATAATCCAAGGAACATTGTGTGCTAAACCTTGCAATTAGCAAATGATTTATATTTGTATTGAAATAATTCAATTACAACTTTATAGAAAATATCCTAAATATGATTTAAACAGAATTTATCTTTCAACTTTAATTCTATCAATGATATATATCACCGATGTTTTGTTTTTTGACAGGGATTTCTAACTAAGTCACATTTATGTTGTTATTATCATACACAACAATAAGGAAACGGAAATTTAAAATGTTCTTCTTTGAGCTGCTTAATGTGACAAGGTTAGATGAATTAGACCGAAATTCCGAATGTGAAAAACACCTTCATACTTATGAGACAATTATCATAGTTACTCTAATGTTGATTGGGTTTTCATCGAGGTTGTCCCTTTCAACCCTGTGAAAACTAAATTAGATATACCACTATACCCAATATCATCAAACCTGTCGGTAATTGAGAAAATATGAAATAGTTTTCCATTCAGTAATGATATATTTTTAAAATGTACCGGAAAGTAGAAGTGAGCAAACACAACACAATAAAATAAATAATTGAGGATAATGGTTAAACTTATTATATTTTGACATTACCGGGAAACATTACTCCAGGAAATCCGGCAAAGGCGCATGGTCTGAAGTAATCCTGTTGCTTGAGACTCTGCATGGTGGACACTCTCGTATCCGCCAGGTACACGTCAGACTTGGAGATCAGCGACAGGTCCGCATAGCTCATCACAATATATCAATTACACTCTCACCAGCTGGAGATCAAATAATCCTATTGTCCTCTATCCACTTAATATGACAATGGCTTGTCACAGTTCTTCAAGAAATGTAAATTATTCTCATAAGTCTGTCATTCCCGCGTCAGTGGCTGATCGCTTATACAGGAACTATGTAAGTGTCCGTATCCTTGCCCAGGAAGGATGGGGCTGCTTGAATTCCAAGGACAGGGGGCGCTACTAGGCTTAGGCAACAAGAAGATGGGGGCTTAGACTGTTTATAAGGTTGCCATGACAACAATGTGGCGACGTGATGTGGTGTACAAAGACGTACACTGTATAAAGCCCTTGTTTCTTGCTAGGCAAAGCTGTCCTTCGTCTGGTTTGGTTTTCTGAGACCGACAAACGCTGGCGATTTAGTTTTCCTGTCAGCGAGTCGGTGTCTTATCCTCAGATAGTAGCTCCGGAAATGGACAAGTCAACAGTCACGTGGTTTGACTCCACTAAATTCAACGCAAGCGTAAGAAAATCTCCATCTGAACAAATGTCTTCAACCTTATTTTAAGTGTCTGCCTGATATTAGATACAATTTGAGTCAAATCATCAATTAAAACTAAATTTAATTGGATTAATCAGCTGAAATTAATTATCTGGATTGTCCTTCAAAAAAACAAGTACACCAACAGCATCATCTATAACATTAAAGTCATCCGATTTTTTGTGTATGAAGGTGTTGATCTATTCCAAATAAAATATGGATACGTGAACTTTAAATGTATAATCCCAGGAAAGAATCAGTGTCATACGTGGAAGCGGACTATCCCTCCAAGCAGTGCGGCGAGAAGTCCACAGTGGCCGTGCAAAGTTTGGCAGAGAGTTGGTGTGGGTGCACGCATCCAGCGGGGCAGGCCTATGTCATGTGAGTTGCTGGGTGCTGTGACACACGCCTTCTGCTCTCACACTGTGTAAGTGGCATCATACAATGCAAGCAAAAGCCAGCAAGCCCGGCAGCTAGCAGACGCTTTCTGTGTCCTCCCCTACTCTCTCTCTCTCTCTTCCCTGCTATAAGCCGTCCCCAGCCCGGTACTGCCGCTCCCCCGAGGCCCCCCGTGTTCATTGCCCGATCAATTTCTGATGCGTATTTAAATATTGCTTAAGAGTTGCAAGCCGTGGCTTTCCTGTGAGCTGGTAAGGATGGAGGGCAGGTTGATTAAAGACCACGACTTGTACGACAGCCACGCGATGCTGTCAGGCTTGTCTGTGGGGATCGATCAAGAGGTTTAGGTGTGGTATGAATGATCAGAGTACAAGTCTGATTTTGTTTGGAGCTGAGTAATAAGTCATATCTGGTGACTTCCATTGTTCATTGACTCTGGTGTTCACGTGGGATGGTTCCTGTTTAAGTAGGGTCTAGTGAAAGAAAAAAAGTAACGTTTCCCGGTGGCTCGACGCAGATGACCGCCGGGAGATCGGCGGTTTTACACCGGGCAGCCCCTTCCCCGGCTTCTACAAGCAGATGCTTTTCTCTGCAAACATTTCTGGCACAAACAGAATCACCACTCTCTCTCTCTCGCCCCACGTATTTTATTGTGCAGCTAGCCCACAAAAATGGCACAGGATTTGGCAGATAATTCCATGTCAGTGGTCAGGCGGTCACACAGGAACCCAGACAAGCACACCAACATCTATCCCCGCATGAGCCATGTTAAAGCTCAAATATAAATATCGTCCGCAGCCTCACTCAGGGGACGCTCTTATCGATCGTTATTTTTCTGCCTTGTTTGACTTTTCACAGATTGACATTGAGCAGAATGTCTCTGACTGCCGCTGCAAACCGCCAGAGTAGCGTGAACAGATTGCTGCCTGGTTCTGACTTCACACACCAGGGGGCACTCAACTGCCATCGAGTGGTCAGCGCCACAATGCCATATTGCTGATGAAGAATGACAATGGCAAAACACTCTTTTACTCTGTATTTATATCTCTCTAATTTACGTTTAAAACAGAGATCTAAATACAGATGATTTAATATTTCAAGACAATCATTTCTATAAAAAAAATACATACTCCAATGAAGACTGATGCAGTCACTTAATTCCGAGTAAATGTCAATAAAAATAATTATTACAGAAAGTTATTAATCTGAGAGATAAGAACGATTTTGAATGACCATAATTCACGGGTGCCCCCGGAATAGGATACTTGTGGGAACAGTCAAGTTGCTAGAGTAAAGTGTGTACACTATGTATGCGTGATTAAAAGTGTATGTCAAGCTCTCGGCAAACACCCACACTGACCAACAAATATTGACCACTGACCACTGCAACTGAGGCGTGAAATTGACAAGAAAAAGACCGATATTTACATCGTTTTGTCCGTGTTATTTAATTTCCTTTGACACATCACAAGAAAGTTCCGCAACATTTGAAACCTAATTTGATGCAGGAATTTACAAGGAAAGATATCTTGGCTTATGCAGAACGGTGAATGTTTGTCAGCAGGTGTTAAAATCCGTCTGATTAGCCAACTCTTTGTAGAAAAATATTTTAATAGGAAGGACTGAAATGTCAAGCAAATATAAAGGCGGTTTAATTAAATGTCTGTTTGAGGGCAACTTACAAAGGCTAACAATACCTAAACAATGTATCTTGTGGCCAATATCAAAATTAACAACAAACAGTGTTGATTACAAAATGTATCACACTTTGATCTCGTTGAGCTGGGCTTTGGCTACTTCTGTGGGTTTGGTGTTCTGGGGTGCCTTATTGGGATGAGGGGAAAGTTCACTATTATTACTTACAATGTCACGTATAATAAATGGATCATTAATTATTTACTGTCATATTTCTCTTCTCAGCAATTAAATTCTCTAAAACTTAAAGATAAATTATATGTTTGTGCAAAAATATAAATTTTGGGTATTCATGACCACAAGTATTTTAAAGGTCTCTCCATAAATGTTATTTTATGGGTTCATGATTCACATGCCAATCACAACAATAACATAAGCATAAGCCAAACATTGAATGTTTGTAAGGGAATACAACCCATCATTCAAAAGACAATTCAGTCACCGGTTGTCATCTTGCCAATCAGAAATTAGCAAAATATGTATTTAACTGCTAACACTGCAGTATGTTGCATTATTATATTTACTGAATATTCCTGGATATGCAAAGAGTATACCGAAGAGATCATTAACCCTTTATCTAACTAAAACTACCGCAGTAAGATTTCCTTATCTATGTTTTGTGTTTTATGAACTGGTAATATTTGGATTTATATTCCTAGATATAACAACAAAGGCTTGACAATTTCCTTTGTTCTGCGAGTCTTGCTAATGATGGCCTAAACATTACAGTGACAGGTCTGTCAGAATATATCATTGTCTGATTTCTGCTTTTAAATAAAAAAAGGAATAATACGGGAGTAATACAAGATTGCAAATATATTATATTTTGATCACCTGGAACCTTTAATGAGTGAACCTTCAATTGATTTTACAAGACTATACAGTCCATAAGTAAAATAGAGTAGTTTGTTTAAGATAAAACAATAAATTGGAATAAGTAAAAAGTAATTTATTCCGTACTTGGAGTGCAAACTTTTGAACTAGTGTTAGTTATACAGTTATTATACATTGAATCACATTACTTATAATTGCATCGTATCACTGAATCGCATTACTGAATTGCATTACTTGATGGCATCATGGAAAGGCATCATTGAATCATATAACTGAATCACATCACTGAATCACATCACCGAATTGCATTACTTGATGGCATCATGGAAAGGCATGACTTAATCGCACCACTCGATGGCATAACTGAATCATATCACTGAATTGCATCACTCGATGGCATCAGTGAATCATATCAATGAATTGCATTACTTGATGGCATCATGGGAAGGGATGACTGAATCGCACCACTCGATGGCATCAGTGAATTGAATCAGACTAAGAGGTGCAGCAGTCATATCATTAATTTCTCCATAACTCACATGAATGATACCTCACGTGAAAGAAAAGTAGTGAGAGCTGATAGATTCAGAATATTCTGTTGGACAATTGATTTGCACTGTTACTGTTTATTCAAGTACATTTGCTCAAACAAGAGTAGCAGTCTTATATAATCGCCACCAGGTGGCATTAAACTATCAGTCCTGACAGCCTTATTGTTAGTTCTACCACCAGCCACGCCGTGGAGCCACTGTAGAGTTCATTTTCGTTCAATGTGTGATTGTTCGTAACTTCCAAACATGAAAAACTTTCTGTACAAAATGTTAACGCTATTCTTTCTAGAGTTGACCACTGGCTTCACGTCTAATACAAATTAATTCCAGTGTCAAGAAACAAAGAGTCACTTTGTCATTCAAAAATTGGAATAATAGTTTATCTTTTTTCTTGGTATTGCGTTTCCATATATATATTTAGGTTGTTTATTTGGTTGTGGTTATAAGATGGAAAAGATCAACTAGTGCAAATATTCACGACATTCAAAATGTCTGGTATTTGTGGTTTACATGTTGATTCTCAGATTTTGATATTAAGTGTTCTCTGAAAATATTACCATTGTGGCAATTCAGTTATAAATATTACTATGCATAATACTGCACAATATGTTAGCATGACTTTATGTTTACAGATATCACAAAAAATGAAAGTTCTTTAGCATAATCCACTTTAAACCTATTCCAAAACCTCGCTATGATTTAAACAAAATGCATTGAACTCTGCATTGAAAGATTAAAATGCTGCACTAGCTCTGTATTATAATAATGACTGTCTATGTTGTACATAACATAACATGCGCATCAAATTAAGGTGTAAAGGTCATTGTTGAAATATGCAAAAGTTATGAAATCGTATCAGATGCACAAAGTGAAAAAATACAAAAGCCCGCTTATTTGATATCGTGGACCTGGACTTGGCTGATAAAGTCTACATGCTTAAAATATGAGACTGACAAATAAAGCAATGCCACCGCGCACCTACATTGTAACTTTACTCTCTGTATTTATGCACGTCTAAGATGTTTTGTTCGGGTTTCATGATTCATGAAAAAAAAGCAACGGTGAATAATCAGGCCAAGAAAATGCATTATTTCCCACCAAAGCTCAACACTGTGTCAACTTGATATTTCAACACGCTGTAGCAGAAAAAACATCTTTTCTTTGTTAAAAACAATACTTTTTTTAGAAAACTCAGAATCACCTACCTGGCTTAGGGATTTTACACGACGTGTCAGTGGGTGATGTCACATTGTAAGCGTAATGTGATGACGTCATTGTGACATCACAGGATCTGGGAGACGGAGCAGGTGCGTCACTTTCATCTTTGAAACAAGCCGATAACGAAGCTGAAATCATCGAATGAAATTATCACAAAATGTCCACATAGCTAGAGTGTGTATATAATCTTTAATAAGTTACAAAGAGAGTTAAGTCACAATCTCCAACTGTGAAGAGGAATGACAGTTTTGTGGTAAAAGTGAAAAACTGTGGTAATTTCCTATCGTGGCGCCCCGCTGCGAGGCATCGCAAGTTTACGTAAAACTGACAACAGATGTCAATTACAATAAAGAAACAGACACGAGTAACATTTGGACGTTTTACTGTTAAGAAAAGGTTTCCCAAAAGACTAACAGATGCGAGCGACGAAAAGTTGGAACGCGCAATATAATAAGATGTAATATCGAAATTAGGGTTTCAAATTAGAACTTCTCTCATCTCGTGAACAAGCATAATAAAAGAAAAGTATGTTCAAAGTCATTTGAACTAGATCAGAAGCCATAAAACGTAATCGTATTTGCCGCACCGCCGAATGTAAACCCCCATAAGACCCCTGGTAGGATATGTTGGTAAATAATGCGGTAACATTGGTCATACAGTCCAACTAACCCTTTGCATGGTCAAAAACTTAAACACGTGTACATAAATTATATTAAACAAGTTATAATCGAAATATGTTTTGAAGAATAAGTTTATTTCCAATAAACTTATATTTTGGAACAAGTGGTGATTTATGTCAAACATAATTATAAAATAGAAAACTAATTACACATTACATGTTATAATAAAAGGGTTAATGTGTTCAAATTTCATGAGAGCAAAGGCCATCTGTGTGTTACGAAAGGTTACAATAGATTAAATGGTTAATGCGACCAAGCAAAACGATAACAAAATAATCTTTCATGTTCAAGTTAAAGTAATTAACATTATTGGATTTACAGAATTTTATACATTAAACAAGAAATCCGTTAGAATTAAACAAAAGCTTAAAGGTAGAACGCCGCCCTTTATCAAATATACCTGTTCCACCTTACAATAGGGTAATTTCCTATCGAATCCAGATCTACAAACACATTATTACAGCAAGAGAAGCTATGAGTGGTGCAGATAATTCAAATGTCCAGTACGGGGTACGGTGAGGTCAATTAATAACGAGGAATCACCGCACCAAGTGCCGACTGTAAATACCCATAAAACCGCTCATGAAGCAGTATTCAATTCTGTATACTATAAATGGTGCAATATCTATATTGATTTGATATTTGATATCTTTCTATTTTATCCATATCTATCAAATGGCAAGAACAAAAACAATTTACTATTTGTACCTGTTACTCACGTTGAAGCGTGTTGGTGTGAGGTTTATTTTCAGCTAAATATCTAATTCTACCCGATTTTCCAATCTTCTATATATAGACAAAGGTTTTCATTTAGGGACTTCTCAAGAATGCCTCTCACATCCCACTTGACAGGGTGAATATTGCCAACCTCCATTGTAATGAAGATGACATATTGACCCTTGACTTGGGGTTAAACCCTCTTAACCCCTGTGACATCTGCCTTCCCCAACCATTGTGTTAGAAGCTCAATAATCTGTCAACAGATATCATCTCTATTTACAATGGCAGATTGAATTACAATTGGCTCTTGGGTGAAATCATCTTATTAGTTCGCTTATCCCACACAAGTTTGCTCATCCTTTAAGTTCAAATTGAATCGGGACAAATACACTAATAATTATTGTTTGTATCTTGCTCCTAAACCTAGTTTTATTTTGCTTTATATATCATATATTCCCATAATTTGAGGCAATATTACTTTCATTTTCACATATTAATCAGCTCTTTCAAATCATAAACATTTTACAGAGACAATTCACAATGGTTTAAATTTGTGTTGGAACAAATTAACACCGACAAAGCAACGCATGCAATAAAATAAGGACATGTTTTTAGACCAGACATGAGTAAACCCATGTGATAATTGGAGGCAGGGGTTTGAAGCCGCTGTGAGGCAGGTGCTCTACTGATGACAAAATGTCTTTGTTTTATTAAAACCCCCTACCCATGCACGATCATGTCAATAAGCGCTCTGCTTGCATGGAATCCGCCATTCAGTACTACCGTATTGTCCATAATAAAAACGTAACGGCTCATCATGTATATATATATATTTGAACGATTACATAACAATATATTTTAGCGATAAACGGTTTCATGAATTAATGCCAAACTGTTTAACAATGATATAAATGTACAGAACTTTAAAGACAATTTTTGATCCTGTTGATTTCCAGAGGTTCGTCTGAAAAATATTTCCGCTTTTCGTTTATTCAGGTAGACTTAGTTAGAAAACTGTGATTTATATTAACATGTTATTTACTATCTATGATTTCAATACATATTAGAAAACTGTGTAACGGAAAAAATAACATTTTAATCCAATATGTGATTTATATTAACATGTTATTTCCTGCCTATGAGCCTATGATTTTAATATATATGTTTAAAACATTCCTCAGTGACATCCTACATGAAGAAAATTAAGTTTATAAATAAACCGAGATCAGACATCATTTCCCACTTTTGTGTGACAAGAAAAAAGTCAATTGTTTGATGATAAAAAACAACACTTTTTCCCAACTTTCATTTTACAAAAAGACATTTACATAATGCTTATTTCTTGGAAATGTGAAATATTACAAACAGGAATATCTCATCAATTAACATGTCCCACACTATTCGCTACAAACTTTAGCTGTTTCATTTCCTTATGATTTTAATATCATGACCTTGTGAACAATATTTATTACGCAGTAGCTATATTTTCTCTTTATGATTTTGGCATAGAAAGTGATTTTTTTCAAAGCAATGATCACAATTGGGTTTACTTACATTGGGACCTGAGGAAGTTGAGGTGGGAGAGAAGAATCTCCCCGTTGTAGGGGTTTGTCATCCTGTTGAATTCGTCCCGGGTGATCCGACACAGTTCCTTACCGTCCATGTGCAGAAATTTGGCTGGGTCCACGTCGTGTAAAGTGTATTCTTTCATTGCCCACTGAATCCACGTTTTCACGTGTTCGGGTGTCCACGAGGTTGGGTCTACAAACGCCAAAGCGATGAATTATGTTTTAAAGTGTCAATTTCTGTGGTTGAACGTCCTTTTTCACATGTTCTCAAACATGAATATACAACCAGACTCTCATACAAAAAAGGTCCTTCTTCACTGTCTTCACTTTTCCCAGCACAAATGAAACCTAATGTGTGTGTTTTTGCTCCAAGGACCGATAAGTTCAAAATGATTTTGAAATGCAAATTAAAATATGTATATCTTTCAGGGCGTGTCCTATTTCTAATTATGCAACAGTTCAAATGCAAAGGGCGTATGCGTGGTGCGAAAAAATGTCCTCCAGAAAGATAAACGCGTGCAAACGTGTTAAAAACTTTTGATATATATTACTCAATCGCAAAAGCCTCTGCGCCTGTGATGTATTGTGAAGTTACCAAACTTCATATATCCGTGTTTGTCTTTTAATGTCCCACGAGTAAAGAGCGCTGTGAAAGGTCTGTGCGCCCGCACCTGCTACAAACGTTTCCGATGACTGTCACAGTGCCGGGGGTTTGGTAGTGAGGTGTGGATTCCGACTGAGTGTGTCTCTACCGTGGGGGTTGGCCAGTTTTTATCATTCTGTCCAGTCACGGATGAGCTGTGAGTGGGTTTTCTGGATGAAGGGAGCGGGATGCTTTGATGCGCTTGGGTGAAGTGGGAAGTCGGGAAGTCAAGACGGTGTGCGCGTGCCGCCTCAAAGTGAGGGACGGCGGGCTGGCATCTGTGACCTTTGTCCGGCGATTGTGTTCTCATAATGTGGCTATCCTCACCCCTCTTTAGTACCCCCACCCCAGAAAGAGGTTAGTGGACAGCTTAATTAACAAATTACGACGTGTGCCGGGTGACAACAGCCACCTCGGCGCGGCCACAAAGGTATTCCTTCAGCCGCCCAGCGACCCAGTCATGACAGGCTGATATTTTCTCCCCGGGACTGAGCCCCGTGTATTACGCCACAATACCTACTTGTGAACTACCCCCATTGAGCTTTTGACAGCCCAGGCCCTCCCCTAGAACTCTGTTAGACCCCTGGTCAATCCTGCAAACCAATCTCAGGAGAACCATCAATTTGTCTTGTAAGTCCCAGTGCGATGTTTAACATCCCACTTTGTCTCTCAGACACTAGAACTACAAATCTGCGGGCTCACTCAGGCGAAATCAGCGCCGACGTTCAGTGATTAATTTCTCCTGGGGTGTTTATTTCATGATGAGGCCACTAGAGACGGAGCCGGGTTAATATCTCATTAAATATTCATATGATCAATCGACGCAGCAGTCACCTGCTAGGCCTAAGCACATGTCTCATCTAACTGACAGGGGTGGCAACGTTTATATCACACAACAACAGCTTGTCCGACATAAACCCAGTGTATTTTTTTTTTCACCTAAAATATGAACAAATTTTCATTAATTTCAGTCTTTTAGAACTGATCTATGAGCATATAAGGTGTATACAATAAAATTGGAGAAGTACACTAAATGTTATCTCTCTGCAATATTGGGCAGATCATATTATTAGATATATTTCAATATAGATATAAATAAAGCACACCCTCTTTGCTAATAGCTCAGTAAATATTTTCTTTCTTTTTAATCAGAGCAAAAATACCTTGTAATAAATAAATCATTGATGAAAAAACTTAAGAACTCATCGAAAGTCACCTTTTATTTATGAGTAAATAAGATTTTTCTAGTCATTAAATGAATTGGTTGATTATATATATTATTTTTAATAAAGATTTTGCAAGGCGACGACACCCCTGTATCCGTGTGTACCCTGTTAGGAGCGCCGTCACTGATCCCTTAATGAAATATTTCCACCTGTTTTGTGAGAGCATATTGATCTCTGCAGGGATCATCACTTAACCCCCACATCCCCGTGATTGGTGGGGAACAAAGGCGCCTTGGCCCCAACCCCAGGCACATTTGTAACACGTGGAAACATGGCACCAGCTATACATATATACACGAATATACGCCGCTGTCTTCTGGCCACTAATTGATGGCATGGAAACCTCTTATTGGTTATTTGTACTAACTCACTTACATTTTAGTGTTAAAACCATTTTGACTAAAATCCTGGAATCGTTTCCTGGTTTTTTGAAAATGTAATTATTCTTTTTTTTAAATGATTATTTATAGGTATATCGAGAGAGAGTTACCAAAATCTTATCTGGAGTTTGACACAATGTTTCAGTGAGATAAGCCGGTGTAATATCTTAATATTGATACATGCCATCGACCGATCTGAGATTTGGTGACGAATACATTTTAAAATTGTTCTCTTGTATCTGAGTATTGGACAGGACGGAAAGTGGAGAAAAGCAATCCTCATCTATTGTATTGAAATATATATTGCCATATGAATATTTATGATTTGCGGCCAATCCTGATCACAAGTATGGAACAATAACTGCATGGGCTGAATTGAACGAGGTTCCTGTTATAGAGAAAATATACATGTCATGACCTTTTTATTAACTTGTTTGCTCAAAAACATGTTTGTGTGTATTTTGCTGAATGTTTTTGTTTTAAAGTAAAGCTATGCGATATGCGATGGCCAAATTATTTTGGTAGCACATGTACAGACAGTTAAAGTGGATATCGGACGAGTTTAAATCTGTGTATCTCCGTAAGAAGTATGCTAATAACGTGAGGAATGCTTATTTGGCCAATCTGTAGTAGTTTTGTTGTGCTAATTTGTCATATTTTCACTATAGAGACGCGTGGAGCCGGAGTGCTCCGTGACGCAATATGTACAATGGGAGCGCACTGACTCCCAGTTCAAAGTTTGCATGAGAACACCTGCCACTGGACACCAGCGCCTGTATGAGGTCTACCTGGCACACAACGGTCAACCCCAACACCTCCTGTCCTTACATTAAACACGTTAACTTGATTAATACATGCAACACACTTGTGATTCAATAACTGTTTCAATCATATTTCAATAGCTGTAATTGTCATGGACCCACTTGTAGGTGACATAAAGAAAAGACAATAGATTTGTCTCATAAATCTCATGTACAAAAACATCTCTTATATCTTGCATATTCTAATGATCTTAATGAATGATTTCATATCACGAGAAAGATTTTAATATTATTACTGTTATGAGAAGGTAGTTTTGGCTTGAATTAATTGACAGATTTAGTTTTTATATCTTTATGTACAGTTTCTCGAAATAGATTGGAAAGACTGAAAACCTAAATAATGCATCCAAGCTGCATGCAGCACGGGGGGAAGTAGTTTGTACAATTAAATTGTATTTGATTTCAGCTGCTTCCCGTTGTTTCAGTGGCACGTTCCTGTCAATCAACTTGTATTCTCTAATTAAGACCCTTTCATTTGACACGAGCTGTAAGTAGAATTTAACCGCAAGCTATCCACTTAAAACAAAATAATCCATATCTGATCCTAATTACTTTAGAAAGGCGGCGGAGTATGTTTTGTTGAACATTAACTTTTATTTTAGTACAAAACCCAAATTTCATTTTTAATAGTAGAATACCCGTTTTGTATAATTAATGCACCTAGCTTTAATTTGCATAGGTTTTGTTTTGATTAAGAATTATCTCTTAAAAACTTGAATTTGGAGAACGTGTTAATTTTGCTGACATGTATTTTATATGAACTAAATATAGAGAAAAAATAACAAACCTTAGAAACTAAAAGTGGATTGGAAACCCAAGTTTTGACAATTTTTGGCAAACTGTTGCTGTACATTGCATATGCGGGTGTTAGTTCTCTGTCTGGTAACAAATGATGTGCAAAGTTGGCCATGAAGCTTCAGGAAACTTGGACCTGTAGCCTTCCCTTAATTAAGCCATACCCACAGTTAATTAAGGATACACACACTGTTGATCCGCAGCTCATTAAAACACCACACGTTGGCGGCAATTTAAGCAGGAGATTTATGCTAGCACAACTACTGGGACCCTACGTATACGTCTACGGAGCTATTTTATGGTGTAACATTCAGTAGTGTTGTATTTTGTGATGGTTTAGCATCGTGTTTTGTCATAAAGAAAACCCTTAATGGTGATATACACTGATGTTCTTTACAAAAACATTCTTCTCCTTAAAAGTAACTGTAAAATGATTTACTCTCTCTGGTAGATATCTGACAAATATAAAATAGTCTGCCAAATATAAAATAGATTATATATATATATATATATATATATATATATATATATATATATATATATATATATATATATATTATTTATTATATGAAAGAGTGATCATGAAACTGTTAAATAACTGAGGCATAAACTAAAATATGTCACATTCTAACACTGACTTCTCAAAGGAAAAATCAGATCTCAAGGTCACAGCCTTTTTGAAATGCTAGGAACAGCTCAATTACATGTGTCAGTTGCCTTGACGCAGCAGTAAAATGAAAACATCCACGAGCAGGTGAAGATTAATGTTTTATATTTAATCAAAAAAATCTTTTCCGCAGTCAATTTTGTCCGAAATCCAAAGGACTCTCTTAAAAGCGACACAAGCAATGGTGGATTTCCACAGAGACATGGACAGGTTGTAATTTTGATGACGTGAAATGGGATCAGACTGTAACAAACAACAGGGTTTGCTGGATCTGCACGGTGAGTGGCAGGGATTAGAATGAGTTCATACGAGGAAATGTATCCACAGCGGGTCAGCTTGTTTTGTGATCCTTTGCCGGTTATCTATGAAGCTGAAAGTGACACATTTTAACCTCGGGCAGCCCATGTTAATTTCAGCAACACGACCGGGTCTTTGGGAGCAGGTGAAATTTACAACCTGCCTGGCTTTCCCCCGCAGGAGTAGCCCGCTCCCCATCATAACACCGCCATTCAAGGCTTTACTGCTACTTTTAAAATAGCAAATCCCATTTTCATCGCTAAAATCTCCTGAAATGCCTGATGCAGAATAATGGGTAAGGTGAATGGGAAAATTCAAAATTAACCTAAACTTGTTCATGTATTACCTGGAAAAAATATACATAATTTTGTGAAATGTGTATAAGTGAAATTATATAATCAAATTTACGTTTACCGATGAAAATACCCTTTTTAAAATTCAATCATTGCATATTTACTATCAACTGGACATGATATTTCGCGTGCATGACGGTAAAATAGAATGTCGTGGAGTAAGGTATAAGTTTGAAGTTACAAAAAAAGGTGAAAGTTTGAAGTCATGCTAAAAAGGATGTCGCAAAATAAGCTTTTTGTGTGGAAGTCAAAATTTATAGTTTATTGGTAGGCACAAATGCTACAGATAATGTAATGATACTACGAATCCTGGAGAGATATATCAAACATAAAAACATTGGCTGAACAATTGTAAAGATGCATTAAAGGAAATTCTGGTCGCAGGTACACGACAACGATAGACTTTTGAATGTGTCGAGGTAATCAAATTCATAGCAGATATAGATACTAGCATAAAGATGTAGTTTTTATATCAGTTTTCAAGGAATACCTACTTAATAACACAATAAAACAGTTTTGGCTTGAATTAATTGACAGATTTAGTTTTTATGTCTTTATGTACGTCAAGTCTTTACATCAGTTTGAGAGGAAGAGCAGAAAAGCGAACAGAAACAAAACAAAAGTACATAGTGTCTAACTGCCATGGTGGCCTTAGCTTTAAAGGGTTGATCGCGCTTATATTATAGTACAAATCAAAGATCTGTATAAAATTTCAAATAAGATACATTTAAAGTAAGATTTATGGCAGATATGGCAAGCTGATGAGACTATGTAGGGTATATAGATGGGTGAGTGTTGTCATGGCGTGTGTCCATGCAGGCCTGGGTCCATCTCTCCCCTGCCAGTCCGCCCAGTACCGGAAATAACCTCACCGAGGCACTGCCCTTCTCCCACAGAGCGTCTGCTATCCCGCTATTCATATTTTATGAGACGCAATGAATTCTTAATGGCGACGTTTATCTGGGCGAGCATTGGGAACGTAATTAGGCCCCACTCCAGATGTCTTGAGCGAGGCGGGCCTGTCAGGATTTAGAATGAGCAGTTCTCTGCCTCAGATCATGGACAGCTAAAAAGATGGCGTAAGGCCCTCATAAACCCTCGCTTAAGCCCCTGTCCCCGTGTCCAAGAGCGGGGCAGATCTCACAAACGCCCTTGTGAGATCCAGACCTCTCCTCGCTTGCGACTCAAAGACCTCAACTGGCGGCGCGTCTTACAAAGGGGCTACAAAGCTGCGCAAAGCCCTCCGCGGAGTTCGGAACTGCCGGCAATGGCCAGGATATGGCGGCTTGTTAGTGGTTCCTGTACGACCAGCCACTGTTTCCGACCTGCCTTTATGTTGTATTCAGCCCTCTATGTCAGAGTCCTACTGCACAGTTTCCTTACAAGCTGTTTTGGGGGATTTCCGACAAGGCAACTGACTTCGCTTCCCGCACCAGTAGGCGCCTGAAAACATTGTAAGGCGTGCGGCGACATGCTGTCTCAACGCCTCACAAACGTCATTCACGTCAGATTTCAGACGTTTCCTGCCTTCAACTGCACTGAAATGTACAAGAAAGCTAGATGGTGACAGAAGGCTAACGGAGGCTTGCAGAATGTAGGCGCTTGTTGATCCTGCACTGTTTTCACGTCAAATGAGGGTCAATTCCTGGGCCACTTGCCTGAGGGAGGGCCACGTAGGGCTGATTGGGGGATGACATCGACAGGAAACTGAGGAAATCCACATCCCAACAGGTGTTCTGACGTGGAAATATATCACCCCAGCCCTCATTACAATAATGTCACTTACAACGCCAGCTTGCCACTGAAGCAATGTTCAAAACAAGTGCTTAGTGTGAATCCCATGAATAGGAGAACAACCTAAGCCCCTCCCTCACTCTCTCTCTTCTCTCTTTCCCTTTTAAAACCTGCCTAAATCGATCTCTCACGTAGAAGCAGAACGTGCCTCAGTTCAATATGCTGATGCGCCGGCAAAACGCTATGTCACCCGCCATCCCTTCCTGTAATATGCGAACGCCAGGGTATAGGGTATATCGTGATTTCGTGTTTTGTGCTTGTCTTTTGAATCTTAATTTTAAATCATTGAAGGGCATAAATATATATAGTGATCTAGACATCAATTGTTTGTATTTCTTAATTATTATCGTGAAACCACAAAATCAGAGCATGCAATTTGTCCTTAAAATTATCTCAATAAAAATTGTTCTTACAACAGCGATCTGGTTTTTTTTAGTTGTTCTCTACAAATGGTACATTTCGGAAGTGGTAAAGACAATATTTTGACCACTTTTCCGTAAATAGAAAATTGAACTTAAAATGATAGGTTGGTACAATTTGTTATGATTTCTAATATTTTGAACAATTCTAACTTCCAAAGAAAAGTATGACCTTTGAATATGTTTATAGTGCAAACTATAAAGAAATTGCTATGTTGTCTATAAGTTTTGAATGTGTCAACTAATCTGTTTGATTCACGCTTCTCCTACGGATCGCGACGGAGTTAGTGTTTGTAATTAGCAAACTTAACAACATTATGATAATTAAGAAATCCAAGCAATTTCCAGGTCGCTGAATGTAACTAAAATAGGGAAAAAAGATATATCTTGCTCATAATCGTCGCATAAATGCCTCCTATGATTTCGTAACTATTCCTCTTACCAATATCCTCAGCGGGAAGCAAAATAAAATAAAATAACATAATTGTCATGTTGCTTTCACAGAATAATTTCACTTTTTATTATGTGAAATCAGATACAAATTCTATGTACAGACCGTTTTCTACATCAAAGAGGGGTTAACAGGCTGAAATATGTTGCAAAGACAAAACACACGCGCAGATGTCAAAGTTCAAGTAAATTTTGACTTTTTGACACAAAGAGCACAAAGGGAAAGAACTAACTACTGCTGACCTGTGACTTTGACTTTGTTAATTTCACAATTACATCTTATAAAAACACACAGTAATTTTCTATTGTATTTGCCGACTGCCTCAGCGACCCCTGTGGGAGTTGATACACGGTTTTCAGGACCCCCAGAAAGCCGTGGAGACCCCCTTCAATAATATTCTTTTTAGAGTCAACAAGTTTGGCTGTTTTCACCAAATCACAAGTGACATCTGGCCACGTCTCGGTTTTAACGTGCTCATTACATCTCCATCTCCCTGTCTGTTTCATAGAAATACACCAACCCGCATATGGCAGATTGCTGGTAAATAGGAGAAGCAAACTGAAACCTACCAGGGTCAGTTTTCAACACTCAAGCGTGTGACAACACTGCCTCTGCCAAGCTGCTCACTAAGACAAGAAAACTGATCCTCAATTTCATTTATTAGGTGATGCAACCAATGACAGTGGCAAGAGGTGTTAGGACATTTTAGTGGTTTAGGATGACTATCTGTCTGGGGGGGGGGGGAGACTGGCACACTTTACAGACAAGCTTGTCAATTCCAGGATGTCCCTTTCCTGACAATCAGCTTACACCAACAGTTTCCTCGCAAAGACTACCATTGAACGCAGGGTGACCACTGAAATGGCTGGAATTGACCTTGTGGTTCAATTACAGCAACAGTCTAGACTGAATATGTCATCATAGTTTTGTGGGTTATCAAGTAAAATCACTTTATTCTGTAATCTATGAATATATCACAAACAATCCTCATTCATGAACACAAATATCGTCAAAAGTTATAATAACAAACTTCTAATATAAAACAAAACGATAAATAAAATAAGCATTTCACGCATAAATTAAATAAGCTTTTTTGAGATGGGGGTATTTTTTTTTACTTTTAAGTGTTTATAAAAGTATTTGTTAGCATAATCCAACTCGCTTTAGGCAGCTCAAAACCCCAACTAGCTCCTCGCCACGCTCATAATATAAGCTAAATGTTGGCCTCAGTCGCAATTTCTCTTTTCTTCATCTCGTGACCATTGGTAATCTCTCACTCCCACAGTTTGGCCATCCTGCTCGGATACGTCCGCTAAATAGCAATTTCCCTAGCTCCAACTTGCTAGAATGGCCAGCCTGTATACACACCTATTTGTCGGGAAGTGACAACTGAACGTTCTCCTTTGTCCTCTAGCACCAAACTATCAGATACTTATCACCAAATTATGTTAAATCCGATATCCACAACAAAAAGAGGCAATTAGTTTTTCATACCAGCACATAACAGTTGGTGGCTTAGGCTACTTTAGAGATTCATAGAGATAAGGTGCGTGGCACTGTCGCAATTTATGTGTCAGTGTTACGTGGTAATAATGTGAGACTTTTATAAACGTTAGAGTTCCAATCCCGATGCCATCTTGAGATAGTGTGAAAAGATGAATTTGTCTTTAGAACTTTAACATATCCTTTCTTTGGGTTTTTGTTCGTCGTCATACAAATACGTTAGATGGAATAGAAGCATTCCGTGATAAACATTTGAAATAAAAAGTCAATTTTGAAGAATTCAAAATATTTTTTCATGTATGTATTTTAATTCGCAGATGTAGATTACAAAAACTGAGATATGTATATCAAATATACGCATCTGATGATGAACGATGCCCAAAAGATTCTCATCGCTAAAACTCCAATATGCATTTAATTTAAACTGTTTTGAACTTAATTAATATAATAGTGAAATGGAGAGCAGGTATTTCTCAGTTCTTTTGCATAAAATACACAAATTTACAAACATAGGTTGCACCTGGGAGCAGATTATTGAAAAATGCTCTTACAATATTCTACATGCAATTTTATCATTACACGTACACAATATGACACGATCTCTTTCTTTGATAGTCACAACGCTTTCTAAGAGCCATTAAAACTCCACATTTTATTATCATCCCTATTCACTATGTAACTGCCCCGCTCTGTCAAGGGTACAATATCTCCTGTCCTCTGAGTGTCAGGGTTCGTCCTCCTTCTCATCCATTTCAGTGTCACATTTCTTTCTTTCATAACACAGCATACCGGTATGTGTAACACAATAGACTTATTGGCTAACAAGGAACTTAATTAACTGATTAGTTAATTAATAAATGGCAATGCACTAAGGTGACTGACAGAGCCCGCCACGTGACATCACACCCCATACAGGTCACGTGCTGGCGTCAATGACGTAACGGTGGGTCCGTTACTGTCACGGTTACGTCATTTTAGTGGATATTCTAAAATTTGATCAGTATCAAGGTAATAATTAACTTCTTACTATCAGCGCTATGGGATACATTTGTGCATCAAAAGCATTGAGAGACGAGACAACGAGAAGTGTTATAGCAAAGTATGGATAAAGTACTAGTATCCAGTAAACTCATCTGAAAAAAATGTTTCTTCTACAAAAAAAGTAGCAAGGCAAAATACATTTAGATACATTTAAGATCCATGTGTTTTTACCACTTGTGAATTGCATACTTGATCTATCACACTTATCTTTCTGCAGATGTGTGCGTTTTCATGTTTGACACTAGTTGAGAGAATAAATGTTTCCTACACGTGGGTATCTCAGAGCAGATAGCGAAGTCGGCCCGCTTGATGAAGGCGCCCGGGGCTGATAAATGCGGCCTCAGGCTACAGGGTGGATGCCCGGTGAAATATGCCTACGTCGTTGAGAAAATACCCGGGCCACGCAGGGCAGGGGGGCACGCAGGGCTAATACACACCACAATGCCTCTCTAATGCCGTAATGAACCCGTCACAACGGGCCAAAAACACAGTTTAATTAACAAGCAAAAGCAGCTGCTCTGGTGCTCAGACGACAAAGTTAATAGGACGGCGGGTTGGCCGAGTCTCGTTTATCAAATTGTGTGCAGACTGAGCTACTCAGCCTTCGTAGCAGCCTTGCCTGCGACCAACTGTCTATGAGAGCTTTGTCATACTCATCACTTCTAATCACCCTAAAAACATTCCAGTAGTTTTTTTACTTCATTACTTGCAATCGTTTAAGGCAAACCGACATATAACCAGAAATATTGGTGTGAGTTGTGTATATTATGGCACATGCCACTTGCATGATTGTATCAGGGAGTTGGGGGCTAAGGTAGCATCTCCTCTGCGAGCGGGAAGCTGACCCATCCATTGTGTTCTCCTGACCCAGGTCCTTCCGGCCCGGCCACTGTGCCTCTGTTCTCCTTCTCCCTGACCCATTGTCATCACACTCACATTATTAATAGCATCGTGGCTTAATACGGCAGGACAGTCGGTCTAAGATAAAGGACCTTTCTTTACAAGGCATTGTATATAAAGCCCCTATATCATAATTAATGACACCCAACATCGCACAAAGATGGCCGATTTCTCATATCAAAAATGGACACTTGTCATCTTCGCCGAATATGACTCGTTTATCTGCGCATTTTATGTGATCGTTTCTGAGATAAATCACAAATATAAGACTGGGGTAATTAATTCTTTTAATTATGCCTCTTGTGGGAGGCAGACGTTTCGAAGTAACACATTTCCTCTCGCTAACGACCAGATTCCTGTTTCTAATGTGACTATATGTCGTGGAAATGGGACATAATCACGTCTCGGGGAGTCTGGAAATTTTTATATGAAGGGTTGATTATTTATTGTTTACACTGAGCTATTGTGGATTAGGAATGACAAATTAGCACTGTAATCATAAGTCTGAGTCGTCACGTAATTAAGAAATATAAGAAGTCAAACAAAACGATGTACAAAAACGGAATTCTTTTGGTTTGACTTTGCCTGTTCATATTTATTTTATGTTTTCAAAGAATTGTTCACTTAAGATAAAAAAAAAACAACAAGAATTCCAAATGAAGTGTTATGCGTTCTTTTTCTTAATCGATTTAGATTTTTTGAATATATTCTTAATAGCAAATAATAATGATAATATTCTACATCATATATCTGTTTTCTCTTCAGTAAAGCCTATGACCATCCCCCATAAATGTATCCCCGATCTATCCTCAACATTTCACCACGACCCCCGAACCAATAATATACTGAATAGGCTTTTAGCACTCAGCCAGTAGAAACACTGTCGAGCTTGTACACCTTCCCCAGATGCTAGTTCGACTGTCTAGTCGCTAATCATGATTTTTCAAGTATAAATGTCCTTTTGTCATATGACTAATCTTACTAAATATTAATTGCCCTGACCTATACTTTAGTGCATAAATTCTGTTTTTTACATGTAATTAAAAAATACATGAAAAATGGTTCGGGCTAGTGAACTTTGCAAAATTCGGGCAAGTGCAAATTTCCACTTACTTGCCCGACTGTCTAGTAGCCTAAAAAGTATTTGGCCCAGACTGCAGATAACAAAGGATGGTCATATTTAATGGAATAGTTTGTTCCGGCTTAGAAACATATTGTAGGCAATTCACTAGTTTGATTGAATCCTTGATTCATATTTAATTAATCCATGCTCTAACCCAACCCTGTGATCTCTGTCTCTCCGCTCTGTTTTTTTTTCTTGTGCTAATTTTCCACTTAAGTCGGGACTACACCCCTATTTTCCCCTGAACACTTTTATCTCATATACTGTATAATATTGATAAGTGTCACCTGCTGCTGACGTATGCCAGTTATTGTGATGTTCTATTGCTGTCGTTCACATACTTAGAATATTATTTGGGTGAAAAAATGATTTGAAAATAGGATGGAAAGGACACATTGGGGAAGTGGTCACATATATAACTCTGGAAGTTGTACGTACTAATTAAATCACAATCTATTTTTGATTGTTCTGTTTATTTAGGTAATAGAATCAGTACTATATGATTGCAATGCGATTGGGAACAAAAGCAAAGATCTTTAAACGAATCAAAGGCAATTCTTTTAACTTGACAGAAACGAACATTTAGTTCATTAAGTTCAGACAGAAAAAGTCTGATGCTCAGCAAATTCGGGGCTATCTGTTAAAGTCTAAGCAAATCTGTGGTTAAATGTTGATTTCCATAGTTAAAAATACCATTCTTCATTATTTGTTCATACAATCTTACAGTAGATATTTCACTCATTTTGACACATTTATTACCATAAACAAATATGATATTGTCATATTGTTAAAAAGATTATTTTGTTTTTTAATCATACAAGGGACACGGTCATTCTTCTATTTCGATATAGTAATGTAACGCATATGTTCTATATTTTCTGTCTTGGCCTCAGGCAGAACAACTCTATCTTTAGACTCTATTTATAGTTAAAAAAGAACCAAACATTTCACCGATTTTCCAAAGAATCTCAAACCATTTGAAGATTTTATAATTCCTTGGTTCTATATCGTGATATTAATGGCTTGTTTTGTCTTTATCTAAATGTCCTAGCTCTATGAGATTACCGCTGACCTTACATGTTTTCTCCATGTATCAGACAGCACAGGCCGATTACGGGTCGCCATACTGCCCCATTGATAACAACACACCGGAACTGCACAATTAAAATCGGAAGTGCACAAAAAACTCTCTAAAATCTTATCATTAAAAAAAACAATGCGTATGGCAACAAAAAATGCAACATTATTTTTTCCTGTCCAAATTCCTAGTGATTTGACTGTTACATTCCCTTATGGACTTCGAATGGTTATCCCTTAGATAAAAGATAACTATTTTGTGTAACTAACATCATCTCTGTATCATATTGTCGAAATTGGGATGAGTCTAAGAATAAGACGGAAGTATTGTCAAAGTTGTTTTCTAACATCACTTAGACTTGTATACATTTTCTAAATACTCCATCCCATATTCTTGGTCGTTTAAAATTGAACCGCAAAATGTACTTTTTCTAACCCCCTGTTACAAAGAGTGTCTGACATATCGATAAAGAACTGGGACAAATTAGATTTTCTTGCGTGAATAAAAATCATGAAATATATGTCTGTCAATCTAAACTTTCATCAACACCGTGATTTACTGATGGAACAGAGTGGAGGCAATCTTAATCCATGTAATATTTACATCATATGTCTCATCTTCCAAAGGATGACAATACGTAGTGAATCCTGTGTACATGACGTTCTGGTTGGCATACACTCGAGCTGATATTAATATTTGGATCGAGTTATCATGCATATATTTCAAAATCTCACCTGCAGGAACGAGTACTTTGCGACCGTCATCCTTGTTCTTGTCATCGCCGCTAGATGTCTTTTTGCTGCCACCTAGCGATACGTCAAGAAACACAGATCCACATGCGGAGCTGGTGTCCAGTTGGTACTTGGAGTGGAGATCCGGGGACCTCTCCATGTGGGGCCTAGGTCGCTGCCCGGAGCCACCAGGGGGCATGGCAGGGGGTGGGTGGGGCCTGCTTCCCTGCATGTCCCGGGGAGACACAGGGCCAGGGTTAGGGGACGCACCCGGGATAACCACACCAGGGGGCGCAAACGCCGACTTGGAGTCCATCGGAGGACCGAGGGATGAGGTGGGGTGTATCCCGAGTGCCTTATGTCCCTGGCTGTGGTGGGTACTCTGGAGACTCGATCCGTCAGAGTGAGAGGAGATTGTCTCAGAGCAGTCTGTCCAGAAGTCCCTTCCGGTTGTACACATGGGTGGTTCCTGCTTCACCATTCCGCCGGTCAGGCCGGAGTGGCCCCCGTGAGGAGGAGGACCTCCTTGCCATCCCATACCTCCTCCTCCCCCACCTCGCATGTAATCAGATTTGCCACACTTCAGATCCTGAAATAACAATATCATTATTCTGATGAGTTATATATATATTATCTCACCAGTTTCAAAGAAATAAATGCTTAGCCATAATCTATATTTAAAGGATAACCTTATTGACATCATCTATGAACGTATATAATCAATTAGGTAAAGGTATTTTTTTTATAGCGCTGATTCCAGACAATGTCTGATCAGAGTGCTTGACAGGAAGTGGCCGGGATTCGAACTCGGAATCCCTGGCTCTACTAACTGAGCTATTTCGGTCATCTGCACAGAACAATTACAGTGACGCGCATATAAAACTATGTACAAGTGGCTGGGAAGGCCATTAATTGAATTTAAAATGCTGACGAACTAAAAATAAGGTGCTTTTTATGCTCCAGACTTCATATTAGAGAAAATGTAAATTTTACGCGCTGCTTTGTGACCGTCTTTCTGCTGCACAATGGTCCGAATAGTGAAGTCTTATTTGTGACTGTTTTTTGTCCTTCTGATACAAGTATGTTCAATACACAAAAGTACCGTTATTGTGATGTGTTTGTGCAAGAGAGACACCACCAGACTTTGAGAGACATGATCAGGTCCCCAGCCAGGTTGGAGGATGAACATTTTCAAATATATTCTAATGGTGTCCTATACTTGAATGAATGAGCCTGCTTGACTGAATGGAGGCTGAAAATGTGGCTGATTTCTGTTAAAGAAATTATACGTCATGCTTCTTGGAATTAAGCTAATATGCGTTGGTTACATATTACAGAACTTTTACATATTATGATATCTTGAGGTCCAATGTATTTTTGTTTCAATACCACAATAAAGTGTCATGATTTCCAAGAACATGATTGGCTGGTGCCTGTTGTGACGCATGAAAATTAATCTGAATATCAATATGATGACACTTCATTTTCTGAAGTGGTTCAACATGACCATGAACATATTTAGGTCTGCAATGCTGTTAAAATTCAAGATCATTTCATGGCTATTTTGCCTACTCTTTTAACTTGCTGCTTCCATGTTTTTACATCTATTTCAAGTCTATTTCATGAGCTCTGACCCTCCAGGTACACAAGACTCTAAATAACATTACATAACTATCTTATATTCTAGCACACACACCACATCATGACCTATCATTGTGTACCTACTAACACATATCATGACGTCTACATTGATCTTGACATTCACATTAATTTCTTTTATAATTAATAATTCATCTATCATCATATATCTGGACAATTGACAGACGTAAATATCGTAATAAATATATACCATTTCAGTCTCAGTAATAGAAAAAAACAGAAGTTAAGGAATTAAGGCAGTTCAGAACATGTGCCTTTTGAAATACTTTTAAAAACTCTACTGTATGTGGCATATCATAATTAATGAAAGGTCTGTAATTACATTGCTATATCATGCATGTACATCATTATACTTGAAATTATTTTATTGGATAATTGAGTTCACCTCAGAGCGCTAACACACTATCACTTTTCATTATAATAAGCTATTAGATGTAAAATAAAACATAAAACAAATACACAGAACCATCATCCTGAAAGAAACAAAATAATTTAACTGTCAGTCAGATCATCAAAATCCTCTGGCTTTTTCCATCAATTGTTTGCCACGCGCTTATCTTTGCACAGAGAGGTCAGAAGACAATCATAAAAATTAAAGTTTTTCATGACACCGACATCATTACATATCATGCATCTGACATAAGAATGATAAGTTACTTAAATTAGGTGAACCTGTTGTGTAGTCTTTAATGATTTGCCAATGTCATTATTGAAAGTGCTTGCAGGAAATAAAAACTTGATAATAATATTATGAGAAAAATAGAATTATAACCAGTGCATATCTGTTCATGGCTCTCTAGTCTCTCTAAATGTGCTGTTTCACACAAATAGTGTGATTTTAGGCATTTGGTAATCAGGCATTTTCGTATCAGAATTGAAACTAAATAAAAAATTAAAAAGTGAGTCCATGGCATTTGAATGTGTTCTATACACTTTAAGAAGTAACTGTAGAATATCAAAATATTTTGTTGTATTTGCACAGAAATTTCTATCGTACCTTAAATAACACTATATAGATATACATGTATCTGCCATTTAATAGCTATTTTTACTGTAAAGTATGATAACCTTTCAAGGCTGTAAATGTTTCAAGGGAGTAATGTTTGCTGTTATATCAATCCATTATTACATTACCAAATCTTCAAAATAAAATAATAAATTCAACTTTTCAAGATATGGTTTCCATTTTTTTCACAAAGGCTGTTACTTCAAATCACAGTCTTATTTGACTCCATAGTCATGTTCGAATGACCAATAATTTAGATGAATCCATCCCATTTTGAAATAACAGAAATTCACTCTAAACATATCAGAATTCTGAACATCTACGTTTTGCAATTGTCTTGAAAAAGATCTCAAAGAGATATCTCATGAGATTTCTCATATATCAATTGTACGGTCCCATAATATCGGTATGAATACTGGTAAAATGCGAAAAAAATTATAAAACAGTAAAACATATTGTTTCTCACAAAAAATAAGTTGTTGTTAATCTACACAAAAAGGAGCTATTAATCTACACTAAAATTTGCTGTTAATCTACACTAACATTTGCTGTTAATCCACGGCAAAGGTTCCTCTTAATCACGGCAAAGGTTCCTCTTAATCCACGGCAAAGGTTCCTCTTAATCCACGGCGAAGGTTCCTCTTAATCCACGGCAAAGGTTCCTCTTAATCACGGCGAAGGTTCCTCTTAATCACGGCAAATGTTCCTCTTAATACATGGCAACGGTTCCTCTTAATCACGGCAAAGGTCCCTCTTAATACACGGCAAAGGTTCCTCTTAATCAAGGCAAAGGTTCCTCTTAATCACGGCAAAGGTTGTAGCTATATGTTCTGCCAACAACGTTCGCTCTACACTAACAGTAAATTTACTGTAACCACAGTGTAATTGATATAATTTGTCAGGTCGCATGCTTTGCTCATTACTAAGATTTGCTGATTGCAATCATATCACTTATACCAAATTAGTGTCAATCTTGTTTTCATATGTTAGCAAGATTTTAAAGTTGGTTTTGGGTGAAGAGGTGTGTCCCGTTAGAATGTAGTCATTTCTTTAATTCATAAATGGCAAACTTCTATGTTATACGACTATCATTTAAAGCAAACACCAATATCGCAGAAAATGGTAAACGTAATTATCGCACAAAAGGGATATGCGCTTTATCGCACAAAAAGGGCATCCGAAATATCACACAAGCATTTCCCTCAAAATAAACCTTTATGAAATAATACTACAATTCTTTTGACCATTCGTCAATAAATACAGTACAATGTGTACCGAATGTTTATGAAGTTAATTTGCATGAATATCAAAAGCATGTGTGAGCTTTTCATCAAATAAATGAAACATATTAAACTCTCCATACCAAATTTCGATATAAAAACCTATTTATTCGAAATGAAAAGCTTCGGTTTTTAATCTTTTTACCCTTATCAATCATCAATCACTGCAAACGAGCTCAAGTTATTGCGAAACAAGGAAATATCCATGCTAAATTGGCTTTTTCCTCTTTTGAAAAATCGCCTAAACTTACCATTGTTGTACATTTCCCGCCTTCTTCAGTAGCAATTTCGGTTTTTAGTGTACTTTGGTGTGCTATCGGAAGCGCTGTGAGTTAGATATGCTTGTTACAGGCACGGCGGGAGAGGAAGTGAAACGCGCTATCAGACCGCCCCAGAAGAGGAAGCGCGCCGGGGACGTACGATCCGATCCCCGCCAACACTCCACACACCGAATTCCTTCACTCACATCCTTGCAACGTCCTCTGTGAAATAATCCCTGTCTGATATTTGTGTGTTATGTATCAACTGAAGTTGATCCTATCTGTATTTTTGGTGCCCGTGATGTTGATTTCACTTGTCTCTTGTTTGGTATATTTCGTTGCCGTCTGAAATGCGATCCCCTCCTCCGTTGTTATCTGTACCCAGCAGAGGCGGAAGCACAGAGATGTCCAACATGAAATGAATCTGCCCAAATGCCACTGAAGTTTTCAATTTTAATTAAATGGGTGTCGGAAGTTTAAGCGGAGAAAGGGTTCATTTTTTTGTTGGGATCTAGTTTATGGCGTTTTCTGGGCCTATCTGTATATGGGGACCCGCCCCCTCTTCCTGGAAAATATGCCGCAACTCGTGGTCGGAAATTCGGACGGGATACAAGGAGCGTGCAAAACACAACTTAATCGGAGACAGCGAAATCAGTATCAACAATGAAATAGACAAGACTGGAACAGACAGGGAAGGAAAAACCAGAAATGTACACGGAGAAATAAAACAGTGTTTTGCCTACCTGGAAACTCTGTTTGAACATATTTGTGGGCCGTATGTGAGCGGATTTCCCTTCGCCTGCTTGCTTCCCGACTGGCGGTGGCTCTTTGTGTCTAAATCACTCTAATGATGTGTTCTTATAACCAGCCCCTTGTTATGAATAATAGAACACCATCAAGCCGGGCTGAGGTGGAATTTTAGCTGAGTGACACGAGCTTCAGTCTCTTGGCCTGGGCTGATTGACGAAACGAAGAAAATGTTCATTTCTTTACTTCAGAGTTGATTAAAAATTGATGGGGCGGCCCGGCCGGCCTGTGTGCGGCTATGAAAGGTCAGCGGAAGTTGGGCATAATAATTTCTTCCCGGACCCGATCAGTGGCAGGAAATGTGTATGTAAACACTTGCACTTTATAACAATTTATGTGGCCTGACACGTCGCAACATCTGCACCTTCTGATTGTTACATTAATATTAATGGTTGGACTCTGCCTGTGCCCACGGACGGACCCGCCCGGCCACATAGAGATAGAACGCTGGCCCGTAGGGCCACTGCACCTGCCCATGACGGACCACAGGCCACGCAGGGCGGTGACCGACACGCAGGCTGCTGCAAAACATAACTAGCCTGCGTGGCAGGTGAAGAAACATGGGGCGATACAGTGGAGTGCCCTGCGTGACAGGTGAAGGGACAGTCAGGCAAGATTGAACAACCCTGCGCGATCAGAAAAATCCCATTAAGTTGGTCATTACCTATTTGTCAATGACAGTGCCACGTTGCTTGGCGCAAAGAACAACAAAATAAAAACCCTAGGAAAAAATATATTGTTTTAAATGTTCATCACCAAATTTGATAATTTTATGAAATTTGTTTTCTTACATATATTTCGCTTTAAACAGATGCATTTGTATGATTGTATTTTTATTATTGTGCGCACATGTAGAGGAAATATTTATACTTATGTAATTTTCAAGTACAACCAAAACCTTGTATTAGTAGCAGCCAGAATTTTTTTTCTTTAAATGTTTGTTTTCCATGGCATAATTATTCCATAAATCGCAGAAAGCATAAAGTTTCCGACATGTAAAAACGTTTCTCTCTTGGACTGCCCTGCTTCAGCTGTGATCAGATTGTGCAAGTCACGTGACCAACTGTGATGTCATGGAAGGGATTTCCAGTCATTAGAGACGTGTTATTGACAGATATATTAAACTATTTTAATAGATATGATAATTATACAAAATGTTACAAGATATTTTTCCTCCGGCATACGATAAATCTCTCTTCGTTACTTTGTAAGTTGTTAAAACTAGATGAGTGTATAAGTGTGCTGCGAAGAAAAGGTGGCATTGCGCCACCTTGCGGCCTGTATGTATGTGCGCCTATTTGTTTCCGAAGACCTTCTCTGAGGTTAAAGACACTTAAATGACTGATCACTTATAGGGCTCTCCTTATTACTGCACAATCTAATCCATGATTTCCTGAATTGCCGACCTTTTCTACTACGGGGAAGAAGGGATTAAGCCTGTTTTAATCCCAAGAGGAAGAAGAGACACTACAAACAGATAGAAGCTGTCCCCTAACTATGATGGACTGCCTGAACCACAGTTTTTCACCTGCCACGGGTGCCCCACCTTTATAGGACCTCACTATTATTCCCGTGATCCCCACTTGATCATTTGACCTCCATGCTTATCTTGTCTGACCTTCAATTTATTTGCTGAAGCTTTTAAAAGGCACACGATTTCCAGACATTTTGTTGTTATCCAACTGGCCACCCTTTAAATGTAATACCATTCCAACATATTAAATCTGATTTCATATTTATTCTGTAATGAGCTGGAGCAAAATTCAAAATCTTTTATTTTTATCAGAACTATTGTATCAAACCTTCAATGATTTGTCCTTTCAAATATTTTGTTCAGTATATTTATTTCACGTGGAGAGTTTCCTTGAAAGATTACACATGAAAAAATCTTTTTAATCGTAAACCTATAAAACATAGTCATGCGTTTCTGTTTTGTTTTATGTTGTTACAATTTGACACATGAATCCAGGTATTAGAAAAAAAAAGCAATTAAGGCAATGTTATACTTCAACGGTGTTTGGGACACAATGATTCAGAAAGTAACACAAACATCCTTCTGAAGGTTATCTATCAGTCAAGATGAACCTAATTAGTTACATATCAGATAGGCTGTACGATACAGTCATATGTAAAAATAACTTTAACCCCGGATGCTAAAATATGTTCACAATCCCATAGTTATGGATTATTCAATATTGAAATGGGTGTCCAGAAAGTGAGAAACCAGGATTGTGTTGACACTAAAAGAACGCCTGTCAGATTAATCAAATTTCAAACGTTTATGTGTAATTGATCACAGGGAATATACCTGACTTTAGAGTACGGAACAGTCGTGTGGGGGGTTTAAACAGTTGAATAGGGGAGAGCGGCGAAAGCATTCACACCTATTATTATCATCATTTATTCATACTCAAAGTTAAAAACAATGGTATAGTCAGTGTACACAACATATAAATACAATTACAATAAATGCAGACTAGATTAAAAGTTTATGAAACACATATATCATTTAAAATATACAAATTCTCTTCCTGTGTCATATCATTCTCCACATTGTCATACATACAGTCAATTATTTCTAAGATCATGTTAATCTTCCATTCTTCATCTTCGATTTCCTTAGCAATTTTATCACAATACACTTGCTCCATTTTGAGCCTCAGAGATCTCAAACAGTCTCTTTCACTATACAGCAGGGAATATTCAGAAATAAATTCATTTATATTTCTCCCTGAGCAAGTCAAGGCATTCATATGGCACATCTTAGCAACATAAGCAATATGACAATTCTTGGAGACTAAATTACTTGCCATAAAATTTAAAAATCTACATTTCAGAATGTGGCTTACATGGTAAGAGTTACAAATATGTGGCAGAAATCGACAGTGTGTCTATTGCGTTACCGTGAAAATAAATTTTGAAATCTTAAAGCATTCATGAAATGAGGTTTTCAAGCACATTTTCCTTGCATAATATAAATGTTTATACCCCAAACTTTGCAATCACAAGTTATTGCCCATCATATTTCCCCTACATATATTTCTGTGCCATTTGAAAGTGGAGAAGTCCTCTGCTAAAATCCAAATCATCCATTGAACACTTTGTCAACAAACTTTGTTTCGCTGACCAGTGATTTTGTGCAAACACCCGCTATCTAACAGTGGGTCACCCTAAATTGGCATCTTAGCCGGAAAGACACCTGCACGATCTTGTTTTTTATCAATCATTTTGATCACTCAACATCTTCATGTCTTTAAATCTGCAGGACATAGTTGATATCAATGTTAATTAATGTGCAGAATGATCTTGCAGTCATTTTTCAATCTAATGAGGAGTTTCAAAACTTCAGTATCCCAATATCTGAACTTTATGAAATATATCGCCAGTATTTGTCTACTAATGATGGCATTTCACATTAAATATCTGTAATATACATCTCTTTTGAAATGAAAATTATTTTAGGATTCCAAAATTGGATTTAAAAATTCAAAATAGTTTTTAGTGTGATCTATAATGAAAACATTGTTATCAATTTTTGTTCATTGTATTTAATTTGAGTAGGTAGGTACATCAACTAGTTGAATTGTCCTGTATGTGATGACACATTGACATATTAAGTTTGTGATGGTAAGTTGATGCAAATTGTATGTGATAATAAGTTGCCACATCTTATATGTGATGGCAAATTGACACATGCTATGTAGGTGATGGCAAGCTGTCATGACCGGTATGTGATGGCAAGTTCATGCACCCATATACCCCCTATATGAGATGGCAAGTTGGTATGGTCACTCTGCGATGGCAAGTTGAGATGTCAAACTTGATACCATTACAAACTTGATGCCATTACCAACTTGATGCTGTGTAATGGCTAAGGCAGTAATAAAGTTTGCTGATGTTTTTTTTTCTTTTTAAAGGCTAGTTGATGCTCTCACATTTACGCTCATAACTTTTAAAATATTCATTCATTTTGAAATATTGATAATAAATGATAATAAAATGTATATAGCGCTGACACCAGACTCTTCATTCAGGAAGCTGCATTCAGGAAGCTGTTCCTGAAGAGGTGTGTCTTCAGTCTACTTTTGAAGGTACTGACTAAAGGACTACTTCTGATGTCAGTAAGGAGGGCATTCCATAGGGGTGATTGCAGAAAAAGCCCTACCACCTACTGTTTTCAAGCGAGTCATCGGGAGAGAGAGGTAAGTGCCATCATAAGACTTTAAGTCTCGAGCACTTAGTTTAATCATCAGAAGATCAGTCAAGTAAGGCCACACCTTACCATTCAAAACCTTCCAAGTAATAACAAGAATTTTAAATACAATTCTGCCAGCCAGAGTGATACGTGACGCATTGAGTTAACTCATGTACCCACGTGATGCATGGGGCTATCTACCTGGTACCACTTGAGGCTGGCTAGGGTCCAGTTCTTACTCTAACACCGGGTTAAGCTCTAACCCCAACTTAAGTAATAAATTCCTCCTGACTTCTGGAGAAAAGCATTCTTATAAGATTAAAAAAAGAGAATACAAAACCAAACAGTAAATTGTTTCTCACATAAGTAGGCACCTGTAATATCTGGTGACTCAATCTGCTGATCTAAAAATCTGTGACTTCTTTAAAAAAGCAATGGAAGGGTGAAGCAGTCAACACGCTGTATTGTGTGCAATACCTAACATTATTTATGACATAATGACTGTTTGAAAAGTTCACAAACATCTTTTTTCAAAAAGGAATGCTCAGTATAGCTCTAAGGCCTTTGGCCTGTGTCTTATCGAAAAGAAAGGAAAGCTTTGTAAGGTATAATTTTTCGATGTTACAAACCACAAATGTATATGACCTAAATATATGCCTGGTTCAAATCTCATTAAGACTGATTCAAATCTCATAAAGACTATCATAAAGATTATAATTTTGGTTATATCTTAAATGCAATTTCTACATCTCGTAGTACATGTACATGTATACTTCATTTGTGATAAAGGAAGAAGACGTTTTTCACGTTACAACCATACTTTAACTGTACTGGCAAATGGCCAACTCTTAGTATTTTCTTGAAATCATATTAAATATATTTTAAATATGCTAATATAAATTTCCTGATTTTGAGAGAAAACTCTTTTCTAATCCAATAAAAGCCAATTCAAATAAAATTAACAATAGTGAGGTGAACTTCTGGTCACAGCACCAGCAAAGCTATATTTACAAAACTTCAAATATTAATCTGTTCAATACACATTGCATTGAGAATGTTTATCACATGTTCTTTCCACGGGAGCCAAGGATGTCTAACGCACTCCCCTGAATATAACAATGTTGCTAAGAGGTGTGTCATTACACGTGACTGGAGGTAGGCAGGACTGTGTGATAAAAATGGAGTTTATTCTATCGTAGAGTAGATATTTGACTATGTATTTGACCATATAGATATTTGACCATATAGATATTTGACCATATATATATTTGACTATGTATTTGACCATGTAGATATTTGACTAAGTATTTGACCATATATATATTTGACCATATATATATATTTGACTATGTGTTTGACCATGTAGATATTTGACTATGTATTTGACCATGTAGATATTTGACCATGTAGATATTTGACCATGTAGATATTTGACCATGTAGATATTTGACCATGTAGATATTTGACCATGTAGATATTTGACCACATATATTTGACTATGTATTTGACCATGTAGATATTTGACTATGTATTTGACCATATAGATATTTGACCATATCTATATTTGACTATATATTTGACCATGTAGATATTTGACTATGTATTTGCCCATGTAGATATTTGACTATATATTTGACCATGTAGATATTTGACTATGTATTTGACCATGTACATATTTGACTATGTATTTGACCATATAAATAATTGACTATGTATTTGACCATGTACATATTTGACTATGTATTTGACCATGTACATATTTGACTATGTATTTGACCAAATAGCTTCATCATCTCTATAATATTCTGCATAAAAAACCATCGCTTTTGTCATTAATGGACACTCAAAGGAATTATATGTAGTTTGTAAAGGATAATTTATTAAATAATATGTACATGAATCCACATGATATATACATTTTTTTAAATTAATGACGATTAGCATCAATATTCCACAATAATAAGTTACGGAATCTTAAATGTTACAAGATTGAATCAGATATTTAGAAATGTGTATTTTGCTTTATCATCCCTAAAATGTTACCAAATCGGTAAACATTTCAATTCATGGCTTAAATATCTGAATCTGTCATCCGAACTATTTGTAGGTCATTCGATCAAATAAGGTGCATATTTAGTTTCATTTCTTCAAATAATCAAATTAGAATACAAATGAATATTTCTATTTTCTCTCTACATTTATCAAAAATAAGATAAAAACATTATCGGTGTTTAACAACTGAGAGAGATGCCATACAGATGCTGACAACAAATCCCAGCTGACCAATGGCTGACCATCCAAATTTGTTCATCAAAATTCCTCCCACAGTTGGGGACATTGTGCGGGAAACATAGAAAAGGGCTGTGGCTAGTCCTACCATTGTACCTACAAGATCATAAAAATAAGCATTTTTATAAAATATGTCTTCACCACAAAGGCTAAGGGGGCTAAATTTTGTAAACAAAAAAAAAGTAAATAAAAAAGGAATGTCAAAATTACATCGTTTACTTTATAAATATTAACACATGTATTTGATTACCCCAATTATTTGAACAGACATTTATATTTTAAAACATTGTTTATGTTAGATACGTAAATGTATGAATGTGTGGACATGTGGGCAGAACACCAATCTTACCGGTATCCTTGGAGTCTACACTCTTGGTGAGTCTGGTCATGACTTGGTTTTCCATGATGGCATAGCAGAGATTGATGGGGTAGAGCATCACAATTAACTGCCACACCTCGGTCACCTGGCTCTGCAAGCAAAACAAGCCCAAGTGTCACACACCATGGCTGCTCATATTCACATCATATAATATTCAAGAACTCCACCAAGAAAACAAAATAATAAGTTGGTAGTTTTGGAGTCATTCCGATCAATATGAAATTGGTTAAAGTGTCAAGATGTTCATATTCTAAAAAATAGTAATTTAGTTTAACACAATAAAACTCTGTTCATTAGTGATTACTTTTTCACATATCTTATATTTTTTGTTATTTGCTGTTCTGTAAACCTTGCTATATAATTCAAAGCAACATTATTGAAATAACAAAGGAAATATAAAATGCTTAAAGCATTCATGAAACATGGAAGGTTCCAGACGATTTTACAGTGGTTTAAGGTATCTGAAAACAATATATGATCTTAAAATTGACATACATACAGGCTATCTGTCTGAAATCCACTAAAGAACATCTGCCCTGAGAATTATGAATTTTTGTGACCACCAAGTACTTCCAGTACTAAACAGGAAGTGTGTTGTGTGACCTTGACCTTTGAACTGTCAGGGGGCTCCGTAAGTCACAGGAGGTGTTGTTTACCAATTGTCAAAATTGGAGCAACTTTTTTGGCCATTTTTTCCACTATTTAGAGAATGAATTGGAAGATAACACTTATCATGATGACTTGGCTTTCTTTTGGTGGTAAAATTATTAAAAACAGATGAATATTTATGAAGTTATAAATGAAGAAAAATCATTATTTTTTATATTATATATGTTTGCAAAAAAAAATTTTTTTAATTCTATACAGCCCAGCTTTTAAGGTGGAATCCATGCAGCCTTTGATGTCTTCCCATTCAGTGGTGTGAAAAACCCAAATTTCATCAAAGAGGGTCAAATCTTAAATTTTACTAATACCAATTGTCAGCATTCACAGTCTGGCCATTCAAAGTCATTGTGATTTAAGGCCAAACCAGTGATCAAAGGGTTTAATGTCACTTTTTCAATATCACAGCCTTTAAGTTAAGGGGGATTCCATGCAGCCTTTGAGTCATGTCTTCCCTTTTTGACAGAAAGGTTTTCACATGCATAAGATACTTTTCAAATAAATAGTATACTTTTCCCATAAATGATATATCATTCACAACCATAAGATATTTGTCACAACCATAAAATATTTTTCAGAACCATGAGTTATTTCATTGATTCAAATAATATTAAAATAATCTTATGTTGTTCTGAAGTATACTCCTAAATTGATAAATAAATTGATAAATTGTACAAAACATCTCCACCCTGTTTCCCAAGCTGGACAGGTGCACAACTGGTAACTCATTAGGTGTTTACACAAGATCACAAACCAGCTGAACTGCTTGTTGACAAAGTGTTCACTTGTTGGTGTAGGATTCAGCAGACAACTGATCAACTTTCAAGTGCCACAGAAAGTTGTTAACAGGGAATATTTTGGGTCCTACTAAATAAAAGCACTGTTTAGGGTATAAACATTCATGTTATGTAAAGAAAATGTGTCTGAAAGTCAGGTTTCATGAATGCTTTAATGGTGTTTGACCTGTTGTATGATGAGGGTCTCAACTTCTATATGAAAGGACTACCAGAAATAATAAAATAAAGCTTGCCTCTAATGTTTTCAATGACAGCCCTGGAGACACAGAAAGGTTTATATGAAGACTTACCAGAGCAAAGTATGTGAATACAGACAGGACTGGGGTCCACCTGATAAGCTGATCCTGCTTCAAATGCTTGGAGATGAAACCCAAGGTAAACCAGTTGTTGAACTTAAAAAAAAGAGAAAAAAATCATTATCACATTAGATGTTTTAAATAGGAAGAAATGACTTAAAACTCCTCCTGTTTTGAATATTTGAAGCATTATGTATATGTCACAAGAAAAACTTGAATCGTTCAATATTAAAAATATAAGTATATAGCAGTGTACTGACCATGTTGAACATTCCTAGGCAGGACACCACCATGCCATTACCCTGAGGGGTCAGCTTGAAGAAGTTAATACCAGCCAACTGGAAGTTCATCATGAAGATCATACCTGGCAGAGCTGAAGGGGAAACCTTTATATAAAATCACTGCAAATGGGATAGATTCATACAAAAATCATATCAAGAAATGTTAATGACTTACTGGAGAGGATTCTCATAATAAATAGATAGGGGATATCTCCTTGGAAGAATTCACTAAGACGAGACCAGTCAATGCCACCCTTCTTGGCTGAAACATAGAAATAACCATCACTTTTTCTTTGTTACCATAGGTAGGACATAACAAGTAATGATAGTGAGCAAATATCTTTTTTAAGAAAAAGTAAAACTTATGCAGTATATCATAATACTCATTATGCTTATTTTGTATCCATATGGGAATAAATGCATTTCAACACCAGATGACACCACCAGATTCAATATTACCATGTTACCTTTTGGCTTGTTATCTGAGGACTGCTTCTTTGTGTCTGGAATGAAGGTGAGAATGACGATAATGCACAATAGAGGAGCAATCCATGTCAGCATCATTGTGCCCTGTGGTCTGTAAAACAACAACATAAAAGCCAACTTCAACCTTTATTTATATATCAAATTCAATTGACATTTTAAGTCTAAAATAAAGGTATTCATTTGAAATTAAATGCTTATTGACGCTATTGTCTTGAATATTATACTTTGAATTTCAAATTTTATGTTTTTCAATTTATACATGTACATATAATGGCAATGTCTGAGACATACCCCAGATATTTAGAGAGAGTGCCACCTAGTGTTGGTCCTACAATCATGCCAGCACTCATTGGAATCATAATCTTGCCCAGGTACTTGCCACGGTCTGCATCCGGGACTAAATCTGTTACTGTCATCTGCGCAGCTACAGAAACAATATTATTATTTCTATTAGCAAATACACTACAAATATTTTCATTTCATTGTTACATTTATTTGGGGACCATGGGGAGATTTTGATGCAATTTTCAATCAACTTTCAACCATCTTGTTTCATGGCCTCCATAGCTTGGTTACAAGGATCACATTAATGTTGCCCCCCAAACGAAATGTGTGAATGCTCTTTGAGAACAATACTTTTCCAATTAAATGTTCGCTGTGCCGTGACCTTACCTGGCATGATGTCCATGAGCAGGGAAACTCCCCTGGACATGAGAAGCATGGGGATGCCGGTGGCGGACCCCATGATGAAGTGGGCTGCTGAGGCTGACAACATGCTGAGGATGAGTACGGTGCGGGAACCGAACACATCAGCGATGCGGCCCAGGACCGGGCTGGACAGCAGGGTGAGGAAAGCAAACATGCTCATAAAGTAACCGAAAGTCACGGGATCCGTCCCGTACTGCTTGAACAGAAACTGCAAAGGACACAATATCATCAACACACCTATAATAAATAAATACTGCATGTGGTAAATATTTTATATCATCTTTGAGTCCTGGTTCCAAGTTTTTTTGTTGTTTTATAGTTTATGGGATATCTAAGATTATAGCATATCATTATGTAGACAAATTATATGAATTTGGAATGTGACAATTCATAATCAGCAAGGTCCCTATCAGCAAGGTCCCTATCAGCAAGGTCCCTATCAGCAAGGTCCCTATCAGCAAGGTCCCTATCAGCAAGGTCCCTATCAGCAAGGTCCCTATCAGCAAGGTCCCTATCAGCAAGGTCCCTATCAGCAAGGTCCCTATCAGCAAGGTCCCTATCATACTCAACGAACTGATTTCAATACAGAATCAGCGTCTATTCTGGATAACTTTCAAACCAGTTCCTTTTCCACTACTAAATAAGCCAAACTAAAAAATAAACATTGTGTTCTCATGATTATATTTTTAAATGCTCTGAAAGAGTGACAAATATTCAATAGATACTTACGGGCATTATTCCCAAGTAGATGAACATACATCCTTGGTTGACCCCCACCACAAAGTAAGTGGCGAACATAGTGACGGCAGATGGCGCCTCTTTAGCCGCCGCCTCCTCCTCCTTGGCTTTTGGTGCGCTCCCGTTTGCCATATTCTTAATCGGTGTCCTTGCCCTGGAGGTACTCCTGATGGGACGTCTCGTCAAAATCCGGGCTGGTGACGCGGATCTTGAGTCGCTCCGAGAGTCCGTCTGGGTACTCCTGGTTCGGCTTCTGGACCTGCTGCGGCTGCGCGTGTTCTTGTTCCCGAGAGTGGCGGACTTGGTGCGGGACCTGCGGGGGACAGTTGTTGTGGTGTCCGGCTTTCCGTTCTGTACGGAGTCAGTAGCCAATATACGGGGCATTACTCTGGAAAAGAAAAAGGCCTGTCACAATAGACCTCTTTTTAAAGACCATAACATGATAAAAACAATGAGATATTCGATAAAATTTACTTTAAACATCAAATTGTTTGTTTGAAAACTTTATAATGGAAATGATAAAAATATGACGCCCCAGATGAGAGATGGACTTACCGGAGACAGGCCTGATGTGGAGACTGGCTCGAGGTCCACGCCAGGGGATGAGGGAAGATATAGTGACCTTGACTACCATCAGCTTGCTATATATACCCCCAGCCACCACATGACATACCCCTATGTTTGTATCTCCTCACTGTCACCAATCATGCATTCATATGAATTGTGATCCTTTTGTGATTAGTTGAAGAGAGTATAAATGTTTGTGGGCCAGGTGGGTAGACTGGTATAGGGGCGGGACAGACACCATGTGGCCAGTCAGAGGACACTCGTGTGCATGATTAACTCCAAGCATCAGCATCATTGTCAAATGCTCAATATAATTGCTGAATATGAATTAATATGATTTTTATTTGGGTGCGCATATTGCCATGTGTGTATATATATATATATATATATATATATATATATATATATATATATATATATATATATATATATATATATATATATATATATATATATATATATATATATATATATATATATATATATATATATATATATATATATATATATAGTGATTGCATATATATTGATTGTATATATTTATACATTGTTTTTAACTTATGTTACTTTTAGAGTATCGATCATAATCTTCATGATAGAAGAGGAGCTTAAATGAATAGTGGAGGTCAGGAAGGAAGTACTGAAGTATGCATGAGTAACTTGCAAAGACAAAAGATAAATTTGTGATCAACCTTTTTGGGAAGATTGATAGACTTAACAAAACATGGCTTGTTTGGTATTGATTGAAATTATTATTATTGGTGCTACCAATGCGTAACTGGAAAATTATTCAAAATCATATTCAATATTGAACTATCTGTATAGTTCACATTGAGCTGTGTGCCTCTGAATCTAAGCTCCATCTCTGGATGAACTAGTCTCTGAATGTATTGGTCTCTGGGTGAACTGGTCTCTGAATGAACTGGTCTTTGGGTGAACTAGTCTCTGAATGAACTAGTCTCTGAATGAACTAGTCTCTGAATGAACTAGTCTCTGAATGAACTGGTCTCTGAATGAACTGGTCATTGGGTGAACTAGTCTCTGGATGTACTGGTCTCTGGGTGAACTAGTCTCTGAATGAACTAGTCTCTGAATGAACTGGTCATTGGGTGAACTAGTCTCTGGATGTACTGGTCCTGGGTGAACTGGTCTCTGGATGTACTGGTCTCTGAATGAACTGGTCTCTGGATGAACTGGTCGTTGGGTGAACTGGTCTCTGGATGTACTGGTCTTTGAATGAACTGGTCATTGGGTGAACTCGTCTCTGAAAGAACTGGTCCTACGGTGAATTAGTCTTTGAATGAACTGGTCTATGGATGAACTGATCGTTGGGTGAACTGGTCATTGGGTGAACTTGGATGAACTGGTCGTTGGATGAACTGGTCATTGGGTGAACCCGTCATTGGGTGAACCCGTCATTGGATGAACTAGTCTGAGGATGACCTGTTTTGTTCAGAGATTGTTCAACCAATCTAACTAATATTGTTTCCTGTTCCAGCCACACAAATGTCAAACCACAATCATTCAACATTTTTCTCACTTAATATCCATTTTTGTCTCACATTTTCATCATATAATAATTTGTTTAATTCAGTTTGTTTCCGTAGTTTTAGCAGTTTTGCCCAGAAAGCAATCGTTTGTTTTTCAATGGGAGAATGCCACTTTCACCATCATATCATAGTAGAAATCATATATTGAAAATAATACCTTCCATTGGCCAGATGAAAGAGTAGATCGGGGATTGACCTTAACGCTTAAAAGCAACGGCTAATAAATAATTTATGACCAGGAACTATGAGCACTTGCCCTAATCACATTGAAACATTTAGTTGCTGGTCACAAACATTGATGTATTATATTTTTTATAGACAGTGATGCCATGGTTGTGATATTTTTTTGTTGACAGATACTGGTGTGTTATTACGGTAATTTGGAATTATCGAAAAAAGACTGGTATTCAACCTGGCTTTTTGTCTGAGTTAGTATAGAGGGCAACGGCTAATAACAAGGGAAATAACTTCTCAGCGGCTATTGACACAATTTAACATGAGACTCTATTATTGACTAAAAGCGGTCAGAAGTGACAAACACAGCTTTTAAGTGGTTAAATCATATTCAGCAAATAGAAAAGGATGTGCAACAATTGATGGAAAGTTCTCTGAACATGTAAATATAAAATATGTAAATATAACAGAAATCACAAGTAAATATGGAATGAAGCATATCTATGCTGATGATACTCAAATATTACATTGGCCTCTTTATCTCCAAATGAGATCACAAGATCCTGAAAATTATTTAATGAAGTGATAAAATGTATTAAGTAGGTCAAAACGTTCTTATTATAGAAAACAAAATGAAGCTAAATGATGAAAAGACTGAAATGCCGATATGTGGTAAAAGCTCGCATGCATTTTAGAAATGGTAACATACCAACCTCAATCCACGTGGGAGATGTTGACATCCCCATAACCGATTAGATCGGGAATCTGGGAATGATAATAGATGAAGAATTTACACTGAAAGAGCAAGTAAAACATGGGCAAAAATGATAAAATGTTTGCATGTTAGAATTCTGTCACAAGGAATAAAAATCAGGCTAAGTTTATCACTCCTACATTGAATTATGGAAACTTACAACTCGCAGGAATAAAAAAAAATGCAAAATTCTCTGGCCGGTTTAGTTGGGAAAATGATAAAATATGACCATATTGTAGAGACCTTAGAGACTTGTATAGTCTCCATGTGAAAGCCAGAATAGATTTAAAGTTAGCATTACGGACATGGGAGGTTAAAAATGGGGCTACTTTCATAATTTTAACCCGCGGATGCTGGGTTGGAATTGAAAAACCCAGGACCTGATTTCTATCTCCATTGGTACCCTGATTTAGGAGTGACTTAAATTTTGATATCCTGATTTAGGGATGATGCAAAGTTAAAATGATACTCTGACTTTGGAGTGATGCAATAAGGAAACCCTGTTTTTGGAGTTGTACATTCGATACCCATATAACATAACAAAAAATCTTTAACCATATTTTATAATAAATATGGTAACGCTGACTATGAGAGTACCCCCCCCCCCCCCTTGCTGTTCAAGGCACTGATCTGTTATTCTGGTAATGCTGACACTGATGCCATGTTTGTGACATAACATCTGGTAATGGACTGTACACACCCTTTTCACACCAGCACTATCATTTCTCACTGATCCAGAAGGTGGTAAGAATTACATATGACTGATATTGAAAAGAAAAAATCCATTTAAGAATGTGGAATATGAATTTTCCAATGGTATTGTTCTTTTCCAAAAGCACAAGAAATCAAACATAACAAAGCTCACACAAGAAATAAATATTTAATATTGACACATCTTTATTATTACAATTGTTGGTTCTTTACATAAAGATCATGCTTACTATGTCATACAAATATTTCTCAATATATATATATAAAAATATGTGCAAAGTTGAATTGTTTTAATTTGTTTTAATTTGTTGCAAATCTGGTTAATCTTATTATGAAGTAAAATGTTCTTCAAGACAGATTTGCATAATTTATCACAGTCCATGAACTTTAGTTTATTTATTTTTTCTCAAGATTTTATGATTTTCTTTGTCAAGTTCATCTACTAGAAGGAACATCATAGTTTGTACAATTGATATCAAGGTATAAAATGAATGGATCTTCATTTATGTCGAATTAAAATTTCTGTGGCCAAATCTTTGAGCACATTGAAGTCTAGATTGAGATGTGCCCTCCAGAACCTGCGTACCCTGCCCCAGATTTCTGATGGGAAGTTGGGGCTGGGAATACCATAGAAGATGCGTGCAATAGCACGGCCTGAGAGGCTATGGTCCTGACCATAGAGATGAATGAATGACAGAATATCTCCACGAGCATGCTCTGCACTCCGTGCTGATACCTGCAAAACAATACATGACTCAGATTATCATACATATCATCATCAATTTGACAATCAAATGACTCCTTCTTCAAGAATTCATTTATAAAATAAATCCCATCCAGATATCTTTTAATATGTATATCTAGATTGAGAATATCCTGATTACTGTGCCAAACAATACATGACTCAGATTATCATACATATCATCATTAATTTAACAACCAAACAATTCCTTTTTTCTAAAATTCATTTATAAAATAAATCCCATCCAGATATCTTTTCAAACGTTTATCAAGAATAATAATATATTGATTACCTAATTGATAGAGGTTAATTTGCACACTAAAATATTGAAGGGTAATAAAATTGGTTATCAAAAATAATTTTTGAAATTCCAAATGTTGAGATCAAAATTGCCATACTTTGTTGTTGGTGTCTTCAGTGACCTCTCTGCTGAAGGTCAGCTCAGTGACCTGACCTGCTTCAAGTGTCGGCTGAAAGTCAAAGTGCTGAAGGATGGAGGATTTCAGTTTCTGCGAGCGAGCCTCATCAACCTTATCTGCACACATCCAGTGATCCTTGTGAGCAACACTGAAAACCCAGCAAAACAGGAAAGTAAAACCACCTGTATATTCATATTTTAATTGAATATATACACAATATTTATCTGGATATACAGTACAGTCATAAATATTCAAGAAGCTTTTTTTGTCTCCATTAGTTTTAAAACAAAATTGACCAACCTATTGATGAACAAAAACTAACTATCATTTTTTTTCAAATATTTGCTGGTCAAGTGCATGTGCAAAGATTGTTGTCTTAAATTCAAAACACATAAACAGCTAAATTCAACAAAGAATTCCTCCCAAACATACGCTGAAACTTACCCGAGAAGAGTGTTATAGAAGCGATTCAGCTGAGCTAATTCAGTTTTCTCTTGTGTATTAAGCCTCTCAGTCAAGAAATCTACAACCTCATCAATTTCATCATCGGTCAAATCTCCTGGCGATCGTAGATGGAAGGCTAGCTCTGATAATTCCACTAATACTCCTGTCTTACGTGGACCTCTGCCCTCTGCAATCAAAAAATATTTAAAAAATATTAAAATAATCTCTCAAAATCAATTCAATGTCCAGTTGCAGCAACAATATTCAGTTTATTTTTCTGAACACTTCAGTCCTGCTGAGACAAAAGAATATGGCAAATAATTTACCTGGCACATTGAAGTCCCACTGCAATAGTTTGAGTTCTCTCTTTACAGGCCCAGATTCCCATCCCATACTGTCACTGATCTCCACAACATTAAACTCCAACTCCTTGCAGTTCTTGTGAGAGATTCCTTCCTTTTTCTGACGGGCAATTGCTACTGCCACTGGTGGACACTGCAAAATATCAAACGCAACCCATTTTATTTGTCATCTCATGCATTTACTGTTTTCCAGATTGAGCAATGCCAAAATTATTATTGTGAGAGGTTATATGAATCATTCAATCAGCTTATTTGGGAGTGTAGAAAATACCTTTTTTGATATATTCTGGAGTTCCATGGGTCCACCATAGCAGTGTATTTTACATGTGGCATAGACAGAGGTAAGGTTCTCCACCCAGTGCTTGGGGTGCAGCTCCAGGTAGCACAACAGGGTGCTGATTCCTGCAAACAAATTATATAATATTCAATGTATTTGCCTTTGCTAGGCAATCTTTATGTTATGGATCAAACTTGCCAGGCAAAGTAATCAAATACATATATGACCTAAGAACAACTTTCCTTAAGAATACAAAGATTATTACTATTTCTTCATTTGATACTATTTATTATTTACAACTAATTATGAGTGAGATATATAGCTACCTTCTTCTTTCATATCCAGCTGTCGTACTAAGGAATCAATGGGTATTGCTCTCTCATGCCCTGGACAAATTTGTTTCCTTGGTGCTGCCACCTGTGGACAATTTGTTGCCTGTCTGTCTTCTTCCTCTGTGTGACTCTCACCTTCATTGGTCTTTGTTTAAAGTACATAAAAAATAGTTATTGAAAAAACAAATCTTAAATTAATCAATTGTATTCAAAATTCTGATATCAACACAAAAATTCTGAGCGCCATGAGCAGACATAGTCTGAAATAACGCTATATAAATCTTTATTATTATTATTATCAAAAGCTTAAACGCTTTAGCTTACATGTTGCCTGATCACATCTTGTTTCTCATGAGATTGTTGCTGGTCTGGATTCTCAGTTTCAAGCTGAGAGTAATCTACGCCATCATCATCAAATTGACACTCCTGGAAAAGTGAGTTAAATCAATCATGGAGAAATATCTTAAAATATTTTATATTCTTGTCAGTGATACCATATGGTTGACAAGACTCAAGAAATAATTCTAAAATGTGTGCACTATTCAAGAAGATATCCAGGAACATAGCTATGGTCAAGAAAGTGATAAGAAAATACTATATTCTGTACAATAAAATACAGGATCAATGGATAAATCCAGGATGTCAGTATATACAGCTGTTTTTCACCAGGTACATTTTGATTTTTTGCCATATAAATCAAAATTAAATTGTTTGTTTGTAAATTATATTATGATTAATGCATTGTATTGATCATTTTAAATAAAAAAAACAATTCCTTCACTATATAAATAGCGAGTGAGAACTGACCTTCATGGCCTGAAGATGGCGTTCATGCAGTTCTTTGCAGCGACACCTGGTGAAAAGTCTATTCACAAGTTTCTTGATGATATGTCTGTCCACAGTATTAGCATATGTATGCTTCTTGAGCTCACTCATATCTCTCCCCTACAATATCATCAAATAATTCAATAAAAGGGTCCAATGTCTGGACTTCCAATCAAATTTTTAATAACAAAACATCTGATTACCCTTGGGTAAAATATTTTCCCATATTGGACAAACAATTTTTTTTTTTTTTTTTTAATATTGCCACTTATTTATTGTATTACATATTTGGTAAACCTGCTAACTATTTAAGTTAATTTAGAGCTTGTGATAATAATAATGGCTAGAATATTGTTTGCAAAACATGTTAGGAATGAAAAACTTCAACAAATAAGTGCAAGCTACGTCACTTAAGATATAAAATGGTATTTATGATTGGAACTATCAAATGCACCTCATCATCCAGGAAGACGTGGCAGTGCGAGACTTTGCCATCACGGCCAGCCCTTCCTATCTCCTGCACGTAGCTCTCGTAACTCTTGGGCAGATTATAGTGTATGATGGCTCGCACGTCAGACTTATCCAGACCCATCCCAAACGCCACAGTGGCCACCACCACTCGCAGCTGACCGGTCATGAAGGCTTTCTGGACACTCTTGCGTTTAGCGGCGGTCAGCCCTGCATGATAAGCCTCGGCATCCCAGGCTGGACGCTCCTTCTTTCTTCCCTTTCCTTCAGTAAAAATCAGCACAAATCATTATGCAATACAAGTTATGATTTCCATTATTTGAAATATGAACATTTTCTTTCAGTTTACTTTTCTTTTTGGATTCCTTTTTCTCTGGGTAAAATCCTGCACAAATGATTATGCAATACTGATTAAGAATTTAATTATTAAAATCAGTTAGTTTACCTTTCTTTTTGGTTTTCTTTTTCTCTGCATCTTCATCTTGGTCTATTTTTTGGGGAGGGATGACGTCTTTGAGACAAGTTCTGATAACCTTGGCACAGCGTTCTGTCTGCTCCCGTCGTGTGCAGTAGATAATAATGGAATCACAGCTTGCAAAACGATCACCTTGAAGCAACTCTATCAGAGCCTAAATCATAAAATGTTGAATACCAAACATTATATAAAAAATATATTGGTTCAACATAATTCTATCTGAAACAGTCTGAGTATAACTAATTATTAAGATTCTTATGGCAAGTCATTCTTTATTTTATTCTTTAAAAATGATTTTTTCAAATCATTTAATCAAACAACATTCATCTTTAATCTTCTGTTTTCTACATTTTATCTTCTTGTTTTGCATATCTTTGTTGGTCATATTATGACCTTAAATATCATGAAAACAAATGCTAAGGCAATTTCACTTTATTTACCTGGTCTTTGTGACTGTCCCTTGAGACTGAGAGTTGAAGGTTGTCTGGTACAGGGGCCCCTCTTATAGTGGCAGTGGCGTAGTCTGGGATCCCGAGATGACGTGACACACTCGCTGCTGTTGTCATGGTAGCAGTAGCAGTTAATCCAAGCATACACTGCACTCCTAGCTTATCTCTTAAAACCTACAAGTATATCAAAATGTGGAAAAAGCCACACAAGCATACTCTTCTTGTATCAATTTTTTGTTTGAAATTAAGAGGGTTAAGTTATCTTGGTTTCTCAACAAATATCAAAATGGCCAATAGATTAAATAGATCACAACTTATCAAGAAAAAAATGTTGGGCCATGTTTGAGTGAAAAAAAAGTTAAAAGAAAAAAAGAGTTTTGAAAACTTTGTTATTATTTTCAAAATTTCTATTAATAAATGACATACTTTGCAGACTCTAAGATAAGATGGTCTGAAATGATGTGACCATTCCGAGACGCAGTGGGCCTCATCAATGCAGGCAAACCCTATGGGAGGGAGGGATGAGAACACCAGACCAGACTGACCACCTCCCACCAGGGCCTCTGGAGAGACCAACAGGAAGTGAACTTTGCCCTCATTCACAGAGGCAATGACCTTTTCTCTCTGTGGCTTGGACATGTTTGTATGCAGACATGCACCTATAACTCCTGTGGGCAAACCTTCCACCTGCATAAGAATCAATACAATTAACTCTTTAAATAAAATTAAGAAAAGTCATACTTATAAACAATGTGATTCAAATATTGTTGGTTTGTTCACAAATAATTTTTAATGATTTGCTTTCCTTTCAAACATGCTTGCATACAAAGGGAAACTATCTCAACTATTTTTTTATGTAATTAAGTTCTTAGTCTCTTATTACTTGCTCAAAGAGATCTCGTGATTAGGTAGGAGAGGGGATGACCCACCTGGTCCTCCATGAGGGACACCAGAGGGGAGATAACAAGAGTGAGGGCATTCCTCCTCACGCCGTAGATATAGGCTGGCAGCTGGTAACACAGAGACTTGCCTGCTCCCGTCGACAACACCACCAGTGTAGACTGACCTGAGAATCACAATAAACACATATCACAAAGAAAGCACTGCATTTTATTCGTAAAAGATGATGGTCATTTAGCGTAACTATCAGACAAATGGCAGTTCAAATATGTTGCAGTGTTAACTTTTCGTTTCTAATTTTTTATTCTTTTTGGTCGTGAGGTGATCATTAAGGCTTCGATTCTCACCACATAGGATGCGCATCACAGCTTCTTCCTGCCCAGTCCTGAATGTGGTATAACCAAACACACCTAGCGCTTCATATACATCTGCTGGAGTGGCTAAAATAGTGAATAAAGCATAGACACGCAAAATGAAAGGCCTCTGACTTTAAAAACATATCATTTAAATGCATTTTATTTCCATTTATCTGCCTTTTATGTGATCACTAAATTGCACTGAACCTTTGTTTTCCTCTAACATATTTGTGTGGTAGAGAGATCCATTACATTTCTTTGTGTTTTTTATTTCTAAGGAACATTGAGTGGTGACAGTAATACATACGTGGTATACGGCCATCATTGGTCAGGCTGTACAGTGGTTCAATAGGTGGCGGTGGGGGCGGCAATTCAAACGCTGATCTCACCACTTCCATATCTGCGTCATCTTCTTCGTCTTTTTCATTCTCTGGTGCATCATTGTTTTTCTCTGCGGTAACAGTTTCAACCTTTTCTGCTCCTTTCGGGGTTTTACTACCAACTGATGATGTTGTAGCTTTCACTACTGAAACAAACGTATTGATCAAATAATTTACCACTTACATTGATTTATATTTATCTACTCTAAAAAACAACTTAACAGCTGGATATACTTAGCTCATATGACCAAAAATTCATTTTGAGTTTTGTGATATAGAATAAATATCATCAGTGATGTAAGATAAGATATGTTTGACACAATTAATCTTATACCAAAATTACCTGTGTTCTTTTTAGATTTATCTATTTTGATTCCACGTGCCATCTGCATGGCTTCTTTGAGACTAGGAAAGTCCTCTTCAGCCACACTTTCATTTCCCCATCCTGCCCCAGGTTTCTTATTACCTGGATCAACACAGCAAATTGGAACTTCATTAATCTCCACTATCACATATCGGCATTGCAGCCTGAATTTCCTGACCTCCTTTCAGCTACAGCATTGAAACTGTTCATTGATTTCATGTGCTATATATTTAAACCATTTTAAAAAAAAATATATATTTGCAAAGTTAACTGGTGCAAAGGGGACAATGAAGAAATATTAAATATTACACGATATGATAAATGTTCTGATAAAACAATTTTAATGTTACAAAATACATGCAATAAATATAAATATATATGTTTATGAAAATTGGTATCTCTTTTATCTTGTTATTTGAGATTTCAGAGAATAAATAGCAATAAATCTGAATATGACACATGCAGTTTATAAAAGATAAACCTTTGAAAAATGATATATAAAAAATGGACAGATTAACTTTGAGAAGTGTGACTGTATGAAGCGCACTCTGGTGAGTACTTAAAGGATCTTATGTCTACCTGGACATTTGTTGGCCCAGTGTCCTGCCTGTCCACATTTGAAGCACTTGTCCCCGTAGGACTCTGACCGTGCTTTCATCTTCTCTTTCCACGCCATCCTCTTAGCCCTTCCTCCACGCATCCCTCCCCTTCCTCGGGCATACCGCTTCATTTTCATATTTATTCTAACATAGTTACCATCTGTCACTGATCTGAAAAAATCATTTGAACACAAACGTCTGTGAATTTTCTTTATATATACCGGTACATTCATCAATGGTATTTTCTGCATGATGTTGAGCTAATTCAATTGCTGATTCACAGTTTAAATTTGCCTTATCATAGTCCTTCAAATGCTTTATTAATTTGGTGAAAAAATCAAAATGAAAATGTTAACAATCAGAATCACGGTTTTGAAAATTAAATCTAGAAAAATCCATGACTAAGATAGACATAGCAATAGTCAGATATATATAACATGTTCTCTAAACATATGCAAATTTAGTGTGGACAGGCCAGTCTAGCATATAAAATCTAAGAGCTAACCATGTCTCACACAGGTTGAGAATAGCTTACTTTGCTGGAGCAGAATATGACCTAGCTCCACCGTAACCTCGCCCTCTGCCAGCAGAGGGCACTGGGGTTTCTTCCTCGGTCTCACTCTCATCAGTATTACTATCACTGGGGGCATTGAAGTCATCAGGAAACTCGCCACACTAAAAGTAAAACTTATCATCACACATATTCTATCATTAAAGACCTCAGTTTAAATGTTCAACTACAAAAACTAAAACCAATGCTTCAATGACAAACTGTGAAATAAATGTTGGATGCTGTACTCAGTTAATGTTGATTGGCTGGGCCGAACATCTTGGCCTGGCTCGTTTTGCACCAAAACGGGAACACGACCGGGAGTACTGTCACCTGACAGGGCGTACTGTCACGTGATCGGGGAAGCTAAGTCACGTGATCGGGATCCCGATCCTCCCGCCCAGCTTGGCATAGGGACGATAGGGCGGCCCGGCGGGAGAATTTTGGATGCGCACGCAATGGCCCTAACACAAAACGAACGCTAAAGTTCTCCCGATTCCGGAACCAGAATTATCGGGCGTACGGTATGCGCAAAACGTGCCAGGCCCTTGTAACAAGTAACAGAATTATGCATGTCACTTTTCCATAATGATATAAGCAGACATAGTCCCCCTTTGTCTATGTATATTTTGTATGCATCCAAAATATATGAGCTTATAAGACCCCATTTTCTTGAAATCATAATGATCTCTGTGGCCCAAAAAGTTCCTACCAATGAGATTTTGGGGGCACCGCAAGTGTGTTCATAAATGTTATGGGTGTTTCCAGAAAACTATACAAAAATATAGTTTGACTTCAATTATTACTAAGTTCATCAAGCCCATTTGTATTTGTATTCATCAATCCCATTTGTCTATTGCAGGAATCCAAGAACCAAGATTTGTTTTTCAAATATACCTAAAATACAGCTTTGCACATAAAGCTATTATGGCATTAAGAAAGTGCTTGAGACAATAAATTTGTGTCAAGAGTTAAGGAAAGGAACAATGAAATGGTAAGATACTAGTACCCTGGAATCAGGTCTCCATCCAACATCATTTTTTTCTTCCTCTTCCCCTTGTTCCTCTTCTTCCTGCGCTGCACCTTTCCTCCTCTTTCTCCTCTTCCCTGGAGGATCCTCTTCACTCTCCGCTTTCCTCTTCCCTGATGGCTTTTGAGACATAATTTCTGAAACTTCTGCTTCTCCAGTAAATTCATAATAGATTGCTTTTTCCTTTGCTTCAAGTTTTCTTGCCTTTGCCTCTTTTTTCCGTGCCATCTTCTCTTCCATACTGACCTGAACTTCTTTAAGAGCAGCAGCCATTTGCACATTTTCAATTATCAAAGAAGAGTTTCCAGTTTTGCTAAATATTGAAGTTTTATTTATAGAATGTGTATTTTTTACAGGGCTATTCTTAATTGTTTGTGATGATGGTTCTTGCGACACATCAGCACTGAGATTATGTTCTGATGAATTATGTTTTTCTGTTGTAGCCTCCATCACTGATTCATCCACAAATGGTTGAGAAGGTTCAATATCAAACTTGTTAGCTGAAGATAATGGTTGTTCACACATTGACAAGTCTTCCTTAATTTTATTCTCCTTCTCAAATTTGGAAAATTCCTCTTTTGAATCTGTGTGAGGCAGTGGAGTTAAAGTGCTATATTTTGATGCCAAGCTACTTTTCTTGGTTGACATTTGCAGAGCGATGTTGGCAGGTAATGTTCTATCTATTTTCTCATGAAATAATTTATTTGACTTTGGTGAGTTGGCAACCTTAGAATCTTTGCCTTGGGTCAGCTGCAATGCTTTCTCAAAAAAACTTGGCTTTTTGGCACCGTTTGATTCAATAGGACTGGACACGTCTAGTGTCTGGCTTGAAAAGGAGATATCAGTCTCAAACTCAGTGGATGAACTCTTATCTTCTGGACTTGGCACTTTCCTGCTGCTCTCAATACCCTTTCTCGACCAGGATTTATTGAGACTTGTGGAGCTATTCTACAACCACAATAAGTAAGAAATAATATGTTAATATTCATGAAATAGTCATGCAGGGTCTTACTCCCCATGAATGAGAGATAGAACAGCCTATTGGAAGGTGCTGCGGTCTTAGGCTACAATAACATGCATTTCAATAACGAACATTTTTCCCAAAATAGTTTATGTTTAATACCAGTAGATAATATTTTAACCATGACTTGTATCAATAATGACCATTTTTCCCCAAATATTTTACATTTACAAGATAATGATTTACCCGTGATTTGTATTAATTGCATAAGATTAATTGATGCATGATATAATTTTATATTTATATTACATCAAATGGTTGGCATGGGTCATCACCAATATTACCTCTTGCAATTTGAAATTAGCTCTTGACATCAATTTCTGCCCAATTTTGCTCATGACAGACGAGGTTTTCTTGGTGTCATTGTTGTCTCTGTTTCCATGGTTCCCACCATTTCCTGCAGCTTTCTTATTCAGCTCAGAACCCCATACTGCTATTTTCTTGAAGTAAAGTAAATATGCTTAGATCAGAGATACTTAACCAGGGATTGGAAAGAGCAGGTCTGCCACTAGGTGTTTAAATGTCTCTGCTTAGATTAGTTCTATTTGTTTCTTATTTACTGGGATATTTCTATGCATGGAATATTTTGCCCTGGTAATGTAAGATATTAAGGTTTCATTAACCAGTTGATTTATGGTATTTAGTGACTCACTTGAACGGTTGACACAACCAGATTACATCCTGTTTATTATGAAAATAATTTATATATTGTCCATAAACAATATAATAAATCAACAGATATCGATTTTTACAAAAAAATAAAATATCACTCTTTATGAGTCACTGATGTGAAATATATTAGGTCAAACTATTCAATCATGAAAAGATTTCTTGAAACAATTCTAAAGCAAATAAATTTGATTCATAATTCAATAACTTTTAACATTTGAGTTCGGCATGATACCATCTCACAATACTAAACAAATAAATCCACAAACTTGAAGAGCAAAGTTTCTTGCATAAAAAAAAAATATCCTTACTGGCTGTTGTGAAGCAAGCCTTCTCTTCAGGTCCCCATACTTTTTATAAGCCTCTGTAATTGAAAAAGCAGAACAAATACAATCAAAGAACTTAGGAATTTTCAAAATATATAAGTTTTTGATAAATGCAGTTACTGTGATTTGAAAGTGTTTTTTTCTAATATTTGAATCATTTGAAGCATTATTTATTTTAAATGAAAGAGTAACAAATGTCTATAATGCATCAATGAAACAGTCTTACCCTTGATGCCATCCGGGGCATTATCCATATCATCCTGGAATTAAAGAAAGGTCATATTTCATTGGTTAAAAATTTCTCATTATAAGAAATACAAACTAGAACTACCTAAATATGTACCTTACACATTTACTACACAGCTAGACACCATTGTTTTACCCTGTCACTCCAGTATGGTCGGTCACTCCAAACAGAATGCAAGAGACGACTATGGTATCTACCGGTACTACACAGCTAGACACCATTGTTTTACCCTGTCACTCCATTATGGTCCATCACTCCAAACAGAGTGCAAGAGACGACTATGGTATCTACCGGTACTACAAAGCTAGACTTCATTGCTTTACTCTGTCACTCCAGTATGGTCCATCACTCCAAACAGAGTGCAACAGATGACTACGGTATCTACCGGTACGACACATACCATCTATGTATGTGTCATCTATCTGATAGATAACCTTGAAAAACACAGATTGATTCTGATCATTATTATCCAAGGGAATCAATATCAAACAAACTTTAAACTTTCAGAAATTAATGTTTATGATGAAGAAATAATATATCATACCTTTCCTGGTTTTTTCTCGTGTGTAGTATAGAAGCAAGCTTCCCATTTTTTTAGCTGTTTCTTGACAGAGTTGTATTCTTCCTCTATAGACATTGTGCTAGTTTTTTGTTACTAAAATCAAATAAAAATGTAAATGTAATTCCCTTATTAGCTGAAGCAGAGAGTATTAGTCTCCTGCAAAACTAGTGTTCAAACATAGAGAAATGTAATATTTTTTTGGCAATTAATAACACAATTTTCATAAATTTCAGGAGGGGAATATGATTTGGAATACTATTGCTCAAGAATGAGAAGTCTGGAAAGTTTACCCTCTTAAAAACAGGCCATTTGTCACAGTTTTTTAAGTCATGTGATTTTAATGACATATTAAGTCAAGAACAAATTTTTAAAAGTGGTTTTAGCAGTTTCAAAATGTGGGTAATTACAAAAATATTTCTCTTTTTGTCACTATATTCTTAAATGTTCTGAAGTGCTTAAAACATATGAAAATCAAACCAAGATCACTTTGTTCCTCTTTATCTATTACACTGATGTGTAACTGGAAATACTACACAATCACGGATGGTTAAGGATGCTTTGGTCACATGGTCACACCCAGATAATTAAAGAGGTTTAAAAATATAATACAAATAATCAAGGTTTTAAAAACCCTCAGAAATAACCAATATTTATGGACTGGTATTTAAAATAGTTCGCTTCATGAAAATTTGAAAATGGAAATTGAGATCATTCTCATTGCTTGACTTTCATCATAATTTGTAATCCACCAGATGGCTCTTGTGCATGCTGGGATAGGTTTGTAAACATAACTGTTTATATGCTATGAAGGGAATATATCAATATTATGGTAATAAATATGTGTACAGAAAAACATTAATTAGTTTTAGAATCTTGAGAATAGAAAGACAGTTACAGGTGTAATAAAAAGACAAATAAAATGTCTTGTTAATCAACATTTGTTTCAGCTATGAGCCAAGCTGACATGTCTGCAAAGTTCACCCATCTATATTCCAGATTCTAACATGAAAATTCAGACAATGTCTTGTTATTCATAGATCAGTTGGCCATTCAATTAAATTATGGTAATAGATTCTATGCCTCGCTCAAAGCTCAATCAAAAAAACGGGTTCGGAGATATCGCTGGTAATATATTGACATGTAAATATCTCCTGGGATAGAGTGCACAAGGGGCTGTGAGCTCTGTCCAGGTAAGTCTTTGCTGGAAATTTGGAAGCAAACATATATTTGGTCCCTTGTGTATGTGTCTGAATAAGGTCACTCATGACCACTGCATGACCATATTGTGCCACAAATGTGGTAATTATGACCAAATAGTGCCACGAACTTCGCACATGCAAACACATGCGAATGTGCATGCATTTGTAATACAGACCATTGTATTACTCTTGTTCTCACAATGTCATAAATATTTATATTATTTTTGTAAGTGTATTATTGGCTGAGATATTAATATGAAATCTTCAAAACTATAATGAACATCTTATATTTTTCGCTATTATGGCAGTCATTTTTGGGGCCAAAATAAATTAAAATCTATAAAATACTTATATAACTGTTTTCCTTTTGTTCTCATTTATGTAAGTGTATATTATTAGCCGAGATGTTAATGTGAAATCTTCAAAACTATAATTAACACCTTGTTATATTGTTCGAAAATACGGCAGTCATTTTCAGTTAAGATCAGTGGTGAGGCCACCCCTAAGATACCTGGCATGTTTGGATAGTTCCAGAAGCCAACCCTAAGACAAATTGCAAACATGTGTAAAAGGTTATTCTGTCATTGTTTCCACAACTCAGCCCATGCAGTCTTTGATGTCTTCCCATTTGACAATAATATTCTGTCAAAAAAATCTATTATTGACAGATAAATAAGATATTTTTCACATAAGTAAGATATTTTTCACATGAGCAAGATATTTTTCACATGATTAATATTTTTCCGAAAATGACTGCCGTAATTGTGAACATTAAAACCAGAATTTAGTGGTAGTTTTAAATATTTCATATTCATATCTCGGCTCAAATGATTCATATGTGTATGAAATCGTTAGAATAAGAGGAAGATAGTTATATATGTATATTGTAGATTTTTCTACGTTTTTGGTCCAAAAATGACTGCCGTAATTGCTCTCAGATTAAAACCATAGTATGAGCCGGACATGTTCCCCGTGCGTTTGATATTTGGCCACGTGCCTCCTTCAGTGTGAACACGTGCCCGTTTGCAAGCCAGTGTGTTAACCTTCCCGTGTATTTAAAGAGACACTTTCTAGTAAAATAAGTTATATAAATTACATGATTAAATGATCATATATGTGTTAATACATTGAAATTTATCTATAGACAAAATAATTATCAGTAACCATGGAAACACAAACCAATATTTAAAACTAATCTTGCAACCCCCATAAATTATGGTCATTTATTGCAATTTGTGCCTATGATGTCATCGTGGGGGATTTATTGCACATGCAACTCGAGCTGCAATCATTTTCAATTTTCACAAAACTTGTCATAACTTTGCTAATATTGGTCTGATTGTCATGATTTTTACACCAAAATGCCACATTTTTCATGTTCTTTCCAATGCGCATAACCATTCTATAGTGTGTCAATTCTAAGGCCGAAAATCGCGACACTGCTGTTTTGGTTGCATTGTTGTCTGTTTACTAATTACTTATGTAAGTAGTTAATTGCCCCAGGATAACGTCATTCTTTTTTTTCCAGCACGTGCATTTAAAAGAGTTATTTTTCTCCCGAAAAATATGTTTCCCTTGTGCGGTCATACTAACAGAGCCACAGATCAATGTGCATTATAATTCTCCATCATACTACAAAAGTCTGTCAGAGAAGTGAAAGTTGCCCTTTAATTGTAAGCTTAACAGTGAAACGATTGTATGTGACCAGGTGATGATGTCATACAATAGCCATGCATGACATTATTTGGTTACATTTATTATTATTATTATTATTATTAATTATTATTATTATTATTATTATTATTATTATTATTATTATTATTATTATTATTATTATTATTATTATTATTATTATTATTATTATTATTATTACTAATAGATGCTCAACTGCTGGACGGAGACATTCCCTGCAATTTATCAATTTCAAGTCTTCTTTTTTGGGGAGTAACTATCTTTTCAGTGAACTGAATACATACATGGACGCTCTACTCGTCAGCGACCAGTTTCCGCCGATGAAGTAGACCGTGACTTCCAGCGGCTTCAAGGGTCCTCTCCGGCTTAGCCGCTGTAATCGGCGGTAATTGGTAGCGACGGAAACTGGTCAGGCACAAGTATTTAGTCCATGATACATATCAAAACTGTCACCTATTGTTCAACAATGTCTGAAAGTTGAAACCATGTCCTATACAATTTACAATTACAGTCCCCATACCATGGCATGGAATCTATTCTACTCGTGCAGCACTGACTTTAATAATTTCTCAATCAATACAAGTTCATAACTGAGTAATTTTTGTCATCAGCTCCTCTCCAAAAATCTTTACTATTCATCACTCTATTATCGCTCAAGATCTGTCACTCTTAAAATCATTCACTTCCATGGCTGGAACAAACGACAAAACTTACCATTAACTGTTATAAAGGAATTTACTCCATTAAGTAACACAGTTTTAACTTGTTTGAAAGTTAGTTTTTCATTTAAACGATGTTGGAACTGTTCTGTTTACTTCGGACTTTCACAACACCAACACATTTTACCCGCCAAATTCATTACTGTCACCTGGTGGAGATAATGTTGAAAATATATCGTGCCATCTGGCGGAATATCGTAATTCTGAAGGCCCGTCTTTATTTAATTTCGTATGCGAATTAAATAACACAAAATTAAATACTAAAAGCAGCCCATAAACCAATTAATTCTATATACTCAAATATAAAAATACAAATGAGAGCTTAAAATGTATGTCTTGCTATCCCTTTTGAACCATTTTTATGCTGGGAGAGGGGAGTGAAGCTCAGTCAAATGGGAGCATGATTTACATTCAAAGAAGTTTGTTACTGGCTGTCAACATTTTATCTTAAATACGCAGTTCTGTGGATTTTAAGATCTACATGTAAATGAACATATTATTATGAAAAATAAAATCAACATTTATCTGGGTTTTTTTGTAATATCAAATAAAAATTCTTTATTTTCCAATAACATGGACAAATAATTGATTACAAATCTATAATCAATTATTGCTTTTGACAGATGAAATCATACAATCATATAATATATTCATATGCCCACAAGAAATGTGCAATTTCAATGAAATTGACCTTTATTCACATGACAGACAGAATCACATGGGGAAACATCTGATTTTATCTCATGAGAAATTAATAATTATTATAACTCATTTCTTAAAATCAGAATATATGTTCTGAATGGTAATTAGCCATTTTATTTGAAAACAGAATAAAATTCTTCCCATATTAGAGTTTAATAAACTGTGTAACAATAAGTAGAACAACTATTTCAAATTCATAACTGCAGGAAGGTTTAACACCAGGTGGATAACTAGTGCTTGGATTTCAAAGTAAATGACCGTGTCACCTGGAAAATAATATCACAGTGTATTAACTGAATAATTACATCTATTGTGTGCAGTCAAAAAAGTTGAAATTATGATATAACCCTAACACTAGCTGTCGTTACATGTCAAAGCTGGATTCTTCAGATTTTTTTAACCAATTGCAATTACTAAAACATTTCATACAATGCAAGTGGAAATTTAATGTTTTGTTTTACGTAACCAATCTTGTAAGAATCTGTCACTTTCCCTTCAAAACTGTGCAACATTTGTAAATATTACTTGAATTGCCCACATAAACTTTGAACGGTTCAATTAACAGTTAACTACAGTTCTAATATTACACTGGGCCTTTCTTGTGGAACCCTTCATGTCCTATTCTGTTTAACTAGTGCTCAGTTGAATAAATGGACTATTTCTACACAGACTATTTACCAAGTTATTGGATTATTCACCATTATTACATGTTAAAATAGATTAAATGATTGGATAATTGCCTGGCAAGATATACCCTGGAGCTGAAATAGAACTCTTTAACAAATTTGCATCACAACTAAGAGACACAGATGCCACTCAGCCCTCAGATACTAAATCCAGTTGTTCAAATACACCACAGTTAGTCAGTGACACGAGTTCCCTTTCCAACAACAATATATTGTGTAGTTGTGTCCTATGCTCTCACTAACTGATTAGTATACTAAAATCCATTCTACTTAGATAGCTTAAACTGTTAATGCTGTTTTATTTGTAAGGCACTTCTGATCTAATCAAAGCTTTGGACAAAAGTTATTTTAATTTCAACTGCAAATCGGGATACACATACCGGTACTCATTAGATTCCATTGAATGAATTGCAACATCTTTGCCAAATTCTGGCAGTTCTACAACAAAAATCACCGATGAAAGAATTCAAGGTGTAATATCACTTGTTCAATTCTAAAATTTCCCAACTTGAATTTTTTTCTGAATGGTGAAACATTGGTAAAACATAAAATGGGAGCTAATTTTCTTCATTTTCAGTAATATATGATATATCATTTCACAAGTCATCTATATTTTAATCAGATACATCATCAAAAAAGATCACAATTGTATGTGTGCCCTCACATGTCATATCAGTTGTGTTTTGCTTTGCTTGTATTTGAACCCTGTGTCTCCCGTACATTTTGTTAATAAGACACAACTGTATTTCTGACAGCTTTAACAGATTCAACACAACACATATTTAGGATATCAAGCAAATTTCAGAACTCACAATCATATAAGATAATTGTTGACCACTCTTATTATTAATGGTTATCAATATTTAAATAAAAATTTATCTAAAATCAAGTCATTTCTGTGACTCATTCTTGATATCTTCACTTTAGAATCTCAATTTAAATTTATACAATATCCAGGGGATGCAAAAGCTTACCGGTATCTTGACATCAACTCACCTGTTAATCAATAAGTTAATCTTGCATTTTTATTCATCTTGTCTCACATGTATGGTATTGTCCAAAATATTCCTTAATTGATTCCTATCACAAAAAAATGTAATTTTAATCAAATTTGAAGATGGAAATCCAGTCAATTTATGAAAAAACCTGTTAATTAGTGCTCCCTGCACCTTTTAATATCTTAACCAATCCCATAGTCTGCAGTTTAGTTTTAAGCTCTTTACTTTTCATTGTACCAGTCTTTGCTTCAACACATTCTTGTTCTGATATACCATCATTCTCAGTCATAGTTGTTTCATTTTTTTGTTGCTACTTGGCTTTGAAAGTTTCTACTTTTTATCCCCATTTCATCCTTCAGAATTAATAAATACAATCATGGTGCAAACATCACAGTCAACTTCTGACTAATCATTAATTAAGTCAATTGGCATATTGGCACCTTCCAGCATATGACTTGTTCAAAATTGCATCCAATTTTTAACAAGTGCCTTCATGAACTTTGACCTAAATGCAAACAACATACATTCCATATCTAAAAACCACAGTCTACAAATATGAGATTAAAAAAAAAATTATATGGCATGCTGATGTATTCTTGAATGGATTGAGTTAAGTTACATTTATACTATGTGCCTTTATCCATGAGAAATCATACTGTCCATTACGAAAACAACCTCAAATTTTCCACCAATCAGACATTCATGCTAAACACTGGAAATTTAATATTCTTTAAAAATTCAATTTGAAATTATAATCATCCTTGGGTAAAATAAATTAGCATTGGCCATCCCAAGTTTGAAATCCTCTTGTTATCTTCACAAGATGACTCTTCCCTACTCATCCCAATCAAAGCCACCTTCCCAACAGAAAAATCAGTTCATATTTATAATCAATTATCTGATCATTCCTTAATGTTTTTACAGATGATTCCTAATATTTTGACGAACGTTACTGTCTACTGCAAATAGCAGCATTCCAAAACTTGTGAGAGCAATAAGTTTTGTTGTTACTGTTTCTAGTTAACTTAAAGATGCCTCCCTAGGTCTTGACAAATACAATCCTACCTCCATTGTCAACCTATCTTTTTAAAAGAAACAAAATGGCCCTTGGCTTTACAGCTAGCATTGCATATTACTGGTCTGTTAATTACCCAGGTAATCACATGGACAAAAAGTCAGAATGTTGGCATTTCCCACCTGGATGGACTGTGAGTGGATATCATTTTCCACTGTTGATTTTCAGAAGTGATAATTCAAATGAGACCAACATTTCTTACTCTACTTGAATAAAAAATGGGTGGGTAGTTATTTGGTTTCATAAATTTAAATAAAATAGTATTCATTTTAAAAATATATATACAATTTTACTCTCACAGAGAGATAACTGAACAGTATATCTTACTTCCATGTTAAAATTACATAATCTTCAACTAATATTCATCAACATGAAAGTGTGAAATAAAATTGATTGTATTACTCATATATATATATATTTTGTGTGTATTAGTTTAAAACCAAAATATATCACAGTTGATCATACATTTAACATTTTTCATTCAATGCATAACCCAATTGATAAAAATGAGGCAAATCATTGAATGAATAATAAATATAAAAAAGTTCTTATCCACTGGCATATGCGTATTAATGTACATACTCTAATCTAATTCCGAATCTGAATGTTATAAAAGCAAACCATTGTGTGCTTTACATATATATATTTATATACAATGTACTGAATAGTGCAATTACATATAAACTTTAAATCTACAGAATATTTGGAATGTGTTTTGTATTGGTAAGGATTCAACGTGGAGTTTATCAGGCTGGCGAGGAGAGATCCTAATATCTATTCTATTATAGGCATCACATTTCTCATCACTTCTAAGGAATCAGGGCATGTTCTTAAATCTCTAGTCCACTTGATATCTGAGGTAAACAGGACCCATTATATATATATTTTTATTGTTTTGAGGAGACAGTTAATTGGACCCTCAGTGCATACACTGTTTGTAGGGATGACAAACAACTAAATACTGTTATTTTCTTCCCAATTGACCCAACCCTTTTGGCATAATACATTTGGTAATATCACATATTAAAGTCCTGACACTGAGACCTTTTTTTCACAGGACAGCTATAGTTGAGTTGCATAAAATAATCAATTGATTGTCTATAACTCATACTTTGCTATTTTCCATGTTCGGTAACTGATGTTTCTTGCGTTTCGCTTTCTTTTTCCGTATAGAAGATGAATTATCATCACTGTCCTCATTAAAGCTGGATAGATCCAACGGTGGCACATCTTGATGGCGCCGTGGTTTGCGTGCAGGCGGTGGAATTTCTGTTGATGGCATGGTCTGTAAAGAGAAAGCATCCGCCGAAGCACCATTACGATATGACACTGATCGCGATGAAGAGCTGTGATCGCCGTCCGAGTTTTTAGAGTGTTTTTTGTGGCGCCTGGCCTTGGTAGACCGTCCTGATGAGGAAGCGGTGCCTTTACCCGACGTGCTGCTGGACAAGTTGCCGTTAGCGAGCTGGTATCGGTGCGGAGACGTGCCGCTGCTGTGAAGGCTTCCGCTGCGGGTACTGCTCACTGGGATTTCTTGTAAGGACTCAGCAGAGTCTGAGTTATAGTCAAGCGGCGGAGGTCCGGATGGACGGATGGCGGTCGGCGGGAGGTGACGCAGCGCCTGGGGCGACGCATCCACCTCAAGGACACGTGGTGAATAGCTGTTCTTATGTGGACCATAAACTCCAGGAATCACTGAAATATAAATTCACACACCTTATATTATTTTATAAAAATATGATCAAAATATTTTATGATGGACATATATTTGAATTGCTTACACAATTTATTGTAGGTGTGTTTTGAGGGAAGTAATAACATTTACTAAAATGTCTATAAAAACAATGCAAAATATGAATCTAGTTTTTGAAAAAATAAGCATATCTTAATGAGGAGAATACCAAGTTAACATGCAGTGAACAATTAACATGACATTCCAAAAACAAAATTCATGGACCATCACCATTTAACATTCACAACGGCCAAACAGATATTGTGAGGCACAGAAATATGCAGTACAGTATTTTCCCCATTCAGAAACAAATACATCATGAAATCTTAAACCTTAATAGTAACAGGTACAATTAATGCTACCACAAATGTTCCCATCTTTCAGTACCATATCCAGTTACTGTAGTTGTGTATTTTCATGTTACCACTATGATGCCATTTTACACAAAGGAATTTTGGCCCAAAAAAATTGTATTGAAGTGACAACTGTGGTCATTAAATCTTTCATTGAACTGCAATTTCTCTGAAAAGATTTTTCTCCACAAACAACATGCAATTGTATTTACAACTGAAAGTTGTAAATGTAGAAGAAGAAACAATTACAATGGCAAGATCATTTTTAAAAATATAAAGGAAGATATTGGTTCAATGAAAGCTTTAATTCATGAAATAACACCAAGTGTTGTTCATATTTTCATCTTTTCTAAATGTTGAGACAGAATCCTGGATATGCTATGAGGATATATGACGCTTGCTTCCAACCTTTATCAGCAGCTTTAGCTATGGCTATCTTACGCTCCTTTTCACTATCGCTACTGTGAGGGAGCTCAAGTCTTTCCACTGTTGGGGGCCTTGTGTTGAGGGAGGCTTTGCGCTTGTTATAGGACTGTACTCCATCAGAACTATCGGAGTCGGAAGAATTTCCAGATACTGTGACAGTATCAGAGTCAGAGGGCACACCTGAATCTGGTTCTCTTTTGCCATCTTTATCCAACTTTGTCTCTGTACTCTGGAGCTCTGAATGTTTAATGCTTGACTTATTATTTGACTCAGCACTGTCATTTTCTGCTTCACTGTTATTCTCAGTTCCACTGTTGGATCCATTCTCTGCCTCTTCACTCGCATCAACATTATTGTTTGTGTCCTTGTTAGAGGAACATGTTTCATCCACAGTATCAACCTTTGTCCCACCCTCATAGTGGACCATGACTGTTGTCTGAAGCTCAAAATCATTTCTCTTGAAATCTTTTACTTTGTCCCGATGCAATTTCTTTGCAATCTTAAGCTTTGGTAGCTTGTTTTTCTTCACAAGTTTGGCCCGGGAATCAGATCTGTCAATGGCCCATTTTACTTCATTCTCACTTGATTCTTCCGTAACAAATGAACAGCCAATATCACTAAAGCCCAAGGTGGAATCTGGCAAAACAAAGGAGCAGAAAGCATGCAAGTAACATGCCAGACACAAGACACACATAAAGCAGAACAATGCATCGACACACCCAAACATCCACAATAGATTATTCAAAAAGAAGTACAAGTCAATAGATGGCAGGTCAGTATGGTCTGCTACCTTCCCAGTCTGATTGTTGTCTATAAAATGAATTATATAAGCCAATATATATTTTCAGATATTTTACCTGCCATAGAGTGACTTATACTTCTTTTTGGCAAGTATCCAAAATCATCTATCACAGAAAAATTAACTTAATAATTTGTTGATTGTTTTTTTTACATATAAAATTCACCATTTTGATCATCTTGTGTGGAACAATATAGGTGCATGACATTATGTAGGACACAAATATCATAGTGAACAACAATTGTACGCACGCTGGAATTTATCAAAGGGTGATGATGAGGGTGCAAAAACCCTTATATTCGTACAGTCTTTAGAAGGTGGTGCAATGAAGAAACTTAGGTATCTATAATAACTACCTATTGGAAAGCAGTGAGCACTGTATTCTTGGTGTGCTATGTGTAAATAATATGTACTAGTTTTCAAACACAATTAAAGTGAATGTCATTGGTTCTTGTGTATGTGTTTATACTGGAAGAAGTATTTTTTTTATAAATAATCAATTGAGAAAATAAAATTTAAAAAGGAATTCTTAACATGCATTATTTCAAAAGAAAGGAGAGATGAAAACATAAAAAAAACTTAAAAAATTAAGTCAATTTTGATTCCAGTCATGCAAAAAAATTCTCAAAGTTTGTACCCATTGTAAACTACACAGATCTCTACAAGGACTTAAAGGAGTAACAAAAATAACTTGAAAAGGTGAATTCAAACCAAGCAAATAAAGCACCTGGAGTTTTTATAATCTCTGAGGGGTAGGAGTTGTGGTTCAGATTTAAGTCACGTTCTTTGTGGCGTAGTTTGCGTCGTGAATTTCGCCTGTCTATGGATGCTGCATCTGAGTGTATTAGGTGGAAAATGCAAAATGTTAGTTCATGGAGTAAAGTTGTAAATGTCACTTTCACAAAATTTGCTAAATTCTTTGGAGAAAAGCAATTCAGGAAAAGATTTCCACTGCAACATAGTTGATATGCATATATATATATATCAAATAGTTTGTCTTTTTTTTAATAATAAAGCAAGTCTGCAAAAGTCAAATGATATGTGTCCACAAAATCCAGAATCATCTAGATTTAATACATCAAATCAAATCAAAATCAGCATATTCTACAATAGATATTATTCGTATTTAAGAAAACTACTCAATCTAGTTTTGAACAAATTTATGTGTTCCTGTTTATGTGTGAATACTAGTTTTATACAAGGTTAATTCTTTTTTTCTACATACCCATATTCATTGATATGTCACCATTTCCAGTTGCCACTGTTCCATTTCCTAAATGAGAATAATCCACATCGCCATGTCGCTCACGACTGCGCTTCTTTTTCTTTCTCTCTCTTTGATTTGACAGGTCTTTGCCATATGCTGGATGATTCTGGTCTCGGCGACTTCTTTTGCGTTCTGCTTTGCTCTGCTTCTCTGTGCCAGGCTGCAACGAGACATGGAATCTAAAGAATCCTTCTTTACTAGGAGCATACCTGAGGATTAGATCTCTGTACTCACCTTACGACTACGTGGAGGTGACAGTGGAGGAGGGGAGGAGTAGGAGATTGGGGAGATTCCTCCTCTACTAGGAGCGTACCTGGGGATTAGATCTCTGTACTCTCCTTAGGACTACGTGGAGGAGGGGGAGGAGGAGTAGGAGATGGGCGGAGATTCCTCCTCTACTAGGAGCGTACCTGAGGATTAGATTTCTGTTCTCACCTTAGGACTACGTGGAGGTGACGGTGGAGGAGGGGAGGAGTAGGAGATGGGGGAGATTCCTCCTCTACTAGGAGCGTACCTGAGGATTAGATCTCTGTACTCACCTTAGGACTACGTGGAGGTGACGGTGGAGGAGGAGGAGGAGTAGGAGATTGGGGAGATTCCTCCTCGTCAGCCTGACGTGAACTCTCGCTTACAATCCGTTCATGCTCACCAAGGACACCTCCGTGACGGGCGTTTGTTTGGTAGTCACTGCAATTTACCAAAAATTAAAAATTCATAGATATCCACACTAATAAATAACCCAGTTTTCAAAAGTTGCCCATTTTGTTATTACCTTATAATATCAATGAAGGTACGAATTTTCCATTTTTTTAACAATCAAGTGACTGATAAAACCAATGAATATTTTTTAAAAAGCATAGAAAATAAGCTTAAAATCTTAACAATAATCAAAAGGTTTAAATCATGGAGTAAGTAACTATCTTCTGTCAAGCTAATAAGAATAAATCAAATTGTATTTCTAAAATGTTTACTGCGGTTACTCTGGATATTTTCCACAAGACCAGATTACATAATCTCACCAAAAAGCCAAGTCATGTCAGTAAGAGGAACATCAAAACAAATTCATTTGTCATTCTTCCATGAGACTTAAAACTCTTCCAAAATTAAATAATGAGTTTCCTGTGTACTTTAATCCAAGACAGAGGCATTCAACAGGATATCAAAGAGAGATAAAATCCTATATTATTTTCACATCATGAGTTAGTGCAACTTACATTTTTTCCCATGCCGGCCTGCTAATATAGTGCAAAATGTTTGTTCTTTAAATGCTTCAGCTTTAAAAAAAATCAATTTAAAAGATTTTTTCTGGTCCCATATTAATTTATGATGAGTGGTTGTTCAGGTCAAATCAAAAATAGTATAGTTGATTTCAGGATTGAAAGATTGGTTGAGAAATCAGCTTGAATTGTAGTCAAATTATTTGTGTTGTGACGGGAGGAATTATGACATGCAAAACAATCTATTACTAAACAGTTGTAGAATAAAGACATATAAGATAAGATTAATTTGATCAAGTTCATGAAAGCATGAAGCAATTATACTATTACAGTACCTTTCCTAATAAAATCAGAACAAATAAATAAACAGAGTAAGTAAACAAAGCTCAGCAAAAAGGGTTTATGGGAAATATAAATAAAGCAAAGGCCGTGCTAAACCTTATTCAAGTCTAGCCAAAACAACCAAATTTCCTGTGCTCATTTTCAATAACTGCAGTGTTTATTTTCTGTCAATGATCTCATTTTTATGTCTTTAAAACAATAGTTCATTTAATGGAAATCTGGAAAGGCAATTAATGAAAATCATTGGGTTTCAAATCTCTACAGTAATTGGGCTCATTTACAAAAGCTAATGATATTCTATTAAAAGTTATTGGTACTTACCGGGAACGCTCAGTTTGGCAACCTGTGTCCAAATCTAAGTCAGTCTGAGGTGCCACTTGGTTAACCTGCAATAAACAAATATATACTAAAACTTACCAACCAAACAACACCAACTGTTCCCGCAATGTAATTTTCTTCCTGCAGAAATTTAGAAATTGTTGTTTGAATTTTTAGCAATATAATAGTAACAATAACAGCTACAAAGATTATTTGATCTTTTTAATCTTCCTTCTTTACAGTTATTCTTAGCCTTTGTGTCTTTTTGTGTCTTTAAGCTTTAAGTTAAACTTCACATTATAAATAATCAAAACATGAGGATAACTAAAGTTCTTATTGCTACTGTATCCTGTGTTTTTTACAATGTTTTATTTGTTCAATTTATGCTTTTCTGAAAAGTAATAGATTCTTCTATGACAGATGAAACCTGCCCCTTTCTTCCAGTCATTAAGTTTTCATTTGTATTACCTAATCATCTCACTGCATCCTGATAAATCCACAATACATGTTAACATTCTAGACAAGGCATTCAAATATGCATTCTGCTCAGATTCACACATATGACATTTCATAAATCTCTACAATGATTGAGTCAATATTTAAATGTAAAATTTGGGTGATTTTCACCATACAGAAAAAAATGTTGGGAGTTGAGAAGTATGAGATGAAAACAATAAGGTAAATATATTAGCAACTGGAACAAAACATCTCACTGGTCATTTATTGATGACAAGTCATGCACAAATGAGACAAGAAATTTGTTACTGGTCATTATGCAGTCATACACTCTCACACGGTCACATTTATGAATGACTTATTAGATGCCTGTCCCTTATTGAGTTATGAAACTGCAGAGATAAGCCATACAAAGAAGTGAGGTTTACCTTTAGCAATACATTCCCACAGACACAGAGGTGACACACAAAACATGCTAAACCCGAGAACTAAGAAGGGTTTCCCTAGTAGGAGACTAAAACAATCATACAAAAAGTATTTTGGTTTAATATTACAGAAGGTTATATATATATATATCACTTATTTAAACATCGTTTTTTGAAAAAGAGATTCATACTGTTTTTACTATCGGGTAACCGTATCTATTTATTAAACTAATCAGATAAATTATTATCAATGTTGGAATTAAAATATTCATTGTGATCAGAATAATTGATTTGTAGATTTAAAATTTGTGATGGCAATTAAACATGACTACAGAATCCGGGTTATCTTATCTTTTACAAATAATGTTCTCAATCAAATAATAAAATACTGCAGTTGTGTTAGTATTTCAATTAAAGTGTTGTGAGTTTAAGCATCTCAGCTTTTAATTGGTTCCTTGTCATCCTTTGTTAGTTTGCAGCCTAATAAAGCTAAGTTCATACTGCATCTGACAACTCGGTCTAAAAACATTATTCAAGATATACTTTATGTATATTCCCTAATCCCAACCACAATTTTATGATGTTTTGTATTAGGGGCATGCAGTGTATGTGCAGTGTATACCTAATATTGTATTCGGGACATGCAGTATATATGCATTTTAAATATATATTATCCGGAGATACAATGATTTTACCTGTGTCAATTTCCTGTCTATATCATTTATTCACTAAGAGCTAATATTACTAATTCTGCAGCAATCTCCTAAAAAATATTACCCATGACCACCATAATATTCCTAAATTGCTAAATAAAATAAAACAAATAATAATAAAAATCTGTTTGATTTCATCCACCATGTTTCAGTATTTTGCCTTAGCACCAAGCATCGAGATCTACTTGGAACTATACAGAATATCATATAGTTCTCTGAGTAAGCACCTTGCCCTGCCGCCGGCCATGTGACCTACCTTGGGAGTACGACATCGTCCCCCCGTTTCACCATCTTCTCGTTCCAAGTCTTTTTCTCTTGCTGCCTGTTCTGCCTTTTCTCTTTCCAAAACAATGTAGTCATAGGTACTCAAACCTTTAGTAACTGCAAATTTGAATTAAATAAACATACATAGATTGGGTAAAGAATATTTTTCAAAATAACATATTTGAGTATGATATTTGAAACCATAAATAATGTTTGCTATAGATTATCTTGAGCTCATACATTTTAATAATGAACCAACACTTATTATGTAAAAACTTTGTCTTACTGAGGTACATATGGAAACATAGGAGATGACCAAGAAGTCCCACTGCGACGATTGCCAGGATTCCTGTGAATGCCACCAGGGTGAGCCACGCTTCATCAGGGACCACACCCCAGAATGCATAGAACACTGCTTCTGCAAATAAAATCAATATTTGTGGTTCATCATCTTCGCCTGCCTGCCAGATTTTGTATTCTCTTGAAGGTGGTTTTTATTCTCATGAAAAGAGGTTGGCAAATGCTACATGATTTTAGTGCCACTAAAAAAGATTTTATTGCCATAGGTGATACATAATTGGCACTACACAACTAGTCTTGCTCATAAGATATTGCAAAACCTGTCATATAAATATCACATATAAGAATTGTAAAGAAACACAGCTTTCAATACATTTCACATGAGGTTCTATGATTTTTAAACTAAAGCATGGTTTTACATTTGCTCAATCAATAACTCCCCATTCAAATTTCTCAAGGGAAAAACATCCCAAAAATATATTCAAAGTAAAAATCTTAGCTTGTTTATTAGGTTTGGCATGAACAAATAAAAAGAGAGAAGCTTTTCCCTTTCCATATTCCTGGTTATGAAAGCTTTCTTGCCAAGTGCCCCCACTCTATTTTATGAGAATGAACAATCAAGTCATATTGGGGCTTTTAACTTTACTTTTAAAGGATGATATTGGTGTACTGGAAAGGAGATAGACAAATATGTGTTGCTATGGAAATGCTCAGATCACATTTGATTTGACATAATACTAACTGAAATTATCTTGAATCAGTTATATCTTTCATACACCTACCAATCTTTGGGAAATCATTGTCCACAAGAAAAAAAATGATCTTTCTTGTGGTACATTTTTGTGAATAACTTCATTTTTTTAAATACTTGTATACATGTATTTTATATAGCTTGTATGTATACAAGACATATTTTCTAATTGTCAGGAATATGAATGCATGAATCCTTTGAGCATAAGCCTTACATATTCAGACGGACAGATAAGCAGCATCAGCAATAATCAGTCAGTAATGCAGCATCATTACGTCTGTCTCCTGCTACCTACACGGCTCATCAAAGCCATCTACCATATCAATCAATACGCCCAAGGCTGAAATCATTGACTGAATTTGAGACTCATTCTCTGCATAAAGGCACACTGCATCAATTGTCTGATATCTTCCATCTTTGCTTCAGTATTCAATATCTAACCTAAAGACATCTTAACTGTCCGTCATAGCATGTCACTCTCCTTAAGAAAATATGGAACATATTTCATGCCTACAACAGGCCTTACTTTTAGATAGCATTTTCCTAATTGCATGATCTTGAATAGCCCTAGATGACCAACAGACTTTTCAAGCTGAGGCTAGATCTTGAATTGTAAAATACTATTGAAATATCATCTCATTTTTTAACCTGAAATTTTCTTTTATGGAAGTTTGGCATCGTGAAAACATATATCTGTGAATCAGACAGATATTTTGTTGTCTCGGACATTCCTAGAGCTAAATGCTTCAAGTGAGTGCACATAATGGCCTAAGCCATATATCAATACGCCCTGATAATCAGACATATATCATAGTGCAGAGCCCATCTTGCGGTAATATGCCTGAGTGCAGTGCATGTATACATGAATCACGGGGCATTATTTCCGGCTGTCATATGAGTTAGGGCCATGCAATCATAGCCAGTCAACCCTGCCAACCTGCTCACCTCCGCTTGCTCAAGACCCATCATTCCCAGCATGCCTCAGTCAAGCCTCAATAATATCCTCCTTCAAATTACACTACCAAGAAAAATCAGCACTACACAAAGCTAATATTTTAACAAATATCTCTATATTTTCATCCGCCTTCTATTTATACCTGTCATTTTGGATCGAATACATTAGGTTTATTGAGTAATATTGAATCAAATATTTATTTTGAGCCTTTTAACACAGGAAAATCCTTTAATTCCATTACATAATCGCAATGCCTCAATTTTCTAATCCAAGCTTTATATGGTAATAGTCATAATACATGTCCCAGTTAGTAGTCCAGATGTGAGAGGATGATGGTGGCAAGTTCTGTTTTCACAACACAGAGACTGTTGTGACCACACAAATCATATTGGTATATGCAGCACCAGGAATTCCTGGAGTGATGCCAAATACTCACCTGTAAACCCAACAAACTGCTACATGATATTATAGCCCTATTACATTACACTCTAATTCCAAATATCCATTTTACTTTAATACAAACAGCAAACAGCCTATCTGAACTTTCATGACCTTGTAGCAAATAACTCATTTTACCGAATTGTGCAATGGAACCAGCGATTGATAATTTGTTACAGAGTAATTTTGTTACAGAGTAAGTCGTCCTTGAACAACTTACACTAAATATACCATCAGGAGGTTTGTCTTTGATAAATAGTTGATCATTTAATAATTTATAGAAACAGCGTGGTTTTCACAAATAAATTTGGATTCATAAAATTCATTGTTACATATTTTTTCTGGCAAGCTTTGAAATGGAAGAGAGCAAAGCTTAGAAAATGAAATGACAATTTAAATTTATAAATCATTTCTGATTGGCTGGTATTACTGTAATCCCCTTAACAAGATGGCTGCCACCAGGAAATGATAATCAAACATTAAAATAAAATGAGAACAAAAAAAGATATAAGTACTACATAAAATTCTTCTTTCATGTCTTGTATTCCTTCCTAGTGATCGCTTAAAATGCTGATTCATATTAAGTGAAGGTTTCCCTCCCCTTTAAGGAATGTTTAACCAGATCAAGGTAGTGGTTGGTGATTTCTGGAGACCAATACAAGTGGTCATGCTGATCCACAAGACACAATATCACTGTCAACATAATTCAAGAGTCTCTAAGGCTTTAACTGGGCCACAACACTGACATGACCCGTGTACCATGGCAAGTCATTGTTACAACATTAGGGAAACTGCAAGGCAATGACAGTTCAAAAACGTAGCAATAACTTCACACACAAGTTTGCGTGACCAGCTAGCAGTCTGCCCTGCACTGGTGACTGAGTCAGGTCTGGCTGTGAGATCTGGTGACAGCTGTCTGTGGCCGTGTCCACTGTCTCTCCTACTTTCTGTTAACATTACACGTGTCAGCAGCTTTCACATCACTATCACAATTAACATGCCACTCAACACAAGGAATGAATGTCACGTTGTTATGTGTCAACACTTATTCTTTGCACGCACCAATTTACATATATTTGTCTCCTGGCCTCTCTCTCGTTTGCAAAGGTTTCTTTCCAACAATCACTGTGGTCTTCCTGCCATTTTGTGAATGTACTTTTTTCAGTTTTTTAATCTTAAGTCTTGTCCCCGTTTGCGACCTTCAGTTTTATTTCTTGTCTAGTGATCACATGAAATTGTTTATATCACACTGGGTTAAGTTTCCCAAAGCACAGTAGATAACATAAAAATGGAAATACCTTTAAACTCCTGCCCCTCAACATTATTAAAAATTGTCAAGCTTAAAATTTTTATTCGGAAGTTTTGATCTATTCTCTTCTAGTCATATTGGTGAATCTAAAAGTTTTACTAACCTCCTCGAATAGCGGCTGGTGTTGAAATCTCCATGGAAACAGGAATGCTTTGTCCAGCCTCAGTCATATTGGCAGTCTGGCTTAAGAGTGCTGTCAGAAAAAAATAGTGTTTTAAATATTTTTAATCAAATTTATCGATACATAAATGGGTTTAAGAAAATGGTTAATAAACTTATTATATGCTCTTCTTTTCTTAAATAAAGACTGAGAAAGAAAAAAAATGGATCAAAGAGAACTTTGTTTTTGTCTGCAATGTTGATATAAGAATCTTGATTCAAGAAGATAATGTGGTACAATTACTGTCATTCTTAACATGTGGAACATATATTGATAGAAAGAAAGAGATTAGGAATGGATTACATACACTGCACAGTGGTGAATGTGTCAAGGTTGTCAGCGGAGAGCTGAATGATAGCAGAGGCAGGAGTGGTGATGTCATCTACCTGACCCAATAGGTCTGTCCACACCACAACAACACACAAAATACACACAACTATATCACATGCCACTTCTTAGCATTGCCTTAATATAACAGCTGAGTCTAGACATATACAATCAAATATCTTAAATCAAAATAACATCATTAAATATATGTCTGGGCTCAACATAAAAAGTTATCAAAATTTGTCCAGAATACACACTTAAAATGTCTGCAAAGTTCATTAATTATAGGAGAAACACACTTCAAAGTAAACATATAAAACTGGGGTGATCTTATGCTTCCATTTGATAAACCAGATTACATTGTAGGGTCGCCTGTCATCTCATTTTGCTCATTGTCTGTATTCAACAGAGTAATGATAACAATTCTGAGAGACATTTCTTCCACAACTTATACTTATCAGTCAGAAAAATGTGAGTTCATAAACTCTGAAAAAAGTCCTTTTTTATTGAGGTGTGACTCTTCACTGAAGTTTGAAGTTATAAGAAGTTTGTGCCTGATACCTATGCCATTCATCAGAATGAATCATCTAACCAAGACAAGATTCAGAGTCCAATCAATAATGTGTGTTCCATCAATAAATCTTTTCAAAACTTTCAAAGTGTTCATGAAGCACGTAATTCATCACTGATAAAATACCATTTGCTTTTAAATCCAACCAACATTGTCTGAAACATCCATCATCAACTCATTATTGATGAAAAATGCAATGACAATGTTTTGTTCAACTTGTTTACTAATAGGTGAGTGGTAACTGAGGTACAGAGTTCATCACTGATACCAGTATTATTCATCAAGATGCATCCTCCAACTGAGAATGGTAGATGTGTATATAATAGCCTCTGAATTAAATTCTTGTCAATATTTCTTCTAAAGCATGACCTCTGACTCAAGTATGATTTTTTTTCAACAAGCCCTTTGGGAGAACACTATGATGCACATTTTCACCAAGTTTCAAGCTTAGATGTTGCAGAAAAACAGAGATGAAAGACAAACAATTTTCTGTAAAATGATGAATTGCTCACTAAAGTGTGACAGTTCACTGAAGCATGATTTTCATCTGGTTAACTAAATTAAATACTACTTTTCAAGATGCATCATCCCACCAATCATGAAAGTTCTATCTATAAGAGCCAATGAACATCACTCACGGATATAAATATAGACTGAGGGACAAACAGATGGACAGAAAGTGAGTTCTTAGTCTCCCTGAGTGTCGCGGCTGTCACAGGCGAGACACACAAAAAAAACATTGAATCTTATATGTTTCAAATGGCATGCACAGCAAAACATCAAAAGAATACGTGAATAAATATTTCCAAGTTTAAAAATAGTATTCAGAAAAGTGTTTTAGTTGATAATAAAATTCAAACAGTTTTTTTTAACTCTTACATGCACAAGTAGAAAAATTCAATCTGACACATCATGCAGATGTGAACACGGCAACAATGCGCTACAGCGTCCTTACCATAATATGGCTTGAGATAGTCGCCGCTATTTTTGTCGGTGAAGTAGGCAGTGAACTGGATGACAGACAGAATGAAGATGATGAGACAGCCCAGCATGGCAGTCACCAGTGTGAACAGGAACAGTCTGCAAAGTTTAGTGTAAACTTAATCATTCAGGTCAATGTATCTGCCTCAACCAATAAGGTCAAGCTTGGCAATTGCGTGAATCTATACAATCACTCTGGATTGTGAACAAGCAATATATTGTCATTGTGGGTTACCATTTTTTTTTGCACTTCTGATTTTTTTGTGCAGTTCCAGGGAGCTTTTTTTTCAATGGAGCAAGATGGCAACCTGCAAGTGGCTTATTTGATCATTTTGGAAAATTTGGTTTTATATTATATAAAGTTCTCTTTTACATTTCAAGTGGGTTTTTTTGTTGTCATGTCCAGAACAAAATAAGAAAAAAACATATTTATATTATTCCTTCATTTGTGTTTATATAACATTTATAGTACATTTATATTCAAGAATAAGTCTTGTCTTATTGACTGCTCATGTTGACCATCTAAATAATTGATAAAATCTTACCTGTAATTTTTGCTGCCAACACAGTTATTGAGCCATTTACAATGATGATCAAACTCTCCTACACATTTATTACAGGCACTGCAATGCTTAGACCTGGCACCCCTGAAAAACAAAAAACAAGTATTTTTTCAAAGTAATAATTGACAAAAAAAATACAAAAGAATTTTATCGGGATTAAATATACCTATGGATAATATCTGGCAGATTTAAGATTTTTCCACAAAAATAATATCCAATTTCCTACTTTAACGACTTAAAAAATATACTCTTAAATCAATGGTGAGTATTTTTGTACTTACACGTCAACATTACACAGATAGCAGTGTTGGTCTTCGATGACGTGTTTATGCTGCGATCTGTCAAAGTTTAGCACCTTGGTATTTCCCTGTTTCATCCTCCTGAGGACATTGGGGTCGGCAGGGTTGATTGTGATGCACACAAGGTGCACAATAAAATGTGCCAGATATAGTAGCCCCATGCTCTGTTAATCACACTGTCAAGGATTTTAACATATTAGGATCGCCCTTCATGATGAATCCATTTGACTCCTACTAGACTGAAGTTTGGGAAATTTCTTGATACAGCCAATTTTAATCGTTGTAACAGTGTAAACTGACTATGAAGCTTGATACCATGACCTTAAGCTATGCTCTTATAAGAGTAAATGCCACTTACTTAAGAGATTTCTCTTGCATTATTACATAGGCATGATAGCACAAACCAAAGACCAGTTGTAGGACACATTTTGGAGTAAGAAACATCTCATTGAAAGATCTTCACCTTTCTCAACACTGCAGTGTGACCAGCCTAGAAACGAACCCCGGCAGGGCATTTATAGGGTTTAAAGGACAGATGCTCAGAGCTATAATTAACTGCTCTAATGCCATGATGTTTCAGTAGAAATCTTCCTATATTAACTGCAAATTATGCTTCAATTAAGCTTTTAAAAACATAATAAAATTGGAATTGGAATTGGCTGGTCTGGGACAACATAAGGCTGTTTGCAACAGGGGGACAGGGGATGCTTTGATATGGTGGAACATTTGGGTCTTTTCATCAATCAGTAAAATGCAAAATGTAATGCTATTTCCGTACCTTTCAAAATATCAAATTTGATCAATTTGTGTTTAATCTTATCAATCATCACTTTTTGGATACATGCCAATTTTTCATTTTCTCTATATCCCCCTGGGGATTCTGATTGTCATTTGATTTACGTTGGTACTTTGTGGCTGATATTGACATATTATTTTCAAGGATACGATGTAAGCAGCTGGCTGCCATTGGTTGAGACAGGCTGGAGTCAGTACGCAGAAATGAACGAGGGCAAAGAAGAGGAGGAAGCCCCAAGCGATGAACTGGAACGGATGCAGAGGCAACGTCCACCCATTGGTGCGGCTCTCGCTGCGAAAGTGCACCTCCGCAGACGCACCCATCTAAAAAATACAATCAATGTTCCTTTTACTTCATCTCATGTTTTCACATACAATATATTGCAGCCATTTCCTTGCAATTCACTTCAATGTATCATTTAGTTTACCTCATGTTTTATGCCATACAATTTGTTGCAGCCATTTTTTTCCAATCAACTTCTATGTATCATTTAGTTTACCTCATGTTTTATGCCATACAGCTTATTGCAGCCATTTCATTACTCATTATGACCAGAAAAATCCTTGGCAACAATCTTTCTAAGTCCATATAAATTACTGTTAACAAAATAAAACCTCATCAAACTGCTGTCTAAGATAAACCTCTTCATTTGAAGTTGTCTGACGTTGATTAGGACCATATTATTTTGCTTGAGGTGATTAGTTGCTTGACAGGCCTGATAGCTATGCCAATTTATGTTACTCAGCTTAGCGTATTAAAGTAATCTTTCTTTCATAATTTGACAATGTCATTTTCAAACATGGATTAATTAACACAGTATCAATTTGTGTCAAACAAGCTTTGCTTTCGGGCAATATTCAGCCAATTACTATGATAAGTATTCTTCATAAAATCAATATACCTTGATAAAACAAAAGCATTTATGATCTTTTTTTCTGAAGCAAAGAGATCTTTTATGTAGCCCATTAAATATAGTCTGTTAGAATTAAGTTGCATCAAGAGAATCAAAAAGGCTGCTTCTTGATATATTCACACATGTATGTGTATGTGTTTATATAGATATATCTATGTCCAAAGCTTAATATCAGATCAATCATACACAAATCAACATATCTTTAAGTACACCAATAAATTGCATTTCAAACATGAATTATTGATTTAAGATCTTTTTCAGGCTCAACAAAATGCAGTTATTAGTAACTTTCTGTGAGTAATTAGCTTCTGATCCATTCATTTCCTCTGCTAATTGGATCAATGAAATAGAATTTGTGTCATTTTATGCATATTAACACAAGAAATACCATACAAATTATGCATGACCCGTTTTCTGATAATAAAACTGTATGTAACAGTTGTTGTAATGTTTTACCATCAGCAGTTGAATCCAAAATCTAGTATGGTCATGCAAACTTGATGATCATCTGGGGTTAAATAGGATTAACATGACACCAAGCTAAACGGCACCTAATGTTTATATGTCTAATTAGGCTCACACCGATTTAAGCATGACCAAATGTGTTACCTCAGATGTTCCCTAACATTTGTGACCCTATTGAGGTTTGCACCTGGTTGGGTTGGGCATGGTGTGAGTATGACGCCAGTGACTATACAACCAGTAAACACTGCTGCTACAACATAGCAACAATGACAACACTCCACAGTATACTTATACAGCAGAGGCCTTACAAACGGCTCACATGACCCTCGCAGCAGTCTATCTCCTCTCAAAGCCACCAGTATACGCCTTTCTCCTGCCACTGATTTCCTTTTCTTGCAATGGACATTGAGCAATACATGGTCAGACTGACAATGGACATTGAAGAATTCATGGTCTGACTGATAAATTATAAAAATTAAGCTGGGTCAGAGTAAATGTACAGATTTTACCCTCATTTTCTTTAAACCTGTTTTATACTGCTCCATAATATTTTCATATCCAGACTTTAAACAGGGAATATTAAGAGCTTTAATTCCATCTTGCATGAGTAGAATCTGAGTTTTTTTCCAATGGACAAAATTTGAAAGTGAAATTCTCAACAAGTGAAATTCTCAACATCTTTTTAATAATTAACAAGAATCCTCTTTTTAAAAAAAATGATTGATCAAAATGGATCATATAATTATTCGGTAGCTGTTGGAAAAAAATTGAGAGAGTAGTTTTTAAGAAGAATCCATTAATTACAACTATGAAATTGATCCTTGATTTTCAGGAGAATTGCATTATTTCAATCAAGGTTTTCTTAGCTGGCATAGGATATGTGGTGCAAACAAAACACTAATACTTTTAAATTTCAATTCATATGTCCATTTTATTTTTACAGCTTGGTTGTGGATTTCAAGCACCCTACACAATATGAAAATGAGGACAATGCTATATATAATTACAAACATTATCTAATCACAGTGCTGAGATCATGCTCTGATCTTATGACACCACATCTACTTTTTACTATTTATTCAGGCCAAGAACTGTCATCTGTAATGTACATGATCATTCATGACTAATATAAAAAGATCTTAATGATATTTAAAACAATTATTCCAAAAGTTAAAATCCAAATGCAAAACAAATAAAACTTCTATTATGGGATATATCTTCATACATCAAACTGTCAGGGCATACTGAAATGCATTTTGGCATATTAAGATATTTTTTCAGATAATTTCACCAGTTTCCTACATTGACTCTGAAGTGTCCTGGGTAATAACTGGCACTAAATTTCTAACAGTGATATATTTGTGAATGGTACTGACTACATTATTGAACCGTGAATATAATTTAGAATGGAATTTTAGGGCAGTGTTTATATACTGATCATTTTAGATGAAGAATTAACATGATTTTTCCATTTATCCTTCCAGTTAGTGTTGGCAAGTTATGCCTTTATCACCACATTATGGACCGATACTAACTCACTCATTGATCATCGTTATCAAAAATAAATCTTCTAGTGATCCTCAATGATTTAATTCATCGAGAACTGAAATATTCAAAATCAGCAAGGATCATACATATTATGATGCTTTAATATGCATATGGCAAATTGCAATAAGGAATAATATTTAATGAATACTCGGTGCCCAAAATACATTTTGCCCTTTGTATATAACTTACATAATCATAGAAAAATGACACAGTAAAACTGTATTAACCCCACAGACCATCATTCCCATTGATTCAATATGCCAAATTTGTACTGACTTGTATTGCCAGTTACTGAAAAACATGCTTGACAATTTTTTTCAGTGTCAAGGTCATTGCAATCACGTCAAATTAGAAAGAGTCAAATTAACATGATATTGGACACCTATCCTTTTTGGATATTCCTTATTTAAAATGAAACATAACATAATTTATCTTTGGTTGTTGTGAAATGGCCTGCTTAATTTTTAGTCAAATTCAATTTTCAGTCAAGGTCATTCAATTATATGTGGAATGACTTTGAGGTAAAGGAATGCAACATTCAGTAATTTGACCTTTGATATTGCACGCCTGTTCCTCAGGGTCATTCTATCAATATGATATTGCACACATCCTATTAAAGGTTATTCTATATACCTAATATCTTAGGAGTGCACGTCTTGCAGTTTTTTCTTCTCATATTGTGTTCCGATTTATCAATATGATATTTTCTTAAAGTAAATTAGAATAATTAAAGATATTGAGCATTAACCCTATAATTTTATGTATTAAAGACATATCAACACAGGAACATCATGACATACCAATGTTTAGCATAGAATAACAAGATAAGTTTGCAATAAGACATTGAAGTTGTACTATTAGCTGAGATCTGTTTTAGCCATCAGCTGCAAATAACTGGTACACTGAAGCGTGAACTTTTTTTTACTTCATTTGCGACTCAAACTAGCACTGTTTGACTTCATTTTCACTATTCAAAGGACAATACCTTTCATGATGTCATAATCATATGGACATCATTTCACCTTTCAGTGCATCTATGTTAACACTGCACATAAAAATGGTCTCAAAAAAGAATGGTGGGGTTGGGGGGGGGGGGGCTTTCAAGTAGGTTCATTTTTGATTAGATTTTACAGACAAATAGAGGAGTCCTTCTAATCGAAAAGACATTCATGAAAGGCAAATAAATTTATCACAAATCTGTAATTTCATGAAAGGCAAATAAATTTATCACAAATCTGTAATTTCATGAAAGGCAAATAAATTTATCACAAATCTGTAATTTGTATTCCTTGAAGAATCTTCAGAAAGAAAGAAGCAGAAAGTTGGCATCATGGATAATCAAGTTGCTGTTTACTTTCTATTTTTATAGACCTGACCATAAAATCATGTCGAGCTAAAGCATATGTGGACCTTTACTGAACTTGCAATTGACTCAATATACCAAGGAAACTCCCACCAGTTGCTACCACAAGGCTACACTGTAAATTTTGTAATTTACTGTAAATCAGTTGGATTTTTTCAGTTTAGTTTCTACCAGTTGAGTTCAAACAATGTGGTTTGTCTCCCAGTTGGAATAAAACAGCATGGTCTGCAAGTTGGAAGCAAGTTCTACCATTTGGGTTGCTTCTACCATTTGGGTTTTTTCAGTTTTATCTACTAGTTCGAGGCCATAACATGTCCTACCAGTTTGGTTTAAACTGCAGTGTGTTAATCAATATCAGTTGGGCTTTTACAGTATGGTTTACCAGTTGGGCTCAAACAATGTAGTCTACCAGTTGGATTAAAATAATATTGTTTACCAGTTAGTTTCACACAACATGCTCTATTAGTTTGATTTTACCAGTTTTGTTTACATATAACAGCATTGTCTGGTAATGTCTACAAGTTCGGTCAAATGTAGATGTTTAACTAATTGGATTTAAACCACAACTATGATTTACTACCACCTCTTTGGTCATGCAGACCTTCTATCACAGACTTGCAGTATATTTCATATATATTCTCAATAATTTCTTCATATATTCTGTACAACAGTTCAGTGTTCCATCACAGACTCCAGTAATATAATTTACGAGGACAGTCAAGGAAGCAATGTGTACAAATATGCCCATGACTATCAGATTATCATGTTAAAGGTATTGTGTTGTATGTTGCCAGCAAATCTCATCACAGATCAGTGCACCTGCATCATTAATGCATGAACAGCAAACCATCCAACTATATACTGCTCTATGTTTCCGGGATTGTAATTTTAAATTAGGTCTGGATACCATTTCAGGGAAAAAAAACACTCCAGAAATCCTTCATACAAATATTAAATCTTGAGAGTGGCTTTGGTTATGTTCATAAAAGTCTGATCGGATTGGATTTGTAAACATCTGGTATGCTATAAATAGGCCATCATACAAGACAATGTTGATTCATATTTTAGGATGTGCTCCATTATCAATATGAATAGGATAAATGCACCAGTAATATGGGACATTAACAGAATCAGAAGCTTTTGATCATCAAACACATTCATTTTTCATTTTTGTGGATGAAAACCTGATCAGGTTATTTCTGGCTATTTATATCTCTAAGCATGCCAGGCATGTCTATTTTCAAAATGTTCAAACAGGCAAATAGAAAGAATTTCTGCCTTCCTAGATTTTTCATTGATTTTTTTTATATTCCTGAGTACTCAACCGACCAAAATTCCCTAGCAAGCCCAAAATGGCCAAAATGAAATTGGAACAATACATACGCATACATGTTAAGATTATTTTAATCTTATCAAGAAGAATTATTACCAAGAAGAAATCTATACACAGGAGAACTGCACTGCTAATTTATAAATGCTTTTCACACATTTAGGGAAGATTAGCTATATCAGAACCATTTCATAATGACAGAAGACTGTTAATGTGAGATTCTTGTCCCATTTGTTGTCATGGTAACACACCTGTCATCCTTACCTATCCCTGAAGGTTATTGTAGAACACCACCAACTAATTTAACATTACCGCCAACATCACACATATCAATATTATCCAGAAAGTGTGTCAGTAATTCAACACTAGTTGGCATGACAGAATTGTTTCTTTAATTTCATTTTTTACTGATGAGGTCAATATTGCACCTCTATTTTTTAACCAAATCACAGATCAGATCAATATGTGCCCTGCATTCAGGTACACGTCAACACACATACATTTCTATGTAGCATCACCTCAGACTCTTGAACTTCCCTAAGGCTGTTTTGGTATATTTAGTAAGTAGGCACATTAGGTCATGAATGAATTTGGGCAATGTTCCCATAATCATCTTAATAGGTGCCAATTAAGTAATTGTTTCAATGCTCAAGTATGTACTATATAACTCACTGTCTCAGCCAGGTGTCAGATATGATGATCAATTGTCATTTTAATAGTTTGTGATTATTATGATCAGCTGATTCCATGACAAGGCATGTCACACTTAAGTCCTAATAACCACTCAATCTGGTGGACCATCAACCTCTCAGGCTCATAATTTAGTCTATATGTAATTTCAATATGCCCTTATGATGAGTTGGTGATAACTGAAGAGTTCGTCGGTTGACAAATCTGATCAGAAAAGAAAATATACAAGTCACATACCGTAAATGATCGTATATAAGACGAGGTTTTCGTACCCAAACCCTTAGTTAATGTTTGGGGGGGGCCGTCTTATACACGAGGGCAACCTGTGGACGGGGATTTACGGCAAGAATAATATGCTTACGCAACACGAGATCGCCATTTTGAAAGGCAGAAGTGACCGAAATAACAAATATCGGACGTAGTGGATCGATTTTAATTGCGTTTTAAATGATAAATAATGAAAATGCTTTGGTTTGACGCTAAGATCAAGGACGTGGAGAAAGTTATCATTTAAAACGCAATTAAAATCGATCTGCTGCATCCGATGTCTATTATTTCGAAACACTTTGTTTTGACTTTGTTTTCACTGATTCCAATTATCAGCGTTCAGTTTTGCATTTCGTCATTGTTTCTACTGCTTTGAGTCGTGTCTTCCCTTTTTGACAGAAATGCTTTCACACGTGGATCGATTTTAATTGCGTTTTAAATGATAAACAAAGGTATCTACTTAATATTATCACAATTACGCTTCTCAGGTTGAGAATTTCTCCATGTCTTTGATCTTAGCATCAAAACAAAGCATTTTCATTATTTATCATTTAAAACGCAATTAAAATCGATCCGCTACGTCTGATGTCTGTTATTTCATCGTTTAAAAGTAAAAACGTAAATAAGATGTGCGGCAGCATGAAGAGAAGCCGGGGATCCATCATTGCGCAATATATTAATATTTCAATGCGAGTTGATACACTCCAATTGTTTTTGCGCCAAAAATAAGAGCTTGTCCCCGTCACTCCAGCTTTTTAAAATGTCAACCTCATATTGCGTAATGCATGTTAAATGGATGGATGGTTTTGTTTTGTTCTCCGCCTGCAAAGCGTAATATGTGATAATATTGGGTAAATAGCTTTATTTATCATTTAAAACACAATTAATATCCGTTATTTCGAAAACATCATATTTACGTTTTACAGTAAATACTCGGGTATAAGACCATTCAGGTCTTATACACGAGTAAGATCTTGTTACAAAAGAATATTTACGTTTCACTGTTAAAATGGTCGCCAAACTTGAATGGTAGCAGTACCAATGTCTCGAGAGAAAAAACGACTCGTCTTATATTCGGAAATAGGTCTTTTCATGCAAATTACCTCAATTTTGGGGGTCGTCTTATACATGAGTCTTCTTATATAAGAGTAAATACGGTATTTGTTTTGTTTTATGAAGTAATTGTTTTTTTACATCCAATATCGGTATGTTACCTCTGGGTCTTGATTTGGAAATGTTTTACACAGCTCAATATCACCTGGAGCAATGATGCACAATCTGGTCAATGTTTTTGTTCGTCTTTCTCTTGATGTGTAAACACCAACCCAAAGTCAAGAACATTTTATGCATTCTCTTCACATAAGCCAATTCAATGCAGACAGGCCAGTCCGCAATGAAGACTATATGTTGGCTTATTTATTCTTGTTGGAATGTGTAAAGAGTGATCAACTCTGCTTGCAGTTTCTACACAGCACAACTTACACACAAATGTGTTTTGACTTTGCTCAGAATGATACTTGACTTAGAGAATTTGCAGTGTATTTCAGGCAGTTGAAAGTCATGTTCAATGTGGATCTTTTCCTTCAAAGTGGCACACAAACTGTGAAAAATTTACAGTATTTTTTCTCATTCTGGGAAAAGTGTATTTATTTTTTGCCTATCAAGAAAACTTGTTGAAAACGGAGAGCACTAATGTATGACCTGTCCCTAATCAGTTTCCTTTATGTGGTCTAGCCCTTATCTGGTCTAGCCCTTACCTTAACTCCGTCCCTAATCTTTCTCCTTTCCATCCCCAATCTGTGACTGCAACCGCTATCAATGACATTTCAGATTTTCTAAGATCCCCCATCTAGAACCTCTCCATTAGTATGGGTCCTGTATTTGATCATTGTGATGTGGAACTGATCTGCACCATAAACCTTTGATTGGAAGTGAAAAAATATTGGTCAGAGAACACAGACGCCTCAAATATATGACAAAAAAGGAAGGAGCAGAAATTTATAGCTGTATTATAATAATTCCTTGATATAATTCATGATTTTTGTCAAAACTGCATTTTGCAATGATTCATAAAAATCACAAAAGTCATATTTTAATACTATGGGCTGATCCCATTCAATTTATATAAAGATGGTGGCCTCAAATCTAGGTCAAGGTTAGCTAGTCAATGTCAATTATAAGTTTACTTTTGCTGTTATTATTTGAAGTCAAAACATGCACCAAAATAAATTACCATGGATATACACATATATTTACATGATATCAAGATATAATCTTCTCTGATTTGTAAAGGTTTAGATTCATAATATTTTGGAAGTTGTGATCAAAATGACCTTTAAGTAGGTCAGTGTGACCTAGTTACATATTTGTTTCTAAAAATTATGAACAAAGATATTGTGTAAGATAAATGTAGTGAGAATACATACTACTAGTGTTTTGCAAAATATCACAAATAGCCGATTTTGAAAATCAGCTCCTGTAACCTTGAAAATTGCCGAAGGTCACCCAATATCGATCTTATTCAAGCCCCTCATAGGTTGCTCACATTTACCAAGTTATATCAATATTGCTGTATTTTGTAAGAAAATAGAGCATTTACAAGCAGAGTTGCTCCTGTGACCCAAGGTCACAAACAGTTCAGCCCAAAAACTTTCCCAGGCCTACATATCATCAAGTTATAGTACCTAGTTCTTATGTCCAAGCATAAAGGAATGATGGAGAAAACAAAGTGCGGCGGCGGACGTGGTGGAAACAGAGCAAGTTCATAAAGTCAGCTTGTGCTGACTGAAAAATGCATCTTACATCTGTTAAAATTCCAGGATATAATCAAAATATTGTAAATTCTTTGTAAAATGTAATTCAATCCCTCAAATCAAACTATGACTTGAAATTCACATCAAGTTTAGTTTATCAAATTATCTGTGAAACCTAAACCTAATTGTGCCGGAACATGACAGACACAAGATCAATGTCAAAAACAACTGGAACATCAGAATTAGCCGTCCCAGTGGGTTAAACCAAACTGTGGTGTGTGGCACTGCATGCACCAAACAGTTGATCCACAGCTGCATCAATAGATAAGTGTGGTGAGTGTCTGAGGAGCCTGCTGTCCCTGAGCTGCCTGGGGAGTGTCATGTGAGAAACCACACAGGACCCAAACAATAGGCAGCTTACCCTCTCTGAAATTCACATCACAAACTCTCTTGACTAATCTATTTAGCTTATCTGAATGGCAAAGGTTGCATGTTACTTTGCAGAGAAATGCATGTGGTTGTACATTATAATATGTGAAAAAACCCTTAAAATATGCTGCACTTGTTTATACTTGGATAATTTAAATATATTCAATACTTCTACAGCAATGTACAATATTTCTCAAATGTTTCAAATTGAAATTGGTCTAAAAATCTTGTGAAGTCCTGTAACACATATCAAAATGAGAATCCCATGCAATATCACACAATGCAATCTTATTATGTATCCACTGGCAAATATATCACTTTATTGTTATTTTGATGTATGGTAGCTAATGCCATTAGCAATAGTACTTCATCCTTCTATTTTTCTTTCTTTTTCAAAATAATTTTTGTTCACTCCACTATGCAAATTCCTGTCGGCCATCCAAGTTGTAATATACATGTTTTTCTTTATCTAAAAATGAACCATCTCGCATTGTTGCATCATTCTGTCTGAAATAATGAGTTTGATTAAAATTATATGATTTAGTAAAATAATTAATATAACACTATCAGTTAGTGGGGTTTGGCAATAACTTGAATAAGGATCACAATATATTATTGGAATTACATTGTGTAGTATGGTCATTTTCCTATCTTGAACAAAATACTTTAATTACAAAGTTTCTTTTATCCAATATACCAATGAATACAGCAGAGTATAAGTCTATGATAGTCTTATTACAGTATTCAAGTGCCTGCACTATTATATATATTTAATGGGGCTGAGAGTAATTCCTCTTATAAATGACTGATGTTAACAATATACTGCCCTTGTGGAATTCAGATAATGGCAAAACAAACAAACAGTAAAAGCAGAAACTTGATTTATTGCAAAAGAAAAAGAAATAAGATGGGTTAATAAATAGTGTTTCACTAGTATCATTTCCTGAGTGGCCTGCAAGGTGACAGTAGCACTGACAGGCTGAGCTCGGGATCGCTCCCTGAACTGTGACCGTCTCTCCTTCTCCTCTTTCTGACAATACAGCTTGAAACTCTTACGTCACATGTGTAATGCGCATGCCCAGCCTTCAATTCCGCTATTGAAGCCACATCGCACATGGTGAAATGTTTTCTGTATAAAGTCATTATTCGTTAAATATTCTACGTTTGGAAAAAACAACTCAATTCTATCATAGAGAAAATATTATACTTTCTCTATGATTCTATGGTTGTTCATGTTGTTTGCGCAAAGACGTGATTCTGACTTGTCAATCTTGTAAGGATAGAACATACGCACATCGCTTTATAACATAAAGTAATGACAAGTTTTACAAATGGTTATAACCCACCATAGCACACATATAGATAACTGCTCATTTATTTATTGATTATTTATTTATTGACAAGGACCAAAATGCGTGAAATTGACGGTCGTTAGCCCTACATGTTATGATGTGCATATCGCTCAAATAGAAGCCCAATATGAAGATTTCACCCATGTTTTCTGTGTAGAGTCATTATTCTTTATATTTTCTATGTTTGCAAAAAACACCTCAATTCTACATGTTCTAAATTTCTACGTTTGAAAAAAAATCCTTGGAAAGGGCTAGTTATTTAGGGAGTGGATTCCGTGACTGATCAAAGGTTATTTTGACATTGGTGTGAAAAACGCCAAAATGCCAATTATCAGCATTCACAGTATTGCTCTTCAAAATCCTTGTGATCAAAGTCAAACCTATGATCAAAGAGCATTCCTTCATTGTTTCAATAGCTTGTCTTCCCTTTTAAAGAAAAATGAACTTTTGTAACTTTTATTTGACATTGCTTGTTGCTTGCAGAATAGATAATAATACAAAGTAACAAGATTACAAGGAATTTATAATAAAAATATGAGCAATGCTTGTTCCCATAGCAAATCTTTTTCTATTGGATACCAGATGAGCAAGTCTTTTTCTATTGGATATGAGGTGAGCACATCTTATTCTTTTGGGTATCAGGTGATCAAATCTCTTTCTATTGGATATCAGGTGAGCAAATCTCTTTCTATTGGATATCAGGTGAGCAAATCTCTTTCTATTGGATATCAGGTGAGCAAATATTTTTCTATTGGATACAAGGTGAGCACATCTTATTCTATTGGGTATCAGATGAGCACATCTTATTCTATTGGATATTCATGTTTAACTCTTGATTTCTATTTTTTTGTGGTAGAAATTAGAAAACTGATAAGGGCATTGTATGTATTTTAAAATATAGATATTATTGGGGAAAAAAAGTGTGCTAAAAGATGACTTTTTAGTGCAGATATGCCATAAAATATAAATCTTTTGTACAGAGATTGGTTTCACCTCCAAGGTTTCACCATGGCGGCCATGTTTGATCATTATGACACCTGGCGGCCATCAGCAGAACTAATGGTGGGCGATAATATAAGTAAGCCTGGTGTGCTGTATATGTCAATAACCTGTCTCATTCAGCACATTTGATATATTCTGTTCTATGTCATCAAATGCTATTTTTGGCACCCTTATATTATAAATTAGTGAATTTACCTTTAAAATGTTTGCGTTATCCTCCCATTATGATGTAAAATATGTGTTTATTCCAAGTCATTTCTCAGTTTGGTTTCACGAGAGAAATCTTCATGGCGGAAACAACCACATGTTGACTGTAACACTTCGAGGTCAAATATAGTTCTTATGAAAGGCTGTATGTTTTCACCATTTCGTGAACTCGACAAGCGTAGCTTTATTTCTGATAAAAGGTCGATAAAATTGGATAAATTAAATTTAGAATTATACAAATTATTGTCAACAATTTCATATAATATGACATATATTAATGCGCGGTGAAAGGAACTATTTTTCAAAACCAAAACAAGTTCCTTGGAAACATTGAAGCACGGAGCGACATCTGGAGTATTAAAGTGCGCGCGATGAGGATCTCCTGCCAGGAGTCCTGGAAAGGTTCATCATCTCGTCTTGGATTTATTTGATATCAAAATCACAAGGAGAGTGGATAAAACTTAATGAAAAAAATCATGTTGTGGCATATTTAATATGTTTCATTTCAATTTGTCTCGGAGTGAGAAAAATAAACAATAAACACGTGTTGAATGGCTTAAAATGTATTTAAAGCAGCAGTAGTAATCCAGGTCTGTCATTGGAAATGACATATTTTGGATCAATCTTCAATGGAAATTAAAGGAAACAATGGCACGCTGAGATATTTTGAAGTCTAATTTAATAAAATAACCCCCAATAAGTTGCTATAATCATAATAGTTCATTTTGAAAAAATGCTTATCAAATGGGCAAAATTATAATAGAAAATCAAGTGATAAGAAATGTTTTAAATATACACACAAATGGATTACCCCAGTTATCAGCTGATATCTAGCTTTCTGCAAATTTCCATATATTTATTTTACGGGGAAGATACTGATATTATTTTATGAATATGTGTATAAATGAAGAATGGATTCTCTTATTGGCTCCATTTATGTTTGGTAAAATGGTAGACCCATATTTACAGTGTTAAATACATTCTTTATTAATATCAAAGGCATCAATGACTTTAATTAATATTTCAACACAAGAATATTTGAATTATATGACATAATTACAAGTACATTTCTTTCATTGTCTCCATGTTCCTTGATAAAGTTTTGATAGGAAATGAATATATAAGACAAAGCAAATTGGTATTGCCGATTACACCACAGGGAAAGCCTTTTTTCAGCTGTGTTGGTGTTATTTTAGTGTGAAGAAAATTCGCTGTGTAGATTTTCCCATTTTCATTGTCATAACTTCTGTAACTTGGAAATAAAAAGTTTGGCAATCAGATATGAGAAGAGAGCGGGGGAAATGGATATCTTTCAAATGTTCAAGGGTGTAATTTACGTCTATTTTTCTCTTAATGTATTTGAAAAATAGAAAATCTGTTTCACTAGAATCACAGTAAATATTGTTCAGATGACCTTCACAAAGTTGTCTGGGAATCCACTTTGTTATGGTTCCACAATCTGCAGAGCTTTTACCTTTTAACATTTGACATAACGAAAGAAATTTCAAAGCAGTGATGTATTTATATGCCACTTTTATGAGTAAAAAAGATATCAATCTTTCAATATATATAAAAGGAATTTTCACTGTGCTTTTGAAATCATAAGTCAATAGTTTTATTACAAACGTGGATATCATGATGTACGTTTTTGAATACAAAGAGTTTACACTCTTTAACATCATACATTGTGGTCTTCGACAATTATCATATTGTCCAAATAAATCATGGACAGCTGATTATATATGTGCTACAGTGGGATATATATGCATCATTAACCCTTGACATTACTTAAATTCATGAAATGGGGGTTTAAAGCACCTTTTCCTTGCACAATATAAATGTTTATACCCCAAATTTTGCAATCAAATTTTACTACTTACCATATTTCTCCTACATAAATTTCTGTGCCATTTGAAAGTGGAAGAGTCTTCTACTAAAATTCAAATCATCCATAGGCCGATTGCCGGTCTCCATGTTGTTTTTTTTCCCCATTGAAAAGTACACACCGGAACTGTACAACTTTACCGGAACCAGATCTGTACAACTCCACTATATTTAATCATTGGTCGGAGAGACTGGCAGGGGGCCTATTGAATCTATGCTGATTTTCAGAAACTGAAAAATGTTTTTAATGATTTCCAAGTTGGTGAGGGTGACTAATATTGTTACACAAGTCAAGAGTCACAAACTGTTAGGTACACATCTGGGCAGCACTCTGGGATAAACATATAAATGTATTGTGTGGTAAAATCAAGAGCAGATTGTACATATTTAACAAAACCAAATATTTGTTTTCCTTTTTTTTCTTTTAATAACATATTAAAGTGCCAGGCAAAATGAGGCCAATATTTTGGCAAGGTTGCCTCTTGCCTTGAAACCTTTTTACGTTAAAATCTTCCTGGTGCAAAAAATGTGCATGGAATATGACAAAACAATGCTTACATTAAATTTTTAATAGAATTCTTAACATTTTTCTTTTGATGTGACTTGATGTTACAGGTCTTCATCATGCATGTAACATACACATTTATTTCTTATTCTAACGCAAATTCTTGTTATTTCATGTTCAAAAGATTTGATTTAATTTTACATTTTACATTGGAGAATTTAACATACAAAGTCTTTAACATACATATGTAAAGGATTATATTGGACTGCTATTTTGAAATGTATTTTTCCAGCTTTGGTCCCCTTGTATTCCTCTACCAGTTCACCGAGAAAAGCACCATTTATATCTGTTGTTAATCAGATGGACTAGTGCCCATCTTACTTATAAAATGACCACCAAAACACATTTTCTGATAAAATCAGCATGGAATTGGACTATTGAAAAAGAAGTCTTCTTTCTCCTTAAACGATCTGTAGAGCTTCACAGCCATCCTGTAAGAGAGAGCAATATTACCACACATACAATCATTGTTCAAAGTGGGTTTTTTAGATGTGTTCAGTGAACTTCATTCATAGATATTTTTGTTGTTATTCTTTTGGTTTTGTTGTGGACATGCATAATTGAGACCTAATAAAGCCATGCATGTATATGACTCTATATTTGTTATATTTGTCTGTTAAATATGATCTGATCTTAGGATGACTGTATATTTCAGCGATATTCACAATGTTTGTTACGAGTACTTTATACATTTTAACATTAGAATTATTATTGATTTTTTTCTTTTGAAATGACTTGATCATGATTCTATTTAAGTATAACCAAAATAATGTCTGACTGGAAGGAGTAACTAAAATGTTTAAGAATACATAGAGGCAACATCAAATCAATTAAATCGAACATAAAGATGTTATAAATACTGGTCGGGGGGTAAAGATTCTCGTCCAAATAAAACTACTGATGACGGCACACACGAAAGAATCCCATAACATTTTCCTCTTATTGTCTAATCTGATTGTTTATTGGTAGTAATTCAAGTACTGTTATTTCATTTCAGAATATTGAATCATGATCTGCTTACGCGAAAGAGTCCCAGGACGTCACAAAACCTTCTTGTTCAGTTTCCTTTGTTTCGATTGAATGATCAGCACTACCTAGCATTACAATTCCCATCAACAGATCTGAAAACTGAAATTCAAAAATGTGTTATATTATATGTGTATATTTTACTTGTTTGACCTAAAAAGAACACCAAGCAGCAGGCAAAGGGATGGAAGCAAGGATTCTATACTTAAGGCATTAAGGAATTAATGTGCCACATGTTTCTGTATACCATTAGGAAACCATTCACATATTAATTCATGTATTCATTCATTCATTGAAGTCATACTCACAGCCCAACACATTAGAATCTGCCAGTGAAATAACTCGATTTCCTTATCATTTACATCATCAGGATTTAATCCAAGGATTTTATATTTTTCCTCCATATAAATGCGTGCATATAACGACATATCATCATTTGTGTACTCAACATTTCTATCTGCAAGACCTGAAAATAGATTTTAAAAACATTAATCTATAATCAAGAAAGAAACTTTAATCTATAACCAAGAAAAAGGTATTTATAAGTGAAAAAGACCTAAGCGTGACAAAAAAAACCACCGAAGCTTGTATTACTAAATACAAAATATTATTAAAAAAATCAAAATTGATACCTAATTCTTTCCATATTGAGGCCAAGGCAGGAATTCTTGAAATGTCCCCTCCAGTCCAATATTGTCCAACTAACTCATAGTCAAGGAGACTCAGCATTTCTATTGAATACAGAATTCCCTATAGTTTTAAAAATTAAATCATATGCAAAGTGTTATGCCGCTTTTAGTATATGGAAAGCCGGAGCGACAGGCCTGAAATCCCTTTAATTTTGTTTTTTGAGTGCTTTGTTGGCTTCACAGTTTTTATAGTTTAACAGTTGGCAATTTGAAAGTAGCAATAATCACAATTATCATATTATAAAATTCCCACCCAGGGTGATTTTATAAACTGAAAAGTTCTCCCTGCTCGCAGTTTGGACACAGAGGTTGTTGATTTGAATCTAACTGACCTTTATCGTCAAACATAGCAGTTAGCCTATACATAATAGTTTGGACTTCATAGACGTGTCATCGTAAACGTCCTGACCTTATTGTCTCAAGTGTCATTAAGATAATTTTATATGAGTACACGCTCATCAATCAATGAAACGACATTATCCTGGTGTTTCTGAATACTTACAAATTAATACTCAGTTTTCATGATCAATGGTAAATGTAATATGTGACAAATAAAATAACATAACCAAATCGCACAGTTCAATATTCAGAGATGAGCACAATGCAATTAAGGAAAATTAAATTCCTAAAGATAATTATTGCTTAAGTCATGGGCTTAACAATATGATGGTCATATGTTTAAGATATGGACACTTACTGTACTCAGGTAAACAAATGATGAGTCAGTTATTAATTCACTTTGGACTCAGCTGTTCTATAAAGTGCAGATTCCAATATCGTTTGTGAATGAGAACAATTTGTGATGTGTTTATGTAAACAACCTTTTCAGTACTATTTAAGCTACCGGTATATTAGGTCAGATAGAAGCCTGTCACCAGGTCTCAATGCCATACGCTTTTCAAAGAGTCACTCTTGATCTTTTTTTTGCATTATCACATGGATATAATAACACAAACCACGACATTTGATAACATCCGTATATCTTAATCATTATATTTTTAGAATTTATTCATGATATGGTGATATGTTTTTGGCTACATACCTCCGTCGGGAGAATATACCATATTTTTAATGTGAAAGTCATTATGTTGAAATGTTTTTGGAATCGTCTTGTCCATCCTCATCCTGGCTTTATAATATAGGTCTTGCATTTCTTGTTTTGATGGAAATGTAGACCTCATTCTAAAAGGATTAAATATGCAAACATTTATAATTATAATTTTAAAGATATTTTGTTCTTGAACAACTATATCTAGAAGTTTTGCCTTATTTATTTTTATCTAACCCTTAATTTCTTTCATTATATTTCTTCGTGTCTTTATTCAATCCCAGACATATTTGCTTTTGCCTTAGAGAAAAACATTGAGCTAAATACAACTGGATACAAAACAAACACTTCATAACATTTTTTCCATACACTCCCAACTGTCTTTCTAAATATACATTTTGTCCTTTTCAGGATCTGTGAGTTTCTCCGGTATCATATTCATATTATTCTCAGTCATCTCTGGTGCAGTCAATAAGGATTCCTTTTGTGCATCTAAGCAGACTAGTTCTCCTGACATATTATATGCTTTTATAGAATCCCAATCCGGAGAATGAAAACCAGCTGCTGTGTGGCACATTAACCTGCAATAATATACAATTTTTATTTAAACTTTTTAGTAAAAATTTTCAGTTAATCAATCATAACCATGTGACACTGCATAAAAGGAAACTGAATTAACTGCCTGATTTTTTTTTGGAAGTGTAACAAATAAAGGAATTGGATGCACAAATCCACAATTCACAGCACCTACCTGATAATATGTGGATTTTGAACATCTTCTGGGAGTAGAGTTCTCCCAGCTGCAAACCTATACACTATGCCATTCTTAAAGATGGCCATCACAGGTTGAGCGATGCCGGCTCGGTGTGCAATTTGCATTGCAATAACTTGTGCATCCTTTTCAAGTGCTATTCTATCTTGCCCTTTTAATCTGAAGGTACCATATACCCTCACAATAAGACAGTCTTTGTATTCTGCGTCAGATTTTAAGGAAAAACGAAGTGTATTGTTGACCCATCCTTCTGAATAATGCTGTAAAATAAAAGAGTATTGTGCTATATTTTTTGCTGCTGTTTTATGATTAATTTCATATATTAATCATAATATATATATATATATATATATATATATATATATATATATATATATATATATATATATATATATATATATATATATATATATATATATATATATATATATATATATATATTTACCAATATTTACCAATGTGAAATTAATTTTCATTACCTTTAACTGAACATCTTCTCTCTTCCACTCTGGCCTTATTGCCTCAAGTACACGATATCCATCATTGGCGGCATCTTTTGGGTCAACGGTGATGTCTAAGAGTTTTAAAACAGCATCCTGAGATTTTAATGGAGTTTTTGAACAACTTTCAGACATCTTGGTTTCAGTGTTTTTGTAGTTTGGCTACAGCAATCACAAATGATTTTCGCGGTAACGCTAAAGGTGTGAATGCTTTCCCCAGCCACGAATGTTCTTACTCCAGTGTTTCACCTCTTATGTCCGATATATTCTGGTCTGGAAAAAAACCAGGTTGTGTGAGGTTATTTTATCAGGTCTGAAACATAAGTAATGTTGAAATCAGAACTGAATTACACTTGACCTGGGTTTCATGATAACCCTATTGATAGCATGTTATTATCTATAAATTTGCGATAACTTTTGCTACCTCCCTCTGCTCTCCCCACACTTCCCCCTTCAATCAGCACACCTCCCTCTGCTATACCCCCCCAATCAGCATACCTCCCTCTGCTCTCCCCACACTTCCCCTTCAATCAACACACCTCCCTATGCTATACCCACACTAAACCCTTCAATCAGCACACCTCCCTATGCTATACCCACACTTCCCCTTCAATCAGCACACCTCCCTCTGCTATACCCCCCAATCAGCACACCTCCCTCTGCTCTCCCCACACTTCCCCTTCAATCAACAAACCTCCCTCTGCTATACCCACACTTCCCCCTTCAATCAGCACACCTCCCTCTGCTATACCCCCCAATCAGCACACCTCCCTCTGCTATACCCACACTTCCCCCTCTAATCAGCACACCTCCCTCTGCTATACCCCCCCACCCCCCCAATCAGCATACCTCCCTCTGCTCTCCCCACACTTCCCCTTCAATCAACACACCTCCCTATGCTATACCCACACTAAACCCCCCAATCAGCACACCTCCCTCTGCTCTCCCCACACTTCCCCTTCAATCAACACACCTCCCTATGCTATACCCACACTAAACCCTTCAATCAGCACACCTCCCTCTGCTATACCCACACTCCCCCCCCAATCAGCACACCTCCCTATGCTCTCCCCACACTTCCCTCTTCAATCAGCACACCTCCCTCTGCTCTCCCCACACTTCCCCCTCTAATCAGCACACCTCCCTCTGCTCTCCCCACACTTCCCCCTCTAATCAGCACACCTCCCTCTGCTCTCCCAACACTTCCCCTTCAATCAGCACACCTCCCTCTGCTATACCCACACTTCCCCCTCTAATCAGCACACCTCCCTCTGCTCTCCCCACACTTCCCCTTCAATCAGAACACCTCCCTCTGCTCTCCCCACACTCCCCCCTTCAATCAGCACACCTCCCTCTGCTCTCCCCACACTTCCCCCTCTAATCAGCACACCTCCCTCTGCTATTCCCACACTTCCCCCTCTAATCAGCACACCTCCCTCTGCTATACCCATACTTCCCCCTCTAATCAGCACACCTCCCTCTGCTATTCCCACACTTCCCCCTCTAATCAGCACACCTCCCTCTGCTCTCCCCACACTTCCCCTTCAATCAGCACACCTCCCTCTGCTATACCCACACTTCCCCCTTCAATCAGCACACCTCCCTCTGCTCTCCCCACACTTCCCCCTCTAATCAGCACACCTCCCTCTGCTCTCCCCACACTTCCCCTTCAATCAGCACACCTCCCTCTGCTATACCCACACTTCCCCTTCAATCAGCACACCTCCCTCTGCTATTCCCACACTTCCCCCTCTAATCAGCACACCTCCCTCTGCTCTCCCCACACTTCCCCTTCAATCAACACACCTCCCTCTGCTATACCCACACTTCCCCTTCAATCAGCACACCTCCCTCTGCTATTCCCACACTTCCCCCTCTAATCAGCACACTTCCCTCTGCTCTCCCAACACTTCCCCTTCAATCAGCACACCTCCCTCTGCTATACCCACACTTCCCCCTTCAATCAGCACACCTCCCTCTGCTCTCCCCACACTTCCCCCTCAATCAGCACACCTCCCTCTGCTCTCCCCACACTTCCCCTTCAATCAGCACACCTCCCTCTGCTATTCCCACACTTCCCCCTCTAATCAGCACACCTCCCTCTGCTATACCCACACTTCCCCTTCAATCAGCACACCTCCCTCTGCTATTCCCACACTTCCCCCTCTAATCAGCACACCTCCCTCTGCTATACCCACACTTCCCCTTCAATCAGCACACCTCCCTCTGCTATACCCACACTTCCCCCTCTAATCAGCACACCTCCCTCTGCTCTCCCCACACTTCCCCTTCAATCAGCACACCTCCCTCTGCTCTCCCCACACTTCCCCTTCAATCAGCACACCTCCCTCTGCTCTCCCAACACTTCCCCCTCTAATCAGCACACCTCCCTCTGCTCTCCCCACACTTCCCCTTCAATCAGCACACCTCCCTCTGCTATCCCCACACTCCCCCCCCCCAATCAGCACACCTCCCTCTGCTATACCCACACTTCCCCCTCTAATCAGCACACCTCCCTCTGCTCTCCCCACACTTCCCCTTCAATCAGCACACCTCCCTCTGCTATCCCCACACTCCCCCCCCAATCAGCACACCTCCCTCTGCTATACCCACACTTCCCCCTCTAATCAGCACACCTCCCTCTGCTCTCCTCACACTTCCCCTTCAATCAGCACACCTCCCTCTGCTCTCCCCACACTTCCCCTTCAATCAGCACACCTCCCTCTGCTATACCCACACTTCCCCCTCTAATCAGCACACCTCCCTCTGCTCTCCCCACACTTCCCCTTCAATCAGCACACCTCCCTCTGCTATACCCACACTTCCCCTTCAATCAGCACACCTCCCTCTGCTATCCCCACACTCCCCCCCCCCCCCAATCAGCACACCTCCCTCTGCTATACCCACACTTCCCCCTCTAATCAGAACACCTCCCTCTGCTCTCCCCACACTTCCCCTTCAATCAGCACACCTCCCTCTGCTATCCCCACACCCCCCCCCCAATCAGCACACCTCCCTCTGCTATACCCACACTTCCCCCTCCAATCAGCACACCTCCCTCTGCTCTCCCCACACTTCCCCCTCTAATCAGCACACCTCCCTCTGCTCTCCCCACACTTCCCCCTCTAATCAGCACACCTCCCTCTGCTATACCCACACTTCCCCCTCTAATCAGCACACCTCCCTCTGCTCTCCCCACACTTCCCCCTCTAATCAGCACACCTCCCTCTGCTATACCCACACTTCCCCCTCCAATCAGCACACCTCCCTCTGCTCTCCCCACACTTCCCCCTCTAATCAGCACACCTCCCTCTGCTATCCCCACACTCCCCCCTTCAATCAGCACACCTCCCTCTGCTCTCCCCACACTTCCCCCTTCAATCAGCACACCTCCCTCTGCTCTACCCACACTACACTCCAATCAGCACACCTCCCTCTGCTATCCCCACACTTCCCCCTCTAATCAGCACACCTCCCTCTGCTATACCCACACTTCCCCTTCAATCAGCACACCTCCCTCTGCTCTCCCCACACTTCCCCCTCTAATCAGCACACCTCCCTCTGCTATACCCACACTTCCCCCTCCAATCAGCACACCTCCCTCTGCTCTCCCAACACTTCCCCCTTCAATCAGCACACCTCCCTCTGCTCTCCCCACACTTCCCCCTCTAATCAGCACACCTCCCTCTGCTCTCCCCACACTTCCCCCTCTAATCAGCACACCTCCCTCTGCTCTCCCCACACTACACTCTCCAATCAGCACACCTCCCTCTGCTCTACCCACACTACACTCCAATCAGTACACCTCCCTCTGCTATCCCCACACTTCCCCCTCTAATCAGCACACCTCCCTCTGCTCTCCCCACACTTCCCCCTCTAATCAGCACACCTCCCTCTGCTATACCCACACTTCCCCCTCCAATCAGCACACCTCCCTCTGCTATCCCCACACTTCCCCCTCTAATCAGCACACCTCCCTCTGCTCTCCCAACACTTCCCCCTCTAATCAGCACACCTCCATCTGCTCTCCCAACACTTCCCCCTCCAATCAGCACACCTCCCTCTGCTCTCCCCACACTTCCCCTTCAATCAGCACACCTCCCTCTGCTCTCCCCACACTTCCCCCTCTAATCAGCACACCTCCCTCTGCTATACCCACACTTCCCCTTCAATCAGCACACCTCCCTCTGCTCTCCCCACACTCCCCCCTCTAATCAGCACACCTCCCTCTGCTCTCCCCACACTCCCCCCTCCAATCAGCACACCTCCCTCTGCTCTCCCCACACTTCCCCTTCAATCAGCACACCTCCCTCTGCTATACCCACACTTCCCCTTCAATCAGCACACCTCCCTCTGCTCTCCCCACACTTCCCCTTCAATCAGCACACCTCCCTCTGCTCTCCCCACACTTCCCCTTCAATCAGCACACCTCCCTCTGCTCTCCCCACACTTCCCCCTCTAATCAGCACACCTCCCTCTGCTATACCCACACTTCCCCCTCCAATCAGCACACCTCCCTCTGCTCTCCCCACACTTCCCCTTCAATCAGCACACCTCCCTCTGCTATACCCACACTTCCCCTTCTAATCAGCACACCTCCCTCTGCTCTCCCCACACTTCCCCTTCAATCAGCACACCTCCCTCTGCTCTCCCCACACTTCCCCTTCAATCAGCACACCTCCCTCTGCTCTCCCCACACTTCCCCTTCAATCAGCACACCTCCCTCTGCTATACCCACACTTCCCCTTCAATCAGCACACCTCCCTCTGCTCTCCCCACACTTCCCCTTCAATCAGCACACCTCCCTCTGCTCTCCCCACACTTCCCCTTCAATCAGCACACCTCCCTCTGCTATACCCACACTTCCCCTTCAATCAGCACACCTCCCTCTGCTCTCCCCACACTCCCCCCCCCCCCCAAATCAGCACACCTCCCTCTGCTATACCCACACTTCCCCTTCTATCAGCACACCTCCCTGTGCTCTCCCCACACTACACTCTCCAATCAGCACACCTCCCTCTGCTATACCCACACTCCCCCCCCCCCCCCCCCAATCAGCACACCTCCCTCTGCTATACCCACACTTCCCCCTTCAATCAGCACACCTCCCTCTGCTCTCCCCACACTTCCCCTTCAATCAGCACACCTCCCTCTGCTCTCCCCACACTTCCCCTTCAATCAGCACACCTCCCTCTGCTATACCCACACTTCCCCCTCTAATCAGCACACCTCCCTCTGCTATCCCCACACTCCCCCCCCCCCCCCAATCAGCACACCTCCCTCTGCTATACCCACACTTCCCCTTCAATCAGCACACCTCCCTCTGCTCTCCCCACACTTCCCCTTCAATCAGCACACCTCCCTCTGCTATACCCACACTTCCCCCTCTAATCAGCACACCTCCCTCTGCTATACCCACACTTCCCCCCCAACCAGTACACCTCCCTCTGCTCTCCCCACACTTCCCCCTCTAATCAGCACACCTCCCTATGCTATACCCACACTTCCCCCTTCAATCAGCACACCTCCCTCTGCTCTCCCCACACTTCCCCCTCTAATCAGCACACCTCCCTATGCTATACCCACACTTCCCCTTCAATCAGCACACCTCCCTCTGTTATACCCCCCCCCCCCCAATCAGCACACCTCCCTATGCTCTCCCCACACTTCCCCTTCAATCAGCACACCTCCCTCTGCTATTCCCACACTTCCCCCTCTAATCAGCACACCTCCCTCTGCTATACCCACACTTCCCCTTCAATCAGCACACATCCCTCTGCTATACCCACACTCCCCCTTCAATCAGCACACCTCCCTCTGCTATACCCACACTTCCCCCTTCAATCAGCACACCTCCCTCTGCTCTCCCCACACTTCCCCTTCAATCAGCACACCTCCCTCTTCTCCCCCACACTTCCCCCTTCAATCAGCACACCTCCCTCTGCTCTCCCCACACTTCCCCTTCAATCAGCACACCTCCCTCTTCTCTCCCCACACTTCCCCTTCAATCAGCACACCTCCCTCTGCTCTCCCCACACTTCCCCTTCAATCAGCACACCTCCCTCTTCTCTGCCCACACTTCCCCTTCAATCAGCACACCTCCCTCTTCTCCCCCACACTTCCCCCTTCAATCAGCACACCTCCCTCTGTTATACCCACACTAAACCCTTCAATCAGCACACCTCCCTCTTCTCTCCCCACACTTCCCCTTCAATCAGCACACCTCCCTCTGCTCTCCCCACACTTCCCCTTCAGTCAGCATTTCACTTGGGAACATTCTCATAGTTAGCAAATCCCTTAGAATGAAAATTGTTTACACTATTTCATATTATCAAGTTCGAATTATCAAATTCTTTGTACGAATCACAAAGATTTGATTTCTCACATGTGATTCAAAGAACTGAAATAAAATCAAGCAATCGTATAATTATTCCTTCTTTTTCGGAGAAATGAAAAATATATATCTTTATATTTGTTCCTGATGTCACAACCTTACACCTGTGACCCTTAAGTCCAGGAAATAATACTCACATCTTGAAATCCATATATTTGAACTAATAATTAAACTGTTTTAAACAATATAGAATAGCAGGCAATTACTTTTTATGTTCATTTTAACCTGTTAGGCTGCACAATCAACTTGCTCAAATATCTGCGTTTTGATAAGTCCACCGATCAATCAAAAATAATGATATCATTGTGTTGTGTATGTAATCAAATATACACCTTTCTTTTTTATTACAATTCACTTATGTCGCTACATTAAAAATGTCCTTTATATAAGCGTACATTTACGTAATTAATGTTTCAAACTGTTCTATTCAGGAGGATCTCAAACAAGCCCTAAATAACTCTGGACGATGGCTTATCAAGGACCTCAAGACTGAAATCTCGCTCTCTATGACAAGTTCCTGAAGGTCCGTCGACGTCGTAATACAGTCAATGCAAACAACATCTGCCTTAAAGCTTTCATGAAATCACAGAAGTCACAGGCAATAACAGTTATTGGGGTTTATCTACACGATATGTGGTCAAGAAACTGTGATACAAACAAGTTATCTCACTGAAATCCACCAAAATACATGTACCATGTGGTCACATGTATATAAGCAATGGACCTCTGTTGTTGTCTGTAAGGGTAATTAGGCCTGTACCACTTGACAAATGGTATTAGGAAAAATATCTCTATATGTCTAATCACTACAATTTCCCAATCCGAAGATGCACGTTGTTAGCAAAACTTTACAAAGCAGGTTTTTGCACAACATCACTGGTCACCTAAACAAACTTATTGAAAAGGTGTTCAATGGATGATTCAGATTATTGCATAAGACTCATTTCCATTCAAATGGCACAAACATTTCATTTCAAAGTTTAAGGTATAAATATTTATATTATGAAAGGAAAAAGTGCAAGCCTTAGTCATGAAAGCCTTAGTGTCAGCTTATCTGTGTTAGTGGCAATGACCAACAAGGAGGCATTATCTGGAAGAGGATGGTTGTAACTGTACGGCTCATGTCTCAGCTCACACTGAGCATGCTGAGCACAGGACTGCAAGCTAGAGACTCTAGTAAGATCTCCTCTCTCAACTTAGTAGTAATTGTACCAAACTGTAAACCCCCCTTGTATTGTGTCCATGAGGATAAGTTACTAAGTCACATGTAATTACAGATCACCAGGCTCATCAAGTCTCATGGCCCTCATGGTCACCTCTCCTCCCCTGTTTGGGGATTTCCAAAAACATGAGTGATAGGTGCTGGAGAACTGCATGGCGTCTTAAACTCCCTGGTACGTACTTCTATTCAAGGATTGATGACATTTTCGGCTCTGCCGTATCGGGTGAAAATGCCACAAATACTAATCTGCTCTCAGATCAATAAACTTTCAATCTTTTCACTGTGGTTAAATGTGTTAAAAACCTTTACTTGTGCTGCCCCCTATTGCTGCTTATTTTCCTACGTCCGTGAAATTAGTAGGCTATTCTTTATTCTATATTGAATATCCAACAATATCGTGAAGTTTGCAGGGTGTGCTATATTTGATATTCCCCAGGAGAAAATCCAACAAAATCGTGAAGTTTGTAGGACATTCTATATTTGATATTCTCCAGGAGAATATGGTAAAAATTAGAGATCTTTATTACATATTCAGCAAGCTCCTTGTGTCAGCTTCGATTTTCTTTTGAAAATGTATTTTACACTGATTTTACCACTAACTACCTCCATGAATGTTTTGGAGTTTTTCCTATGTATTTTACCACAAACCACCTCCATGCATGAAATTTCCTATCCATTTATTTCATTCATCCATTATCAGTTAATCCCCCAGTCAATTTTGATTGATGTTTTTAACATTACAATATTTGTAAACCATATAAATACAATTCTATAAATACAAAACTTCTGGGAATTCTATGAACGTTCATTAAAGCATTCGTGAAACCACAGGGGTCACAGGCAAGTTTACAGAGGTTTGTGCTTAAATGATATGTGGCCAAGAAACTGTGATACAAGCAAGCTATTTCACTAAAATTAACCAAAATACACTGACCATGGTTCATGTGTTTTGATGAAAGTGCCAAATACTGCCTGAACTCTTTAGACCACCAGGTGGCCACATATATACAATCATGTTACCTCTATTGTGGTCTGTCAGGGTGTTAGGCCTGTACCATTGGACAAACATTAATGGTCAAACAGTAAGCTACATTACTCCATTGTCCCAATCCAAAGGTGTCCCACTGTTAGCAAGACTTGATTAAGCAGGTGTTTGATCACTGGTCAGCTTAGTTTGTTGACAGAGTGTTCAATGGATGATTTGCATTTAGCAAAAGACTCATCCACTTCCAAATGGCATAAAAATCTATGTAGGGGAAATATGATGGGTAATAACTTTTGACTGCAAATTTTGGGGCATAAACAGTTATATTATGCAAGAAGAAAATGTTTGAAAAACCTCATTTCATGAAAGTGTTAAGCACTTTTTGAGATCATCTACCTTTTAATAGTAACAATGAAAATGTGATAAAAAAAACTTTATCATTTATAAATGAGATGGTCCTTATTAACTTTTTCAACTATTTTAACCTAATAATGCATATTGTACAAATAATGTATTGTATATTTGTATTGTATATTTAGTTTGGTATTGATATGTGAGATGTGACTTCTACAATGACATCACAAAGATTGAAGAATCATATACCAAAGAACAAATTGTGGCTGAAAAAGCCATACAGCTGTAGCAAACTAACTGTAGCAAACAGGCCATGCAGATGAAAGAAAAATTTGGGTGTTCAGAATCAGTTCGGAAGTCTACGCAACTCTTTTTCTGTATTACCTTGTAAATCCATGCATTTAGAGTTCGGAGCAGTATGTGTATGTATACTTTGGTCCGCAAAACATTTTCAACGCGTCGAAAATTTTGTGAGGAAGAGATGCGACTGGTCAGTTCGCACTGTCTTCGTTGCACATGCTGATTGCATCAGGAATGCGAACACTTTGTTCGTATTTCATGCTGAATGGGTTCGGAAAGTGTTCGTTGTTGCCTGTGGGGTGGTATCAAACTGGAGAAGGAATGAATAAGAAGCGAATAATAAACAAAGGTGGTCCAAGACATATAAATATTAAAATGTCAGATAAAAATGCAGGCCCAGTTTTTAAATGGCACAAAGCAGTCCAAGACATTATATAAATATTAATATTAAAATGTCAGATAAAAATGCAGTCTCAGCTTTTAAATGGCACAAAACAGTCTCTGTATTATATAGATTGTCACATAGATTATATTTTGGTGTTGCTGGGTTGTTGATCAAAGTCTGATGGATTGAGTGAAGAATCCGGAGATCCTGGCAATAACTCTGTCAATCCGCCCTCTCCAGGAGCAGTAGCTGAAGATGGCTGTGACTGCTGTGACTGCTGTGACTGCTGTGACTGCTGAGATGGCTGTGACTGCTGTGACTGCTGAGACTGCTGAGACTGCTGAGACTGCTGAGACTGCTGTGACTGCTGAGACTGCTGTGACTGCTGTGACTGCTGAGATGGCTATGTTGAGGTGGAAGGCTTGGGACATGTAATCTGCAACATAAGACTGTGTACCAGACCCCCCAAAAGACCCTCCAATGGGAGATATGAAAGTTTTGACGTAATTTTTTTCAGAACTATTTTAAGTTATCAAAACCACAATTTAGAGCTATACATATCACAAATGAAATGTCTGTTTATTTATGCAGATTATGGGGATATAAATTTTATTTCTCTGCTCCAAGTTTAGACGATTTTATGAAGAGATTTTCAAATTCATATCATCACTATCACACTCTAAGATACCACGTAGTTTGTACCTATCACACCATAAGATACCATCTGGTTAGTACCTGACTATCACAGCATAAGGTACCAGTATCATATTTATGAAAATGAGTTAAAATTTCCGTTTTCCTCTCAGATTATCAGGTACTTTATTGTTATTTTTGTCTCTCCAGTTTATTTGTAATTATTGGCACATATAGTGGCGCCGGCAGATTAGAAAAATATACCATGTTGTTTAGTAAAAAAAATACTTTCAGAAAATGCAATTTATATCCTTGCCACATCGACATAAATGAAGGACATAGGCTATTTATACAAATAATATAAAATTTAGCCCCAAAAAATCATAGAGATGTTTGACAATTGAAAATAAGATTTAAAAAATAATAAATCCTGTGACCTTGGGATGACCTTCACATGACATTGAAATATGAAAATGCTGTTGCACACTAAAACTCTCTATTTAAGTCATATTATGAAAGATCTCTCCAAAACGAAACAAACAAGCCCAAGATCAAGTCTGTAGCTATAATAGAACAGGTTTTATGGGCCGTTGAATTTTCAGCCCAAGGTCATGGGGATTTTCCATTGATTTCAATGGAGAAATATTGAAATTTTCACTTTGTGAAAAATTGTCCATTAATTTGAAAGGGGGGTCCCATGTTGATATGTTATGGGGATGTATAGCCCACTTGTTAAGCCATTGTTACAGTACAAATGCCATTGTAAAATTTTCTGCCTTTTACAAAAATATGATTTTTATGGATTTCCATTGAAATCAATGTGAAAATCGGTAAAAATTATATATACCTTTCAAATCCAAAAGGCAGAAAATCTACCAAACCAACTATTAAAATTCCTTTTGCTTTGCATGCTATCAGAGTTATATTTCCAGCATAATATGGGACACTTTTCATAATTATAATTTCCTTATTTGAAAATTTACCATAAACAACAATGGATTTTAGCAAAAATACCCCTTGGAAATGCTATTCAAATATATGGGAAATATAGTAAATGGGAAATATAGTCAATTTGTACTATTATTTGACATTATTATACTTCTTGTAGATTTTTTTCAATAAATAAATATTTTATTAACTAGTTGTGAAACTTTTTTGAGAAATTTAAATTGAAGTGTGTAAAATGGTGCAAAACGTCACACTGACGCCCACTACACATGAATTTGGACCCCTACCCGTTCTAACGCCTATGTCCTAAATTTGTTAGTGTTCTCCAATCACCCATCGGCAAAGCCCAGATAGGTGATCTGGAGAGGTCTGAGATTTTTGCTTTTTGGTCATAATCTCGTTCAGATGTGATTTTTTAAATACCCAACTGTTTAAGTGATAATTCATATTTTATGTATGATTATGTCTAAAATCTCACAAAAAAGCTTGATTATTTTTTGGATAACATTAAATAAAGAAAATATAAATACTTGATAATAATCGCCAGCTGCAAAAATTGAATCAAACCCGTTTTAACGGCAGTTGAAACGGGTTCAATTTTGACGTTTAAACGGGTTTACCAAAGTTTTTGCAGCTGGCAAGTTTTTACTTCACTAAAGCTCAATCAACTCCACCAAACTTTTCTTTGGTTGGAGTTGGTAGAGACCATGGACGTTCGACAAACCCCTCCAGATCACCTATCTGGACTTTGCCGATGGGTGATTGGAGAACACTATAAATTTGTGGTAATGAATATATACGCCATCAGAAATAAATTGACTTATGAAATGTTATTCATCATTCAAAATCAACAAAAAGAACAATTAAAAAAATGTAACAGGAATTTTATAAATGCTATATCATAAATAATATTTTGTTTTAAATGTTTTTACAATGTAACTTGAATAGTGACACATTTCTTTAAAATATGTATAAAAAATAAATTAAAAGGTTTGGAATATTTATTTTTATTTTTTTCAGAATATTTATTATTGAAGCAATCAGAACAGAAATGAACAGATTTATTCGAAGTAATTTTGAGTGGATAGTACTGTTAGTCTGAAAAGAGCAACTATTCTGATTTTTTCTTTTAAAAAATGAAACCAAAATGTGGTAGACCTATAAAACTTCAATAAAACATTGACCAATTTATTTATTTTTTTATATAAATGTTCAATTTTCCACTGTATTAAAGTCGGCAACTATGAAAGGATCAAAGAATTTTGTAGTATATAGAATATCTTTAAAACGATATTGTTTTTCTCTATGATAACACTACCAAAGAATCTGAATCTTTGACACTAATGGAGAATATACAACTTTAACACCAGGGCGCCTGACAGATAACATCTGTCCTCTGGTGGTTAACGGTCAAACTACATCTATAAAGGTCGGCCTCGCTTTGAGGTTTACCAGAAACATCGTACGATGGCGGCGAAGGAAGGAAGACTCATCATCTTCACAATTTGGGCACTGATTGTGACACTAACAACCGCCTCACCAATCTCAAAACATCCGAATTCTGTTCTTGATGATGATAAGAAATTACCACCGGTAATATTAGGTAAGATTTTATTGTAGATCGTAAATTAGAGCAAGGTTTCAGTTTGTATGAGACGGTCTTTGCGTGCTCTCGGTGCATGTGTACCGAAGTTCGTGCCAGGAAATCTTTGTTTGGATAGGAAATCCTGCAAAAATCTCTTAGAAATCGTCATTTTCTCGTGGTTCTTCCTGAAAAGGTATTATTAAATGTTAATCAAGGACATTTAATATTGGATCAGCGGGAGAAAAATGTGAAATGGACGAAACCTTTTCAAATTTGCAGTTGTGGGTTCGGTCGTACGACCTGCCTGTCAACCAATCATATTGTTTGTTGTGATGACACGCCCCCAAGCACATGGCTCCGTTACTAAACTTGGCTGAGTTGTCATTAGGTCATTGCGACATAACTCAATACTAGCGTCATGTGATGTTTGGTCTGTGTCATTGTTTTGACTGCAGTGGATGCATGAATATTATCTTCTAATAAACCATGCAGTTTCATTAATTAATCTACCTTTAGCCTCATTTTTCAATATTTGCAACTTTATTTCATTTCTGAAGACAGTGAAGTTCTGGGTTGACACCTTTAGAAGAAATCTTAATCATGAATGCAAAATGTACACTGAAGCCCCATGCCAATCTCTGTGCTAACAAGTGAAGTCGGCCCTGAGTGAAGTCGAGAGAAGACAGCCCCTAGGAGAATTCAGGCCCCCAGATTTCGGTGACTAAATTATCAAGTTACAGGAAGAAAATTAACAGCTACCGAGGGTCCCTAGGGTTAGTTAATGCTCTAAGGGTCAAATAGCCTTCTTGAAGGAGATTTCATAAGTTTTGAGTCTGTACAGAGTGATTGGGGCCGGCTTCTCTTGGGGGTAGAGTTCATCAACCCGTGGCAGGGCCGACTTCACCTGGGGGCCGACTTCACTGGAATTCATCTCTATTGCCAATGATTGAATATAGAGGAGTTGTACAGTTCTGGTTCTGATAAAGTTGTACAGGTCTGGTGTGAACTTTTCAATGGGGAGAAAAACACAACCTGGAGATCGGCAATCAGCCTTATGTCCCACCTCTGCCAAGAAACTTTTTTCTTTTCATCCAGCTATTCTACACTTTAGCATGCAATTACATTACATGTTTGCAATTGGTTGTATCTGTACATTTGGTTGGCTCTGTGTATTTGATTGGCTCTTGCACACATACCCTTTTCATATGTTCAATAGTAATTAAGAATACCGGTAGATTATTTATAATTTGGAGGGTTTGGATATTGGAAATATGTCTGGTCAGAAAAGTATATCAATTGACATATCAGTTTGTTTGGTGGGGTTTTACACCACTTTCAACATTATTTCAGTCATTTCATGATGAGACCCGATATGTCAGCCTTGCCCAAGAAGAACAAAATCAGGATTTTTCTGTTCATACCCCCACCCCTTTCAAATTAATGGTCCACCAATTGGCTAACTATTTTGGTATACATGTCACTTAGATCTGAACACATTTGTTGTCTTACTCACTTTCTATTCATAACATTGACACCAATTCCATATTATTACTTGTGACAAAATATTTGACTATTAGCTGCTAAAATAAAGACTGTACTGGGTATGGTATCCTAAAACTGCAGTTAAACTGTTTCAGAGTCTGGTATAAACATTTTCGTGCAAGATTTTCAAAAAGCAACTATTATATCTGGATGATCAATGGTGGGAAATGGCAATCAACATTTCAGCATTGCAGAAGATGGCTATCTCAGAATAAATAAGAAACAAATCATTAAAAGAACTGTTAAAAAACAAATGTTTGAAATAACTGGCAGCAGGGTCATTTGGGACATAGCTTGAGCTGCAGATAGTCTAGTACATATATATGCATGTGCCAGCCAGCAAAAAAATTAATAAAGAAGTATTATTCATGATTATATGGGACATTTGACATTATCAAGCAGACATTCTATAATTAATGTGAGATAAAACAATATCCAAATATATAGTCACATGGGTATATTGTCAGGCCAGCTTATGGTTGCAAAAATCACAAACTAAGAGCAAAGCACAAGAAATCTTTCTTTTTTAAGGTGTAAAAATAACAATACTGAGCAATATTTTCTCTGTGTTTGTTTATTTTATTTTAGTTTTTTGTTTCTTTCATATTTTTCACATCCAAGATTTTGACAGTTTAGATTGGCCACACTCAAACCCTGAGCATACTGAGGTGGCCTAATTTTGTGTTGTCGGTAACAATCTTTTATTTGTCTGCTTAACCCCAAATGGACAGGAAGGGTGGCAACATCCACCACCAGCAACGGACGGGAAGGACATTGACATCCCTATTGTTCAGACCTAATGACATCATTTTGTAACATTCCTTAGACAGCAACTTGTTACAATATAATCATGATAATGACGTCAGACTGAGTGGATCATGACCTCACCACTTCATTGAGCATAATGAATAACCATGATTATACATTTAATCAATTTAGTATGTAGAAAAAAAAATGGTTTTCCTGCCAATCATCAAAATTTAGATAGGCTAGTCCATTAGGGGTTAAACTTCACTTGATTTTTACAGAAGTTTTTTTGTCATAGATCTGTGTTGCTTGTAGAGTATTTCAATGAAAATTGTTTTTTGATGAAAGATCATCATTGACATTGATAACCTGAACTAAACTAATTTGGTACCAAATATTAATTGTTGGACTCATCTTTCCAGTGCCTGGAGATGGTGGAAGTCAGTTTGAAGCCAAGTTAGACAAACCAACTTCTCCTCATATCTGGTGTGAGAAGAAAACAGATGATTGGTTTCCACTATGGCTGAACCTAGAATTATTAACCCCATACATCCTTGACTGCACTGTAGATAATCTCAGGTAAGAACTCAAACCATATTTTTGATTTACACTTGTTGAAAGGTTTGATCTCACTTTTTTTATATTAAATGCATCGTTGGCATTGAAGTCAGACAAGATAAGCAACCAATCAGAGTTCTATCAAATAAATATTTTGCAGTGGTGATTGGCATGTGTAGGTAAACATGATTAGCTTTGGTCTGGGAAGGTAGATTATGAGGTCTTGGGTTTGGATGGTCTGTTCTCTTCCTTAATCTAAATGGACCAGTATTTTAAAATTGAAATTTGGAAACTAGAAATTCATTACTAATTATATGTTATATGATCATAAATATGTTATCATTGCTATGTTAGTATGTTGATGTAAAAAAATAATTGACATGGATGCATTGATATAATATGCAGGTTGGTGTATGATAATGTAACAAGGACAACCAGTAATTCTCCAGGAGTTCAAACGAGACAGCCAGGCTTTGGAACCACCACTGGCGTGGAATGGCTGGACCCAAGTCAATTAAGTCCCAGTATGTATAAACTTACAAACTCTTGGTTTGGTTTTTTTTCTATGATAGTTAACATCTTTAATCAACAAAACGCATGATGAGAATAATTCTGGCCTGATAACTTTTTGCTGTTTTAATATTTTCATCACTTTGTAAATGATCATAATTTCTATATAATGAAAGTTTATTCAGATGTTGCACATGATCAAGTAATATCATGTTAACAAATATCAACTGTTTGCTAATTTGATTATGTTTGCTTTGTAGCATCTTATTATTATCATATTGTGGAAGCTCTGGTCAAAATTGGATACACGCGAAACAAGAACATCAGAGGTGCACCATATGATTTCCGGAAAGCGCCAAGTAAGTTGAAGGAATTATTCCTATAATGCTACAATCAGGATGTGGAATAATTTGCATGATTTTATTTCTTAAAATATGCATAATATTTCAGTTGAAGTTGTTGATTATTTTTTCTTTCCTTCTTGCTTTATTTCTTTTTTTTATGGCATTTAAAAGTTAGTTCATAGTTTAGTATTAATTACATGAATATAATAGAGAATAACGTCGTTTACAAATGTATTTATCATTCACTTTATTACAATATCTCATATTCATAATTTTACCTAACAATGTGTAATAAGTTAAAAGACCTTGACATTTTAATTCCCATTTCCAGATGAAATGCAAGAATTCATAAAGAACCTGGGAAATCTGGTAGAAGAGACATATAAGGAAAATGGCAACACTCCTGTGATCCTGATTGGCCATTCCATGGGCAATCCATACATTCTCTACATGCTGAACCACCAGTCCCAGTCCTGGAAGAACAAGTACATCAGGTCTCACATCGCCTTGTCCGGACCCTGGGGAGGAGCCGTCAAAACGATGCGCCTCATGGCTTCTGGTGAGTTTGAATTAACATTTTCATCAAGGTTTGATTCAAAAGACAGGTTATCATTGAGAGACAACAAAGATTTGGGAGGTAGTCAATTCCCAGCAGCCAAAACTGAGTGAGATATAATGGAAATTTTCATATGTGATTTTGAAGTGATTTCTTGGTGGTATAGTATGTGCAAAAAAAATATATGATCATATTCTTGTGAAAAAGTCTGTGAACTTTCATGTGAAAAAAACATGAACTATGTAATTGAAACAGACAGGAATTATTGTCGTGAAAAAGAAAAGAATTACTCAAAATTATTGGAAATATTCATGTGAAAAATACAGAAATTGTTCATGTGAAGTAGAGATGATCATATCAATGTAAAAAAGATGGGAAACCAGCCATATGCTGATTTTGTTGATCTTATGAAAATTAGACATCAAATATATATTGGCATTTAACAGGTGGACTTCTTATAAGCTTTGATTTTCAATATGGTCCAGAGTATCAAAGTATCAATGTTTAAGCATGTCAAATATGGGTCATAAGTATGCCCACAAGGTTATATCCCTTTTATGAAAGGAATTTCCATTTGTAAGGTTTGGTCAGAGTGAATTGATGAGAGACACCTGCTCATAAAGTCATAAAGTTGTTGTGTATTACCAGATTCCAACTAGAAAACCATGTGTTTTTTACGTGATGTTTCTGCTGGGTAACCTTGGTCATATATTGGTCAGGACATTTGACGATTTGCAAGTAAAATGTAAAATCATTTGTTGGTCAGTTCCCTTGAGATCAGATTTATGACAAAGTAATCAGTAATCAGTAATCATATATAATCATAAAGGCAAACACATGAACAAGATTAACATACTTTAAACAGTTACAGATGATATATATCTTGGCATCAGAATAGGACCCAGAATTACTAGTTTTTCTGATTTGAAATATTGTTTCCACCCATAAATTGGTCACTCAAAATTCAGATTTCAACAGAACAGGTACATTATATTCACAGTCTTATGAATCAGGTCTATTAAACAATATACACTTAAACAGTTCTCTCAGAGCAGTTGAGTTGAGTTGAACTTTTGAGTGCGGTCTTGCACTATATTGAACTCGGTACTGGAAGTTGATATCATTTTTGTGGCATGTTGGATACAGTACAACAATCTCATCCAAAGATCTCTGTTAAATTTAAAGCTTACATTTGAGTAAAGGAGAGACATAATCCTTTGCTAAATTTAAAAATTGCCAGGGACATTTTGATTTTAATGCCACTTTTAATGTCATATTTGTACCAATGAATTTTGTCACATTGGAGGAATAATATTTGGAATAATCAAAATTGTTTGCTAGGTTTTTTCTGAACAAATTGAATTTTCAAGGTGGAAAAGTATCCCCTCTGACAACAAAGTTATTGTCCTCATCATATCATGATTATTTATAATTCATGATAACATTCCCAGCTATATATTGCTGTGATTTGTGGCATTCTAATCAATATGCTTAACAGTTACATGATAAGATTGAATAGATTCAAAATGTCGAGTGTTACATTGTGATTTGAGCTTCAGCTTGTGTGAGTTAATCAGTGGATGTCGACACTACATGTAAACAGCAGATAAGAGTCAGTCTTTGACATACAAGTTTTTGGTTACTGGCCTGAAACAGTAGGCTTTTCTCAGATCTACTGGCCTTTTTGTCCAAAACAATTTTCCCATAACATTTCAAAAATAAAATTTAAATATATCATATTTTATTGAAGTTTTGGCCAGTACATTTAAAATCTACCAGTCCTTACTATCCCAGGGGTTCCAAGGCATTTTAGAAACCACCTGACCAGTGTTAATATGAAGTCCTGGGAGGACATATGCACTCGATGGACCCTGCCTTGGTCCCACATGTGTGGAGACCACAGTCTCATAAGTGACCTGGCTGTGTGCCAAATGTATCAGTGTTGATAAACAGAAGATCCAACTTTAGCTGTAATGCCTGTTAACAAATGATTCAACCATCCTCCACTTATGCAAGTTTTTATCCAGAATGCCTGGATGGCCTCCAAAGTAAACTATTTTGCACTTTAGTTCATGCCAAAGATTTTGTAGTTCATTAAGGGCTGGAAATTTCTCACTCTAAGGTATACCAGAGTAAACACAGATAGATAATGACCCTGAAAATCTGGATAGATCAGTTATGCATCTTAGTTCGTCATTTGCAGTGAATTGTTCAAAGTTCATTTTATTCAAAATAGTGCTAGAAGATATGATGGTCCATTGAAAATGATGGAGGTCAACTATGTTATTGTATTCATTTCATTTCCCCCTGTTATTATGGAGTCACGTGTCTCCTGATCAAATTGCCACAGCAAAGGTCAGGAGGCATTGTATTCAAATGATACATCAAGTACTTCACATAGATAACGTATACATTGTAAACATTCACTTTTGTGTCAATAAATCTGTTTTATTCTTTTATGGGTGAAATATAAAAAGGTAGAGAACTTACCTATTTTATTGAGAAGGGACACTGAACTGATTTTCCGAAAAAAATATTTTAATCCTGGCTTTGAAATTTAGGTGATAATATTAATATTCAAAAAGGGATTTTTTTTCCCACAACTTTTTTTGTTTGAAAACAATTATTTATCATCCACATTTAAAAAAGTGAAAATTTAAACAGTTTTATTGTTCCATTTACATTTATAACCCATTATATTCATCTCATTCTTATAATCTGACATAGCATTGCCTACATAGATCACACATACCTTTGTACAGCATCATCGGATTGTTCAATTTCTCATTTCTAACATTATTTTCCCAAATAAATACTTCATGTGATAGTTTTCTCTTTAAAAGAAAACAAAATTCAAACAACAATTTTTTTTTGAGAAATTGTAATTGGTAAGGTAAATAATATGAAGATAGTTCAATGAAAGACTGAGAAAGACATTGTGAAGAAGTCCAAACAGCACCTCCTCCAGTATATTCCTCAAAGTAGGAGAAAGCGCTGAATTGTGTCTCATTATCCATACTTCTTGTTTTAAAATTAGATGTATTCTTGGTAAAATCCTATCTAACCAATAGTTATTTGCAATTGTAAATCAGATATTGTGTTTATCACTTTATAATGATTACTGTGAAGTTGTATCTGATTAAAAATTCAATTAATAGGTATCTTTTATGTTGTTTTGAAATAAACTGATGTTTTGATTTTATCATAATTACAGAAAAATGCTAATCAAATTTAATAGTTTTTTAATCATGATCAAAGTAAAAATGAATAATTTTACTGTGCTATCCATATTTTCATACAAAATGCATTGTAATTGTCAGGAATTAAAATAAAATATTCAATAAGAATATATATATATTTTTTTTTTATTTCAGGGGATAACCTTGGGCTGTTTGTGGTGAATCCCCTGACAGCTCGTCCTGAGCAACGTTCAATGCCCAGCACAGCCTGGCTCATGCCCTCCGACACCTTCTGGCATGACGATGAAATACTAGTCTATGCTCCTAAACACAACTACACAGTCAAAGACTATAAGCAGTACTTTACAGACATTAAGTACATGACTGGGTGGAACATGCGTGAGGACACAGAACATCTGATCAAAGACCTGACTGCTCCAGGCGTGGAAGTGCACTGTCTCCATGGAATCAATGTCTCTACCCCCGCCGGATTCCGTTACTCAGAGAAAACGTGGTTTGATGACCAACCAGATGTGATCTCAGGAAATGGGGATGGTACAGTCAATCAGAGATCATTGTATGGGTGCTTGAAATGGGAGAAGGAACAAAAACAAAAAATTTTCCACCAGGAGTTTAAGAATGTAGATCATATGATGATCCTGAATGATCAACCAACCATCAAGTATATTATCAGTTATATCCAGAAAACTGTACAAAAAGGTAACAATAAAAATTCATTCTTATAAATGCGTTGTAACCATTAAATTATTAAAGATATGCTAGGGACTATTTTGAACCATTCATATCATTGCTATTGAAATTATTTTAGATTAAGTTATTTCAGACAATTGTCTTATTTTGCATACCTACCCAAATATCAATTGTGTTCTCTCTGAGCTTTTTGTATTCAAATAGTGGCAAATATAATTGGTAAATCATTTCCATAAAACTTACAGATTAAGCTATAGTATGGTTAATTTGCCCATTTATTCGCACTTTATTTGTTTGACTTGTGTAGGATGAAAATCCAAGTAATTTTGGAATCATTTTTAATTATACACGGGTATTTTTGTGACTGTCCGTAATAAATTATAAAGATAGTCCTCATTTTATGCAACACACAACTAAGATAGGGTCAAGATTGTATCGAATTATTAGGAAATTTCAAAGGAAACAATTTTAGATTCTCAAGCAAGAATTTTCTCTAAAAACAACTGTATTCATTGGCAGGGACAGTGATCGCTGTCCAGTTAATCTTTATGATCTTTGCCATTATTCCATCTGTAGTCATTGGACAAAATAGAGAAATTATAATGAACATTTACAGGTGATTATGTTAATAATGTTCATGAATATTGGTTAAAAAAAAATATCAAAACTTCAGTTGTGCATAATGATGACAACATAGTCATTCATTTCTAACTTGTGAACATGATTTTTAAATGACCTCATCAAGTTGAAATTATGCATAAACAAATATGTGTATGGAGTTGAATGCTCAAGGAAAATAATGATGCATGGAGAATGGATCTCTGTGAAAAGTAGACTATTTATAATGTATTGTGTCTTCCACAGAGAATAATGTTAATACCTTCATAATTTATTGAGTGTTATTAATTCTTGAATAATTGGTGTGTGTATACCAGTGAGAAGAAAAATTCACAAGGTTAAGCAATCATCTGAAATCTTATTGGTTTAGGAAGAGAAATTTTAACATTCTGGTACTATTTAGTCAATTTCAAATCTTTTAATTCCATTATTAAAAAAAAGAAAATTGGGAAAGTTAAACCTCAAACAGCATTAATATTTTGTATATATTTCTTGAGAACCCTTGATTTTATATCTCTTAATTTTAAACAATAAACTGAGATGTGGGGTCATTTTGTAATGTACAAGGTCAGCTTCAAGCTTAAGGGATTTTAGTTGGAACTACCGGTAGTATGAGAAGTCTTTTTTTTTTTCCTTTCTCTATTACATTAAAACCCAAAGCAAGGTTAGACCCACACCACAACAGTCATATTATAGCATAACACAAAATATCCTGGACTGTGCTGAAGATAATAAGGTTGTAATGATATAAGAGTAAGTGGTTTTAATGCATGTTAAATATAGATTTATAATCTATGATTATATTACGATAGTTATTATCGTAGCTGTCCAATTGTAATGTACAATGGCTTTTTATGGGATTGTTCAGTAGCAACATTTGATATTACCAATGCAGTATTTAGATGTGTGCCAGTCTCAGTTAAATGTAGGGAATTGTTGCTATGTTATGTCATAAAAAGATTAATATAAACAATATTTTGGAAATTTAATAAAGGCTTTGAGTTTGTTAAATAACTCTTTAACATCATTTAATGCTTGCTTCATGCAGATTTCCATCATTACCATTATTTTATCATTTATTTATATTACCAGAGCAGAGTTTTGGTAAATGAAAAATAATAAAATAATCATATTCCACATACAAATTAGAAACTTGCGTAATTTTGTTTAAATGTTGGGAAGCACTGAGGTTACATATCAGCTCCCCAGTTAGTTATTAACATTTGCCAAAAATATTGCCTGGTTTGGTTCTGGCTGTCGATTATGTCAAAAAGAACATTTATTTTTTGGGACATCAAATATTATGAACACCATCTTAAGAGAGCTTTTTGTAATAACCAATGTAAATATTAGGATATTTGCCAATTTCTAGATTTTTAATTGGTCCTCCTCGTAATATCTAATAAAATTTGAAATAAAGTTCGGTTTGATGTTATATGCATTGTATAAAAACATTTTATTTTAATGCCTTTGCACAGCTATCATTGTAAATAAATGTGTAATTGCCAAATTATGTATATACTTGTTTACAGAAAATAAACTTACAAAAATATACTAAGTATTGGTGTAATCTATTTTTTGACAAGTAAAAGTGACAAAAATGTGCAATGTTACTGGAAAAATTAAAGTTGAAAATGAAGCAAAACGTTTTGCAAAAGCAGAGATTGGGTATATTACAAAAGGAGTTAAATTATTTTAAAGAATACCCAGAGCAAGTTAAAATGAACATCTAAAAAAAGTCCTTATAAGATCCAACATAGAAATTTAACACAATTATATGTATTTTAGGACAGATTTTTGGTAGAATAAAAGCTTTTAGGAGTTCATTGTACGCACAGTAATCAATTGATAAATAGTCATACTTTGACATGAGTTCTGGTTGCTCTCTACCAAATCCTCAAAAGCATCTCACCATAACAGACTGGAAAATGAGCTGTCAAATTGGAATATTAGCCTTAAAAATACTGAAGTTGGCAGAATTAACACCATTTTAACCATATCTGAATTTCAAAGGTGAGAGTTACCTGACAGTTTTTGGTATGATGTCATATCATTGATCTACACCAATTCTGAAGAAATCTGGATGATTGTGTTATTTATCTAATTGATTTCTCACAAAAGGCATCAAAATCATCACAACATTATACAAATTTCATTATATTTGAGTCTGTAAATGTTTATAACATGATAGTGCAAATTTCATAGTAAATCTTTAAAAATTAATGAAAAATAGGCTATATAAGTTTTTAACTAAATATGACTTACTGTACAATTACCAGTTTGACTTCAGAGAAGGTTATTCAACCAACTTGGCCCTTATTGATATTATGGACATAAACATGGCTTTAGATAATGGCCTCTGGACCGTAGGAATTTATTTGGACTTGTCCAAGGCATTTGATACTGTTGATCATAATATATTGCTACATAAACTTGAAAATTATGGCATTCGGGGCTCGACATTGAAATGGTTCAAAAACTATTTAACAAATAGAAAGCAATATGTCAAAATACAAAATGCAAAATCAAATCTAAAAAATATTAATATGGATGTTCCTCAAGGGTCAGTACTTGGCCCTCTTCTTTTCCTAATATATGTAAATGATGTCCATATGGCCATCACTAAAAAAAATTGCAAGGTCTTTCTTTTTGCTGATGATACCAACTTACTATTCACTGGTAAAAACAGATGCAGAAATCACCATGGAGCAAATTTATATCTGGTTCTCATCCAATAGACTTACATTAAACATTAAAAAAAAAAATTACTGCATTTTTCATCCCAGTCGTAAAAAGGTACCCAATATATGTAACTCTTATTAAAATTGGAAACATTGATATAAATAGATTTAGTGATGTTAAATATCTGGGTATATCCCTAGATGAAAATATTAACTGGAAAAGTCACTTCAAAAACTTATCCCAAAGATTAGCCAAGATTGCTAGCTCCTTTAAACTAATCAAACACCATGTTCCTAATAAGTGTAAAAAGCAACTTTACTTTTCATGTTTATTCAATAATAAACTATGGCGTAGAAACGTATGGAAACACTTTAATTACAAATTTTGAAATGTTACAAAAAATGCAAAATAAGGTCCTAAAAATCCTCTTTAACTTAGATTGGTACAAACCAACTTTACTTTTGCACAAAGATCTGAATCTATTACTTGTACAAGACATGCGTAATGTTGCTATTACAAAAACTGTTTATAAACAAAGGCACAACATGTTACCAAATATATTCAATGACTATTTCTCTTTAAGAAATGAAATATATAATATCAATACAAGATACTCGAACAAACTATACATCATTAATGTTAACTCAAATTTCGTTAAAAATACCTTCAGATATTTAGGTACAAAAATTTATAATATAAATGATATTTTACTCAACTAAAAGCTTTACAAGAAATTTACAAATAAGTCTTATTTAAAACTATTAGATTTCATTACAAACCTGACAGAAATTGAATAATGTGCAAATTTCATTTTGTTATTTACTTAAATATACTGATATATTATCTTTTTTCCTTACTTAAAATGTAAATATTTATGTTATCCACTATGATTATTTATTATATTTAAATGTACAGGTGACCAGCTCGATAGGCTCCCGAGCCTTTCTGGTAACCTCCTTTATTTCATAATTGTACTGTTATAATTTTCTTTGTTATTTGAACTTATGTAATTATGAAATATTGGAAATAAACCTCATATCATTTTCTCAAGAATTTGGATAAGATAATTGAATATTACTGTTGAATAAAATAACTTTTTGAACTTTTTTTAACCATTTTCAGCATATGACACCGCTCAGATTTCACTCAAATTGGCAGTGATCTGGCTAAATTGCGAGTGTAGATTTACAGTCCAGCACCATTCAGAGCTCCCCGACCCCTGAATCCCTTGCCAAATAAAAACATACAACTGCCCTTGCTATATTATTTACCATCAGTTAAGCGGTTCCCAAGATTTTCCACTAAAAACCAATGGTGCCTTCTTCAAAGAGCTATAATGAAATTATAGGAATGGGTGCTAATTATGATTCCTGTAAAGATGCCATTATTACTGAATTGAAAGATGGTTTGAATCTAGAGTTAAGCAGTAATGTTGTGGTTTTGTATGAGATGATTGAGATGAGGGACGGGAGAAAAGAATATGGTATTTAACTAGAGAAGGTATTTTATACACCATTGATGATATATATATATATATAAACTGAACTTTTGTGTTTTAGTGCTTTTATATAAGACACCATATTTGCTTTTTAACTAGGATTGAATCCCTGTACACTGTAAATGTTATTTCATGTGCGAATAAAGATATTATATGTAAAAGGGAGTTTGCATAACACAAGAATATTTCCTTCCAGTTAAATCAGGTCAATAAATTTGCATTCTTTTTTGGACAGTGCTGTTTTTGTGATTCCCACTAACTTGCATTAAAATTGATGGATGTGAACAAATTTTATTAATGCAGAGTAGCCTTAGGATCATCCTATATAACAATTATATTTGAACTAACTTCAATAACTGAGAAATAGTTGAACAATCTATTAAACTGCAGGAGCTAACCACAAAATGTGGGTTCTTTATCTTAAGCTTATAGTTCACTGAATGCAGTTTAGAATTCAATCCAAAATAAATGTATAAAAAATAAGGCAATCATTATTTTAAAATAAGATCATTTATTATAGATTTTCAAACATTAATATATATGCTTGTTATATTAATCTGAGTAATATACACAATTCTAACATTATTCTTTCAAGTATTACATTTTACACAACAGGTGTTTGTATGCTGTATCTGAGTGTATAGTGCAATATATTTTCTTTGTTAGTGTTTATAAGCATTTGTATATCCATATATGTACACATTTTTTAACAAATGTTCTTTCTGAAAATATCATGAGATTCCTTCAATTTCCAAGGAATGCTGTAGTTCTCTCAGAGCCCATTTCTTATTTTCTATCTCATCCCTTATATATGTATATTCCTGTATCAGGGTTTGAAAGCTCGGTCCTATAGCCTCATATGCTTTGAGTGCCTGGGATATGTTAGCAAAGTCTCTTTTAGTATCATGTATTGTGCCCTCTAATTCATCTCTGGAATACAACAGATTTTCTCATTTAACATAAATTTGCTACATAATCTACCGGTAAATTATATCTCAGGGGAAAAAAGCCATATCTTTTTTACTTTACAAAGATTTATTTATATAAATCTCTTTCTTTTTTATTAGGATTATTTATTTTTACTTGAATATGTTTATTATGATTTTCAGGTAATCTAAAAAGTCCCTGCACCTTTAAATACATTTGCATTGCCACACCTCATACTTCTTCTAATTTCTATTATTATTAATTATTATTATTATTATAGGATATAGCACAAACCTAATGAGTGTAAGGGCCTCCACAGTAGATGCATAATATGTATCACATAGCAACTGTAACTCTACCATCCTGAAAAATAGGGATTTATGATACTATTATATGTATAATGTCTGTTTGAAAGGTTATTTAGATCTAAAAGAAAAGTTAATTTTCGAATTTGAAAATGGAGAGTAAGACCCATATAACTCCTGGTATTTTTTTGTACCAGAGATAATGCTAGAAGAATATTTTAGCGCAACTTTTGTCTCCTTATAAAATTAAAATGATGAGACAATTCAAAATTAAAAGAGACAATGTGATAGGACTATTAAAGAGTATTTTCATAAGATTATATAAAACAACCAATCACTGTACATTGTAATACTGACATACAATTTCCAAGCAAAATTATGAATAACTATGTAGCACATTGAAGAACACAACAAATTGCCCCAAACATGATCCCTTTTGTACAGTAGTAAAACTCCATATTCCAAATACAAGTTAATCAAATATACCCCCTCCCCCCCCCAAAAAAAAAGGGGGGGGAAAAAAGAATCCATGGATCTATAATCAGTTGCACTGTATTGAGATGCATTTCCAGAGAAAATTCTTACCATGAAAAATGAAGAAAAAAAAATACAAAGAAACTATATTATGGAGGCTACAAAGTTGACAATTTCAAGATTCAATCATGTATTCAATCTTTGAGAACCAACCTTGAGCATGTAAATAAACCCCAGGAAATAAATCAATGAAAACTGTGTCAAGACTTTTTACGCATCAATGTATTTAGTGCCCTCTTGTGTCAAGAATTGTAACTATACATGCCTTGATAGTAACAACAGCTCACAAGTTGAAACTGTTGAATTTAGACCAGACATGAAAGTATTTACTGGCTGTTAAATACCAATGCCACTTCTATCATTTTCAAATGCTGTTATAATGGCCATGATAATATGTCTTTGCATACAGAATTTTTGTTGGGTATTAAATTCAAGGGAATATCTAAATTTTGCAGCTGCTCTTCTGTTTCTCCAGGTGAATGTTTATTTCCTCAAACCAGACAAGACAGGTGTTTTCCTGGTCTCAGGTGCAATATATATTTTTTGTTGTATGCATCGTCCTTCACACCTGACAAAATTTGCGTCAAAGACTACACATCCACCAATTTATCGCAATGCATCAGAGAAATGAGTTAAAAAATATTTCCTTATTTTTACCTGATTCACTGATTTGTTTAATGCTGATAATGATTTTAGAACCTTACTTGATCTTGAGGCACATAGCTTCACATCGAGCTGTCAGCCAGGAACTGTTTATATCATCGCTCTCTTTCTGAGCTGACAATCTATGTCTCGTCAGCAACTTCTCCACGAGGGCCAAAGATTCCATCAGGGCCTATAATTTATCAAATAAAAGTTATATAAAACACAAAATCTTTATCTGCTGGATATCTATATTTCATTAATGCTGTAAATAATGAAATAGAACACACTTACTTTGTAGTAATGCCAAAACTGCTTCTCCCTCTGACGTCTGTCCTGTTTTAGTTGCTGTTTTTCTCCTTCAAAAGATTGCTTTTCCATTTCCAACATGGATGGCAACTGTGAGACTTTGGCAAATGTGAATCTATTTTCTCCAACTGGAATATATATATATATATATATATATATATATATATATATATATATATATATATATATATATATATATATATATATATATATATATATATATATAAAATGTTTCTATATACAATACTTAATATCTTCTTCAATATAAATATTTACCAAGATTAATGGCAATATTTTCTTTTGCGATTTAAGAGTGATCAAAGAATAGATAATACTTACCTAAATTTTGACTGTCTGGTGTTGTATCATGGAAATTGACCATAACTTCACATTTTTTACGCAGTCTTGACTCCATTTCTGGGATCAATTTCTGCTGGATTGATGGAAGGTGCTGAAGCAATATTTTAAGTAATAATATAGAAGTATTTCATAGTCTTTTCTTTCGAATAATTATAAATTGTAAAAACTGTCATGCGAGGCACTGCTGCAAAGTGGTTTGGTTCCTTTCTCTATTGATGCAAAAAAAAATCATGTGCGGAACAATAATTTAAGTGTAACATTAAGCCCTAATGGACAGGAAGGACGTCAACATCCACCACCAGCAACTAACGGGAGGGACTTTAACCTCCCCATTGTTCTGGCTTAGTGACGTCACTTTGTAATATTCTCTTGGGCTGCAACTTGTTACAATGATCATGAGCTTTGGTTAGTCCTGCCAATCAACAAAATTTATACAAGCTCGTCCTTGAGGGGTTAAGATGAACATTTCATGCAGTCACAAACCTTTAAATTATATCTATTTGATATGTTACGACAGTTTTCAAAATAAAACCTAGTTTTTATCTTTAGGAATGGCATAGCAATGTCTATCAATGTCTTTTACTTGTGGGCCTATATATACCGGGTAGGTATCTCAATTTCAATCGTCTGGTCCACTAACAGTGCAGTATTAATGGAATAGGGGAAACAATTTGGGAGCAGGGGATTAAAATATTTCCAGAAATATATTTTTCAGGATTCAATTGATATATTTATCATTGAAAATCTGAAAAATGTGAATAGCTTTGTCAACAACAAAATGGTTGAGACAATAATTTATTGAAGTAAAACTTTGGGATCTGAGTAACCCCATGTTCAGAGGCTAGTGTGTAAAATTATATTTGGCAGCTTATCACTATCCTACCCAACTTTACAGGCAAAATCAGTGACCCAAACATTATCTTATGATGTGAACATGTCAGGCCTAACATACTCCACTTTTAGGTAAAATAGCAGCCACATTTTGACTGACATAAAAAGAGGTGTGTTTGAAAAGTCACTTTGATCCTGAATAATTTTACACAAATGCTGTATATCAGCAATTTGTAATCCTGCCAAAAATTGAAAATCCTGGGTAAGGGTACATTTAATGTGAAGGAATTCTACCATTGTCCAGAACAGCTGACAGTGGGAGCTTTTTGTTCTTCATGAGTCCCTGACTGCAATTGACTTTTCCCTGGCCTCTTTGTTCCTTCTTCACATGATAATCATTTTTGAAAATAAATGCATGAGGGTTCAATAGCAATTGACGTATCCAATGAAAACAATGAAAAAGTTTAAAACACATGCTATTCTTTTCCATCCATCATTTAATTATGTGCTTTAAAGCATCCTACATGTCTAGTACAAGAAATATTAAGGTCTATAATCCACAATCAGTTTGAAGCATCTGGAGAGAACTTCATGTGGTCTCGTGTATTTACGTAACTGCCTTCGGCACACATGGCAGACAAACTCATTTGCGTGAGATTTTTAAATACCCAAATCTTTTAGTGATAATTCATATTTTATGCCATGATTATATCTAAAATGTCCCAAAAAAGCTTGATTATTCTTTGGATGGCATTAAATAAAGAAAATATAAATACTTCATATAAGTGGCCAGCTGCAAAAACTACCGTTAAAATGGGTTCAATTTAAATAATAAAAATTTAAGACCAGCTGGTTAAGTTTACTTTTTCTGTGCTAAATTAACAAATAACTTTACTTTGAACACATTTAAGCAAAAAAAAACAAAAGTCTGTCCCAGTTTTTCATTGTGGATTATAGACCTTAAGATAAAATATGACAATTTTGAGAAAAATTAGCGACCAGGAAATTTTCAAGAATACACAACAAATCACTAAATAATCAAAAATGTACTGCTTGTGAATATATCTCGGTATAGAGTATAAAAATGTGTAAAACGCACAGTAATAAAATTCATTAATTGCAAGGTATAACTGTCAAAATTTAAACATTTCAACAATTTTCACGTAGTTACAAAATTGCCAATTTTTTCTCAAAACCTCAGAAATTTTGCAACAGACTAAATGATAAACTGACAGAGTGACCTTGAAGTACCCTAATAAATTTTCAATTTGAATGTGTATTTGAAATATTTTTTTACAAAACTTTGATTCAAAGCCACTTTGCCAGTTTCACCATGTTAATTCCCATATATCATCAATTCTCCACTCGCACTGATTTTACCCAGCACCTACTTTTCTGTGTGGATTTCTCCTTTGAATATCCTCTTTCTTCAATCCCAGGAGAGTGACTCCAGTTCCAGGTTCAGGATTACAATCCAAGTAATCTCCAATCTCTGCTAGAGATAGACATTCCTTTACAGCTTGATAAAACTGAAAATAATACAATTATGTCAATTCTGTGTGTATAAAATAGATTTACCAAATAATTCTTAGACAATACAGAGCTTTTGTATTGGTTTTAAAATAATCATAATACTTCCCAGTTTAGTAACTTTTCACACCAAAAAAATATGAGATGTGAATAACATAATTTTTTATCCTTCAAATTTATTTAAGTAATTGAGAAAGACATATATCCGTTCAATAAAAGCTTGAATATAAATCATCTATCAGTAATTATCAGATACACCAGATGATGTTTAAAGTGTTCTACCTGTTTGGAGGTTCCACTGGGTGTAGATTCTACAGATTTGAACTCCTGATCCAACAGAAGTTCCTGGAGTTCATGATAGAGAATATGTTGCTGTAGCCACCTATACTTGTCTTGCTTCATTGATTCTTCTGCCTGTCAAAATATTTGTTACGCCAATCTATAAATTCAGAATAAGTTCCACTTTTTTTCATTTCACATCTACAATGCAATGGTATAACTTTTTTTTTTTTTTTGCAACACCTTTAGGAGATTTTGATGTCAGGGAAACAGGTATGGACTCTATTTTGAGTTTTTGATCGTTGCTGTGATCCCAACATATAAGACTTTGTTGATAAATAGCCATCGTACCATTATATGTCATTGCTCCTTCAACTACATTATATAGTGTATCATTATAAAACACCAAAGCCAACTAAATTGGGAACATATATCTGTTTAGAGTGGATCAATGTTTACAGATATACCAGTACATGGAAACATAAATTTTATGCAGAGTTTTACTGCAACTATTGTTCTATTTGGTATAAATAGAGCCAATCTAAAATTAGGAGATTTGATCAAATGTTAAGAGCGACTAAAAAGCAAATCAAATTTCTCATGTCGCATTTGGCATATTGACATATCAATAACTAAAATCAGGGTATCTTGCCCTGAAAATGGATGTGTAACATAGAACGGCCATTTCATCTCATCAAACCATTCAAGGCTAATAAATGGAGACCAACAAAACTACCTGGCCATTTAACAACAACCCATAAACTACCACATGCAAAATATCATGCATATCAAAACACAATAATATAGTATTTTATAGTTAATACTCTTTTCTCAATCAATATAATACAAAATGATACAACCTGCTTGAGCTCATTTACAAGTTTTTAAACTTTTTGTGTGATACCATGTGACAGCTGTGGATATCTAAACCCTCACATATAATATCTGGTATAAAAAATTCTATCTAATGACCATCATCTGTATTTTTCTCCTTCTGGGGTAGCTTTTATTTCTCTAGATTCTTATTGTTTTCTCTTCTCTATGTCCTGCTGTGGAAAGGTTCAGTCCAATGTCATGCCAATTTCAAAATTGACTGGTCTGGAAAGTGGTATACTTGCAAAATTCGTAAATTGGAGTGTTTAATCCCCTTGTCACTAACCGGTAAGTTTTGAAAATCAAAGTTATCTGCACTGTGTTATCACTGCAATAATGAAAACTTCTTGTACTCTTTGTTTGTGGCGGTAATTGCAATTTAAATTTGGTCAATCAGTTGTCAGTGATCCTGTTATTACTGCAGTTGCAGAACTAATACACAATCACATCAGGGAGATTACTGGTCAATATATTTAACTGATTGGGTTCAAAACCAACCCATGGGACTACCTCACACCTGCAAGGGTTAGTATGCCATGCATGTCACTCCAACAAAGCCTTGATATGTACCCATCACAATACCAAGATGCAAAAAAGACACCCAATATCGTTCTCTCACCCCCTGACCATGACTCACCTCCCCAACAGTGTCTAAGACAAAGCAATTATCTTGCATTATATTATTTTGGGGGTTCAAATGTAGGAGAAATGATTATTTTGGAGAAAAGAATTTTGGAAGACGACACTGTTCCATCACCTTAACTACATCAATAAAATATGACTTGTCTTACTACAGGGCAGAAGTAATTCACAGATTACCTCAGGTGTATGCTGTTCATAAGGTTAAAATGAAATAAACAAAATTATGGATGACCATGGCCCAGATTTGTGAATTATAAAAGTGAATGAAAGGCCAGATTGGAGCTCATCTGTGAATTTCAATCCAAAAATTTCCCCCTTTATTTAGCAAGTGGTATTTCCAGTTCTAAGATTGGTTAAAATATTATATCCAAGGATAAATGACCTTGATGTTATATTGATGAGTTACAAAAATCATGGAATGGGACAGAATTTATCTATTAATTTATTAATGCCAAGTATGTCTCCAATCCATTATGAAGTGAACCAAACCCAAACAGTCCTTAGGATTGTTTAAGAAATCATTTAGAAAGATTTTGTTGGCCTTGATTGGTAACAAACATCATAGAAAGGTAAGGCACACAGACAGACATGGTACTTATTCCATTATCTTGTAATAATCACTGATGTAATAGGAAGATTAAATATGTTTTATACATACATCAATAAGGTCTCTATGTGTCAACTTCATCAGACCATCCTCTGTTAATTGTTGAGAAAGTGTGGTCAGCAACTTGATAAGTTCAGGATTTTTATCAACATCTTCAGTTGTGAGAGTAATGGGCAGGGTGTCATTTACTGAAAAAAATATTGTAGATTATAACTAAGATTAACCTCTCATGCATGTACTCGTGTGTGAAGACAATGTAGCCTCTCCTCGCTGATCTCCTGGACAAAATTAAATTAAAATCAGGGTGGAATCCAATATTCTCCTAAAATTTCAAGTCAGTGTTACTGGGGAATCTGGGCTTAATAGGGCTCTTTCAGCTGATATTTTCCTTAAGACGGGTTAAGATATTTTATCTTTTTCCCTAAAACAGGATACTGCTTTTCAAATTTCTGCCTAAAACAGGGATCACAATCCCCTTTTTCAAAATCTCCTAATTCTCGCTACCTGCTTTCCCGGATTTTTAGCTGGTCCGTGAAAAAATGACGAAATTGGCGCGAGAGAGCAGTGCATGACGGGAAAGATGATGCGTTGTAAACTTCCGCCTGCCTTGCTTCAAGATGGGAGGGAAATTTCAGACTGACATCGTACATTGACACGCTAATGTCAGCACTAACGTGTGTTTGTTGTGTAATCTTTTTATAAGTTTATTGCAATTTCCGTAAGTTATGTCACCATTACGAAGGCAAAACTGAGAAAAACAACGATGGAAAGATGAAAGGCAGAGGCGACAATGCCCCAAACAGGCTGTCGCCGCTGTTCCCGGATGTGCCGTGTGCAAAGAATTGGGTCAAATACGATCGCAGCGCTCAGAAAATGCAGCGTATATGGGAGAGCAGATAGGGAGAATTCAGAGCAAAAAACCTCAAAAAAAAGGGGGAAATTCAAAATATTCTCAATATCACCATTGCATCTGTCCACAACCCAGCACATATCCTACTCAGCATCATCCTTCTATACAAGTGATCCATTTGTGTCATACAAAAAATGACAAAAATGACAAAATGGCGATAAGAAAGCATGTGGCAGTCCATGTAATATGTGGGAGCACTAGGCTCTTTCCAGGGCACGCCTCCAGGGCCCATTTGGAGTACACGGCTTGTGTTGTGCTGAAACCTGGGATGCAGTGAATCCTAGGATTTCCCTTCTGATGAATCCTAGGATGCAGCAAGGGTTTAAAATATACAAATTATGAAGTAAGAAATGTCTTCTACTAATGTCTGTTTTGTTTCACAAGTAGGTTTTGCCAGACCTACAACATCAAGCAAGATGATAACTTGTGTTTGCATTAAAAGCCAGAAATTCAAATTTGATGCTAAATTAGACTAAAAATTAAAGGTATTAAGCATTAATCCTGTATTAAGCAATAACGGTTTTAAGCATCAATTCTACAATTTGGGTTTGAAAGCTTAGCCACATACGAACATCATGACAAATTGAAATTATGATAGATTAAAAATATAAGTTGCTATAAGCCATAAAAGTTGCACTCCCTGGAAAGATGTCCCAGCCATAAGCTGCACGTGATGGGTAAACACGGGTAGCATGAACTTTGTATGACCTCAATGGAGGCTCAAAGTGTTTGACGTCATTCTGGCGCTATCTAAAGGACAATACATTTCATGACGTCATAAGCATATTGCCATACTTTTATGACGTCTTTTTACCTTTCAGTGCCTCTTAGTCTACGATCACATTCCACATAAAAATGACGCTAAGAAAGAAGTGTGCTTTCAAAAGGGGGCTATAAATTAGGTTCCTGTTCAAATAGGTTTTACAGACATTTACTGGAGTGCATCAACTAAAATAATATTTAGATATGAAAGGCAAATATTTTTATCATTAATTTATGATACTTATACATATTTTTCAAAATCACTGCTTAATCCCTTTAATTAATCATATACTTTGGTGTGTTGTCTTGGCTCAAAGAGGAAAATCCATGTGACCATATTTCCTCATACATATCGCAGATGTTTCCTCAAAAGAATCAAAATTGTGCATGTTTTCCACATGTGATTGTCAATTATGAGATGTTGTCATGATTAACTTGCAGGAAATTACAATTTGATGTCAAAGTTTGATTGCCACAGGCACACAAATTGATGACTAAACCTGATGTATGTATTAATTTATAACATAATGATTAAAATATTGAAATCCAAATTCATCTAAAATATATAAAATATGCATATAATATGTGAGCATATTAAAATTTAATTATTTTGATTGAAATAAAATGAATTAACCTCACATAATAGTCATTTCAACATAATAGTCATTTCATGAAGCCTAAATAAAATCTCATACACCTAGAATTATTCTACCATGTGTCAACAGTAGTCCGCCTTCATTTAATAAGTGTAAACTATGCACAAGTCAGAGAAAATGTCAGTTTACCCATGTTTAAATATAAATATGCATTGCCACGAGATCACCACTTTGAAAAGCAGAAGTGTAGGGGAGAGGCTCTTATTTTTACCACATTGTACTAACTTACATTGAAATATTAATATATTGTGCAAAGATGGATCCCTGAAACTGTGTAAATACACAAATCCACAAGCAAATTATATTGAATACCAGTTTTGTTTCTTGTTGTGAATACGAGTGTACATTAATGCGAGATGTGTATATGAAAATATTTATTATTAGTTTCTCAAAGACAAAGAAAGTCTTTGTTGACAAATATTTAAAACATTTTAATGATTGCCACGGTAAATGTTGTTCGTGGCCGCCAAACTTATACTGCTTAGTTCAGATGTTGGGGACTGGGTGAAAAGTGAGAATATGAGAATATTCACAGAATTATATGCTGGACATGAGGTCTAATTATGGTGGAAAGTAGCTTATTAAGATTAACATTGGCAGCTGACACTTGTAGATAATTTTTATCTAAGATAAAATATCCAAATTCAGCAGCATGACTGCGGTCCATTGTGTCAGTTCAATAGCACAGTCCACTTCGTCACACAGTTATTTTGACAATAATTCTATGGTTTAAGTATGAAAACATTATTCGGGTTTGCAAAAGTGCCCAATTATTGCTCACTGACGTCACGACCCCAGGCGGACCGGTGAAATCAACAGCATGAGAAAGAAGGAGTTAAGCTTCAAATTTTACGTTTTCAGTAATATCTTTGAATGCTTTAAGATATCGACAAAATATAAAGAGATTTAGACTCTGTGGACCTTTGTCAATAAGTAAATAAGCTGACATAACATGAACATTTATCTCCATGTGTGCTATAATCCATCAGTAAGACTACGAAGCGATGTGCGTGTGTAAAATCAGAGATATTTAAACAGAGATTAGAAACAGCAGGTTTGCCACTAGGTGTCAGTGCAGTGCACCATGCAACTCACACGTGCAACTGTTGTAGATCAGTGATAGTTTTGCATTTATTACACAAATTCTTCCATTCTTGATGTCCACTGTCCTCAAAAATCATTTGAAGCTAGGACCAGTATTCAATTTGTGATCAAAGACTTTTTCTGTAATTGTTTCCCAGCTCAAGCTTTGAAGGGGGATTCTTTGTAACTTTTGTGTCATCGGAAATTGTTGCTCTGAGCTGTTAGGTGTCATGTCTTCCTGACAGCATCATGTCCTGATTAACGATCATTTATCAAAATAAATATTGTGCAGAGCATCACAAGACCAACATTTGACTCACCGGAATGCGTGGCGCCACCTAGCGGCCAACGGCGTGTGATGTGGGAGATTGGGAAGGCAATTATAATGTTTGTGTCATGAAAAAGTGGGACAGTATTTGTACATATGTACAAATGGAGCTCGTCCAGAGCAATCGTTCTGGCCATATCCACATCAAAAAGTTTTCTAGGTTCAAAAGTTATCAGAATCAAATTGAAAGCATAAATTTTGTTTTGGTTTCACCAGAATGGCGGCCATTTGGCCACGTGACTCACAAGTCATGTGATCATTGATGTGGCAGATTTGCTGGAGAATTATGAGTGTTGACCAGCTAATGGCCTGGCTCGTTTTGCACCAAAACTTCCATGTGACGTGATACCAAGTGGATTGCGCTATTGAACTGTCACATTGAACCGCGGTCAAGCTGCTCAATCTGGGCAATTTATCAATGTACATTGCCTACAATTGTAAATTAGAGAATATGTGAGCCTTAACTTTGCTTAGAAAGGCATTTTATTTACGTTTTTAAAGATTAAAATGGTCGCTTAACTTGAATGCGTAGTTCTAATGTTGGTTCTGGGTGAAAAGTGAGAATATTCACGGTATCATATGCCGCACAATACTCAAGGTCTAATTACGGCGGAAAGTAGCTTGTTGATATTAAGATTGGCAGATGACACTTCTAGATAATTTACATTGATAAAATATCCAAATTCAGCTGCTTGACCGTCCAATGTGTCAGTTCAATAACGCGGTCCACTTGGGATTGTGGTTATTTTGACCGTGTACCGATGTCAATATTGACTGTTGTTCATCTACATCTACATCTATAAGTTTACTCGGCAAAACCAATTGGCATCCAGCCGAGAGTGCAAGATTGCACTAAGGGGTGCAGCTGGTACACACCAGCTTGTTGCCAACCTTTATTAATATTATACTCTGGCAAGGGAGTTAACAAATGTGCACTTCGTTCGGATATGATTCACTGTTATATCTTATTTTGGTGTTTTGAACCTGCAAAATAGACAACAAATATTCAGATCTAACATAATTCTCTCATAATTACAACACAAAAAATCATAAGCACCTTTGTCTGCTATTTGCTGTGCTGTTTTCAACACGGAGGTATGTCTTTTTCTGTCCTTTCCAGCCATCTTGAAATTCCCGCCATCCGCAGAAAATAATAATTCTGACGATTCTTTTCAAAAAAGAGACTAATAAAGTTTTTTTTCACACGATATATTTTATATAATCATATAATGAATAAATAAGTCCACTTTTTCATGTGTTTTTGCTCCACACAAGGTTTGTATTTGCTCCAGAAAATGCCAATATGGTGCGGGATTACTAAAATGGCATCCTCCATCGCGGGAGTTTTTGCCGAAGATTTGCGCGAAAAAATCAACAATTCTAAGATACTGGTGGTTGGTGCGGGTGGAATAGGATGTGAATTGATTAAGAATTTAGTGCTCTCTGGATTCCAAGATATTGAGTTGGTGAGAATTCCATGGTTTGCATTCTGTCACCTCCATGACATTACCGGCCTTGATAAATATTTGATCAAATGTGATTGTCAGACTCAAACTCAAAGTGTCGTTCAGCATCAGCAACCTATTAATGCCAAATATATCGGCGAAATGGACTTGATATCCTCTATTTCGAGGAATACAACGCATTGCCCATCTTATTTCTCAGGCAACACTACCAACAGGCCCCCTGACAATCTCTCCGACCAATGATTAAATATAGTGGAGTTGTACTTGTCAGCGAGGTACCTGGATGATATGAGCATTTACCAGTATGAGCGTGGGACGTTATGAGCGTGTGACAATATGAGCGTGGGACAATATGAGCGTGGGTTTATATGAGCGTTGGACAATATGAGCGTGGGTTCATATTAGCGTATATTCAATTGACATAAGATGGAAATCAAGACATTGAACTCATTTTTTAAATTTCACTTTAAGCTTTATTTTTACCACAAAATATAGAATTAAATGTTATTTATCAATCGTGAGTGTTTAGAAATGAAGATTGAGACACTGGTAGATAGCTGGCAATATCCAGTGTTCTCTGCGCAAAATGTTTAGAAATATCAGACTTAAAATTGTAATGATTTTATTGAATATTCCATCGTTAATTTAATTTTACATAGACTTCTAAAAAATGCTACATAACACTGACAAAGTAATTCAATTGAGACTACGCTCATAACATCTGACGCTCATATAGTCCCACGCTCATATACGCTCATATTGGTAAAAGCTCATATCATCCAGTATTCGTCAGCAACCAGTTTCCGCGGATGAAGTAGACCGTGACTGCCAGCGGCTACAAGGGTCCTCTCCGGCTTAGCCGCTGTAATCGGCGGTAATTGGAAGCGATGGAAAACTGGTCAGGCACAAGTATAGCAAAGTTGTCCAGTTCCGGTGTGTACTTTTCAATGGCAAAAAAACAACATGGAGATCAGCAATCGGCCTTCTGCAGGTCACCATACTGCCCCACAGCCTGATTGCCAATATCCATGTTGTTTTTTCCCCCAATGAAAAGAACACACAGGAACTGTACAACTTTGCAGGAACCAGAACTATACAACTCCTCTATATTTAATCATTGTTCAGAAAAATTGGCAGGGGGCCTATTGAAAACAACACACCAGAACTGCACAATCAAAATCTTAAGTGCACAAAAAACTCTCTCAAATCCAAGAAAACTCTCTCAAATCCAAGGGTTTGTGCAACAAAGTGAAAGTAGGTCACTTTAAAGTCCATTTTGCCAACATACATCTTTAAATTAACTCGGCAAAACCAATTGGCATCCGGCTGAGAGTAATGTCTTTGGGTTGAGCACTACAGAAGTTTCCAACAGCAAATACCACACTTTTCACAAGCATTTGTTAAAATTGCCTTCATGACTGGATATTTTAAGTTAGGCGAATAAGGCTGTAAGTCTAGAGTTTTGCCCCATTTTTAGGTGATTCTGCCAACTGCTGATGGTGCTGGAATGGATGAAAAGATAATTTTCCAACATAAACTTGTTACATATTACATTAACCTTGTTACTCATGCATTCAAGTTGTTTCCAACTCATTCCTAGGAAGTTCCAGGGACAATGTTAAAAATTGGTAGACGTGACAGTGGGAACGAAACGAGCAAGAAAAGTTACAAATTACCACAGTTTTTGACTGCTGACTATGTCAACTTTGATCTTCTCTTAAACAACTGGTTGGAGTTCTTAGAAATTAGTAGGAAAGATTTTCAGGGGACCTGATTTTTTTCCATTAGGCTCAAATTTTTGTCCTTTTTGTTGTGATTAAAAAAATAAAATCTAATGGATATCACTGAGTTGTCAAGAAGGCTGCTATTTTGAATAACATTATAAATACTGGTCATTGAGAAACCAGATAACAAGTTGGGACCAAATTTAATATGTAACATGCATTTTGATTTATCATCTGCTCAAACTTGGGGAAAGGATTCAAATGATAATTTATGAAACAATAAATGTTGAGAAACAATACAAAAAAGCAATGATCAGCATAACTGTAAGGCCATTGGCCTATGTTTAAAAATATTGCTGAATACTTACAATTAAATCATATGATTTCAGATTGACTTGGATACAATTGACGTGAGCAATTTGAATCGACAGTTTTTATTCAGGAGAGAACATGTGGGCAAGTCAAAGGCAGAGGTGGCCAAGGAAAGTGCACTCAGGTTCAATCCTGATGCAAAAATTGTTGCTCGTCATGATAGCATCATGAGGTAAGAATTTGTTTGTTTTTAGCTCTTCTGACTTCTTTCAACTCGTAGAGCTTTAGGAGTGGGGAAAATGTGTGTCCGTCTGTCTGCCCAAATGTCAACATTTTCTTTTAAAATCTTCTCCAAAACTACCAGTAATCCAAAACTACCAGTAATATATGTTTCCATTTTAAACTGAGGTAGATATAGATGTGAAGATTCAGGTTCCTTCAATTCTTAGTGATTCCACCATTGACATTAGTGCAGTGACAAATTTTGTACGGAGCATATCTCAGCAACCGCTTATAGGAGGAAATTAAAACTTGGTATACAGAAATGTCTAAGGTCATATCTGTGCCTCGTCATACTGTTTTAGTCATGTGACCTTTGAATTTGACACATTGACATTGAATTCAAAATTTGTGTGCATGCAAAATCTCACAACCATTAAAAGTGAATAGACATATGTCAATGGCCTTAAAGCTGTGCTAATCATTGTTTTTTGTAATGTTTGTGAACATTTCTTCCTAAATGATCAATTAAATCCTTTTCAAGACTTGCAGATAATTTTGACAAATCAATTATGAAATTTGGGCCCAACTTGTTTCTCATTGAGGCTAATATTTCTATGTTATTCAAAATGGCCGACTCCTTGACAATTTAGTGATAGCTATTAGAGTTTTGAAAAAATCATAACAAAATGGAAAAAACAAAACTGAGCCTAATGGAATATAGATAGAATTAGTCCCCTGAAAATGCATAAAATGTTGTGCGTAAAATATTGTGCATAAAAATATTGCAAATATTGCATTGGTAACAATATAATGATTTACAAGATATCAATGAATGTCTCTTCAAAACTGAATTGGGATCTTGTTTGGAAAACCATAACCTGTTTGCTAGTTGCACCTTATCTCAGTTTATGTGTTTTCATTCAAGTCTGCAGAGCTATCAACCCATGGGGTTATGTTTCTATATTTTGAAAATCACACAATTCTTCTTATATACAATGAAATTCAGACAACACTGGTTGCATTGATAAACATAGATGTCTCTCAAATGCACCTTTATAAACACAAGTTCAAAATGTTTTTCGCTGTTTATATTTTTTTTTCCCCGTTAGAGAACACTGTGATCTTTTAATATCTATCAAAGCATTTTCAAGCAGAGAAGGAGAAAAATATGGGAAAGCATATTTTGTACCATGTGTGACACTGTTATGATAAATCAGTTATCTCTTTGTTTTGTATGATATTTCCAATTTAAAATGCCCATTTTACATTTGTGTTCATTTAATTTCAGCCAAGAATATAACTCAAACTTTTTCAAGCAGTTTACTGTTGTGATGAATGCTTTGGATAACAGATGTAAGTACTCAGTATTTCACATTATATCCTCTATATGAATGTTTAAACTGGAGTTGTTTCCTTATGGTATTGCACAAGGGGTTTTTTGTCAAAAAATACCAATTTTGATCATAATCAGGTGCAAATCTTCAAGTACTCATGAAATCACAGAGGTCACAGGCAATTTCAGAAAGATTTAGGATACGGCTTAAATGCCATGTGGCGACAACACTGTGATACTAAGGCAAGAACATGTGAGTGCAGTATTCCTTCAGACTCTTGAGATCGTTCTACCAGAACCAACTTGAGACATGTCTGCATGAACACTGCATCAACCTATGTTCTTGACTTTATCTCATACTTATCTACTGCAGATAGGTATAAGATAAAGGTTTTGGTTTGATGTCCAATCTATTTAAAGCAAAACATTGTGAAAAACATTTCAGCAAGTGCAGATCTATTTTGTGTGTGTCAAATAATATTAAACAATGCCACTCCCCCTTTTTAATGATGTCACACTCAATGACGTCATTACAACATATATGTAATGATGTTTTTGAGAGGTGGACGTGGCCACTCTATATTGTGAGGCCACATAACAACATAAATCCATAATTCTTACTATGTTAACACTGGTTTGCTTTATATATAAACCATCTGTAGTCGATAAGTATGAGATAAAGATAATCTCAAGAACATGTGTGTGCAGTGTTCAGGGAGACATATCTCTGAAATTAGTTCTGGTGGAAGGTCTCAAAGAGTCCAACGCAATAGTTCGGCACATGGGTGATCTGCGAAATTAGTTCGGCAGAGGAGTGATCTGTAAGTATAAGTAGTTCACAAAAGAGTATCTAATAGGTGCAGAACACCCTCTTGAAGCACCAAGTATGAGATAAAAACAAGCTATCTCACTAAAACCAGCCAAAATATACCAACAATGGTTATTGTGTTTTGCTGAAAGTATTAGCCGTATTCTTTTGACCACCAGGTGGCCACGTGTATACAAGCATGTGACCTCTATTTTGGTCTGTCAGAGTGTTAGGTCTGTACCAATGGACAAACAATAATCAACAAACAGGCCTCTGCTAGCCAACTCACTCCATTTTCCCAGTCTGAAGGTGCCCCGTAGTTAGCAAAAAAGTAGGTGTTTGCACTTGATCACTGGTTAGCTAAACAAAGTTTGTTTACCAAGTGTCTAATGGGGCCCCCATAGGGGGGGTATGAAAAACCCAATAATCCCCCTTTTTTTACCTAAAAATCCAAAAATCCTTATCTTTTGTAGCCAAAAATCCTTAAATATTTTTCCCCTCAAATCTAAAAATCCAAAAGTATAAAACAAAAAATCCTGAAATATGTTTACATTTAGTACAAATTTATTTGGCAATGAATTACATAACATGCATGATATAACATGATATTTAGTGTTTCACACAGGTCATGCCACATTACAAAATGTACTTGCAGAGTCCACTTGAGCCCACAGAGTTTGAAATTAACAGTAATCTCACTGTTATAGTGATACGGAGACACCCAATCCTTTTGAACATATTCAAAATTAGTAAAAAAAAGTAATCTGTGTCTTTCCTTTTTTTTGAAACTCTTTTAGGCCTAGTGGCCCTTGTGTCACTAGTAAATGACAACTGAGATAATTCCTCACTAATTAACTCTTGCTGCTCATTGGGTGTCTCCGTATCACCCTGATCCTTTATCAGGTCCAAAAGATTGATCAAAACCTCCTCATTCAGAACAATTATATCATCCTTTGGAACATATTCATAGTTAGTATCATCTAAAACAGTGATGACATTTTCTCTATCTATGACACATTGTTTTTGATTTGAGAACTCTGTGGGCTCAAGTGGGCTCTGCAAGTAGATTTCCCCTTTACATTTTCCCTTCTCAAGCATATCTTGCCTCAGTTTACATATATGCACATGTTTGATTGTGTTAATAACTACAACAGAACCTTTTTTGACATAGACACTTCTCCCTTGTGAGGGCTCCAACACACTTTCCTCAAAATCCAAAAATCCCAGATATTTCACCCCAAAAATCCAATAATCCCTCTTTTTTAGGCCAAAAATTCAATAATCCTAAAACCCTATGGGGGCCCCTCTAATGGATGATTTGGATTTTAGCGGGACTCCTCCACTTCCAGATGGCACAAAAATTTATGTAGGGGAAATATGATGGGTAATAACATTTGATCGCAAAGTTTGGGGTATAAACATTTATATTATGCAAGGAAAAAATGCCTGAAAACCACATTTCATGAATGCTTCAGACCAAGTGCTGAAAAAGCATTTTTAATGTAAAGTCAAACAGATCTCTTCGAGGAAGAATTGCACTGTGGGATGTATAAATCACTCACATTAATATCCTTTGTATTTCTAGCTGCACGTAGTCATGTGAATCGCTTGTGTCTGGCAGCAGACATTCCCCTGATAGAGAGTGGAACAGCTGGGTATTTGGGTCAGGTCACAGTCATCAAGAAGGTGAGTCAATGTGAAATCCATGGTCAAAAAAGTGTCATTGTCAGCTAAAACCTAAACGTCTAAGTTTCAAATATGGATCAAACCAAATGTGTGATTTAATATGTGACCTGTGACCCAGAAATTTGCCAGTGTAAAAATTTCCAAAAACTTGACGTTGAGGAAGTGATAGTGCTAGTATATTGCTTTGAAAACTTCATCTCTTCCTGGAAGGTACATTAAAGATTAAAGTTGAACAGATAGAAAATCATTAATGCCGATGAAATATATATTTATATTGAAGCAAAACTCTATTTTTTGTTGTTGAGTCATCATTAGAAGAAAAATATTTTACTTTATTTTAAGATAATTACCAAAAATGCCTTTCCCAAAGCAGTGAACTGTAAATGAGTATTGTGTTATGTATTATACAGTCAATGACAGAGTGCTATGACTGTCAACCAAAACCGACACAGAAATCCTTTCCAGGATGTACTATCAGAAACACCCCATCAGAACCAATACACTGTATAGTATGGGCCAAACATCTCTTCAAGTAAGCTTCACATCACATTATATATTTTTTTATAAGCTTCAACAACATCAATATTTTCCTTGCTGATTATCAGCTAAAATACATACACATTCTGTGAAAAGAGCAAACTCATCTGAAATTATCAGTTGTCATATTTTTGTGCTTTTGCTTAATGTGACATATTTGTTTGTGAAATAAAGATTTTGTATTTAATTTTGTTTTTCTCCCACTATTAGTCAGTTTTTTGGAGAGGAGGATCCCGACCAGGATGTATCACCAGATACCGAGGATCCTGAGGCTGCAGGAGACGCAGGTGAGGCTGCTCTGGTCTCTGAAGCTAAGGAAGAAGGTACGGGAGGAATAGAGAGAAAATCTACCCGAGCCTGGGCCCAAGAGACAGGATATGATGCGACCAAGCTATTCAACAAAGTAAGAATTTTTCCGGAGATTTGATCTGTTAACATTTTATCATTTATATACAAAAAACATTTGGTGGGGCAATATAAAGAATAATAAAAAAGTGTATTTTTCTCATAAAAAAATGTTTTGCTAATTTTGTAGTTATTCAGGGATGACATAAAGTACTTACTTTCAATGCACAACTTGTGGAAGAAGCGAAGGCCACCAAACCCGCTTGACTGGTCAGACATTCCAGAAACAGGTATATTGTCATTGCAATTGCAGAGGAATATCAATTTGATAATGAACTTTTGACAAAGTCACATAATAATTAAATTAAATAATAAAAAATGGAGAGGAATTATGTATATATATTTCCAAGCCTCCAAATTTTAATATTGGCCATGAATGATTCTGTAATTTATTTTTACACGATTTAGGTGCAGGAGACAGTGCAGTGGTCAAAACTGGTATCCAGGACCAGAGACTGTGGAGTGTAAATGAGTGTGCAAAAGTGTTTGAGAGGAGTTTGTCCCGACTGAAGGATGACCTTGCTCAGCAGGGAGAGGGTGGAATGCTGGTGTGGGACAAGGATGACGAGGCTGCCATGGACTTTGTCACCGCTGTGGCCAACATCCGGGCACACATCTTTAGCATCCCTCTTAAAACACGCTTTGACATCAAATGTAAATAGTCATATGAGAATTAAATTTATTTGTATTTTAAAACTTGGTGTCTGATTTTAAAAGGGTTCACATCAGAAATTGTTCTGCAAGTTTACAAAGATTGTAAATCTGTGAAAAGATCCAGCGTTGTCTACCATATGCAAATGTTTTATGAAAATGTTTTATGAAAATTGCAATGACATAATGTATGCCTATTTTAGCAATGGCAGGGAACATCATTCCAGCAATAGCCACAACCAATGCCATTATTGCAGGCCTCATTGTAATGGAAGGGCTCAAAATATTAGCAGGCAAAATAGATCTTTGTAAAACAGTAAGTTCTTCCTTTGAAGTATTCAAATTGAATGTGTGCAAATGGTATTCCATTTTTTAGAAACCTATGGTGGCCAAACCTTTTATCAACAGACATGTTCAATTTAGCCAATATGAAATAAAAAGTCACAATTTTACAATTTATTTTCAACAAGCAGCACTAAATGTTCTTATAATTATAGTATTTGACCAGGTATCAAAAAAAGTGTCCAGAAATGCTGAGCTCATTTAAATAAGAAATGTGTTCTCACCATGTGATCTATCCTGACATGATTTCTTTTCATAATAATGGCATTTCCACATGACATAAGTGTGCTATATTGTTTCAGACCTACCTTGGCCGCCAGCCTAATCCACGCAAGAAGTTGCTCATCCCGTGTGTGCTTGATCCGCCCAACCCTAAGTGTAAGGTGTGCGTCAGCAAACCAGAGGTCACTATCAAACTCAACACAAATCAAACCACGGTTAAAACACTGGAGGACAAGGTCAGCTCTTGTTTTTTTTTTAAATTATTATTATTATTATTATTATTATTATTATTATTATTATTATTATTATTATTATTATTATTATTATTATTATTATTATTATTATTATTATTATTATATTTTGATAACTCAAAAAAAGAATGCTCCATCTGCCTTTACTATTTCATTTTATACATGGCGTGATGTTAAATGGTATAGACAATATCATCAAAATGCATGTAAGTTTTGTGTAAATTATTTTGTACAAAATCAAGTATAATTAAAAATTGAATATATGGAATTGCACCTATTTCAGATTCTCAAGGCAGATATTGGAATGGTAGCACCAGATGTAGAAATAGACGATGGCAAAGGTAAGTGTGTGATTTGTTTCTCACACTGGAGATTTTGTAATTAGCCGTGGCAGGGCTGGCAGCAGCTGCTTAATTTGACTTTTTTCAGCAATCGTGGATTAAATGTTAGGTATTTTATGTGAAGGAAATTAATTTGGTGAAGGCACAACTTTTTCTGAGTGAATACAAAAAGAATTGAGTGAGTGATTCAATATTTGATTTATAAGGTAACTTTGAAGCGAGTTGAAGTATTTAAATCCTTGATCTATATTTGCAGGAACAATACTTATATCCAGTGAAGAGGGAGAAACAGAAGGTATGTCACTTATTTGTTGTCAAAATATACATTTCCAATTCGTCTTTTTTCTCAGTTTCTGCAAAGTGACAATTTACTCAAATTTGAAATTCTTACCCTTTTCAGAAAATAATTCCAAATTTTTAAGCGAGTTTGGCATCCATGATGGGGCACGGTTAAAATGTGACGACTTCTTGCAAGAATATGAGATAGTTATCAACATTGTTCATGCGTGAGTACAATTGAAAAATGTTCTTAAATAATTTAAACATCACAGAAGAACAAGTTCTTGTAAAAATTATTATATGTAAATTTGTAAAAATTATATTGGAGAAAAAAAATAGTCTACCACGTGAAGTGTTGATCCCACATTGAGATGTTGTTACTGACCTTATGTTCTCTCTTTGTCAGTGACAAGTTGGAGGAAGATGTGGAGTTTGAGAGATTAGAGGATGTGTCTGAGCTGCAGGCCCAGGCCAAGGCCGACACAGAGAAGGCAGCAGAGACAGCAGAGAACAGCAAAGATGATGCACAACCCACCGCTACTCAAGGTAAGCTCATACAACTCACAAGAATCACACAGCTCACAATATCACACAACTCACAATATCACACAACTCACCGCTACTCAAGGTAAGCTCATACAACTCACAAGAATCACACAACTCACAATATCACACAACTCACAATATCACACAACTCACCGCTACTCAGGGTAAGCTCATACAACTCACAGGAATCACACAACTCACAATATCACACAACTCACCGCTACTCAGGGTAAGCTCATACAACTCACAGGAATCACACAACTCACAATATCACACAACTCACCGCTACTCAGGGTAAGCTCATACAACTCACAGGAATCACACAACTCACAATATCACACAACTCACCGCTACTCAGGGTAAGCTCATACAACTCACAAGAATCACACAACTCACAATAATCACACAACTCACTAAAATCATACAACTCACTAAAATCATACAACTCACTAAAATCATACAACTCACTAAAATCATACAACTCACTAAAATCACACAACTCACAATAATCACACAACTCACAATAATCACACAACTCACAAAAATTATACAACTTACAAAAATCACACAACTCACAAAAAATCACACACCTCACAAAAATCACACACCTCACAAAAATCACACAACTCACAAAAATCACACACCTCACAAAAATCACACACCTCACAAAAATCACACACCTCACAATAATCACACACCTCACAAAAATCACACACCTCACAAAAATCACACACCTCACAAAAATCACACACCTCACAAAATCACACAACTCACAAAAATCACACACCTCACAAAAATCACACAACTCACAAAAATCACACAACTCACAAAAAAATTACACCATAATTTCATACCTCAGTGTAATTTCAAACCTCACAATAATTTCACACCTCATTGTTAGCACATGTCTAATAATAATCACACAATCATGTCCAAGCAAAATAGTTCTTTCCCTCATCTAAAATATTCCCAAATGCAATTTTCATATTTTCTTAATATTCCGACGATGAACATTCAACAGAGCAGTAAATGTTATCAAGGACAAAAAAAATTCTCTAGCTTTAATAGCAAAAGTAAACTTCAAACTTATTATATCTTATAGATATATCTTATGGACAAAACGTTTTTATATATTTAACTAAATGTGGACTAAAATTGTAATATCTTTATGGCAGATGAAGAGGATGAATTGATGATAGTGGATGAACCTGAGGAAGAAGTTACGATATCTGGTCTCAAACGAAAACATTCAGCAGACGACTTAGAACCAAATTCCAAGAAAGCCAGAATAAGTGACATCACAGATGAGGATGATATTGTCATCTTATAATGGCAGAGATGTAAACGGTGTATTCTTCTGACATTACACATCACGCCTTCCGTTTTAAGGGACACCATTGCTGAATTTTTTTATACAGAAAAATGATACACTTGCACTAAAATGCTCAACATTGTGTTTGACATATTTGGATATCCGATATGAGAATACATAGAATAGATAAAAACATCGTGCTGTTTTTGGTAGGTATCTGTGGAACTCAAATATTGAACTGAAACAGCTGTACAATTGCAAAGGATATGGGGTTTCATCCCATTCGTCCAATTCGGAATAGAGACTAGTATGGACCACTGCATATGGCTGACTTCTGCCTCAATCCAGGCACATTTTAATGATTGGTCACTTATTTCACACCTTCAAGCCTCAGACTGATTGGTAGATTTATCCACACTCACACTCACACTGCCCACTCACTCACACAAGTAAGATTGGTTGGTAGAACTTTAACATAATTGATAGAACTCTAACACATGGATTCTGACAAATCACAGCCATGCTTTCAATGGCCCATATCAGACCCTAATCATGATTTTGATCATGGACAAACCTGCAAAGGATACCTCATCCCCAAATTTAAAATTTCTCTTGTATGGTAGTGGACGTATTCAAGAAGAATGCCATGAAAATGAAGATCAGTTTATGTTGACATTTTCATGACAGACACTGAAGAACTTGATGGTCACTTCTCAGTGCTCCTTCACAAAAAAAGAATAAATTATTGATATTTATGAATGAATCCTCAACAAGTTTAAACAAAGTACTGGTTAAGTATCTCTGTGGACCTTGTAGTGAATATTGTGTTTGTTCGGACACTATGTATGGGAGCTTATTTTTTATGAATGAGAAATTAAAATATATTTGAAAAGAAATTTTGATCTGGCTTCTTGTTTTAATGAAATATGATAATATGATCATGATGTATGATTGTAATGTATGAACAAATGTGTTGAATCAGACTGACCTATTCTTGTAATATAATAGCAATAAAATGATAATAATTTAATACTATGTCAAAGAAACATTCAGTTTTTTCAAACTTACTCCAGAACAGTTGATCATCACTGGTCTCTCATTAAAAGTAAGTAATTCTGTGTGGGAAACATTAAAAACAGTAAAATTGATGTTATGAATTTGGTAACAAAGGTTTGGGACACTGAATCGGGTATGCTCAGTTCTCAGTTCAAATTATGTGCACTTTAAGTCATTGCCATGATAATGTCCAATAGAAAAGTGAAACGATTTGTGTTAAAGGGCAAAATCACATTGAGAGAGATCAATTTATTATCCTAAAGACTGAGAAATAATTTTTAAGACAGATTTGCTCTGTGTATTTTCTAAGATCCCACCCTTAATCATTAAATTTTGAAGTTTTTGTTTGGTTATGAACTATTTAAGGCTTAAAATGACAAAGTTCATGGTTGTCAGCTGTACCTGAATTTTCTTATATCCTTGGATGCACATGAAAAAAAGAAATAGAATATGTGTTTGAAATAAGCCACCCATTCCCTGCAGACTTAATTTTGCTTAAATTACAGTGGCCTGGACAAATTTGTGGACTCTGCTATCTTTACCAAGGAAATGTTCTCATACAAGGAAATGTTCCAATACAAGAAAATGTTTGCTAACTGGGAAATGTTTCAACACAAGGAAATATTTATCTGAAGGGAAAGAATGCCTGGTATGATGCACTCCTTTTTGATTTGCAGGAGTCTAGAGTTGAACAGCACAGTGGTCTCATAAATACACAAACATGTATCAAAAGAGCTTTTTGATCATTGGTTGTTAATCACCTGATGTATATTTTTTCTGAGAGCAATAATAATCTGTTATTGCTCATGTCTACCAAGTCGCCCTCTGGTGGATTTGATTTGAGTTGATTTAATGCCTCCTGGCGTTAGAAAACTGCAAATCACAACGGAAGTCTCATAGAATCTCGTTGCGCGCCAACTTTTGAACGTCCGCAAACTAATTTCAAAACTATCAAAAACAGTGGTTTCTGAGAGAAATGGTGATCGTGACGTCTGTCAAAACTTTAAAATGTTAAGCGAAGGTGAGATTCATTATACATTTTTTTTGGTTTGAATCGTAAAATATGTTGAGCATAACATTTTCTGTTCACATCAACAACATGCTCATGTGCGTGCATTCTTGGTGATCATTGACTGTCATGTCAAACAGCTGACCGAGTTATCTCGTCAGTGAGTGACACTGACAATGGCCCAGTGACAAAGATATAGTAACAGGTAGTGGCACAAAGTGAAGTATATGCCAAACAACTTTATAATTTTATTACAAGCCTTTTTTCCTTCAATGCTTCATCAACCTTCTTAGTCCCCAAAGGATTACTCGTCAGCGACCAGTTTCCGCCAATACTAAATGCAATAGTGCGATTGCGGGTTACCATCTTGTTTTTTTTAATGATTGGATTTTAGAGAGTTTTTTGTGCACTTCTGATTGCAATTGTGCAGTTCCGGCGTGTTGTTTTCAATGGGGCAGTATGGCGACCCGCAATCAGACTATGAAGTAGACCATGACTGGCAGCGGCTACAAGGGTCCTCTCCGGCCTAGACACTGTAATCGGCGGTAATTGGTAGCGACGGAAAACTGGTCGGGCACAAGTAAAGGTAGTAAGCATCAATTATACAATTTGGTATGTTGAAAGCTTAGCCACATATGAACATCTTGACAGATTGAAATGAATTATGGTCAAAATAGCCGCGATTCCAAGCTGCTCAATCTGGGCAATCTATCAATGTACATTATCTACAATTGTAAATTAGAGAATATTTGAGCCTTAACTTTGCTTAGAAATGCATTTATTTACGTTTTGGAAGATTAAATGGCCGCCAAACTTGAATGCGTAGTTCTAATTTTGGGCCTGGGTGAAAAGTGAGAATATTCACAGAATCATATGCCAGACAGTTGGTCTAATTATGGCGGAAAGTAGCTTATTAATATTAAGATTAGCAGATGACCCTTTTAGATAATTTACATTGAAATATTATCCAAATTCAGCTGCTTGACCGCAGTCCAATGAGTCAGTTCAATACCGCGGTCCACTTCGGATCGCGGTTATTTTGACCAGGTACCATTGAAATTATAATAGAGTAATAAGATATGTTGCTATGAGATATAGCAGTTGCACTCCAAGCAGAGGTCTGTCTGAGCCATTAGCTGCACGAGACGAGTAAACATGGGTACCGGTAGTGTGAACTTTGAACTCAATTGAGGCTCAAAGTAGGGTAGCACTGTTTGACTTCATTTTGGTACTATTCAAAGGACAATTCATTTCATGACGTCATAAGCATATTGCCATACTTTTATGACGTCATTTTACCTTTCAGTGCCTCTGAAACTCCACATAAAAATGACGGCAAGAAAGGAGTGAGCTTTCATTAGGGGCCTATATATTAGAGTCTTGTTCAAATAGGTTTTACAGACAATAATGGGGATGCATTTTTCAATACGTTTTTCAAAATCGGTGCTTAATCCCTTTCAGTACAGTTTCCACTTCAAAATGTAACATTTTCTGTGTTATATTGAGAAAAGATTATGCGTTACCCTTCAAAAAATAACGGAGAATATTTCTGTAACTTTTTTATCAAATTATAAGAACATGTGAATATTCATATAAAACTGACAGAGGCAAGAGGCTTTTCGCCATTGATGTTTTCAGGTGGTGTAAATTATGTGTGAGTAGTAATTCACAACAGTCTCATTGCATCTTGATGAAGAAATGAATAAGACATTTTGATTGATGACATTATTAAAATAATACTTTAGCTTTCTATTTCTTAAAGTTTTCAATCATATGCGGCATATCTACCACAAACTACTAAGAGGAAGCAAATCTGAAACAATGACATGTGAAATACAACTGTGATCATATTTTGACAAATTTGAATTGAAGAAAGCATATCAAGTCATTGAGGAATTTCATGAGTAAACTAATGCTATCACTCGTGTCATGTCCCACACTGCGCCCTTTATATTACCTGGGGAGAGGAGAACAATGTCCCACACTGCACCCTCTATATTACCTGGGAAGAGGAGAACAATGTCCTACACTTTACCCTCTATACTACCTGGGAAGAGGAGAACAATGTCCCACACTGCACCCTCTATATTACCTGGGAAGAGGAGAACAATGTCCCACACTGCACCCTCTATATTACCTGGGAAGAGGAGAACAATGTCCTACACTTTACCCTCTATATTACCTGGGAAGAGGAGAACAATGTCCCACACTGCACCCTCTATATTACCTGGGAAGAGGAGAACAGTGTCCTACACTTTACCCTCTATATTACCTGGGAAGAGGAGAACAATGTCCCACACTGCAACCTCTATATTACCTGGGAAGAGGAGAACAATGTCCCACACTGCACCCTCTATATTACCTGGGAAGAGGAGAACAATGTCCTACACTGTACCCTCTATATTACCTGGGAAGAGGAGAACAATGTCCTACACTTTACCCTCTATATTACCTGGGAAGAGGAGAACAATATCCCACACTGCATCCTCTATATTACCTGGGAAGAGGAGAACAATGTCCCACACTGCACCCTCTATATTACCTGGGAAGAGGAGAACAATGTCCTACACTTTACCCTCTATATTACCTGGGAAGAGAAGAACAATATCCCACACTGCATCCTCTATATTACCTGGGAAGAGGAGAACAGTGTCCCACACTGCACCCTCTATATTACCTGGGAAGAGGAGAACAGTGTCCCACACTGCACCCTCTATATTACCTGGGAAGAGGAGAACAATGTCCCACACTGTACCCTCTATATTACCTTGGAAGAGGAGAACAATGTCCCACACTGCACCCTCAATATAATCTGGGAAGAAGAGATCAATGTCTTATAACATGATCAGAACTTTGAGTCAACTGCCACATTGAAAAAACACAATCACTGTAAATATTACAGTATATGACAGGATGGAACAAGAAACAATATTTCATTGTGGCATACAATGAAGACAATACATATCGCAATACAATGGCTATGACAATCAAGATATGATAATCTCATTCATTGATATAATATGAGATCCTAGACGTAAAAATCACATTCCATTGAAATAAGGTACTGAAGAACTCAATATCAAATTGTATGATTGTCATATGTGCAGAAAGCTGATGGTTATCTGATGATTAACTGGTTACAAAACTACCGTAACTGGTTTCAAAATTCTCTAACCTTTTCAGCCTTATCAGTGATAGGCATGTGCCATGCAGTAGAGAAGTTCGGAGGCAACTGTTATTTAGTATACTTAAGAGACAACAAGTGAAAAAACAGCAGACATTGCATTCTACAACCAAAAATAGCCTTTCCCCCAAAACATTTTTTTTTTTTTAGTATTGGTGTATTTGTGTGTTTTAGAACTAATCATCTAAAATTTCAAGTACAATTTTGCTCTTGAGATATTGTGTGAATTCCTGTGCAGGCTATTAATTACAGATTGACTCATTCACTTGCAAGTGATTTATAAACACATTTCCAATATTTCAAATTTATTCCATTACTGTGACTGTAGCAATGACCATTGAATGGCCTTACTATTTTGTACTGTATTTTTATCTGTTTCAGAAACATCAAAGCAGAGCAGTGGGTAAGTTCAAGAATTACGGTTTCTTTTTTAGAGAAATTAATGAATTCAGTTGATATTTTCTCGGGGGGGAAAAAAGTCATTCAAGTAAATGCTATTTATTACAGAGAGGGTGATTCCATAAAGGTGTTTGTGCGAGTGCGGCCACCATCAAATGTGGAGGGAGAGGTGGATCATGGATCCTGCCTGGATGTTGACGTGCCTCGCAATGCCATCATCCTCAAGTCCAAACCAGAACACAAAGTGTTTACCTTCGACCAGGTTGCTGATATCTATACCACTCAGGTATGCTGCAAGAATTCCCTCGGCTACTAGCCAAACATAAAAGGCACACATTTTCCACTGCAGTAATAAATAAATGATATTGTCATCTTGTAAATCTTTAAGTTACTGGAAAGTAAATTGATCTGTCTGTCCACTGTCGGTGTGTGGGTGTCTGTGCATGTGTGTGTTTTTTACCTCGGACAGCCAGAGTTCTCAAATTAGTTGTCCGATGGACATGTTTCAGTGCCTCGATATTTTACACATCAATAAGTTTTTGAATCTTTAAAATGTGAATACGAAGACTCAGGATCCATCATTGGGCAATATTACTATTTCAATGGGAATGAATACGCTGCGGCAGCACTCCGTTCGTTTTTGCGCCCAAAATAAGAGCTTGTTGCGTATGCATATTTAAGCATTGTTAAACTCGCATTTTCTCCAACTTGTGCATAATTTACACTTATTAAATGAAGGTGGACTACTGCTGATAAGTACTAGAATATATCTATGTGTATTATAAGCCAGAGATTTTAATTTTATCACCGTTGGGGAAGCTTGTGCGTGGACAATATAAGTGGTTTATTTACTTTTTCAATCATTTTGTTATGTTAAATGGTCTCTCAAAGAATTCGGACATCAGAAAATTTTATTTGGGCAAGTACAATTTCAAAATCACTTGTCCCATGGACAGGCCATTTTCATCACTACTTGAGCACCCTGTTACCTTATGTTTAACTTTCAACCTTGGCAAACTTCTGTTCATGGTCATGCATATCAAGACCCCATCACTTTGTAACTGGGAGGAAAAAAGAAAAAAATTCTCATCAAAAATCATGATGAAGCCTTACGCTCATTTCTCTCCTCAGTTGGGCAGGATTGACTGAGATATCCGGATTTTATATGAATAATTTTATTTCGGCTTGTTTGGATACCAATACCTCTATTGCTTATGTTTCTGATTCAAATTAAATGATACATCCACAAGTTATTTACTGTCGCTTAAAAATAAAATAAATAACATACATAATGGTTTCTGTTAAAGAGATACTTTCTAGTAAAATAAAATATATAAATTACATTATTAGATGATCATATATGTGTAAATACATTGAAATTCATAGACAAAATAATTATATCAGTAACCATGGAAACACAAATCAACATTTAAAACTAACCTTGCAACCCCCATAAATTATGATCATTTCTTGCAATTTGTGCCTATGACATCATCGTGCGGGATTTATTGCACGTGCAACTCGAGCTGCAATCATTTTCAATTTTCACAAAACTTGTCATAACTTTGCTAATATTGGCCCGATTGTCATGATTTTTACACCAAAATGCCACATTTTTCATGTTCTTTCCAACGAAGATAACCATTCTATAGTCCATATTTTCTAAGACGGAAAATTGTGACATCACTTTTTGGGCAGCATTGTTGTTTGTTTACTAATTAGTTATGTAAGTAGGTAATTGCCGCACGATGACGTCATTCATTTTTTTCCAGCACGTGCATTTAAAAGAGCTACTTTTCTATAAAAAAAACATGTTTCTCTTGAGCAGTCATATTAACAGAACCCACAAATCAATGTGCGTTATAATTCTCTTCCAAACAACAAAATTGTACCAGAGAAGTGAAAGTTCCCCTTTAAGATGATACCATGATACTGTGAAATAAAATCTGGAGATGAATATGGATGTATATAGGCAGGACCATCTGTCATTCCCCTGGGTACCACTAACATGGAATGTTATACACAATGTGCAAGGGGATTGCTCAATCTGTGAGAAACACGTCTTGATTAAAAGCTGATGTACATGCCCCACTTGATGAGAGAAAAAAAATGTCAGCTTGTGTGCTCCAAGCGCATTCTTCTGATAGTTATGCAATCATTTTGTGAAACTCTCCAATTATCATGAGTTTGTTATTGCAGCACATATTTATACACATGCACATTTACACACGTGTCAAAAGTCACTCAAAGTCACTTTCTGAAGGTAGGTCCAGTACTGCTCAATAATATCTAATTGCATGACTCTGCTTTCAGGAAACTGTTTTCAGTACTGTTGGAAAAAAGATAATAGATGCTTGCGTTTCTGGATATAATGGAACCATCTTTGCTTAGTAAGCTTCCAATATTTTGTCCATATTTTATTCATGCCATTTATTACTTTCCTAGTCATCCTAATTGGTCATTTGAATATGTGTATGCAATAACATTTATCTACTTTGGTTTTCAGTGGCCAGACTGGTTCTGGAAAGACATTCACGATGCTTGGTAAGTCCCAGTCTATTTAAAATTTTGAAAAACTGATTTCTTGAAATAATTTTTTTTCCTCACAAATATGATGATCCTTTTACTTTATACTCAAGACATTTCATGTCAAAATGTCAAACACATGATGCATTTTGTTGTATTTGCTAAAACAAATCAACACTTTATTCTGTTATCCCAAGATCTTCAGCAGAATAAATGATTCATTTAATTTCCGACCTCTGACCTGCATTTGATATATATCTCAAATCGTTATTTCATTAATTCTCTCTATCTGCTCTCACATATATGCTGCATTTTTACAGCGCTGTGATCATTTTTGACCCAATTCTTTGCACACGGCACATCCGGAACAGCAGCGACAGCCTTTTCAGGACATTGTCGCCTCTGCCTTTCATCTTTACATCATTGTTTTTCTCAGTTTTACCCCCGTAATGGTGACGTGTATTACACAGATTGCAATATATTTATATAAAGAGTGCCTAACAAAAATGCAATAGCACTAATATTGGCTTGTTAATGAACAATTCGAATCTGAAATTTCCCTCCCATCTTGAAAAACTACGGGCGGATGTTTACAATGCAACATCTTTTCCGTCATGCACTGCTCTCTTGCGCCAATGTCGTCATTTTTTCACGGACCAGCTAAAAATCCAGGAGAGCAGATAGCGAGAATTAGGGGAGTTTTGATCATATTCTCATTGATCACAAAAGTAGACCTCTGGAACCAGTGTAACTTTCCATTGAGACAGAGAGTTGATGACTTATATTGTACAGAAATTTGATTTGTTAAAAAAATTCCAGGTCCTTCAGAAGATGCTGATAACTTTCAACACCAGTTGAGAGGAATAATTCCAAGGAGTTTTGAGTATCTTTTTAACATGATCACTCGACAAAAAGAATTGGTAAGCTTGTCATCTCATTATTTCAAGACTTTCCAAAAAAAAAATGGTTATATATTTTTTTGCATAAAAGTACAGAAATATTGCATCAAAAATAACTATATTTGTATTTCTTAATTTTTTCACATTAAATCTTTTTAAAAAGATGAAACTTTATCATTTCAGCAAGGGGACAAGGTAGATTTCTTGTGTCGGTGTAGCTTCCTGGAGATATACCAAGAACAGATCTATGACTTGTTGGATTCTGCAGCAGCAGGGCTACATCTTCGGGAGAACATCAAGAAAGGCGTGTTTGTAGATGGCCTGGTGGAGCAAACAGTTTCCAGTGCCAGCGATGCTTATCAGGTAATAGTCACTGATTTGACTAGGCCTGTGATTCATGGCATTACTTAGATTGAAAATTAGACTAGTAAAACTTTTTCTCATATTTTTATGTACAGCTAGCGACCATAGGATTCACGCAACCATAGGATTGGCTGATAATTATGAAATTGTCTTGTATACATACAACAAATGGAACAATGAATTATTTGGCATAGAAAAGTTCATTTAAATGGAATGAATAAATTGTTATGAAAATTACACTCATTGACACCAATTTCATCACAATGCACACGTACGGAAGAAGCAGTTTGTTACAAAAATATACAATTTGGCCCTGCTCTGTCAGTTCTTGGTCGATTTACATCATTGACAGCTCAAAATTGAGCTATTGAGCTCTTCTCTTCAAATATGTAAGTCAGATGATCTAAATATTAATATTCATATTTCCGCACAGAAGAAACATCAGTGCGCGAAGGCTATGATCGCATGTGCAAAGATGTGACATTGACCCCAATCTTGTAAGAATATAGCATATGACAATCCCTTTATAAGATAAAGTAATGTCAAGTTTTACTGTGAGATATACCCCACTATATCACACATGCAGATAACTGTTCATAGTGTGTCAGCTTATTTGTTAGCCCTATATATGGGCAACAGCGAGTGCCAAACAATTGAAACTTTGTATCACAAAGTGTCAGGCTTAAATTCAAAATTAGTCTGACATTAGAAAAAAAATTGTCTGACATCATAGGTCCAAGCCAAGCATGGGGCATTGCAAACCCCAACTGTGAAAGGTTGTCAATGGCAGCTGAGAATGTAGGCAGTTCTGGGGGATTAGCTTTTTAAAAAAAATTATTGTTAATATTGGTTTTTTTAAATTATGTATCACATCAATCATCAATGGCAACTTATGGGTGAAGACGTATTTATACAGGGATATGTTCTCACGCAATGTGTCAGTACAGGACAAAGCCATATTTTGCCAGTGATAGTAGGTGGTCAGAGATGCTTTGACACATGCTTATTTGGATGAGGGAGGTGTTTTTTTTTTATAATTTCATGATTATATAATTAAAGGGATTAAGCACCAATTTGGAAAAAACATTTAAAATTTACGTATTTGTGATAAATGTATGTGTCTTTCACATCTATTAACTTTTTGATTGTTGCATCCTAATTAGTGTCTGTGAAATCTATTTGAGCATGACTCTATTGCACAGCCTATTTTTGAACGCACACTTCTTTCTTGGCGTCATTTTGATGTGGAGTGTTATCATAGAGGCACTGAAAGGTAAAATGACGCCATAAAAGTAAGGCTACGTCATGAAAGGTATTATCCTTTGAATAGTGCCAGAATGACGTCAAATAGTGCTACCCTACTTTGAGCCTCATTTGAGGTCAAACATAGTTCATGCTTACCCGTCACATGCAGCGTATGGCTCAGACAGACCTCTGCTGGGAGTGCAACTTCTATGTCTTACAGCAACCTATCTCATTACTCTATGTATAACTTCAATTTGTCATATGGTTCATATGTGGATAAGTTTTCAATACACCAAATTATAGGACTGATGCTTAATACCTTTAAAATAATTGTTTATTTTTTTTTTTACAAATGATTGAATATTTAGCTTATGTTTTGTTTCAGTATACACTCAAAAACTGTTTTTATTTTTCCATATCTGTATGATTTATAAAGATTCTCTTCTTTTAACTGATAATTCCTATGTTGTAACAGATATGCTCTTAACAATAATTACCTATTTTTGTGTAATATGTTTCAGGTACTGACAGCAGGCTGGCTGAATCGTACTGTAGCCTCCACGTCCATGAACAGAGAGAGTTCCAGGAGTCATGCTGTATTTACTGTCACTGTGGAGTCCAAGGTAAACAGTAGATATCATATTAAAGTATGAGAAGGTATTTCACTGCCTTTCTGTTATCCCTGTGTCTTTATGGTCCAAACTTGTTCATACCTTTCAAAGGAAACTATCTCATGTATTCATGGAGACCAAAGATTACTATTTTATGATTGATGAATTACAGTAATACAATGCCTTAATGTGCCATAACATGTCATAGATTGATTTATATTTACAAAATTAAAGTTGAGTACCAGCATTAACTTCACATCAGTAGACAAAATTAATTTAGTCAGCAGCATGCCAGCAGTAGATTTGCTATATTGAAATACTATAACTATAATAGCTGTATAATATTTTGTGACTGAATAGTGGGTGATTCATTTAAAAATATACAGGAGATGAAGAATGGTGTTTGGAATATGAGAACATCGCAGCTCAACCTGGTGGATCTGGCAGGCAGCGAGAGGCAGAAAGACACCAATGCCATAGGCATCAGACTTAAGGTAGGAGTTTGTGACTTTGCACAATTCTTGCTATTTGTTATCCCGTATCCGCTGCATTTTCATTACAATACAATTGTATTTGCTTAACAAAAACACAATAGTGCTGACATTGGCCTGGTAATGAAAGATGTGAATCTGAAATTTCTCGGAGAATGGTGGATGGAAGTATATAATGCAAACACATTTTCCAGCATGCACTTATGAGCCATTCCTGTCAGATTTGCACCAAATAACTAAAAATAACCCCCCATAGTTTTTGGTAATGTATGGTAATAAAATTGGATAGGCTTTGAATGAAGAGTTGTTCGTTGTTAATCTTTTGGAATAAAACCATGGTCTTTTGTTTTTTAGGAAGCTGGTAACATAAATAAATCTTTGTCAGCACTTGGGAATGTGATTATGGCACTGGTAGACATTGCTCATGGAAAGACAAGACATGTCCCTTACAGAGACTCCAAGCTGACCTTCCTGCTCCGTGTAAGCTTAATCATATCTGCTATACTTTCATTGTGTTTTATCAAATTAAGGCTTTACCTTTGAGCTGAATTGCTTGGTCATTAAACTATGGTATTTTTTACAATAAAATATTATATAGCAAAAAACAGCAATATAATGGAGTAACTTTTTTATTTTTCTTTCCAGGACTCTTTAGGAGGAAATGCAAAGACATATATGATTGCTTGTGCACATCCAGGAAACAAGTGAGTATTAGTCTATATACATTCTAACAAATCATATTATGGCTTAGACTTTGATTATTGCAAATTCTTTGATTCTGTTGTGTAATATAGATTTTTTTTGGTCTCATTTATTTGAATCTCAGGTCTTTTGGTGAGACTTTGTCAACACTGCAATTTGCGCGAAGAGCTAAGATGATCAAAAACAAAGCTGTGGTCAATGAGAATGCATCTGGAAGTGTTGAGCATCTGCAGGGGGAGATCAAGCGACTCAAGGAAGCACTCCTACAGTACCAGCAAGGGGACATACCTCCACAGATAGATAACAGTATTTATTCAATTCCTCAACCTCTCCCCTCCAAAAAAAATGTTTTAAAAAATACAGATGCATTATATAAATATATAACACATAAATGGCAATACATTCTGGAAATAGATTGTTAAAACTACAAGAGAATTTTGAATTTTAGAATTTTGTTCACAATTATGAAATGTTAATATATATATTTCAATGTAGTTTTTGTTTGTGTTTATCTGAAGACATTGCGGTGAATGTGGCTATCAGTGATGACGATGACACGACAGACGCTCAGTGGAAGAGACGATTCCTTGAAGCTATGTGTTTCTATGAAAAGGAATGTCAGGAGAAAAAGGTTTCGACTCTCTTCACGTTTTATGGTCAAAGAACTTATTTTAAAACTAATCTTTTTCATAATATTTTAGGCGCATGTACCGGTATTAATTATTTTGGTGACATGATATGATATTTTTTTTTTTTTTTTTAAATATATTTTTGCAAGGAAATGGTGATTATTGTTTCAGGAAATAGGTGCAAAGAACCATAAGTTACAACAGCTTTACAATGTCAATATGAAAGGTTTACAACAGAAAGCCCTCATCATCAAGTTCCGAGAAGAGACAATTAAGAAATTGGACAAAGCCCTAAAAGAGAAATTGGAGTTAAAGCAAGATGATAAAGATATCACCATTGTGAGTATTCAACTAACCACATTATATGAATGACTTTATAAAGCATATTAAAAGGAGAGATCAGGCAAAACATTAAGATCTTTCAATAAGATCTCTCAAAAAGCACATGATTTTTTTTTAAAGTAAAAGTTTATGTATGAAATATAAATGACATATGTAGGCATTTTTTGATAAATTTCAGGAAAATTTAGAAAAGACAATCAAAATGATGCAAGACACAAGCAAGATTGAAACAAGAAATGTAGAAATGCAGTGTGAAAAGCTGAGAAAAGAATTGAAGCATCAACAGAGCAAGGAGATTGAAACTGCCTCAAATGCAGTCCTCGCAAATACACACAAACTGCATCAACTTAACACACTCTATAAAGACCTTATAGCTGAGAAGGAAAAAGGTACTTTTTGTTTCAGATACTTGGCTTCATAAGAAAAAAATAACTCACAGAAATAAAGTTGTCAGTTGTAGTTTGCACCACATTTAACATCACATTAATTCTGAATACTGTTCTGTTTGTGGTCTGGTCCTTGTGGAAGAAGGGCAAAATCACAAAGAATGAAGATCTCGCATGAAACTACCGGTAATCATTTTGACAAATGTTGGGTAAAACCCTATCAAAGTCCATGGTTTTGCCACATACTCACAGTACAAGTATGTGATCACTTGTGTTTTGCTTATTATCACAAGGAAGAATTTGTGTAAGCTAGTGGCCTAAATCATCTGAGGAATAGCCTCTTTATATGTCAAAATCCAAAATTGTGAGAATTAATCAAAGGTAAAGTGGGAATTAACCAGGTGTAAAATAAAAATTATTAACAAATTTTGAAAACTGATTTCATATTGCAATGTTACAGGAGACCCTCGGGCCACCCCAGTCCACACCCCAAGTGCAAACAGCGAGCTGTCTGTTGCAACTATTGAGAGACACAAATCTCAGATCAGCAAATATCAGGCAGAGATTGAAACTGTGAGTACAGCACTATGAGGACATAACATATTACAACTTCTATAAGAAAAAAAAACCTCCAATAATTTTAATAAAAAAATGATTATTTTCATCATTCATTTTGGTAGTTAAAAGGAGAAAGACAGGAGGAGACCAACAAGCTACATAAAGAAATATTAGATAAGGATGCAGAGATTGTAGCACTTAAGAAAGGCAAAGATGAACTTGAGAATCTGTTGAAATCCCGAAATATTCGCTCACAGATTGAGCGAGAAACTACTGATCATATGCACATGGAGACCATTAAGGTAAGACATTCTGATAGAAATTTAAAAGCTTTGTGAAACAACATTATTATTTTGCATTCGTTTTTGTAACAATAGAATAGAACTCAAATGTTATCAGTAAAGAATAAGGACCGAATTAAGAAACTTTTAATGTGTCCGTTTACAGATCATGACAACACCAAAAAAAGCAAAGTATAATCTAAGAAACCGGACAGTTTTGGGGTCCTTAGAATCTCCCATGTTTGGTGAGGAGGGAGAGGGTGATAATGAGGAGAATCTCTTCTCAATGACTATACCTCAAGAGTTGTCAGAAGAAAGGGTTGATGCTCTTACAGAAGAGATTAAGAAACTCCAGGTAGGTTTTGATACATTAAACATACGTTTTTTTTTGACATTTTCCTCTGTAAAATTTTACAAACCATTATGTATGATTAATTTCAATCAGGTTATGTCTTTAAAAGAATTATTTTTTCGTCATCTATTATACGCTTGAACAAGCTTCTTATGCTTTTCTTATGAAATATGGAGTGCAAAAGAAGCCCTTTTGAATTTTTGAGTTTACACATTGCTTAAAAAAACTGGTGACATAATTGACATTTGTTATCTCATTTTTATAAATTGGACATTCTGATTTCAGGAGGAAAATCGCAGTGTGAAAAGTCAAATGGAAGAGCAGGAGCAGAACATAATTGTTGCTGTGGAAACAAGTTCCCGGCTGGAGGAGCAAAAGAAACAATTAGAAGAGGTAAGATTATTTTCTGAATCACAACTATTTGTGTATAGAAATTCTAGCCATTTGCCTTAATTATAACTCATCAAATATATATTGGGAATGTCTATTTGTTTCAGTTGTTGACGAAGCAGAAGTCTTCGTCTAATGAACTGTCAAAGATGATGGAAAATTTGAACTCAGTCAATGCTTCATTGCAAGGCAAATATGATTGTAAGTGAATGTTGGCCCTCTTTTATTCCAGAAAACATTTAACAGACAAAAAACAAGGTCATTGACCAATATTGTTTTTGAATTCAATTGCCTGCCTGGATCTTTTTTTCGGAAACTTATATTGTCAGAAATATTTTATTTTAACAGTATTGGACAGTGAAGCCCAGGACCTAAGAATTTATTCTACCACATCAGAGAAAAAGATGAATGAATTGAAAAAAGAACGAGATTCTCTTATAAAACAGTTCCAAAATGACATCTCCCAGCTAGAAACAAAGGTAGGTCTACAGAAAATGTTATCTGATCTTTGTTATTGAGAAAGGAAAAATATATCCCATAACATCAATTGAGTAGTTGACCCTATAAATATTTTAGCTTTAAACTTAGATAGAATCAGGAAATCAAGCTTCTTAGCCAGGAAAGTTTTCATACAAAATTACAGGGATTTGTAGGATTATAAAGTTTGGGGGGTGATATGGCATTCTCAATGCAAATAGTGGTTAATAAAGTATGACTTCATTATGACATAATATCCTATTTATATAACTAATTTGTGAAGAGATAAATAATGATTCAATCTCAGAAATCTGGAAGTCTTGGCAAAATGTGATATTTTGGTGTCAAAAGGTAAATCGGACCAATATAAGCAAAGTTATGATATGTTTTATCAAAATTGAAAATCGTTGCAACTTAAGTTCCATGGGAATCAAATTTCCCACAATGATGTCATTCACAGACACTGCAACAAATTATCATGTTTTGTTGGGATTGCAAAATGATTTTAAAACTTCACTCCAATTTTTAAGGTTACTGAAAAGAAATTTGGCTAATGACTTAATGTAATTATAAACTTTGATTCTAAAATAGGAAATTTATAGACTAAAATAATACTAAGATTCTTTTAAAAAAAGTAAAGGACTAATTTATTTCTTCTCTCTGATTGCAAATTGTTATGATTTTTATCTAGTTGGTGAATATAGAAATCAGCAAGTCAGCCGTGGAGAAGAGCCTTGCAGAGGAGATTATAGCTAAGGACAACCTGCAGGCAAGTTACTCTTTATTAAGATGATTATGACATGTCTGGAAACAGGTACCGGTATGTGCAGTGATGAAAGTCTTCAGGAAACAACCCGAATTCAGATTTTTTTTCTTTAAATGTGAAATTTAAAATGGTCTGAACTCAGACTGAAACATCCAAAAATGATATTTCTGAAAGGGGGTAGAGGTATCTTCAGGTTATTTTTTAAGGGTTTGAACTTTCATCACTGTATGTGAGAATGCTGTGATTATCATTGCACTTACTCACCTTGCCATGTGAATTCAGAGCCTTTCAGAATCTTGTTCAATTAGCCTCCAAGACAGGTCATTTGCCCTTCACAATAATAAATGAAAGGCACACATACTTACACAATTAAATCTGTTTAATTGCCTAATTTGAATAATTTATACAAATACCTTAACCATTTTTATCCTATATTTTTTTTTAATCTTAAAGGACCAGGTTGAGAATTTGTCAGCTCAGGTAGGATTTGCAGAGCAGCAGCTTGTTGAAAGAGATGAGCTGTTAAAAGACATGTCACAGAAGAATAAAGGATTGCAATCCAAGATAGAGGTATGCTGAAACACGACCTTTTTAAACTTATTCCATTTGAAGTAATAATTGTTGTTATGTGGTTTAGATTTATATATAAAAGATAAACAATTTCCTATTTTGAGTTTTTTCTTTTAATATCTTAACAAACATAGATTGATCTTGATAGATTAGAGATGAGAAAGAAACAGTAAGGGATAGGGGTCACACATTTGGGCCAAACCATGATAAGGGCACAGATTTGTACTCAACTTATATATATATATATATTTTTGTGCTTTGTTAGGATGTTCAAAGTAGATATGAAGAGGAGAAAGGAAAGAATGAGCATTTACTCAGCCAACTGAAAGAAACTGGTGATAAGGTAATATATTTTTCTTGTTTCAAAGAGAGAATTTTGATTTTTTTAGTCTGCACCTAATTTTGTGGATAAAGGATGATGATTCTAAACTTTTGAATTTTGACATTTAGAATCAGGAGTTGGCAGTGGCTATTAGCAACCTTGCTGGTCTTGAGTCAGAACTGAGGGATGTGAAAGTGGAACTTGATTTGAGACACAAACAAATAGAAGCCTATACTATAGAGGTTCAACACAGCAAAGAAAAGTGTGACCAGAAAGAAAAAGAACTTACTGACCAGAAGGTAAGTGTGTGTTTTGTATTTAACTACATAATGCAGGAACAATTTTCTTCTTACACATAACATTATTATTACCAAAAATCTATATCATTTAATGTTGTGGCCTTGCATTAAAGGATTATTTTTTTATTCCTGAAAAAAAAATTCAAGACATGTTCTTTATAGAGTAATTTTTTATAACTTATTTATTTTGAAGGAGACAATAACAACGTTGATGAACAATCTAAGTCAGCATAAAATGGAGCTGAAGGAGAAAGAGCATGAGATAAATAGCTTTACCTCCCAGCTCAATGAGCGCCGCATTCAGGAAGAACATTTCCACAAGACCATTGGCATCTTGAATGGAGACCTTGAAACTCTTAAATCAGAAAATAAGAATCTTCATGAGGAAAATTTGAAGCAACAAGCGGATGTGAGTAACATTGATACATCCATTTTTCTTTTCATGACATGCAACATACAGTATTGAGACCTATTCACCTTCAGGTCAAGGACACATTCACCTTCAGGTCAAGGACAGAATTTATGTTTTTGATTGGTTAGGTCAATGTATAATACTCACCAACAGGGTGGTGAAATGGTGGTCTGTACCATGACCTGTGTGTGTAATATAATTGACATAATCTAGTATTAATATTAATTGGTTTTTCACATAAGAGTAAAAAAAGTAAGGAATGCCTTCCCTGGACTTGATATTTAAAAGGTACATATTTTTGGGGAAATGAATAACAAGGAATGGTATTTCTTAACAGATTGATATCAAGGCAGATGACATTGAGGAATATATTGAGATTCATAATAGACTGGCACTTGAAAAAGAAGAGCTGAAAAAGGACCTGGAGAAGCTGCAGGAAGAGAAACAAATTGAGGCCAAACAATTAATGGAAAACATTGCAAAGTTAAAGGATCAGGTACAGAATTTTGTTAACACTTTGCGGGTTACCAGGGGTACATGGGTTACCTATTTGATTGTGTAAATTATATCCGTCATGGAGAAAAAGGAAAGTTTGCATCAAATACGGTAATTGGTGCACTTGAGTTTTAAAAAAGTGATTAGTTTTGTGATTAAGTTTGTGTTTTTCAATAATAACCGGCTGTTTTACATGAGCCTCTGTTTGACTGTTCCCCTGTTCGATTGTGACCATTCGGGTTGCACCACTTCAACTGTATATTAATTTTTATTTGATTGCCTACTTTACTCTTTCTCTCTTCAATATTGAATTAGCCTTTAGGATCAGATACTCTTTGGAAAGAGATCTCATGAGTTTTGAGTTTTTACAGAGTGATGAGGACCAATTTCTCCTTTGAGGCTGACTTCTAACCACAGTCAGATTTATGTCAAACAGGCCCTGCCGAAGATGCCAACAAGATTCTCACTGACAAAGTTTATTATTTAGATTGAGGAGCAGAGTGTAAGTCACAAGGCCGAGCTCTCCAGCTGGGAGTCCAGATATCACTCTTTGGAGGAGTCCGGACAGAGGGAGAGGGATGAGGTCATCGACCAGCTGCGCACAGAACTAGCTCAAAAGACTGACCAAGCGGACATGTTCAAAAAGCATGCAGAGCAGCTCAAACACATGGACATGGAGAACGAGGAAAGAATTATGCAGAAAAATACCATCATTGATGACTTAAAGGTTGGTTGCTTATTAATTTTTACAAGACGTCTCTTTTAAATTGGTTAAGGGGTAAGAGGATTTCCAAACACAACTACAGATAGTTAATATTTATTTAATTTAGAGCCAAAAAGAAGTAACATCAATGTCCAAGAAAAATAAGAAACGTATTAATAACCATCAAATTTGTGTGATCAAAATGTATTTTACAGATGATAACAATAAAATATTCATATAGGGCTGTACCAGTCTGGGTCTAATACATAATATTTTTTGGAAAATACAGAAAAAAGCAGAAGAATTTGATTCTATGAAGAAAGAAATAGAGTTGCTGAAGTACCAGAATGATATGTTAGAAAATGATATGGAGACCCAGGAGAAGATGAGGAGTGAGACGTAAGCACATCTCAATTTTACACAAACAGTTTAATAAGAATTGTCAAAATGTAATTTCTGGATTTTATAATTCAAAGGTTCCATATGTGGGCATTATGTTAGTTTTCTGAGTTAGTTGTCTTGAGTGCACTTATACACCATAGCACAAATGCCTCGGACTCCAAAGGAAAGCAGTTACACATGTGATACAGGGGTTTTGAAAAGGACAGAAAATTCCTTTTCCGAAATGGGGCACTCATTGATTAGAACAATTGGAAAATAATAATTAGATATTTGTGATTAAGGGTAAAAATGTATTTGATGCCGTTTTCTGTGATTTGTTGATTTTTGTTTTCAGGATAAGTGAGTTGCAGGATGAGATGGCTTGTATTCAGGAACAAGCCTCAGAGGCAGCAGGCCTGGCACAAGACAAAATCAAGCAACTCACACAGGAAAATGCCAAATTAGAACAGGAGTGAGTCAAGGTTTTTTTATTCTCACGTATACTTATTAACAACTAGATCATCCATAGCTGCCTCAAATGATCCTGTTATTAGTACATTTGACTTTCCTACCACTATTATAGAAAGTAGGCGATGCTACATAAGACGATTTAAACAACGATCGCAGTCCTTACCCAGTAGACAAGTGGTTTATGAAATGAATATCGTAGCTAGATAATAGTTTCGAATTAGTTTAGAAATTGTGAAATTCCTTATTAATCCTATGTGTTTAAATCTTCCTGATCTTGGTTTCAGTTTACTAGAAACAAAGGAAGTACAAATTACACATCAAGTGGAAATAATAGAATGGACTGAACAAATAAATAGGTGAGCAAACAAAACATTATATTATGCCAAAGAACAATGGAGAACAAAAGAATGAAAATGAAAAACAAAAAAAATTAACATCTTTTTTATTTTGTTTATAGGTATAAAGCAGTTGCCCAGAGGGATCACAAAGAAAAAGATGAGATGAATTCTGAAATTCAAGAGCTTAAAGAAACTATCCACAACATGACAAAGGTAATTTTTTGGAAAAAGTTATGTCACTAGTTCTTATGAGATCTCAGTTTCTAATGAGCGTGGTCCTGGTTTCTGATGAGTTTGCTCTTGGTTTCCAAAGAGTAAAGTCTGTCGTCTTTCATTAATTTGCTCATCAAATCTTGTTTAAAAAATGGATACAATTATTTATGAAAGGTACATTTTTAAATGAGAGTATGCCCAGTCCATAGAGGATAGTTTACAACTGTTGTATGTACAAATAGTACCAGTATTTTGCAGTAAGTGTTGCAATATATACTTTCTTATCAGACCAACACCAGGTTGATAAATGTGTTTTATATTACTTGTTTGGATGGAAGGAATTAGTTTATCACAACATTATCTTTTGTGACGTGTAATAGTTTTACGTTGCTTTTTCAGGAACATAGTGACCTTCACGCATTAACTGAAAAGTTGAAGAATGAAAACATCCAGCTGGCAAGTCATACAAACACCAAACAGAAGATAAAATACATTGAGGGTGTGAAAAACGATTATGAGAAGGTACCAAATGTCTCTAGTAATGATTGTATTTCTCCTGATATTCAGAATCATGGAATTTGTGCAAAATCCGAAGAAATATTAAGGAATATGCATGAAAAAACTGACCAAGATCAGAAATATGCTAGTTGCTATGGTAACAAGACAATTAATGATAGTCTCCTGGCTGTGAACGGTAAACCTGACAAAGAACCTTTTGATGTTGTTGGTGGTGAACAAACACTCCATATTTCTGTAGATAGTTGGTTAGGTGATCGCACGGATCCTCTGGCAGATAAAGTTGGCAATGTTGGAGTGAATGTAAATGAGGAGGAAACTGTAAATGGCAGTGCTGAACAATTTGGCCCAGAATTAGATTCAGCCGTGATAACTATAGAAAGTTCCTTACAAGGGCTTCAAATATGATACTATCAGTACAGCTCTGTTAAAATGTGTGAAGAATAATGCACATCTGAAGTGACGAGAATAATGATTTTGAACCCTCATTTTTTCATTTGGCTTTGAAAAACTAACGCTGCCATTGACAGTTAATTCCTAGAGAATAAATCAAATTGAATGTTGTGCATGCGATGCTAGAATAACTACTTTGTGGGTGCAGCTCTGAAATTATGTTCTAGTGCATTGTTTTCATACAAAGTTGTTTATTGTAATGTAAAGCTGCCTGACATTAATTGACCTTATGTTGTGTGATGATAACCCCAACCTCTCATACCCAATCACCAAGCATATCAGGAATGGAATCAACTAAGAAAATCATAGCTTCAAAGCTGCAGTACAAATTAAGCAAAAAGTTGTTGTTTTTCAAAATAATAGAACAATTTTCCTCTTCTATTAGCAAGTATTTGTGTAATCAAAATATCTTTCGGACCGAACAAATGATTAAAGTTCAGAGACACAAAATATATTGAAAGAAACAATAATTCTTTTTAATTGGGCTTAAGTTTGAACTTAATTTGTACGATTATATTATTGTGTGCGATGCAGAAAACAGTGGAAAGTTGCACCCCCTGGAGAGAGTCCAAGTGGCCAACCTCTGCTGCCCTCTGTGGGATGTGTACAGTCACACGACGACACTCCTCTACTGACGCTTGGTGATGGATGCGTAGATGCTAGTTGCACTGCCATGTCTCTTTGCTTTAACTGAAATCAACTGGAATGTGCTTACTGAATGTGCTTATTAAAAAAATGATCATCTTTATTTAGATGTTTTAAAAGACAATAGTACAATTAAACATTGGTCAATTAGTTTGCTTTATAGAAAAATTGCTTTTTTGAGTTTTACTTATGTATCACCAGTACTCATCATAGAAACGTGCATTCTTGCACTCAGTGAACTAGCAGGTTGGGCTGTGCCATTCCTGCACAGTAAGGTACAGAATACTAAAGCATTATCGTTACAGGAAAACCAATGTGCCACACTTTGGACAGTGTATACACCCTCCAAATCTCATCTGTCAACATCCTCGACAAATAAAGATTCTCCACTCGGCCACCTGGTGGATGGACCGTCCCCAGAAAAGACAATATTAGATCTGCCATGGATATGAGGATGCAACTTTATGACTCATAATGTGTGGCCCAAATAGATAATGCTCCTGATAAATATTTATTTGATACACAAAATGGATCAACAGTGTTTATTTGTGTTTTACTAGATTTATATAAAGATTAGACATTTTGTTTTATTTTTGTGGTATTGATTCATCCATGTTATGCTTAACATGAACAAGAGCTGCTATAATTAAATACGGTATATGCTCTTTTCCTTACAACCTTTGATTTGTGCAATTAATTGAGATATGACTCCTGTGATAATCACAGAAATAGTGATGAAATTGTATAAATATGCATTGATTGTTTGTATGAATATAAAGATATATATAAAGACATAAAATAGGAAATAAAATAAACCAAAAACTATGCATGTTGTATTTGGGTTTGATTTTGGTATCTTTTTATTTTGATATATCGCCTAAATCTTTGCTATATAATCTTTTGGTGGTGTCTTCTGGTTACTAAAATATTAATATCTAGAAATATATATTGCACATTTTGTTCTACAACATGCATGATTTCTGGTTTGCACACTGCAGGTGGTGGTTTCAGTGTGAACACACCTTTTTTATATACCTTGAAATTATCAGTAATTATTCATTAATGTCTTATTGCCATAGCAACAAGTCAACAAAAAAGTCTGAGCATTTTGTATATCTTGTGTATATTTATAGAAAATGTTAAATGACTTAGTCTGTGCCAGTTGTTTGTGAATCCTCTCCCTGGTATTTCAAAACCTGCTTGTGATGAAAGTTTAGGATCTTTTGGAGTGATTGAATGAATTGGAACTTTCATACAAAGAGGTGCAGATCCATTAAAGTTAATAGCTTCATTTCAGGGCATTGAAAACCAAAAAAATAATTTATTGACAGGAACTCATCCTTGATCTGTGGATTTAAGGTTTTTCCTGAATATTTATCCAACCTTTTATCATACTCCAAACAAATCTGCTCTCATATTTTTAGAACAGTTATTTTCTGGACATTAGTTTTCCATGCTTAAATTATAATGGGACTTCTTGTCTGTGAACTGTACAACTAGAGCCAAGGTATCTCATTATTTCAATTTTGGCTATTATTTCCTTGGAAATATTTAAATAAATGGAAATAATTTTCTTTATGCATAAATGGCCAAGATTGTCTATTTAAAAACCAAAACTATATTACAAATCCTTTCAAAGAAGCATTGTGTAAAATGTGCCACCAAGCTATTTAGAAGCATCTGATAGATCAGATTCATTGGTTTTCATCCCACATTAACTTTACTAATAATGCTTTTAATCTTCTCTATACTTTATGCAGAGATTGCAAGATTCTGACAAAAGATTCAAAGAGATGGAAAAAAGATACCATGAAGCAGAAAGAAAGTACCAAGAAGTACAGAAAGAAAACATTGCTAAGATTCGCACAATGTACACCCAGCAACAGCAACAAAATCATGTGGGTGAGAAACTGCACAGCGAATCTGCGACCCCAGTCAAGATGGAACCCATCCAGTTGTGACAGGATATAAGGGCTAAACCAAAGGACACCTCAGCTCTCAACTTGTGTAAATGTTCACATTTCAGTAAATTATTTTTGCACCAATCAAATGAGAATTTATTGAAAGGAAACTGTTCTCAGGACAACACGCCTGTTTTTGCCAAAGCAAAACCTGTGGAGAAATTAATGTCACCAAAGATGAAGATTGCTCATATCAGTGACAGAGTTCAAAGAGAATTGTTACCAATATCTGAGAGAAACAGCAGAAGGTCAATGGAGGATGATAGACATGTTGAAACTGAAAGTGAAGTGGGCAATGAAGGACAGCAACAAAATAGTAGACTACAACAAGTTGTTAGAATCCTCACACTAAATCTCGACCCATTCTATGTATGGTTGTGATAATTGTCTATTAAGATGTGTTTGGCCAGTCATGCTGAATGTTTCAAGTTATAAGTAGGGACATTTGTTTAATCATAACGATAAATTGGTTTTGGAAGCAACTTTATACTTTCAATTTGAAATAAATCAATTTTCAAATTTCTGTGAAGAATTTTGGACACAGGTTCTGCTAAAAGAATTTTCCAACCTCTTTGTGACATGAATACAGGAGACAATATGGGAGCAACTATTTTATCTTTTCATGTGTTTGTTAGGTTGCTCTTTCAAAAACACTGAAATATGCAATTTAATATATTACACTTCATATCTAACATCAATGCAGGAATGCTTAATTAACAGTTCTACTGGATACTAACCATTGGATAGAGAAAAGATGTGTTACACTTTTAACACATTTGAATAAAAAAAAGTATTGCATAAGCTCATCTTAACTATCAGCAATTGGGTACAATTCTCACAAGTTCCTAGACCAGTAAAACTATATTTTTCTATCTTGTTACCCATCAATTAGGCTGATTGTTAGGATTGTGCTGTTAGTGGATGAATGCATAACATCTGTATCGTGTGTCCAGTTGAGTGTCAGTGGTGATGAGTAACAAGTTTTTTTTCCTGGCCTGATCTCGAATAATAATTTGCACCATATATATATAACAGTACACTGTATATTGGATATTTCTAACACTGCTTGAGATGAGACTCCTTGTGGTTTAGTCTAAGATGATTTCAGAAATGGACCAAAAGAGAATGACATATTATTCAAATAAATTATGTGAGACAGATGACTAGTTTACACAGAAAAAAATATAATCACTAAAGACAAAGCCCAGCTCTCTGAGGAAAATTCATGCATAATTATAAACAACTTTGTTTTTGTCTTAGAAATTGGACAGATAATGTATATAAGAATTATTTTCAATACCCATTTCCATGAAATTGTTTATGATAATGTGAATAACAGGTTAAAATATACCAGTGATTGCTGCCTGGAAAGTGAAAATGTGAACATGAATGTGAAAGACTGAATGATGTATGGCTGATTTTGATTTTGATAAAAAGATGTAAATAAGTAAATAGATCACTTTTGTTTCTGTATGTTTTATTAAGTGTCAACATCAGTAGATATTGACAATAAACATGGAGAATAATGTTTATTGAAGATGATTGTTGTCTATGATATCTATAGATCAGAAATGTAATATACCGTCATAATTAAATGCCTAATGCAATGAATTATTGTTGCATTTTCTTTACCATTCAAACAAATCTGAATAAAACTGCTTGAAACACTGAAGGTGTAAAACTAAATAACATAGACTGTTGTTACTCCTTTTTATGGCTCATGGGCTCATTAAGCAGAGTAAAGCAACAGGTTAGGGAGCATCCTGCCTGTATGTGCTGAGTTAATGGCAGGATATCTGGTAACGGGGTCATTTGCTTGTTCTATATTCAATATTCATATTTCCACTTAGTGCACAACCAGAGATGGGTCACCATGTGCTGTGATCAACTTGCTTTGTTTGACAATCACTCCATAATTTCCTGTCCCATTCATTTATTTTCAAGTCGTATAAGACAATTTTTATAAATTATTTAAAGTTAAGCTTATAATTTAATTATGTTGATATTCAATAACGGTAATTTAAATTTCATGACTCTTGTCAATATCAAGGTGACCTTGATATATTAACTGAGGTCATCCATTTTGAAACCAAATGAAGACATGTCGATTACACAATAGATGTTTTGTGTCACAATTAGTTACATTATTAAGAAATATCATGTTTGCCGATACATATATAAATGGTCAATGTTGGAACATTCCTGTGAATGTCCATCAAATATGAAGAATGAAATCATATCCTTAAAGGAAGTGAAAACATTTTGATGGCAAAGCAAGACAGAATTGCCATGTTCATTCTTGCATGTGATTCAAATATTGATCATATTTTTTATCAATTTTATTTTTCCATTTTTAAAAATTTTGGTTTGAAGTTAAAATAATACTATCCTAAGTGGATAAAGTCATGAGATTGTAGAATAAGGTAATGTTTGCACTAAGTTACGTATAAGTACCGGTAGATATTTGGAGTAAACGAGGAGGATTCCATGTGAGGTAAATGTAATTTTATTGTGTAATATACATTCAATATACAGCACCATCTAAATATTTACAAACCCCAGGAGTGTTTTCTGTAGCTTCATTGCAATGATATAATTAGCCCTGCAAAACATTATGATATAATAAGTCCTGGAAAATGGTCTGGTTCTGTGGCCAGGTGGGTCCACATGGAGACATAAAAGGGAAGAAATGTCATTATTTATAATTTGTTTATTCTGTTTATTTCCCGCTTATTTAATCAGCAAGAAAAAGGAAACACCTTTTTTCAGAAATACTTCTTTCAACAACTTAAATTTTGATTTAAAAAAGTAATAAATGTTTTTTTGCATTTTGTAAATTCTCTTTGGGCTCCCATGATGGTTATGTGTGCTGCTTTTCATTATGCAATCGTAAAAATCACAAGTAAAAATGCACTTCAAGAAGCAAAATGTGAGTTTTTAATGAGCATTTTCACTTTCAAGCAATTTGACTTTATATACCGGTAATTCATAAAATGAAAGTTACCGGTACTCAACATTTCCATTTTTATGAAAAAAACATATTGTTTTGATTTCTTTTCAAGGAATACCTGGCCAGCTATTCACAATAGCATAAATTATAGTCAATGTTTTGGGGTGCATCCTAAGGTTTGCCATATATCCATTCATCCACTCTACATGGCTTATAAACATTACAAAATGGAAATCTGACCAGGTTCAATATTTATATGTTGATTAAAATGATCTCTTCTAAGATATTTCTAAGTCAATTACGCTTTTCAAAGTAGGTCTGTAACCAAAATCCTTCCAAACAAAGGTTAACTAATATCTCAAACATGTTTGACCTATTTATTTGTTTATTAATTTTTTGATGTTCCATAATTACTTAATTTGCAAAAATCTTCATGTACCCAGGCCAGTAAATTTCACCAATTTAAATCATTTAGCATGGCTGATTAAAAAAAGCTGCGTTATTATTAACCTGCTTTTGAAAAAAAGAGGATGGATGTGCAATTTTTTTCAATTTTAAAATGTACTTTTGAATGAATTTGAAGTCAAGACCACAACATTACACATAATCAATTCAAAATTTAATGTTACCAACATGCCCAAAAAAATCCATGCAAATGTGAATAAAACAAAAGATAAAATCAGGACTTTTTTTTTCTCACAATAGACTTCTAAGCAACAAGAATGATGGATTTCTCAATAAAGTTTTAAACGTTAGATAGATAAAAGTACTGTTCTTTAAAAAAATAACTGATTTAAAGATGCATGTTTTGCATAGATCACATCTGTGTTTAACTTCTTTCAATTCAAAATTATATATTATATGTAAAAGAAAGAGCACCCAAAGAAAAAAAGCACATATATCTTAAAAAAATAAAATGAAAAAAAATATTGGATTAATTTAATGAAAACAAAACCTCGGAGTTTCAAAATTGGCTTTATGCTGTCAAGTTATATTTTCACCAGAGGTGTAACAGATAATCTTTTGTAGGGGATATATGCTATATTAGCGGTACTAGGAATCCTCATATACAATGGCTCAATCTCAGAATTAAAGTTCAATGATCAAAAATACAGGCAACTGGCTGTTCAAGAAAGACACTACATTAAGATGATAAATATTTCACAGCGATACTTACACGCTTCCTAAAATGCAATTATATACAAGATAAACTTGAATGATTAGATTATAATACTCTGTCATATTCTGTCTCATATTCTTCATGTTCTCGTGCATACATTCATCATCATTTTTTTTACCAATTAAAAAAAACGCTACTTATATCTCAGGACTTATTTTTCAACAATAATAACAGAATGCTCTGCATTAAGACTACTTAGATTTGATCACATCACTTCTGGATGGTGGGAACAACAAAAATTATGTCAGTACTACCACATACTCATTAATGTTGTATTTCCAAAAAATGAAACTTGCATATGTAACTCAACATTCTGTTCAACAAAGTTTCTTGTATGATTCCACAACATTTGTAATTTGTGATTCAATGAAACCAGATTTTTAAAAAGTTATGGATTTAAAAACTGTTCTTGGCCTAAATGGTTTTTAAAAATAATTTCATTCTAAAGAAAAAAAAATAATCGAAAAGAAATACTGAGTTCAAATTATCTCTCTCATATTCTATTTTAACTGGATTCAAACATAGTATTAAAACAACTTAAATCAATTAAAATGAAATTGAACTTAAATCTCATTTAAATGGCTGTACTTGAGCAGTTGGACATCACCAGAATAATCACAAGAATTCATTTCATACAATAGACTGCTCTCACCATAATAGCTTAAAGTTAATGACTGGTGGGTGGTTGTGATACAATATTAATACCAACAAATTTGCATGGCCAAAATTCTACAACAATAAACATAAACTTATTTATACTAAGTCTCCTTTTCAATTTCGGATCCTGTGGATCCTCTTTGTGAAATGATTCAAATAATACAATAAAACTGGAATACAGTCCTGTCTATTGCAAAATATATTTATAAATCACCTTTCAGTTTTCCCAGGCACGGACCACATTAAATTTGGACTTTCGTTTGAAAATCCTGCACAAGGGATACAAAAGAATTCAGACCACGTACAATTTTCAATTACCATCTCCCGTGGCTCTCTATGAACTTCCCATTGTGACATGGCATCTTACAATATGTTAATTGTCCAAAATGCTATGATGCATGTTCCAATAGTTCATTGATTTCTAGATTTCTCCAGTCTAAAGAAATATCATCCAGATGACAGTCAAAGTCCACCAGACCTCGGTAGGCTCTGGACTGCAACAATGAGGAGGCCACCGCTAGCGAACCTTTGTCTAAGGAACTCCTACACAAAATACAAATCACACCATTACAATATAAATTAGGTCACAAAAAACATAACCCCCTGGGTTGATAGCTCTGCTGACTTAAATGAAAAAACACATGAACCGTGTATTGAGCAAACATTCTGCAGGCTCTGCAGACCAATCAAATAGCTTTTCACCCATTTATTAGATTACATAGAAATTGTCCACCCCTATCAAAACACTGGGTACTTCAGACTTTCAGCTCTCTGGTTGCCTACCTTATTCTTTGCCATTACAAAATCACAACTACGATAGGGTTCCAACCATACCTTGTGAGAATTGACTCATGGGCATACACTTTGAAAGGTCACAGCATCAAGGTCAAAGGTCTAAATGAGTGTTGATATATAACAGATATGAACTTTTTATTCACTTTAAATGGTTGAAATGTTGCATGTACACAATTTTTTAATTCAAGGTCACGTGACTAAAAGTATGACAAGGCACAGCTATGACATAAGACATGTCTGTGTACCAAGTTTTAATTTCCTCTTATAAGTGGTTGCTGAGATATGCTCTGCACAAAATGTGTGACCTCTAGGTCACTGCACTAAGGTCAATGGTGACATCACTAAGATTTAGAAGAATCTGAATCTCAACCTCAATATCTACCTCTATATAAAATATGATAAATATATTACTGGTAGTTTTGGAGAAGAAGATTTTTAAATGAAATGTTGATCGAGGAACAGACAGATGGACAGACATTTTCCCCTCCTAAAGCTCTGCGACTCAAAAAAAGTCAGCAGAGCTAAAAACATAATAAATGTTGAACATCTTCATCTCAGCGAAACATCATCATAATATGATAACCTCTAACCAAAAATATATTGCATTATTTTGATTTCTAAGTTCATTTATATCAAATAAATAACGAAAAAATATATGGCACAAGATAACATTGTTTTTGAAGCAAAATATATTGTACTTTTACAGAAATATATGCAGATAAAATTGATGCCACACATGAGATCTGACAAACTACATCTATTTCTCCACATGTTGATGTACTCACTTGGTATTTTTCCACTTGCCATCAAACTGCTGATACATTCTGAGAGCGTCTTCCTCACAGTCCATAGACAGCCGGGTATTATCCACCTGCAAGCACACATCATGCTGCCATTGATAATCACAGCTCATTGAATCAATAATGGGAGGGAAACACATTACTTTCTACATTATTTCAAACTTACCACGAACTATGATTTTCCACCTGTACTTTATAATTTTGAATTTTGGTAATACTCTATTTATTAAATAGTAATGATGCTGTTTCTGTTGCTTACTAATGTTTCTGTTTCTGTAAATTTGTAATGTTGCTATTTCTGTTAATTAGTAGTGTTGCTGTTTCTGTCAATTAATAATGTTGCTGTTTCTGCTATTTATGGTAGTAATATTGCATCAAAATTTGGATAACATAATTACACTTACCATGGCAATGCAGGCATCAGGGAAATGGTCATGTATTCTATCACCAATCTTGTAGGCTATGAAATCTGGCCTAATGTAATGAAATGTTAAACATGTTGAGGCATAAATCTTTATGCATTATAATCAGCATTTCAGAAGTAAAACAATAAAAACTATCAAAGTTTTGCATTGTTTTTTTTTCATCCTCTAGAAGTAACATATATCAGCATAACATTAAAAATACAATATTCTCGAAGTGTTTGTTACTTTTACCATGTATATGGTTTCATATGCATACTTGAAGTACTCAGAAATATTGTAATGTACTTTGTTTACATTGGAATTAATTAATGATACTTACGTAGAGTTTTCCACATTAACATGAGCTTGATAATATCCACCTATGACGAGACCTTCTTTCTTACAATAAGCATCAACCTTAAATGAAATAAAATGCTTTATTGTTGAGTATGCAAAGCAATGCTACTGTTTACGTTTTTTTAGCTGGAGAGCAATTTTATGTTGTTTTTTTTTCCTCTAATATCACAGATCATCAAAATATTGCAATGATATGATACTGTTAAACATTATCCATATTTGCCAATCATAATTGATGTACTGATATATCCCCTCCAACTTTTTATGGCTTGGGACACTAACATCATAAATTTGTATCAGCCCATCCATAAAATATTTCTATCGTTTTGTTGTGAAGTTGGAAAGGAATAAGCAGATCTTGAATCTTAAATTGAGCATTAAAAGCATGTGACACTTCGCCAACCTTGCCCACATGCTTTGATAACTTATGATTTGGCAAACAAATATGCAAATAGTTCAATCATGTAATTGTCTCCTTCTATACAAAGCTGGCAAACATTACTTGTGGTATTAAAGTAAACTTCCTCACATTTTTGTTATCCCAGCAAATTAACATAATATCCCAGCAAACTAAACATAATATCACAGATAAAAATAAAACTCCAGATGTTTAGCATGCTTCGTGTAAAAAATGTCAAAATAAATCATTTAATGACTCCAATTAATTGAAACTTGCCAATGCTCAAATGTGTATACATGTTACATTCCAGTACCACAACAAACATAATTTTAGTTCTGTGAGTCTTCTATAACACCACACGTATTGTCTTTTCTTTTTTAGATTGTTATTGCCTCACTGTACACCAAGCTTTGATGAAGTCCTGAGGACACACTGTGTGTAAGCTGCTCTTTAAATAATGTCTTTACACAGTGTACAATATTCACACCTTTCAATACTGGGTCAGCAACCAAGTCAGAGGTTATTTTTAGTTACCTTCGGGTACCTCAATGAGCAAAGGGGAAGATGGTTTTTCTTGATTTGCTTTTTTTGTTATGGCACAAAAAAGTAGTTTAGCTCTGATTAAAACATGTTTCTTTGCGTTAGGTAAATCTTAACTGTTCTATCTTAATATGAGTGGCACACACATATGCGGGTTGATGACTAATCAGCAGTAGTTGAGAAAATGATGGGAGACAATAGCATTTATTTTGACCAATCAGAGAGCACCTAATAGACGATTCTAATAGGCCGATTGCGGGTCGCCATATTGCCCCATTGAAAACAACACGCCGGAACTGCACAATTACAATCGGAAGTGCACAAAAAACTCTAAAATCTCAAAAAACTCTAAAATCTAATCATTAAAAAAAACAAGATGGTAACCCGCAATCGGCCTATGCATATTGCAAAATAACTGATTCTATGCAAATCTATAGGCCCCCTGCCAATCTCTCCGACCAATGATTAAACATAGTGGAGTTGTACAGTTCTGGTTCCAGTTAAGTTGTACAGTTCCGGTGTGTACCTTTCAATGGGAAAAAAACAACAACATGGAGATCGGCAATCAGCCTATGGAGTTTAAACTTTTCTGTGGAGGCATAAAATGGGATGAAATCATCATTAATATGCTGTATCATGCAACCTATCCATATCAATATACCCTCATGAGAACCTCTATAAGCTCATTACATAACAAGGTCGCTTACCACAAGGTCATCTGATTTAAATAATGATTGTCAATGGTGTAAAATGCCAATACCAGACTGTGTATAAATCATGTATGCATCAATGTATGGGAATGGACCTCTGAATCTTGACACATTCTCTGTGTTAAACAATCAGTACAGACAATGACAGTAAGTACTATCCTCTCAGAAACGACAAAATGTTGGGTACTGAAACTGAAAAAGCTGCACTGACCTGCTTCCCTTATAGTGCAGGGGGGAAGCAGCTGGTTTGCCTTTGCCATAAATTTGGGCCAGTGGAAAAAGAAAGACTCCGTCCATGAAACCTTTACTAAAATCTCCAAAAATGTAAACTGATTACTATCTATTCCCTCCAGTGCAATAGCCATTTGATAGCTCAGGATAAGATCAAAGTAGATGATAAATATGTGAACCACAATTTTTGGTAAGTGAAAAATCAAAATTTACCTGTGTCAAAGCGACTTCCATCATCGGCGCAAGACCAAGAGCTAAATGGAACAGTGGAATCGCATCTACCATCTTAACATGTTCCCCCTCCTTGTTCTTTGACTTATCCTGTGCCAAGAGAACCCCATTTACAGAACAATGGGGATACTTTGCGGCGTGTAAAATCACTTTTGAATAAGCTTGCACGTTTATCGACACGTCCGACATCTTCGCTTTTTGTTTACCTCAGCAGTGTGCTTTCTTTTAGTGGAAGAATAATTATTTGGAGCAAATGATATCTATCGGATGATATATCATCATTCAATAAAATTATTTATTAATTATATTGTAAATTTGTATAGATCTTAACGAGTGTAGTATCATAAGTTTGAATCATGATCATTTTTAATATCTTTAATATTTCTCCTGGAGCAAAAAGCATCTTCTTCGTAGTTAAATGCCGGGTCTCCGAGTGAAATAATTTAACCCATAATTTTTTTAATTAAAATACATTTTTAGTCTCATACGACATTTAATGCTTCACAAATGGATCATAAATTATATTTATAAATATTTACGATTTTCTATTGTAACAAATAAATTAAAGGACCGTAAATATTATTGATTTTATTGGGATAAAGTTTCTTTTTTAGCAGACGACATTTACAAAGAGAAGTGGCTTGCAATGTGTGAATGAAACCTTAGAGTAATATCTCCATCTAGAACAAAAGTAACCCATTTAAAAGACGAGGAATTTGTTTCTAAACTTATATGTGATGCGGGGACGATTGTTGGCATTGAGTGCAGGGTTGTGTGCAGCCCTGGCATCAGTGTGTGCAAAGTTAGCCATGGCTGAAAGTGCAACTCTCACCCTCTGTGAAATGTCTCTCCAACAAGTGGAGCTTTTGGAGGGCAGACTTTTCTCATTTGATTTCCTGTCCATCAAACCAGAGTGCCATTCGGTGAGTGTCTTTCAACAAAATCGCACTGAACACCCTAATGTAATGTAGTAATAGCAAAGTTTAACTCTATGTGACATCATATATTAGTGTATATTCGTGCCTGACTAGTTTTCCGTCGCTACCAATAACCACCAATTACAGCGGCTATGCTGGAGAGAACTCTTGTAGCCACTGGTAGTCACGGTCTACTTCATCGGTGGACACTGGTCGCTGACAAGCACAGATTGATGTGTGCCATATCAGTTTTGTACTGATTAAACTCGACCCCAGTCATAAGTCTCCAAATACAGACCCTTTTTTGTCATTTTTTACCCAATATTATACTCGACATGCATCACCATCAACATGCACCCCAGGCAGTGGGTGGAAAGGATGTTAACATAAATCCCCATTATTCGTTGTAATGTAATCATAGTAATGACATCAGATCATGAATTTTTGAACCCAGTATACTTAATTCTTGAACATACTGAATAACCATGGTTGTGATTTAAAAAAAAATTAGTATGCAGATTTGACTGAGCTTCAGCCACCCTCAAAGAAGGGGGCTAACATAGTGATCAGTTTTGTCCAAGCAGTACGGTGTTAGATATTAATATTCATAAATGCATTATAACACTTATAAGAGCCACATAAAGTGTGTGTCAAGTGTTGTAGACTAATGGTGAGACAGCTGATAGCTTAATTAATTATTACACACATGTGGCACTTACGAATGGTTCCTCTGTACTGACTTGGATAGTCATTGGATGGGACTTATATGGATAACTTTGGAATTTTAGGATTGGGAAGTGTGCAAAAATTGTACAATTCTGAATGCTATTGCAGTCCCTGTATGGACCTGCACATCATAAAAAAGGTCCATAAGGGATGGCAACAGTCAATATGTAGATACAGTACTCCAGGAAAAAACATTTATTTTCTGTGCAAGAAAATAACATTTTATTGCACATGCTTATAATTCCTTTCAAATCAACACTTGCAATGAATATTTTTCATTGTAAACATTTTTTTAAACTAAAACTTCTTCTTTTTACAGGTAAAACATTTTTTTAAACTAAAACTTCTTCTTTTTACAGGTAATGTTGTATGTTCGTGTGACATTCTTTGGCCTCATATTTTTGTGCAATGCACTCATGTGGACATTGTTTGTCAAATCCATGCAGCTTTGCTCATCTACCGTTGAAGCAACAATCACAAACACAGCATCTAATATATTTTTCACAGTAAGTGTTTTTGTAAGACCGTAAGAAATATATTATAGGTAAAGCTTTTCACTTTCTATATATCATACCCAAAAATTTAAACTATATTTAAAAAAATATATTTTCTACTTTTGCAGGCATTATTGGGTCACATGCTTTTTGGAGAAGCATTACCATTGCTTTGGTGGGCTGGAGCTTCATTTATAATTGCTGGAATGGCTCTCATTCATAAGGGTGACAGTAATAAAAATAACAAGGACAAAATTTCTTAGCATTCAAACAATGGATACAATATATTTTGATTTTTTTATTTGGATTACTTTGTTGGAGTGATAAAGAAAAACAGTTGTATGTAGAACTTCATAAAGATGAACTTTGTAAAAAGGCAGCTAATTATCTGATCATTTTAAATTGTATATTTCCTCTTTTTATATGACATCTATTACTTTGGCTTATATTATCCAATTATTCAAATTATAAATTATAAATTATAATTTGTATTAATACATCATGCCTACAAAAATTTAACCTGATAAAATATTTATTTATAGTGCAAAATAAGGCTGTAATGAGTCACATGGAAAATATAGATTCTGGATCATCCAAGAGGAGGATCAAAGTATGTTTATAAAAAATAATAATCCATTTGAAAAAAATGATTCTAGCTATATTGTATTGAAAATATCCTTGTTGACACCATGAACTATTACAACACTTTCATGGTGTTATTTCACCATTCAAGCAGGACATTTCACCATTTAAGCAGGACATTATACCTGCTATGCAGTGAGGACTACTAACTTTAGGGGAAACAGGTACAAGACTATTTTGAGTTGTTGACCATTGATAAGATACCAACAAGTATGATGTCCCTATTTCATTGATAAACAGCCACATCACTATCAAAATATTGCTCCTTCCAGTCTATGACATATAGCAGGAGATAGCAAACTAAATAGATAACATATTTCTGTTTTGAAAAAATCTAAATATATAGTTTCGCATGGAAACCTCATTTTGATGATCTTGATTGTTTGTCCACTGCATTAGGCCTAATCACTGCCCAATCTTTTTAGAAGAAAATAGCATGTCCCACATGGTATTAATGACAAAATTGAGAATCTTTGCAAGTGTAATGGACAAATCTTGAGTACAGTTTTACTACAAACGTTTTATTTGGTTTAAATATATGGGATTTTGAATGCCAATATGGATTAATACTGAATTTATTCAAAAAAAAGTTGCACTTATTAACTGTATCTTTCCTTTTTTTATTTATTAGGATACCACAGCCTCTTGGAACTTTAAGTTATTCTCTGCATTATTAAAGCAGTGACATTTAAGACCATAGATACATATTATAGTCATTAAAAAAACTTACTTTCATTTCAATAGATTTATAAAACAAAGTTTTCTATACTGTTATGACTAAATTTTGTGCATTCCACCGTTTACCGGTAGTTCAAATGAGCATTTTTTATTAATAATTGAATAATCACATATCCTATGATAACTATCGGTCAATGGCCTAAGAATTAAGCTGATTATTGGGTTTTTGTATTGTTTGCGAGTTTATTTTTCTGGAAATGCCTGCTGATTGCTTTATAAATGATCATTTAAAGTATTTATCCAAATAATGTACCCAATATTGGGACAGACTCCATCACTCCAAAGATGGAGAAGACTGATAAGAAAGTTCCTGAAATTGTTCTGAGTTGTTATTTTAACTCGGGAGTATTCCTGGGAACAGTGGGTATGGGGAGAAATTTTCTATCATTCTGGGCATGTAGTGTGTACTCCTAACTATTACTAAAAAATGGGGACCCTTCAGAGAGGAAAGTAATGGGCCAAAAAATTGAAATTATGGCCCCTTAAGATTTTTTTATACAATCAGCTGGCCATAAAACATGCAATGTTCAGAACATTAGTGGAATTGGTCCCCTGAAAATATATCTTACCTACTAATTGCTAAGAACTTCAACCAGTAGTTTCAGAGATCAAAGATCAAAGTTGACTGACAGAAAGAATGATAGAAAACTTCTCCTTAATTCAGAAGATAAGCTGATATAGCATAAATAAAAATGAATAAAATATAAGTACAATAAACAAGTTTATTCTTTATACATTTTACTGAATACATACATCAATATTTATTACATTATTCTTATATACATACCAAAAAGCCTGAATCTTTTAAAGGTATATAAATAGCAATGGAAACATCTTTTTTTTTTGTACAAAAAGTATTATTCAGATGGAGCGAACTTCTATTAAACAAGCATACATTATATCATTCACATGGAGCGTGGACCTCCACAACTAGAAATTTTCCTGAACCTTGCATTCATTAAATTAGAAAAATTGTCCCACAGATATGTTTATTTACACTGAATCCCACTTTTCACATTGTTCAGAAAATATAACTTTATTGTGGACATCAAATGTATGTGCACCCTATGCAATTTCCCATGAAAAACAGACCAGGACAACCATACCTGTATTGCCATTATTTTCCCATTATTATAGAGCAGATAGGAATCAAGTGAAGGGTAAATGCAAACTAAAAATGCCACATAAAAAGTAAACTGTTTGCCATGAGAATTTAGAAATGTTTTGTCAAACCTAATTTAATCATATGAACCTTTTTATGCAAGAAAATATTAGTTTTATGCATCTGCAAATGTTGAAAAAAAATACTCATGCTGGAATGATATACATTTCAATTTGATCCCTGCTCATTTTGAATCAGATACTTTACATGATCTTTAAGGTGCTAGTCGAAGCCATTATATATAGTCCATAATATTTCACAATTGTTTATACAAGCTTTCTCTTTAAAGTTTTAATCGTTTGATATCCTCTGTACGGAAGTCAATCCTGCAATGATAGATTACATAAATTAGTATATTTTTTTACCAACGAAACTTGATAATCCTGAAGTGCAAATCATAATAGCATTATTTTAAGACTTGTAAGTGATAATTTAACACCTGTTTGAATATTTTCAACATAAAATTGTTATGACCCCTGATTAAACCACAATAAAAAGTGGCCAAATATTTGCTCAGTTATCCTGTACATCCAAAGTAGTGATTTTCAAGATTAATTGTTTGAAAGAAATAACCTGATAAGTTAATTGATAGTTAATTAGTTGTGTTTTGTACTGTGCTATCTTGATCTATTAAAATTACTTGTCCAGAAGAGATAAATTTGCAGAAAGATTCACTTGACCTCAAAATCCTGACATACACTCAATATGTTGGCTGATCATATGAAAACAAGATTTATTAACCCCCCAAAAAACCTGGACAAGGTTAATTAAAAACACTTTTAAACTAAAGGTCTTCAAAAAGGATAGAATACTGAAAAGCCTCAACACTAATGAATATTAAAATATATTTATCCCTATATATTTTAAATAATTTTCTTGTGATGAACATTTTAACACAATATTTCTTGTTATAAAGTTTACCTCAATCCTAGCACTTGTCTGACTTCTGCCGGGGTGAGTCTCCATGTGAGGGGACCAGAATTTGGACCCCAGTAATCCATTATCTCTGCCACCTATAGTTGGGATGAGAAAATATATCAATTCAAATATTTATTTCAAATCCTGAAATATCATTCTGACCAAGAATGAGTGTGATGAAGTTTCTTTTTTCCCAAGGAAGGGATTTGCATGACATGCTTGCAAACTGATCAGAACTTGTATTATTTCAAAGTTTTGGTTGACAAGCTGATATATTGTTACTTTGTATATAAAATCCTTTTATGTTAAATCACTTTTTCAAAATGTGCAAGATTACAAAATGTGCAAGACTACAAAATGTGGCAGAGATATTTATTTGATTATTTCTTCTCTTTGTGAATGGAACTGACCCTTTCCAAGTTGAGAATGGTTGCCATCTGTGTCAGTCTGGCAAACTTATCCCTGATGGTCCACGTGGTAGCTGAAGTCAGATATCCTACCAATGAGCGCAGCTCTTTGTCAAACTGTAACCCTCCTAACTGAAATTATCAAAACATAAAAAGGACCAAATATTTCTGTTAACTGTTTTCATATAATGTACAGCCTCATAAAATAAATTCAAACATTAAGGTTAAGTTGGCAAAATTGTGTTTTTTTTCCATATCATTACTTACCCGATTAAATGTAGTTTTCAAGACAGCTTTTTCAAGTTGTGTGGTCACCTCATTTGCTATATGACTCACAAATGTGTCATAATTACTGTTGGTTAACATTTCCTACAATTAAAACCAAAATGATTACCGGTAACCATTTATATACCTAATCACCAATATTAGAATAAGTCACAACTAATCTGCTTTCTATTTGAATTTTAAATCAAAAGAAACAATAAATATTGCTTACTTTAAATGTTCCTAATAGACTGTCAACATTAACAATAAAAGTCTGCACCCAAGGATCATTTGCTTCATAATTGGCAAATTCCTCCTGCAAAATAGAGTAAATACATTATATTAATACATCATATAGAATGTGAGTAAACATTGATGTGTTATTCACAAGATGTTTAATTGGGTTTAAAATAGTTCAACTTGATTTTCTTTAAACAACAAGTATTGAAATATAAAGTAGGGAATATCTACTTAAGCTCTGGAGGTTAATAAATGCTTGAAACTAACTTCTGATACATTGTTTTTTTTTCAAGTAAAATGACCTCAATTTTGGGGGGTCGTCTTATACATGAGTCGACTTATACACGGGTAAATACGGTAAGTTCTGGAGGTTAATAAATGCTTGAAACTAACTTCTGATACATTGTGGCTGGTGGAGAGGAAGTTGGATACCCAGGGTTTGATGACCGGCTTCACAGCAGAGGAATTCAACTGGGAAAAGCCAAACTCTAACACATCCTTGAACCGATTAGACACGGCTCCTAAATCACTTAAACAACTCTGAAAAATTAACATCACACTTATACTTTATATATGCAAACATCAGATTAAATATATTCATCATATCGGATCAAATAATGATTTAAAGTATCATCTAAGGCAATCATTTGAATTTTGTTCATTGATATTTTGATCAAGGTATTTATTTACAAATTTCAAGGTATTTATTTACAAATTTGATATCGTTACCTGCAGTTTAGCCTTTCCTTGCTCCCCAACTTGTCCATATAATTTTTCAACATCTTCCTGCAATCAAAGGCATTAGATTATTATACACTCAAATTATTAGATAAGAAAATTGCACACAAACACACACACAATATATATATACAAATGAATATTACACTGCACCACTCACCTCTAAGTTAATTTTAAGGGTCTGGATATATTCACAGCTGACTTCAGCATTATTCAATGTTATCTTAAAGAAAATAAATTATCATGTTATCTCCAAGTATGTAACAGCTACATTGTAAATGTCAAATTACACAACAAAAAATAATTAAATGTTTTGACCATAAACTAACCAGAAAGGCAGTCTTAGCTCTCTGTGTTTCTGTGTCTGAGCTCTGAATTTTGCCCTGTTGAAAACTGGACTGGACCAGATTGTAAGCATGGGTGAAGTCGAACCCTGAGGGGAAACCCTGCCTCAGCTTACCATACAGCACCTCACGGAAATCCTCTTCCATGATAGAACATGCATGGTTTAACATGGCACACACACCATCCACACTGGAGCTGGACATTGCTCGTCTAAATTAAAACAAATAATAATTCATACAAAGTTCCAGTGCCACCTAATTACAAATGTAGTATTTATCTTTCCAAAAGAAATAATACAGCTCTAATTAACTTTAAGTAACAAGGTTGACAACATACACAATGCTAACTACCGTATGTATTTACCTGATGCATTTCTTGACAATAAAAAAGGCATCATCCACCATGCTGGAAGTAGGGGAACCATCTTCTACCAAATCCATGTTCACAGCCTGAAAAAAAACCATACTAGATGATATGCCAACTCTCATTCTTTGCTTGACAATCACACGTTTGTTGGTGCCGTTTTTTTTAACTTTTAGTATAAAGATGAACATTTTCAGTCCCCTATATATTTCCATACTGAATCAAGCTATCAGATATCAAAATATTTTTTTCTGATAATATAACATAGACAATAAAGTTTTATTGCAAGGAAGGTATAACAGGAATGAAATATTACCTTGACAACCATCTCCCTCATGAAGTATTCCTCCATCATAATGTAACTTCCAATCAACTCTTGCATCAATCGACTCAGCTCACAAGAGACTATGAATGTATCAGCCTCCTTTAGCTTCTCTGTAATAAATTTGATGACAAAAGATCTTTGATGTTTGAACCTTACTTAATTAAGTCATTTATGTTCTTTCAGCTTTTTTTCGTTCTGGTATAAATAACTTTAAATATAAGTCAAAGGCCTGCATAGCTGACCCTTACTTTTTGGGAATGTGAACATCTCCAAATAATTTTCAGATATTTTTGCAGGTCAATGTGACAACAATAATGGATACAATATGGTAGACTCCCTCAACCCACATCGCTTTTCCCCAGAAAAGTCAAACTGAGGTTATATTTTGATATTCAGAATGATGCATTGATATTCAGAATGATGCATTGGATGAGAAAAGAATCACTGGTGCTTGTTGTATTTCTTTTTTTAAACCATGAAAAATTTCTAATAAAGCTGAGCCTCATAGACAATAGTTTGAATCCTCTCCTGTATATACTAAACCAAATGTGTATCTGACTGCACTCTACATTCACAACTTATTATTTCACATTATACTATTACTTACCTGCTTTTGCCTCTTCATCTTGGATGCCAACTTCAATATCAGCCTAAAATATAAATTTGTAAAAAAAATATTCAATATCCCATGACTTTAATTTTATGATAAAAACAAGAGAAGCAGAAAGATATTTAATATCTAATAATCTGAATGGTACTTACTGTTATTCTCCTGCGAATGAATCGGAGATAGAGCTCTGACCGCGTACTCAGTAGAGTCACTTCGGCCAGTAAAACATCCAACTCTTTGGGATCAGGTCTGAAATATCATTTTTAGCTCTTTAGATTTTGTTTCTTTTGGACTGATATTGCATTTTATCTCCAGATATGTTAAATTTAATGATGGTTATTACTACAAAATATGCAAAACATCAACCTTTCAATTGTTGTTTGTGTCTTCTGATACATCAATGATTGCTGCACTTGCTGAGCCTGTAACAAAATTATATTATTGTGAATATAAGTTGAATTTTAAAATCACAAATTTTAAAAATCAAGTACCGGTAGAATATTTATATATAAACATAAGAAAAAAACTAAGTACCATGTTTGTAGAATGAAAAAAATAACTGAATGAGTAAAATTGCTAGTTTAACTTTCTGAGGATTGCAATTTTTTCTAAAAATATTGTGTTTGTATTAAAGATTGAAGAATACAAGAACTATTTGTGAAGGGTATTATGAACATCATAGTCAAAACCATTTATACACAATACAATTAAATATGTTACATGCTTATGAAAATATCAATTTCAGATTTAACTTTATTCTTTATTTGTGCAACAAACCTTCAAAGCAAACCAACATATCCCTAAAGAAGAAATATTTAAAGTAGATTTGTTATGATTTAAAGGTATTATGCATCAATAAATGTTATTTGATTCTCCCAGGTGACATAATTTGTGTAAAACGTATTGCTGTCCATAAACAGAATCCTGCTATCTCGCCACATTTCCTTTTTGGGCATCTTTATATCAGATTTGTCATTTGCTTAACATTAACCAGTCCATACTGAAATTTCAAATTAAATGCCAAATGGAACAACTGATGCATAATACATTTAGTGCAGTATCTTCTTTTGAAAAAACAATTTTTTCTTCTTATCTTGATTCAAGAAAAATTATTAATTTACATCCATATTCCCATAGCCACAAAACCTTCGATATTAACCAAGAATTTCCCTGTCACCAAATTAAGAGTAGCTTAGACTATTTGCCTTTATTATATTTTGTGAGCTGTTGAGTGCATTGTTCAGCAATGTGAAAGTGTGATATTCATGTGGCAAGATCAAAGAAAATACATTTCATGACACAAAAGGATTTTAACCATGTACCTTTCATCTGATTTTCATGCATTTTTAAAGAAATTTGTTCACAATTTACCTGTTGAATCTGAAATCATAGACAGAGGGATGTGATGAGACATTCCTATTTTATTCTTTTTAAGCATGGACCGAAAGCCTAAGAGCTGTGCTGACCATTGTTTTTTTGTAATATTATTTGTGAATATTTCCTGCAAATGCCAGTAGAATGCTTTATCTAAATGATACTATGCATCCAGTTCATGTACCAATCATAATAAAAATGGCAGAATATGGCGATCAACGTCTGTCTCAAAACCAGAAAAAAATAATAAGTGGCTTATATCTTCAATTAGCTTCATATCAAATTGCAACACAATAGCCACTTAGTCCCTAGGAAACCTTCCTTGAGGCTCAAAGCAACTTTTTTACCAGTAACCTTGTTATATTTATTCAGTATTATGTTTTTCCATGTGTCAGTAAACTATGCATTGACTATCTTTCCTACTCCTACTCCCTCCCAAAAAGCTTGACAAGTACCATTTTCCTCCTAATCCTTAAGGTTGTAGGCAGGATGATTAAAAAAAAAGACTGATGTACCACCAGATTCTCCACCTCCCCCTGGTGGCAATGAAAGCACTATGTACATATTTTAGTATGAGCAAGTTTTATATTCAATATTTTACTGTTGGCCATTGTATTTATTAAAAATCATAAACAAAAAATTTAAATAAAACAAAAAATCCTAAGCCTCATGGAAAATAGATCACCTGGCAATATGACATCTCACCAATCAGTCAGAAATCCACCCCATAGTTTCAGAGGAGAAGATTGAGTATGGCAAACAGACAAATTAAAAGAAAATCTTAAGCTCTGCTGACAAAGTCAGCACAGCTAAAAAAAATATCAAATTATGATGAAAAATATCATCAAATTATACAGAGACAAAAGGCCTAATAATGATTTTTTTAACAAGTTATGTTTTTTAGATACAGAAACTACGGAAATGTTAATGTAATATAATTCTCCAAATTTCTGAAACATTTACCTTTGACTCGTAGTTTCGATTTTGCTTGAAATGGTCTAAAATTTTCCGAGACTGTCTATCACATTCTTTTTGAAGATATTCCATCAGGGTAATGATTCTCCCAGGACCTGCAATATAATTTTTTTCAATCTCTTTTCATATCTGGTAAAATGGCAGAAAAGTAGTGACCTTTAATGTGATATTGAATAACTGAGAACCAAAGAGAATAAAATAGTGGCACTAACCATAGTATGTTTCTACCAGTGGTTGATGGATCTCCACAATACGGGCAATCCCCTCGTAGAGCAGGGTCAGTGTGTCCGCATACATTACATTGGCTCGTTTATCACTTGAACCCTTGGCCAAAGCCAATTTAAGATTCTTGTCAGCTGTTTCTGATAACTAAAATCCAGTAATAAATAAGCATAATTTTTTTTAAACAATTCATTTATAGATTCATCACGAATTTTTCCTATCAAAATCAGAATATAACGTAAATCTATTACTATTTCTGTTGCTACCTATTCTGAATGTTACAACAAATGTATTAACAACAAAAGGAATCTACCTGAGCACATAGATATTTAGAAAATTTAGCAAGACCATCTTCGTGTTCACCAATAAGAGGGAAAATCTTGAAGAACCTCTCAACAGATGCCACATCTCCTGAATGGACGGCCTCGTCAAATCTACGGTGGACGATTGTCTTAAGTTTGCTCTGTGCTTCATGAAGCAGCTTAAATGATGTGTCAAGTGTTGTACCTAAATATGAATTGTTTTGTTGATAAATGTATTGAAAAAACTCTCTTTTGAAAACTGTATTTATGCTGATTTATTTATCAAAAAATTATCTGATCATTATATAAGTGTGGTTTATATGCAATATGATATTCAGAGAAATTATGACAACAAAACAATTACAATTTTCTTCCATTCAACTTATCCGTTTATTGTATGAATAAAAAGGAAAATAAAATAAAAGAAGAATAAAAAGATGGTCTACCTTCACTTGCATCAGCACTCATTCTGAGGACGTTCTCATCAAGGGACAGGAATCTATGGACATGAGCTGCTGCCTAAAATGAGTACACCAATTCCAACTAAGCTTATCAAGTTCATCTGCATCTGAATATGAAACAAACTTTTTTTGCCAAAAAATGGTTTTAACTTGTGTTTGGCTATTCAACCTGGAAAACTAACCTGTTCATAATCTTCATCATGAAGTGCCCTCTGCACTCCATCTGTGCAAAACTTAAGATCCAGAACGTCCTCTACTCTCTGCATACTAAGCACCACCTGGCTCTAGATATACACAATGATCAATTGCATATGTGAAAATACCCCATTATCAATGTGGTTACTGTAAGTTTTTTACATTATACTTAAGACAATTTTCTTATTCAATCAAGCCATCTTTAATTCTGTTCTTTTAATTTAATAATTGAATAAAAAGATGTTTTGGGTGTATATATTAAAATCGGAAAGTGGTATTACCTTTGCGAGGTCCAATTTTCTTACTTTTCCACTAACATTTTCTGCAAGTTTAGATGTGAAGGATATCATACTGGCAAGTTGCTGTGAATCTCCATGAATCAACTGTAGATTTGGCCTATTTAAAAAATAATGCTCACAGTAAAAGTAATTAAAACAGAACAAAATCAAAGCTTGTCACGTTTAACAAGATTCAATACTATATTCGCAAAAAATACTCACAGCATGGTCTGCATGGCTGACATCTTTGAATGGAGTGACCCCTGTTGCTCCAGCAAAATATCGAGGTCCTCATTGACTTCCACCTTTAAATATACAATAAATCTGAGCATGACTGAAATGAAATAACTGACAGGTTTGATATATGTATATTTATATATATTGTCATGTTACTCAAAATAGCAGCCATCTTGACAACTTTAATGACAGAAATTTCTCCCTTCCCCCTCCACTATTTTAGAAGCTGGGATTTTTATTGCATTAATACATTTTATAAAAAATACTGTGTCATTGATAAATGTGACATGCTAACTGTGTTGTCATTGATACATGTGACATGTTATTTGAGGAAATCATACTTTGTTTGACCTCAATTGAGGCTCAAAGTAGGGTAGCACTGTTTGACGTCATTCTGGCACTATTCAAAGGACAATAACTTTGATGATGTCATAAGCATATTACCATACTCTTATGACATCATTTTACCTTTCAGTGCCTCAATGGTCACACTCCACATAAAATTGATGCCAAGAAAGAAGTGTGCTTTCATAAAGGGGCAATAGATTAGGGGCTTGTTAAAATAGAATTAACAGGCAAACATGTGGATGCATCACTAAAATAGAAAATAGACATCAAAATAGACATCATTTATCACCAATATGTGAATTTTAAACGTTTTTTTTCAAAATCGGTGCTTAATCCCTTTAACAAACCTTTAGTTACTTATATTAACTGACTGAGCACAGTAGCCTTTAACTCATGAATAACTTAAAAATTCACAATGAATATTCACGATGAGCTGCTATCATGCTATGAACTAAACATTATTTCAGTGCCTGCTCGGCGGGATGCCAATTGGTTTTGCCGAGTAAACTTACAGATGAAAGGGGCCTTAAAGTGAAACTCAATCGGGACAGGAATGAGCACATCAAACTTGCAAGTGCACTCGCACATGTGCACTCGCACATATGGCCTAAACAAGTGAGATACAGCCTCACAGGCAACTGATAACTATGCAGCTGACAGACAGATCTAGTAATGATAAACTTTTCTAATATACATTCCTCGACTGAGTCAGCTCAGAACTTGGGTTGAAACTTCTTGGGCCAATTGGCAATTGGGGTTGTACTTTCATGCTTTTACTTCAGTAGTTTAAGGATATTTTTGGTCAATTTGCCAACAAAAATTACTTTGATTTCAATTCTAATTATATTGATAACGTGACCCATTACCTCTTCCTTGCATAGCTGGTCATATGCTTTCTTGATATCCTCATAATTGGTTAAATTTTCAATATTTTCAAAGGAATTTCCGAAAGACGTGGCACCCGAAGCCGCCATGTTGACATCCTTTTATAATAGCTTCTGCTTGCTTCGTTATCCTTGCAAAAATACGCTTATCTTTACAGGAACAGTTTTGATTAAATACGTTACTTATATTTTAATTAGCACAAAAATTAAATAAGAACAAGGTATGAAACGGAATAATTCACTCAATTGTGATTTAATGGATTTTTACAAGTCAAATAAACAAATATTGCAGTGTCATATATCTACTATTGTCCATGGACTACAAGGGAATCCTGGGATAGCTTATACGCCGCCATAACAAGTTTTGATTCATTGTGCTTGGTAGGTTAAAATCTGCAAAATCCTCTTTAATTTACAACCATCAGCCCCAATTTAGATGATTGAAATGTAGATAAATCCTGTATTTTTGCTTCTGTTTAATTATCATAGAGAGGCATACCGATCTTTGTGGATAATATTTAGTTATAAGATACATGAGCGTTGTGCACCGGTTCGTTGGACAGTGAACGAAAATAGGACAAAACTAACTGATTGATGTCTTATATTATAACGGAAACGTATCCAAATGTATAAAAATTATATCGGACTCAACTATTCGGTTACATTAAAGCTCAGGAAACGCGAGAAAATAGAACTAATCCCTTGTGTTTGGCAGACTTTCCTGAAATTCCAAATGTTTTTGCATATCCTAAAATAAGATTTCATGAAGAACAAATTAATAATGCTTTGCCAAAACATTACTTTTCAATATATTAAATTACAGGAGATGCAAGAACAGTTGGAATTTTTAGATGTGTCTGAAACAGCTCTGAAAGTAAATTATTTTAAACACTACTTCTGAAGATCTCGCATGTTTAAGAAATCAGTGGCACTAATATTGTTTGTATTTTGCAGGTGTCTGAGCTGCAACACTGAGTACCATGTTTCTGTACAACCTGACCCTGCAGCGATCCACTGGCATCACACATGCCATCCATGGCAGTTTCTCAGGAACAAAACAACAAGAAATTGTTGTCAGTCGGGGAAAAATCTTGGAAATATTCCGTCCTGACCCCAACACTGGCAAAGTATACACTCTTCTCTCCGTGGAGATATTTGGTGTGATCAGGTCATTGATGCCATTCAGGCTAACAGGGGGATCAAAAGACTACATTATAATTGGATCAGATTCTGGAAGAGTTGTTATCTTTGAATACATACCAGCCAAGAACATATTTGAAAAAGTAAGTAAGAGACCAGTATGATGAGTAAGTTTTAATCAATTTTGGTAAATTGAGTCCTTGTGATTTATTGAATGTATTTGCAATTTGTGCTACAGATTCATCAAGAGACATTTGGAAAGAGTGGGTGTCGAAGGATCGTACCTGGACAGTATCTAGCAGTTGACCCAAAGGGAAGAGCTGTTATGATCGGTGCAGTAGAAAAACAAAAACTGGTTTACATTTTGAACAGAGATGCGCAAGCACGATTGACTATTTCCTCTCCACTAGAGGCACACAAATCAAACACTTTGGTATATCACATGGTTGGAGTAGATGTTGGATTCGAGAATCCGACTTTTGCCTGCCTGGAGATAGATTATGAGGTATGATCATTGTTTTATTACTCTTATTACGTGTGATTATGCTAGTTATCATTTAATAATGATATTGTGTCATTCTCTCAGTGGGATGCCAATTGGTTTTGTTGAGTAAACCTATAGAAATGAATGTCTTGCTTGTGAAGTAGGCATTTGTTTTGAAAAACAAATTACACTCAGCCTGCCCTTTAGCAATTTATACTTCAAATATTGTGTGAAATTGCTTTTGGTTGTAAGAATGGATATATTAATTTTAAAAATTGATATTTTAAACCACACATACTAAGTGTTTACAATCATTTATGTATCTTTCAGGAATCTGATAATGACCACACAGGGGAAGCTGCATCCAAAACACAACAAATGCTCACATATTACGAACTTGATCTTGGCCTCAATCATGTGGTCAGAAAATATTCAGAACAATTGGAAGAGCATGCCAATTTCTTAATCTCAGTTCCTGGAGGCACAGAGGGGCCAAGTGGTGTCCTTATTTGTTCAGAGAACTATATCACATACAAGAACTTTGGAGATCAACCAGACATCCGCTGCCCTATTCCCAGAAGACGGGTAGGTGATATGATTGAACCCGATGATTTTCCTGCTTATCGTTTAGCCCAAATATTATTGTGTCATGTCTACTGACATATGGTTCACCAGATGTGTTATTGTCTGTTTTAAATGTACAAAACCAGATGATAATTTTCAACAGCATACTCTTATCGAATTAAAAAAGGTTACGTAAACCTCCATGAACTGGTATTATACATAACGAGCCATTCAAATTTTTCATGAATGTAATACAATACATTTGATGCCAACTTCTCAATCTGTACATTCAAAAATCTTTGCAAAACACCTTTGCCTCAGTTATAACACTGAAAGTTGTTCCAAATATCATGCAATATTAATAAAGTTCATACAAGTGAAATTTTATAATTATGAGAAAGAAATGTCCTAGAAAAATTTCATCATTTTGAGTTTTTGACTAGGAAATTTGTTACAACATTAAGAATGATCAAATCCAGTGATGTGGTCACATATTCAAGATGGATGTAACTTCATTCAAAGAAAAAACCCTAAAACCATAACCTTTTGCTTAAAAGCAGGAACAATTAGAAAAGTTCTTTTTTCCCTTATTTATATATCTGTACTTATCAAAAAAATATTTAGTTATTATCTTTGTATAGAATTGTACAGCATCTTTGAAAATGAATATACTTTCATAATTCTAAGGTATTTTATTTATCTTGTAGCATGATCTTGATGACCCAGAGAGAGGAATGATCTTTGTCTGCAGTGCCACACACAAAACAAAGTCAATGTTCTTCTTTTTGGCACAAACTGAACAGGGAGACATCTTTAAAATAACCCTTGAAACAGATGAAGACATGGTGACAGAAATCAGATTGAAATATTTTGACACTGTTCCTGCAGCCTCAGCTATGTGTGTTCTGAAGACTGGATTCCTCTTTGTAGCTTCTGAATTTGGAAACCAGTAAGTTTATGGTACCTTCATGTGAAATTGTATGCTAAATCACAAAGATAATTTCAAAGATTAAGTTCATTGACTTTTAAATGTAGGTGAGAGTGCTTATTATGTTAATAATGAGTTATTGATTGATTTTGTTTGCAGCTATTTATACCAGATTGCCCATCTTGGAGATGATGATGAGGAGCCGGAGTTCAGCAGTGCCATGCCTCTTGAGGAGGGTGATACTTTCCTCTTCCAACCTCGTTCATTAAAGAATCTGGTAGTTGTCGACGAGGTTGACAGTCTCTCCCCCATACTGTACACACAGGTGAGCAATATCACATTCTTTTAAAAAAAACAAAAAACAAAAACAGAAATTGTCACATAACATGATTTAACTAGAGACAAAGAAATTCTATCCATAATCATGAGACAAATATAACTTGCAGGAACAATCCTTTATCAGGCATTGTTACAAATAAGATTGCATTGATTTCATAACTTTATTTAAGACAGTTTTGCTTGATTTATAGATTGCGGATTTGGCCAATGAGGACACCCCACAGCTGTATGCACTTTGTGGAAGAGGACCTCGTTCCACTCTAAGAGTTCTTCGGCACGGTTTGGAAGTAGGTGCAAAAAGTCCTTTAACATGATTTTGATAAGTCAAAGATCATTAAATGAGTTTACCATCTGACTGTTTTAACTATTTAACAGTTGTATGATTGGCAGTTTCTTCGTTCACTAATCTTTTTTCATCATTTAGCTTTTCTAAAGATTCATTGATTGTGTCATTGTTGTAGGTATCTGAGATGGCTGTGTCCGAGCTTCCGGGTAATCCTAATGCTGTATGGACCGTGAAGAAAAATCTTGATGGTGAGTGAATTTAAAGCATTACATTGTGAAAAGAAAATTGAATGGTTATTGGTGAACAGGAAGGAAATTGAGTTTTCAGTTTTGTGAATTTCAGAATATTTTGAATTTATATTTCATTTAACAATGCCATTATAAAATTTGTACATTAGAGAACAAGTTAATGAGATGGAGTTTTCCAACTTTAAAGTGCAATCATACAGAGATTATTTGTAAATTTATTTTGTTAAACAAAATTATCTTAAACAGAAGGTCATTATTTTGGAAATAATAAATTCTTTGGGACATGCACATTTTTGGCAGTGAAAATTCAATTTTGCTCAGCAGGAAAATATAATATTAAAAATGTAACATCTGAAAATATGAAATTTTTTCTGGAGTAAAAATTCTAAAATGACTTTGGACTGAATTTACTGAACTTAATAAAATTATCACTCCACAATCACAGGCTAATAGAAAACTGCCTTATCGTTATTACAGACATTTAGCAGGAATGATCTTTAGCAGGAATTTTTCTTTTGTTTCAGAATTGACAATAGTGCAGATTGACGACCAGATCTGTACTGAAATTTTGCTTTTTATTGCAGGACAATCGAACACCTATATCTGAGTGAATCCATAATTAGAACAAGTGACAAAGGCCAGTTCTTTTGACTGCCTCCCACAGCTTATGTGCTTTCAGTCCCTAATCTCTGATTACTCTACTTCATGGTGTATGAACTATCCTGGACTCCCCCAGATGTGACTATTCACTAATTTTGTCCCTCCCTTGTATGTGACCACTTGTCTTTGACATAACACCAAACCTTTTCCTTATCTCATGCTGGAATTATAACTTGATAATTCGGAAAAAAACAAATGTGGTCAAAGAGATGGGACAAAAAACAGGGAATTGTCCAAAAGTTATCACAGTAACATACATTGATGCCTCACAGTTGTGTTTTTCATATTGTTTCAAAAGCAAATGATAACAAGGCCTGCAATTGATTAGTACTTGAAATGCCAATAGTAGATTGTAAATGTGTGCACCTTTTGATCACTACTAATGAAGGCTGTATGTTGGTTTTCCCATACATACCAGCCTGTTTTCTGTTTGCAGGATCCCGAGCTGACTTGTCCAAGGTGAGGATATGTGACATGGAGAGAATATATGAAGTTGTATCCTGATGCAAAGAAGAATCTTCATGTTTGGCAATGCCACAATCAAAAATATATTTGCTGTGTAAATTTAAGAATTACAGAGCAATACATTTTGGCTTTTGTTAAATGTGGCATTCACATATAGATATCACGAGATTGTTTAATGTAAAAGTTAATGGAAAAAAAAGAACAGATACTTCAAGCTCTTAATACAAGTGATAAAATGTTTGATTGAGAACAAAATACCATGGTACTCTGTATGGTTAGTTCTTGGTCATGTTGACCTTAGTGAACTAAACAAGGGGCTGGTTTTGTCTTTCAGATGAGTATGATTCCTATATCATCGTGTCTTTCGTGAATGCCACACTTGTACTGTCCATTGGTGAAACTGTGGAGGAAGTGACAGATTCTGGTTTCTTGGGAACTACGCCAACACTCTCTTGTTCACAACTTGGTGATGATGCTCTTGTACAGGTAGGAAGCCTACATACAATAAATAATATTTCAATATATTCAAAATTTCTTCTTATTTATAATGTAAAATGAGAGAATTAGCCACAGTGATTATTTTTTGTTTAATTTATAATAAAACAAACAATAGAGAAAACATCATTTCAGATACATAAAAATTAATGATGAAACCTTTGGTAATTTTGAATTTATAATTTTTTTCTAATGTTTATTAATTTGTTCAAAAAAATTCACCATTGTTTACTCTTGACCCCAGATTTACCCTGATGGTATTCGTCATATCCGAGCTGATAAGCGTGTGAATGAATGGAAGACCCCTGGCAAAAAATCCATCGTGAAATGTGCTGTAAATCAGAGGCAGGTTGTGATAGCACTTACCGGAGGAGAACTTGTGTACTTTGAGATGGACCCCGTATGTTATACATTTAATATCCTCAAAATTGGCATTTGCATTGAACTACTGTTGTAAAACATATACCGTATTTACTCGTATATAAGACGAGGTTTTTTTCCAAAAACTCTTAGTTCATGTTTAGGGGGTCGTCTTATACACGAGAGCAGTCTTATACTCGAGTATTTACGGTAAAAACGTAAATACGGTAAAACGTAAATACGATGTTCATATTTTCGAAATAACGAATATCAGACGTAGCAGATTGATTTTAATTGCGTTTTAAATGATAAATAAAGGTATTTACCCAATATTATCACAAAACGTAATACGATGTACGTGACTTCCTTTATCTTAGCGTCTGGGTGCCCACGAGACAAAAGTGGAGCGGCCAACATGTTAAATTGAACTTTCATATCCGTAGCTGATCGATTTTAATTGCGTTTTAAATGATAAATAAAGGTATATACATAATATTATCACAAATTACGTTTTGCAGGTCGAGAACAGAACAAAACCATCCATTATTGCGCAATACATTAACAATCGTTTTCGCGCTAAAAACAAGAGCCTCTTCCCGTCACTTCCGCCTTTCAAAATTGCGACCACGTGTTGCGCTGAGTCGTGTCTTCCTTGTTGACGACCTGCAAAACGTAACTGTGATAATATTAAGTACATACCTTTATTTATCATTTAAAACGCAATTATAATCGATCCACGTGTGAAAGCATTTCTGTCAACAAGGGAAGACACGACTCAAAGCAGTGGAAACAAAGACGAAATGCAAAACTGTGATCGCTGATAATTGAAATCAGTGAGAACAAAGTCAAAACAAAGCATTTCGAAATAATATGTTTTAAATGATATATAAAGGTATTTACCCAATATTATCACAAATTCGCTTTGCAGGTCAAGAACAGAACAAAACCATCCATTCATTTAACATGCATTACGCAATACTAGCGTGAAAGCAAATATCGGACAGGCGGACTACTGGCTACACGTGGTTGAATATTTCTTTGTGTATTAACACGCTTTGTTTTGGTGCTAAGATCGATATAAACAATAATAATTAAAAGCGATATAATGAATATCATTGGCTTTATAATACACAAAGAAATATTCTCTCACGTGTTGGTTTTGATGCTAAGATTAAGGACGTCACGTACATCGTATTACGTTCTACATCGTGGAGAAATTCTTGCGAAAAATAATTTGTGATAATATTGGGTAAATACCTTTAAATAAAGGTATATACATAATATTATCACAAATTACGCTTTGCAGGTTGAGAACAGAACAAAACCATCCACTATTGCGCAATATATTAACAATCGTTTTCGCGCTAAAAGCAAGAGCCTCTTCCCGTCACTTCCGCCTTTCAAAATTGCGACCACGTGTTGCGTTGAGTCGTGTCTTCCCTTCTTGACAGAAATGCCTTCACACGTGGATCGATTTTAATTGCGTTTTAAATGGATTGATGGTTTTGTTCTGTTCTCGAACAATTTGTGATAATATTGGGTAAATACCTTTATTTATCATTTAAAACGCAATTAAAATCGATCAGCTACATTTGATATTCGTTATTTCGAAAATATGAACATCGTATTTACGTTTTACCGTAATTACTCGTGTATAAGACGGCTAATATCTTATATTTTAAGCATATTTACGTTTCACTTTTAAAATGACCACCAAGCTTCAGCTTAAGCTTGAGTGGTAGCAGAGCCGATATCTCTTGAAAAACCAACTCGTCTTATATTCGGAAATCGTTTTTTTCAAGTGAAATAACCTCAATTTTGGGGGGTCGTCTTATACACGAGTCGTCTTATACACGAGTAAATACGGTAAATAATATTTCGAAGCTACAGAAATGATTTACTATACTTGACAATTCTGAAATAAATATTGTGGATATTTTAATCCTACTCTGATCTGTGTGTGCCAAAACAAGTGTCATTTTAAACATGTTATCTTGTTCAAATGGAAAATTAGACATAATGTAATGGATGTTTTATTTTATAGACTGGTCAATTGAACGAGTACACAGAAAGGAAGGAGATGTCATCGGATGTGATCTGCATGGCACTGGGCAGAGTGCCACCTGGTGAACAGCGCTGTCGTTTCCTTGCTGTTGGCCTCATTGACAACACTGTTAGGGTTATCTCTTTGGACCCTGCTGTAAGTATTAATGTTAAAATTAAAGTTTATTCTTTACTTTAAAGCAAATTGAAAGATAATTTAATGCTGATTCAACACAAATATTTGTGATAGAAACTTAATCTAACTCTGATCTTTAACAAATAATCATTAAAACTTTGGGAAAGAAATTGAATTGATTTTATAAATAATGTGTTGCAATTTTGATTCAGGACTGTTTATCTCCTCTGAGTATGCAAGCTTTGCCAGCTGCACCTGAGTCACTGTGCATAGTGGAGATGGGTGGGACAGAATCCAAGGAAGAAACCGGAGAAGTGGGCACAGTGGGAGGCTTATATCTCAACATTGGTCTGCAGGTCTGTATCTGCAATTCTATGTCATATATTTGGTTTACAGTTTATTTGGATAGTCTTGCATAGCAGATGGTATTTCAGAAATGAGGAGAACTAGTCCGTGTTTCACCTGATATAAAATGATCGACACAATTCAGTTCTGATCTGCACACCATTAGATAGCTTGTCATAAATTTATAGTGATGTGGAGAGTGAATAAGTTGACATTTCAGTTAAATTTATTTGCAGAATGGTGTGTTACTAAGGACTGTATTAGACTCAGTGACTGGAGATTTGTCTGATACAAGGACCAGGTACTTAGGATCCAGGCCCGTGAAACTCTTCAGAATCAACATGCAAGGTTCAGAAGCTGTAAGTTTTACCATATACCTTCTCAATCAAGAATTATGTGCTATGTAAAACTTAATTATCAGCTTCAAACTTATAACATAAATGAAGATAATTTGTCCGTGTTTCAACTGAAATCTTGTGATAGAAACATATACAATTCTGATATGTCACATAAAATACAGTAAGAGTTGTCCTGAAATGATTTGTGTAATAATTGTATTTTGGTTGTAATATGCAGGTACTGGCCATGTCAAGTCGATCATGGTTGAGTTATACCTACCAGAACCGGTTCCATTTGACACCACTATCATACGAGACCTTGGAGTATGCCTCAGGCTTTGCCTCAGAACAATGTCCTGAGGGTATTGTAGCTATTTCTACTAACACTCTCAGGTAGTGTAAATTTATTAGTGCTAAATTTTGCAGAAATGAGGAAATCTAGTCCGTGTTTCACCTGATTATCAGTGATCGACACAATCTTTAAATCTGATCTGCATAGATATATATTGAGATTAAATCTTTTACCTCTATTTCTATTGCTATCCTAAGATAAAGTAAGCAAAAATATTTCTTTATCTTGATATTTGTCTTTTAAATTTGATAGGATTTTGGCTCTGGAGAAATTGGGAGCAGTGTTCAATCAGGTGTCAATGCCACTTCAGTACACCCCACGTAAATTTGTAATCCATCCGGACACCAGCAGTCTCATCCTCATAGAGACTGACCACAATGCTTACACAGAGGAGACCAAACTGATGAGGAAACAACAGATGGCAGAGGTCAGTATCTAAATCATTTCTCTAAACTCTGGAAAGACTATATGGGTCGTTCAGTGGTAGAAATATAGATGGTCAAATTAATTTGGGCCGATATTTTTGCAATAATTTGCCACCTTTCTGGATTGGACAGACTATAAAGTCTGATGCCATTTTAAGGTGGTACAAAGCAATATTAATGAGAATCAAAATCAATGTTTACAACTTACCTAAAGCTCTATAGATATAATGCTGGGTCATGCACTGTTGTTGTGTTGAGGAAATTTGGATATTTATTGGAATTGATTTGTAGGAAATGGTGGAGGCAGCAGGAGAAGAAGAGCAGGAATTGGCAGCACAGATGGCAGCAGCTTTCCTCAATGAGAACTTGCCAGAGAGTGTGTTCGGTGCTCCCAAAGCCGGACCAGGGATGTGGGCATCTATTGTGCGTATCATCAACCCTATCACTCGACAGACCATTGAAAAGATTCATCTCGAGCAAAATGAAGCAGCTTTCAGGTATGTCCAGACAAATATATAATTTGAAAAATTTGAAAAAATTTTAAGTGCAATGAAGATTTAAAGACAATTTCTTTAAAACTTTGTCTTAGACAAAGTTTTAAAGAAATAAATGCAATACCCAGGTTGTTTTGAATAAAGAAAATTATTGTTTTATTGATTTCTTTATTTTAAATATTGTATTTATTAATTTCAGTGTTACACTAGTAAAGTTTGCCAACCGAGGGGATGACCAGTTTGTACTGGTGGGAGCTGTTAAGGACCTGATCCTGAACCCGCGGTCCTCAGCTGGTGGCTATATATACTGCTACCAGCTGACTAACAATGGCGAGAAGCTGGAATTCATGCACAAAACTCAGGTGGATGATATTCCTGGGGCCATTGTTCCATTCCAGGGCAGAGTTCTGGTTGGAGTGGGGAAATTTCTGAGGATCTATGATCTTGGAAAGAAAAAGTTGCTCAGAAAATGTGAAAATAAGGTATGCATCCAAATTCTCCATGACATTTATAAACCTTGTCAAATTTGGTACCTTTGTCCTGTAATGGATTATATTCTCCACTGATTTATAGCTTACATTTTTAGATGGTTATTAAGCTATATATATTTATTCATCGTTGCAGCACATTCCAAACTACATTGTGTCCATCCACACAATGGGTAGCCGCATTGTTGTGACAGATGTTCAGGAGAGCTTCCACTTTGTGCGGTACAAACGGCAGGAGAATCAGCTCATTATCTTTGCTGATGATACCAACCCGAGGTGGATGACCTGTGCTTGTATGCTGGATTATGACACAATGGCCGGGGCTGACAAGTTTGGAAATATTGCTGTGGTAAGATTATTACTAATAGAATAAGTGCTGATAAGCAATAGCAGAAATGAGGAAACCTAGTCCGTGTTTCACCTGATTATCAGTGATCGACACATTATACAATTCTGATCTGCGACTATAAATCAGGATCTCTTGAAATGGTGCCCTCCAAAAATCGTAAAATTGTAATGACTTCCAAATGCATGTAGATAGAAAGACCAAATATAAACCCTGGATGCAGCTTATCAAGGTGTAGAGATGGTGGGCTCTTTAGTGACCTTAACCTATATTTTAAGGAGGCCCTCAGGGTTGGACAGGAAGAATGAAATTTGAAAATTTAGATTTTTTACAGACTGTTTCAGAATTGATAGATAGACACATATTGGCCAGGAGTGACTTTGAAATGGGACTTTATTTGGAACACTTGGTGATCTGAAGTAAAAAGGGAAAATGACTCCTGTGTAACAGTCCTAAATCTTTACTCCTTCTCCTGTTGCTATAAGACATTGGGACTGTGGTCTTTGTCCGGTATTTTAAAGAAAAGTGCCTTGAGATTTGAGCTTTGAAATTTACCCATTTTCTCTGGATAATTTTGATAAAAAAAATGCTATCATTACCTCTGTATCTAAATTGTTTTCATGAAATGTAAATTATACCCTAATTATCAACATTGATTACTAAAGAACGATTTATACTGAAAAGCTATGGCAGAAATGAGGAGATCTAGTCCGTGTTTCACCTGATCATCAATGATCGACACAATATTCAGTTCTGATCTGCAGCAATACATTTTTGAAACTACATAGAAACAAAAAGAAATTAGTTTGAAGAAATGAGTGCATTATTAAATTATTATAAACTATTTATCAGATTTTTAGCTTAATAGGATATAGCCATAGTTTGAGACTTTTAATGGACAGCTTTGTGTGTGTTGGGTGGGGGTGGGGGAGACAGAGGCTGCATGCCATATTGTGGTTAATACTCAGTGATAAAAGTCTTCAGGAAATAACCTGAATTCAGGTTTTTTTCTTCAAATGTGAAATTCCAAATTGTCTGAACTCAGTCTGAAACATCCAAAAATGACATTTCAGGTTAATTTTTAAGGGTTTCAGGTTTTTTCCTGAATGCTGACTTTCATTACTGAATACTATACATTATGTTTGCTACACCAATGGTTCCGGACACCTTACAGAGCTTGGTAAATATTCACAAACCTTACGAAAAAGCAATGCTCAGCACAGGCGATGTTTTCAGTTAAGTAATGTCACTCTAACACTTCATGATGAAGAGAGGAATATTGTAATGGAAAAAATACAATTGTTACCTCAATTATTATGAATGGTATACTTGTAAAAATGCCCTTGTTATCAACATCAATTAGTTTAGATATAATTACCCAGAAAAGCAATAGCAGAAATGAGGAAATCTAGTCCGTGTTTCACCTGATTATCAGTGATCGACACATTATACAATTCTGATCTGCGACTATAAATCAGGATCTCTTGAAATGGTGCCCTCCAAAAATCGTAAAATTGTAATGACTTCCAAATGCATGTAGATAGAAAGACCAAATATAAACCGTGGATGCAGCTTATCAAGGTGTAGAGATGGTGGGCTCTTTAGTGACCTTAACCTATATTTTAAGGAGGCCCTCAGGGTTGGACAGGAAGAATGAAATTTGAAAATTTAGATTTTTTACAGACTGTTTCAGAATTGATAGATAGACACATATTGGCCAGGAGTGACTTTGAAATGGGACTTTATTTGGAACACTTGGTGATCTGAAGTAAAAAGGGAAAATGACTCCTGTGTAACAGTCCTAAATCTTTACTCCTTCTCCTGTTGCTATAAGACATTGGGACTGTGGTCTTTGTCCGGTATTTTAAAGAAAAGTGCCTTGAGATTTGAGCTTTGAAATTTACCCATTTTCTCTGGATAATTTTGATAAAAAAAATGCTATCATTACCTCTGTATCTAAATTGTTTTCATGAAATGTAAATTATACCCTAATTATCAACATTGATTACTAAAGAACGATTTATACTGAAAAGCTATGGCAGAAATGAGGAGATCTAGTCCGTGTTTCACCTGATCATCAATGATCGACACAATATTCAGTTCTGATCTGCAGCAATACATTTTTGAAACTACATAGAAACAAAAAGAAATTAGTTTGGAGAAATGAGTGCATTATTAAATTATTATAAACTATTTATCAGATTTTTAGCTTAATAGGATATAGCCATAGTTTGAGACTTTTAATGGACAGCTTTGTGTGTGTTGGGTGGGGGTGGGGGAGACAGAGGCTGCATGCCATATTGTGGTTAATACTCAGTGATAAAAGTCTTCAGGAAATAACCTGAATTCAGGTTTTTTTCTTCAAATGTGAAATTCCAAATTGTCTGAACTCAGTCTGAAACATCCAAAAATGACATTTCTGAAAGGGGGTAGGGGTATCTTCAGGTTAATTTTTAAGGGTTTCAGGTTTTTTCCTGAATGCTGACTTTCATTACTGAATACTATACATTATGTTTGCTACACCAATGGTTCCGGACACCTTACAGAGCTTGGTAAATATTCACAAACCTTACAAAAAAGCAATGCTCAGCACAGGCGATGTTTTCAGTTAAGTAATGTCACTCTAACACTTCATGATGAAGAGAGGAATATTGTAATGGAAAAAATACAATTGTTACCTCAATTATTATGAATGGTATACTTGTAAAAATGCCCTTGTTATCAACATCAATTAGTTTAGATATAATTACCCAGAAAAGCAATAGCAGAAATGAGGAAATCTAGTCCGTGTTTCACCTGATCATCAGTGATCGACACAATATTATATTCTGATCTGCAGCCATAATTATTTTAGACTATGTCAAGATATATAGGGGTTTAGTATGCATAGTGTGCATCTACTGCACTTATTCATTTCACCTCATCATCAGTGATCGAAACAATATTCAATTCTGATCTGCAGGAATGTAGATTACAGGGGTTTAGTATGCAAAGATTTATACATAATTACAGCATGCTTAAGGTGTATTGGAAATGGAAAAGCAAGGCTTCTCAAAAAACCTTATTATTAGTTTCCATTAAAAACAATTCCCATTCTCTCAAGATGATTAAGAAAAAGGCAAACTTACCTTAATTTTATCAATAATATTATGTAAATATAACTTAATTGTCAACATAAATTAATACAGAGCTTATCATTTAAATTCTCATGTTTGAATATTCAGGTGCGGCTACCACCAGATGTCACTGATGATGTAGATGAGGATCCCACAGGGAACCGAGCATTGTGGGACAGAGGTCTCTTAAATGGAGCTTCACAAAAGGTGAGAGAAAATATAAAGATATCATTGCAACATTTTTCAGATCTTTATCTTTCTTCATTAACAAAGTGCAATAAATGTTATTTAAAAAATACTTTCTTATAAGAGTTTAAGGACAAGGTTTGGCAGTATTTTGTTGGGAAATATAGAATAAGAATAAGAATAAGAAGGGTATTTATTGGCAATCCAAAGATTGAAGAGATACATATATGTAAATAAATATTGTTACAAAAAACAAAAACAAAAAAATTTTACAATATAAGACAAAATTTACAATAATGGCAAGAACATTATAGCAAATCTATATACAAGCAAAGCATCATATTTATACTATAGTCTAGTCATGATATGGGTTGTCAGGAATTGCTCTGGTTGGAGCTTTACTGTTCTGTAGGTGACATAGTGCATAATTAATGAAGCTTCCTTTAGTCCTGTCTACTCTCATTTTGGGGATTTCAAATGGAAACTGGTTTCTTAAATCATGATGTGTTTCCCTTTGCTTTGGGATCAAGTGATGGAGTTTATGACATGGATCGCAGAGTTTATTGAAATATGCTTTGCACAGTCTTTCTCTTCTGTCTTTCAGTGGTAAAAGCTTGCCTTCTACTAATGCTTCTTCATATGAAAGATTGGGGAAAACTATTTTTAGGGCACGCTTCTGTATTAGCTCAACATCTTCAGACATAGCTTTAGTAATCCCTGGGTGCCACACTTGGCATGCATATTCCAGAATGGACCTTATGTGGCAGGTGTAGACTTTGACCAGATGGTGACTTGGGGCTTTGCAGCGGCGTAAAACAGTTAAGAAGTGCAGTCTCTGGCTAGCCTTACTTACTATTTTAGATATATGCATGTCCCATTTCAGGTCATTGGAAATGAAGATGCCCAGTAACTTTGCATTATCCACTTGAGATACAATATCATTTCCAATATGCAGTGGACTCAGTACAGGTGGCTCATTTGAGAAACTTATGACGAATTCTTTGGTTTTGACTGGATTAAGTTGTGTATCGTTGGTGCCAGTCCAACCCTGGAGGGTGTCCATTGCTCCCTGCATTATGCTCCCCTGTGGTGACACCTTGTGGCCAATCTCCAAGACGCTTGTGTCATCTATGAACTTTATGCCCTCACAGGGCTCTGTGAACTGTAAATCATTTATCATGATCAGAAACAAAAGAGGTCCTAGTTTTGTACCTTGGGGGACACCACCATTGATATTGACCCATTCTGAAAATATGTCTCCCATCTTAACTCTCTGCAGACGACCACTTAGGAAGGATGCTATCCATTCTACTAGACATCTTGGCACATCAAGGTACAATAACTTATGGATCATAATGTTATGGTTAATATGATCAAAAGCTTTCCGGAAGTCAACTAGCACTATCCTTACATATGTTCCCAGCTTGTCAGTCGCAGAGAAAGCCTTGTGCATGAGGTATACTAAGGCATCAACAGTGGAAGAGCCTGGTAGGGCTCCAAATTGATTCCAGTGGAGCTTGGGTTTCACTACTTCCAGTACCCATTCATATACGAATCCTTCTGCCACTTTTGATAGGTTTGGAGTCAGACTAATGGGGCGAAGGTCACTTTCTACTGACCGTGGGGGTGAAACTTTGGGGATGGATATAACATTAGCAGATTTCCATAGCACTGGGACTTTTCTTTGGCTGAGTGATGTGTTGATGATTGCAGTGACAGGTCCAGCTAGTAACCAGCAGAAATCCCTCAGCAGCCAGTTGGGGATGTCATCCGGCCCAAGGGCTTTGTGTACATTTAGGTGGCCTAGAATGCTTTCTACTCTATCTGTTGTGACAGTAAATGCAGCTGGTTGGACAGTCATCTCATTATCATGGCTGCATATCAGTGGTGGCAGGTCAGAACTCACAGATTGAATAAACACATTAATGGCATCAGCAAGACTTTGACAGTCTCCATCGAATAAAGAGTTGGCCAAGCTCTCCAAAGAATCTTTCTTTGACAATCCTAGTATAGTTCCAATGTGACCCCAAAACTTTCTGGTATTCTTTTCTTCACTAACATTTCCTTGGTAATATTGTACTCTGAGGTTACGTGACATTCTGTTGACCTTGTTTCTGAGCTGTCTAAATAGTGAGTCATCTTTACTGAGAAAGGCCACTTGTCTTTTGTGGATAGTATCCATATAGTGATCTGTGATCCATGGCTTATCATTACTGTTACGGGTACAAGTTTTCCATGGCATTGTGTCATTCAGTATTCCGAGTATAGCATTCTGGAAGTAGGCTAGTTGCTGGGAAGTGTCATTCATGGCATACAAGGGCTCCCATCGGACTTTCTGTAGGTGAAAGGCAAACATGGCCCTTTCATTGGATCCTGCACTGCGTGATGTGCGAACCACTTTTGATGCTGGTTGGTACTCACTAGCCAGTTCTGGCAGGACCAGAACAACTCTGTGGTCAGATGACCCAACCTGGGGGATCACAGTTATGTTATCATAGAGATCTGGTATGTTTGTGTAGACTTTGTCGAGTATAGTGTCTTTCCTTGTGGGTTGGTTAACAACTTGCCTGAGTTTGAAGGAACGTTTCAAATAAGTATCTTTGAATGTGTTGAAGTCGCCTGCTAGAACTATTGCAGTTTGGGGATGTTTTAGTCTTACTTGGTCAATACATCTGCTTATGTGCTGTGTTAAGAAGTAGTTATTGGCCTTGGGCGGGTGGTATATTGCTCCAATGGTAATGTTAGGGTGGTCTCTTGGCATCCTTCTAGGTTTGAGTGTGATCCAAACAGACTCAAAGTCTTCATCCTGCATCTCAGTCCATTCAGTTCTGTTGGCAGACTCTCTCACAAAAACGTAAATATATTAGGATGCTGTTCAGTTATTCTCAAAATTTCATAAGTATTTTAGAAATATTTGAAATTTAATAATATAAAGTGTTATATATTCTTTACAGACTGACATTGTGGCTAATTTCCATGTGGGAGAGGTTGTGACATCCCTGCAGAAGGCTACCCTTATCCCAGGAGGTTCAGAATCCCTGGTTTATACCACACTGTCAGGAGCCATAGGCATGCTGGTTGCATTCACATCTCATGAGGTGAGACTCCCCATCTATATCAGTTAACCTACATAATCCACAATCTAAGAACATATCTTAAATCCTAATTCAATCATAATGCAGTATTTGCTTGTATTCGATGAGAGTCATATATTTGTGTACTTAACATTTCAGGATCATGACTTCTTTCAACATCTCGAAATGCACATGAGATCAGAACAGTCTCCACTCTGTGGCCGAGATCACCTGGGCTTCAGATCATACTACTTCCCAGTCAAGGTTGGTACATAATGACACACACTGACCACACTGACTTAAATACATTTCCCATTTCAAAGAAAATAATTTGGTGGTGATGAGATATATTCCGTGTTTCAACTGAAATATTGTTAGTGATCGACATTTTCTATCCCTGAACCAATTAAAAAATATATTTTTCATCAGTATTTAAAAGTGAGAAACTCTGATTAACTATATTTATGTTTCTCCATAGAACGTGATAGATGGAGATTTAACGGAGACCTTCAACTCTGTGGATGTAGCCAAACAGAAGACTGTTGCTGAGGAGTTGGACAGAACTCCAGCTGAGGTAAGCCTATTGAAATTCTCCTAATCAATCTTGTTTTTGAAATACAGTAAATAACTTTTTAAAAACAAGTTGGGTAAAATAGTTTATTTACAAATTCTTTGATCAGAATAACATATTACAATAATAATATTCAAAGGAAAAATAGGTCAAGAGGTTCCTTTCTCACAGCTGTTCCAAAAATGAAATATTAATATTTTTGTTCATGTTTATTTTATAGGTATCAAAGAAACTTGAGGATATCAGGACAAGATATGCTTTCTAAGTGACCTCTAATTTTAAATATGAGAACAATGTCAAATCTAATTATAAAGCAGTGACAAGTGCACTTCACTGCAGGACTGAATGAGAGATTCACTAAGGGAGAAAAATGTTATGGATCACAATTAAAAATATATTCAAGTAATATCTGATAATGTTTGAGAATGACATTGAGATATTATGATCTTTAAGAACGATAGAATATCAACAATCTGTTTTGCTAAAGATGTAAATAGCTTCATTTTTTGTGTATGTATGTAGAAATATAAATCTGTCACCAAGTGAGAAAAAATGAAATGTCCTGTATTCACATTTTCATATGCATGATTATTGTAAATATATTATTATTCTACAAATATTTATTGATGTAAAATTTGGATGTCATGAAACTGCCATTACAATAGAATTAAATTCATTTGTTTCAGTTTATTTTTACAGTGTGTTGTAAAAATATATCATTTTATGTAAGATAAATGTAAGATTTTTGAATAAAAGCTACTTAACAAAAATATATGGTTCAGCTGGAGGGAATTGAAAAGTACATTTATTCACCCACTTAACAAATTTATCTTTAAACTTCAGTTTTCAACTGCAGTGTTTGCATTTTCGCTCGTGTTTGTTTTGACTTTAGGGCTGAAGGATTGTGGTTTTAACATGATTAAGCTACAAATCTATGGAGCATACACCTATTATCAGTCCATGTCGACCACATTTTTTGCTTGCACCGTCGGCACTTTTTGAGAAGTGATTTATGAGTGTGGTAGAGTGAGATTTTCTTTAATATTTTGCAAACTTACGCTAGCTTGATTTTTTTTTAAATTAGCATTTGTTCTTTTTCCCAGTCCAATATATTGTGTATCTCAAACCATCCTATTTGACCTAGAATCATGATTAGCTGTTTATTGATTGCAACATAAATATTTTTTATATAGGTAATGTTGTTAGTGATTAAAGAAATCTGAATTCAGGTATTTTTCTACAAATATGAAATTCAAAATCGTCTGAACTCTGTCTGAAACCTCCAAAAATGACATTTCTGAAAGGGGGTAGGGGTAACTTCAGGTTAATTTTAAGGGTTTCAGGTTTTTCCTGAATGCCGACTTTCATCGCTGTTGTTGAGAGTATAAGCATTTCGAAGCTGCTAAGTAGCCATTTTACAGTCTGTTAAATCATGATAATGAAGGCACAAATAAAAGTGACAGAAAAGCATGGTTTATCGTCCAACAATTCAGTGGCTTTGTCAATGGCATAATCCTATTCAATAAGCATGCTAAAAAGGTAGAATTTGCTTTGCTTTACAGATTTTCTCATTTTGATTTGTGTAATTTGGAAATAAAAAGGAAGATATGTGAAGGGAGGTGAACAAATTGTGTACTTTACCTCTAAATTTCTCAATGTATTTGAAAAATAGAAAATCTGTTTCACTAGTATCACAGTAAATATTGTTAAGATCACTTTTACAAAGTTGTTTGGAAATCCACTTTATTATGGTCCCACAATCTGCAGAACTTTTTTCCTTTAACATTTTAACATGACAAAATAAATTTTGGAGCAGTAACATATTACTACGCCACTTTTTATGAGTTAAAAAGATATGAAGCTTTCAATATAATCAAAGAAATTCCATTGTGATTTTCTAATAATAAATCAATAATTTTATTACAAAAATGAATACCATAAAATGTCATTTCATAGGCCGATTGCGGGTCGCCATACTGCCCCATTGAAAACAACACGCCGGAACTGCACAATTACAATCTGAAGTGCACAAAAAAACTCTCTAAAATCTAATCATTAAAAAAAACAAGATGGTAACCCGCAATCCGCCTATGACTTGAAAGTTTTAATGAAAAGGGAACTCTTTGACAGTTCAGCATTTTTCCCGTACTTTTTTGAAAACGTTCCATTTTGGCGAAAAAAGAAAGTAGTTCCCTCAGAAAATCTGCCACCAGTGTCACTACCAACACCCATAAATACGCTTAAAATAAAGAACCCTAGTTGTCCTCCACATTCTTCGCAAAAAAGCAGGGGACACAAAATTGAGCTGTGTCTGTCTGTTGTAAGTTAATTGTGCGGCCGATACAGCCACAATGGTTTAACATTTACCTTAGATATTGCACATATGCACTCTTTGGGACCTTCCTCTGATCTGATTAGATAATGGCTGTGATTAGTCAATTTCTGTTGCCATGATAACCATGTCGCTAACTTGGCTTGTGCGCATGATACCAGAGCGGTTTGGCATTTAGCTCAAATAATATTGTACAGATGGATTCCTGGGGACCTTTCTCCAATCTTATTAGGTTATTATTATTATTATTATTATCATCTTTATTCAGACTCTTGGTCCACACTTATATCTATGAATACAATGTAAAAATTCATACAGTATATAAATGTTAGGAAACAGCAAATTAAATAGTACTTAAAAATAAAATGGCATCATTACATTCTTCGACATTTAATATTTGGTTTGTGTAGCCTTCTTTCATGTGTATGATATCCTTAATGATATGGCTATACATAAAATAATCCTCATCGATACTATCAAACCATCCTGATACAAATGATTCTTTTAATACAAACACAGAGTTATTCACTATATCAGCCTGTGTTACATTGTACTGAGACATTATGTATCTAATATTTTTACCCATTGTTGATTTTGGTTCAACATAAGCTTTATAGGCAAGATATCTTACAACACTGTTCTTAGATGATATTGCAGTTCTATAGAACTTGATACAACGACACATAAGAGATATATTCAGAGGAATTACATCCGCCACGAGCATAACAATGTCTCTATGAGCATTACGAGGCAAGTGGTAAATCCTACGTAGAGCATTTCTCCACAAAACATATATTTTATCCATATACTCATGCCACAAGGGCCATAATTGAGAGCCATACATAGAACAACAGTACTGATGAAATAACTTTTGTTTCACATCACTATGTAGACCTCCGAATGTTGATAGAAACCTGTTAAAACTCATATTAAATTTCTTTATACCATCGTCAACCATAGACTGTTTGTTGTCAGTGCTAAGTTTGTGCCCTACATGGACAGCTGCATTGACTACAGGTACAGGCTCATTATTAACAGTTATTCTAATATGCTCATTTTTCTCACCATATATAACTAATTGACTTTTTTTACCATTAAAAAGTACATCATGTTCTGAAGCATATGATTCACATATTTTAATCATTTTTCTCAAACCACAAACAGAAGGAACTAGTAATATTACATCATCTGCATATCCTGCAGCACCACAATATTTTCTTCCAATGACACAACCAATACCTAGTTTCTCTAATCTTACTAATAAACCATCAATATATACTCCGAACAAGAGCGGTGACATGACACCCCCTTGACGAACGCCATTTCTAACAGAAAATGGAACAGAAATTCTATCATTCCATCGTATCTGCAGTTTTTTATTTGTGTACATATTTAACAGCAGGCGGATCACCAGTGGACACATCTTTCTTGATATTAATTTCTTAAATAACAGACAATAGTTGACCCTGTCAAATGCTTTTGATGCATCCAACAGTAAAGCATATACAGGCGTACCATTACTGGTGTAGTATGAAATTGTTTCATTTACCAAGAATGTACATTGAGTAGTTGAAGTGCCATCTTTAAAACCAAATTGAAGTTCTGAAGTATTAAAAACATGAGACTGTTGATAAATTATTATACTATCATACAATTTGCCAATAATGCTGCCCAGTGTTAATGCTCTAAAATTGTCTGAACAATGATGAACACTACGCTTGTCTTTTTGCAAGGGCACCATTGTACCTAAAAGCATTTTATGGCAGTCAGTGATTGGTTGGTTTTTGTTGCCATGGCGACCGTCCTAAGTGCGGGGTCTTTGAGTCATTGCTCTTGTTACTCTTCATGCGATGTGGGACGTCCCAAGCATGAGCTGTCTGCAAACCAAATAGGCAAAAACAACACACCGGAACTACATAATAAAAATCGGAAGTTCACAACAACAAAAAAACTCCAAGCATTAAAAAAAAATGGAAACCTGAAATCGCAGTTTGATCTTCGATCGCCATGTGTTTATAGTGTTTCTATCAAAATGAGAATACAACCCCGGGTGTACATTTGGAACATGTGATAGCCAGTTCAAATATACGTCAATCTATATAAACCATGGCCTGCCCAGCTTCTCCTGAGATTCACTCTTTAACTTGACACCAACCAACAAGGACGGTCAGCAATTTTTATGCAAATATTTCAGGATGAGCTGGTTTTAAGAACAGTTTAAGCAATATATATTTTCATAGTAAGAAGGATACTTACATTTGGAAAGGAAAGAACTTACAAACGGCTTATTCCACAAGTAGGGCTGTCAACTTAAAAATCATTTTACTTGGATTCTGTCAAGGATTACAATTTTTGTCTTTGAAATAAAGAAGTGACTTTTCATCAGGATCTCTGTTATTTTGTGTACATTTTGAGATTTCAGTCTTGTCTTTGGCTATGATCTCAAAAAGGTCATTTATAACAAGGCTTCTGTTATGCACGTCATGCACACAATATCCTGTATAATCAAAACTATAAGGCACAACCCGACTGTGTGTAGACTTCGGTTTACTGGTCAACTTAGAAAAGTCAGAGCTGGAACCCAATATTGTATTGTACGATTTGACAGCTGGGTGAGCATTTCCCCCAGAAAAGAGACTGATGAAGATTCGAGAAGTAGTACAGGAAGCTTGCAAGACAATGGTTGTTGACAGGGCTCCTCAAATCAACAATATCAGACCAGGTACAATTTAGGAGACTTCATATCAGAGTGCTCCAGCAGTTTCTGGCTGAACAGTGGTCCATAGAGAAGGGGAACAGGAATCAGATCTTCATGGAAACTTCCAAGGTGGGTTGGGGAGCACATGTATGTGGTAAAATGAATGAATGAACGGTTGCTTTAAGGCACATCGACACGATGAGGTAATTTTATTGTTTGGGGTTTTACATCACTTTCAACAGTATTTCAGTCATTTCGTGATGAGACCTACTTGTAGCAGATATAGTGCTGCCTCACTGAATTGTCATGTTCTCTCTACAAGCCTGAAAAGATGGCTACCGACCAGCACTAGTTTGAAACTGATGCAGTGACAGTGTGTGAGAAAAAAGTTGTTCAGCAAGTAGATGATCTGTGCTCCAGACACAGATCAGAGATATTCCAGCTACCTCTTCAGTGACAATTCACAATTGGATGTCTACAGGCCTGAAAAGATGGCTACTGCTGTGAAGTTAACTGTAAAGCCTCCTCCACCACTAAAGCTGAAGGATGCAGCTGTCGAGGAGTGGAAGATTTTCAAGCAAATGTATACAGGGTATGAGAAAATACTGGAATTGGAGAAAAAGACAAAAGACATCCAGCAGGCTCTATTTCTCAACATTGCTGGTGAAGAAGCAGTGCGACTGTTTAATAGTTTGCAGTTCCAGGATGGCGAAGACAAGGAGGATGTAAAACTCATAATAAAAAAGTTTGATGATATAATCATTGGAAAGTGCAATGAGACATATGAAAGGTATGTCTTTAACCAGAGGCAGCAATCCAGTGAGGAATCTGTGGACCAATATGTGGCTGCTCTCAGAGAACTGAATAAGACTTGTGGCTTTTGTGACTGTCTTAGAGACAGTTTGATCAGAGACAGGATTGTACTAGGGATCAGAGATTCTAAGGCCAGGAAAGAGCTACTCCAAACCAAGGATCTAGACCTTGAAAAAGCCATAGATGTTTGTAGGTCTTTTGAAGCTGCAAATAAACAACTCAAGCATCTTGACAGCTCACAACAGATGGAGAATGTCAACAAGGTTGCAGAGAAAGCTGTCAAAGCTGAGAGTAGGGAAACCAGACGTGCTTTCCCATCTGGTAATTCTCAGTCTACAGTCATATCATGTAGGTTCTGTGGCAGGCGCCACCAGAAAAGTCGGGAATCATGTCCAGCATGGGGAAGACAATGTAATGCTTGCAAAGAAAGAAATCACTTTGCCATATGCTGCAAATCTACATCAAGAAGGAAGAAGAAGGTACATGTTGTTGATGACCAAGATTGTGATAGTGACTCAAGTCTGGAGTCCATTAATGTTGTGCAAATAAATGCGGTTCAGGATGACAAAAAGGGACCCATATTTGCGGAAATGCTTATGGGTGACAAACCAGTGAAATTTCAAGTAGACTGTGGTGCTACGGTCAATGTCATCCCAGAGAAGTATTTGCGGAAAAATGAGATCACCCCTGGCAGTGTGATCTTACAAATGTACAATGAATCTACAATGAAAAGCGTTGGAAATGCCAAGATAATACTGAGGAATCCAAAAAACAGAAAAAAGTACTCTGTCAAATTTGTGGTAGTCAAGTCTGACAAGGTCCAGCCACTTTTGAGCAGAAAGGCTGCGGAGCAGATGAAATTGCTCACTGTCAACTATGGAAACTTCAAGCAGCTGCATGCAGTGTCTCCCTCTAGTGCCAGTATTCTACAGGAGTTCAGTGATGTGTTCAATGAGGAACTTGGCACATTCCCAGGCACTGTACATCTACACACAGAGCCTGATGCCATGCCAGTTCAAAGTGCTCCACGTAGAGTTCCTGTTGCTATCAAGGGCCGTGTCAAAGAGGAGTTGGACCGGCTAGTGGCACTAGGTGTGTTGTTACCAGTGGAAGAGCCGACTGAGTGGTGTAGTCAGATGTCAGTGCAGCAGAAGAAAAATGGTAAACTCAGGATTTGCTTAGATCCTCGCCCACTGAACAAGGTTCTCAAGCGTGAGCGCTATCAACTTCCTGTGATTGAGGACATCCTACCTGAGTTATCTCATGCCAAAGTTTTCTCAAAGATGGATCTCACTTCTGGATATTGGCATTGTGTCCTTGATGAGGAAAGCAGTCTGCTGACTACCATGATCACTCCGTATGGCAGATTCCGCTGGCTCCGTCTTCCCTTCGGCCTCAAAGTGAGCTCAGAAATATTCCAGAAGAGGCTGATCCAAACTCTGGAAGGTCTGGAGGGTCTGGTATGTGTTGCAGATGACCTCATGCTAGGTGGGGTCGGCAAAGAGCTGAGTGTGGCAATGGCCAATCATGATTCCAGGCTGAGAGATCTGCTGAAAAGATGCAGAAAGAATAATGTGAAACTTCATTTTGAGGAATCTGAAATTGCAACAGAAAGTGCTACCTTCATTGGACATCGTGTGACAAGTGAAGGACTGGCCATTGATGCTGCCAAAGTTGAGGCAATACTGAAGATGCCAAACCCCACAAATGCTACAGAAGTACAGAGACTGCAAGGTGCTGTGAATTATTTGGCCAAATTTCTGCCCAGATTGTCTGATGTGCTGGAACCTCTCCGCAAACTCACTCATGCTGATACAGTTTGGCACTGGGCAGATGAACAGGATAGAGCCATGGAGGAGATCAAACGGCTTGTGACCTCTGCACCAGTACTGGCCTACTATGATCCAAACAAGCCGTTGACCTGTCAGAGTGATGCCTCACAGAAGGGTCTTGGTGCGACCTTGCTGCAGGAAGGCAAGCCAGTAGCATTTGTGAGTAGAGCACTGACGCCTACAGAGCAAAGGTATGCTCAGATAGAAAAAGAAGCCCTCTCTGTGGTTTTTGGGTTGGAAAGGTTTCATCAGTACACATATGGTCGTCATGTGATTGTGGAGAATGACCACAAACCTCTGGAATCTATTGTGCAAAAGCCCTTGCATTGTGCTCCCAGAAGACTGCAGGGTATGCTGATGAGGATGTTGGCATACGATGCTGACATTGTCTGGAAGAAAGGCAGTGAAATGTATCTTGCAGACCTACTATCCAGGGCATATTTGCCCCACTCAGGCAAAACAGATGATTTTGCTCAAGTAAATGCCCTTGGAAGTCTGTCAGTGGGACCAGAAAGGCTGCAGAAGATCAAGAATGAGACTGAATTGGATGAATCACTGCAACTTGTGAAGGCCATCATACAGAGAGGATGGCCAGAAACAAAGGAGAACTTGCCCATTCTAGCTGTTCCCTATTTCCACTACAGGGATGAGTTATGTGTACAAGATGGGCTAGTGATCAGAGGTGAGAGAATTGTCATACCGGCAAGTATGAGAGCTGAGATGAAGGCGTATATCCACAACTCTCACCTCGGAGTGGAAAGCTGTCTCAGGCGTGCTCGTGATTGTTTGTATTGGCCAGGTATGTCAGCTGAAGTCAAGCAGTTTGTGTCTACTTGTGAATCCTGCAGGTCTTATGAGACAAGAAATCAAAAGGAAACTCTCATCCCCCATGAAATCCCTGCTAGGCAGTGGGAGAAGGTAGGGACGGATCTGTTCTCCTATGATAACAAGGATTATTTGGTAACTGTGGACTACCTCTCAGGGTATTGGGAGATGGACAGATTACACAAGACATCCTCCAGTGAAGTGGTCACCACACTGAAGCGTCATTTCTCCAGGTACGGAATCCCGGAAAAGGTTGTCAGTGACAACGGGCCACAGTATGATTCTGGGGAGTTCCGAAAATTTGCAAGTCAGTGGGACTTTCAACACTATACGATTTCACCTTACAACAGTAAGGCCAACGGAGAAGTGGAAGCAGCAGTTAAGGCTGCCAAGAGAATGCTGAAGAAAAGTAGAAGGGCAAAGCAAGACCAATATATGGCCTTGCTGGAGCTAAGGAATACTCCAACACAGGGAGTAGAAAGTAGCCCAGTGCAAAAGTTTCTCAACAGGAGGACGAGGACCCTCCTGCCGACGGCTGGCACTCTGCTTCTGCCAAGGAGTGCTGAGATGCTGAGTAATGACCGAGATAAGATGAAAAGGTTGAAAAGGAAGTCTGCTGATCACTACAATAAGAATGCCAAAGATCTCCCTGAGCTAGATGAGGGAGATGTAGTGAGGATGCAACCTTTCAGACTAGGTAAGTCTGAATGGGAGAAGGCAGTTGTCACAAAGAGACTGGATCAGAGATCCTATGAGGTGGAAGGATCAAGTGGTGGAATCTACAGGAGAAACAGAGTGCACCTGAAGAAGTCACAGGAGACAACAAGCAGCCCCAGTGTGAGTTTAAACTCAGGAACTCATACAAGAGAAAAGCCTGTGGGTGATGACAACCCTATAGCTCATCAGCCTGCAGAGAAACAGGTTGAAACACAACAAGGAGAGAAGCCTTCACAAAATGGGGGCAATAGTGGACTGCAGATAGACAATGGTAATAAGACTCTGAGTAAGGACAGCCAAGGCTCAGTCTCAACAGAAACAAGAAAAACTGGAATTCCTGACATTGGAAAGTCACCAAGACCAGCCAGAGAAAGGAAAATGCCTACAAAACTACAGGATTATGTTGTAGGATAAATGCCTGGGACCTCCAGGAAAAGTGTATATAGGTTCAGGTTAAATGTTACAAGTGTTATAAAAATTTTGTTCAATTTTCAAGAAAGAAATGTTATAGTGGACAATTTCTCTAGATGAGAAGTATCACATCAGTAATATTATAGTATGCAAGTGATATGTAAACAATTTATTATGTCATAGAACTTTTATTATATTAATTTTGTTCAATATACTTATTAATATTCTCCGTCTGAGTGTAAGCTTCAAAAAAGATAAAAGGGGAGATGTTACAATATGCATCTAGCGTGCATGGCAGTGTGTACGAGGTAGTAATAAAGTGCCCGGATGACCGGACTGGAGACCAAACATCGTATCATCTTTTCTTATTGAAACACAACCCGCCCAGTCACAGATTTACAAGGACAACGGGTTAACCCTTTAGGCACGGTCCTCAGCTCATGTAGGAAATTGTATCATGAGTTCAATCCCGGCACGGCCTAAAAGAGTAAAATTGAAACATAATATTGACTACAAACAAAATGAAAATGTTAATACTTTATGTAGACAAAAAATTATTACATCAAACAAATATAATATAATAAATATGTATATTTTTTTTAAAAAGACTTTGATCAGTGCGATGTTCTGCAGTTCTTGATAAATAAGTTAGTGACTTAAATAAACAAAAGCTCTGCCCTTAAAACTGATTATAAAGTCCTATTTGATTTAAAAACGATACTATCACAGATGGATCTACAGTATCAAATAACATATGGAAATCTTGCACATTATAATATTGATTCCTAATAATATTAAAATCGATACATTCAATTAAAATATGTTTGACAGTCAAAGCCCACTTTGACATCCACTTTGACATCTGTGTTACAACAGACTCTTCTCTACTGTTAATTCTACAAGCACCTTTGGGTTTACCTAGAACAGGCTTTATTTCGCGTGGTTTATTAAAAATAGCTTCGTTCCATCGCAATTGCCATTTAGAACGTAAAAAAACAGTAATATATTTCTTAAACACTGTATAAGTAATAGGCATATTTATTGGGCGCTTATCCAATGCTGCTTTGGTAGCGTGGTCAGCAGCCTCATTTCCAAGGATTCCAATATGACTGGGAATCCAATAAAAACAAATCTCTTTATTTTCCTCAGTACAGAGTTTGTGATGCTGTTCAAGGAAAAATAAAAGGATTTTTCCAATCCGTTGCTTTCAATGCTTGTAAACAAGACAATGAATCAGAAAATATTTTTAAAAAATGGTGTTGAGAAGTCTCCACATGATCTAAAGCTAGGTATAAAGCATGAAGTTCTGCAGAATAAATAGACGATTTATTTGGCAGATGTTCTGAATAAATATGATTGCCCTTAACAGCAGCTGCAGCAGCCTTCTCCTCGTCAAATGATCCATCAGTGTATATACACTGATATCCAGTGAAAATAGATTTAATTTCTCTAGATTTATTTTTATAAAGGGATGGATCTGTTGAACATTTCTTTAATTCTGACATGGCTACATTAATATTTAAAGTTGCATAGGTCCATGGAGGTGTTTCTGGATATTGAAATTTAGCTATTTGATTTGTATTTAAAAATATTTATATTTAAAGATTGCAAAGATTCTTTAATGTGAATGCCAAAATTCAGTACTGTATTAGGTTTATTTTCAAAAAGAGCAACATAATTAGGATTAAATATAGTATCATGTGCAGGATTGTCTGGACAAGCAGCAATTTTTGCAGCATGCTGAAGGGCAAGTTTTTCTCTTCTTAAACCAAGAGGCAGTTCATCTGCCTCAACTGCCAAGCTATCTGCAGGCGATGTACGAAATGTGCCAAGGCATAGTCTTAAACCATGATTTTGTACAGGATCTAGAATTTTAATATATGATCGGTGTGCTGATACTTATATCATACACTAATAATCAAGCTTAGAACACACCAGTGCTCTGTATAATTGCAATAAAACATTACGGTCCCCTCCCAAATCGGTATGGGCAAGAACCTGTAATAAATGTAATGCCTTCTGGCATTTCTTTTTAACATATTTAATGTGGTGAATAAAAGATAATTTTCTGTCAAAAATAAGTCCAAGAAACTTGGCTTCTTTGACAACAGGTATCCAAGTTTGGCCTAAATAAAGATCAAGATCTGGGTGAACCTTCCATTTGTTACAAAAGTGCATACACACAGTTTTCTTTAAAGAAAACTTAAATCCGTTATGATCAGCCCATTCTTGTATTCTATCAAGATGTTGTTGGAGCTGTCTTTCTATAGTATGTTTGCTTGTGGACCTGTAACTTAAATTAAAATCATCAATAAATAATGAGCAATCTGTTCAAGGTCTCACCCAATTTATAATACCATTGATTTTTATTATAGATAGGGTTACAGATAACATACTACCCTGTGGAACACCCATTTCCTGATCAAATGCATCAGAAACTGATGAACCAACTCGGACCCTGAATTGTCTATTTGACAAGAAATTGTAAATAAAAAGGGGTAAACGACCCCTTAATCCTATATCATATAAATCACTCATTATCCCATAATTCCATGTGGTGTCTTACACCTTCTCTAAGTCAAAAAATATACTAAACACATGCTCGCCTTTTATAAAACCCTCTCGTATAAATGTCTCTAAATGTACTACATGGTCAATAGTACTTCAATTTTTTCTAAAGCCACTCTGTGCATCTGAAATAAAAGCCATAGTTTCTAAAAACCAAACTAAACGCTCATTAATCATTCGTTCCATTGTTTCACAAATACAACTTGTTAAAGCAATGGGATGATAATTATTTGAATCTGTTGAGTCTTTGCCAGGTTTGGGAATGGGAATGATTGTGGCTTCACTCCATCAAGGAGGAAAATCACCACTTTCCCAAATTAAATTGAAAATATTTAAAAGATGCCCAAGTGATTGATCAGGGAGGTGTTTAAGGATTTGGTAGTGAATTTGATCAGGCCCAGGAGCAGAATCATGAGATTCATCTAAAGCAAATTTCAAATCTTCTATTGTAAATGATTTATTATATAAAATTTAGTTGGTTTCTTTCTTTTCTATTTTTTATTTGTTGGAGTTTTGTAGAATGATTATCAGATGAGGAATTCTTGGAAATAGTTTGACCTATTGTGTTACATATTTCGGTGGGATTTGTAATTAATTGGCCATTATGATTCAAATGTTTGATCCTTGCTCCACCTTCCTTCCCAGTAAATTTACACACCATATCCCAGCATTTTTTAATTGGTGAACGTGTATTTAATTTAGAAATGTAATCTTTACAACTTTTTCTTTTGTTTATTTAAATAATATAACAGGCTTTAGCTCTTTTTATACGAAATTGGTGCAAATTATATTGATCTTTTTATAGCTTTTTTTCACTCCTTAACAGCTTTTTGGCACTCATCATCAAACCAGGGTTTTTCTTTAATTTTAGAATTTGGCTTTGATTTGGGAATATACCCATCAGCAATATCATACAATGTATCTGTAAAAACGTCTGGAGTTATTTTATTAAAACAGGATGTTTGAAATTTTGCCCAATCAGCTTTATGAAATTTCCACTTGGGGATTTGTTCGTCTGGTGGAGGAAAATGGTTATTTAAAATAATGGGGTAATGATCACTACCCCATTGATCTTCCTCTACTTCCCAGGAATAGTCTAAAAATAAATTTGGAGTGCACATGGAGAGATCTATTGATGTTAAAGAGCCTGTAGCAGGATGTAAATAAGTTGGTGAATCGTCATTCCAAATGCACAAACTTTTGTTATTTAAGAAATCTTTTTTAATAAATCTTCTTTTATAAGAGCTATATTCCACAAACCGGTTGGACAATACCGGGCCCTAAAGTCCTCCATGTCTAAGGTGAATATTTGGGTTCAAGCAGTTGTGTTGCATCTGGATCGGTTTTACTGCCAAACCAGTCCAGTGCTCAACCTGCAGAAATAAAAACCATCACGAAGATCCTAATCTGTCTATGAGAAGAGATTCAATGCAAGAAACTACTGATTGCAATGGACAACACCAAGGTACCAGCGTATATCAATCACCAACAAGGAGCAAGGTCCAAAGAATTGATGGCAAAGACACAAGAATTGTTCAAAGTGGTGATCAATTGTTCAAAGTGCTGGTGCGTGATAAAAGCCAGACACATTCCAGGAAAGCTAAATGTACTCACAGATATTTTGTCAAGAAAAAAAACAAATATTAGCAAAAGAATGGTCATTACACCAACAAGTTTGTCAAAGTCCGTGGTTGAAGTTCTGTTCACCACAAGGAACAACGCCAAACTTGCATCACTAGTGAGCCTGGTACCGGATAACTATGCTTTGGCAGTGATTGCATTGAGCATGGAATGGATGGGGATGGATGTTTATGCTTATCCTCCAACAGGACTAATCCAACAAGTTATCAACAAGATAACAGTGTCCAAGTGCAGGATAATTTCAGATGCACCCAATTGGATGGAGAAGACACAGTTGCTCATTCTAATGAGGGAGAATCCACAACAGTTACCCCTGAGGAAAGACCTACTGAAACAACTACTAAGGCCAGTTTTTCATTTGAGACTAGAACAGTTGAATCTTCACGCATGGCAGATATCAGGTCCACAGTTGTTCTGAAAGGTTGCAAGCATGTGTTCTGCATGTTGCAAGCACCTGGTGGTACATGGCACATATACATTTAGCTGTGAACAAATTTCGGCTATCTTTAGTCAAATCGAGTTTCTTAGAACACTGGCATCAGAGTGCAAGAAGAGGAGAAACACGTCTCAGACTGTAAGTCTCTAACTTTCTCCCCAAACTGGAAATCTGTCAGACTGGCCCCAACTCTGAAATCATAGGGGATAGCTCATAGGGGATAGGAAATGTATGGGATTTGAGGTTGAGGTGCTGCAGCACAGATTAGGTCCAGGGCTGGAAGGAAATGTCAAACTGTGTCCTGTACACACCCTCAGATTCTATCTGGATAGTGGCCACGGGCTGTGATGCAGTTGGTTAGAATGCCAGTTATTAGCACCATTTCCTCTGTGGTGATCCAAAGGTCGTGGGTTTGATCCCCGACCGTGACGAGGTTGAACTCGTAATATAATTTCCCATATGAGCTGAGGCCTGTGCCTAAAGAGTTAACCCGTTGACCGACAACATGACAATTCAGGGAGGCAGCACTATATCTGCTACAAGCATGTCTCACCAAGAAATGACTGAAATAATGTTGAAAGTGTTGTAAAACCCCAAACAAACAAACAAATCTATCTAGATAGAACAAAATATATTAGAGGAGACACATCACTGCCATTTGTCAGCATACAAAACAGAAAACAAAAAGCTGTGGGTAGGAATATTGTCCCCAGTGCTACATCATCTCGGATGTACTTATAATGTCATTGTAACAGGTGATTTCAACAATGACCTATTGAAAATGTCAGAAGAGGTTAGGAAAAATAAATATAAAAATGTTAAGAATGGTATGGATTTTAAAAAAATATACATATAGTAATGTGTATGCATGATTGCTTTTTTCATATGTTTTAAGAAAAAATCAAATACCTTGGTGTTCATGTCTGAGAAATCAAAAATGGTGACCCATAATTTTCTTTCCAGATGTTGGAAGTACATGCTATTAGTAACATTTAAAAAAAATATTTTTGGTATTGCTTTCAATTTTGTCATTAGTGAGCATGACTGTCTTCAGTGCAATCAACTTTAACCTATCCCACACAACATTTCCAGTACACCTCATTAAGCATTTCCGCGAAATCACGGAACTGGACTGGCAATTCTACTGGACTGGCAATTCTACTGGACTGGCAATTCTACTGGACTGGCAATTCTACTGGACTGGCAATTCTACTGGACTGGCAATTCTACTGGACTGGCAATTCTACTGGACTGGCAATTCTACTGGACTGGCAATTCTACTGGACTGGCAATTCTACTGGACTGGCAAGTCTACTGGACTGGCAAGTCTACTGGACTGGCAAGTCTACTGGACTGACAAGTCTACAACGCAGCATAGCTACAACATATAATACAAACAGGCACACACATTATCTGAAGCAATATAATGCAACCACAAACATCCAACATCCATCTCGGCAACAGTGATAACACAGGTATCTGGCGTACCCAAAAATATATCCGTAACCAAGCAATCAAGCTCCAGTATTGGAGCCATATGCACATCTGAGCAAGGGCCTATATTCAAACAAACCAGAGCAGACCTTGATCAATCAAAAGGCAGCTCAACTCACTGATGCATTGGAATTCAAACAACAGAAGAGAATTGAATCACAAAAAAACTTTATGATACATGAAGATATATAATGTCACCCTCCATATTTTAATATTCATAATATTATCCACATGTTTGTTTTGTTTGTTTGTTTGGGGTTTTACATCACTTTCAACATTATTTCAGTCATTTCGTGATGAGACCTACTTGTAGCAGATATAGTGCTGCCTCACTGAATTGTCATGTCGCAGGTCCTTGACATGACAACCCACGCGGTCACAGATTTACAATGACAACGGGTTAACCCTTTAGGCATGGGCCTTTGCTCGTATGGAAAATTGTATCATGAGTTCAACTTCACCACGGTCGGGGTTCAAACCCACGTCATTGGCAATAATATAGATAATGAAACTGAACTCCGGTACAGAACAATGAAGAAAATGAAAGTCTACCAAATTTGAATCGCTTTATGAATAGAAATAAAGAAATTCCAAACCAAAAATTTAGTATTTCGTTCTTTGACAAAAGTGCTTCAATTAACTTTGAAAACAAGGATGAACGATCAGTCATTAACCTTTCAAGCCATGACTTGTCCCTTAATGAGAGAAACATCCTTTTAAAAAGCCTCACGTTTTGCCCCACACTGGGAGAGCCCAAAAATCATGAAATCTAATCTGACCTGAGATCCTTCTTCAGAAGGATGAAACTCAAATCCTTTTGGCACGATTCAATCCCTGAAACTCAGGAGAATCCAGACAAAACAAGGCAAAATCAAACGAGCATCACATCTCATTTTTCTCCTACTAACATTCCCTCAATCACAACAACTGCCAACCCCATCTCAGACCCTCAAGCAAAATTCAAACCGAAAAGCACATGGGAACTAAAGATCCAGTGCTGGAAACATTCTTCAAAGTTGTACAAAGAGACATCAACCAATTTGTCTCTAGGGCCCCCCTCACCCGAAACCTCACCAAAGAGGACAAAACGGCCTAAGAATCCCTAATCAAAAACTCCAAGATCACTATAAAAAAGGTGGACAAGGGCAGAAAAACAACTGAATGACACCAACTTCTATGTCAAAACTCCCAACGACCTCACCGAACACCATCAAACCTGTGTTAGGAACATACTCAATACAATATTAAATGGTGTTTTTACGACCCTTTCGGCAACTGTGGCCATATCAGGTCGACTTTCGAGCCTTTTAACCAGTGTGAAAGTAACACTGCTGGCAGTGGGGGTCGAACCCACCACCTCCCATCCTCCACTTATATAACCATTAAAGGCACAGATCCTACCAACTGTGCTTGTGGGGCCGGTCAATACAATATATGACAAGGACGATATAGACAATGCAGTGTACATGGTGTTTCGTCCACATGAGGCAAGAACAGCCAAATTCTACTTCCTACCTAAAATACACAAGAAAAAGGTCGTAGGGAGAACCATTATCAGTGGAAATGGGTCTCCCAGAGAACAAATATCTGCTTTTGTTGACGAGCACATTAAACATACTCCTTCATACATTAGGGACCCCACAGATTTCAGATTTCATCAAAATCTCTTCCTTCAGTAGCAAAAATGAAATCATTGTTTGTTTGTTTGTTTGTTTGGGGCTTTACATCACTTTCAACATTATTTCAGTCATTTCGTGATGAGACCTACTTGTAGCAGATATAGTGCTGCCTCACTGAATTGTCATGTTGCAGGTCCTTGACATGACAACCCACCCGGTCACAGATTTACAAGGACAACGGGTTAACCCTTTAGGCACGGGCCTCAGCTCATATGGGAAATTGTATCATGAGTTCAATCTCAGCATGGCCGGGATTCGAACCCACGACCTTTAGATCACCACAGAGGAACTGGTGCTAATAAGCTGGCGCTCTAACCAACTGCGCCACGGTCCGTGGCCTTGAAATCATTGTAGCCAAAATGGATGTGACTAGCCAATACACAAACATACCACACAATGAAGATCTCAATGCAGTGTATAGATGTCTGGTAAAGAAATACAAAGGCAAGGCCACAATCAAAAGCCTAATGACCCACTTATAGACATTATTGAAAAAAAATAGCTTCACCTTTAATGGTGAACAATACCTACAAACCGGAGGAACAGCAATGGGAACCAGAGTAGCCCCTTCATATGCCAACCTCTTTATGGCACACTCAGAGAAACTCCTTGACTTCATTGACTTCATTGACTTTAGCAACACCTTCCATGAGAAAATCAAATTCACCTCGAAACACTCTAGGAGAGATGTGTTATTTCTTGACACCTTAGTGAAGGTAGATGCCACACTCTGAGAAATACCTGTCTCACTAACACATTATATTGTGTGTTTACTTGAATATTGTGCGTCAGTGACACACCATATTGCTAACAAAACACTTCACACACACACATCTTATGTATAATGTTTTTGTGAAACACAATCTTTGTGACCGACCCATGCTTATTGAAACTGATCAAGAGCTTATATGTAATATTGGATAGACATTTTAGTTAATAATATTGTTTACATTTTTTTGTAATTTTTAGGATATTATTGAGATCAAAATCATTATAAGGTGTTTTTTCAAATCACAATTGTAACAAAACACATTAAAGCGTATCTGTTAATTGCCAATGACAAGGTCTCTGAAAGATTAAGAAGTTGTGTGCCTCTCTTTGAAAACAGGAAGTTTGAACATTTATACAAGGGATAGTCATGTGATTACACATTCAAATGTTGACAGTTGGACACTGGTCAGCACAGTACATGGCTTGCATTTTTATGGACTAAATGCCTTTTTATTCCTGATACTATTCAACGAAAATGGTATGTATATATCCTGTCCTATAAATTGTAACTTTTTCTTAAATTTGGAATATTTTTGTGCAATTTGAAGTCATGAAATATAATTAAATCTGTTTGCATGGTAGGAACTTGAATGACACAAAAATTCTTTTTATCAATTTCAGATGCCTGTTTCACACATCAGGGGATCTGTTGCACCTACTTTGCATGAGGGCATTCTGTTTGAGAGATAACCCAACCACCTTAACTAAACAGAGGGCATCCCAGTTACATATCTTGGCTGAGTGGTTACACTGAGCAAGAGGGCATCCTGCAGTTACCTTCTCTACATAGAAGGGCATTCCAGATATCTAAACCAAGCAGGACAATTGACTGTGAATACATTCACAAAAGTGCATCCCAGAAACAAACTGTGGACTAAAACTGCAGAAAAGGTCATGACACTGTGCACGAAAGGTCATCCTAAACAAACTATATTAAGTTTGAAAAAATTATAATTTAATTTGAAGGACATTCATTTAAGACATATCCACGTCCATTTTTATCTAAAACAATAATATAGAAAATGTGAAATGGTGTTTTTACGACCCTTTCAGCAACTATGGCCATGTCAGGTCGACTTTCGAGCCTTTTAACCAGTGTGAAAGTAACACTGTCGGCAGTGGGAGTTGAACCCACCACCTCCCGTCCTCCACTTATATAACCATCAAAAGCACAGATCCTACACTCTACCAACTGTGCTAGTGGAGCCGGTACACAATAATATAGAATTGTTAGTATGTGCTTATGATATGATAATGCATAATATCAGGTTTATAATATAGAATGTCTATCAATTTTGTTAAATGTATAAAATGTTTTGAATAAACACAATAATACAGTTAAATACATTATTATGTTTCATATCTGGGACAGAGCATTGAACACATTTTCGTGTTTCATTATAAAACACATTAACTTGTTTTACCAAATGTGTTTCACAAAAACATTTTTGCACTAAAGGTATCATCTACACAGATCTCTACACCAGACACTGACACCCACAGCCTCCTTCATGATACCTCTTCCCATCCAAAACACTGCAAACCTGGTGGCCCATTTGGGGAATTCCTGAGAATAAGGAGAAATTGCAAAAAGCAGTGAAGATTTTGATACCCATTCTCAACTGAGAATACAAGACTATCAAAGAAGAGGATTTCATGGACTCCATAAGCTCATTCCCTGATCGATCTGACCATGTTTAACACAAACTTCTATGGAACATCTCAACTGCATTAATCACGTTTGCACTATGTCAAGACATGGATTCCCACTCGCTCAAACAAGAAAGCATCTATCCATTGGCATTTCTCTAACGTTTTGGTGTATTTTTTTTTACACAACATCCAGATTTTTATAAGCGTCTCCCGTTCCACATGTTATGTTAAAACTGTGTGACAGCACCAAGTGCCAAAACACAACGTGTTTACAACATATTAAAACTAAACTTGTCAGTTGGGAAGCAAATATATTATTTGTCGTATACCCTTGTCCTTATACTCAACACAAAGCTGTGTCATAATCTTTTATATGACATTCTAACTTATCTGAAAACAAAGATTGGTGAGGCGAAAGAGACACAAACAAGATAAAGCAATTATCAAAGAACGGATTTACAAATATTGATCCAGCCATGAAATCCTTTCCAAAAAGTACAAATTTTAATATTGTCACAGGAAAATAAGCATATCTGGGTGTTACTTAGACATTTGATGCTACAAACCAATACATCTTCAGACTCAGACGTCATAACAGTAGGTCTCATCATGAAATGACTGAAATAATGTTGAAAGTGATGTTTGTTTGTTTGTTTGTTTGTTTGGAGTTTTACATCACTTTCAACATTATCTCAGTCATTTCGTGATGAGACCATCTTGTAACAGATATAGTGCTGCCTCACTGAATTGTCATGTCGCAGGTCCTTGACATGACAACCCGCCCAGTCACAGATTTACAAGGACAACGGGTTAACCCTTTAGGCACGGGCCTCAGCTCATGTGTGAAATTGTATCATGAATTCAATCTCGGCATGGCCGGGGATCGAACCCACGACCTTTGGATCACCACAGAGGAACTGGTGCTAATACGCTGGCACTCTAACCAACTGCGCCACGGCCCGTGGCCCTTGAAAGTGATGTAAACCCCCAAACAAACAAACAAACAAACAAACAAACCAACCAACAAAAGAGATGCCATGATAGCAATTTTCCAAATGCCACCTGGTGGCCAGTATATTACCTCGTTACTGACTGGCAGATCAGTGAGGCATTATGGGCACAGACAGTCATATATTTGAAGTTAACACAGTGTGTCAGGCAAGGACACATCCACCCATCTGTGCCAAGCATATATAAACCTACTAACACAATTGACCGAAGTTGGCCTATCGTTTGGCTATTAGGGAATCCATATCGCCATGACAACATGTTCAAATCATATGCTGCTAAGAGCAATACTAACAGAATATCTACACGGAGCTACTGGCTGTGGCTCAGTTGGTAAGAGCGCCAGCATATTAGCACCAGTTTCTCTGTGGTGATCCAAAGATCGTGGATTCGATCCCCGGCCATGCCGGGATTGAAATCATGATATAATTTCACACATGAGCTGAGGCCAGTGCGTAATCTGTGACCGGGAGGGTTGTCATGTCAAGGACCTGCGACATGACAATTCAGTGAGGCAGCACTAGATCTGCTACAAATAGGTCTCATCACGAAATGATTGAAATAATGTTAAAAGTGATGCAAAACACCAAACAAATCTACAAGGAATATTAAGGGAAGAGAAACAGATGGCTAGGCAATTGACATGATCAAATAAGATGATCTTAGATAAAGAAATAACACAATGGGAGACAACGCTTTCAATGTTTGCCAAATATTATACGTAAATATTATACAGAAACTATTAGTCCAGGATTTGAAGGCGTAAAATGAGATTCCGTTGAGCATAACAAGCGACCGGTAGAGACTTATATCTTTCATATGAATCTATTGGTTTAGTCGCGTGTGTGCTTGGTAGCAACAATCCTGTTCAGAAAGAGACCATCAATCAACAGAATTTCCTCTAGATATTCACAGACTGATACATGGGCTCCCCGACACAACTGCCAATGAAGCTGCCTACCTTCTGATTGGTATGGTGCCCCAAGATTTTCAGAATGACCTCATCAAATATGAGAGAACATTTCAAGACTAGGATACCCTCTAAACTGGGATCATCGTGTCTGAACAATTGCTTATAGCAGCTGTTATAGGTACATTACCAACCTCAAATCGTTAAATGCTCTGTCCATGCAAACATCACTTATGGTAATTATAATGAAGATCTTGACTAGCTAATTCATTTGATGTAATCTAGAATTAGACGTCCATTACAAGATTAAAGAATATACAAGGAATCCCAATGTATTCCTCCCTCAGATAATAAAAATATTGATGCTGATCGAGATATCTTTAAGCTTTTTTAAAGCATAGTCTTTTCACTTTGTCATGCCATTTATATACAACATATATTCTTTGAATAATTGTTACTCACCATACCATAATCATTATGCGGGCAATGCTATGATATTTTTTTGTCAATATGAGATATTATTATATGACAAATGGACATTATTAGATCTACACACAAAATGTCTAAAATGTGTTTGTTTGTTTGTTTGGGGTTTTACATCACTTTCAACATTATTTCAGTCATTTCGTGATGAGACCTTCTTGTAGCAGATATAGTGCTGCCTCACTGAATTGTCATGTTGCAGGTCCTTGACATGACAACCCACCCGGTCACAGATTTACAAGGACAACGGGTTAACCCTTTGGCACGGGCCTCAGTTCATGTGGGAAATTGTATCATGAATTCAATCTCGGCATGGCCAGGGATCGAACCCACGACCTTTGGATCACCACAGAGAATCTGGTGCTAATAAGCTGGCACTCTAACCAACTGCGCCATGGCCCGTGGCCTCTAAAATGTGTGAATATGTAAAGATTTTAGGAAAATCATTATCCGGTATTCACTGTGCAGCATCATTCCTTGACAATATATGTATTGGTATTATTTCTGGAACATTATGCCTTTTTTAAACATAGGACACTTTATTGTATTCGAAAGAGTTAAAACAATGTCAACATGATATACCATACCATTTGAATAAATCAATCCCCCCCATTTTGCACTCATTAGCAATTTTGTGTTCTAAATATATGATCCAGTAAAAGATTCACTTGGGCGAATAAGGCACGGTTACTTACATTTTACATTCTAAATTGTTACATAAGCTTTATATTTATAAAACAAAAATAGTACAATAGTTTTATATAATCTAGATAAAAATCATCCGCTCCAAAATCTATAATATTTATGTAGCATCTATACTGTTATGATTTCTTTATCTCTGATCACTGGTTCGGGACTGGATTGCCCTGTGATTCACATGTGCAATAATTAGATTCTATAAATTATCACACAATAATCAACATTAATGTATTGTTACAACAAAGTAACACCAACTATACGTAGGAATAATACGGGTATGATGATAATATTTTTTGTCAAATCTGAATATAAAATATATGCTTTCTGTTCAAAACAAAATCTCAAATTTTAGAGGTAGTCTAAATAATCATTCCATAGATATACTAGGATAAAAGTATTCCAGGACGCAGTAAGTCCAGCATTTATTCAACATGTATTCCAGGATGCAGTTATTCTGATATTTATCCAACAAATATTCCAGAATGCAGTTCGTCCAATATTTCCCAAGTAATCCAGGATGCAGTTTCAATCCAAGATATTCCAGGATGCAGCCCCTCTTCTATTTATTCCATAGGATTATCGGGATGCCATTTGCATACTTTTCATCTGAAGGTATTCAAGGATGCAGTGAGCCAATAATCATTCCACAGGTCTTCCAGGATGCAGTTTTCATCCTATTCATATAAAGGCATACCAGGACGCGGTTAGTCTAATATCCAATCTCACGGGCATTCCAGGATGCAGCTTGCCTTCTATATTATAATGACACAGGTATTTTAGAATGCTACTCGTCTCCCTGTTCCTCAATAAGGTCAAGCAGGCTACCACACTTCTTGCACCCTGTGACGAACTCATCCCTGGTGAGTCTGTCATCTTGATTTTTGTCCAGAGCTATGAAGACTTTGAGGGCGGCATCCTCAGCACTCTGACGGTCACTCCGGCCTCGCATCCTGTAGATTGCCTACAAAATCAATATAATACCAAAGTTAAAACTAACTTAATGTCATGAATTTATTTTATGAAGTCCTTTTTAAGATAATTAATATGGAGTTTCCCCCTTTCGATTGTTAAAGCTTTCCTGAAATCATGAATGTGACTTTATAGGGATTGAGGTATGTTTAAATGGAATGTGGACATGATACCTTGGCACATACAAAATATCTGTTTGAAATCCACAAATTAAAGACGACCTATCAAGAATTGTCCTGTTCTGCTAGTGGTGTCGCCTAGTACTTTGGAGTAATTATGAATATTTAATATAATTACTCCTTGACTGTTATGAACCTTCTTCTACTGTGAGCAGGCGGCCTGAAACTCAGTACTAACTTGTTACCCTCCATAACAGGACTTCTCTATCATATCAGTCCCTGCAGTTTCGAGCGCACGTCATCAGTATTCATAAAAAACCTGGCTGTCAACTCATTGGTGAAATAATATAAATAGATTTGTTTTGTACTGGTAGTTGTACTGATTGCTCAGTATATGTGCCAGACACCTGGTTACATCTTATGACCTAATGTTGGTCAATTCAGATTTGATGATACTTTTGTGAGCAAGGCAAGTATTTATGACTCGGGGATTTCCAAACTTTGAATCAGATCAAAAACATGGCAATAACTGCAAAGGTAGTAATTGAATACTACCTGTGTAATGCAAAGTATATCTTGCACACATGGGGCATCTGTACAGGTCTGCACGGATCGTAAGTGTGTTAGTCCTAAACCAATAAACAAACAATAATAGACAAATAGGCCTTTAAAAACCAATGCCTTCCAGTGTCCTAATTTGAAGGTGTCCCATTTTCAGCAAACGTTTACTTAGTAGATGTTTCCACTCGATCACTGGTCAGCTTTGGAATGTTTGTTGACAAAGTTTTGAATGTATGATTTGGATTTCAGGAGAAGACTGATATATTTTAAAGGGCGGGGATATCAATGTAAAGGTATTATTATGATGGGTAATAACATTTGATCATTTGGGTTTATGGTGATATTTATGTTATGTAAGGAAAATTTTTAAATATCTTTATGATCACTTGAAAGCTAAAGTCTATTTTGAGCACAAACATTTTTTTAATAATGACAAATTAATTACAACACAATCTGCAAAGAACTATTGAATGCGCTGTAGGCGGTAATGGAAATATTGTGAATGCAAAAAGACATAAAAGGACTCACAGAAATGATTTCTGACGCTTCTCTTCTTGACAGGAAGCCATCCCCATTGAGGTCATACATATTAAAGGCCCAGTTTAGTCTGTCCTCAACTGATCCTCTTTGGGAAACACTGAGGGTTGTCATAAACTCCTTGAAATCCACTGCACCGCTCTTGTCTATATCATGAGCCTTGAATATGTACTCTGCGAATCTTCTAGCGTCTCCAGAACCAGTGTACATTTCACAGTACATATTAACAAAATCAGATCTTGTGATATATCCGGATGGGAAGTCTTTGTTAAATTTTTCATAGTATTCTTGTATTTCCTTTGCAGAGAATTCAGTCTGGGCTTTAAGCTCCTCCATGTCATCCTCAGGCACCTGCCCTTCTTCTTCCTGGCTCTGTTTCTGACCCATAATATAATTATCAGCTGTCTCAGCTGAAATATATATAAGACATAATCAGATGAAAATGAGAAATACCCCCATAATGCACGTTTAGACAGGCACTTAATCATCTTGATTAAAATCCCATCTAAAAGGAAATTATAGTGAATCCAAGAATTAACTAATCGAATTTTTATCAGCATATTATATAAGATTTATTCATCGGCATCAATGTCATGGTCATACCTACTATATACAAGTTGATGCATTTAATAGAGAAAAAATGTTGATATTTAGAGATCTACGTTTAGCTCAGCGATCTAAATGATGCAATCTAAATCTGGAAATTATGACTTATAACTTTCGTTATAACTTCAGTGAAAGCTTGTTATGTTATAAATATGAATAAAGTTTGATTCTGCCAATATATATACCAGAAGATTAAGTGATATTGATAAACTAATAATAGGCATGCATGGACAATAGGAAATAAGTCTTTATTGGCCCCTTGTTGTCACTCACCAGAGGGAGTTTGGGTATAATACAGGTCTGTTATCTCCGTAAATCAAGGGATGCTTCACTATGCATGAAGTTTTTTAACAGCTATTGTTGTATTATATTGATATGCCTTTAAGATATATTTTGGCAATTGAATAAATGATTTGTTTGAGTTTTATTATCCTTCCTGTATGGCTTGTGTTATACGTATACGGCTCAAACCTTTTGGGGCAGCAGATCTATTGTGTCATATGATAAAAGATATATTCCGATGATACCTTTGTTATCCTAATTTGGATTGATTCGTCCAAATTTAATGTGTTTTTTGTGTTGTATAATATAACCTTATCTTATGTTCTGGAGCCTGACAGAAATAAATGGTTCTGCAATATGCAATTAGCCTATGCATATACTTTCTCTATGGCCTATGTAAACAAAACATGTTGAGGTTGATGTCGCTATGCAGAGAATACACAAACCTATTGTCAACAGAAGTTGATCTCTTTTCATGCATGTATTTCATACATTTATTATCATCTAGATCATCTTGTGATAATCTAGGCTATCAAACATATCAATCACAAAATAATGTGTAATGCCATTTTAGAGTGTACTATTATTAATTCCCATGCGACCCGCACGATTCAACAGTGAAATATTTTTGCATTAGCAGAAATAGGAATAGATAAAGCACTAGGAACAGCAGCAGTATTTGTAGTAGACACATTTGTCAGTAGCTGAAGCAACAGTTAGTTTATGCCATACAGTTCTTCAAGTCTGGAGATCTTGCATAATTCTAACTTCAACATGAATGAGTCAACCAAAAATAACATTTGCTTATCGCTAACATTGGCTTTCGGAAGCATAATATATGGGTCAGTCGATGTGCCCCGCCACAAAATGCACACAATTACAAAGCAAGTTAATTCCCATGATGAGAACTATTTTTATGCTATGTAGGGAACCAAACTAAACGAAACGTGGCAGACATATATTTATGGACACCAAAATAATTCTGTTGCATGTAATACTATTATGCAAAAAGGCCCAGAAATATATAAATATCTATTTTCAGAACGTGACATCTATGCGTGTAAAGTCAGATTCGATGGGGCTATGATAATGGCATGGCATCATGGTGTGTTTAGAAGTGTATTGATCGCATGGTCATATCTTATTGATTGACTCACGTCAACCTAGAAACAACTCAATAACACTGGCTCCACAAATAGTATATTTAAACTTACCTGTATGGAATGAATATTGTGGGGGGAAATGTCCTGGCAAACTATTTGCCCTGTGTATGCTGTCCTATTTCAGTATATTGATATGTTCGTGCTGTGGTTAACCTCACAGAGCATCATTGGGTCATGGCCCAGTGTCTAAACGTTAGTGGCAACTGTCAGGTGTCACGAGTTACACTTCGCTCATGTGATTATTATGAAGACCGCTGTGAGCCAAGTCTTGCTTCAGGTATGTCCTGGAATGCTCTATTTACTATGCTGAAAAGCGGTGCCCTGCACACACACACACACACACACACACACACATACACACGTGACATCTGACAGGGGTGATGGCTCAGCATGCGAACAATGCTTCCATGCCAAAATGTTTAAAGAGTTTATTGTAGCGATATTATGTATGTCTGATGATTCATAAACCAATCTCTTGTCAATGCTTTTGTGAAAACATTGCAATGCAACATCTTTTCTAATTGAGCTCAGTGTAATCAATGGATAGAAGTGCAGCCAAACATGTTGTAATCTTTACAAACTAAGAACTATTACACTGTAAACATAAGAGATCAGGTATTTAGGCACAAATGAAATGTCCTCAGAGAGCTCAAGTATGTATGAAAGCTGGGATTGAAATTAATCCTCATATTTTGGCAAGCCTCTTGATTCCAAGACCAATCTCTGACTTCACATTTAGTTATCAACATGTGAAAAGCCAAAGAGTGTAACTGAATTATACTCCTTCGATTGGCGCCTTATTGAAATAGGACATAAAGGAACCTCAATCAATATTCAAATTCCTATGCGACTGAACATTTTTGCTGTGACATCGAAACTGAATTCAATGGGAATTTTCCACGGATAATGTATATTGTACATGCACACTGGACCAGTCCGCGACTATCTATTGAAGTGATCCACGAAGCATACATTCATAACTACGAATTAGGGAAGGACAACAAACCCGGGGGGGGGTACTCTCATGATTTTAACCCGCGGAGGCTGGGATGGAACTGAAAACCCCAGAGCCTGAATTAGGGAAATATTCTATCATTATTGGTACCCTGATTTAGTACTAGCTGAAATTTGGTACCCTGATTTAGGACTAGCTGAATTTTTGATACCCTCATTTAGGGATGATGCAGAAGGAGGAGATTTGGAAAAGGGGATTGTGATCCCTGTTTTAGGGAGAAATTTGAAAAACAGTACCCTGTTTAAGGGAAAATGATAAAATATCTCCACCCGGATGGAACTGAAAACCCCAGAGCCAGATTTAGGGAAATATTCTATCATTATTGGTACCCTGATTTAGGACTAGATGAATTTTTTATACCCTCATTTAGGGATGATGCAGAAGGGGGAGATTTGGAAAGGGGGATTGTGATCCCTGTTTTAGGGAGAAATTTGAAAAAATAGTACCCTGTTTTAGGGAAAATGATGAAATATCTTAACCTGTTTTAGGGAAAATATCAGCGAAAAGGACCCTATTTAGCCCAGCTTCCCCGGTAACGCTGACTATGAGAGTACCCCCCCCCCCCCCGGGACAACAAATGACTGAAACTCTTCGGCGAGAAACAAAATGAGCACTCATATTGGTGGACAATCTTGTTTCTTTTATGTTATCCGGGGTAATATTGATAGAGGGATCAAGATACACACAATATAATGCTACTGTGGTGCTATCTGTGATTTATATTATATATGATATACAAGTCAGGAATGTATGACACCATATAATGGTACTGTGATGCTACCTGTGATTTATATTATATATGATATACAAGTCAGGCATGTATGACACCATATAATGGTACTGTGGTGCTACCTGTGATTTATATTATATATGATATACAAGTCTGGAATGTATGACACCATATCATGGTACTGTGATGCTACCTGTGATTTATATTATATATGATATACAAGTCAGGCATGTATGACACCATATCATGGTACTGTGGTGCTACCTGTGATTTATATTATATATGATATACAAGTCTGGCATGTATGACACCATATAATGGTACTGTGATGCTACCTGTGATTTATATTATATATGATATACAAGTCAGGCATGTATGACACAATATAATGGTACTGTGGTGCTACCTGTGATTTATATTATATATGATATACAAGTCAGGCATGTATGACACCATATCATGGTACTGTGGTGCTACCTGTGATTTATATTATATATGATATACAAGTCTGGCATGTATGACACCATATAATGGTACTGTGATGCTACCTGTGATTTATATTATATATGATATACAAGTCAGGCATGTATGACACAATATAATGGTACTGTGGTGCTACCTGTGATTTATATTATATATGATATACAAGTCAGGCATGTATGACACAATATAATGGTACTGTGGTGCTACCTGTGATTTATATTATATATGATATACAAGTCTGGCATGTATGACACCATATCATGGTACTGTGGTGCTACCTGTGATTTATATTATATATGATATACAAGTCTGGCATGTATGACACCATATAATAGTACTGTGATGCTACCTGTGATTTATATTATATATGATATACAAGTCAGGCATGTATGACACAATATAATGGTACTGTGGTGCTACCTGTGATTTATATTATATATGATATACAAGTCAGGCATGTATGACACCATATAATGGTACTGTGGTGCTACCTGTGATTTATATTATATATGATATACAAGTCTGGCATGTATGACACCATATAATGGTACTGTGATGCTACCTGTGATTTATATTATATATGATATACAAGTCAGGCATGTATGACACCATATCATGGTACTGTGGTGCTACCTGTGATTTATATTATATATGATATACAAGTCTGGCATGTATGACACCATATCATGGTACTGTGGTGCTACCTGTGATTTATATTATATATGATATACAAGTCTGGCATGTATGACACCATATAATGGTACTGTGATGCTACCTGTGATTTATATTATATATGATATACAAGTCAGGCATGTATGACACAATATAATGGTACTGTGGTGCTACCTGTGATTTATATTATATATGATATACAAGTCAGGCATGTATGACACCATATCATGGTACTGTGATGCTACCTGTGATTTATATTATATATGATATACAAGTCTGGCATGTATGACACCATATCATGGTACTGTGGTGCTACCTGTGATATATATTATATATGATATACAAGTCTGGCATGTATGACACCATATAATGGTACTGTGGTGCTACCTGTGATTTATATTATATATGATATACAAGTCAGGCATGTATGACACCATATAATGATACTGTGGTGCTACCTGTGATTTATATTATACATGATATACAAGTCTGGAATGTATGACACCATATAATAGTACTGTGGTGCTACCTGTGATTTATATTATATATGATATACAAGTCAGGCATGTATGACACCATATAATGGTACTGTGGTGCTACCTGTGATTTATATTATATATGATATACAAGTCAGGCATGTATGACACCATATAATGGTACTGTGATGCTACCTGTGATTTATATTGTACATGATATACAAGTCTGGCATGTATGACACCATATAATGATACTGTGGTGCTACCTGTGATTTATATTATATATGATATACAAGTCAGGCATGTATGACACCATATAATGGTACTGTGGTGCTACCTGTGATTTATATTATATATGATATACAAGTCAGGCATGTATGACACCATATAATGGTACTGTGATGCTACCTGTGATTTATATTGTACATGATATACAAGTCTGGCATGTATGACACCATATCATGGTACTGTGGTGCTACCTGTGATTTATATTATATATGATATACAAGTCAGGCATGTATGACACCATATCATGGTACTGTGATGCTACCTGTGATTTATATTATATATGATATACAAGTCAGGCATGTATGACACAATATAATGGTACTGTGATGCTACCTGTGATTTATATTATATATGATATACAAGTCAGGCATGTATGACACAATATCATGGTACTGTGGTGCTACCTGTGATTTATATTATATATGATATACAAGTCTGGCATGTATGACACCATATCATGGTACTGTGGTGCTACCTGTGATTTATATTATATATGATATACAAGTCAGGCATGTATGACACAATATAATGGTACTGTGATGCTACCTGTGATTTATATTATATATGATATACAAGTCAGGCATGTATGACACCATATAATGGTACTGTGATGCTACCTGTGATTTATATTATATATGATATACAAGTCAGGCATGTATGACACCATATAATGGTACTGTGGTGCTACCTGTGATTTATATTATATATGATATACAAGTCTGGCATATATGACACCATATAATGGTACTGTGGTGCTACCTGTGATTTATATTATATATGATATACAAGTTAGGCATGTATGACACCATATAATGGTACTGTGATGCTACCTGTGATTTATATTATATATGATATACAAGTCAGGCATGTATGACACCATATCATGGTACTGTGGTGCTACCTGTGATTTATATTATATATGATATACAAGTCTGGCATGTATGACACCATATAATGGTACTGTGATGCTACCTGTGATTTATATTATATATGATATACAAGTCAGGCATGTATGACACCATATAATGGTACTGTGGTGCTACCTGTGATTTATATTATATATGATATACAAGTCAGGCATGTATGACACCATATAATGGTACTGTGGTGCTACCTGTGATTTATATTATATATGATATACAAGTCAGGCATGTATGACACCATATAATGGTACTGTGATGCTACCTGTGATTTATATTGTACATGATATACAAGTCTGGCATGTATGACACCATATCATGGTACTGTGGTGCTACCTGTGATTTATATTATATATGATATACAAGTCAGGCATGTATGACACCATATCATGGTACTGTGATGCTACCTGTGATTTATATTATATATGATATACAAGTCTGGCATGTATGACACAATATAATGGTACTGTGATGCTACCTGTGATTTATATTATATATGATATACAAGTCAGGCATGTATGACACAATATCATGGTACTGTGGTGCTACCTGTGATTTATATTATATATGATATACAAGTCTGGCATGTATGACACCATATCATGGTACTGTGGTGCTACCTGTGATTTATATTATATATGATATACAAGTCAGGCATGTATGACACAATATAATGGTACTGTGATGCTACCTGTGATTTATATTATATATGATATACAAGTCAGGCATGTATGACACCATATAATGGTACTGTGATGCTACCTGTGATTTATATTATATATGATATACAAGTCAGGCATGTATGACACCATATAATGGTACTGTGGTGCTACCTGTGATTTATATTATAAATGATATACAAGTCTGGCATATATGACACCATATAATGGTACTGTGGTGCTACCTGTGATTTATATTGTATATGATATACAAGTCTGGCATGTATGACACCATATAATGGTACTGTGATGCTACCTGTGATTTATATTATATATGATATACAAGTCAGGCATGTATGACACCATATCATGGTACTGTGGTGCTACCTGTGATTTATATTGTATATGATATACAAATCAGGCATGTATGACACCATATAATGGTACTGTGATGCTACCTGTGATTTATATTATATATTATATACAAGTCTGGAATGTATGACACCATATAATGGTACTGTGATGCTACCTGTGATTTATATTATATATGATATACAAGTCTGGAATGTATGACACCATATCATGGTACTGTGGTGCTACCTGTGATTTATATTATATATGATATACAAGTCTGGCATGTATGACACCATATAATGGTACTGTGATGCTACCTGTGATTTATATTGTATATGATATACAAGTCAGGCATGTATGACACCATATCATGGTACTGTGGTGCTACCTGTGATTTATATTGTATATGATATACAAGTCAGGCATGTATGACACCATATCATGGTACTGTGGTGCTACCTGTGATTTATATTATATATGATATACAAGTCTGGCATGTATGACACCATATAATAGTACTGTGGTGCTACCTGTGATTTATATTGTATATGATATACAAGTCAGGCATGTATGACACCATATCATGGTACTGTGGTGCTACCTGTGATTTATATTGTATATGATATACAAGTCTGGCATATATGACACCATATAATGATACTGTGGTGCTACCTGTGATTTATATTATATATGATATACAAGTCTGGCATGTATGACACCATATAATGGTACTGTGGTGCTACCTGTGATTTATATTATATATGATATACAAGTCAGGCATGTATGACACCATATCATGGTACTGTGGTGCTACCTGTGATTTATATTATATATGATATACAAGTCTGGCATGTATGACACCATATAATGGTACTGTGGTGCTACCTGTGATTTATATTATATATGATATACAAGTCAGGCATGTATGACACCATATCATGGTACTGTGGTGCTACCTGTGATTTATATTGTATATGATATACAAGTCTGGCATATATGACAACATAGAATGATACTGTGGTGCTACCTGTGATTTATATTATATATGATATACAAGTCAGGCATGTATGACACCATATAATGGTACTGTGGTGCTACCTGTGATTTATATTATATATGATATACAAGTCAGGCATGTATGACACAATATAATGGTACTGTGATGCTACCTGTGATTTATATTATATATGATATACAAGTCTGGCATGTATGACACCATATAATGGTACTGTGGTGCTACCTGTGATTTATATTATATATGATATACAAGTCAGGCATGTATGACACAATATAATGGTACTGTGGTGCTACCTGTAATTTATATTATATATGATATACAAGTCTGGCATGTATGACACCATATAATAGTATTGTGGTGCTACCTGTGATTTATATTATATATGATATACAAGTCTGGCATGTATGACACCATATAATAGTACTGTGGTGCTACCTGTAATTTATATTATATATGATATACAAGTCTGGCATGTATGACACCATATAATAGTACTGTGGTGCTACCTGTGATTTATATTATACATGATATACAAGTCTGGAATGTGTGACACCATATAATGGTACTGTGGTGCTACCTGTGATTTATATTATATATGATATACAAGTCAGGCATGTATGACACCATATAATGGTACTGTGGTGCTACCTGTGATTTATATTATACATGATATACAAGTCTGGCATGTATGACACCATATAATGGTACTGTGGTGCTACCTGTGATTTATATTATATATGATATACAAGTCTGGCATGTATGACACCATATAATAGTACTGTGGTGCTACCTGTGATTTATATTATACATGATATACAAGTCTGGAATGTGTGACACCATATAATGGTACTGTGGTGCTACCTGTGATTTATATTATATATGATATACAAGTCTGGAATGTATGACACCATATAATGGTACTGTGGTGCTACCTGTGATTTATATTGTATATGATATACAAGTCAGGCATGTATGACACCATATAATGATACTGTGGTGCTACCTGTGATTTATTTTATATATGATATACAAGTCAGGCATGTATGACACCATATCATGGTACTGTGATGCTACCTGTGATTTATATTGTATATGATATACAAGTCTGGCATATATGACAACATAGAATGATACTGTGGTGCTACCTGTGATTTATATTATATATGATATACAAGTCTGGCATGTATGACACCATATAATAGTACTGTGGTGCTACCTGTGATTTATATTATCTATGATATACAAGTCAGGCATGTATGACACCATATAATGGTACTGTGATGCTACCTGTGATTTATATTATATATGATATACAAGTCTGGCATGTATGACACCATATAATGGTACTGTGATGCTACCTGTGATTTATATTATATATGATATACAAGTCAGGCATGTATGACACCATATAATGGTACTGTGGTGCTACCTGTGATTTATATTATCTATGATATACAAGTCTGGCATGTATGACACCATATAATAGTACTGTGGTGCTACCTGTGATTTATATTGTATATGATATACAAGTCAGGCATGTATGACACCATATCATGGTACTGTGGTGCTACCTGTGATTTATATTGTATATGATATACAAGTCTGGCATATATGACAACATAGAATGATACTGTGGTGCTACCTGTGATTTATATTATATATGATATACAAGTCTGGCATGTATGACACCATATAATGGTACTGTGGTGCTACCTGTGATTTATATTATATATGATATACAAGTCAGGCATGTATGACACCATATAATGGTACTGTGGTGCTACCTGTAATTTATATTATATATGATATACAAGTCTGGCATGTATGACACCATATCATGGTACTGTGGTGCTACCTGTGATTTATATTATATATGATATACAAGTCAGGCATGTATGACACAATATAATGGTACTGTGGTGCTACCTGTGATTTATATTATATATGATATACAAGTCTGGCATGTATGACACCATATAATGGTACTGTGGTGCTACCTGTGATTTATATTATATATGATATACAAGTCAGGCATGTTTGACACCATATCATGGTACTGTGGTGCTACCTGTGATTTATATTATATATGATATACAAGTCAGGCATGTATGACACCATATAATGGTACTGTGGTGCTACCTGTGATTTATATTATATATGATATACAAGTCTGGCATGTATGACACCATATAATGGTACTGTGGTGCTACCTGTGATTTATATTATATATGATATACAAGTCTGGCATGTATGACACATTATAATGGTACTGTGGTGCTACCTGTGATTTATATTATATATGATATACAAGTCTGGCATGTATGACACCATATAATGGTACTGTGGTGCTACCTGTGATTTATATTATATATGATATACAAGTCAGGCATGTATGACACAATATAATGGTACTGTGGTGCTACCTGTGATTTATATTATATATGATATACAAGTCAGGCATGTATGACACAATATAATGGTACTGTGGTGCTACCTGTGATTTATATTATATATGATATACAAGTCAGGCATGTATGACACCATATAATGGTACTGTGGTGCTACCTGTGATTTATATTATATATGATATACAAGTCTGGCATGTATGACACAATATAATGGTACTGTGGTGCTACCTGTGATTTATATTATATATGATATACAAGTCAGGCATGTATGACACCATATCATGGTACTGTGGTGCTACCTGTGATTTATATTATATATGATATACAAGTCTGGCATGTATGACACCATATAATAGTACTGTGGTGCTACCTGTGATTTATATTATACATGATATACAAGTCTGGCATGTATGACACCATATAATGGTACTGTGGTGCTACCTGTGATTTATATTATATATGATATACAAGTCTGGCATGTATGACACCATATAATAGTACTGTGGTGCTACCTGTGATTTATATTATACATGATATACAAGTCTGGAATGTGTGACACCATATAATGGTACTGTGGTGCTACCTGTGATTTATATTATATATGATATACAAGTCTGGAATGTATGACACCATATAATGGTACTGTGGTGCTACCTGTGATTTATATTGTATATGATATACAAGTCAGGCATGTATGACACCATATAATGATACTGTGGTGCTACCTGTGATTTATATTATATATGATATACAAGTCAGGCATGTATGACACCATATCATGGTACTGTGATGCTACCTGTGATTTATATTGTATATGATATACAAGTCTGGCATATATGACAACATAGAATGATACTGTGGTGCTACCTGTGATTTATATTATATATGATATACAAGTCTGGCATGTATGACACCATATAATAGTACTGTGGTGCTACCTGTGATTTATATTATCTATGATATACAAGTCTGGCATGTATGACACCATATAATGGTACTGTGGTGCTTCCTGTGATTTATATTATATATGATATACAAGTCTGGCATGTATGACACCATATAATAGTACTGTGGTGCTACCTGTGATTTATATTGTATATGATATACAAGTCAGGCATGTATGACACCATATCATGGTACTGTGGTGCTACCTGTGATTTATATTGTATATGATATACAAGTCTGGCATATATGACAACATAGAATGATACTGTGGTGCTACCTGTGATTTATATTATATATGATATACAAGTCTGGCATGTATGACACCATATAATGGTACTGTGGTGCTACCTGTGATTTATATTATATATGATATACAAGTCAGGCATGTATGACACCATATAATGGTACTGTGGTGCTATCTGTAATTTATATTATATATGATATACAAGTCTGGCATGTATGACACCATATAATAGTACTGTGGTGCTACCTGTGATTTATATTATATATGATATACAAGTCTGGCATGTATGACACCATATAATAGTACTGTGGTGCTACCTGTAATTTATATTATATATGATATACAAGTCTGGCATGTATGACACCATATAATAGTACTGTGGTGCTACCTGTGATTTATATTATATATGATATACAAGTCAGGCATGTATGACACAATATAATGGTACTGTGGTGCTACCTGTGATTTATATTATATATGATATACAAGTCAGGCATGTATGACACCATATAATGGTACTGTGGTGCTACCTGTGATTTATATTATATATGATATACAAGTCAGGCATGTATGACACAATATAATGGTACTGTGGTGCTACCTGTGATTTATATTGTACATGATATACAAGTCAGGCATGTATGACACCATATAATGGTACTGTGGTGCTACCTGTGATTTATATTATATATGATATACAAGTCAGGCATGTATGACACCATATAATGGTACTGTGATGCTACCTGTGATTTATATTATATATGATATACAAGTCAGGCATGTATGACACAATATAATGGTACTGTGGTGCTACCTGTGATTTATATTGTACATGATATACAAGTCAGGCATGTATGACACCATATAATAGTACTGTGGTGCTACCTGTGATTTATATTATATATGATATACAAGTCAGGCATGTATGACACCATATAATGGTACTGTGGTGCTACCTGTGATTTATATTGTACATGATATACAAGTCAGGCATGTATGACACCATATAATGGTACTGTGGTGCTACCTGTGATTTATATTATATATGATATACAAGTCTGGCATGTATGACACCATATAATGGTACTGTGGTGTTACCTGTGATTTATATTATATATGATATACAAGTCAGGCATGTATGACACCATATAATGGTACTGTGATGCTACCTGTGATTTATATTATATATTATATACAAGTCTGGAATGTATGACACCATATAATGGTACTGTGGTGCTACCTGTGATTTATATTGTATATGATATACAAGTCTGGCATGTATGACACCATATAATGGTACTGTGGTGCTACCTGTGATTTATATTATATATGATATACAAGTCAGGCATGTATGACACCATATAATGGTACTGTGGTGCTACCTGTGATTTATATTGTACATGATATACAAGTCAGGCATATATGACACCATATAATGGTACTGTGGTGCTACCTGTGATTTATATTATATATGATATACAAGTCAGGCATGTATGACACCATATAATGGTACTGTGGTGCTACCTGTGATTTATATTGTACATGATATACAAGTCAGGCATGTATGACACCATATAATGGTACTGTGGTGCTACCTGTGATTTATATTGTATATGATATACAAGTCTGGCATTGACACCATATCATGGTACTGTGGTGCTACCTGTGATTTATATTATATATGATATACAAGTCAGGCATGTATGACACCATATAATGGTACTGTGGTGCTACCTGTGATTTATATTATACATGATATACAAGTCTGGCATGTATGACACCATATAATGGTACTGTGGTGCTACCTGTGATTTATATTATATATGATATACAAGTCTGGCATGTATGACACCATATAATAGTACTGTGGTGCTACCTGTGATTTATATTATACATGATATACAAGTCTGGAATGTGTGACACCATATAATGGTACTGTGGTGCTACCTGTGATTTATATTATCTATGATATACAAGTCTGGCATGTATGACACCATATAATGGTACTGTGGTGCTTCCTGTGATTTATATTATATATGATATACAAGTCTGGCATGTATGACACCATATAATAGTACTGTGGTGCTACCTGTGATTTATATTGTATATGATATACAAGTCAGGCATGTATGACACCATATCATGGTACTGTGGTGCTACCTGTGATTTATATTGTATATGATATACAAGTCTGGCATATATGACAACATAGAATGATACTGTGGTGCTACCTGTGATTTATATTATATATGATATACAAGTCTGGCATGTATGACACCATATAATGGTACTGTGGTGCTACCTGTGATTTATATTATATATGATATACAAGTCAGGCATGTATGACACCATATAATGGTACTGTGGTGCTATCTGTAATTTATATTATATATGATATACAAGTCTGGCATGTATGACACCATATAATAGTACTGTGGTGCTACCTGTGATTTATATTATATATGATATACAAGTCTGGCATGTATGACACCATATAATAGTACTGTGGTGCTACCTGTAATTTATATTATATATGATATACAAGTCTGGCATGTATGACACCATATAATAGTACTGTGGTGCTACCTGTGATTTATATTATATATGATATACAAGTCAGGCATGTATGACACAATATAATGGTACTGTGGTGCTACCTGTGATTTATATTATATATGATATACAAGTCAGGCATGTATGACACCATATAATGGTACTGTGGTGCTACCTGTGATTTATATTATATATGATATACAAGTCAGGCATGTATGACACAATATAATGGTACTGTGGTGCTACCTGTGATTTATATTGTACATGATATACAAGTCAGGAATGTATGACACCATATAATAGTACTGTGGTGCTACCTGTGATTTATATTATATATGATATACAAGTCAGGCATGTATGACACCATATAATGGTACTGTGATGCTACCTGTGATTTATATTATATATGATATACAAGTCAGGCATGTATGACACAATATAATGGTACTGTGGTGCTACCTGTGATTTATATTGTACATGATATACAAGTCAGGCATGTATGACACCATATAATAGTACTGTGGTGCTACCTGTGATTTATATTATATATGATATACAAGTCAGGCATGTATGACACCATATAATGGTACTGTGGTGCTACCTGTGATTTATATTGTACATGATATACAAGTCAGGCATGTATGACACCATATAATGGTACTGTGGTGCTACCTGTGATTTATATTATATATGATATACAAGTCTGGCATGTATGACACCATATAATGGTACTGTGGTGTTACCTGTGATTTATATTATATATGATATACAAGTCAGGCATGTATGACACCATATAATGGTACTGTGATGCTACCTGTGATTTATATTATATATTATATACAAGTCTGGAATGTATGACACCATATAATGGTACTGTGGTGCTACCTGTGATTTATATTGTATATGATATACAAGTCTGGCATGTATGACACCATATAATGGTACTGTGGTGCTACCTGTGATTTATATTGTATATGATATACAAGTCAGGCATGTATGACACCATATAATAGTACTGTGGTGCTACCTGTGATTTATATTGTATATGATATACAAGTCTGGAATGTATGACACCATATCATGGTACTGTGGTGCTACCTGTGATTTATATTATATATGATATACAAGTCAGGCATGTATGACACCATATAATAGTACTGTGGTGCTACCTGTGATTTATATTATATATGATATACAAGTCAGGCATGTATGACACCATATAATGGTACTGTGGTGCTACCTGTGATTTATATTGTACATGATATACAAGTCAGGCATATATGACACCATATAATGGTACTGTGGTGCTACCTGTGATTTATATTATATATGATATACAAGTCAGGCATGTATGACACCATATAATGGTACTGTGGTGCTACCTGTGATTTATATTGTACATGATATACAAGTCAGGCATGTATGACACCATATAATGGTACTGTGGTGCTACCTGTGATTTATATTGTATATGATATACAAGTCTGGCATTGACACCATATCATGGTACTGTGGTGCTACCTGTGATTTATATTATATATGATATACAAGTCAGGCATGTATGACACCATATAATGGTACTGTGGTGCTACCTGTGATTTATATTATACATGATATACAAGTCTGGCATGTATGACACCATATAATGGTACTGTGGTGCTACCTGTGATTTATATTATATATGATATACAAGTCTGGCATGTATGACACCATATAATAGTACTGTGGTGCTACCTGTGATTTATATTATACATGATATACAAGTCTGGAATGTGTGACACCATATAATGGTACTGTGGTGCTACCTGTGATTTATATTATATATGATATACAAGTCTGGAATGTATGACACCATATAATGGTACTGTGGTGCTACCTGTGATTTATATTGTATATGATATACAAGTCAGGCATGTATGACACCATATAATGATACTGTGGTGCTACCTGTGATTTATTTTATATATGATATACAAGTCAGGCATGTATGACACCATATCATGGTACTGTGATGCTACCTGTGATTTATATTGTATATGATATACAAGTCTGGCATATATGACAACATAGAATGATACTGTGGTGCTACCTGTGATTTATATTATATATGATATACAAGTCTGGCATGTATGACACCATATAATAGTACTGTGGTGCTACCTGTGATTTATATTATCTATGATATACAAGTCTGGCATGTATGACACCATATAATGGTACTGTGATGCTACCTGTGATTTATATTATATATGATATACAAGTCTGGCATGTATGACACCATATAATGGTACTGTGATGCTACCTGTGATTTATATTATATATGATATACAAGTCAGGCATGTATGACACCATATAATGGTACTGTGGTGCTACCTGTGATTTATATTATCTATGATATACAAGTCTGGCATGTATGACACAATATAATGGTACTGTGGTGCTACCTGTGATTTATATTGTACATGATATACAAGTCAGGCATGTATGACACCATATAATAGTACTGTGGTGCTACCTGTGATTTATATTATATATGATATACAAGTCAGGCATGTATGACACCATATAATGGTACTGTGATGCTACCTGTGATTTATATTATATATGATATACAAGTCAGGCATGTATGACACAATATAATGGTACTGTGGTGCTACCTGTGATTTATATTGTACATGATATACAAGTCAGGCATGTATGACACCATATAATAGTACTGTGGTGCTACCTGTGATTTATATTATATATGATATACAAGTCAGGCATGTATGACACCATATAATGGTACTGTGGTGCTACCTGTGATTTATATTGTACATGATATACAAGTCAGGCATGTATGACACCATATAATGGTACTGTGGTGCTACCTGTGATTTATATTATATATGATATACAAGTCTGGCATGTATGACACCATATAATGGTACTGTGGTGTTACCTGTGATTTATATTATATATGATATACAAGTCAGGCATGTATGACACCATATAATGGTACTGTGATGCTACCTGTGATTTATATTATATATTATATACAAGTCTGGAATGTATGACACCATATAATGGTACTGTGGTGCTACCTGTGATTTATATTGTATATGATATACAAGTCTGGCATGTATGACACCATATAATGGTACTGTGGTGCTACCTGTGATTTATATTATATATGATATACAAGTCAGGCATGTATGACACCATATAATGGTACTGTGGTGCTACCTGTGATTTATATTGTACATGATATACAAGTCAGGCATATATGACACCATATAATGGTACTGTGGTGCTACCTGTGATTTATATTATATATGATATACAAGTCAGGCATGTATGACACAATATAATGGTACTGTGGTGCTACCTGTGATTTATATTATATATGATATACAAGTCAGGCATGTATGACACCATATAATGGTACTGTGGTGCTACCTGTGATTTATATTGTACATGATATACAAGTCAGGCATGTATGACACCATATAATGGTACTGTGGTGCTACCTGTGATTTATATTGTATATGATATACAAGTCTGGCATTGACACCATATCATGGTACTGTGGTGCTACCTGTGATTTATATTATATATGATATACAAGTCAGGCATGTATGACACCATATAATGGTACTGTGGTGCTACCTGTGATTTATATTATACATGATATACAAGTCTGGCATGTATGACACCATATAATGGTACTGTGGTGCTACCTGTGATTTATATTATATATGATATACAAGTCTGGCATGTATGACACCATATAATAGTACTGTGGTGCTACCTGTGATTTATATTATACATGATATACAAGTCTGGAATGTGTGACACCATATAATGGTACTGTGGTGCTACCTGTGATTTATATTATATATGATATACAAGTCTGGAATGTATGACACCATATAATGGTACTGTGGTGCTACCTGTGATTTATATTGTATATGATATACAAGTCAGGCATGTATGACACCATATAATGATACTGTGGTGCTACCTGTGATTTATTTTATATATGATATACAAGTCAGGCATGTATGACACCATATCATGGTACTGTGATGCTACCTGTGATTTATATTGTATATGATATACAAGTCTGGCATATATGACAACATAGAATGATACTGTGGTGCTACCTGTGATTTATATTATATATGATATACAAGTCTGGCATGTATGACACCATATAATAGTACTGTGGTGCTACCTGTGATTTATATTATCTATGATATACAAGTCTGGCATGTATGACACCATATAATGGTACTGTGATGCTACCTGTGATTTATATTATATATGATATACAAGTCTGGCATGTATGACACCATATAATGGTACTGTGATGCTACCTGTGATTTATATTATATATGATATACAAGTCAGGCATGTATGACACCATATAATGGTACTGTGGTGCTACCTGTGATTTATATTATCTATGATATACAAGTCTGGCATGTATGACACCATATAATAGTACTGTGGTGCTACCTGTGATTTATATTGTATATGATATACAAGTCAGGCATGTATGACACCATATCATGGTACTGTGGTGCTACCTGTGATTTATATTGTATATGATATACAAGTCTGGCATATATGACAACATAGAATGATACTGTGGTGCTACCTGTGATTTATATTATATATGATATACAAGTCTGGCATGTATGACACCATATAATGGTACTGTGGTGCTACCTGTGATTTATATTATATATGATATACAAGTCAGGCATGTATGACACCATATAATGGTACTGTGGTGCTACCTGTAATTTATATTATATATGATATACAAGTCTGGCATGTATGACACCATATAATAGTACTGTGGTGCTACCTGTGATTTATATTATATATGATATACAAGTCTGGCATGTATGACACCATATAATAGTACTGTGGTGCTACCTGTAATTTATATTATATATGATATACAAGTCTGGCATGTATGACACCATATAATAGTACTGTGGTGCTACCTGTGATTTATATTATATATGATATACAAGTCAGGCATGTATGACACAATATAATGGTACTGTGGTGCTACCTGTGATTTATATTATATATGATATACAAGTCAGGCATGTATGACACCATATAATGGTACTGTGGTGCTACCTGTGATTTATATTATATATGATATACAAGTCAGGCATGTATGACACAATATAATGGTACTGTGGTGCTACCTGTGATTTATATTGTACATGATATACAAGTCAGGCATGTATGACACCATATAATAGTACTGTGGTGCTACCTGTGATTTATATTATATATGATATACAAGTCAGGCATGTATGACACCATATAATGGTACTGTGATGCTACCTGTGATTTATATTATATATGATATACAAGTCAGGCATGTATGACACAATATAATGGTACTGTGGTGCTACCTGTGATTTATATTGTACATGATATACAAGTCAGGCATGTATGACACCATATAATAGTACTGTGGTGCTACCTGTGATTTATATTATATATGATATACAAGTCAGGCATGTATGACACCATATAATGGTACTGTGGTGCTACCTGTGATTTATATTGTACATGATATACAAGTCAGGCATGTATGACACCATATAATGGTACTGTGGTGCTACCTGTGATTTATATTATATATGATATACAAGTCTGGCATGTATGACACCATATAATGGTACTGTGGTGTTACCTGTGATTTATATTATATATGATATACAAGTCAGGCATGTATGACTCCATATAATGGTACTGTGATGCTACCTGTGATTTATATTATATATTATATACAAGTCTGGAATGTATGACACCATATAATGGTACTGTGGTGCTATCTGTGATTTATATTGTATATGATATACAAGTCTGGCATGTATGACACCATATAATGGTACTGTGGTGCTACCTGTGATTTATATTATATATGATATACAAGTCAGGCATGTATGACACAATATAATGGTACTGTGGTGCTACCTGTGATTTATATTGTACATGATATACAAGTCAGGCATGTATGACACCATATAATAGTACTGTGGTGCTACCTGTGATTTATATTATATATGATATACAAGTCAGGCATGTATGACACCATATAATGGTACTGTGGTGCTACCTGTGATTTATATTATATATGATATACAAGTCAGGCATGTATGACACCATATAATGGTACTGTGATGCTACCTGTGATTTATATTATATATGATATACAAGTCAGGCATGTATGACACAATATAATGGTACTGTGGTGCTACCTGTGATTTATATTGTACATGATATACAAGTCAGGCATGTATGACACCATATAATGGTACTGTGGTGCTACCTGTGATTTATATTGTACATGATATACAAGTCAGGCATGTATGACACCATATAATGGTACTGTGGTGCTACCTGTGATTTATATTATATATGATATACAAGTCTGGAGTGTATGACACCATATAATGGTACTGTGATGCTACCTGTGATTTATATTATATATTATATACAAGTCTGGAATGTATGACACCATATAATGGTACTGTGATGCTACCTGTGATTTATATTATATATTATATACAAGTCTGGAATGTATGACACCATATAATGGTACTGTGGTGCTACCTGTGATTTATATTATATATGATATACAAGTCAGGCATGTATGACACCATATAATGGTACTGTGGTGCTACCTGTGATTTATATTGTACATGATATACAAGTCAGGCATATATGACACCATATAATGGTACTGTGGTGCTACCTGTGATTTATATTGTACATGATATACAAGTCAGGCATGTATGACACCATATAATAGTACTGTGGTGCTACCTGTGATTTATATTATATATGATATATAAGTCAGGCATGTATGACACCATATAATGGTACTGTGGTGCTACCTGTGATTTATATTATATATGATATACAAGTCAGGCATGTATGACACCATATAATGGTACTGTGATGCTACCTGTGATTTATATTATATATGATATACAAGTCAGGCATGTATGACACAATATAATGGTACTGTGGTGCTACCTGTGATTTATATTGTACATGATATACAAGTCAGGCATGTATGACACCATATAATGGTACTGTGATGCTACCTGTGATTTATATTATATATGATATACAAGTCAGGCATGTATGACACCATATAATGGTACTGTGGTGCTACCTGTGATTTATATTATATATGATATACAAGTCAGGCATGTATGACACCATATAATGGTACTGTGGTGCTACCTGTGATTTATATTATATATGATATACAAGTCAGGCATGTATGACACCATATAATGGTACTGTGGTGCTACCTGTGATTTATATTGTACATGATATACAAGTCAGGCATGTATGACACCATATAATGGTACTGTGGTGCTACCTGTGATTTATATTATATATGATATACAAGTCTGGCATGTATGACACCATATAATGGTACTGTGGTGTTACCTGTGATTTATATTATATATGATATACAAGTCTGGAATGTATGACACCATATAATGGTACTGTGATGCTACCTGTGATTTATATTATATATTATATACAAGTCTGGAATGTATGACACCATATAATGGTACTGTGATGCTACCTGTGATTTATATTATATATGATATACAAGTCTGGAATGTATGACACCATATAATGGTACTGTGATGCTACCTGTGATTTATATTATATATTATATACAAGTCTGGAATGTATGACACCATATAATGGTACTGTGGTGCTACCTGTGATTTATATTATATATGATATACAAGTCAGGCATGTATGACACCATATAATGGTACTGTGGTGCTACCTGTGATTTATATTATATATGATATACAAGTCAGGCATGTATGACACAATATAATGGTACTGTGGTGCTACCTGTGATTTATATTGTACATGATATACAAGTCAGGCATGTATGACACCATATAATAGTACTGTGGTGCTACCTGTGATTTATATTATATATGATATACAAGTCAGGCATGTATGACACCATATAATGGTACTGTGATGCTACCTGTGATTTATATTATATATGATATACAAGTCAGGCATGTATGACACAATATAATGGTACTGTGGTGCTACCTGTGATTTATATTGTACATGATATACAAGTCAGGCATGTATGACACCATATAATAGTACTGTGGTGCTACCTGTGATTTATATTATATATGATACACAAGTCAGGCATGTATGACACCATATAATGGTACTGTGGTGCTACCTGTGATTTATATTGTACATGATATACAAGTCAGGCATGTATGACACCATATAATGGTACTGTGGTGCTACCTGTGATTTATATTATATATGATATACAAGTCTGGCATGTATGACACCATATAATGGTACTGTGGTGTTACCTGTGATTTATATTATATATGATATACAAGTCAGGCATGTATGACTCCATATAATGGTACTGTGATGCTACCTGTGATTTATATTATATATTATATACAAGTCTGGAATGTATGACACCATATAATGGTACTGTGGTGCTATCTGTGATTTATATTGTATATGATATACAAGTCTGGCATGTATGACACCATATAATGGTACTGTGGTGCTACCTGTGATTTATATTATATATGATATACAAGTCAGGCATGTATGACACAATATAATGGTACTGTGGTGCTACCTGTGATTTATATTGTACATGATATACAAGTCAGGCATGTATGACACCATATAATAGTACTGTGGTGCTACCTGTGATTTATATTATATATGATATACAAGTCAGGCATGTATGACACCATATAATGGTACTGTGGTGCTACCTGTGATTTATATTATATATGATATACAAGTCAGGCATGTATGACACCATATAATGGTACTGTGATGCTACCTGTGATTTATATTATATATGATATACAAGTCAGGCATGTATGACACAATATAATGGTACTGTGGTGCTACCTGTGATTTATATTGTACATGATATACAAGTCAGGCATGTATGACACCATATAATGGTACTGTGGTGCTACCTGTGATTTATATTGTACATGATATACAAGTCAGGCATGTATGACACCATATAATGGTACTGTGGTGCTACCTGTGATTTATATTATATATGATATACAAGTCTGGCATGTATGACACCATATAATAGTACTGTGGTGCTACCTGTGATTTATATTATATATGATATACAAGTCTGGAGTGTATGACACCATATAATGGTACTGTGATGCTACCTGTGATTTATATTATATATTATATACAAGTCTGGAATGTATGACACCATATAATGGTACTGTGATGCTACCTGTGATTTATATTATATATTATATACAAGTCTGGAATGTATGACACCATATAATGGTACTGTGGTGCTACCTGTGATTTATATTATATATGATATACAAGTCAGGCATGTATGACACCATATAATGGTACTGTGGTGCTACCTGTGATTTATATTGTACATGATATACAAGTCAGGCATATATGACACCATATAATGGTACTGTGGTGCTACCTGTGATTTATATTGTACATGATATACAAGTCAGGCATGTATGACACCATATAATAGTACTGTGGTGCTACCTGTGATTTATATTATATATGATATATAAGTCAGGCATGTATGACACCATATAATGGTACTGTGGTGCTACCTGTGATTTATATTATATATGATATACAAGTCAGGCATGTATGACACCATATAATGGTACTGTGATGCTACCTGTGATTTATATTGTACATGATATACAAGTCAGGCATGTATGACACCATATAATGGTACTGTGATGCTACCTGTGATTTATATTATATATGATATACAAGTCAGGCATGTATGACACCATATAATGGTACTGTGGTGCTACCTGTGATTTATATTATATATGATATACAAGTCAGGCATGTATGACACCATATAATGGTACTGTGGTGCTACCTGTGATTTATATTATATATGATATACAAGTCAGGCATGTATGACACCATATAATGGTACTGTGGTGCTACCTGTGATTTATATTGTACATGATATACAAGTCAGGCATGTATGACACCATATAATGGTACTGTGGTGCTACCTGTGATTTATATTATATATGATATACAAGTCTGGCATGTATGACACCATATAATGGTACTGTGGTGTTACCTGTGATTTATATTATATATGATATACAAGTCTGGAATGTATGACACCATATCATGGTACTGTGGCGCTACCTGTGATTTATATTATATATGATATACAAGTCAGGCATGTATGACACCATATAATGGTACTGTGGTGCTACCTGTGATTTATATTATATATGATATACAAGTCAGGCATGTATGACACCATATAATGGTACTGTGGTGCTACCTGTGATTTATATTATATATTATATACAAGTCTGGCATGTATGACACCATATAATGGTACTGTGGTGCTACCTGTGATTTATATTATATATGATATACAAGTCAGGCATGTATGACACCATATAATAGTACTGTGGTGCTACCTGTGATTTATATTATATATGATATACAAGTCTGGCATATATGACAACATAGAATGATACTGTGATGCTACCTGTGATATATATATATCACAGGTAGCATCTATATATATATATATATATATATATATATATATATATATATATATATATATTTATTCTATGATCACTGTGTATTCTGTGCTGTGATTGGTCAATTCCTGGTCACATGAGCTTCTCTAAATTGTTTTAGTGACCATATGCATTATATTGCACGTCAATATACTTTCCACTGCACTGATGGGGAATTCCATGGCGGGAAATGTTGGGGAAGCCCTATAATGACGTCACCAGCTTGCTCTGAGTGACCTGCAGACTGGGAAGCAGACGACAGCAATCACGTCCCTTTCAGGGAGAAATAAAGAAGAAATCTAAGGTAAGTGGAGTGTAAAAATCTTTATTTTTCTTGTTTTTTTTTCAGGAGATGAAGATAGTTATATTTTGTTCCAGCCACTAATTGTTATGGTGATTTGTAGGTTTTGCAGGTCTGGAACAGGATGATGAGAAAAATGTTAGTCATAGTTAGTGGGGGATGTCGGTTACCTAGGATGTAGTCTCGGTGGGATTAGAAAAGTTGGTAAGGAGGCAGCTGGTAGATATGAAGGTGCTGAAGATCACTAGGTACTCACGTGGAGGACATCTTTAGCCTCCAGTTGTGATTGGTAGGGCTTACGAGGATATTGGACGCCTCAGGCTGTATAGGGATATTGGACGCCCTTTAGCGCACTGGGGATTGTAGGCCCCAAGGGAAGGAGTGAGTGTTGAGGTGAAAGTTGTCAGTGCAGAAGGTGATAATTAGATAGGGTAGTTTTTCATCAGTGTAGGGGCCTGCACCGGGCGGTCAGCACGAGTGCTATTCACAGATTGGAGATAGTGCGTATTGGGTCTCCTCTCTAGCTGGATAGCCATGCTGCGTAAGCTCTGAGTGCCCACGAGACAAAAGTGGAGCGGCCAGCATATCAAATCAAATCAAATCAAATCTCACTTTTAGAATTAAACCAACAATGGCAGTAATTAACACAGTGATCATAGAATAAAACAATTATGTACCTGGGTGGAGTGCAATATGACTTTTTATGGACCTTCGGAAAGTTATATTGCACGAGGCGCAGCCGAGTGCAATATAACTTTCCGAAGGTCCATAAAAAGTCATATTGCACTCCACCCAGGTCCATATTTGTATAATATATATATATAGTCCAAAGTAAAAAGGTAGTTGTATACAGTGTTATGGTGATAAAAGTAATCCAACAAAGTCCATGGTGACAAAGAGTTAAAACCTTTTATTGCGACATGTTTCAGTCCTTCAAGGGACTTCTTCAGGCTGAACTAACAAACCATTGAAAGTGTATATATATATATATATATATATATATATATATATATATATATATATATATATATATATATATATATATATATATATGTATATATATATATTATATTATATATGATATACTCAAAATGTAACTATTTCGAAAATTAATTTTGTAAGTGGGTCAAATATCCATTCTGAAATAACATTCCTGGTTTGGAAATATTCAAATGTTTTAAGAGATTTGAATTTTTTTATTCAATATGTCTCTCAAGACTCAAGAGGCACACAAAATATATATCTTTACATCACTTATATTGATCAACAGATATCAAATATAGAACTAAGCAGAACAAAAATAGTTGTCACACGTGTCAGCTCCAGGGTTGTCTGCATTGTTTATTGAACACACGATACAAATCTAACTTCTGGTATATAAACCGTTTCAAATCCCTCTTTCTTAATCCCATTGTTATTGGAAAACAAATAGGAAAGTACTGATTCTTAAAAAAAGTATCGAAACTTATACAGGAGAACAATTTGTCATGCCTCCCCACGAATCACAAATGAGCCACCAATATTCACAGCTAGTTGACAATTGTGATTTAAATCAGTTGACCCTCTTGTACAAGATAATGTAAGATAAGATAAGAAAAAGATTTATTTCATGTAGACATACGACATAAGAGAGTACATTTGACAATGATTAGAATGGTGAAATGAATGTATAAACAGATAAGGCAAGATATGATAATACACAAGCAACATTGCAAGTGTCTAAAAGATATTCATTCATATGAACAACAAATTTGATATCAGCAGGTAATAAATTCCAAAATGTGTTCCATAATATATGAAACATTTCTTTCCATATTTAATCGTGTTAAAATCAGACTGAATAAGCTTTTTTGTCACCTTTTTTGTCTCCATATATATTTGGTTTTACCACGAGTAAGTCGCGTAAAAAGAAGGGTTCGTTTTCTTAGAATTTTTCGTTTTACATTTGAATACTTCAGTGGATATTGATTCCAATCTTTTAATCATTCAAGAAATCCGTGAACACGCACCTGAATCTTTTCCATCTCCACAAAATGCTTATCAATTTGCAGATTGTTGTTTTTGTAATATTAAGCAAATTTACATTTAAATCTCTTGCTTGAATAAAATTACTTGTAAACCATGTGATTGCCTTCTTTGAATCTGTATGTAGAGCATAAACATTTATATTAAATGTCTTGGAGGTCTGGCTTAAACTATTATCATGTGTAATATAATGTACAAGCTTATATTCTTCAATAAAAAGAAATAAATTATTAATAAATGCATTGAAGATACATTGTAGATCAGACATCCAAGACATGATCCTTGTGGAATTCATTTCTTCGATGGTACCCATTCCCTCCTATAGCTGTCGACGGTACCTAATGACTCCTATAGCTGTCGACGGTACCTATTGACTCCTATAGCTGTCGACGGTACCCATTCACTCCTATAGCTGTCGACGGTACCCATTCACTCCTATAGCTGTCGACGGTACCCATTCACTCCTATAGCTGTCGACAATACCCATTCATTCCTATAGCTGTCGATGGTACCTATTTATTCCTATTGCTGTCGATGGTACCCATTCACTCCTATAGCTGTCGACGGTACCCATTCACTCCTATAGCTGTCAACGGTACCCATTCACTCCTATAGCTGTTGATGGTACCCATTCACTCCTATTGCTGTCGACGGTACCCATTCACTCCTATGGCTGTCAACGGTACCTACTCACTCCTATAGTTGTCGACGGTACCCATTCACTCCTATAGGTGTCGATGGTACCCATTCACTCCTATAGCTGTCGATGGTACCCATTCACTCCTATAGCTGTCGATGGTACCCATTCACTCCTATAGCTGTCGACGGTACCCATTCACTCCTATAGCTGTCGACGGTACCCATTCACTCCTATTGCTGTCGATGGTACCCATTCACTCCCATAGCTGTCGATGGTACCCATTCACTCCTATAGCTGTCGACGGTACCCATTCACTCCTATAGCTGTCGACGGTACCCATTCACTCCTATTGCTGTCGATGGTACCCATTCACTCCCATAGTTGTCGATGGTACCCATTCACTCCTATAGCTGTCGACGGTACCCATTCACTCCCATAGCTGTCGATGGTACCCATTCACTCCTATAGTTGTCGACGGTACCCATTCACTCCTATAGTTGTCGACGGTACCCATTCACTCCCATAGCTGTGGATGGTACCCATTCACGCCTATAGCTGTCGACGGTACCCATTCACTCCCATAGCTGTCGATGGTACCCATTCACTCCTATAGCTGTTGACGGTACCCATTCACTCCTATAGCTGTTGACGGTACCCATTCACTCCCATAGCTGTCGATGGTACCCATTCACTCCTATAGCTGTTGACGGTACCCATTCACTCCCATAGCTGTCGATGGTACCCATTCACTCCTATAGCTGTCGACGGTACCCATTCACTCCTATAGCTGTCTATTTTCAAATGTTGTAGCATATTTGTCAGATAAACTGTTCATGAATTTGCAGGCATTGTTTCGTATGCTTTTAATTTGGTTATTAAAAGACTATGTAGGACATGCTTTGGATAGATCCATTAATAGTATCAGAACCCATTACTTGTTATCAGTGCTTGTCTCCACATCTTAACAAGTTCAGAAGCCTCATAACACATTTTCTGTCTACATGTTTAAATTTAAATATGGCGTCTAAATTATGCATTCTTGTTTTTATTGTAATAACACGTGGATAAGTGTTGTGCTTTAAAAATATACCATCTGATGCAAACTCTTTTTATATGGCTATTCCATCAGCACCAAAAAGTCATTAAATATCACAGATATCCTTTTTTTCCTTTGTCGCTAAGAAAGAACTAACACATTTCCCGAAATCCCTTGTCGATGAGAGATTTGTACATTTTCCAATACTGCTTAATGGCTTCACGTTGCAGTTTTAGCTCTGCTGACTTCTTTTTAAAAAAATCTACTTTTCCAAAACTACCAGTAATCTATGTTTCATATTTTATATAGAGGTAGATATAGTGGTGAGGAGTCAGATTCCTTCAAAACTTAATGATGTCACCATTGACCTCAGTGCAGTGACCTCGAGACGACAAATTTTGTTTGGAGCATATCTCAGCAACCACTTATAAGAGGAAATTAAAACTTGCTATAAAGGTCTTAATTATGTGACCTTTGACTTTTGTTCTGAATGCAATGGAAGGCATTTGGCTAACTTTAATAATCCTTTATTTTATTGGGGCATGCCCGTCAAGTATTGTATTATACTTCTTTTTCATAAGTCGCTGTTTATCGTCCACAAATTCGAAATTCTAACATATATTGAAAGGTATTTTGATTATTTCTTGAATAAAAGTATCTATGTTAAATGTCTCATAAAACTTATATTTATCTTTCTTAGTTTGCATGGAGGAATGACTAGATTTGTAGTGCAACTTGCCATATTATGCCTATCACTATATCCACATTCAATATTTGAAAAATCTATTTCAAAATCTATTTAAACAATCATTGGGTCAATTAGGCATTTCTTGAAATGTAATGAAGATTGTTGTTGAGCAACTCATGATAAAGTTGACAATGAATGAGTATTAATCATACAACTTATTTTGTAACATGACAGAAATTCTGGTTTTGCAAGCGTTTTGCACACCAGAGGACACTTCAGAATGACTCAAGGTGCTTTATATTTCTGCTAATGCAATGCGGCATGCCTGGGAATTTGTTATTCATGAAGTTCAATCATTTTATGATAAGACAATGGTAGCTGATTCCTTTTCGATCCAAATTGAAATGCTTCAATACCATTAAATGCCTAAGATGGCTGAACATTGTTGGACTTTCAATAAATCGTTCCTTCATACTTTCTGTACCTAAGACTATCGTATATTTTGCAGTGAAATTAGCCAATCAGATTGGTTCAATTTGGGTCATGTGATCAACAAATATTAAAACAAAACATACCGAGTCGGGGAAGCTGGGTGAGCGGATTCAGTGAGTTGGTGATTGCGGAAGGATATCCGTCCGCCATCACCAACGAACTGAATCCGCTCACCCAGCTGACCCGACGAGGCATGTTTTGTTTTTATACCTCAGACAACTACTGTATTTTAAAAAAAATGATACATGAAACAAGATATTTATCGTTAAAAACATTTGTAAACAAAGCGCACCTCATTTGACCCCGTCACGTGACCCAAAATGGTGCGTACAGCCATAGACTGGTTGCCGCCATCTGTGTATATACACGATGTTCTTGACACTCGATGGGGGACCAGTCTAAAGATGGCCGACGCAAAATAGTTCGCAACTAATCAATACGTTACGAAATAATCGGCATGCTCGTATTCATTGGAAATCTCGTCAATACGCGCATCACTGAGGTATAAAAGTGAACACTGGATTCAAAGAGCTAAATCAGATGGGTGTGCAAGGAATCAGCCAATCCCGATGCAGCAATGACAGCAGACGACAATGTCAATTTCATCTTCATTCAGAATTGAAATCAACAGAAAATCAGTATCAATACCAATCAGAGAAAGAATTTACCAATGGAAACTAGTTATTCTTCTTACATGTCTTAATGCAGAATATATAGGAAACAATGGAAAGAATGTCATTTAACATTAGGGGGAACAGGGACACTTCATATAGAGTTCGACTGCACCTCTTCCGATATAGCTTTACTTCTTCCAATGCAGCGAGGAAAATATTTGTTGTTGTCCTCGAGCCCCAAAACTTAGATCTCCAGATTTAATAGGGATAAATTTGATTCATTTTATGCTCAAAGACGATCACATCTTTCGTCTTTGAGCATCCCCTGGAAACATAATTCTGTACCATTTGAAAGTTGCGTATTTTAAAAGAAAAACAGGTTGAAAAGCAAACGTTGAGTTCAATGAAAGGGACATACTTGACTTTGGAGTTGAAACAATGGAACAATCGTGTGGGATTAAAACTTTGAAAGGAGCACAGTCACGAATGTATTTCCACGTACCGTGCTAGCCGCAAAATCATTTTGATAGTGGTAGCCAAGTTGTGAAAGCATTAAACACATGGTGGCTGAAAGTTGAACATTAGCAGAAATGACAGGCATAGGTCAACAACGTTTCACAGTGTAAGATACATCTGCAATGATACATGACAGAATGTGGATCTTTGAAGGCCATTGTTATTGAATATTGCCAGTGATTTTGAAGTGACATTTTAATAACCTTGAAAAATAGTGATCTACATCTTTCAAATACCAGCTCAAAGAGGCCTTAATCACAAAAATATGATTTGATTAACAATATTAGAGCATTTTAGATCAACTTACAAGGGGAAACAGAAGAGAAAATGACATGCTGAACTATTTTGAAGTAATATCTATAAAAACAGCTTTACGTAGTTAATTTATGAAGGTGTATATATAATCTTTAATACTGAACAAAGTCTTCAGTAGTGAACAAAAAAGTCCACTATTTTCGAGATCTGTTAACAGGCTAAATTTGATTTAAAATAGGTTAAACATGGTAGGTTTAATAAAAACGAAAATTGACCGATTTTGAATTGATCCCATACCCCAATCTTTTTTTATTCTGGATGACCCCAAAATGTAAAAGTCTATGTCATTCAGGCAGGTTATTGCAGGGACAGTGTTCGAGAAAGAGAGTGTAAAATTGTTTTAGTTGAAGAACAGGTGACGGCCCCTGTTTATGCGCACTAAGACTCAGAGCTAAATCACATTTAATGTCATATGAGATAGAGACGTGGACATGTTTTTGTCTTCTACATTATTCATAGGCTCTGATTGAATTTACCAGACCATGCAGAGATCTAAGAGACATCACAATGGTATTGACTTTGTTTTATGTTCCAGCATTGAACACCACTCAGAGGCGTTTAGCAATCAGTGACAGTTCTTACGTCTTTATTAATCAGATTAATTAAAATAACTGTCAATTGAGTGGTAGTGCGATGGCCTGGTATTGCAGAGGGGAGATATGATATGACAGAGGAATGGTCATAAAACAAGATTTCTACATCAAGCATAGTAGTAGTAATATGCATATGGAGGGAAAATAAACTTTATTTGCAATTTTCATTCCACGTGTCTCTGTGCCATCAATGTAATTATTGTCTTATGATTTAACATTGCTTTAAATGTGATTGTTTTAAAGTATACCAGAGGGATATTGCCATTTATGCCAGAAGGGTGTCGTCATTTCTGTCAAAGGGATTTTGTCATTTATGCCAGAGGGATATCACCATTTACGCCAGAGGGATATCGGCACTTATGTTAAGAGGGATTTGGCCATTTAGGCCAGAGGATATTGCCATTTGGGCCAGAGGGATGTTGTCATTTGTGCCAACGGGATATTTTTATTTAGGACAGAGGGATGACCATTATTATAAGAAGGGCTGAATGAATCGATACAATCAAAATGGACATTTCACTTGAAAAGGAACTGGAGGGAACCAATTATATATGCAATTACCTCTCATAACATGACATAATTTTGTTACACCACAAGCACTGCTTTATGCAACATTTTCAGTTTTGAGAACAAATTTGCTGCTCAGAAGAGGATAATGAGATCCAACATGAATTGGCAAACAATACATGCAGTTCTCGGAGCTTCTTTTTTCCATGAGGTTTAAATGTCTTTTTAATGCAATATAAACTTTTATATCTGTACTTCAAATTATGAAAATACTTTCCATAGAAAACAAAATTCATAATGGGATTGAAAATCAAATGCGACAAGTAAATATAACAACAATTGATTAATTACTGTACATTTCCGAAGATATTGTAAGAATTAAATTATCATATTATCAAGTTATTGTATAAATTATTGGTCAATTCTAGAAACCTGACCAGATTTTGATGGTTATAGAGTACAATCTGAAACAGCTACATAATCTCTTGTTGATAATTTCAGTCAATTTCTCTGCATATCTGAATAAGAGGATTGTTCAGTTTTGAAGCTTCGATTGTGAAATGGTTCATCGCTCTCATATTTTCATGTTAAGGCAATGTTATGGTACAGCAGGTTATGAATATTTTTGCAAAAGTTCACAATTTGAAATAAAATGTCCTTTCTTGTGTTCAGAGTTTATTGGTTAATGTATTGTTTTTTACGGCCGTTTTTTACACTAGAGTGAACTGCAGATATGATGTGCATAATTGGCTTTTGATTGACCGTTATAATCTTCAGTTAGATTAAAATGAGACGTGTGATACATTTGAAACTATTAACCTTCATCACTGCTTACTATTTGAGGGCTTTAAGAAATACCCTTTTTCTTTTATATGGAGATTGAAGTGAGATATTTTTGTGCAAAATACTTGATAATTTTATATTATGCTTCAATTTGATAAAAACAATAACAAAGTGGCAACACCGGCATCAAACATACCATAAACAAGGAAGATTTCTTCGCGAAAGGAAAGATACTGTGCTGTTAAAAACGAAGTTGTTTACGCACTTATGTGATGTAAAACTATCAAAATTATTTTTCACAACGAAATCGTTAAAATCAAAAGTTTGCATAAAGATGTGTTCCAACATATGATTTATTTATTCAGATTTTTGTCTTGCAAGCCTGGTTTTACAATATGTGTGTGTCAATTTGAAATGTTTCATGATTAATTTATAGAAAATTTAAAATTGACGCAAAATTTGTACTGCCATGAGCACACAAAATGATGAAGAAGTTCAAGTGTGTCAGGATTATGACGTACAATGCCATATACTGTGTGGTGTCTACCAGGATACATTGTGAAGGGATTATAATGAGGTCTGGAGAATGCATCGGAGAATTGCAGGGCTATTTATGAAAGGATCATAATGGCGTCTGGAGAATAGCTGGGTTTCTTACCAGGATACACCATGAGGTGTTGAAATAAAAAGACAAATGGATATAAATGTTTAAAAAACAGAAAAAGAGGGGTTTTTAGAAATGAATGGGGGGTATTTAGAAATGAATATCACATTTTGGATGCGTTTTGCATATTTACATATTCAGACATGGTAAATTTACTCTTGGGTAATTAACTGGTAAGTATTGTGGAGTATCATTTATAAGGATAGATATACCTTACTGATAGATTATCCTTTACTAATGACCCCTGAATTGCTACTTACTTGAATCCACAATTAATAATATTCAAATATCAAGTGTCCTTTGTGGAAAAGAGGATTGCATAAAAACAAAAATGTGTATATTTTGATAAACGCGCTCCTGCAACTATAAATTATTTGTATAAAACATGATGGAATATACTTTGTGGCAGTCACTCTGACATATGTTTGTGTGGTTCAGTCGATCATGATGTACATATGTATGTATGTAGATGGTATAGTCATTATGAGGGGGTAAGTCATAGATCTAAACTTGCCCCACCCAGTCCGATACCCCTCATCCAACATAGCACAACTATATTAGTTTAGGGGGCTGTACGTATTTGCTTATCACCCGATTCATTTTTATGCAGACATACTATCTATTATAGTCACATAAATTATTTCATATCATGTGTCTATGTATATATAGATGTTTATCTCACTAAATAATGTGATAGAGATTGTACCGTATTTATGATAGAGACCAATTTCACACTATCTGAGAAATAAAGTGTCTGTATTTTCCTACTTGCAGTTTTGGGGGACATGAGAGTATTTAAGCATAAATTATTCACACATAGCTTTACTCAAACTCCTCTATTAACCGGAATTTCTTGTTTTTAAACAAGGGTCGTGGATTGAACATTGAAGTGTATGCGGTTTGTTATCACAAACTGGTCAGTCACGGTTTCCGCTTCCGGTAACTTCACAGGATCCGGAAACATGGTCTACCTTCTCTCTCAATATCCGGTGGTCTCTGATAGACAGCTCAAATACACCGATTCCATTTTCATTGAAAATCTGAACTGTACTATCATGATATTTAAAGGATTGCAGAGGGTGGCACCCATTTTAACAGTACAAAATCAGAAATGAGGACAGCAATAGAATTCATGGTTGTCAGATATCTGACCTCAATAATCACTAATTCAACATTCTCTCCAACAAGGTCATTTTCTATGTCACAGTCAGGTACTGCAGAAAGTTCGACAAGGATAAGGTTGTTGAGATACATTTTTATTCCCAAGGGAAGATATAGACAATATCATGATATGCCTAGGTCTTGTTCGTTTTCTTCTTTAATTGATACTCCATAAAATGGTTTCACCTACATAAATAACTTTGCAACATACTAGTACTAGTTGTACGTTTCTGAGCTGCATTTTTATAGTTGAAGCCTGATTTAACAGGAGCATTGATTCAATTAATTTCTTTATGAAAAAAATGTATAATTTTAATGGAGGAAAAGGCCCCAGGCGGCTGAATTGTGCGTTACGGGTCAACTGGATATGATTTGCCACAATATTTTGTTTATGATATTCTGGCAAGTTAGCATATATTGTATTGTATTGTATTTATTTTATTATAGTGACATAGTACTATTACATTTAAAGTAAAGAATATATTGTACAGATATGAGTACCCAGCCATATTAGGCTTATTAGTCACTTTAAATCAGTTACTATAATATAACATATTTCTCAAAATTAGAACAGATTTGGATGATGTAGAGGTAGGAATATCTGCATAATTACATGTACCAGTTAATATATTTATGAGGTTACATACAGTTTCTCAGATCTTATTTCCCATGCTTTATCTATAAAATTAGATACTTCTTTCCATTCATTTTTCATTAAATATTGAAACTTTTCATCATCCTCTAAGTTTATAAAATTTGGTATTCTTTGTATTATTCTGTTGTACATATCACTTCTGATATTGTTGTATATAGAACAAGTATTAAGCATATGCATCTCATCTTCAACATTATCTGTATTACAAATTTTACATAGTCTTGCTCCCACTTCAACACCTTTAAACCTACCTGTTTCAATTGCTAGAGGTAATATGCCAAGTCTGAACTGTGCTAATAAAGAGCGTTTTCTTCTGGATATACAATATTTTACATAATCTTCTATGGAAATGGTGTCTTTGAAGGTAATATAGGTTCTAAGCTTTGGTTTGGATGATAGACCACATTTCCACCTGTTTTCAAAATTATCAAGAAGTTTGTTAATAAGGCCTTCTATGTCAATATAAGTTAAATTTTTGAAATTGTGCATATATCCTGTAGCATTACATAACATTTTAATTTCAACACACCAATTTTCTTTACACAACTGTTTATCATAAAGGAAAACCTGTTTTGTTAATCTGCTATTATCCATTTTAACCATTCTGTTCCAATAGTGTATCATATTCATATGTCTATAATGTTGAGAACTTTTCCAACCAATATCACCAACTAAACCAAGTATTGGAGCCTTAGAGTGTACACCTAGGTAATAGCGCATGGCTCTTTGGGCTACCCGTTCACATCTATTGTTATCTTTATAACCCCAAACAGCTGAGGCGTATTCCAGTACTGGACGCACACTTGCATCATATAATTTAGTGAACGTTGTATAACCAATATTTTTATATGTTCTAAATTTGGAAATAATACCTCCCAATGCTCTTCCTCCTGCATCTGCAAGAACATCAGCAGTCACAGTAAAATTCAAATGCTCATTTAATATAACTCCTAAATACTTGTATTTATCAACTATTTCCAATACATCACTTTCAAATGTAAATTGATAATCTGTTCTTTGTTTCCTTTGCTTCCGGAAATGTACAATCTTTGTTTTATCCTTATTAATGACAAGCCTCCACTTTCTACACCAATTTTGGACAATATGCAAAATTTGCTGTAGGTTTTCTTCATTTTCAGCCAAAATTACAATGTCATCTGCAAACAAAAGAATTGAAATTTGGGTGGTTCCAATCTTTATTCCTAGATTCTTACTTCTAATTTCTTCTGCAAGGTCATTTATATATAGTGAAAAGAGTGTAGGTGATAGGCTATCTCCCTGTTTAACACCACTGGAGGTCTTAAACCAATCAGTACTGTGGTGATTCAGTCTAACTTTAGCAATGGGGTTTTTGTATAGAGCATTTATGGCCTTGTACATACGTCCATCAATATTATAGTGTAGTAATTTATAAAACAACAAATCCCTATCAACCCAGTCAAAGGCCTTTTGCATATCAATGAAACATGTAAAAGTAGGTAGATTCTCTGCCAGTCTATTTCTTATAATTGAGGTTAGAGAAAATATGTGATCAGTACATGATCGATCCTTTCTGAAGCCATTCTGCTCCTCAACAAATATATTCATATCTTCACAAAAGGTAGTAATGCGTCTATTTAATATATTTGAGTAAGCTTTACAAGTGCATGACAGTAAACTAATACCTCTATAATGAAGGGGAACATGTGGGTCTTTTGCTGCACTTTTTGGAATAGGATTAATTATTGATTTGAGCCAGATTGTTGGTGTTAGACCATAATCAAAGAACATATTAAACATATGATACAATACAGTTTTAATTTCCACCATTTTCAATATCTCATTAGGTATACAATCAAACCCATATGCCTTGTTCTTTTTAATTTTTGACATCATTTTTTCGATTTCCATTATTGTAATATCACCGTTTATATGTATATTTGTAATCCTATCAGATGCAGACATATTTTCTTCTAGTGATTTCTTTTTATTCATAGCATCTGTGTAAAAAGTGTTATCATCATATAATATATTTCCTTCATGTGGCCTGTTGTATAATTTACTAAATTCATCTTTCCATGTATTCATTACAATGTCATGATCTGAAACAAGAACTCCATCATGATGAACTTTCAGTGGGATATCATTCACCCGTCTTGGACCCAATGACTTGATGTGTTTCCAGAAAGCTCTAGGATTCTCAGTGGAGACAGATTCTATTTCATTCAATACATTTCTATTGAATTCTCTTTCTGTTCTCCGCAATTCCCGGTCAAAAATTGTTCTACTATTTATAAATAACTGTCTTTTGGCACTTTTAATTCTATTGTTATCTTTACATTTAAGAAATGCATGTTCATGAGAATTCATTTCTTTCCATAATTGTGTAAGGTGATCATTCCAGAATGGTTTGTGAATTTTTAGTTTCTTTCTAGTTTGTTTGTTTGCTGATGAGTATTGGAGATAATGATTCATTTCTTTATATATAGATTCACAGAATTTTGAATATAAGGAATCAACATCTTTTTGGTTTCTATCTAATTCTAGACATGTATCAATTATCTCTGAAACTGCAGTATTCCACATTTCATTTTGCATGAAGTCCGGAGGGATATTTTTGAATTTATATTTTCTTGCATTACTATGGTCTATGTGTCTGTCATTCATATCCTGTGGTACGAGTATCTGTTTGAAGGACAATGTCTCAAAGCTACATGAAAGTATTGAGTGATCAGGTGCTTTACATTTTGTGGTAATTAAGTGTTGTAATTTGAACTTGCTTACAGCATCATTACTAGTAGTTACTTCAAAGTTTGAACATTTTTGTAAACAATCATGTGGTGTTATGATATAATCAACCACTGACTTTCCTTTATGTGAGATACATGTAAAGTTGTCAAATTTACTATCAAAACGACCATTTAGAACACACATTTTACTATCATTTAAGAATTCTAATAGTATTTCACCATGGCCTTTAAGTAAAGGGTCAATTACTATTCTCTCTCGTAGATTGTCTAGTTCATTCCCGTCAGAATGCTTACCAATTCTGCCATTTATATCACCACACATTAACACAAAATCAACACTCTGAAATATGTATAATTGGGATATAATATGCCCAAAAAAGTTATTTGCGTCAGAATATAATGAGCCTTCTGGTGGTAAATAACATGAAATTACTATGAATGTATATTCTGATTGTTTATCTTTAAACAGAACAATAAGTATGCCATCATGTGATTTATCAACAACCTGTATGTGAAAATTTGTATACATATCTGTTCTTATCAACATACCAGTACCACCAAACATTTTAGGTGCATTTGTATGTTTTTTCATTCTATTATGTCCTATCCAATCATAATTTTGTAAAGAGATATTTTCGCTCCCTTCTAGGTGCGTTTCGCTTATACAGAATATATCATAATTCAAATTTAAAATAATTTCCTGCCTAATAGATGAATTTGCTATTGTCCACCCATTAACGTTCCAGCATGCTATAGAGTAAGTAGAAATGTCCACATTATTATGATGTGATGAGTATTTATTGTCAGAATTTGGCTGGGTATATAATTCCTAATAGTTCATGATTTGATCCCGCCCCCAGCCTCGCCCTCGCATTGGAGGGGGTCCACCTTGTCCACGGAAACGTCCGCCCTGTCTGCCTTGTCCTTGTTCCTGTCTCTTCTATATTACTTTCATTTCATGACTAAGTAAAATCGAAATGGGGGCTGTTTCATGAGAATTAATCTAAATTATTTACATTTATCTCATACGTGGTGCCTCAAGAGAGTGTTTTGCACCTGAGATTTTTTTTTGCAGATCACCCCTCTGCTGAACTAATTTCCTTTTATCTTTTTAAAAGATTCTTTTCATATTTACATAATTTTGAAATGAATAAAATGTTTGTTGTCTAAATATGTTTGTGTACAAATGTCATAAAATTTGTCAATTATAAAATAAATGTTTTCAGTCTTAGGCCAGTTCTTCAACAAATCATGTGTTAATTTCTCTGAAATGAACATGATGACTGTCTGGGTTTGATTTGACCTGGCGCAGACGACATTTGAAATTTGGGTCATGGGGACCTTGAATCACATACAGGTGGGACCCCTGTTGGCAGAGACTGCAACCTTTTGTGGGAATCTCAAAACTGATGACTGTTCACCCAGTTGAGACAGTATTACACCCATTTCATATAGTGCTTTATATTTGGCACAGTTTCATTGCATGTAGTAATATAGAATTGATTACATTATGTAAATGAGCCACACACAACGTAGTTCTGCACTTATTACCAGGTTTCCACTGATTTGCTTCAAAGATAATGTTGATTACAAACCCCGTCTTTCTGCAGTGGATAAGTATGAGATAAAGACAAAAACATGAGTTCGTGCAGTGTTCAGGGAGACAGATCTCTCTCGTTGGAGGATCTCACTCGTCCTTCAGATTCTTGAGATCCTTCCACCAGAACCTGAGAGATCTGTCTCCCTGAACACTGCACTCACATGTTCTTGCCTTAGAATTGGAGCAACAGCAACGGCCCAAAAGATCTCTCACTCACTTTAAACATATTATATGATATGTGAACCCAAAATTTCCTGTGGCGTACTTTTCCCATGAGAGATCTAGAACCTCGCTGATTTTGGACATGAGACACTGGAGAAAGGGACAAGCGCGGGGGATTCAAAAGCTGAATAGAGTAAATTCACAAGTGCATTTGCAGGTATTGCATTGGCGGCAAAACAATGTGTAACAGTGTTAGCAAAGCCGTGAAAGGTCAAGACGTGGTGGGTAAAAGTCAGTTGAAATTTCCCTCGAAATATCGTATGGGCCTGACACGTTATAACGTCTTGCAAGCATTTTATGCAATGTGGCATGATACACAAAAATGTCTAAATGTCTTTATATATTTGGGTATTTCTTTCTTTTTATAGAAAATATGAATTTAAATTTTAAAGGTTTTTTGCTAACTAAATATCATGATGCTTGAACAGTATTTTTTTCTATGTCCATAAGATTGAAATCTCTGAAATGGTTTTCATTTCATTATATACATTTTCCATGATAGCAAACAGCTTATTGTATATCATAGTAAAATATATTGAAAGAATCAGTTATAACAATGGAATATTACAAATTCTAAGCACGAAAATTTAAATCTTATAAAGGTCTTCCCTTCATCAATGGTTATGTTCTGAACGTGAAAACATGCAACTGTTTTATTGCTGAAGACTTTCGAAACAAATAATGCGTAGAATTTCCAGATGTGTATAATTGATATCGAGACAGCATCCACATATTCGTTAAGAGACAAATGAGTATGTTCATGTTGTTAGAGTTCTGGAAAATGACACCAATATATAATGATCGTGTATCAATAATTACTTCGCCCTATATCCCAATTCTATTGTTTTAATGTGAAAAAGCAATCCCGCAGTTCACACTAAAATTAAGTGACAAAGATTATCCCTAATGTTCACTACCTCACACAGCGTGGATGTTGTATACCTTGGTTCACCAAATGACCAGTATACAAATAAATGAAAATTGGTTTATACTTCCATTTCTTTCAGCAGTAGACTTGGTATCACCAAGAAGTCATAGGACTTTCTCTACCTCTCTGCAGTCACAGGTGCTATTTTTATAACAGGGTGCAGCAGATTTTATTTGATATTGGAGCAAATTTTAGTGGTGTGGGTGTACGTCATCGCTGGTGTGGGGCGGTGAGAGTGGGGTTGAGCTGGTGTGGTGGGATGGGTGGCTGGTGCGGCTTGCAGAGACCATCGGGCTAGGCGAAGAGGGGGCTGCTCCTACTGCCACAGCACACCCGGGTACACAAAGTACTCTCAACTTAGTCACCATCACTTCACCATGTTGCTAATGCAGAGAGGGATGGCTACCAAGATGAGGAAGAGGAGAAAGAGATAAAAGTGCCAACCACTCACAACTTGCATCATTTTTAGCCAGAAAAATTAAGTGATAGATTCATTAAAGCCTGGATTAGTTACATCTATGAGGATTTATATATTTTTGATGGCGATGAGTTGGGAAGTATTTGTGATTATTTCCTGCAGAGACCCTGTGTGACACCAGGGACACCAGCCACAACCTGGCTAGACACCACAAAAAACCCACCCAACTCAGTTTGTATATATACTTCTAAGTTAGGTGCAGGGGGAGAGGAGGGTACAAGGTGGATGTACACAGACTTAGGACTAATTCTACAACCTGTGAGTGACCACCTTTCAACTATTGTTGTGTGGCCTCTACACTCCAGTACCTCTCAATCACTGGTCCCGCGCCTGAAAACTAAAACAACTACCAACGCCCCGACGTCCCTGGAATACCCAACCCCGCGCCTCCACAAAACAAGGTAATGACGTGATAAGCAACATGCAATCCGCTTATGAAATAACTCCTTCGTGCAAAGAGGGAAACATACCGCAATCTTGACATTATGCAATGTACTAAAATAAGTTTTACATTACAAAAGCCAGTTTGTTCTCTCTGATGCTAAACTCTAGTTATCAGTAATGGAAATATGTTTATACCCTCAAACAAGACAAGCTGTGGGCACAGTTGTTCTGATGCTTGCATCGTTTGTTGCCAGCCAAAAAGGGCCAGCGGTTGTCACTGATAACAACTGATATCCCCCGTCTTGAGGTCCTTGTATTCTAGTTTGGTGAATATTGGAGAACAGCACGGTGGCGGGTCGCACCTATCATTGGCCGTCGGTAGGCCACGCCATGGACGAGGATGCACGCCGTGAGCGACGACGACGCCAACGACAGAAATGTGTCAACTTCTGCAAACAAATCGCCGCCTTCCTGTTCTCCCACATCGGGTTGGCGGGGATGGTGGTGGCCTACTCTATCATGGGAGGCTTCCTGTTCAAGGCCCTCGAAGCCCCATACGAGGTCCAGATGAAGCACAACATTCGCCAGTCCAAGGAGGCTAAGATCGACATGATCCTGCAGTTGGCGAACCACCTGACCGCCAAGACCATAGACCAGGGCAACTTCACGGCACGGACCCGGGCCATCTTCCTCAAGTTCCAGCAGGAGGTGACCACGGCCGTGAAGGATGGGGGCTGGGACGGCAAGGACGCCCACGAGGAGACAGACCTGCAGTGGTCTTTTGCCGGCGCCCTCCTCTATGCCGTCACGGTGATCACCACTATTGGTGAGTCCAAGTATTTTTGAACTCTTCTGCATGAATACAGGAATATATATTAATGGCAATATCAAGGACCATCTCTGAATATCTTATATCAAATGCAGATCTAAACTGCGAATGTGAAGCAGTATACCCATGTCTGAAACACCCATATAGTTGCATAATACTCCGTTGTAATGTTCACGCCTTTAAACTATAAAGTGATCTTTTTGTTTGGTTATCCATGGTGATGGTATTTAAGGGGATCTGTTTCAAACAAAATTGCACATTTATGAACATTTGCAAATTCATATAACTGAGTAGAAACTTGTTACACAAAATATATATGATTCCATTTCAATTATGTGAGGACGAGGTTGTATGTAAAATCATCAATGACGACGCCCAGCAATAGAACCATTGTAAACGCAAAAATTATGTCTTTTTTATCAAATATTACAAAAGGTTCCGATTGGACAAGTTCAACAATATGATATGCGCCAAGTCGCTTTAATCCGCCAGTATATAGAATGGTGGTGGGTATTTATACCTGTGGGATGGGATGCTACAGATATATGCAAGGGTCAGATGTGGAAATGAGAGATCAGAGAGTGATACACCAATCTGTCCTCTTCCCACCAGCTCCCAGATAAACATCCCATACTTATCTCAAACACCCACCTGATTATAATCAAACAAATGCCTTGCACTAGGTATACACACTCTTTGTCTGGCATGAATACTTTCTGGACTTTATGTATAAAAGATGAAAGGTAAACTTTTGAATTGAGAAACATAAGATGTTGCGACATTACAAAAAATGAGATAAGAAAAGGTGACAAAGATCATGAACCGATTTAAATAGACGAAACCTCTTTTAAATGTGTGCAGTATTTATGATATTGTGGGCACATGGCGTGTTATTCCCAAACATTGAAAGATAGTCTTCGTTGACCTCTGTGTTTTGATGATGAGATGGTGGGCATGAAAATTAATCTTTTTTCTGAAAAAAAAAACAAATGAAAATAAGAGACATTTGCACTGGTAGAACCTGGATACTGAACTGTTCACCTGAATGCTAGACATACATATCTTCCATGATACAGTAGTGGAAAGAAGATGTCGCACTGTCTCAATCCACAGTATAATTCTTAATAACTTTGGGGTTTCTTCCCAGGCAAACTACGAGACAATAATCATTTGTGACAAACATTGACTAGATTCAAGTGCACTATTAAATTATGTTTTAAAAAAATTAAAGCAAGTATGAAATTCAGGCAGGATTAAGTTAAATGATATGTATATCAAAGTATAGCTGCATGCATGAAAGTACGCTTAGCCACCAGCCGAGAAAAAAAAGGACCATGCTATAGTTGCCGGTGTTCACACAGTAGTAAGTATATCACCATGCCAGATTGTCCAGATGGCAATGTATTTGCAAAAGCATGTAGCTGACCATGGCCTTTGGGCGGGCAGTAAGTAAGATGTGGGTGGTACTGTGAGGAGGCGACCGGACCTAGCAGCTGTGTATTGTAGTCAGGGTGCGCCCCCTGTTTGATGTATGATGTATCTCTGGACATCGTGAACTCTCCATGCTGCTCCAGGGATGCCTCCTCTCGTACTCATACACGAGAGCTTTGGAGCGTGACAAGGGTCGGGGTAATGACTAGCCACATACTGCAGAGTCAGACTTCACTGATCTCTGCCCCCGAAGCTGTTAATGACAAAATATAGGTTTCTGTTATAAACCTGAACGTATTCGCATGACCAGTGCTAATGGTAATTCACTTGGAAAATAAATTGCCGAAGTTATGATAAGCTACAATTATACAAATCTTTGTATATACTAAACTCATTCCGGTCATATATTTTGTGTGGGATCAAATGAGCATTTTAAATGTCAGACATTTGTGATGCCAAACAACATTTTGACATAACAAAATGTAAACAGCTTAATATCTCACAAACCGATAAAATATGTGACCTCTAATTCGACTGAAATACGTTCATTGATGTATTGACGCAACAAGCCATTACTAGGATGATTTACATGCCTTGAAATGTTAAGCAAAGGTATATTCAATGTGATATACAGCATTATTGGATACCTGATATGACTTTTAATAAGCAGTGTTTTTATGAGACTGCCCTTGTCTTGGCCTCCACCTTAACCAATTACCCTTCCCACCGGGGAATAATGATGTACTGTCTGAATTCTCATGACAGATTGTGAAAATCTTTTTTTTGACTGTAAGGGTTGTCAGGGGCTCAGGGGTCGGTAATGTCCAATCGGTTCGGATCATCATCCTGTTTGCGATAGATTTGGGATACATAAACTAATTTATAAGGCAAACCAAAGGTGCTTTATTGATATTCCTCTAATCCAAGTGCTGATAGAGTGGGTATATAAGTTTCACATCTGTTAATAGATCAAATGTGAAAATTGGGTTTCAGATGATTAGATAAGGTTTACCTGTTCATCTCTTTCTAACAGTACCCAGGTAAACAACCCAATTTATCATGGACATCTAACTAGTAACAATAAAAGAATATATTTATTTATATTATTGTATGCATAGAAAACTTTTGATGTCATGATATTCTCTATAAAGTAGGAGAAATTTTGGATGAGTGAGATATATTTATATATATATATATATTGGTAATTCTGATCTAAGTGAGCATATAAATGCAAGTAGCAGACATGCACGCCTAGGCGAGGGAAATGAAGTTAGTTGCGTAGGGTTGAGGGGTTCAGTGAGAAGGCACAGCTTGGTTCCTTTTACGACGTGTTTGTGGAGGGAATGAGCGGGCTTATCAGCTGGTCTGGAGAGCTACATAGTTAAGGTAGTGGATGAAGGAAGAAGGTGGAGTAAAGCTAGGTGAATATGAGCAGATCTCATCACAGGTGACTGCACACCGAGTAACTCATTGAATACTTTCCTACCGCCCAACAAAGTATATAGGCTCTCATATTGCAAGTTAATTAATATTGAATTTCATATAGTAGTCCAGACGGCAAGTTATATTCGATAGGTTCTTGTTTTGATTGCTTGTTTATAAAGTGGATTCTTATCTTGCTGAAGAATGTACCTTTTGCCACATGTGCATTGCAGACTAAAAATTATTAGTGAGAACGCAGGAAAGTGGGTCATGTTTGTACACTTCTTCGAGGCTCAAGCTAAGAAATCATATTTATTAAAATGCGTCAAAATATGATCTGATTTGTAAATATGAAAAAGGTAAAACTCTTTCATAGACTTAATCGTATTTCGCCAATAGTGCGAAGCAAGTTAATCTTATGGGATGCTTTATGATTTAACCATAAAATATATTTAAAGGACCTCTATCGACATCATGGTTGTTGAAGTATTGAACATTATAAATGAACATGAGCAAATAAATGAAATATCACAATTACTTGTGGTTTTTCAATGCAATAATATACTTATAACAATCAGCCAAATAGATATATAGATACATGGTTTAAAATCAGTCATATTTGATATATCCTGAGTTTTATAAATGCTTAATGGGTGAATTACATACAAATTCAAATTTCTTTACAACAAGATGACATTACATGAATGATTTGCATTCATAATGCAAATCAGCAATAATATATATCCGAACAGTTAAAGTGGATATATTTCAGTAAAACCTGAATAGAATACAGCCAGTGAAACACATTATAGCATTGAAAAAAACAGATATAAATCAATGTATAAAATGACAGTGCTTCACAAAACTCACAAAATATAGAAAAGTATTTTTTTTCACAAAAGAGTTGACCGAATTTTACGGAAGAGTGCATTTAAATGTATCCCGCTTAAAGGGCTGCGGTAGTATTGTATCCGGCCTGGTACAAATAAATGTATATTGCTTGTATATAGAGGAATAGTAGAGGGAACTTACTAATACAGTAGAATATACATACCGGCATTTTTATCAATAGATCGAGGTGACTACACATTGGTATAATAATGCAGTTCGCAGTATCATATCTTTATTGAGTAATATTACTCAACTTGGTACACAGGATATTAGACAATTTCATCTAAATTTTGAGAAAGAGAAAAAAAAATACATAAAACTTTTTGATGATGATGATGGGTTCATTTATTGAGTATCTATGTGGAGCCCAGCAACATTTATGACTGTGAAATAGTCACAGACTGAGATAGGAAGCGCCAGAGACATATCACAAGTCAAATGAGGCGCGGGGGGTCGATTGTCTCCCTCAGCGTTATGTGTATGCGGAACCAAACTACGCTCTAAAACTTAGACACACTGAATGGAATTGCCTACCCAGAATACAGTCCACAAGGGCAGAGAACTTCTGAGTGGATGCACGAGGTTGGCTTGTGTGTAGACTGGCAGTGGGCTGTTCAGTGCTGTCTACGTGGGTAGTATCAGACACATCAGGCCCTGCCCGACCCGCAAGCACACTTTGTCTTCCCTACTGATTATCTTTGTGTCACAGTGTGTCTCGTTTATTCTGTGTTCAATCAATGATTCCTTCACTCTCAACTGTGTCTCGTGGAGCAGATATTGTGAGCCATATGAATCTATCACTGTGACTCATATTTGTCTGGAAATCTTTATTTGGTTTCATTCAAAACGGTTTTAATATATACATGCAATTCCAATATCTTTTGTAACTCTATCATTGGTCCATAACTCATTAACAAACTGTTATCATTCTAAATCATCTTTCTTTCCTGGTTAAACATTAGGTCAATAATTATCTACAAATTGTTAATAATCTGAAGCATCTTCCACATTTGTTTTTATTTCCTTAACACGCAGGTTACAGATCATTGCACCGTTTTGTTGTACAGAGTCGCGTTTCCACCTCGACATTCTCATCATTTCATCTTCATCATTTCAGATTGTTGTGACCAACCCCCATTGGCTTATCCTGCGTGACCCGCATGTCAAAGGTCAGGAAAGTTCACATAAAACATGTTGTGGCAACCTCCTTGTGGACGAAACACAGCAGAGGTTCATAAGATCAGAGGTCGTGGGATCAGAGTTCAACCTTTACTACAACTTGCCCTGATCTCAATTGGCCATGAAAAGTGTGATGTATAAAGCGATATAAGAGATATGTACTTGGTGCACCTTTCAAATTCTCAAATTATAACTAACTCTGGAAAAAATATTTTAAAGGTCATTGTTGGCTGGAGGGAGGAATGAACTGAGAGGTAAAAATTGAAGTATTCTGATGTTGATTACGTGAGTGACAGGCAGACAGAACACAAACCTCAGATGCTGCAGTGGTATCGTCCTCGCCGGATAGGAAACATGTGCACTTCTCTACTTCCCTAAATATACTAACAAAATTATGGATCTTTCTAAGTTAATGAATAATACGATATATTATATCTAAAGATGGAAGTGACCATGCTTTACTAAATGTGAAACATTTAAATGGTTGACCTGCTTCTATATTATATAATATGATATGATACTAAATAATCTGTTTTAATTGTTCACATACTGCATATATGATCTCAATTATTCAAAATCCTTTTTTCATCAGAGGAGAGTAAAAGTCCTTATGTAATCACATAGATGAGGAAAAGCATGTTTTACCGTGACTATCGGCTGTGTGTAACATCAAATCATCACTCCAGATAGATACATACCTCTTGTATTGTCAATTCAATACTTTTGTCAGATATCTTTAATTATACCTTGGATTATTATACTCCCAGGTTATACAAATGATACAATGATTAAAGTTGTTTCGTCTAATGTGAAGAATATATTTGATCGCAATTGTTACACCTGCAAATGATTTTAACGCATCCTCAAAGATCCTTTTTTCATTGAAAGATCTTTTTTAATAGAAACATCAATACTCTGAACCATAAGTTATCTTAAATACAAGTTACTGATCAGAGAAGTGCACCTCCAGTTTTTAGTTACGTGCCGTCACATAAGGAATGGTAACTTGCCGTCTAACTCTGCCTTATCTCCCGCGAGAGGGAGCTGCTCTGCTTTCTCATCACGTGCATTTCCAGATCTCCTCAAGATAAAATACTTTAAAAAGTGTCACGTTTAGTATATTATAGTCTGGGAGAGATTGTTTTATTACACTTTGCTTATCACCCAGGAAGAAAGGTCATATGCAGTGAAAAATCTTTCAAGTAGCACAATTTTGCCAAATACCTTTTCTTAACGAAACATGAAATAATGTTTTACAGGGCATACTATCCTGTCATTATCATGTCATATTGTGGATTGTAACAAGAACCAACGGTGAACTTAAGAAAGATTACATTCTTAACAATATTGCATTAAGCAAAAAATATCATTTTTACAATGATAAAGAGAATGTTACACCAAAGAGAGAAATAGTTATTAGGGCACATAACAGAATTACATTGAAAGGTTACACAAATTGGCAATTACACTGTTGGATCCACTGAGTTAAATATACCATTTGTCACTTGTGAGATATGTATTCTTGTGCATATCATTTGTTTGGAAAGGTCAGCAGGAGACTATAGACACAGGTTGTATATCAGGCAGTGCCCGCAAGACTCGCAGGTATTCATCGCAATAATCATTGCCATCTTATGTACTGACAGAACAAACCACCCTTACAAATATTAGTTCCATTTTTTGTCAAGAGAGTGGCATGATTAACGGCGTTTTTATAAAACAAAAATGCCGACTACGGACATTAGAGACATCGCACTTGAAATCTCGCCCAGCACGAGACGCACAGACGTAGAAACCTTTCTGCTGGCTGCAAAGTGAGTAGCAAAATTGCATCTGCTCAGTGGGCGATCCTGGCCTCCCCCAGAGTTGCTCTTCTCACCTGACAAGTAATTAATGTTTACTTGGCCACACAAAACATATGTATATCTGCAACCCAATTCATTTTGCCTCTGATGTTTGCCGCTCATCTCACATATCAACGTTGTCGCTGGGGCATACCCTGTGATTTTTTTTTATCAAATCTCGCTGGTGCTAGATCTGGCTATGTTTTTCAGTGAAGAATGTGATTTATCTTTGATGTCGAGATAGGGAAGTTGTAGTTATCTGTAGCAATCATTGCGTCACACCAAGGGTCACAGGAGTGTCCCACAATGCTATTGGGAAATGGAAATGTAGCCAAATTGCTTATCCTCACCCACACGTGGAGTTCTGCGGGTTTTCTGGAGTCCCAGCCAGGTGATATATGCTCAGATATGACTGTAGTTGTCAGGGGCTGGTCTACACACGTTTGTCCCCCTGTCAACACACACTTGATTCATTTCTGCTGACTGGTGCCCCTGCCCTGGGTTACTTACAGGTGTGGACACGCCCTCTTCTAACTTCATGTACCACCCCTGGATTCACACTCACTTCTCTCCTGGCTTCTCCGCCTTTCTCAACTGCTTTACTTGTTTATATAATCACATTGAAAAAAACAAAGTCTTGCAGGTATCTATTCTGTTTAGTGATGTGTACAAGTGCATAATGCTAATCCTTAGGTACACGACGCAGTTTTACACTTTATGACATGTTTGCAAATCTATTCTATGAATCACATAGGCCTACATCTTTTTATAATAAACACCAATGTAATCAAAAACGTTTTCCTCTATTTTCTTGTTTCTCCATCAAATCATACGGTGTCTAGTGATTTGACATGTTGAAAAGCTCGGCATCTTTCAAGGTAATTTTAACAACATGAGCAGCATACTCAAAGCAGCTATAAAATAACAGGTACCTTAACCTGTGCATTCATCTAATTATTGATAACAAATGCATCTTTCCCCTTTGACATCAGGGGCCCCCAGTATGCGGGGTAATACAACGTTATATGCATGGGGGTGAGAGGGGCGTGTGCATACAACATGTGGGTGACATGTGTGAACATAGACCTGCTGGATGGCAAGCAATATCATTCCTGTTCTAGACCCTATTATAATGCCCTGCTTAAAGATACAGTGTGAAGAATTGTGCAGTAACTAACCAATTGCCCCACAAAACTGGTGGCTATATCATTCTTGAACTATCTGTGTAATCCAAACCTGCTGAATGCTTAAACTATTTGTATAATAAAAACCTGTATGCCATTTGGTAGTATATACTATGAAAATGACACATTTAACAGGTGGTAAATCTTTAGATAAATATCTCCTTGTAAGACAGGTGGGGTATTATCTTGAGTCATAAAGATGAGACGAAATTCAAGGTAGGGTGCCATCAGATGGCATAAATATGAAACAGTAATCATGGAAGTATTGTAACTCAAGTCGGTGGCAAAATAAAACATAGAAAGGTTGGGGTGAGGCACTCATAGGTACAAAGGGAACTCATGCCAAGGTGGTTTGCCGGTGTAGAAATGTCACTGACACTTAATATGCTGATATTTATATGCCAACTTGCTGCATTGCATCTCACTGACACCTGATGTGTCATCCCCCCTGACAAGTATCTTTCCAAAGCTGGTTGGTGACACTAAATCAGTGATAGTGATGGCAAAGTGTTAATGTATGCCTTTGATAATGGCGGCCCGGGTCATGCATGATTGGAAAAGATGAAACATGTGTATTAACCACTAATTATCAACGGCCATGGTTTGCAATTGTGTTATAATGCTTATTTAATAGTGCAAGAGAAAGGTCTCTGGCCACTCCTCAGAAGGAGTAGAGAGTTGAGTCCCGGTGGCGGGTTTCAAACTGACTAGATGTAATCTGCAGGCAAATATTTGATTGACAGGTAATTTACTGATTTACCTCATTGGCACTTAATGTATAAAAACAGTAATATCTGGGCGGTAGTGATTTGTGGCACTTTAAGATACCGAAGTTTGTTTTTGCAATACACAAGAGGTGCCCACACATGTCACTTCAAACTTGAGAAAAAGTATGAGTATAAAATGACAAATCTTTGCCAAAGTGTGCAATATATCCTATAAGCAATGCCATGAAGTATACTCCAAGGGAATCTTTACTCCTGCTTCAAACCATAGCTTCATTGATCGATTACTCACAAAGAGTATAAATTGGAAGTCATCAATGTTGGTTAGGTTTGTCTTGATCCCAATTTCCTTTTACCTATGATATTTTTCAATTTAACCATGATCCTTGTTTAGAATATATCAAATCGCCAGAAATCTTCTGCCAGATGAAACCGCATATTTTATATTAAAATGCTCATCTTAGTCTCATGATGTATCAAAGTAATCACTTAAGCAGATTTTGATTCTTATGAGGTGTGAAAATTACCAATCTGGCAAAAATCGGTAAAATAGGTCTTCTTGGAGTCACCTACCACTCTGGAGCGACAATGTAAAGCAAATATGTAGCATATTCAGATGCCAATAAATGTGACAATGCTTTGCATTTATATATTTGACACCAAATTCTCTAAGCATGATACATTCCTTTGATTTTGATCGATTTCCTCACTGAATTATATGAATCATTAACAATGTCCAGTTGAACATGTTTAACCTAAAATAAAACCAATTTTATTTTGAGAGGCATCACCCGAGTCAGCAGTCGGTTTGCGGATTTTTCAATAGTGCTGTGTTGACAGTGCTTTCGTGCATTTTCGTTTTGGGGCTAATTTGATTGTCTCAGACCAGCTGTCAGAGCTGTGAGGATCATATTACACAATAAGGTGATATCTAAAAATCACACAATAAGGTCTCAGCTGAACATCGCGCAATTGTGTCTTACATTTAAAAAACCCGAGAAATCCAGTTTGTTAAAGTTAAAGTTCTTATTTTACAAAGCCATTCACGCATGTGCAATTAAGTGATACATAATTGACAATATATGTTGTGTGACTTCGTCATAGGCAAAAAGGCTGATCTGTATGTTTTCTCTCAGACTGAAATCTTGATATGCCTAGACAGGAACCAGATAAAGGTATTAACTTCTCCCTTTACTGTCGCTCATCATGTCATGTTATGGTTAATGCGAGAATATAGATAAGAAATGAGAAGGTACGGCCAGAAATCTTAATCTGGCCGAAATAGCTCAATTGGTAGAGTATTCGCCTTGAGATCCAGGGGTTCTAGGTTCGAATCCTGGCCAGTTACTATCAACCGCTATGAGCAGACATTGTCTGGTATCAGCGGTATATAAATGTCAGCTTTACTTTATGACCACATACACCTCCCCCTCCCTGCTGTTTGACCAGGACAGACTTCCTAAACCATGGTCACCCAAATGGACAGATTGTTATTCCAGATGATCATACCTGAGCCTTTTAAGAAAGTTTATAGACGAGTTAAAACATTATGTAGTTCTATATCTACTTATAGAATGCACTTAATAAACTAAAACTTTAAAGGCAGCAAACACTTGTTTGTTTTCAATATGAAGCATAATTAATACAAACACCCGGATATTGACTTATGCTGCTGTTTATACCAAAGAATCTCGCGAGATCTTGGCAAGTTTCCATGGATACACAAATCCTATCCAGGTCTCCATGTGGAGTTCTCCATGGGACTTTCTGCACAGATTTGCTGCTCTATCAAAGGCTCGTATTTTCGTATCTATTCTGACTGTGCTTGGTGTACAATATCTTGGCCGGGTCGCCACAAAACAATCCCCACTGGTAAAATTAGGTGAAAGCCGGTGTACAGGGCACCGTTGTAGCCCTGCTTTTTATAGCAGGCCACTTTGGATGGTGATTATAGAGGGCCAAGGTCTGGGTATCTGACAGGGCAAACCTCTGAAGCCATGACCTCTTATATCACATACAAACGGTGATATACGCATAGACCTGGGCTTTGTAACACAGGCTGATACAGACACAAGAAGACACTGAGGACCTTGGGACAAAAAGTGCAAAACGCCGGGGATAACTTCATACAGTCATCACACTGCCACGCTCATCACATCACTAGACACAAGATATAAATAGGCCATGAACATCTATAAAGCTGGCTCTGTTATTGCCCATAGTGTGATGACGTACACTGATGAAGATCGGCCTGTGTCCATCGTGAGACCCTGATGGGATATCTGCCCTCAACTATGTGAAATGCCCCTATCCCTGGATGGGTCTTCCGCTGACCTGGGACTCTTCTTCCCGGGAGGCTTTGATCCATACCAGTCGCTTCTCCTTAGTCCGGATTTCCACTTGTACGGCATACTTGGTCAAACTTTGCATCCCTAATTCAATCTACTCGCCCTGAAAACTCTGCAGGCGACATACAACTGACTGATAAACCTGTTTGTAACTTTGAAGCACTGGCATACATGATGTACATTATCAGAGTTTTGGTGTTAGTTCTATCCTTTCCTTATCATTCTGCCAAATTCAAATTCATAAATTTACGGAACCAAATTGTTGGATAGTTGGATACCAGAGATATATACTACAGAAAGATATTATGGATGCAATCATAGAGAAATGTTTTTAACTTGATAGGTTCACAAAAGATTATTATAGTCCAATTATACTTATATACCGTACGTCACAGGTAGCGAAAAGTGATTCCAAGGGCGTGGTCAGAAGATGGCACATTCTAGGAATCAATTCGTGGGTTCCAGTCAAAATTACTTCCGGTAGAGCGTGATCTTTTTTCTTCTCCCAACAGTCACTTCCTCTCTTGTCTATGTCTTGCTGCTGTGAAAGCAACGTGGTCCTCTCCGGGCTTGAATAAGTATTTATCTTCCAATCCCTGGCTGTGTCCTTTGAATAGTTAAAACAGACCATTCCTCAAAACAAAATTAACCATAAAATTAGCATATAATTGATGATTAGAATCATTATAAAAATAGGCTAAGATATAATTGATTATTAGAATCATTATAAAAATAGGCTTACTTTTTAACCCCTTAAACCCCTTTAATGAGGTCCTCGTGTCATAGTTTGCATATGAATATTATGATTGCATATATTTGTAGAAAATACTTATGGTTAAGTTGGATTGTAGAATGGAGAGGCCCTTTGTGAGGCTCAAACATGTTGAATAAAGACCATTGACACGCATTCTATATTTTTATAACAGACAATTTTGACCAGTTATTTAGGAAAGATCTTCTTTATGATTCAACCTCTCAGAAGACACATAGTTGCCTCTGAGTTTCTGCCAAAAGTGAGAAATCGCTTGGGACAGTTCACAAGCACACAAACGTTGAAGGTGGAATGTCTTCGCTTCACTTGAACATCAAGATGGCAATGTTTTGGTATGTAGTTCTTATAGTCCTGTAAAACGGTGAAATGACCAATGTGATGTCTCTTCTTTATTGCAAAATGCCAGGATGAACTAGCGTCCTGTAAAATCAAACCATTCCTATCTTGGCAAGGTGCTATTTGACGGAGATAGCACTGGCCGTACCTTCTCATTTCTTATCTATATTCTCACATTAACCATAACATGACATGATGAGCGACAGTAAAGGGAGAAGTTAATACCTTTATCTGGTTCCTGTCTAGGCATATCTCATTTGTATAGACACACACAGGTGGTATATCTTTGTTTTAGCTTCAGCGATAGAAAAAATCAGAAGTGTACAAAAACTTTGCTGCGTTAAAAGCTCAGAAGACGTATGTGGCTTATCTTGAGTGTAGGTTTTAAAGTCAAGCACGGTGTAAGAAGCTGTGATGAGGTAGAGGTCCTCTATCTACACAGACTGGTCTCACTTCTGTTTGTTTGTCAGATGTCTGGGATCACAAGCGATTGACCTTGAGTTTCCTTCACCTGCTAAACAGACCTGCAGGTAACACGCAGGTAGGGGCCCAGTCAGGAGGCAACCCGGACGCTGTCTGCCCCTCATAAATAGCAGCTAGGGTGCCAGTCAGGCAGACTTTTTTTACTACCACAATATTCTCAGGATGGTCAATCACAACTCCACCCCCGCACAATGTAATCAATTGATTATCCACCTCGTTTAAAGAGAGACAGGTATAAGTAAGTGATTTACAACTTTGTCACCAAAATGAATTGTTCTCTCGCAAACCATCGCATAATGCATGATTAATGAAAAGTGGCCTTTGACTTTAATTTCTACTGAATATAATGTTGAGTGTATGAAGCCAACTAATTGTTATCAAAGGTCTTCTGGTTTGTTGCCACTGTAGTGCTGAGTGTGAGGAAGACTTGTACAACATTGTGTATTTTACTAAAAGTTCATCGGGCCAAGGCTACAGTAAATTACTCTTCCATCAGGCCTTTTGGCTCACCCCTCCCAACTAGTCAATGAACCAATATTCCCCACGCCTTCCAGGGTCAAAGTACTCAATTTGTCAACAAGCTTCAATCATCTCCATTGGTTACCACCGTCCACACAAACAATCAACTTTTGGTCTTCCCGCCACTTCCATCAGATCAGACGACATTTGTCTTTTTGTCAGCGATATGGCTGTTCTACAACTTGATTGTTATGTGTCCTTTTCCTGCTTTGATGACTGTAAATATATCATAGACAGTCACCCCTCAGAACAAGTGGTACAGATATAAGTTATTTTGGGCTGTTTGAAGCTATTTATAGTAGAGATAGTGTCAAGTGGTGGGATGGGAATCGTTTGTGTAAAGCTGCGTGATGGTTTGTGACGCAGCAGAAGTACTCACACATCTGTGGCTGCGTTACCCTCTCCTCACTTCACCCCAGTCTCCGCCACTACCATCCATACTCACTCACTCCCTCCATTACATGCTGCAGGGCCTTTCTAAAACATTCCAACCAACCTTGAACTTTAAAACTTCCTTTTGGCATAATATCATACATATACGATAGGTCTTGGATATGCAGGATTTTCATTCCTATCTTTCCACCTGTCATTGATCATTGGCTGAGCAATTGTACATGCATGAAAGGGGCCTCAAACTCTAGGAATTACACTCAATATGAAAGCGGATTTGATATAAGAAGATATAGAACATTTTGCAGTATTGTTGATATCAAATTAATCAAGAACACACTCAATGACCAAGAGACTCAATGACCAAGAGACGCAATGTATAACAAGAATGTTGTTTTTATTTTTAAAAAACTGTACTGTGGTACATGGCAAATATTGTCTTGTTTTCATATGTACGTCTTTCTTAAGCCTTGTTTTCATTTGTATATTTTGCAAAGAGTGAGGTAAAGAATGTATGATGCAAAGGTGATGTAAAGAGTATGTGACACAATAGGTGATGCAAAGAGTGAGTGATGCAATAGGTGATAGGAAGAGTGTGTGATGCAAAGAGTGAGTGTTGCAAAGAGTGTGTGATGCGAGGAGTGTGATGTAAATGGTGATTTAAAGAGTGTGATGCAAAGAGTGTGATATAAATGGTGATTTAAAGAGTGTGTGATTTAAAGAGTGTGTGATTTAAAGAGTGTGTGATTTAAAGAGTGTGTGATTTAAAGAGTGTGTGATGCAAAGAGTGTGATGCAAAGAGTGTGATGCAAAGAGTGTGATGCAAAGAGTGTGTGATGCAAAGAGTGCGTGATGCAAAGAGTGTGTGATGCAAAGAGTGTGTGATGCAAAGAGTGTGATGCAAAGAGTGTGTGATGCAAAGAGTGTGATGCAAAGAGTGTGTGATGCAAAGAGTGTGTGATGCAAAGAGCGTGATGCAAAGAGTGTGTGATGCAAAGAGTGTGTGATGCAACGAGTGTGTGATGCAAAGAGTGTGTGATGCAAAGAGAGTGTGAAGCAAAGAGTGTGATGCAAAGAGAGTGTGAAGCAAAGAGTGTGATGCAAAGAGTGTGTGATGCAAAGAGTGTGTGATGCAAAGAGTGAGAAGTATTTTTAATAATGGTTCAGAACAATTTCAGTGAACGTGAAGAGTAAGCAAGACATGTATAGCAAATCAGCGCATGGACGTTAGTTGCCAAAGAGCAGTATTGTATGGGACGGTTATAGCGCTATCTTTACTCTCTCATATCTATCACAATCAAAAATGTGTCACGGACTCTATCGATCACGTGACCAATCTTAAGCATCATCAATCACCTACAGATGTGCCTACGTCATCAATTACTGCTGACCATGTGACCATAGGGTGTCAGAACTGATCATGGCTCCAGCCAATTTGATCATTATCTTTGTGGCTGTGGATGGACAGTTATGTGGAGGGACCACCAATCTTACCCCAGATATCTTCCTCCAGGCTTCACATTAGATCATTCAATCCAGGCATATTTCCACTTAAACTATCGTACATATGCGCACTAGTATATCATTTAGGTTGAAATTACACTCACAATTGTGTGCTCTTATTTTTTGACATACTATAAATAAGAGAAGGAAGTGTGGTCCCGTGGGATTGCCTCTGTGAAGCCTCCTCTGTGCCAGCACGGTGACAGGCGAGACTGCGCTGCTATTTGCATCTGTCTAGAGGCTTACTTCAATTTTCGGATGCAATTTGGTGTCTTCAGAACGCCGTGTCAACAATCAATGCATGATTGAAGGGACCTCAAATTTAGACCTTTGTGACAATTCGCAGTGTACAAAGATCTAAACTACTTCTCAGACAGTCAATATATTTCATATACCATGATTTTGTGCAGAAAAAATAGTTTTGACGCCAAATACACAGATAATGTAGTTGTGGCAGGAAATATCTTATTGTGAATAATTGAGAAGTGGATAAATGTCCGGGGAGTTTGAGATAAACTTCAGCTGAGAATGATGATAAATGCAAACTCTTTGAAGTATTATTAATGCATAATTTCATGAATGTCAGCATGCGCATGGGGATAGACCTACAGATGTGTTGATAATAATTCATAAATAAATATTTAATGTCAAGTGAATATATCTTCTTAATTTAGACATTGACATCAACTAACATTGAACATTTTCCGCTCTGGTTTTCTGGTTTGAACTTTAAAAAGATAATCATAATTCTCTAACCTGTAATAAAATTTCAAAAGGTTGATGTTCAGGGTTATTATCAATTTCAAATCATATTTTCACGTTTTCATAAATACAAAATGCACACATGACATTGTTGAATATATTTAAACTTAATCTATTACTTAATTTTGCTGCAGAACAACGACGAAACATTTCTACTCACGTTTAACCTCACAAAGAAAGTTAATTAGCTTAATATTGGAGACAGACAACCTGCATAGGACATCAACCCCTCGAGTAACTCACATGCCAGAACCTCCAAGTCAGTGACGTCAGGGGATGTCCCAGGCCAATGACATAGAGATGTAGACACCCATATAACATTAGGTCAATCACCCTGTGTGTAAACAAATGTCATGTGCTTACAACAATACGTAATATGACGAATATAACAAAGTAAGATGTCTTTGGGCTAAAAGCGTGATGCTACATTTCTAATTGTGATATGGGTACCCAGTAAACACACCGACTTCCAGACTGATTAATAGCCGTATCATGCCAAAGGTATTCTCAGGGTCCTCGGTGTCAGTCGTTCACAAGTAAACAATTATTTAGTCCTTATGATATATAGAAGAAACAAATCATGTTTTTTATAGTTGTGGCAATGACATAAAACTCATTTCCCCCTCTCTCTCTTCAATACTATGTGAACGTTGGCATTTATCATATTTTATATCAAAGCCTAGCAGTTGATGGTAGCGCGATTGGGTCACTTGTATGTTAGTAAACAAGGCCAAGAAGGCTTTACTATGCAAGTAGGTACTAATTGGCCAAAGACTTAGAGAGGGTACCAGTCCAATGGCACCGTAAGCAATACACACCATGTGCCAGTCAAAACCTGCAAGTCATTAAGTATTTTGGTATTTGGAACCTATAAATCTAACCCATACTTCAATAAATCTAAAACCAGAGCACTTCTTGAGAAATGACATAATATGCCAGACTGCCAGCCAGCCAGAGAGAGGAGCCAGACCCTCGTTATGACAAGCCATCCCGTAATACACACTCTATGCCCGGTACCAACCGATACCTCAACTCCATGGCAATATTACACATACCAAAAGAAAAAAAATCATAATTTGCCATCCGGTTATTAGGGGTAAATATATTCAATCAGCATATCATTTGAGGTTTTAATATATGAAGATATAGAAGTTTTGACCAGTGATTGTAATTTATGGGATACATTTTGTTTCTGTCATTTTTGTATCATACTCATATACTCACATTAACAGACTATAACACAAAAAATGTTAAACATGTGAACCACAAAAAATGTAAACATGTGAACCACTCAAGCTGTCATAAAATGTACTTAATGCTTGTATTTTACCATGTGATGTTTATACACATTATAGCAATGACAATTTATATATATTATATTATTTCTAGAATTATTAGAGAGAAGTATGAACGTCTCTCATAAGTCTTTTTAGACTGGCTTGGCATTTTAAAATTTGTGCAGATTTGTTTTATTTATTTGTTTAATGCTAAGGTGAGACGAAAATAAAATATTCTTAGTCTTAGTCTTAGTCTTTATGTTTCATGGATCGGGCATAACACAAGAAGTGTACTAAACATCACCGTGCCAGTACTAGACTGGTCTCCATCTCAATCCTCCAAGTAGGAATAGGTTGATTTGGGTCGGGTACAAGAATATGCCAGTACCCCATCATATTGGTTGTGTCAGACACCACAAGTTACACAAACATGCAAAATACAAATAAAAATCTTGCGGTTTCTTGTTTATAAAACAAAAAAGCATCGCTCCTCTCCCATATGCCTGAATGTTTATATTAGAATGTCATATATATATATATATATATATATATATATATATATATATATATATATATATATATATATCAATCAATTTTTAATTGATGATATATTAATTTTATTATATGACTCCTTGGTTGAGCAGTGTTGAGCAGTGATAAGAGGCGTACAAAACAGCACCCATGTTCACAGAAGTTGGTTCTATCAGAGAATCTGAGGGGCAGATGGAAATGGGACGAATCTATGAGAAAGGGTTAACTCCAGTTTGCTAATACTACTAGCAATTATAGCTCATAACACGTTATTTATTATTTAAGTTATACAATTCAACATAATTTCAATACCAATATCAAATAAATAGTTGTTTGGAACAAAAACACCGTAATCGTTACCAACCTTTTTCTTCACACCTTTTTCCACCTCATAAATCCTCCCCTGGATCAGATTGCTGTATACACCAGATGATCATGATCGAACAGGTAAAGACGGCTAACACACCCTAGAGAGTTAGGGAGTCGTAGAGGCTACAAAAATATGCATCAGATACGACTGGTATTAGGAGCGCCTGTATCTAACACAAAATATTTAAATTTATTTGGTTAAAAAATAGTACCTATGATATAGACTGCCAGAATGTTTTGTATGTAATAACATTGACACGTATGGAATACGTGCTCCTGTCGACTTTTTTGTTACACGGTGATATACGTTTTGAAACATTATCCTAAGCTTAAAATATTAGTTTTCTGTGGCATGGTGTTTTGTATACCACACACATGGTGGAAACAGATAGCATCAAGTTGTGTAGACGTCTCCAGCACGGCGTTATCCCTACCTCCGACACCTGACAGAATAGCACTAACAAAAAACTATAGTCACATATCCACCTGACGGAATACGAACCAACATACAGCTCGTGGTCAGACAGCTAACTTACAGGGCACTCTTAGTATACGGCTTAATATGATCCGATAGTCACTGATAGATCACAACTAACACACAGTACTGGCATAGAACCACTGAGAGATCACAACTGACATACAGAACTGGCATAGAACCACTGAGAGATCACAACTGGCATACAGAACTGGCATAGAACCACTAGGAGATCACTACTTACATGAAGTACTAACGAAGAACCACTGACAGATCACAATTAACATACAGTACTGTTACAGAACCTACGGTCAGATTACCAACTGACAGATCACAACTGAAATGCACTACTAGCATAGAACCTAAATTCAGATATACTCCTGACACTTCCAACAGACAGCCAATTGACAGACAGCACCTTTGTACACGTGTATGACACTAATACTGTGACAAGTCACACAAATCTGACGCTTATCGACTAGTTGTGACTGTGCTATTGTTTACATTCAAGTTTTATTCAACGTATTTCAACTTGAAGTCATTTCAGGAGACTCCTTTAACTTGAGATAAAATGATATTCTTTCAAACACGTTCGTTCCATTGCACCCAATACCAGGATTTCATTTTGTAATTAGAGTATAGTAATCCCTGGGGCCTATTTTAGCACATTTCATTCAGACCAATCAGTAGAAAAGAAACCCAAGCATAAAGAAATATTAGGCATCTCTAAATCTTACATCCGGATGGCAACAGGATTTATCCTTGTAATACTTCTTAATTCCAAACTATCGGGATAGTCCCAACTATGCCAATTATCAGTCATAATATAAAATACACTAGTTTGATATTTTGATTGAGATTTAAAACATATTCATTCCTCAAGTTTTGGTAGAGTGATAAAAACTTAGTTAGAGAGAAGAACTGGCTTCTTTTCATCTAGACGAATCTCAATTTCATGTTATTATGATTGATGGCATGATAAACAAATTAGACCGAGCACATATTGCCAGTCCCTCTCTCTATAATTAAATGGACTTACAATTCCTAGATTTATCTTCCATGTTCCAGGGTTCCCGATATGTTGACTCTGATTTTATTTTGACATCATAGCATTTAATTCAAATTACAAAGTTTTATGAAAAATATCAATCATTATCATTCAACAAAAGAATCGTTTGTCAGGAAGCGCCTGAACAAAGAGCGATTCACACGTTTCCGCGTTATCAATAATAATAATAAAATAATTATATATCTTCAATATTATTATCATTTTAGATATTGTACCATGTTGTACATACAACATTCTTCATATTAGAAACAGTGGTAAACAAGGGGTGCGGGTATGGATCTGTGTACACACAAATAGCTTGATAACATTGTCTATTATCTGCTGCTGAAAGAGGTGATTCTCAAGTCATTTTGGTTGGCATTTGTATTTTGTTTGGGGCATTCTCTCTCAGTAAAGGTGAGATAGAGGATAGGAGAGAGGATCTATTTTCTGTGTTGCCTCCCAGCCAGGACTGATAATGAGATGTCCAGGATAACTCTCAATGCAGTCCCAGTATTCGATTAAGAATGTGTTTCACAGAAATACCAACAGTGATGTGTCCATTAATACCATGGCTGTCATTGGCAGATGGAGAGACATGTTATATTCTGCGCTATATCCTATTTGAATTTAGAGGTCAAGGCCGTCTTGTGACATGTCTCTGTTTTATGTAAATGTTGAGGCTGTGACCTTTGTGTCACTCTTACCCATCCCATACACTTTTTATAAAATCAAAGTGGTGCAAACATAGCTGCGCTAGGATGGCGTATACTTTATTGTTAGTCATGACCCTTTGACCTCAACATCACATGATGGACAGCCAATTAGATCTCACGGGAGATATTATTGATAAATGAGGGTAGAAGAATGATGAGGGGTATACATCTTGAGAACCACAGTAGGTTGATGATGTAGACTGACCAATGCCAGTACAAACCAGAATGGATAGAAGAAGATAGACACATTGTAGTGCTCATTGGAAAAGGTCATGTTAGTTTTCTCCACGGTAGGTCTGCTATGCTACCGCTCACCATTCTCTGGATACAAGAGTTTACTACGTATACTGTCAGGCACACGATGCTGCTGCGTCACAAATACAACCTAAGAATCCCATCCCAGAACATTCCTCTAATTCCATCCGGTCTGATTGCTATATTGGAAATTGTAAATTAAAAGTGTTATTCTTGTCGCAGTTATGACAAGAATCATGTGGATGATATCTAGTCAAATGAGCTTTGATGACTATCACAAACGGGACAAATCCTGCCGAGGAAGGTCAATAAATCTACGGCAGCATCAACAGACAGCGTCCCGATGCTATTGATGTTACGATAGATAAGGACACACTAATACAATTGGCAATGACAAGGCAGTCAGTTAGGAGGTATATATGTGTCTGGGCCTGGCATGTTTCACACTCCCGGTCTCCCAGGGTTCTCATTTGTCATCTTTGTGAGTGTGCTGCTTCAAGTGACACACAACCCTTTGATTAGCTCAGCAAATGATTCTGATATTCAATAATGAGTGCAGTTTTTATTACTGTATTGTTCTTAGTATTGGTTAACTGTACGATAAAGTAAGATTGACGTTAACTGCAGAATTCCAGTTACTATTATGACTAACGCCAAAGAAAGGGTCTTTTGACAGTTAAAAATATCGGTGAGTTAATTGAAAGCTGTTTGTAACAAAATAAGTGTAAAGCCGATAACAGGAGAAGATATAGGCCTGGAGGTACATAAGAGTGGAGTCTGTACGTCAGATGGGTGGGAGCTAGATATCCACAGCATTTCCCTCAGGCTTGTTTACAACTTTAACCGTATACGACTGGAGGATCAACCCTGTGTAAAGTGGCTCGATCCATTTTGAAGAGTTGAAACCTTTATAGATTGCTTAAGATAAACGAAAACCTCTCTGTATAATTATCAGTTTGCATCAATTTGCTTATGCCATCAGTAGTTTCAAGGTACAATCTTGATGCTGTTTTTTTATAAACTATAGTTTAGCCAAACATGTTTTGGTCGCGCATAACGTGACCTAAAAAGGTCACTCGTGGCGATGGCGTGACATCATCTGGTCACGCATAGCTATTTGGTCATGCATACTTCGTGTATGACACAGTATGGTCACGTGATGGTCGTGCCTAATGTTATTTGGTCACGTTTATGCGTCACCAAATATATGTTTGGCTCCAGCGGTTTAGCTAAGGATGGACGTGGAATTTGTCATTTTTAATTAGACTAAGCATGTAAGTGTGAACAAGTTCATTAAAATGAGATGGTCGATGTTTGCATTCAACTCTCACTTAGTATTCTTTTTGGCACAATTAAGATCTAAATTAAGATAAGTCGTCCAATCAGAAGGAAGGTGGCTTGGATACACGTGGTACAAACATCGTGTGCACTCAGTGAATAATTTCAGTGAATAATGGCATGTGCTCACGTTTTAGTAATATAGGCATAATGTGGAAAAGTTGTTATTGTAAATGTTTAATATTATGATTGCATAATTAAGTTGCATGTAGCCGCAATTAACAACCAAGTATAGCCGTTCTTACTTATGTAATTATCTTCACTCTAAAGCATCAATTGATATACACAGATTAATCCATTTATTAAATTTAACCACTATGAGATACTATCTACCATTACAATGCCATTGCGATATATATATATATATATATATATATAAATATATATATATATATATATATATATATATATATATATATATATATATATATATATATATATATATATATATATATATATATATATATATATATATATATATATATATATATATTTATATATATATATTTATATATATATAGAGAGGTTACTCCCCCGTCCTTAAGATGACAATTGCCTGTATGAGGAGGGAATGAATGTGTTTGTACAAAGTTCACTAGTTAAGTAAGCTGCCGGAGGATGTCTTCACCCCAGTTCTCTGCCATGCCCAGGCTCAGTGTGTGAATGCTGAGTGCTACAGCAGGGTGCAGAATCCTGCAGGTCATGCCAAGCTGCCTCGCTGAGCACAGGTCCTCTGGGGAGAGTTGAAGTGATTGACCCACACCAGGGTGGGGTAAGGGTTCGGGGACGAGGGCCAACAGGCACCACAAGTCGCAATAGAGGGCGCTGTTACAAGGCTGCTTTTCCTCGAAGTTCCATACCTCCTGGGCACGATTCGATGATGCAGCACAAAAAAATAATAAGAATCAGGTTTTTTTTATATTTTACATTTTTTACATATTTTACATTTCTTATAGACTTTGTTGAATAATAGTCAAAATCGTTATTTATGTTTTGATTTCGACAAGAATGTTGGTGTTTTGTATAAGATTAAGCTATATCTTATCAGTGGTGAACTGTCTATGGGTCAACCCAAATATAAACAAACATGGGATTCCCAAACATTGACAAGGTTGTAGTTATACGTCATCGCATCAACTGTAATTACATGATTGATTAAGACATACTTAGACTGGTGACTATCAAGTCTGGGTTACCAGCCTTGTTGATAGAGGCCTTTGAGAAGCAGGTTATTTAGTTCATGCCGACAACCCAAGCTTCCTGCAAAGCCACATGTTTTATTTGAAAGATTAAAGCCATAACTTTATAAAGATTGTATTCCTTCATAACAGAGAAACCTTATGATTAATACTAATATTATAATAAACACAAACTGTCTATGTGTTCATAATGAATAGAGTGAATATCATAAACAAAAGTAATGCCATATTTATAAACTGACTTCTTCACTTTGAATAACAATTAAGTCATGCTAAGAAAGTAATTTTGCCTTCAAGATCCAATTTTGCTGTTCATCTTTAAAATAACTATTTCTTACTTTCACTCTATTACATGATTTCTAACTTCTACCTTGTTGCATGATTTCTAATTTCTACCTTGTTGCATGATTTCTAACTTCTACCTTGTAACATGATTTCTAACTTCCACCTTGTTGCATGATTTCTAACTTCCACCTTGTTGCATGATTTTTAACTTCTACCTTGTTGCATGATTTTTAACTTCTACCTTGTTGCATGATTTTTAACTTCTACTATGTTGCATGATTCCTCAATTGTACTTTGTTCTACGCTTTCTATTTTTATCATGTTGCTTGCTCATATATGGACGAATACGTTTTCTGGTTATTCATAGCCTCACTTTCTTGAAATTTGCTCTGTGATTTCAAACTTTCATCTCATCTGATATCTTCATGCATGATTTTTACACTGCACCTTGTGTTATTTTTGCTATGCATAACATAGCTTCTGCAGAGAGTTTCTGGCATTTTGTCTCTTCATCAACTTTAATATTCTCTTCTGAAACTACTGTTTAACTATTAGTAGGTAAGATGTTGTATTTCAGGTGACCAATTCTAATCATTTCCATTAAGAATTTTTTCTATTTTTTTATTTTTGAAAAAAAATCTAATAGCACTTATTGCGTTGCCACGGAGGCTGCCATTTTGAATAACATGACAAGTATTAGTCAGTCGAGGTAACAAGTTAGCGCCTAATATCTAACATATAACGTGCAATTTGAATGGCCAAAATTATCATTTGCTTAGGTTTGCTGTGGGGAAAGATGAAATGATCATTTATGAAGCAATTTGCAGGCATATCCATACACTGTTCACAAACATTACACAAAGGCAATGATCAGCATAGATCTAAGGCCATTTACCTATGTTTTGTCCATTGTGTTGTATGATTTTGTATCTTGCAACTTTGTATCTTGCAACTTTGTATGATTTCTGTTGCACGATCTCTTTTTCTGTTGTTCATTATTGCATGATTTACCAGTTAAAAGTATATCAGATTTGTCCATTTACGGATCGACGATCTGTGATCAATGATGAGGAGGAGTTATGTTTTGAAATTTGTAGCATTTTTTTTCTTTATATCGCTACATATTCCATATGCTTTTTGTTCTTATTGATAGACAAAAGGTATATGTTTTGTTGCGTTAAGATACCATATTTGATGAAGACTTGTTGACTCAATTACTATTTTGAAGTGAATCCTTTCCTTAGACAACTCTTGAGTGCTATTTGAATGGTGTTTGGCATTGGATGTCACCTCTTCAATTTAAATTTCTCATTTGATTTACAGATTTATTTTATTAGGATTTACATGAGACAACAAACCTTCATTTTTCAGTGGCATTTTGAGAGTAAAATAAAAAGAATGGTGTAGAAGAATAATGAGCTAAACTTTCATGTAATATTAAAAACAAGTTTCAAATTCTCTTTCCTATTCGAGGCAGCTCTTCTTATGACGTTGGAATACATCCTTTATGTTTGCCATGATTAAGATTTACAGATCTCAAAGCTGGGGTGTATCAAATTGTATGCATCACAATTAAGACTGCCAACAGACAGAGGTGCCCACCATCCTGTCAGAAGATCGTGGCAACTTCAGCAACTCAAAGATGAACATGCTACAAGCAATAAGTTATGGAGTATCTGAAGCCAACAATCATGGATGAGCGGCCAGCAAAAAGTAGGGGGTGTCTGGAGCAGTTCTGCACAATTTATTAAACTTAACAGAACATGAAAAGAGTGGAACATTTAAAAAGAAAAAGTAGGAGTTGATTCGGTAGACGTCAGTTGTAGGAGGGGGTCAAAATGAGGTCACGGGGGAAAGGCAGTAGTTCCCAGATGAAGGACCAAGGCAGGTGTGAAAATGTACTAGACTGCTCGGGTTTGACCCAGCCACCTCGTACATACTTGCACAATATTAGATATTCTCCACTTCTGTCGTAGAACAAATCAAAGCGATGATTCATGAGTTTTCGTCCAGGTATCACCTCTTGGTATCATCCACCACTGGCCTTGCTATTTGATTAGTGGCTGCTCAGGGACGTCTTATCATTATGGGATATCCCAAACATTGTAGCCCCGCACATAAAACGTGCCGGGACTCTTCATTGGTCAATATATTCTGACCTGTTAGCGAGCACAGTGCACAATCTCTCTAAAAGTAATATCCAACGTTGTATATCATAACGTAAAAGTCATTTATGATGTGTTTTTATGCGTACCATTTCATACATTTGTGGAAGTATATTGTTAAAATCCAAATGTTTGTTAACAATAATGCATGTTCGAATAAATATTTGTATTTCGGCTATTTATAACAGTTCCATGTGAGGAAATCTCCTTGATGGGCGATAATATGTTGCATAAAGATTTTTAAAATCTTGTATACATATATATATATATATACGTGTGTGTGTGTGTGTGTAGATAGATATGTTGGACGAACTTTATAGTTACATTTCATTGCAAATTAAGTAGATAGCAGAATGTATTAAGTACCATTTGTTGATTTAGTTAGCCATAAGGTGCCTTGAGTGCATATTTGATGGGAGGGGATGGGCAGTACCAATGCAGACTGCCCAAACACTAACAGTCTGATAAACATTGTCAGGATCGTGACGTCACTACTCAACAATATGGTCAGTCAAGGTCAGAGGCTATCAAAGGAAAATTAAAGAAGATCGCATCGCAGCTGTCATATGTTTTAGCATCCCAACTTTACTGCCTAGGCGGGGTGTTAGCATGAAAGAGTCCACATTGGCATCCATAGGATAACTCATACCGGGCCGGGTAGACCCCCTGGTGGCCATAACTGCTCCAAGCTGAGAAAAACATGTTCTAATACAGAACAAGCCCTTTCATGTCCACTGAGCTGACTGCATGGGTACAAAACTCTGCCTCTGGTTATAACAAAAAAGTGAGAAGCTAGACAATTTATAGCTCCAAACAACCATCTATTGGCACTTTCTTACAATTTTGCACGTCATTCAGACCATGGGTTCCCCGTGACGTAGAACACCATCGGCACTATACATTTGAAAATTTTTCTCTTGAAGCAAAATAAGCCTGTGGATCTCGAATACTTGATGCAGTCCAGTGGCAACCACATATCACAAGTCTTGGTTTTGATTTTTTTCACTCAATGTCTAATATCCTTGCGCTTTTCATTCTTTGTTTTCGTGTCTGTAAATAATCCGACCCACAACACTGGTACGAGATCCAGTGTATCAAGGAGGCAGACACCAAATTTGTTTTCACGCACGTATTGAGTACCATTTTGCTGCACCTAGCGGTGACATATAATGCGAGGCTTCAGAAGTGGGGTGCTGCAAAATACGACCTTCTAACAATACACGAAACAAAACAGTGAGTTCCAATGTCACTCTAAGCAAATATGATAGTGGGTAAGGGCTATATGAACCCACAGTGACCACGTAACCCACACAAAGTATTATTTTACAGTGTTTTGCTCTTACAAAATCTGATCAAGTAACAACTGTGCAGTATACATACAGATATATGTAAAATTACATAATATTTTATACTTATACAACTGTGCATGAAAACAGTATGACAATATGGTTCATAAATAGATTATAAATTAACTTATGTATGGAATCTAATACATTACTACATGCAGTTCCCCAACATTGAAACAGAGATCACATTTTCATCACAATTCACAAGAGAATTAACCCGTCAGTTACCGGGCCGTCTACTCCAGTTAATTCTTGTCTGATTTCACATGCACATTGCCATCAAAGCTCTTTAAAGTGGGGCGTGAGTTGCATGTCCTTGACCTCCACGTTAACCTTGACATTGGAAAAGTGAAAACCCAAACCTGGAGTGTAACAAGGAGTTAATCTACAGCTGCACTTATAGTATGGATGCCCTAGATTACAAAGATACCTACCATTAGCCCCTACACTACACACTGTTTGTACTCACAAACCAGATGCCCTAAAACATATAAATGTACTCCAGATCCAATGAGCATGAGCAATGGAGGTTTAAGCCGTATTAATGACGATTTATTACGCACCTTGTGGTATAGGATTAACACATGTGTTATGCATTTGTTTAGCGTTAGATATCAAATATATCCTTTTAGTCTGCATATTATAATGGTCACTATAAATTATATGAGAGGCACGTGTATACCATTTGCCTTACACTAACAAATAAAGTAGATATGAAACCATTTTAAATGTTCTTTACAACAGCAGATAGTATATTTGTTAGAGGGTTAACAAGCTCTCCCTGGTTATGACTCAGCTCACAAGTTATACAGAGATAGGCTTGCTGGATTTCTAAGTATTTACCTTGACTTTCTGGGTCACCATGCTGAAATACAGGTAAATGATAAATTAACTTGGAAGGCAATAATCCAAATCTTGTGGTCCAGCCCACTTGTGCTATCTGCAAGGTTATTAAGTACCTTAACAATTACCATGGCCTCCTTCGTAAACAATTAAATGCGACACGTACTTTACTTTGTGGTTAATACATGAGAACCAAAGAAAAAATTGCCATTGATAAGTTTGACATTTTGGTAATGATAAAGTGATACCTACATTGATAAAAATATTGTACTAAAACATCACATCGAAATTGGAAAAGTATTGGGTCGTGACTTAAAAACATCACACTGTGAAATGTAGCACGTGACAAAATAATGTAAAAAAACCTAAATTATATGAGATATAACAAAATATAGGTAAAACTGGAAATCAGGGCACTGAAATGGTAGAATACAACACTGAAATGATGTAAGCAAAAAGTATTCCACAATAAAGTTAATTTTAAGAACATGCAATAACGTAAACGAAAATAAGTACTGAATAATGTCAAATATAACGCAAAATAATTACGTAATAACGTCAAATCTGAAAATCAAATAGAAATGTGTAATTTTGTATTTATGACACAATATGAGAAAATTAAATTAAGTGAGATGTAAAAAGTATGTGGGTGATATAAATTTCAAGAAAAAAGGTTTAAAAGTTTTTAAAAAGTTTTAAAAGTTACACCTTGCAAATACAGGAAATGGTCTAAGAAAGAAATCACAGTTAAAGATCCAAGATCCAAAAATATCCACACACTGAAACGTGTCTTACACCAACATTATATTTAAATCTTGGTTTTTGTTCTCTCCTTCCCAAATGGCAAAGAGTTTAGCGAGTAAGAGCGAATTTAGTTACCACTTATGATCACACAGACGGCCCGTGGAAGGCCCCTGATTTGTATCCATGGGAGATAAGGTTAACTGTGTTGTTTGAACACTTTACAAGGGATTTGGAAAACAGACATAGTTCGTCTTCCACACATTGCTCCTGAAGCGGGATGTCTGTATCCACATTATGCCCTTCCCCCACAACACAATTTAGGATCACATTATTTTGAAATAATAAACAACATGGTACACCCGGGTCTTGTATTTAACGGGTGGGCTGAGAGCAAGGGACTTTTGATAATAAGAACTTATCATGTGTCGGTGCAACTCTTTCCTCTCATGCTGGATGGAAAGAAGACAAAGAGAATGTGGAAATAGAATGGACATATATCACAAAGGATAGGTTTAGTCCATCACTCCCGCGAAAATATCGGGGCTTTTGAAAACGATAACCAAATGACATGGAAAGTGGTCAGTTCTGTTACTTAAAGCTTTCATATAATCAGATTTTCGAGCACTTTTTTTTCACTTTAAATAAATGCTTATAGCCTAAACCTTGTGTTCAAATGTCATTATCCATCATATTATCCTTAAATACATTTCTTTGCCATTTGGAAGTAGTTGAGTCTTCTGCTTAATCCAAATTGAGGTTATGGGGTTATTTGGCCTATAGACCCGTTTTTCCATTGGTGTTTGTATATTGGTACATGCCTAACTCCCCTACGTACTACAACAGTGGTTAATTGAGACAACATAGTTCTTGGCACTTTCAGCAAAACACTATAATCCTGATCGGTGTATTTTGGTTGATTCCAGTTTGTTTTTATCACAATTTCATGACCACATATCATTTAAACATATCACAAATCTCTTAAAAAATGCCTGTGACCCCTGTGATCTCACGTTATGTGAAAAGTTAGATGATTGAGTCCGGACGGTTATCCATCTCTGGTTATAGTACAGCATTATCCCAGTCATCAGACAATGCTTTCCACCATGAAGCAACTTTTTCCATTAAAAGAACAAGGAAAGAACTATATGATCTGTGAGTGAGCTGGAGAGGTGTGACCTGCAGCACCGGGATGGGCACATAGAGGTCTTTATCATACCAGCACCTCCCACTTTCAGCCCAACAAACTTTCAACACAATGTGGTAAGAATTCATCTGTCACATGAGAAAGAAACTTTCTCTATAAAAATACCGTAATTTGCTCAATTTTTTGATAATATTTGTTGGTACAGTTGAAATCCGAATCCTTTATTCTGTCTGTAACTATGAAACTCTGGAACACCCATTCAATAAAAATAAGTAAGTAAAGATTTATATTTTCCAGATTTGAACATTTCTCCTTCCCAAAGTGTTTCCAATTTGACAGAATTTTCATGAATTAGATACAAAAAGAAACTGAAGTTTGTAAGTTAACATACTGACATGCTCAGTATATAAGTATTTTTGGCCTTCTCTTTTATTCATTTAATACATTTACTATCTTGCTTTTGATTCTGAATGTTTATCCTAATGTTTAGAATTAAATAATCGCTTTCGGTGCTCCCCCTTCCTCCCCATTAAAAACTACATTACGGAATTGTTAAGAATATGCGAATCTGATATGTACAATTTCTCTGAAAGTGTCTCATTAGAAAATGGCAACAGCTTGGCAATCGGCATTCACCGAGCCTCATTTGTTAAAGTATTTATATTTAATATATGCTTATATGAATCTAAGCTTGGCCATGGAACATCATTCGCTGGATTCTATAACAGCTAGCATTTTACACAAAAGGGGTGATTAGGGTGTAAATAGAAGAAGATATGATTTTGAGTTAAATCGATAGATCATTAGGCAAAGTCAAAACCAAGCTTGTATAATATAATAACAAGAGAATCATTATATCTGACAATTAAAACTTTTTTTTACATTTTCTCGAGTTTCATGAAACACAGTACAAAATCACACTGATAATTTGCGAGACTGGTAAATACTGGTACCATAAGCTGGAGTGGTCCAGCTGTATCCCTCAGTGCAATCTTGTGCAATCTTGTACTGAGGTTCCCTTCGTTTATCCAGCAAAGTTATAGATGTAGATGCAGTTTGAGAGCTTTCCTGAGATATTGCTGTTGCTGTTAATGTTTTGCTTGCACTTGTGTAGCCTTCACAAAAAATCTGTAAAGTCCTATCATAAAAAAAACAAGATGGTAACCCGAAATTGCAATATTAAAATGTTATGAGCATAAAAGCTTTCATGAAATGAATTACGTCACAGGAAATTTCAAGTTCAGGGATTAAAGGTTGGTCTTTGTTAAATGATACGCATTAATGAAACTGTGATAAACACAAGCTTTCTTCCAGAAATCAACCATATTACACCTGCCAGGATTACTTTGTTTTGTTGAAGTTCTTGAAAAACTGATTTCGTGAAAACTTTAATGAGCGGTCAGATTAATTGAAGAAGTTATTGGATAATGGGAAGACAATTTCTTTTGGACCTGGTCATGAAACCCAGTATTAATAGTTTTTTAATAGTTTTATATATATATATATATATATATATATATATATATAGAAAGAAATTGTATCAGATATGGGGTTTTTACCAATCTCAGACCTGTCTTGTGGGGCATTGACGTACTGTGAGGCATATAAAATACCCCACTCTTCATAGTGCAGCCGCTTAGTCACAGTTACATAAGTAACCTATACAAGGCCTTTTTGAACAAACATGTCTGAGAAGCACATTTATACAACCAGGCTATAACTATATAAATTACTGCCATCTAGTCTCACAGGTAGTAATAAGTGCCCTGGTAGTGGATAATGGCATTAGCGCCATTGATATGAACGTTAAATTTGTAAGGTATGTAAAATAATTTCATTATTAACACCAGATGGCACTCTCCTGTTACACACATTAAGGTATGAGATGGTACCCCATAATGAGGTCAGTACCTCATATCTGTACCAGCTTCTAAATATATATATATATATATATATATATATATATATATATATATATATATATATATATATATATATATATATATTGCTTGTAATATATATATATATGTATATATATATATACATATGTATATATATACATATATATATCAATTTTTAATTGATATATTAATTTTGATGTTTATTTAATAAAATGCCAATATTGATATCTATTTAATAAGATATCGATAGTGATACTTATTCAAGATATTTATATAATCTTTAAAGCAAAGCGAATATTTCAGTAATCCGAGAAAACATGAATGACGGAAATAAAAGTCCTATCATAAAAAAAACAAGATGGTAACCCGAAATTGCAATATTAAAATGTTATGAGCATAAAAGCTTTCATGAAATGAATTACGTCACAGGAAATTTCAAGTTCAGGGATTAAAGGTTGGTCTTTGTTAAATGATACGCATTAATGAAACTGTGATAAACACAAGCTTTCTTCCAGAAATCAACCATATTACACCTGCCAGGATTACTTTGTTTTGTTGAAGTTCTTGAAAAACTGATTTCGTGAAAACTTTAATGAGCGGTCAGATTAATTGAAGAAGTTATTGGATAATGGGAAGACAATTTCTTTTGGACCTGGTCATGAAACCCAGTATTAATAGTTTTTTAATAGTTTTATATATATATATATATATATATATATATATATATATATATATATATATATATATATATATATATATATATATATATATATATATATATATATATATATATATATATATATATATATATATATATATATATATTGCTTGTAATATATATATATATATGTATATTTATATACATATGTATATATATACATATATATATCAATTTTTAATTGATATATTAATTTTGATGTTTATTTAATAAAATGCCAATATTGATATCTATTTAATAAGATATCGATAGTGATACTTATTCAAGATATTTATATAATCTTTAAAGCAAAGCGAATATTTCAGTAATCCGAGAAAACATGAATGACGGAAATAAAAGTACCCATGAGTGCTTCGTGGTTTTATAAAATAACTTTGGTTTGCACGATTTGTGATTTCTCCTCTCTGAGTCAACACAAAAGATAAAACACCAGAGGTGTAAGATACACAGAAATGAATTTTGCAAGATTGACGGTTGAGAAAAACAGTGCGTCACGTGACCCTTGTTCTTTTCTAATCTAACTTCTCGCATATGACGTGACTTTGACGAGAAGTGGGGATGTTTGTCTCGCGCTGATATCATAGGTGCTGACAGACGCTACATTCCCCGAGAGACTACCAGATCGGCTCGTGGCAGAAATCGTCTGAACATATCTCGTAAAACAGTCTGTGGGGTTCATCTCTCACAACAAAACAAGAAATCTATCACAAAAAACACTTGAACTTGACCTATTTACAATATGTTTTAATAGGAATAAGTCTAATGCCCAGATATCATCAGAATAGATTCTAGTACTGCACAGGGTTCGTATACGAGAGTTAATTTTGCTGGTAAAAGAGTGGACTCTTATCAGAATTTGCTCCATCCAAGTTTCAATAATTGATGAAATGAGAATTACCCATGAACCGCCACAACATAAATCGTCTCACCAGAGTGAAACCCGGAGAGACACGATGTACAGAGTATGTACTCAGAATTACTGGGCTTGTCCAGGTGATAAAAATGAGTTACACAAGCCGAGTGTGAAATTTATCAAGGAAAGTCAACATGGTCTGAGTTACCCTTCTTGGACGAGATCATGTGATATAAAGTGATTTTTGTTTGTTTGTTTGATGTTTTAGGTCATTTTCAACATTATTTTAGTCATTTCAGTACGAGACCTACTTGTAGTAGATAGTGTTTCACTGAATAGTTATATGGCAGGTCCTTGACATAATAATTCACCCAGTTACATCTTTAGGCAAGAGTCTCGGCTCATATGAGATATTTTAACTTGAATACAGTTTCGGCATAGCCGGGAATCGAACCCACAACCTTCAGTGTCAGGGTTCTAATAGATATATATTTTTTCCAAGATATAATTAAAAGAACCCCAGTAAAGGTAAGATAATTAAATATGATATTAGCAGATCTATTTAAAACCAGAAAGGGTTTGGGTTATCAGAACAACAGCAGTCAAAGTAAGACGATCTCACAGCAATATATACACGTTATCCGTGTTGCTATCTTGTAGCCCCGGGTGCTGTGCAGGTAGACAGGACTGACCTATGACTGAGAGGGCAGATAGGCAGGGAGGTACCCGGGATGTCCACTATCGCCCCACCTCTCAGCAGCTCAAGTGTAATTGTATTCTGGCAATGACAACTTGGCCTTCAATATGTTGCTGGGGTATAGCTCAGCCATTTCAGACCCTCCAGTAGTCCCCTAAACTCTTGGCCTCTCTCAGTAACCCCGGTGGGCGATGTGAGAAATGGGTCGTCTGTCATTTGTCTATTAAAGTGGTCGAATGACCTGTCTGCCCGCCAGGTGGTGTGGACGGATGTCTTCAGCCTCAATATATCGCCCATAAGTCTTTCCCAAGCTGAGTCCCGCATTAATAGCAATAAGCAAAAATCATACACCACATTATTAACGTCGAACACGAGTCTAATATTTTAAAACTTGAACAACACGTTTATCTCCTGAGTGCCATTTGATTGGAGATGAGTCTTCTGCTAAAATCCAAACCATCCATTGAACGTTTTGTCGACAAACTTTGTTTGGCTGACCAGTAATGAGTGCAAACGCCGACTTGGTAAATTAGTAGTGGGAACAATGTAGCACCTTCAGATTGGGACACTGGAGTGATTGGAGTCACCGAGGCTTGTTTATTCATTTGTCTATTCGTACAGACTTAACGCCCTTGCGGACCACACCAATGGTCACATCGGTACATAGTACGAGGCATTTTCATCAAAACGCGATACTCTTGGCAGGTGTATTTTGGTAGATTTCAGGGAGATAGCTTGAATATATCAGAGTTTCATGACCACATGTCATTTAAACATACCGCAAATCTTTGTAAAACTGCCTGTGATTACGGTTATTTTATAAAAGTTTTAAATATCATGTATTGTGTCATGAAGAAAGTTTTAAAAATCAAGGGGAGTGAAAACTGGCCTCATCTACTTCCTACATATTCTAATAACTATATCTCTAAAACGTTGAAACTCGGATAGAAACTGAATTTGAATATGTAAAGACAATGCATTCTGTTAAATGAAGATAAGCCAGTTGTAGCTACAGGTGAGTGGGGTCGTGTACTTGCAGTGGGATGTATATTCACGGCCCCTCATTTATGACGGAACACACCCTGCCCTTGGTCTATACGATGATGTACTGCAACACATAGATATATTGTTGTCTAAATGAGAAACATAACACAGGACAATGCATCAACACAAGCAATGCTGTGATTATGAATATTATCATTTAAGCTAATTCGGGACCATCATTAATATCACTGACAAAAAAATCGGTAAAATCTTAAGTTCTTCTCTTTGAAGCTGTTGCCATGGGTTATTTTCTAAAAAGGTCAATTATTTTTTATCATAAATACCTTTTGATAATGTAAGAAGTTGTCCACGGCAACACTGAAACTTGTTCAGTGGTGCCCTCTGGTGCCAAGTATGAAAGGTCGTGATCCCCAGACCTTGTCTGACCCAACTGACTTGTGTGAGGCATTTATTCATCCAGACACAGTTTATGGTTTCAAAATATACACCTTGCCATTTGGCTTGTATTAGTCTTTGTCAAAACTTTGCAGCTCGTATTTGTTGACATGATTGATGCTATAATGTATGTCAGATAGGCAGGTACGCCAAGTGAACAGGTGGGGAAGCAATAAGCCCTTCAGTGCCACACACAGAGGGGAAAGACCTCGCAATGTCACACACCATGTGGTATATCAATATACCCCATACACTGCCACATAAAGGTTGTGACTCACTGCTCCCTGCACTGTCAAATACTCAGAGGTTAATCATTTAAAGATACACTACAGTACACAGTATTGGACCCTGCCTTGTTGCATACTGGTGGAGCCCGAGGGCTAGTCAGTCATTTGACCCTGCACTGTCACACTCAGGGTGGAGTCCTTAGACCTTGCACTGTCACACTCAGGGTGGAGTCCTTAGACCTTGCACTGTCACACTCAGGGTGGAGTCCTTAGACCTTGCACTGTCACACTCAGGGTGGAGTCCTTAGACCTTGCACTGTCACACTCAGGGTGGAGTCCTTAGACCTTGCACTGTCACACTCAGGGTGGAGTCCTTAGACCTTGCACTGTCACATTCAGGGTGGAGTCCTTAGACCTTGCACTGTCCCACTCAGGGTGGAATCCTTAGACCTTGCACTGTCCCACTCAAGGTGGAGTCCTCAGACCCTGCACTGTCACACTCAGGGTGGATCCTTAGACCTTGCACTGTCCCACTCAGGGTGGAATCCTTAGACCTTGCACTGTCCCACTCAAGGTGGAGTCCTCAGACCTTGAACTGTCACACACCGCTTGATGGCCACTTGGAACATGCACTATCTCAAACTGAGAGGATATTCACTTGGAAACTAAACTGTCACACACTAGGTAATAACTCATTTGACCAAACACTGAGTGACCCACTAGACCCTGCACTGGCACAGAATGAGTGATGACCCACTAAATCCTGCACTGGCACAGAATGAGTGATGACTCACTAGACCTTGCACTGACACACACTGAGTGATGACTCACTAGACCTTGCACTGACACTGAGTGATGACTCACTACACCCTGCACTGGCACACACTGTGTAATGCCTAACCAGACCTTGCACTAGAACACACTGAGTGATGACTCACTAGACCTTGCAATGCCACATACTGAGTGATAACTCACTACACCCTGCACTGTCACTGAGTGATGACCTATTAAAAACTGCACTACCAGACTAAACATTAAGAACTGGAGTTAAACTTGTGTTATACTGTAAATTATGTTTCTATGAGCCATGGGGATCACCTCGGGGGAAAAAGGAATGTTCACATTGCATGACACAAGTGATAACACTCTAGTTCACACCAGCTAAGCAGAACTCCGATGCAGGAAACATGCCTTTCATTGGGCTGGGTCCTAAACCCTGAGTGTTGATGGTGTCAGTGAGTTTGTGTGTAATAGCAGACACTCGTATAGACAGATGAGATACAAGGTGGGTAGATCGGGTTAATTGTTCTTGCCCTGCACATCCAACCCACATGGCTACAATTAAATACAAGTGATCACACAGCTTCTATAAACCATATGTAGCCTCAGAGATACTCACTGGAACATTTATCATCATTTGCAAGGATATCCTAAGTACAAATGATGCTATTTATGATGTGGGCAGGGGTAGAAAGCCTCGGGTGGGGGCCATGCTGATACAAAGGCCGGCTTCCCATTTTATGACAGTGACTTTGTGGAAAAACAATGTGTTTTATCAACACATGTGTTAGCCCCGAAGGAAATATTTGATTTAGCAGGTTTGTGACATATTTAAGGGGAAGTCAGACATGAGCGTGGAAGATTGATGTTATTGTTTGGCTACCCTGGAGAAAGCAAATAGAAAGTGTGGATTGTATATGCATATTGTTAAGGGTCACTTGCATGCTTGTATTATCCAAATCCCCTGGCATAGACAGGATTATGAAGTATCACTCCTCGTAGGCAAAATGAAAAAAAGTGCATTGCATTTATTTGTCACAAATATCATCAGCCTTATCTGAAGCGGTTAATATAAAGCATCACTTTGCTAGTTTTGTTTCTCTGAAGTTGGAATAAACTGAGTGAATAAAACCTTAATTTATTCATTGGACATAATCTGAGAATTTTTTCCTTTTTATAAATCAAAAGTGCCAAAACCTTCATACATTGCCAAACATGAATGGTAAATATTTAATTATCATCAAGTTTATTTACATTGCAAAGTATTTATGAGTTTGAGGCACTTATATAGTAATGCCAGTATCCAATATATTATATAGTAATGCCAATAGTTCTTATCCAACAAATTCTGATAAAATGTATGTATATGCACATTTCTTTGAAAACCCTACTGCAGTCAAGCACAGGCTTAAAATCGTTTTTCAGAAATTCCAATTTGTAGCCATATGTGGGAGGTGTAATTTTAGCAGAGAGAACTGTCTTGTAAAACAGACCATCGAAGTATAAGTAGAAGCATATGTCTGTAAATACAGTTGTCAAAGATTATTAATGTTCAAAAGTAATCAACAAAGGTGTTCATGATCCATTATGATGTCAATAAGGTTATTATAATATGTTCATTTATACCCTTTGGAGATTTACAAAGAGTACAGTTGAAAACAACTGCCCTACATTTTGTTTAAGAAAGAGAACATTATATGAGAAAACTCAAGAAATCTCTTTTCCATCATTTACCACCAGACAAGCACCGACAGCATACACAAGGCACAGAAAAACATGACGTAGACATAAAAAATGTGTAAAGTATATTGATGGAGAGGTATACCGCAGATTTAGCAGAGATGACATTTAACAGGAGTGTTGAGCATGTGATTGAGCCTGGGATTGGTGCTCACCTGTTGTCTAATATCCCAGCATGCATTGCCAAAACATCCAATAATGCATCGCGAAAATATCCACTTCCGGTAAATCCGGGATAGCTCATTGGTCTGTTCGATGAGTTTGACGCAGAGTTTGACCCAGTAAGCAACAGGTTCTATCTGGATCCGAGACAGAACAATGCTAACGGTAAACATGTTTGTTGTTCTTCGGTATCATATGAAATAAATAGAATTGCAATTCATATAAACCATTTGCTAGAAGGGGGTGATCTCCATGTCTGTTTCCTTGCCTTCACTATTGTGCAGTCTACACATTTATATCACTCATGTTCTAGTGGAGCACTGAGAACTCATACAATTTAAGATCAATCTGTTTCTAATTATCACTGACTGGTTACGTATTTTTGAGATTCCAAGCACGGTTGTATAGGGCACATTGCTGGGTAGACCCGACTCGTGCAGTTGCATGCCACAAAGTATCTGACCACGCTTACATCACACCTAACACCCTGCTTTGCCTCGCCTTAATTCTGGTTAACTCGGCAGCTGAAAGTGTTTATATGTGATATCACGCTGGGAAAAAATGTCCAGTATGGAAATTTATGACCTCTTTCAAATTGAGATCTGTTATATTAATGTAAATCAGTCTTTATGAGAAGTAGTGAAGAAACTACTGCAGCAATGCATAAGATGAAGTGGGGCTCTTCAGTACACCTGGCAGGTTGCTTGGCATTTAACTACAGATTGGCAAGGACATGTATTACATGCATTATTGCCCACAGACAACACCATAGCCTCAGTGTCAAGATAACACGTTTCATATATTAGAAATGATCACATACATTACACATTTTCTGGTATGTTAGGCATAACACAGGGGCAAGCTTAAGACTACAGACACTTCTACACGGCCTGTATAATAACACTGACATAATACATTACAAATGGGATGCCCAATAATGTTTTTTAAACATATAATAAGAGAAAAGACCACACTTAAGTGAGTCTAAGTCAGGTCACCAGCAGCAAGTCAAGGGTGATTAACTTTCTCAATTTCATTTCTAATAATGCCCACATACTTGAAAGATTGTGCCCTTAGGGCTTGATGGAGGTTGAAAATGTGGTTGTTTTCTCTTGGGTGGAATCACATATCATTCATTCAAAAGTATTCTGCGGTGGTTCTGTTGCAGGAGATAGTAATGATGGCAACTAACTTTGTTTCTCATTAATGTTTATTTCTTATTTACAATGTTATCTGTGAAGTTGCGAGATTTAAAATTAGTATATCACAATGAAAGCAAAAATCGTGCAAATAATAATTAGGTGTGTACGATAATATGAGAAATGTAATTTTGCTTTCTTTCTTGGGGTATAATAAAAAAAATGAAAGAGGAATTTTGTATATTTGTATTTCTGACGGTTTCAAATTCATCGCCAAAAAAGCATACCCGAAAATTTCAAAATTGTCTTTAGGTTTCAGAAAATTATTAAATTTATCTCTAATATTCTCTAATATGAAACCCTGCAAGGAATTGGTATTAAAACACAAAATTGACACAAGAACAAACATTAGGATCGCAATTTTGCGTAACATTCATACTACATCTTTCCATGTAAAAATGTTGGGAGATGTGATACCGGGTGGACGACTGTGATAACACCTACGCTGAAGGTGCTGTACTTCATGAAGCGGTTCATTGCCAAGGTTAACTGAGCATTCGATTCACACTGATTTCTGTTAGTCCACGTAAACTATGGTGCAAACATCCAGACCACAAACAAAGCCCACATCAAAGTCATGGGCCACCTACTGACCAGGTGATAGATATTAGATTTAAAAAGAAAAATAAATTAAGGTCACATCTGCAAAGTGAACAGATGATGCAGCCAAAAACAATATTGTGGCAACGAGAACAGGCTTTACTATAGCAATGGATGTTTTCCTTTAAAAAAAATAAGATTGAATAATGTGGATAAGAGCGACCTCTGCCAGACACATACTTACCCATTCCAATTCAGCGTCTGGTAATCTACAGGGAAATGCCTGTCTTCATGGTGAGCTAGCAGATAATCTATTATAGCTATTACATAACGTCAAAGATGCGATACCAATATCTTATCCCAAATACACTGGATATCTCTGAAAAACTCTGTAGAAGGTACCACCCAACTCAACATTTTTTCGATGAACCAGAACGTTATAACTCTGATTTTTATGTTGTCTTACAAATTACAATTCAGAGGTGTTTAAATAATCCCTCAGGCAGGTATGTGCTGATATAGGGTGATATTTTATAAAGCGGTTTGCACTTGAGTTATGGGTAAGATTAGAGTGATGGTAGGCGTAAGCTACACATCTTGTCACTGCCTCCCCATCTGACGAGTGAGAGCTACCTTCATGCGTCTTTCCTCCACCTGTCATCAAAATCTGCTTTATACCTTTCTGTGGGCGCCCCAAGCTGTACTTGCCAAAGTAAATACGAAAATCAGCTGATTTTAAAATCACGTTGCGCAGGTCTTACCGGCTCAAATGAGATCATATATACGCGTTATTCTTTGATGGGATAATCAGTTTTTACTGTTGAGTCCATTGGACTGTTAAGATGACTTCGCTCGCTTAATTGAAAAGATGTTTGTTCGCAGGAAAACGGGTTTACAAGCGATTGCATAAATTAGATAAATTCAGTTGGAAGCAGACCACATACTCTGTCCTGGTACAGTTGATAAGACAGATGGACTGTCGTCTTCCAACAAGGCAGACGACATTTTCATGACACATCGATGTGTCCTTGCCAAAAAGCAAGGCATAGATGATTAGCTTATTTGCCACCTACCTTGCTTTATATCTAACTCAAAAACTTGCATGCATTCCCTGCTATGAGATGATTATACCACAACATTTATGCAAAGGTCTTGTTGATCCCTGATTGGAAGGTTTTTGGACAAGAACCTGTGGGACACTTTCAAAGTTAGACATTTGTTAAAGCAATTACTACAATCTTAGAAAGTAAAATAATCTCATAAAAACATAGCACACGCATACAGTAACGTGAACCCATCTTTGGGCGGTGTCAAACTGGGAAGTTCTCTATCTCCTTGTTGTTTTGCACCTCAATAAATTAGTTTATGAGTTTGTCCTTGAAAAGCCGGGATTTTGGCTGACATGTTGGCGTCCTTGTCAAGCCTTGTTATGCTATCTGCGTGCCCCGCAGCCAGGGCTGATAGCGATCGCTGTCGCGGGACGGCGCTTGATGTATGACGTGGGACAATGTGGAGTATGTGGCGACGGTCCTGGTTGGGGGTATGAGGGCCAAACCCTAGTCCCCAAAATAGTCACAATATGATCCATGGTACTTTTGCATGACGAGACCTATAGGCCAGGACCTCGTGTGCATAACCTAGCGTCTTATAATACCCAACATTGCTCTACTTGATGACCAATGCCAACGGGGCATCCTCTCATTAAAACCTCTCCCTCCGAGATCAAACATTACTTCCTCCTTTAATATAGAAACTCCAATGAATCGCTGCTGGGGGGGTTTGGCTGGGAATTATTGCTAGACATACATACAATCCTGGATGTACATGATTTATATATACTCATCACATCAGAGCAGACCGTCTGTCATTTCAACTTTTTCAGTGCGTAGATGTGATGGATCTGGGTAAAAAAAATATTTTGTGGTCCAGGATAATGGAAATACGGATTATAGTGACTAATCTATCGTCCCATAAATAATCCAAACTCATTGCAAGTATTGTCATTATCGCCCTCACTGATGTATGCTTATGACTCACCCTCATATGCATGTTCCAAACAAATAGACGGGTTAAAACTGGGATGAGGAGGCCGAGGTATATTGTCCCACTAAAAAAATCAGAAAGGTCTTTGTCAGGCGCACTCGATTGCACTAATACTAAGCGTATGTAAGTCTTTATCTTATTAGGATAGTGACCGGAAGTTCTGATGTTGCATGCATAAAGTGTGCTTCCCCTTCCACTGACTTCCTGTTGCAGCCCTACAATATTATTGTTAAATGCACAATGCCTAAAACTAGAATTGCTTACATCTGGGAGATATGGATGCCATTGAGTGACACCTTGACATATATCAAGTATTGAGTTTTATGCTGCTAAATGTCAGTTTGCAATAAAAACATTACAGAAATGTGTGAGCGTCATCTGGTGAGTGGCACAGAGAAGTAAGAGTGCCACCTGGTGTGCAGCTGTCAAGGCATCCAGGGTCGTATCATCATAACTGTCTGCATCACACACAAAGAACAAAAGGTCACCCACTCCCCGACCCAGATACTCACATCAAAGAAAAGTGCAATAAAAACATTTTATAAAGAGTGCTGCAAAAAAGAGAGAAAATAAAACATAAAAAACCCATTTTGCCCCTAATTTAACAGTAATGAGGATGTCACATATTCAAGTTAAGCACATATAGAATGTGATAACACTTCCTGTAGCTAACAGTTCATAAACCGGTCTCGGCTAAGCATCGTTGACAGTTTTATAAAGTTAGGAGGGCTTCTTGGGTAGTGTCTGCTGAGATAGCAGTCAAAGGGCAAGTGTATAGTGGTGCCCTTTGCACTAACAAGCATGTGGTAGTATTGTAGGGCATATACACAGTCCAGACGATCTTACTTACAAAACCCAGAAGGCAAGTCATGAAAGCGATGTGAATAAGTAAAAGCAAGTGTTATAGTACTGTACATAAAACCGAGGACTAGATTCCTGTGATAGACTCAAACACAGTGAGGTGTGATTTCGTAGCATAATTGGTGTCACTGACACAAGGTGGCAGTGCAGGTGTATAAAGCGCATGGTGCAGATGACCCTTTGACCTAACATCTCAGTCTTCTGCCTCCTGGTGGCATGTTTACTTGTTTCGAGGAAACATCGCCCACAGTTCTCGTGAGATATGAGCAAACGAGACCTGAGTTCAGGTGTATCTACCACCCAAGCTGTGTACTAACTTGGTATAGTTTCTTAGTATTTGTCATGAAATCGGTCATTATAAGATGACCAGAACATATCTATATTATTTATTTTTGAAACGCATCTTTGCCAAATGAATGACGTTTCATTCTACCTACTACTGTATCACTGACATATACCAATCTCATAATTGCGGCATAATTTGAAAGCCATCTCCAATATATCTACAGTTAGTAGATGGGTGATACTCTACACTTCTCCAAACTCCTTTCACTGACTGCGATTTCGCGAGTAATGGCAAGGGGCACTTTATTATTATTAAATCTATTATATGGCACCACATTAAATTCATACCCAACAACAAATACTTTGCCAACACATATACTGGTATGAGTATCTGGGAATGTGCTAAAAAATCAATGGAAGCTTTGTTTTAAAGTCATAAGACTTCATACAGTGCAAGGTGTGCTAATGCAACTTCCGTACAAGATCTGAGAGCAGAATATGGTTCATATTATATCATTCACGCTCCTGGGCCCCGTTTGTGGGATAGAAGAACATACTGCTTTAGAGAGCTCAAGGCAGGTGTGGGCAGAATCCGTACAAACACACTGACACCCACTGATGATCCCCAAACTGCTTCCAGGTTGCACCAACAACAAACACACACCTGGAAAGGGTACATTGTCGGACACCACGAGAACTAGAACACACAACATACGTGTGAACACTTTGGTCTGGAATATATTTTGGAGTCTACAACTTCAACTAAACAATAAAAAATAATTCAATAAACCAAGGGATTGTTTTAAAAATCTGTGCGTTATAAGTGTTAAGGTGCTTTTAAAACACTTAGAAAAGCACACTGGAGGTAAAATAAATAAATCACCATATTCCTGATTTAAAGCTTAGAACATAATAAAACTGTTAAGCCGTGTATTTACGGGGTGGATCAGACATGGGGAATACAATAAATGCCTGTTATATTGCATTGTAGATTTATTTTGGAGGCGCACTTAAAATGTTCTTTTCAACCAATGTCCTTGATATTGCCATGGTGTTTCCAAGTTTTGGATGATCATGTGGTTTTTTTTACATTTCTCTGAATATAATTCCCAGGTAATGTCTAACCTGTGCTCTATATTTTTTCAGGTTATGGTCACATTGCTCCAAAGACCACATCAGGCCGATTGGTGACAATTGTGTACGCTCTGGTTGGAATTCCTCTCACCTTCCTGTATCTCTCCAATATTGGCAACTTCCTTGCTGACTGCTTCAGACTTTTCTACAAGAAAATATGTTGTGATCTCTGCTGTTGTCAAAAGTGTGAACGGAAGCGGAAGCGAGAACGAATGCGGCTGAAACGGCGCAGGGAGCTTGCTGCGCAGAGGAACAGTATATTACGGGCCCCAGTGGATGTACACTATAAAGGTGGCGGGAAAGATGATGACATGAATAATCCTGAATGTCAAAGTTTTACAAGTGAAAATGAGATTCCTGCTTTAGAAAATGCCGTAAATGATTGCAAAGGCACAGACCAAGATGGTCCCCAGAACGATGAGGATATAGAACAGGCGGCAGGAGGGACAAAGAAGGAGCTGTCACCTCCTCCAGGGGAAAGATTTGAACCCACTGGGGCAGAGAGCCCACACAACACTCCTGAGACAGGTGGCAGTCCTGATGATGTTAGGGAAACTGCCATCTTATCAGATGCATCTCCTGAGGAAGAAGTTAAAGAGACAGCAATTTTAGATGATGATGAAGATGATGATGACGATAACTATGATGATCTCAGAGAAACAGCCATATTAGACAGTGATGTTACCGATGAGGAAATGTCAAGACGAGGCTCACAGAAGGAGCCAGGATCTCCGACCAGGAAGAGTATGTTTGATACTCTGAGTAGCTTAGCTGATGCAAAAGAAACTGCTATTTTGGGAGATGATGAAGATGACGATGTAGCTATGGCTGCAGATCAGTCTCCTGGTTCCACAGAAGCGTCTGATAGTTTACAAAAACAAACTAGCAAGGATAAGGGTAAATCTGCCAAAGACAAAAGAGATAGATCTAAGAGTAAGAAGGACAGGAGCAAAAGTAGGGATAAGAAAGACAAAGATAAAAAGGAAAAAGAGAAAGATAAAAAGGATAAGGAAAAAGACAAGATAGATAAAGATAAGGATGCCAAGAAAAGTAAAAGAGAACTGAAAGAAATGGAAAAGAAAGCTAAAAAAGAAGAAAAGGAGCGTGAAAAAGAGGTGAAGAAAGAAAAGGAGAAAGAAGCAAAAAAAGAAAAGGAAGCAAAAAAGGAAAAAGAATCCAAAAAGGATAAGGAATCCAAGAAGGATAAAGAATCCAAGAAAGATAAAGAATCCAAGAAAGACAAAGATATCAAAAAAGATAAAGAAAGATCAAGAAAGACAGTAAGAGACAAAGAATCAAGAGAGAGGAGAGCCAAATCTGAAGAACCAGAAAGGGAAACATCTTTAATTAGAGAAACTGAAATACCAAGAAGGTCCTCACTTAAAGATCTGAAAGATGTTAAAGATGCGGGAAGTAGTAAGAAAGATGTAAATGTAACTTTCTCGAAAGACATGAGTCCTGGTTCTAAAGACAGGAGTCCAAGTGCAAAGAGCAGAGATACATCAACTGAATATCCGTCACTCTCTCGGGGTAAATCAACAAAGAAAACAACCAGGAGAAAGGACACAGTTAAATCTCTGAAACGCAAAGACAGTCAGAAACAGAAATGGAAGAACATGAAACGTAGAAAGTCATCTTCTTCGGAGGAAACAAAGAAATTAACCGATCAGGAGAAGACTAATTATGGATCAGATGATTCATTCATGACTGCTAAGAGTGAATCGTTTGCCACGGATGATGCATTTGGTAATGAGGCAAGTACAAGTGATAATAAAAACAATGCAAGCGACGATAGTGTAATCAAATTTCAGCCAGAATCAGTCGCTGTTGATGTTGATACTACATTTGGGGACATAGAGCTCTTGGATTATGCTGACCTTAAAGATGCCACAGCCCTAGGCTTTGTGGAAGATCCTTTTGAATTTGATGATGAGGAGGAAGAGGAGAAGGTGACTGTCCCCATCTCCATCTGTCTAATTATCATTGCCGGGTACATATTTGCTGGATCTGTGTTGTTCACGCTATGGGAGGAATGGGATTACCTGACAGGGTCATATTTTTGTTTCATCACATTAAGTACAATAGGATTTGGTGACATAGTGCCTGGTACAGATATGACTGAGTGGGCATCTCATGAAAAGCTAGTTCTGTGTGCCTTGTGGCTTGCATTTGGTCTTTCCTTACTAGCCATGTGTTTCAATTTGATGCAAGAAGAAGTGAAAGAAAAGTGCAAGTGGATTGGCCAAAAGCTAGGATTACTGAGAGATGATGATGAGGGGTAAAATATAAACACAGATTATAACTGGATAATCTTAAAACTCAGTGGTGGTTTAGGTTGGTTGCCTCTAGAGGGAGCCGAGGCCACACTACTGTAGCCAGTTCTCACTTTAGCCGTGTGAGACATAGCCGGGTTTACGGAGCCTGGTCAGCTTGTTTATCATTTGGTAATGTCCAAATGAGAACAGGCTTAGCACTCCCCAAGGAACAAACAAGAACCCAGCCCTGATGTTCCGGAGGAAGGACATCATGATGATGTCACGTGCTGCAGGTCAAGTCTCGCGAGACGAGATTCCAACATGGTGCTACAAACTCTGGGCTCGTGCCCTCTCTTTTAAAACACTGCATACAAAGTAAAGAATGCTGCAAGATAAAATATAATCAAAATTATCATTAACATAGTAATCCATCCAAATTACATATTTTTTGTGATAAATATTTCAAAAGCAATATAAGAAGAACAAATATAGATGAATGCCATATTAGACTCTGATGTAGATAAGTCATAATGTCTTTCCATGGTAGAATACTGGACAGATCACTTATCTATGCGATTTTTGAGTGCTGGTCCAGACTCTTAATGGATCGATGCCATATCAAAAACTGGTTTTACCCATGAATGTAAATAACCGTAGTACGTATGCTGATAGTTAAGTCATGGTCCTACCCTTGGATGGAACTCAAAATCTTTGCCAATACAAAAGTAATGGTCTTACTATCTATGCCATCTTATAAACTGGTCCCATCCCCGGATGGACAAATCATAATCTATGCATGTAGACAATGATCACGTGTTTACCATGTCTATTTTTATAAAAAGCCAGATATTAAGATCTTGATTTGATGTGCCCTTTTCATTTATAACATCTTGACTATTAAATGACCTCATCATTTATTCCAATTCTTTTCTTTCATTCCATATGTTTTGGGGTTTATATACAGTATGACGATACCTGTAGCTAATTTGATGTTAGGTCAGACAAATCACTGGCTAATATAATCACTTCCGTGTATTACTGGGCTTCCAGTTGAAAGTCGTCTATTAACAATTAACATATTTCTCCTAAAATACAAGGAAATGTCTTTGAGGGTATCAGTGTAATTCCTGCACAAGATTAAAAAAAGAGATCAAAACACACCACAGAAAGACACACTAAAATCTAAATTTTGGACAAGTATGGTAGATCACTCCACCCAATTCGCCCCCAAGGACTTGCAGTTTACTTTTGGCAAATTTGGCACAAATGAAGAACCGCTAAATAGAAAATGCATTGTGAGGCCCCAAACTATCAAATTCGCCCGTACAGTTTATAGATTTAATAAGGACATAACGGTGATCTCAGCTGTGAATGTTCAACGTCATGTAAGCTGCAGGTGCTTTCTGGTATTCTAAATATGTTACTGTAATATTTTGTACATACTCCATGCTGTGTACCTAGATGTAGATTCAGAACTTTCTAATCTTCCATCTATTTAACTAGCAAATGTATACATTTGAGATATTCAATGTACCTGGTTAAATGCTGAATGTACATATGAGTCTTATACCGTATGATGAGATAAATGCACAAGATACACACAATGATATGCAGACCGGGTATTAAAAGTGTCTTAGCATTTCATGTCACAATGTACTATAACTGTAAATCGTTCAAGTGTTGTACATAATGCAGATATATATGCCAAAGACGAGTCCAAGCATAATTACACACGCCATAAACTTGTTTTCTTTATTGAAATTCAATAATATTGGTAGTATTCCTTCAAATATGCACAATATTGTTAAAATAGATTAGAGCCTTAATGTCTTTGCTGAGAAATATTCAAGTAATGATAATATCTGTAGACAAGAATTAGCGACCGTCAACACCTTTCAAAATTGGTTGACTACATCTATGCAGTACATCCAAGAAGTTATCTTTGAATAATTCGCACCTGGCTACAATATGTTTAGGCCGGCTTTGACATACCAAACTCAGAGCCGTTGTGAAGTACCAACTGATGTACTATAACAAATAATCTTGTTTGTTGTTGCCTTCATGCAATCGTTCCCAATATATTTCTCTCTGTATCAAGTTCGTCAGGTTAAATTTGTAAAATATCAAGGTTGTTAAATCTCAGCATCAACATCCATAAGGATATGACGATTAGTTCCATATCAATGATATGCCTATTATCGCAAAGGTTTTAGAATAGAAATTCTCAATATAGGTATATTATGAATTTGCTTAATTCCCTGTACCTCCTGTGTATATATTCAATATACATGTGTCAATTTTTTTCGATCCTTTCTTATAAGGTCTGACCTGTACAAATTGTACGATAATGCAGTGTTTGATATGTTAGATTGTTTGTAATGCAGAAAATATGTTGTCATAACATTCACTGAAGATCAATACGTATTGAATTAAAATCTTTCGGTTTAAGTTCTCAAACAAGCACCCTCATAAGTACCAAAATATATCTTATATAGTAAATTATGGAATCAGTAGCGATATTGAGGTATTAATAACTTAGAATATGATCACCATGACATTCTCAAAGTTATAATATTTCAGAGGTTTTTTAAGTGAATCTTATTTATCTTATGGTGTGAAAGCTCTGAGCTAAAAATATAATAAAAATTCAACTATTGAAAACGTTGACCATTTGATAGTATGTAGTATGGCAAGGCCCTCACTTTTACCTGCAGATCTAATTAGAACCCTGACACACCCAATATAAATCCTGCAGATACATTTCCCAACGTGATATTGTACCCAGACATTGCAAACTTAAAATGGAGCAATAAACCATCGTTTATGTCTTATAAAAGACAACTTATGTTGTTGTTCTTTTTTTCTCATCCATTGAATTAAGCCATAACCTGAATGTTGCCACCAAAGTCACTTGGATTTAACTAGAGTTATGCTTATATCTACACCATTTGGATTTTCATGGATCCTTTTTTGACATTTACTCTTTTATTCAACACAATCATTTGAAAAGAAAATATTCATATCATGTAGATCAAATTGGAAACCTTTTAATTTGATGGCCACTCCACAGATGTCCCTATAATCCCATCAAATTCAGCATCATCAAGCATGATTGTTTGACAGGAAACAGGTACAGACTGATCTTAACATTTTAACAAATAACAATGTGCTAATTATAAGTGCAATTTATTTACAATTTGTTCAGGATTAAATTCTAAAGCTTTGAATTATTCTTATATGCGAATACCAAAAGTTGGAAAAGTGTTGGGTTATCAGTGAAAAGACCAACATATTTAATTAGGGTGAAAAATAATGTCATATTGCTGCTTAAAAAGCGAGCTTTTCACATCTGAGTGCAAATGGTAAGTCATCTGCTTCCAAAGCAAGAATTTCTGCAGGTGAAGTGCAAAAGGCACCAAGATAAAAGTCTCAATCCTTGATTTTGAATAGGATTGAACATATTTTTATTATACCATGCAGCCATAATCAAGCTTTGATCTTAATAGTGCTGGATATAATTGCATTAAATTAGTATTATAAACTCCCCAATATGTATGTCACACAACTAATAATTGTTCCAGGTACAAATCAGGATCTGGGTGGATCCCACGCCTAATAAAAAAATATGTGCACACTGTTTTCTTCAGTGAAATTTAAAAGTATTCATCTGCCTACTTTTACTCATGGATTCCGTTTAGGTGTTGCTGCAGTTTTCTCTCAATTCTAAGCATGTACACCCATCTCCTGGTCACAAGCTAGTGATGTGCCGACACTTACTTTTAAGTGCCTATCTGACACAAAGGGGTAATCTAGTATTCAAACCCATCTCATTTAAATCACTCATAATTTTTATGTTGCATCATATGCTTTTTCCAAGTCAAAAAATATGCAATAAAATTGACGTTGTAGGGTCTTTCATCTGGAAAAGGAAAATCACCACTCAGAATAATGGGACAATGGTCACTGTCCCATTTATCCTCCTCTACCACTCATGGGAAATCTAAAATATAAACTTGAAAAGCACATGCTGAGATAGATAGATGTTAAAAAGGTCTTCAATTAAACATCATTTGGCATCTGTTTTCTGCCTACCACCCCATATATAATTGTAAGCGTTAAGGTCACCAACAATTATAAAAGGTTTGGATAACCGAAGACACAAATCATCAATTATAGATGCATTTATGGGGTGGGTTTTTGGTGGTAAATATAATGAAGAGTCCATTTTTGTCTTATTGTAGCAAAAACAGATTCTGAAGCATTATATTTTTGGACCAGTGGAATGAATTCTGGTCAATAAGCTTCAAACCCTCTGAAGTTCCACTGTATTAAGTCACCGATAACCATAATTTTTACAACAATAGAACTATTGAGAGTCAATAGTGAACATGAAAGGATACTTTTTCTCTGATGCTTGACTGGTATCCATCTTTTCAGGGCTTGGTGGTAAATTAAACATGGATCCAGGACCACCACTGCTTCCAGGTTTTGGGGCAATGGATGGCTGAATTTCACTTTTTAAGTTTGATTCATTTGCATTTGATTTCATTGACAATGAAGGAGGAGGCAATGATACAGGGTCTGTAGGTACTGGAGTTGACATGATTGTGGTGGTAGAAGTGGGATTATTTTCTTTAGGTTTTACGACATTAGCGTATGAATTGGTTGTCAGATTAGACTATTAGACTGACTTTTGATAAGCTTCCGTGCCTCCAGAAAGGAAATATTCTCAATGTGCCATATTCTTTGGATTTCTTTTCTGAAAGTATGGCAACTCGCAGGAATCTTGCTTTCCTATCGATGGCCAAGTCATGGTGGTCAAAGCAATCGTCCCTTCAATCTGCCATGAGAAATTGGAAACTAATGGCAACAAAGGGAGAAAAAATAAAATCTTAAAACTGAAGAATTCAACACATATAATTGCTTTATTTGGTAGAAAATATAGTAACATAGTAAAAACATGAGCATTACCATTTTTACCTCATATTCCTGAAAGTTCATTATTTACACAAAGGTAAAATCGGAAAGAAACTGCTGTTCATTCAATTAAAATTAGCTATAGAAAATATTCCAATTAGTTTGTATCCAACAAGCACATAAAACATTTATCTTTTTCTACCAGAGGAGAGAGCAAAACAAATTATATTACTTGGGTTGAATAGAAAATGGTGTCATACTCGGGTGATCGAAGTGCTTATTTAATTTGATTTCAGTAGAAATATGCTGTAATATGAATTGATGGAAATAAAAGAATTTATTTGACATCTATTACATTGTTAGAATATAATTAGTTTCATTTTACAGCGTCATGTGTAAATAAATTACCTATGATACATATCACATTAAAAAAATAATTCTACCTTATCCCTTTTACCAAGTCATTTAATGAGAATGCACATAAAAACAAACATACTTTCCAGCAATATGACATATTGAAGAGCTTTTATTTAAAAATAATTGCCAAAAAAAGAGTTTTCATACTGTACTAGAATTGACAAAACAAAGATTCCGAGTTCAATGCCCCATTACCCAAAATTATATGAACTGAAAAACAAGAGAACGTGCAGACCTGGGAAATGCAAATGGACGTTTTAGATGGGAATATTGAAATTAAATGACAATTATTCTTTAGAAATAATAGTATCGCCAGTAAAGAAATCAATCAGTATAGTATTTAGTATATTTTATTGCGAACAAGTCAAGTTATAACTTCACATTGTTATAAAAATTAATAGACCTCATCCTATCCAAAAAAATAAATAAAAAGGGAACAAATAAATATATTAAATTTGTGAGGTAACTGATTTCGATTTATTTCTCGTGTTCTTATTTCAGTCGATTAAAATTCTTGTGACAGAGCTACATTTTCACACAGTATTTTGTCTGGGTGGACTTGGTATAAATGTTGGTATGGCTAGAAGCATTGTGGGCAATCAGGGAACTATTGGTAGAATGGCAGTAGGCGAAAGATGAAGGGAATACACCCAGCTCAGGCCGCTACCTGACAACCTGAGAAAATCTCAAGTCCATGTTTGTACACGCTATCCTATCACACAAACCATATAACGAATACATTGAAACACATCCCAGATTCCTTTTGATCTAAGACTCAAATTTGTGTGTGTGTGGGGGGGGGGGGGTTAGTAATTACAACAGTAAGTAGTCTTCCACATGCTCATCGATATCTAATATCAAAAATTCAATTGACTGTCAAAGGGGTTTGGCAGGAAACACATTTAAACAAATAACAATGTGTTATGTGGTGGTGTCCAATACTGATTCTATGCGACATTTCATGGCATGAATTGTAACTTTTATCTGATGAAAGTTCATTATTCAAAAGTTTATTGCCGATTCCCACTCACAATGCCCTTATTGACTCATTAATGCACCAATATATTCAGTAAGTATGTCAGATGCTTAAATCTGTTTAAATTCTATCTTAGGCTGCTTTTGCTGCATTTCCTTTTATATCTTATGTGGCTTGGAATCCAGTAAAATATATTTTCTTGTGGTCGACCATTATCATTAGTATGTCGTCTTTTAAGTACTTTTTCTGTTGATGGATTCTTCTGGCCCATCAGATTGTTAAGTTGACTTAGAAAATTGGTTTTTGTGGGTTTCCACATGATCTGAGGTTAAATAAATAGCATATCACTCTGCAGAATAAAATGAGGATTTGTCCTGCATTTGGTAATGTCTGTGTGACTGCAGCTTTTTCGTAGGAGCCATCTGTGTTGATACATCAGCTGACTTTATCTTATTGTGTTTGATAAAAGTCACAAATTAATTTAATGCTTGCATTTCCAATAAATCTCTGGATGGTGAAAACAATGTGCTCAAATCAAAGCAGTACAAGAAGTGTTAACAAAAGCACATATTACACCATCCATATTTAGTCAATTGTCTGGAGATAGAAAACAACATAAATATCCAGTGACGTAATGGCGAAAGGTAAATGTTAGCAAAGATTGGAAGCCAAGGGCAAAAATATTGACATTGTTCCTGAATCAGTTCTCATCTGTGCTGGGGATAATCCCTCCTGTCCCCAAACTCCATTCTTGGTCTTATTCCCAATGGGACCCTCCTCTATTCATAGTATAATAATCACAAATCCATTAAAAAAAATAATTTGACGGATTTTTTCACATAACTATCAAAAATTTATAAAACACATCTCAAAAAAATTAATTTGATGGATTTTTTCACCTAACTATCAAAAAGTTATAAAACACATCTCAGACCCCCTGCATTTCTGAGTTTTGCCAAGGAAATGTGATATTTCCCTTTCACTGTGCATATGGGGTACTTCTACAATATGTCTAGAATGCTTGCAAATTATATTGGGATTTTGTCAATGACCTTGTTTGCCTGTAAATAAGAACAAATTGTAATAGATAATGTATATGGTCAAATTCTTTTGGATATATAAATTAAAAAAATGTTGTCTGTTAAACTAAAATCTTTTATTTCGGCTGACCACAATGCAGTCTTATAACATAAATGCCTTTACAAAAAGCCTTCACAAAAACAATAACAGTACACCATTCTACTGTAAAATAAAATGAAATTTCTTTAAAAAATCATCTACAAGACAATTTGCTAAAACTTTCTTCCCGCCAATACACAGACAATGATGCTCAGTAAAGCACTCTCATGCCCACCTCCACAGCTGGTCAATTATTTGGTGATGGGATTCAATATAAAATGACAAATGCTGACGGTATCAGATTTGTTCCCCTCTATTGATTAGAGGCATAGAAATGTTCTTGGCTTTCTGGAAGATCAGCTTTTCAAGCACTTTTCATTCTTTCCTGTCACTTACAGTGTATATCACATTACAGCAAATATCCAATATGATTCAACTACACTTCTAAACAACGACAATGCAATATACAATGAATGAAAAAATGTTAGCCAATACATACAAGCTATATGGGAATCCATGACAGAAAAACTAGATATAAATTTTTTCACTTAAATTCTATTTCTAGAAGACACATCTTGCTCTAGTTATAACATCATTCACCATATGTACTATTTCTTTTTATGAGGATAAAATCTGTAGGAGTTGCTTTCAAATTGATATATATATTTATCAGATATATTAACATTCTCTGACCAGAATATGGCATGTTAGTGACTATTGTTACAAAGAGACAGTCTCTATAATACTAATATTGTAATATTCCCATATCCAATACTAGGCCTGCCCACCTGCATCATACACTATATACAAACATTGCTGGGGTGTGGCAAATATCTAAAGAAGCATTAAATTCCAGTGGATAATGTCGATTGACACTTCTATGTCCCAGTACAAGCAGGAAGCAGGTGTCAAGCATATGAACAACCTACCATGCTCCATGCCAGTAGTTTAATGGGGTTATTATAAAATATCATCCTTTATGATATTGTTAACATGCATTATAAAGGCGACAATTTGTTTGATTGATAAAGTCAATCTATTTAACATGATAAATTCCAGTGCTATTTCTATGCACAATGCATAATCATCATTTTCTTGTTTAACATGCTTTGCATTGGCAAGCTAACTTAGTAACTAACTTAAATACATAATTTAATAAATCTTCACAAATGATAATATATGTTTTGTGTATTTTGTTCTGCTTAAATGACCTATAGAACAGATCAAATGCCATGATTGAAAAAGAATAATCAAAAATCAAAATATAATGTCTCTGGGTTCTGTTGATACATTATCTCTTTCTCCAAAACTATATCTTCTGAAGTCAAATTCCATAAAACAGTATGTCTATTTTTGAAATTTGCTCAATATGTTCATATTTTCAAACTCCATGCTTTGCTGGTATTCAACACTGACACCTTGACTCATTGTCTCTTATCATGATTATGCTGATTATACTCGTGAGTACACAACATTCAAACTGCTGTCAATTATTCATGTTAAGGAGTGATGCTGAATTCTAATCATCGACATCAAAGCCGAAGCACTCCTCTATGTCTCTCTGCTTCTGCTCTTCCCGTTTCCTATCATCATCTTCATCTGCAACATTATCAAAAGTAAACATATTACATTTTTGCATTGTCAATATAATTTACTGAAGCACTATAATACATATCAACTATTACTATGAACCCAATTTTTCCATTTTAACTTCAATTTTATGTACATGTAGAGCAATAAATATTGTGAGAAAGTCCTGAAATCTTAAAATCTAAACAAGGTGCGAATGTTTTTTTTCCCCAAACAAATACCTACAAATCTTAAGACATTCTCAACTTATCATAGTATAAATCACAATACTTCAAAGTTTTTATAAACTAAATAAATATAAACAAATAATTTTCAACGACATGCTCAAACTGGGAATAACAAAAACAAATAACAAGTATGCATGCATTCATTAAAACATTTAAATTTCAATACAAATAAAAACATAAAGTTATGTTCTTTATAAGTAGCTGAACATAAACAAGAAACCCTTCAAACTGGAGGTCTGAATATTCCAGGGACAGTAAATCTGCAATTTAGTACAGCTTTAAACACACAGAATCTAAAACAGACCTGGGAGTAAAAATGACTGGCACTTAAAAACAAAACATGAAACTTGTTAGATTATCAATACTAAAATCAACATAACAGTAATACATTAACTGTATGATGAGTGAATAAAGAGAGCAATGTGAGTCCTTATTATATCTATGGAGTGTCACCTGCCACAATCTAGGTTCCCAGCTCTGAGGTTGCACCTTGCGAGGCAGGCATAGTATCAGGGTGGGACTGGGTTTGACAGGTGTCGCCACACTGTGGTTTGGTCAGCTGGGTCTTGTATGAGCAGATAACAGGGCTGATGGTCATGTCTGCTGTGACTGACGATTGTAGCTCTCCTGGCTGCTGATTGCAATGTGCCAACTTCGGGACAGATGTCACAATAGGCTCGACACCTGCCTGGCTAACAATTTCATCCTGCTTTGGAGCAGCATTACTCCTCTCCTTAGTCATCAGTTCTTCTTTATCAAGATGCAGTGTACTGGCTGCAGTCTTAGAAACCAGATTCTTCCTTGCTGAATATACATCATCTGTTCCTGCCACCAGCTCTCCATCTCCACCCTGGATATCTGTGGAGGTTGGCAGAGCATGCTGCCTCACAGCACTCATGCCTGGCCCCTGGATATCTGTGAAGTTTGGCAGAGCATGCTGCCTCACAGCACTCATGCCTGGCCCCTGGATATCTGTGAAGTTTGGCAGAGCATGCTGCCTCACAGCACTCATGCCTGGCCCCTGGATATCTGTGGAGGTTGGCAGAGCATGCTGCCTCACAGCACTCATGCCTGGCTCCTGGATACCTGTGGAGGTTGGCAGAGCATGCTGCCTCACAGCACTCATGCCTGGACCCTGGATATCTGTGGAGGTTGGCAGAGCATGCTGCCTCACAGCACTCATGCCTGGCCCCTGGATATCTGTGAAGTTTGGCAGAGCATGCTGCCTCACAGCACTCATGCCTGGCCCCTGGATATCTGTGAAGTTTGGCAGAGCATGCTGCCTCACAGCACTCATGTCTGGACCCTGGATATCTGTGGAGGTTGGCAGAGCATGCTGCCTCACAGCACTCATGCCTGGCCCCTGGATACCTGTGGAGGTTGGCAGAGCATGCTGCCTCACAGCACTCATGTCTGGACCCTGGATACCTGTGGAGGTTGCCAGAGCATGCTGCCTCACGGCACTCATGTCTGGACCCTGGATACCTGTGGAGGTTGCCAGAGCATGCTGCCTCACAGCACTCATGTCTGGACCCTGGATACCTGTGGAGGTTGGCAGAGCATGCTGCCTCACAGCACTCACGTCTGGACCCTGGATACCTGTGGAGGTTGGCAGAGCATGCTGCCTCAAAGAAGATGTGCCATTTGCTGCTGTTGTCAGCTCCATATCTGGGCCTTGGGTACAGGTTGTTGTCAGATAACCACTCCTGGGGTCTTCCTGTTTGAAGACCTGCATTTCACCCCCATGTTGGATACAAACATAATCCACTCTATCTTGTCCAGGCATCTCCAGTGTCACTGTCTGCTGGTAGATCGTTTCTGCACCTCTGTCACCTATCCATGGCCTGTGCAAATCAGGAGGGTTGCTCTCTACGCTGTTGCTGTTGTTGCAGTTATTGTTATTCATATCAGTCATGACATCTGCTGCATTCATTAACACTTCATCATAATTCAACATGTCTTCTTCCTTAGTGAAATGCATCACATGTACCACATGTTCCTTGTCATCTTCAACTATCCATGCCTTATCCATCATACCTCTATCTTCATCCTCGACTCGCTTCATCATCCCATCCATACATTCCATCACATCATTCCTCACCATATAATTTCTCTTCCTTGCCTCTGTACATTCATCTTTCGTTGGGACTTCTTCATCATCAGATGAATAAATCAAATTTTCTTTCTTTACAGAGTCATTCAAAGAATGAATATTTTCAAACACCAGATTTCTCTTCACTGTTTTTTTGTCAGTTTCAGCAACATCCTGCTGTTTATTGCGAGTCTTACTGCATGAAATAACCAATGGTTGATTCCCCTTCCTGGAACCACTGATCAACTCCTCTACAATCATTTCTATGTAATTCTTGGAGACCTGTGCAGCACCAGATGCCAGCCCCTGCCTTGACCTCTGACCTATGCCCTCACCTGACCTCATTCTTTCTGTCACTTGGGTGAATTCTAATGAACACACATAACAAATGTATGAATAAGTACTTTAGATGGTTGAGGTGCAAGGATTATGATTATACAATTTTTTGAGGTGCATTCCTTCAAAAGAGAACCTCTGCCATTCAAAATAATACAGAATTTGGGCAATGGAATGGAAAATAAACAGACATATTTGAATTATCATAAATTCAAATTGAAAAAAAGAAAGAATACATAAAACATCCATCCATCCACACGGAATGCATGATGATCAGGGATCAGGATGTAAACAACAAAACCACAAAAAACAAGTATGTGAGGAAGATTCTCTTATGGGTTTAGCACACAGCCATTAGACACATGCAAAAGTTCTCAGTTTACAAGCTTGTAAGACAGACTATTTCATTTTCTCCACTTTTCTGTAGTTCCTATTATGTTTCAAATGGGATTTCAATGCCAGATTATTTCCTGCATGCAATAGTGCCATCTGTTGGAAAATTCATCCCATAACTATGATCACAGATTTAATGTAAGAACAATTTGACCATATGATAGAAATATCTATCAAAATTAAGGTGAAACACCTGTATACCAAAAATATGGGCATAATATAATTTACCTTTTCGTGGTCTTCCTCTCATCTTTTTCTTGGGAGTCTCCATTTCAGGGGAAGTTCCTGATGCAGCCCGGCGACGACCACTGAAAGATGAAGGGCTTTTTCAAACAGGAGTTTCCTAGGGATTATACTTAAAAGCTTTATCCTTAAAATCATCATGCTCTAAAGCAGCATGTCAAACTAGAATTCCCTTGGCTTGATAGTTACTCTCAAACCTGGAAACTGATCTTTGATTTTGGTCATCAAACAAAACTTATTGCACTATCAAAAAAATAAAACAAAAAAACCCCCAAAAAAACAAATAATGACTTGTATATATTTAAAAGAATATCTCCTAAAACAATGACAAAAAAAAAAAATGGGATCAAATTTTCTTGAAGCAGTTTTTTAAAGAAATATCTCAACAGATAAACATTTTTGCCAACATACTGTTGCAAAGATGAGAATAATAAGACATTCTATAATATCTCACCTCCTTCTGGGTGACTCCTCATCATCTTCCTGTTTAATCTCTTGCTCCTCGTAATCTTCATCATCCTCATCGCCGTGAGATCGCCTGCCGACTCGCGTGGGAGTCTGCGATTTGGGTGGTCTGCCCCGTCCCCGTTTCTTGGGAGTGACCTCCTCTTCTTGTATGTGTTGCTACAAGTGTAAAAAAATCTCGATAAGATTTCTTTACTTGTTATTAAAATGTGATGTCACATTTTTATTTGAGTTAGAAAAAAAATAACATTCTGGTTTTAGTACTAAAAGTTGAATGTAAAAGGGGATGATTCTAAGTGGTTCTGGTTTTAATACTAAAGAGAAAATGTAAAAGGAAAATTCTATATGTTCATTCAAGCTTTGATATTCCTGGCTTGGAAGGGAAGTGGTCCATTTGTGTGAGATGGGCCATCAATGTTGCATTTCTCCTTTGATAAGAAGATATATTGTAATGTGATGTTTGTGGGCATGAGGTGTTTCCTTACCTTGCTTGGCCGGCCACGCTTGCGCGGTGTGACTGGTGGGGGAGTATGAATCTCTTCCACCACTGGCTCTGGTTCTTCCAGCTGTTCTACCTGTTCCTCCTCAGGTTCGGCCTCTTCCATTTGCAGGAAGATCTGGGCTGCATTCTCGCCTTCTCCTGTCACCAGCTGTAGCTGTACCTGCTGCTCATGTTCCTCACCATCATCATTAGGCTGAACCACCTGCCAAGACAAACACATCCACAACTCTGTCAATACCACTCAACCATTAATATACAGGTCTCCATCAGATCCAATGATCCCTATAACATCACTCTAACTGGATCACACTAACACAACTTGATATATAGGATTTCAAAGAATATTATTCCATTTGACCTACCTGGATAAGCTGTATGTGTTGGTGTTGCTGCTCCATGGAATCGTCAGGTTCCAGACCGATATCCTCTTCCTCGTAATCCTCATCCTCCTCGTCTCCATACAGGTCAGCGTTCTGATATTCTGGATTATCGGGGTCGTGCAGAGCCATATGGCGCAGCAAGTTGCCTCGGTGGGCAAAGCTCTTACGACACTCTGAGCACTCGTGTGTCTTTTCCCTCGGTGGAGGTGGCACATAATCTGGTGTGTGGTACAGGTTCTTGTGGCGACGCAGCAGCTGTTTTTGACGGAATGCTTGGTCGCATTCGTCGCACTGGAATGGTTTCTCTCCTGTATGGGTGAGGATGTGGCTCTCCAGATGGCGCTGTGACAATGCAGCATAAGGACACAGCTCACATTTGAAACACTTCTCACCATCGTGTGTCTTCAAGTGGATTTTGTATGTGTAGCGATCAGGGAAAGACTTGCCACATTTCTTACACTGCAGTGGCTTCTCGCTGGTATGCAGCTTCTGCACATGAATTTTCAGATCAGTCTTTCGGCCGCATGTTGTGGGACACAGCTCACACTGGAAAACAGGCTTGTTTCCAGTATGAATGAGCTTGTGAGCCTTGAGACTGTTACTCTGGGTAAAACGGGCATGGCACACATCACACTCATATGGCTTCTCACCTGTGTGGATCCGAAGGTGGCGCTTCAGCTTGTAAGTATCGGGACTGGCGTATGAGCAATGGGGACATTGGTAGGGACGTTCTCCAGTGTGAGAGCGCATGTGACGTTTCAACTTGCTCAACTCTACACTGCAGTAATCACATTCCGTGCAGCGATGAGGTTTCTCGAACGTGTGCCTGTACCGGACGTGGCGCACCAACTCTCCAGACGTTGTGAAAGCTGAGTCGCACTCCTTACATTTATGAGGCCGTACGCCAGTATGTGTGTTGATGTGATTTTGCAGTGAAGCCACCGTCTTGAATCCACGGTCGCAGATGTTACACTTGTGGGGGCGCTCCTCTGAGTGAGTCTTCATGTGGCGGGTTAGCAGGTATCGTTTGGGGCTGGTATAGTTGCAGTAGTTACACATGAGCTGTGTTTGCATGCCATGCATGGTCTTGCGCGGTGTGACACGTATCACCTTCCTTGGAGTGCCATCATCGATTTGTTCGACAACATCTTCATCTCCTCCTTTGTCCTCTTTAAAGTCATAGACAGACATGTCTGTGTTTTCCTGCTTGCCTGGCTTGCCATCACCATCGGGCTGTGACACAATCAGCACATAGCTCACCTCACCACCCTGGTTTACCTCAGAAGGAACAATGGTCACTGTCTGGTAAGAGTTACCCGTATTCAACACCACTGACGAATCTCTATTCTGTAAAACAATAAAATTTATTCCATTTTGATTGTGTTTTTCAAAATATAATTGATACAGTTTTAATTGTGAGTAAGATGTAAACAATTAAAGTGATGTAGTTTGTTGACATACCTCTGAGGTGTTGGCCTGAGAGACAGCGTGATGAGATCCGGCTGGTACAATCATAGTGGGCTGCTCCACTTCATCCTCTTCTGTTTGCACCTGTGTCAAAAATGGAAAAATCACCACTTTAGTATTATGCATTCCAATTTCAATATATCCAAATTTCAGAATCTCATTTTCCCCAATAATGTTTATGTATACAAATGTGTACAAATCCTGAATGGAAGATGCTTCAACAATATAAACTGATTTTTTAATTACATTTCTAAAATGTGTGTACTTTTTGTTGATATCCTCTCTTTGGACACTGCATTTTTATACAGGTGATATATTTTCAATAAGCTTGTAAGTTATAAGCTGAATCCATTCTGCAGGCTAATCATTAAATTCCTTCATTTTAGTTCTTTAAGTCATTTTCCTGGTTTTAGTTATTTAAGTCATTTTACTGGTTTTAGATCTTTAAGTCATTTTACTGGTTTTAGATGGATGATGTAGAGATAATATACCTGTGGAATGCTGGTGGCTGCCACCGAGGCCAGCACCTGCACTGCAGCATCAGCATCTCCTGCATCTTGCTCATCCACCTCTGGCTGGATGGTGAGAATGTTCCCTGAGTCTGCTTGGGTGATGACTGGGTGGCCATTAGCATTTGCCAGGGTTGTGATAGCAGTTGCGGCTGGAGACTGAAACATAACCAAATTAATTAACTTATTAGGAACAAAAATCATTATAAATAACTCAAAATTTCAGGAAAATTAAGCTTTAAAAAACTTGAAAAATAAGAAGTCAAGCATGCATGCTTGCAATCACGCAAATCACTCTGACAAATCAGAGACATTGAGCTTGGACACAACACTAGAATACGAACCTCATCTTGCTCATCGTGTTCCTGCAGAGCTGGTGCTGCCGGAGTGAGGAGAGGCTGGTCCATATCTGCCCCATCAGGCTCCCCATCCTCCATCTCCTCAGCCTCCAAGGCAGGCGGTGCATCTTCCTCCAAGTACTGCTTCTCTCCCTCCTGCTTCAGTTCCTGCTGCTCACCACTAGGGGTCGTCACCACCAACTGAGTCGTACCTACACACAACCATGGATTGACAATTTGATATTTTAACGCTGATTACGTAAACACATAAAGATATCAAAGGCTTGTGCCAAATAAAAAGGTGCGGCTTTTTTTAAACCTAAAAGTTGCATACCATCATTAGCCTGTACGACTGTCAGTGTTGCCTGACCAGGCTGACTACCAGCGACTGTGAATCCTTGCTGTTCATTCTGTATAAAGCCTGCCACATTGTTAAGCGCTACAGTGGTGCCATCTCCCTGTTGCAAGATGAACTCCTGGTTTTGTACAGGTTGCCCTGATACGTCTGAGATCTCCTTGTTGAAGGTGGTCAGGTATGTCTGGATATCATGAAGAGACTGTTGGTCACCCCCAGCAGCTGCATTGGGGTCCATACTTCCACGTTACCAATTCTGAAAATATATTGAGGATGACACATTTAAAATGGTGAAGTTCTTTTGAATATGTTGGGTGCCATGTTAGTCATTCTTGAAATATATATATATATATATATATATATATATATATATATATATATATATATATACTACTGACATTAAATGATAATTTTGACTTGAATATACTATAGTGTATCAGAATATTATTTCCCAACAAATGCCACTGCAAAAAATAAATAAATAAATAATTGGAAGCATTGAAAAATAAAATAAAAATTCAATGGGATAAATAATTAACTGATTGCATGACTGATATTAACTATGATTGTATACTCATAAACCATGCCCAACAGCTTTGATACATGCATACAAGTCTGTTTTGGTTGAAGGTGTTGTTCTTTTTCTACTAATGTGAGCAAATGTGGTGAATTTCCGATTGGTTGATTGCACTTAAGTCTGAACTAGTTAAACCAAAATTGTGGCAGCAACTAAACAGAGGCTGTAACATACATTTTTAACCATTTGTTCCCAACAGTTACAAACTTGTTTTCGGCATTAAAATAAAAGTTGGTTGAATTAAAACAATTGACAAGGTGGGACCCATGGATAATGCAATGTTGTTCACCACATCAGTTCTATTCACATTTACAAACTATGAAAATATCTATGTAGGCCTGAGCTTGAAACCCTTTGGTGTTCCTTACCAAATTACCTTTTTCAACATTTTATCACACTGAATTTTGATGTTCAAGCTATGGAAGGGCTTCTGAATTACCCATCAGGGCCCATGTATTGATATGACCAAATGTGCTGGTCAAAACCTTGCTACAATGATGCAGCTGTCTTCTTTCCATAACCACAACAATCTACATGCACACAGCAAATGGAAATTTTTCACTAGTTAATTTTATTATCTTAAGCCATTAATGCATTTTATTATGCTGTTTAAATGAATGGTGAATATTTGGAAGTGCTCCATTTATGCTGAACTGAAAACTGGGCCTCATTAAAAAATGAATGGAAAATAGCTGACGTCAAGAGAAGGCTTGCACGATTACAGAACAAATTTCATTTTGTAAAATTGTTCATTTTGGGTGATGTTCACTCCCTATGTGATTTTCCTTCATTTAAAACTAAATATGAGACGAAATCGAGATTGGGTGGTCACACCACCTAGCATCAAAGGGGCTCACTAACACAAAAGCCAAAGACATGACTGCACTTGGTGGGTGACCCAGACAAGCCGCCATGTTTATGCTGGCTTCAAACATGGTTCTCTCGAGGAGGGACTTGATCAAGGTCGCCATCTTGAAATCGACAACGTCTCAAATCCACCTTTTCGGTGTTCAAATTTCTAAATCTACTGTAACCCTATTACTGTCCGATCAAGGGGTGTGCCTTGAGCTCTTGGTAGACAGTTAGCCGGCGGACCACAGGTGTCACTGTGGGCTGCAACAACCAGCGCCCCCATCAAAAGCCCAAGCGCCATCTGCGATCCGCCATATTACCAATGTGAAACGTGCCGGTCGAACAGCTCCGCCGTTGCATTTAATTTTTGATATCAAATCGGACGAGTTATATCACCAAATTATTGTATATCCATCCTTAACTCCTATACATCATGGAGAATTATGTTTGAAAATATTTAACTTACCGGAATATCAAGTTTACACGGAAAATAGGTGCCAGACAAAAGAGATCGACAAAGAAATGGCTTCACCAAAATTTATGCAAATGAGCCGTTTCATGGAGGTCAATTTTAAAAGCGTCAAATAAGACTTTTCATACACTTTTTTCAGGAAAAACAAATATCAAAAGTTTGGAATATATTAATGTTATGTCTGTTCATCGTCCATGATTAAATTTGTTCGAAATGTGAGTGGAAAACGAGTAAAAACTTACCAAATCAGTTGGGAAAATCGGTCACTTGAGGGCGTTGTGGCCCGGATTTGACGCTATGTTTTTGGGTCACGGAGCGTGCGCACATAACTGAACAGGTGCGAGCCGGCTTCCTCCACGTGGTTTTGGTGTATAAACAAAACAAAGCTGAGATAGCTGATCAACGGCATCATACATGAGTCCTGATGTCAGTTATGAGACGCAGGCCAAAGCTGTGATAATCGATAGAATAATGAAGCATGGCATAAAAATAAGAAGCTTAAGACCCACTCTGAGAACTACTTAATTTTGATTTAATGTCGGTTGAATATAAATGAGAAAAAATTCTATCCCAGAAAAAAAAAAAAAAAAAAAAACTGTGAGTGTATTTTACATTGTCATTGGTCAGATCTTGCCCTTAGCACTTTCGACGGATAAAATCTTTAATAAATTCTTTTTCAACAAAAAATCTTACACTTATTAAGAAAATCTAATATATACACATATGGAAGGATACATTTTTTTCTTTATCTTCCAGACTCGCTCTCTGTCTCCCTGTGTTCCCTTAAGATAAATCAAGCACATTTTCAACCAGCATTTAGTCATCTTGATTTCTGTTATGAGTGAAAGCATTGAGTACATATCAACATATTAGCTCCCAATGAAACTAACATCCAACCAGACTACTTCTCCAGAAAAATACACAACACTCCAATCACTGACTTTCTTTATTTTATTACATTTTTCTGTTTTAATTTAAGAGATATCTAAAATGTGTCTGGACATTATATGATACATATCTAATATAAATAATTACATGCTTACTTTATATCCCAACATACAAAGAATCAACTAGAAAATGGTGTCTTAGATTTAAATGAGCCATGAATTGCAGATATATCCAGTACTTTTGATCTTTTTGCATTAATTTTGATATCATCCTTGACAAACATATTCTTAGAAAATTTTAATTTATAAATCAAATTTAGGCTGTTGTGTGAAATTACTGAATATCTTTCTTCATAAAATAACTTGATATAGTGATGAAGATCTTGACTATTCGTGTGATTTACCAGTGAGAAGATCAAATCATATATGTCAACATGGCTCAGTGGGTAAGACATCTGTCGCCCATGCTAAAGGTCTGGGTTAAATTCCCCACTGGGACAATTTTTTTTCATGGTGAAGATGAAATCTTTTGCAAAATTTTATTTTAGCTATATGCACATCGGAACATACAGAATTGAAATGTATTTTTAAAGGCAGAAAATATAAAAATAATGACTTTTTACAAAGAACATTTTGGGATCTTATTTAAATGATATGAAAGTCAGAACATATAAAATTAGATATTTTTTTGCAAATGGAGAAAATACAGAAAATAATAATATAACATGACTTTATACAGAAAACAAAGATGGAATCAACATATTTGGTTTTATTTTGAACAATGACACATTAGCAAAGAAACTGTAACATGGAGCCAAGTTTTCTACAGTGCTGCCACAAGGTGATGTGTGGCTCAGTGGTTAAGATGTCTGTCTTCGATGCTCAAGGTCCAGGGTATGAATCCCAGTTGGGAAAAGTACTATCTTCATGCTGGAGGTGAAATCATCATACTGGGTTCTGTTTGAGTGACATGTACTTCAGAAAACATTAATTGAGTTGTCTATTGCAAATGAAGAAGAATAAATGGCCATATATCAAAATAACAGAAATGACTTAATCCTCAAAAAAGATAAATTCTTTATGGAGTTCTAATTGAGAAATTTGCACATCAGAGGAATTTTATTATTATTATTATTATTATTATTATTATTATTATTATTATTATTATTATTATTATTATTATTGTTATTGTTATTATTATTACTATTATTATTATCATCATCATCATCATCATCATTATTATTATTTGCAAACACAGAAAATATGATTATTAATGATTTTATACAGTAAACAAACATAAAATCTTCATATTGTGATTTTGTTTGAGCTCAGACATGTTTACAAAAAAACTAAAACATGTATCCAATTTCAAGATTTTATCATAGATTTAAAACTTCAAGTACGATGATTATGAGGCCAAGCTTCAGCATCTATGAATATATCCAGTGCAATGCAATAGTTCCAAATGTTCCAGTATAAGCATGTGTCTCACAGGGCTGATGATATGCTTTGACCTTTTCTCATAACAAGATTGCTCACTCAACATTTTGCCTGGATCCCTATTTCAAAATAAACATGGACTGTACCTATCCAAGGTGTTATTACAATTCATCAACCTTTGACCTGCAAACAATGCTCATTCTTAAATACATTCCATTAGATTGGTATATTATTTTTTCCAAAACAATATTCAAGATCTTCAAAATGTGGAGTTGTCAATATTTGACCACATCAGTCTTAATGGCGACAAGCTGTGACCCCTATAAATACATTTGAAACAGGAAGCTCAACATCTTTCAGCAACTCCCTTGCCAGATGCCAATTGGTTTTGCCGAGTATACTTATAGATATAGATAGATAATGGAAATCAACAGGTCACATGTCACATGTGCATTTCTCTGTTTTCCAGTGAAATCAGCCAACATGCAAAAATCAGCTCTTGGAAATGGTGTCACTGCCTCCAAATAGTTCTCAAGTTTCACAGTTGTTTAAACACTTTAACGATATAGAATTAGACTATCTATATTGAAAGAAAATCAAGTATTGCAATCATTATTTTAGTTGTCAAATAAAACCACAATTCAGACAATTCAAATAAAGAAATATGTGTAGTAATGATGCTCAGATGTGTGTGCAGTGATTTGCCCACTACTTTAAACATGTGAAAATGACCACAGACCCCACTAATCTGAATACTAATCTCAGCAAGGAAGCATTCTCAGAATGAAGCCAGCTCACATTTTTGATCTCTACCTCTGGTACCCTGACCTAAGAATTTCCTCTTTTTGTTTGTATTTTGGTTTAAAGGAAAAAAACACATAATGTGGTAGTTAATTGTGCCAAGCGTACCAATCATATACAGGATGTCCCTGTCATAAAAGGAATTTCCCCTGGCAGGGCTAGCCCAGGTAACACACAACGTTATTAGTTATTAGTTGTCTCTCTATGTTTTTTCAACGTGTTGAGCACGTAGAAGGATAACATTGTGGTCTCACCTAATAACAAAGTTGTTTTTCTACGTGCTGACAACGTTGGCAGCACGTCTTGCAACGTTTTTTTGACAATGTGCTTCCAACATGGTGAACACATAGAAGAAATCTGGTGGTGATTAAATTGGCTAATAGGTGGCTGCAGTACTACAGAAAATGGCAACCTGTAACAGCTTAGTTGTTAGTTAATTAAAGTTACGGTGGATTTAATGGATAAGACATAATTTTTTGAATGTCTAAAATGTGATAAATAAATAAATGATCATGTCTTTAGTTGTCACTGGGCGGATACTGGATTCGGTAACTGCAGTGGTTGCCATTTTGATTCAGTAACTGCAGTTACCGAATCCAGTATCCCCCCAGTGAGTTGTGATAGAAGTTTATTGCTAATAATTACTGCAATATATATCCATATAATTTCAAGCAATGTAAAAAAATTAGCATAACATGCCAGTTGATATGCTATAAGAGGTTGCTGCTGGGATAATCCCAACTGAGTAATGAGATTTGGCCAAAGATAGCCGAATTTGTTCACACCTGGGTGTATATGTGCCACATGCTTGCAACATGCCGAGCATTTGCTTACATGGTTTTGTCACATGTTCAAAACATAATGTCAGTTTATGTCCTCACAAAATCCTGAACACGTGCTCACAATGTTCTAAGCACATGCTCAGCACGTGCTCACAATGTGGAAAACATGTCTTGAGCACGTGCTCACAATGTTGTACATCAACATGCTCACAATGTTATCTGGTGTTCACAGATCTACGTCCATACAACATCATGTTACAACATGCTCAGCACCAAAACACACGTGCTCTCAACGTAGAACAACAAGTTCAATATATGGTTCAGTAATAATGCAAATGCAAATTACGAATTTCAGTTCAATTCAACAGGCTCAGATCAAAAGAGAATCTTGGGGTTCAAAATTAGACCGATAAATTGCGTCCTCTAGTGTTGAAAGCCTGTTTCACATGCAGTGCCCCCTGTCATACAAAATTAAAAGTTACTGGGCATGCGTATTTGAAAGTTGTCGTCCATTTTGAAAAAAAACCATGTATTTGACAGTTTTGTAGCAATATTTTGGAGTTCTGTGTAATATTGCCAAGCCATATCAATAATTTCAAATCAGAATATAGATCTGCTATGTATTAGGAGATTGTAAGTATAAAATTTAGGATCATTAATCATCTGTCAAGTAAAAGAACTTTGTTACAGAACACGAGATCGTTTTGTTTGCTGAGTCTGGGGCAGACTTTAGACAGGGCCGCAGTGGACAGGCCCCGACACAAGTGTCTGCAATTAGTGTTTACAAACAAACCAAGTTGAAGTTTGATATTTGTCAATATCTTTGCAATTTACAGTCACGTAAGAAGTTAAATGGGGTTGAATACATACTAGTGTGTTTTTATTTGCACATTGAATGACACAGAAAATATTAATTCAGTCAGTCAGATTCAATATTTTTACACAGCTCATTTTTTTCAGCAAAAACAATTCTTCTCTGTAAAGTGACATTCTATATGCTATGTCATTATTGAGAAAGACACAAACAACTTGTCAGTATCACACAGATGATATATAGACTTACAAATGAAATAAAACCACACATTAGAGAGACAGAAAACTATATCTGAAACACCAGAAGGGACAGGCAGATGTAAGTGGCAAACGGCCAGATACAGGAGACTGAGGTACAGTACCTGAAGGCAGATAGAGGGGACTGATTCATAAACATGTGAGGGACAGGTACCTGTAGACTGATCCCTAAACAGGGACAGGCACGGGCAGATAGAGGGGACTGATTCCTAAACAGGTGAGGGACAAGCACAGCCAGATACAGGGGACTGATTCCTAAACAGGTGAGGGACAGGCACAGCCAGATACAGGGGACTGATTTCTAAACAGGGACAGGCATAGCCAGATACAGGGGACTGATTCCTAAACAGGGACAGGCACAGCCAGATACAGGGGACTGATTTCTAAACTGGTGAGAGACAGGCACAGCCAGATACAGGGGACTGATTCCTAAACAGGAGAGAGATAGGCACAGCCAGATACAGGGGACTGATTTCTAAACTGGTGAGAGACAGGCACAGCCAGATACAGGGAACTGATCCCTAAACAGGGACAGGCATAGCCAGATACAGGGGACTGATCCCTAAACAGGGACAGGCATAGCCAGATACAGGGGACTGATCCCAAAACAGGTGAGGGACAGGCACAGCCAGATACAGGGGACTGATTCCTAAACAGGTGAGAGACAGGCACAGCCAGATACAGGGGACTGATTCCTAAACAGGAGAGAGACAGGCACAGCCAGATACAGGGGACTGATTCCTAAACAGGTGAGAGACAGGCACAGCCAGATAGAGGGGACTGATCCATAAACAGGTGAGAGACAGGCACAGCCAGATCCAGGTGATTGATCGCTAAACAGGTGAGGGACAGGCACAGGCAGATACAGGGGACTGATCGCTAAACAGGTGAGAGACAGGCACAACCAGATACAGGGGACTGATCCCTAAACAGGTGAGGGACAGATGTTGACACAGCAGATGGCAACAAGGACCGCTCAAGCAAGCTATGAGAATTTAATCATCCATGCCAAAAAAAAAAAAATTTATAGTGAAGAAATATAATACTTATTGAAATAGTTTGAATATTGAAATTATGTGCAGATATTCTTAAACTAACAATAATAATGACAGTTATGATGAATATTATACTTTCAGAAGCAATGGATGATATTCACATATGTGGAGCCTGCAAGGCTCAGTTCAATGATGTGGAGTTGTTCATCACCCACAAACGTCAGTGTGCTGCTAGAAACATCCAGGCAGTGTCCTCTGGTGGTCAGGGAGTGACCTCATCAGTGGTGCCCTCTACTGGTCAGCATGCTCAACACACTGAACATCGAATGGTTGTGGAACCTGATGCACAAACAGACACATTGATGCAGCAAGAAGAACGCATAACCATAAATTTCCAACCACAACATCTGATCTCAAATCAAGGAGAAGGGGACACAGTGACAGTTTTCTCAGGAGTCAGTGAGTCGGACTCTCCTCATATAGAGACTTTGCAGAATGCCTCCACTGATCACATGACAAACCCGATGATGGTATCCAGGATACCCCTGAGCTTGGCACCTGCTCACCAGCATGTCAGTGTGGAGTCGGATATGAACCAGCATATGGGACTCCCGGTAGAGCAACACTTGAATGTGGCACAGGATGTCAACCATGATGTTAACATGGATGCTGATGTTAATAATCTACAAGGGATAGGTGGCGACACTGCAGCACACATGAATGCTGACTTCATGCCTCCCAATATCCAGGTTGTGCAGAATACGCCAGCAGGGTTGTCTCCAGCATCTGTTGTGGGTAGGATTCTCACCACCCCCGTCAAACCAGGTCAACTCATTCAATTATTCTTAATACCTTTTTTAGCGTTACTGAGCTTATTCTCAATGATGCGTAACAAAATGAAGAATATAAGCATTCATTGGCTTTTGTGATGCTTTTTTTGCCTAAACATGTCTAAAAAGCATAAATTTCTTCTTTTATCATTGAGACATTCAGTTTAATATCATTAAAATTTTAAATTAAAGCAATATATTTTACAAACAAGCTTTATCAAATTTAGATATATTATATTTCAGTTGATAAAGACACCTTGAAATTGATATTGGTGCATATTTTATGTAATACAATTTCCTGAGCAAAGACATTATCTGGACAGAGGAGTGAATTACCAAGAGTTTATTGATATTTAAAACACTTGTACATTAAAAAGCAACTAAAAGCTGGCTGTCATTTTTTGTAACCCAGATGGCATCACATCCATGATTATCATATCAAAATATACACAAGAATGAAGTTATCCATTAAACAAAAAAGTAAAGGGAATTGCATGCATAGGTTGGCCAAAACAACAGCATTTTTCAAAAGGAATTCCAAGAATTTTTTTTACATTGATGTGTTCATTCAAGAGTACATAGACAGCCCTATATTGGTTCACTGCATTCTGCAGATAGTTGTAAAATTTTCATTTTGTGCATTTTTATCTTACTATAATGAATCTCAAATAAGCTTGCAACTTTCATTTGTTATATAATTTATCCACAAACTTCATACAAAAACAAACAAAATCCATAATATGTAAGAAAAAAAAAAGATATTAACCAAATATAATAATATGGAAGCTTTTATTAATTCATTGCCTAAATTATGTGGAAATGATGACTAATTTAATATATGCAGGAATGGCAGTTATGTCACCAACCAGAATAATCAAGAAAATGACCCCAACACCCAAAAAGTACAAGTGTATGCATGAGAACTGCACCTATATAACAGCCTACCCCAAGGATCTGGAGCGGCATGGAAGGATTCATACTGGAGAGAGACCGTACCAATGTCCCAACTGCCCCAAGTCCTACAACAGGGCCGACAAGTTACAAATACACCTCAGGACTCACACGGGCAAAAAACCATATAAATGCACCATTTGTAAGTTTTGTCTCATTAATTATTATTTATTTTTATAGTTTAATAGTAGAAATGTAAAAAGAAAATTGGACTTTAACTTAGAGATGCTAACTCACATAATAAACTGTGGCAAATTGAGGGTCCATTTATTTTGCACACTAGAGGGCACTGCAATAAATTATAATAGTAAATATATCCAGCACAAGGTGGCAGTACTTAAAATAATTACCTCTCCTTGCACATATCAATGTGCACAAGTTTGCCACTTTTTCCATCGTTTTCACCTGGTATTAAAAATAATTACTATAAAAACTTGCAATTTCATGTGCAGTAAAGATAATAACTATAAATATTTGCAATTGTATGTGCATTTAAAAGTATTTTAGTTAATGCATATGTGAAGATAATATGTGCAGTATGGTGGTTATACAGGGTAGTGTATGATAATACAGAGGGTAGTGTATGATGATACAGAGGGGTAATTGAATGATACTTGGAGGTTAAGTCGGTATGAGAATTGAATGATAATTATTTTCAGATGCCTATCCTTGTTGAATGATTCTTATCGTTGGGTGGCTACGGTGGGAGGGATGATAATTATGGTTGGGTGACTATGGTGAGAGGGATGATACTTATGGCTGGGTGGCTATGGTGGGAGGGATGATAATTATGGCTGGGTGACTACGGTGGGAGGGATGATAATTATGGCTCGGTGACTACGGTGGGAGGGATGATAATTATGGCTGGGTGACTACGGTGGGAGGGATGATAATTATGGCTAGGTGGCTACGGTGGGAGGGATGATACTTATGGTTGGTTGGCTACGGTGGGAGGGATGATACTTATGGTTGGTTGGCTATGGTGGGAGGGATGATAATTATGGCTGGGTGGCTATGGTGGGAGGGATGATAATTATGGCTGGGTGATTACGGTGGGAGGGATGATAATTATGGCTGGGTGGCTATGGTGGGAGGGATGATAATTATTTCTGGGTGACTACGGTGGGAGGGATGATAATTATGGCTGGGTGGCTATGGTGGGAGGGATGATAATTATGGCTGGGTGATTACGGTGGGAGGGATGATAATTATGGCTGGGTGGCTATGGTGGGAGGGATGATAATTATTTCTGGGTGACTACGGTGGGAGGGATGATAATTATGGCTGGGTGGCTATGGTGGGGGGGGATGATAACTATGGTTGGGTGGCTACGGTGGGAGGGATGATAATTATGGTTGGGTGGCTACGGTGGGAGGGATGATAATTATGGTTGGGTGGCTACGGTGGGAGGGATGATAATTATGGTTGGTTGGCCACGGTGGGAGGGATGATAATTATGGCTGGGTGGCTACGGTGGGAGGGATGATACTTATGGCTGGGTGGCTATGGTGGGAGGGATGATAATTATGGCTGGGTGACTACGGTGGGAGGGATGATAATTATGGCTCGGTGACTACGGTGGGAGGGATGATAATTATGGCTGGGTGACTACGGTGGGAGGGATGATAATTATGGCTAGGTGGCTATGGTGGGAGGGATGATACTTATGGTTGGTTGGCTACGGTGGGAGGGATGATACTTATGGTTGGTTGGCTATGGTGGGAGGGATGATAATTATGGCTGGGTGGCTATGGTGGGAGGGATGATAATTATGGCTGGGTGATTACGGTGGGAGGGATGATAATTATGGCTGGGTGGCTATGGTGGGAGGGATGATAATTATTTCTGGGTGACTACGGTGGGAGGGATGATAATTATGGCTGGGTGGCTATGGTGGGAGGGATGATAATTATGGCTGGGTGATTACGGTGGGAGGGATGATAATTATGGCTGGGTGGCTATGGTGGGAGGGATGATAATTATTTCTGGGTGACTACGGTGGGAGGGATGATAATTATGGCTGGGTGGCTATGGTGGGGGGGATGATAACTATGGTTGGGTGGGTACGGTGGGAGGGATGATAATTATGGTTGGGTGGCTACGGTGGGAGGGATGATAATTATGGTTGGGTGGCTACGGTGGGAGGGATGATAATTATGGTTGGTTGGCCACGGTGGGAGGGATGATAATTATGGCTGGGTGGCTACGGTGGGAGGAATGATAATTATGGCTGGGTGGCTATGGTGGGAGGGATGATACTTATGGCTGGGTGGCTACGGTGGGAGAGATGATAATTATGGTTGGTTCATGGACAGAGCAAGCGCAAGTGATGTCTCCAAGATCAAATTGCATGAATTTTTCCGTTTCCCTCTCATGACCCTGTCACCCCTCTGATACTGGATACAGTATGGTTGGCCACGGTGAGAGGGATGATAATTATGGCTGGGTGGCTACGGTGGGAGGGATGATGATTATGGTTGGGTGGCTACGGTGGGGTGACAGGGTAGTGTATGATGATACAGAGGGGTGACAGGGTAGTGTATGATGCTTTAGGCTGGTGACTTGGTGGTGTATGATGCTATAGGGTGGTGACTTGGTGGTGTATGATGCTGTAGGGCGGTGACTTGATGGTATATGATGCTATAGGGTGGTGACTTGGTGGTGTATGATGCTGTAGGGTGGTGACTTGGTGGTGTATGATACTGTAGGGTGGTGACTTGGTGGTGTATGATGCTGTAGGGTGGTGACTTGGTAGTGTATGATGCTATAGGGTGGTGACTTGGTGGTGTATGATGCTACAGGGCGGTGACTTGGTGGTGTGTGATGCTGCAGGGTGGTGACTTGGTGGTGTATGATGCTGTAGGGTGGTGACTTGGTGGTGTATGATGCTGTAGGGTGGTGACTTGGTGGTGTATGATGCTACAGGGTGGTGACTTGGTGGTGTATGATGCTATAGGGTGGTGACTTGGTGGTGTATGATGCTATAGGGTGGTGACTTGGTGGTGTATGATGCTATAGGGTGGTGACTTGGTGGTGTATGATGCTGTAGGGTGGTGACTTGGTGGTGTATGATGCTATAGGGTGGTGACTTGGTGGTGTATGATGCTGTAGGGTGGTGACTTGGTGGTGTATGATGCTATAGGGTGGTGACTTGGTGGTGTATGATGCTGTAGGGTGGTGACTTGGTGGTGTATGATGCTATAGGGTGGTGACTTGGTGGTGTATTATGCTATAGGGTGGTGACTTGGTGGTGTATGATGCTGTAGGGTGGTGACTTGGTGGTGTATGATGCTATAGGGTGGTGACTTGGTGGTGTATGATGCTGTAGGGTGGTGACTTGGTGGTGTATGATGCTACAGGGTGGTGACTTGGTGGTGTATGATGCTGTAGGGTGGTGACTTGGTGGTGTATGATGCTATAGGGTGGTGACTTGGTGGTGTATGATGCTATAGGGTGGTGACTTGGTGGTGTATGATGCTATAGGGTGGTGACTTGGTGGTGTATGATGATATAGGGTGGTGACTTGGTGGTGTATGATGCTATAGGGTGGTGACTTGGTGGTGTATGATGCTAAAGTGTGGTGACTTGATGATGTATGATGCTATAGGGTGGTGACTTGGTGGTGTATGATGCTATAGGGTGGTGACTTGGTGGTGTATGATGCTGTAGGGTGGTGACTTGGTGGTGTATGATGCTATAGGGTGGTGACTTGGTGGTGTATGATGCTATAGGGTGGTGACTTGGTGGTGTATGATGTTATAGGGTGGTGACTTGGTGGTGTATGATGATAAGCATGTGTAGATGTATAGTGAATTGTATAGCAGATAAGTGACAGACAATGTTTATGGTATAGTTGGGTGTCTTTAGAGTCTAAATGGTGATACAATTCAGCATTTGCAAACATTAAAATGGATGATTGTGAAAGTTCATTAAATATAGAACATTATTATGCATATTGGTTACTGACATTATTATCCAATCAATTTGGGGGAAGTAAATGCTTGATTTTGACCTTTTAGATGATGTAATGAGAAAATAAGAAGTTACATAAAGCTCGGATGAATGATGGACATTGTCCAGACAAATAATAGGCAAAAGGACTTGAAGGTCAAGACAAAAATACATGGGTCAGGCACAAAAACACAAGTTGTGCTTTTAGTGGGATGCTTGGTGTGTACAGAAGGCGCGGAATGTTGATGCTGGCCTGTTATTGCTTGCCTACACTACAATTAGTAGCTCAGGGCCCGGCCACAACCTTTCATAGAGCGCCTTGCTGCCCATGTGAGATCACTCCAACAATTTTTATTGGCATGCATATTTCGTGATAATTCACCACTACTGACAGGTTTTTGTCTGGTAATTACAGCAGATCTAAGAACATGATGAAATGTGGAAAGGACCGAGTTTCCATAAAGTCGCTCTATAAGTCTGCCGCAGTTTTTCGTAGCCAATATCATATTTATCAAGCTACTGGCAGAATAGCGATGGAAGCCACACATAAAAATGTTGTGGCGATGATCAACAATGGCCTTTTATGATAGTGCATAACATGAAGAGTTGCTATAGCAAACTTATAGAGGCCATTAATCTAATGGGGGAAAATGCTTCCATGTTAGTAATCATGAGAATATTGGCAAATTGCAGGTTATTTGGGTGCAGAGCCCACTGTATTCATATAAGTTATAGGCAACATTTTACACAGGGCTTTATGTGCGCAGTGATTATTTTCCATTGCGGATCCTGGAGGAATGTTTGGTTGCAGAGTCTGACCATGAGACCTGTGATTAAACATGGACAAAACCCGACACGGCAAGACTCACCGGCACCAACTCCTTCCCCCGGATACTGACAAATAAATACACAGGCCAGCCCATCTCGAGTATTATGGCTGGCTAATTCTGAGAACATGCACCAGACAACATTATGTCATGTATGATCGGCGAAAATTGATGATGGAATGACAGACTTGATTGACTGCTGGTCATGGGAAACACCAATATATCAGACCAGCAAAATATGACCTAAACTCACCCCTGAAAATTGCCTGCTCTCCTTGGAATCGGAGCACTCAGCAGTTGCAACAACAATGTAGTTCCTTCAGATTTAGAATCTGCGCAAAGTTGTTTAGTGAAGAATTGTTTATATTGTCATGATTTGAGAATTTATCATGATTATACCAGTTTTAGGGTTGAGTAGAATCTTTGAGCAGTTGGTCAGATGTATTCATAGCTAGGATAGTAGGTGACTGGTATAGTTAAGACTGTATGAGCAGGTCATTTTAACCAATGATTTAAGATGTTTGCCAGGCAGTCTCAATATTTAAGATTTCTTGAGTTGCTCAGATAATTTGAACTAATTAGTTTCAGATTTTGATTTAAATAGACAACTGTTACTTGAACTACTTAACAGATATTCTTAGCAAATGGTGGAAGTTGAGTATTTGAATAACTGGGTATGTTAAAGCAATTAAGGTAATTGTCAAAAACAAATGAATAGATAAAACGTATTGTTATATATAACTATTACAATTGCTGATTATTAGAACTTTCTACCTTTCAGTCAACATTGCACAGTCAATCTTATATGTATTATGTTAACACTTTCATGACTGCCTCGACTTGGCCACTTTTTTCATACCATATCATACCTGAAGGTGAAACATGGTCACTTTGTTCATACCATATCGTACCTGAAGGTGAGACATGGCCACTTTGTTCATACCATATCGTACCTGAAGGTGAGACATGGCCACTTTGTTCATACCATATCGTACCTGAAGGTGAGACATGGCCACTTTGTTCATACCATGTCGTACCTGAAGGTGAGACATGGCCACTTTGTTCATACCATATCATACCTGAAGGTGAGACATGGCCACTTTGTTCATACCATATCGTACCTGAAGGTGAGACATGATCACTTTGTTCATACCATATCATACCTGAAAGTGAGACATGGCCACTTTGTTCATTCCATATCATACCTGAAGGTGAGACATGGTCACTTTGTTCATACCATATCATACCTGAAGGTGAGACATGGCCACTTTGTTCATACCATATGGTACCTGAAGGTGAGACATGGCCACTTTGTTCATACCATATCATACCTGAAGGTGAGACATGGCCACTTTGTTCATACCATATCGTACCTGAAGGTGAGACATGGCCACTTTTTTCATACCATATCATACCTGAAGGTGAGACATGGCCACTTTGTTCATACCATATCGTACCTGAAGGTGAGACATGGCCACTTTGTTCATACCATATCATACCTGAAGGTGAGACATGGCCACTTTGTTCATACCATATCGTACCTGAAGGTGAGACATGGCCACTTTGTTCATACCATGTCGTACCTGAAGGTGAGACATGGCCACTTTGTTCATACCATGTCGTACCTGAAAGTGAGACATGGCCACTTTGTTCATTCCATATCATACCTGAAGGTGAGACATGGTCACTTTGTTCATACCATATCATACCTGAAGGTGAGACATGGCCACTTTGTTCATTCCATATCATACCTGAAGGTGAGACATGGCCACTTTGTTCATACCATATCGTACCTGAAGGTGAGACATGGCCACTTTGTTCATACCATATCGTACCTGAAGGTGAGACATGGCCACTTTGTTCATACCATGTCGTACCTGAAGGTGAGACATGGCCACTTTGTTCATACCATATCATACCTGAAGGTGAGACATGGCCACTTTGTTCATACCATATCGTACCTGAAGGTGAGACATGATCACTTTGTTCATACCATATCATACCTGAAAGTGAGACATGGCCACTTTGTTCATTCCATATCATACCTGAAGGTGAGACATGGTCACTTTGTTCATACCATATCATACCTGAAGGTGAGACATGGCCACTTTGTTCATACCATATGGTACCTGAAGGTGAGACATGGCCACTTTGTTCATACCATATCATACCTGAAGGTGAGACATGGCCACTTTGTTCATACCATATCGTACCTGAAGGTGAGACATGGCCACTTTTTTCATACCATATCATACCTGAAGGTGAGACATGGCCACTTTGTTCATACCATATCGTACCTGAAGGTGAGACATGGCCACTTTGTTCATACCATATCATACCTGAAGGTGAGACATGGCCACTTTGTTCATACCATATCGTACCTGAAGGTGAGACATGGCCACTTTGTTCATACCATGTCGTACCTGAAGGTGAGACATGGCCACTTTGTTCATACCATGTCGTACCTGAAAGTGAGACATGGCCACTTTGTTCATTCCATATCATACCTGAAGGTGAGACATGGTCACTTTGTTCATACCATATCATACCTGAAGGTGAGACATGGCCACTTTGTTCATTCCATATCATACCTGAAGGTGAGACATGGTCACTTTGTTCATACCATATCGTACCTGAAGGTGAGACATGGCCACTTTGTTCATACCATGTCGTACCTGAAGGTGAGACATGGCCACTTTGTTCATACCATATGGTACCTGAAGGTGAGACATGGCCACTTTGTTCATACCATATCGTACCTGAAAGTGAAACATGGCCACTTTGTTCATACCATATCGTACCTGAAGGTGAGACATGGCCACTTTGTTCATACCATATCGTACCTGAAGGTGAGACATGGCCATTTTGTTCATACCATATCGTACCTGAAGGTGAGACATGGCCACTTTGTTCATACCATATCGTACCTGAAGGTGAGACATGGCCACTTTGCTCATACCATATCGTACCTGAAGGCGAGACATAGACATAGCTACTTTAATAAAGCGTATTTCACACCTACCATGCTTCCTATGTAGTCCTTAAATGTGTTTAGTATGACTTTCATTGAAGATATTCCATTTTTAAAATCACACTACAACAACAGCTTGGCATTTAAAAAATTCCCACTCATTTATTCTCCGCCACCTCTGTTCTGTTCTCCATCACTATTGGCTGCAAAAACTGATGCTTAATGTGGTTTTCTTTTGATATTTGTTAATTTTCTCCTACATATGCATAATTTTCATTTATAAAATGATGGCAGCTTATTATTTACACACAGGAGAATATTTGCAGAATTCAGAACTCTTCACACTATTACCATTCACATCTTACCATTTTGGATGGTCTTAAAAAGTATTATTTTTTTAAAAATGTAGGATGAAATATTTCAGATTATTTATAGGTATCACTAATCACTATAATTAATTTGTGTAATTCATTGATAACAATAGAAAACTAAGCCAGTATGTGCACTCCGTGACCTGGGTTGATCCATAAAGCTCTCTCTGATCACAAATAATAATGGAATTCTTGAAGGCTTCACTCACCATGTTTGGCTGATTATGAAAAATTGAGAAATAAGTTGGCCAGAAGCAGTGAAGAGTCCGGGGGCATATTAACTGACTGACATGTCAAATTTAGGACCCGATAGTTATACAAGCATAAAATCTCTGGTCACTTGGGCATTAGGGCTATTACTGAGGTCTATTTTCTAAGAACAAAAATCTCGGGAGCACTTACTTAAAGATTCCATAAGGGCTTATCCTGTCATAACAATGTTGCTGAGGCGGAGGTAATATGTGATAAATGGGGCAGATCAAAACCAAATGGTCATCATCATGTCACGCTTGTGTGTAGTACGAATGATTCAGTGATTACCTGTCAGGGGGCGGGCTGAGTTATAGTGCTACAGATCATATTTGGTCAGTCTGCACTTGACATGGCGGCATGCTGATATGGACACGAGGATTGGACCTTGATCTGGCCAGCCTTGCCCATAACACCAGGCCCTATTAAGCACCCGACCCTGCCCAATTATGAGATGTATGGATCTGGTCACGCCACCGGACATGACCGCCTATTACTTCATATTGCAGCAAAGCCTATAATCCAGACACAGGGCTCTGTATCTGTGGGACAGAGAGTCAACAGTTCTGACCCATGCTCACACCTCACTGACATCCATTGTGACTTCATTGACCTTGCTGCATAAAGCAAATTCATTCACAGACCTTTTTTACAAGTGGCTGGGTCTAGGTCATGTCACGAGGTCGGGAGAGGGTAGTTTTTGTCATGTTAACAATGAGTAGTGGGTACGCTCCCAGGGGGCAGTGTTCAGACCTGTCATATCCACACCTCCGTATTAGTCTCCCGCCAGGTCAGCGCTCCGGCCACAGAATCAACCTGCACTTTATGCAATCTCATTATTCTTATCACATGTCAATATCATTTCATATTGGGGATTCTGTTCCTTCACCTGACTGACCTCTCCCGGCCGACAGAAATGACCTACAACTAAATCATGGTGTGGCTGAAGTCCAGTCATGATCAAAGATTGCAACTGACCGCTGCTGACCACTGGTCAGTTACTTGATTTGCATGACTCACCCTCATAAACATTCAAAATAGATTTATCTGCAGTACATTTTGTATTGTGATAATAATTTACATGGAGCGAGCAATGAAAAAGTGGCCATTCATTATGCCGGCTTATCAAAGCCAGAGATTTATGTCCATATTAAGCATTTTGCAGGCATTTATTTTAGCCTTAAATTATGAAATTTGGTTTTTGATATTTAGCTGTTGTTGCCATGGTTATTAATTAAAACATGCCATGATGTTAAAAAAAATATCATAAAAAGATAATGATAATTTACTTTGGAAGGTAAAAATCTTCCATATAGTATGAAATTATCTCTTATTTACAACTTTGTTAGAATAATACCATTATCAAAGCATATCTATGATAAATTGATGGGATTAAAGTTAATCAGTTAACATTCTGATCTTGTCCATGACATTATTTTAAAACCTTCACCACTCTATTCCCCTCTTTCCAAAAAAATCTATTCTGAAAAAATAAGGAAATTAGCAAGCAGACAGATAGTGGACCTGGGAGTGCCAGTATGTGTGTGGTGGTAGAGGATCTACAAACGACAAGCAGTGGCAGTGTATTGGCGTCCATATTTGATGACATAGCAGTATGGAGATGTATGGGGGCTGTCTTCTTGCACAGCGTTACTCACCATAATTTAATTGTCCTCAATGTGCAATTTGTTGGCACCAGTAATTGCAATTTACACAGCGCATAATCTGCATATAATAAGAGCCACAAAACAATATTAGACCATCACACGGACACGCAAACCGACGGCCAAAGATCGTTTAGGGCACAAGGATTGATGATCATGACACATAGGGATTGCTAGGATTACTGCTAATATAAGGTCTATGTTAATACCAGAGGGAGTATGTCAGGGCAGTAGGATGAAGCATCATCTACTTGTTTTGGATACACTGATCCTTGGATCATATATACATTGATCAAGATTAATATAAATAAACAGTGACCTATTCAGGCCAGGGTTCACATCATTACAAACATCTTGAAAACATCTTTAAAATAGCATTTAGATTAAGATATTATTAGTTGAAGAACCATGTTGATTTATCAATAATGAAAATCAACTTTATTATCATGCAAAATTGTTATCTTTTAAGAACAATTAATACTTAATTTGGTCATGCATACCTCAGCCGCACTTGAAAGGACCTACATGGACGCAATACGACCTCATTTGGTCATGTTTATATGTCACAAAATAGATGTTTGGCAACAACTGATGAATAAATAACAATATGGCATTGACGACAGTTACTTCTTGAGAAAAAAGAGTTTATTGGGATGCAGGGAGTCTAATGATGATGGCAGGAGCATAATGCGACCATATCCATTATAGAAATGACTCAATCACCCGCACCCCTAACATGCCCACACAGTATTTGTAGTGGCCACAGATGGTTGTGTACATACTTCCCCGTCTCAGATTATTACCAAACTTTGCCATCAGTTGCAAACTCTCTTCAAGGAACTGCCCTTTGTCAATGTCTTTATCATCAGAAAAAAAAAACATGTACAATCTAGACAACAATGAATATAATAACAAGAAATCTATACAATTTGTAAATCTATACAAATTTCCTTCAACTATTTTGTACAAAATTGTGACTCTCAAAACTTATTTGATCCAAATGGAAAGAATTGATCATTCATGATCATAAGTTATAAAATTCCAATTTTACCTAGATTTAGTATTGTTTAATAATATGTTATCATTGACAAAGTGTTTTCTTTGACTCCAGGTGATTATGCCACCACAGACAGCAGCAGTCTCAAAAAGCATCTACGCATCCACAATGATGAGAGACCATTTAAGTAAGTTGAAAAACAAAGAATCTCTTAACAGAATTATAGCCTAATCATATCAATTTCATTCATCCTTTAGGATAGCGACAGTCTTTTGCAAAGAATATTAATGTACAAAAAAAATTGATCAGAATCATGATAGATATAAAGTATAAATTCTTATGGTATTGGTATTTCTATTGTAATTTTAAGACATATATTGTAAAAATAATGATCTTTGGAAAAAATATAATTTAAAAATAATATAATATTATTGCAGATGCCAGATCTGCCCATATGCGAGTCGCAACTCGAGCCAGTTGACGGTTCACCTGAGGACCCACACTGGGGACACACCATACCAGTGTGCGGTGTGTAGTGCTAAGTTCAAGATAAACTCAGACCTCAAGCGTCACATGAGGCTTCATACAGGAGAGAAACCCTACAGCTGTGATCTCTGTGACTACAAGTGCTCCATCAAAGGTAAAAAAAAAATCAGCCCAAATTCCGACCAGCTGCACAAATTCTTAGACTATGATGGAAATGATATGATTTGAATCTCAGAAGTGTGATATTCTGTATTAGAGATTTAAGATGTAATGTTCATTTCATACACATGTTCTTCAAAGAATTTAAAAAAAGTTACAGACAGTAATTATATAATATTTTGGAAGAGAGAAAGGAACTATTTTTTGTGATGTAATTTTACTTTGCTTTGAATAATAAATTTACAGGCACCTTTAGGTTAAAAGCTAATCAATTTTAAGGATTAGGGAGAAAATGTTATTTTGATACAGTAAATAATTCAGGGTCCACTGCAAAATGTTAAAACTTTAAGATGTCAGTTATGAAATAAAACCAAACTGTCTATATTGAATATATAATAACCTTTCTTCAGGTAATCTGAATGTGCACTACAAGATTAATCATTCCTCTGAGAATGAGATGCAGTGTGAGCACTGTGAGTTCCGGTCCTCTTCTCGACGCGCTTACCGCGACCACATCAAGATCCACAACGAGAAGTCTCCGCCACACAGGTGTGAGCAGTGCGGGTACCAGTGCATCAGTCGGGGCACCCTCCGTATCCACATGAGGACGCACAGCGAGGAGAGACCCTATGCCTGCCCGTACTGTAACTATGCCTCCAAACAGAGTGGCAACATGAGGATGCACGTCAGACGCAAGCACTCGGAAGAACTCAACCCCAAAGGTCTGAAGAAGAAAGTCGAGGGTGTTCCCGAAGGAGTGCAAACTAAAAAATGGGATAGACTAAAACCTGTTGTGAAAAAACCTTACAGATGCAACAGTTGTGATGAGGCTTTTGTGCGAGAGGATTCTCTGAGAAGTCACATTAAGCATCATAGGGCTGTGGAAGATGAGATGGCCCAAGCAGTGGAGAGCACCGCCCTGGCAGTGCTCCAGTTATCAAACCCAGTGACACTACCGCCATCTAGTGGTGGAGAGGGCAATTCACAAGCCCAGGAGAGCACAGAGATTGTAGGTTCAGAAACACATATAATAGAACTAGATGCAGCTGGCCAGGATCAAGGTATCCGCAGAAGTGGCGAGGGCCACACAGTTGTGATCACAAAGACTACCTCTGAAGATAGAACTTCTACTGTTTCTGGTCCTGAACACATTAAGCTCACCCCAACAACTGCACAACCAACTCGACCTCGGCAGCTGAGTGTCTCCACAGTGCAAGCAGACAACAACTTGATGGCCTTCATGCAGAACAATCAGAACCGAGCAGTAGAAGACAATATACAGAATGCGGCCATCAGTGCAAGTCGAGCTTCAGCAGTCAGAGTGGTGCAGAGGGCACGTCCGGTACAGTCCACCCTCAACCTCACTACTCAGCCAGGGACTAAATCAACAAGCAGAACTCAAGTTGCCAACCCATCAGCCATTAAGACACGCAGTCAACCTGTAAGAAGCATTAATGCAGGTCGCCCACTGAAGTTAGGGCAGACTGGAGGTCAGTCCAAGGTCATAGGTCAGGCCCAAGTTGTCAGTTCTGGTTCATTGCAACAGATCCAACAACAACAGCTGCAGCAACAACAAATTCAACAGTTACATATCTTGAACCAACAACAGCAACAACAGCACTTTGAGCTGCAGACGACAGTCCAAGGCACATCGGTCAGTGTTCAGAGAACAGCAGAAGGTCATATTGTTCTACAGCCTCAGCAACAAATTATACAAAGCCTCCAACAACAGCAGCAACAACAGCTTCAGATTCAACAACAGATCCAACAGCAAATATTGCAGCAACAGCAGATTCAGCATCAGTTGCAGCTGCACACCCAGTACCAGCAGGTGGAGGTGTTAGTGGACCAGGGCGAGAAGGATGTGTCCGTGGAGGTGGGGGTGGCCGAGGTAGAGACTTGCTCAGTTCCCAAGGACACCAGCACTTACTCACACCAATCTAAGGACACTAGCACTTACTCACAGCAACCCAAGGACATCAGCACTTACTCGCAGCAACCCAAGGACACCAGCACCTACTCACAGCAACCTGGTGTGGTCCAACAGGCAGAGCAGGCTGAAACCTTGCAAATTGCCACCTCTACCCAACAGGTGAGTTTCATGTTCAAAATGCTGATGGCAAAACACTACCAAGAACCTGGTTTGTGTTTAGAGTGCTTTCATCAGGGTTCTATTAAGACAATTTGCATATATGCTGAATGATCTGTAAGGGTTTATTTATTGAACTATTTTTTGTACAGATCTTTAAAACCCTGTATTTGTATATTACATTAAAGAAAGCTTGAAGTGATTATTTCCCAGTGATTATGTTACCAATATGAGGAACATTCAGTCCAAGTTGAATTCTTTTTTAAGACTGGAAAGTTCCACTTCATTTGATTTCCTGGTTATTCTATTTGAAATTCAGTTCTTTATAGCAGAGGCAAACGTTTCATTTCAGGAAACCAGAAACGATGCAAACACAGGACAGGTAACATCTGGTAGTGTGTCTGCGGTGATACCCCCTGGAGGTGCCTCAGCAGTGGTGCCACCTAGCAGTGGGTCGCAGCATGTCCTTCTGCATGTTGTCGCAGCTGATGGGTCGGGAATGCAAACAATATCTGTCCCAATACACGCACTTCAGAATATAGCACAAGCCAACTTCACTGATCTCAAGAAAATCATCGCTCATCACCAACAACCCACAGGTTTGTGAACTATTCACTAATAAAACAATGTATAGATTGTTTCTCGTGTGGACTGATATCATCAGTAGTATTAAATAATTGTGCATAAGTTAGACAAATATTTCTTTGCACATTTTATGACCTTATCTTTAGTAATTCTGGTTTTTGTTCTTTTGGGAGCTATGGAAATGGCCTGATTTTGGCGTGACTTCTAGCAGTTTAAAACTATCGGTTCACTTCATGGAAATATAATAGTTTGAATATGAAAGATGTTGGAATTTACCATTAGATTCCCATCAGTTTGGAATCGCTTCCTCATATGGCTTGTTTGACTGAGTTTCAGGCCCCTTCCTTACACTAGGACCCTCACAGCATCAGTCAAGTCGCTTGTGCTTAGATCCCAAGAAATATACAAACTCTAAGAATAGTGTCACTTGTTACAATGCTTATTTGTGGAGACTAATGTTTCAGTACATAAATTAAGAGATCATTTCAAGTCTTAAGGTGAATACAGATGCTTGACAAGATTTTACTATGGTTGCCATTATTGCATTTGAAGAATGGAATTTGAGATTCATCAGCCTTCTTTTGGAGATTGAAGTTGATATTTGTTAAAAGTAATTCTTGGTAGACAAAGCAGATGAAGTATAACCATGTTCATGTAAATGTTTATCTTATTTGGTATAACCTAGTTCTGTTGAGACATTTCAGCAAAAACTGATTGTCAGATAAGTTTTTTTTATCCTGAGCCCTCTTATTCCCCAGCTGAAGATCTTGTTGTTGCTCATTGTTTTATGTCTGAATGTCTGGATGGATGTTTGTATGGATGGATGAAAGGATGGATGTTTGTATGGATGGATGAAAGGATGGATGTTTGTATGGATGGATGAAAGGATGGATGTTTGTATGGATGGATGAAAGGATGGATGTTTGTATGGATGGATGTTTGTATGGATGGACGAAAGGATGGATTTTTGTTGAGATCTTTATGTCAAATTCCTGTGAGCAATATATCTTGCCATTGCAATATCAGAAAATTCCCCAAACTGCTGTGTTTAGTGACATTTTGGATGAGATCACAATTGGTGACCTTGACCTAATTTCAGGGTCATCGGACACTGTAATTTATTGACCCCAAGGGTTGATGCCTATTTTTGAGGGTATTGCAGTACTCCTGGCGTGGGTATGTATGTATGTCTGTATGTCTGTAGCGAACATCCTTGTCATCGCGATAACTTGAGAACAAATGATGGCATCTTCATGAAACTTGACACACATAAGCATCTGGTGAAAAGCTCGGAGGAGTTCGATGAACAGCGACCTTGACCTATTTTTCAAGGTCACAGGGACAATTATGTGAAATCCCAAGAATCGCAATAACTCAAGAACAAATGATGGCAGCTTTATGAGATTTGATACACATAAGCATATGGTGAAGACCTCAGAATATTTTCTATGAAACATGACCTTCACCTACTTTTCAAGGTCACAGGGACAATTATGTGAAATCGTCCTTGTCATCGCGATAACTTGAGAACAAATGCTGGCAGCTTCATGAAACTTGACACACATAAACATCTGGTGAAAAGCTCGGACGAGTTCGATGAACAGCGACCTTGACCTATTTTTCAAGGTCACAGGGACAATTATGTGAAATCCCAAGAATCGCAATAACTCAAGAACAATGATGGCAGCTTTATGAGATTTGATACACATAAGCATCTGGTGAAGACTACAGAATTTTTTCTATGAAACATGACCTTCACCTACTTTTCAAGGTCACAGGGACAATTATGTGAAATCATCCTTGTCATCGCGATAACTCTAGAACAAATGCTGGCAGCTTCATGAAACTTGACACATCTAAGCATCTGGTGAAAAGCTCGGGCGAGTTCGATGAACAGCGACCTTGACCTATTTTTCAAGGTCACATGGACAATTATGTGAAATCCCAAGAATCGCAATAACTCAAGAACAAATGATGGCAGCTTTATGAGATTTGACACACATAAGCATCTGGTGAAGACCTCAGAATTTTTTCTATGGAACATGACCTTCACTTACTTTTCAAGGTCACAGGGACAATTATGTGAAATCATCCTTGTCATCGCGATAACTCTAGAACAAATGATGCCAGCTTCATGAAACTTGACACACATAAGCATCTGGTGAAAAGCTCGGACGAGTTCGATGAACAGCGACCTTGACCTATTTTTCAAGGTCACATGGACAATTATGTGAAATCCCAAGAATCGCAATAACTCAAGAACAATTGATGGCAGCTTTATGAGATTTGACACACATAAGCCTCTGGTGAAGACCTCAGAATTTTTTCTATGAAACATAAACTTCACCTACTTTTCAAGGTCACAGGGACAATTATGTGAAATCGTCCTTGTCATCGCAATAACTTGAGAACAAATGCTGGCAGCTTCATGAAACTTGAAACACATAAGCATCAGGTGAAAACCTCGGACGAGTTCAGTGGACGGCGACCTTCACCTACTTCAAGGTCACAGGGACAATTATGTGAAATCATCCTTGTCATTGTGATAATTCAAGAACAAATAATGGCAGCTTCATTATACTTGACACACATAAGCATCTGGTGAAAACCTCGGACGAGACCGATGGACGGCGACCTTAACATATTTTTCAAGGTCACAGGGACAATTATGTGAAATCCCTAGAATCACAATAACTCAGACATTTTTCTATGGAACATGACCTTCACCTCCTTTTCAAGGTCACAGTGACAATTATGTGAAATCCCTATCATTGCTATAACTCGAGAACGAATGATGGGCATCTGGTGAAGACCTCAGTGAAGACCTTCACCTACTTTTCAAGGTCACAGGAACAATTATGTGGTGCGGTGACGTTTTGTTCACAATTATTGTGTGGAGCGAATGTTGTGCAATAAGTTGCCAGGGCTAAGGGTTGATGCATCTCTGATGCCTATGTTTTCAAAAAATTATTTTGATGTTGGAGACCTGAATTCAGCCTTTAAAAGAATTCAACACTTGAATAGATAACAGGAAATATTTTGCTCTTTGTGTCGGAAAATATAGTAGTTGCAATAAAAAAAAATATATTGTCCATACAAAATTAGGAGCTGCTAACTCTTGACAGAAGGCAATTTATTTTTTATGAAAATAGGTGGAAGTACCTTAAAAGTTGTTAATAGGGACATACAATGTTTATAAAAGTTTGTACTAAAAAAGAAACTTTAATTTATTTTACACCTGGAGCACAATATATACAGTAATAGCCCTGTATAAACATACATGTACTATTCACTTGAATAAGTACAATATTTATTTCAAGATACAAAAGTTCATTTTACCTTTCATTTAATCATGCATAAGATAATAGACAGTTTACATTTAGACATGCGTTTTATTCTTTTAGACATCTGGAATCTTTTCTTAAACAAGCATGCCATTGTACTCAGTCAGATTTAAATCATTTGATTTTATCCTATGCGTAATGAACATCATTTTTTTTATACTGTCCTGCTTTATTTCCTTATTTTCCCACCCGATATAGAATTGGATAAAATGACAAAGGTGTGATATAAATAGCACTTAAGCTGCACTCAAAAAAAGACTTGGACTTAAATTCCAGTTCTGTCATTAATTGGAATTGTGTGAGCAAATTTCATGTGTCTATGCCACACCATTGGTTAGTATTCATAACTGAATCAGAAACATTCTTTCAATTTTAATGTAAGATCACTGTCCACAAAGCATGTATTCAGATATATCTGGATATTGATAATTGTTTTGCCAATATTTCACAAGGGGTTAAAACCATGAATGAAATATTATCAAGACAATTCTCCATATCCAGATTCTCCCCAGTGATGGTTTTCTAAATTGTGTAATGTTTGTGACATAGAAGTTTGGTGTATGAGAGATAGAACAGAGATATTCAGGAAGAGAGAATGGTCCACGTTCCTAATACCACACTTTAAGGACCAACCCTGCTCACTGAATGGATTTGAAAAATAGATCCTTGGCCACCTCAAAGGAAAAATAGAAAATCGACAACTCTTTATATATTATTGATAATATTTATATAAAATGATAAACAAGAATTGGACAATTTAGTAAACTTTTAATTTGGGGGTTCATATCCATGTTTGGACTGCATCTGTGTATTTCCATGTTCAGAGTGAATCTGTCATATGCTAATAGCAATTGTATGTCTTCTGATATCCTTTTCACCTCAGCTGCCATCACAAGTGCTACCACAAGTGCTGCCACCCAGGTGGAAAATGTGGCATCATCAGAGCCCCCTAGTGGACTAGAAGGGAATGAGGAAGGTGGAGGAGTTTCTATGACGACAGTTGACCTGAGTGAGCTTGGAGGATCTGTCATGTCTGCTTCAGATACAGGTAGGCCTCAATAACTACTAATCTTGATATTCAGCTGTGTTTAATGTCAAAGGAAACCAAAGATGCCTGCACAAGAAGAAATCCACCAAGACTCACCAGATCAACAGTTTCATACTTTAAAACAAAGAAATAAATAAAAAATATTAAAAGAAATATTGACACAACAAGACAGATTTTCTCACATTATGTGAACAGGAATTGTTTTAGTCTATAAACCTGAACAATTTAACAAAAATGAAACATGAAATCTCAATTGATTAATCATTAAACAACCATATAAGCTTGAAACAGACTTGATTTTCAATTTTAAGATTGAAATAGGCAATAGTTACAGCACAATTTTCTGTTCACAAGTAACACTAGGTTGACAAATGGGAATGAACCACAGACATTTATGATAGCTGTACTGTGGTGCCCCCTATGAACTCAACACTACACCACAAATATGAATCTACACTTCAGCAGCACATGGCCAGTCATTGTCTCTTCATTTCACAGTTTATCTTTTCTTCAGATGAAGTTATATATGCAGAGAGTTGCATATTCTCAAAGAGCACAAAACAATTAATCATGAATAAAATCTAAGATTCTTATGCTACACCAAAACAATTTTCTACAAAACATGTCCCATTGATGGGTTTGAGATCATAAATAAACTCTTCATATAAGAGACAAATAGGCTTTTAAGGATTGAGAGTCCATTGAAAATTTCACTTTCATATGTCCAGAAATGCCCATCATGTAATTTTCTCATTCCACTCCATGTCCCATACAATATAGATAGTTCCATTGTTCTACATGTTGAATTAGAAAAAGAATCATGTGCAAATAATCTTAATGTTAAGCAAATTGTTGGCCTGGCCAGCATGTGAAAAGGTAGGCAAAGTAAAACACCTTATTTGTACCAGCTGTGAATAGATAAGTTTTGCTGAGCTTAATAGTATGATCTTGCTGACCTGCTGAGTGCATATGATCTCAGTGTAGTTAAGTAAATACCTGACAGAATGACTTTCCTGAGTTTTGTAACTATGATCATTGTGATTCTAAGCTTAGTACATATGAGCTCAGTGTTGCTAATCTCAGTACTTATTATCCTTGTGTTACTAAGGTTAGTACCTAAGATTATTGTGTTTCTAGACTTAGTACCTATGCTCCCTGTATTTCCGAGTTGATTTCCTGTGATCTCTACGTAATTAAGCTTAGTACCTTTCATCCCTGTATTATTAGAGCAAGGCTTAATACCAATAATTTCCTGTGTTCCTTAGTGCCTATGGTTATTATGTTGCTCAACCTAGAACCCATGCCCCTTGTGTTGATGAGCTTAGTAACTTTGATCATTGTGATTTTAAGCTTTTGCCTGTGACCTGTGTTGCTGAGGTCAGTGCCTATGATAAGTAAAGTACATATAATCTATGTGTAACTAAGCTTAGTACCTACATTACATGCATCATTTTGCTTGGTGCCTTTGATTGTTTTGTTGCATAGCTTATTACTTATGTTCCCATATGTTTAAGCTCAGATTCCTGTATCATTAATGCTAAGTTTAATACCAATAATCCCTCTGCTATTAAGCTAAGCACCAATGGCCATTGTGTTGCTAGGCTCAGTACCCATGACCCTTTTATGGCCTAACTTTAGGCCTATGTTCCCTGTATTTTTAAACTCAATACCTATATTTCATATATTTCCTCACCACACACCTATAAACATGATCATCATTTTGCTTAGCTCAGGACCTGTGGTTTTTTATCTTGCTTGCTAAGAATGTATTATCAATGTGCTGCTTCAACTTACTGCCAATATTCCCTTTAGCTACATTGCTTAGTACATATGAGCACTCTGTTGCTTGGCTTAGTACCTATGTTTCATCTGTTGCCTAAGCTGGTATCTATAATCCCTATGTTACTGAGCTTAGAACATATGATCTCTGTGCACATAAGGTTATTATTTATAATTTAATGTTGTGTTAGCTTAGTTATTGTTCAGTGATTCATAGACAGGTGAACTGGTGTAGTGTGCATGACAGGATTAGGTTCAGTCAGTTTCTGTGAGTTCTATGATCTGTGCATGAATTAGCTCAGCCTTTGTTACATATGTGATAGAATGCTGATGAGGCCAAGTCAATAATACCTGATTACATGCTGATTTCTAGATAATGGTTGATATAACCGTGCAGATAAGTTAAGATAGCATCTGACTCCTTTCATTTTTGACTCAGCTGAGACAATATATTGACCCAAGTAATTTTTAAAAAAAACTAAGCATAGTCAGTATATCTCTCCGATCGATCCATAGATGATTACGCTCAGTCAGCTGTTGTCGCCCTAATCATTATGTGTACATATTGCCCTTTGATCTGTAAAAGACTAAGCTTAATCAACATATACGCCACTCCTGCCACTCATCTTTACATGAGTATATATCACCCTTTGATCTGTAGATGACTAAGCTCAGGCAGCTTATGTTCCTCAATGATCCATATGACTAATCACTATTAGTATATATTGCCCTTTGATCTGTAGATGACTAAGCTCTGTCAGCTGATGTCACACTTATAATCTCTAGATTACTATGCACTTTGAGTAGGTATCACCCTTTGATCTGTAGATGACTAAGCTTAGTCAGCTTATGTCACACTTATAATCTCTAGATTACTAAGTGCTTTGAGTTGGTATCACCCTTTGATCTGCAGATGACTGAGCTCAGTCAGCTAATGTCACACTTATAATCTCTAGATTACTAAGTGCTTTGAGTTGGTATAACCCTTTGATCTGCAGATGACTAAGCTCAGTCAGCTAATGTCAGACTTTGAGTAGGTATCACCCTTTGATCTGTAGATAACTAAGCTCTGTCAGCTGATGTCACACTTATAATCTCTAGATTACTAAGTGCTTTGAGTAGATATCACCCTTTGATCTGTAGATAACTAAGCTCAGGCAGCTTATGCCATACTTATAATCTCTAGATTACTAAGTGCTTTGAGTTGGTATTACCCTTTGATCTGTAGATTACTAATCTCAGTCAGCTAATGTCACACTTATAATCTCTAGATTACTAAACACTTTGAGTTGGTATAACCCTTTGATTTGTAGATGACTAAGCTCAGTCAGCTAATGTCAGACTTATAATCTCTAGATTACTATGTACTTTGCGTAGGTATCACCCTTTGATCTGTAGATAACTAAGCTCTGTCAGCTGATGTCACACTTATAATCTCTAGATTACTAAGTGCTTTGAGTAGGTATCACCCTTTGATCTGTAGATAACTAAGCTCAGGCAGCTTATGTCATACTTATAATCTCTAGATTACTATGTACTTTGCGTAGGTATCACCCTTTGATCTGTAGATAACTAAGCTCTGTCAGCTGATGTCACACTTATAATCTCTAGATTACTAAGTGCTTTGAGTAGGTATCACCCTTTGATCTGTAGATAACTAAGCTCAGTCAGCTAGTGTCACACTTATAAATTTTCTCTAGATTACTATGCACTTTGAGTAGGTATCACCCTTTGATCTGTAGATAACTAAGCTCAGTCAGCTAATGTCACACTTATAATCTCTAGATTACTAAGCACTATGAGTTGGTATCACCCTTTGATCTGTATATAATGAAGTAAATTTATGTCACCTCAATAATCTGTAGATCTGTGGTGACTAAGCTTACTCAGCATCAGTAACAATATGGTCTGAAGATGACTTGGGACAGTCAATATATATATATATAAACATATATGACCTTATGGTCAATATTTGGCAAAGATCAGATAGTTCATGTGGTCTGTAATCTACATATGACTGGAGTCAGTTGGTACATAAAGCTATGATTTATAGATGACCAAATTCTTTTGAAATAAATGCAACAGCATTGATCTTAAGACGATTGAGCTCAGTAGCATTATAATCTATAATCCACAGGGATGGGCCCTGAGGTCAGTCTATAAAAATGACCTAATGCCCTAATGATAAAACAATTTTAAAATGTTTCAATTATATTTTGTCCTTTTGGTTTTTTAAATTGAGCAAATCCAGTTAGATTTGTGTAGAGAGAGCCGTGTTAGAGCAGTGAGTGAGGCTTGAGGTATAGCTTGATGGTGAGGCCCAGCAGTGAGGCACACACAGAGGAATGATAGTTCTACAGAGGTTCTATGTCAGCATTACAGAGTTATCCCCACTAAAGCTGCACTTTACAAATTATTATGATCCATTACATGAGGGCATAGGGGGGATTTCTGCTCTAGACGCATGCCAGTAATCTCTCTTTATAAACTCTGTGATTACACTAAATTGCAGAATTATGAAATATCACCACAGCCAGATTTTCAGCTCTTCCGGGAAGCCATGATATGCCGAGGTCTGATCCCATCAGCATTTTTGTCTTACTTCTCCAAATCACCAAATAAATTTCTTAGTTACAGATAATATCCCCCTGTAAATGCCACTTTGGAGAGGAATGACGTCGTGAAATTATAGAACATTAGGCGCATTTACAGGTATGATTTTGAAGGTGATGTATGAGGGTAAAGACAGGAAATGTTGACGATTGCGAGCATTGGGTCCCTGATGAAGGGAAATTAGTCTACATAGATCTACATTTTCTGACAAAAATGACCTTTCTGACTGAGAAATGTCACCTCGCGCACTCTGCGCAGCCCTCGTTTCAAGCTCCACTGCCTAATTGTGTATTTTGCCGTCAGTGGCCACAAAAAGGCATTCCATCAAATTTCGATTGATCGGCTGTAAAGAAGGAAGACGCTGATAGTTTGGGCATGAGTGTTTCATAACAGGTGACTGTTAAAGGATGTGAGAGGTTATGACTTGTGACATAGAGCTAATATGTCTACTCCACTATCCATTTCCCGGAGGACGTGTGGCTGTGGCCCTCTTCTCAAAGGTCAGTATGGCCCTAATTACTTGGCCACAAGCAACACAATTTATGTGTATTTATCGCCATTACTCCTATAATTGTGTATGACATGATTATTGCCTGTGCTGATCTTTTTGGATTTGGCATCTAATGCCAAAGGAAGGACCTTGGCACGTGTAATGAATATATACGATGTCCTCAGCGCTGAGACTGAGCCTGAAACAGACATGGCTAAATGAAACAACACTACAAGGGCCAAAGGCTACGCTGCCCACTAATAAACTCAGTCATAATTCCATACTGAGTGAATTTATTACGAGTCAAGGAGGCTGAGGCCAGACAGCTTGGAGGGCTATTGACTGTCACATGTCGCTTATTTGTCTCAATATTTGTGATATGCTTATCAATTTTGCTTGTAAAACACAGCAAATCACAATCAATTGGCCTGCCTGGTGCTTGCAGGTGCCCGAGGGCTTTTGACATGACCATTTCTCATACTTGGAATGACTTACCATTCTCAACCTGTGTAAAAACATAAATATTCTACATCAGACATTAGCTGTTATTTATAAAGAACATAAAGACAAAAACATTCTCTTTTTATCTTGATGTGAAATATGATATTCCTTCTCCACATACCATATGATACAAATAATATGTCAAGATCGCTATCAGTTTATTTATCGTCTTCAGTGATTCAATTCTTTTCCAAATTGAAAATAAAAAGTCTTGAGTTAATTATTTATCATAATAGCTCTGATATAATTGGCATAGCTTTTATGTGGTTTTGAGTATAAAGTGTTGGGGAGGAAGGCATGTGTGATGTGGATGAGATTAAGTGCAGTGATGTGGAGGAAGTTACCTGCCCGGGGTGGATATATCCACCTGTCCCCTCGCCCCACCAAGATTTATGTGAGCTCGCTGACCACTCATCCTCGTAGTACAAGCCGCCTGTACAATTGTGTCTTATGGCTGCATCACATCTCCAGTATTGGCATGAATGGCTGTGTCCGGCCTATCATATCCGGCACAGCTGATTGCCGACGGCCATGGCAACACAATATGGATGCCGACTTCTAAATCACCTGCCATCTTAGATTTCACAAGGGTGTGTTTGATGTCATGTGTAAATCTCACCGGACCAGTCATTGTCATCTCGCTATCAATTCGTGTTCATAACCCCTGAACTTTGAAATTAATTTTCAACAATGGGGAAAGTGTGTTTTATGTATTACCTGTGGGACCTCGAGATCAGAAAGCATGATACGAGGTTCCTCTTACACAAGAAATACCTGTGCTCATCTCATCCTGTATCTCACCTAGCTTTATTCACATATATGATATATCCTGTGAAATACCTTTCCATCTTTGCACACAATAGTCTGAATCCATAAAAAGTCCAGCTGTAGATCTTTTTGTGTGTTCTGTGTATTGTTCTATGAATTTATATGAAAGATAACTCATTATTTTATGTTAGCAGACCCACCTTAGATTCAAAAGGATACTTTATAACAAACTGTAAATATCCAACTTATTGTGGATAGAAAGTTTATGTGATAGTATTAGTGATAAAAGAAGTAAATTTTCAGAATAAATCACAATGAATATAATATGGCAGTTAGTAAAACTAAATAGCAAGATATTTTTTATGGTAGTTAGAAATGCATATGGGTACAAAGCCTTTAACCATAAAAAGGATCTTTTCATAATGACAAAGAGCCAATATGTCTATAATTCCATTGGATCAAAACATGTCTGGATGACCTTCCTGTGCAGATGGATTAAAACATGTCTGGATGACCTTCCTGTGCAGATGGATTAAAACATGTCTGGATGACCTTCCTGTGCAGATGGATTAAAACATGTCTGGATGACCTTCCTGTGCAGATGGATTAAAACATGTCTGGATGACCTTCCTGTGCAGATGGATTAAAACATGTCTGGATGACCTTCCTGTGCAGATGGATTAAAACATGTCTGGATGACCTTCCTGTGCAGATGGATTAAAACATGTCTGGATGACCTTCCTGTGCAGATGGATTAAAACATGTCTGGGTGACCTTCCTGTGTAGATGGAGCAAAAAGATCTTTTATGACCTTTTCAGGACAATGCAAGTTTTATCAGGTCATGATCTTTCAGTCCTATTTGATGAGTCTGATAGTTACTACTCTTGGCAGTGGGATGGAACCCACAATCTCTTGGCCTCAAATAAAGCAAGCAACTCAGTATATCAAGCTCAGACCCTTAAGTGAGAGCTCAATATCATGTGCAGCAAATTTTAGTTCTTACAGACCTCTCTTTATGAAAGTATATCACAGTGTTCCGTATAGATCTCTCTGTTCATGTGGAACAAAATGTGCCTGAAATATCCCTAGGTATATGGAGATTCTAAAGTGCCTCGTGGATATAGCTGTTCATAGATATAGATCTCTTTGTGTGGGTAGATCCAAATGTGCCTCATAGATCTCTGTGTGAGTAGATCGAAATGTGCCTCATAGATCTCTTTGTGTGGGTAGATCCAAATGTGCCTCATAGATCTCTGTGTGAGTAGATCGAAATGTGCCTCATAGATCTCTTTGTGTGGGTAGATCCAAATGTGCCTCATAGATCTCTGTGTGAGTAGATCGAAATGTGCCTCATAGATCTCTTTGTGTGGGTAGATCCAAATGTGCCTCATAGATCTCTTTGTGTGGGTAGATCAAAATGTGCCTCATAGATCTCTTTGTGTGGGTAGATCCAAATGTGCCTCATAGATCTCTTTTTGTGAGTAGATCAAAATGTGCCTCATAGATCTCTTTGTGTGGGTAGATCCAAATGTGCCTCATAGATCTCTTTGTGTGAGTAAAATGTGCCTGAAAGTAAAATGTGCCTGAAAGATCTTTATGTATTATTAATTCAAACTAGATCAAAATGTGCCTTTTAGATCTCTCATATGAATAAATAAAAAGATTTCTCTCTCTCTCTATGAGTAGATCAAAACCTGCTCAACAGATCTCCATAGCCATCTATGTTAAAAAGTACCTCACAGATCTCTGTATAAGAAAATCAGAATATGCCCTTAGGTCTTTCTGTTTATGAAGCAGAAATGTTCCTTACAAATCCTTCACACATGTTAATGTGGATCAAAATGATCTACTTGCTATTTCTTAGCACTAAATCTGTTACTGGTTTGATGTTATCATTATCAAGCTTAAGTCTGCAATAACACATATTCTGGCACAGATCTTCAGATGATTAAATGATATCCCTACAATTTTAAATGTTTGTGGCGCCACAACCGCTTATAGCAACTTATATACATTGGGACTCAAGGGTTTATTACAAAGCTGTGTGTGTGCAAAATAATTACATCTACAGAAGATTGCATAGAATCATTTGTGAGCCACAATGAAAGAATTTATAGGGAAAACCCCATCAAAATAAAGATTAACATGACTGATAGTGACATAAATTGAACAAATATTTGTATTTTCATGCTCTTTGCCAATAAACAATGATGAGCCTGAAATTACATCGGTTATATTGTATTTCCGTGATGGATCTGCATTTGTGGGAGACATTGGTAACTTTGTGATGAGGTTTTATAATGAATGATGGGCAGTGATGAGGCATGGCTGTGACACCCAAGTACACAGATATGGTCGATACAAGCTGGACCCCTCGGTGATGGCGGCCATAAGTTAGCCGTGTTTCAGGAAGGTGTATGGCCTGTATAATTATGGGTCATGTGTCCAGTTTGAGGCCTGACAGTCAGATGCCCATGACAGACCCATGTTTTGTTTGATCTGCAGATTTACAGCGTCATAAATATGTGGGCAGGGCATGGCGAGTTGCATGCGCTGAATGGCAACAATCGGGGGTGGAGAGATGTATGGTTATCAGAGTGTAGTGGCCAGCATCATAGGACCTCAGCACGCCACCATGATACATACCATACTTGTTATTATTCCCCTGCGCAGCCAAAATTCAACATGATGACCACATTTGCATAAGAATAAAGGTTGAGTGAATGTCAGCGTCGTATATCTGGATTAGAGCCATCAGCCCATCCTCTGTGGGACTTAGCACCATGCTGTACGGCCAAATATGGCAATTTTATGCCATTAACATGTTGGACATTTTATGCGCAGCGTAATTATGATTTGTAGGGTTGCAAGGTCATGTTGAAATCAAATAATTCTAATAGGTCCCAAGCGGAGGAGGTGAGCATTAAGTTGGTTAACACAGGCAAGATGAAGAGATGCAGGTTCCGGACAAGGGCCCTTGGCGGCGGGTGCCGAGGTCTTGATGACCTGCTGCTGTGATTATTAATTTCTGCACACATGGGAGATGTGTGGATTTGTCTGATCCTACCCATATGCTGTAGCCATGAGGAGCGGATCTGAACAGAATAATAACTACTTTGTCAAGCTTTTGCAGGCATTAAACAACTGCCATTATTATAAAGGTCAATTTGTACTCTGACTATACAAAGTTTGTGAGGCACTCAGTGTGACCAGGATATTACTAGACTAGAAAGGTGTATATATCTCCAAAAACTCAATCTCTTATCAAAACACATCAGAGCATTGTATTTAATCATTCCCATTGAATTGTTCCAATGATTGTTTTCAGACACTATAAATATTTTAAAATTACGTCATTTGACTTTGAGGTGTACCGAAGTTTATTATCTATGTTTGTGCACTGATTTCAATCAAAAGCAAGAATGGAATTGATGATACATTTGAAAATGTCATTTGAACAAAACACCGGATTGAAAAACCTTTTATTATTAAAGATTTAAGGCTATTAAGACTTAATTAAGTCTGCATCACAAAATGGATGTCTATGCACCAAGACTTGAAAGACTCGCTCCTATGTCTGATCAAATATTTGACTTTGCTTTGAGTTGTCTTGGCAGAGCAAGCTTGCCCTTTTACAAACAATCCATAATGAGAGAGAAGGATCAACATTTTTACAGCTTAAACACCATTGTTTGGTAATGAATGGACGGGCGCTGGGTGGTTGAGAGAGGCCAGACTTCACCTTTTTGCTGTTATTTGTCGGGGTGTTTTGTTAGAGAGTGGCGGGGACCTGTGAAGTAAGCCCCCTGTAAGTGGGTCTCTCCTCCACACCTTGCACCTTAGCTGAGTCCGCTTTTGTGTGCGATCAAATAAACACTGTAGAAATCAGGGGTTATTTTGTCATCCCTTTGACCCCTGACCTCAAGGTCACAAGTTGGGGTCATTGCGCTTATGCAGTGGCAAGTGGAGGGCAGTGAAGTGCGACGGAGGTGACACACGTCAAAAGTGTCAGATTGGGAGCCACCATCTTGTTACGAGCCATCTAGTAGGTGAACAGGCCTCTCCTTGAGGCAAGAGACAGGCCAAGCTCTGTCACTCTTTCAAATAGAATTTAATTGCCACTGGTGCATGGGAGACTCATCCGTGGCAGTTCATCATTGCAGGTGACATTGGCGGTGACGGTGGTGCCCTCACGTGGCGGTGTGATACAGCTTGGCCCTGTCGAAGGTGTCAGGTCCTCTCTGTCTGTGATCGGCCACAAGAGAACCAGCGTGGACCCTCCGCACAAATATGACTTATCACAATCCCGCTATCACTATTAAACATCCTGCTGCTTCTTTCAACATGGCTGCATCGGATGGAGATTCTGGCCGACACAAGAGGCTCCATGTCAAGCTTGGCAGCTCTCTCATTTCTCAAGTGAAGCCGGTCTGTTTAGAACAATTGAACCACTTAATTGGTGACAGGAATGAGGTGTGCGAGGTCCACAGAGCCACCGATGAACTGCTGCCACTATGATATCTTCTCAATGCCCTACAGAGGGCCTGGTAACATTGATATCAAGCCCAGGCTCATCCAGTAGGGGTCTTTGAACTTTGTACTTTGTATGCCCAAGCAGGTCCAGGAGCTAGCATGCATAATGAACAATGTTCAAAGGCCTGATAGCATTGGGGTTATGTCTTATCATGGGTCACCAATGAAATATATGGAATGACCTTTGACTGGAATGGAATGTGCAAAGAGGATATGATGCATGATGAGGTACTCTTTATATGCATGGTGCATGATACATGTTGGGGTACTATTTATATGCATGGTGCATGATACATGTTCGGGTACTATTTATATGCATGATGATATACTATTTATAGCATATGATGTATAATGAGCTACTTTTTAAGCTTATGATGCATGATGAGGTATTATTTATCGTCAAATGATGCAAAATGAGGTACTATTTATATGCATGATGCAAGACGATACACTATTTTTCATTTAAGATGTATGTGCATAATGAGGTACTATATGCCTGATGCATGATGATATATTATTTATGCTTATGATGCATAATCATATACTATTTGCGGTCATATGATGCAATAAGAGGTGCTATTTATGCTTATGATGCATGATGATATACTATTTATGGTCATATAATGCAATAAGAGGTGCTATTTATGCTTATGATGCATGATCATATACTATTTGCGGTCATATAATGCAATAAGAGGTGCTATTTATGCTTATGATGCATGATCATATACTATTTATGGTCATATGATGCAATAAGAGGTGCTATTTATGGATATGATACATGATGATATTACTTATGGTTATATGGTGCATGATGGGTACTATTTATTGTCATACTGCATGATGAGGTAATATTTATTGTCTTACAAGAAGTACTAATTTTTGAGGAAATTTTCCCTTATGAGGGAATGGTTAAGGTCACTTTGTATTTCCTGTTGTGTTGTGCAGTTGCCCTTTTGTGGCATTAATCATCAAAGTATAAGATTTCCGTTTATGAAAATTTAGACCATCACACATTAAGAAAAGCATAAAACCTAATAGCCACATAATTGATAAGAATTTTTTCTGTTAATTATTCAGTTAAATTATAGATGATTGAATAACAAAATTTAGCTTTCAAAAGAAATATAGCTTTATTTATAATTGCTCAACATGCTGTTTTGTTCAGCATAGATGCACAATGTATGCGCTTTTTGTTCAAAGCTTATGCATGTCCATGTGTCTGAGTTTGTGAAGGCATAGTCAGAAGACGAAATAAAACAATTTGCCACATGGCAACCATCCAAGATACTAACGCTTTTCATTTTAGACAAAATGTTATTATTGTCCCACAAATCCATGATGTAAGAAAGCAAATGCAACCCTAAAGTGATGGGTAATGATTCTTTTGAAGTAAATTTGTTATTCGTCTAGTATTTCCCCATCCATCTATGCTGAGCCATTAATGAATGCATAGACATGTTTAATCCGTTTTAAAAGCACATCAGGCTAATAGCGACTTGACCCACCAGCTCCGCGAGCCATTTGATAGCGTGTATGTTTATTGAGGCTGTTGACACGATGCCCAAAGAGCTTTTTCAAATTATCAAACTCCAATTTAAAACAAAGCATATTTCCTGCCGACAGGGCCATCAAGTCACTTTTGCAATTTAAATCGGAGATCCAATAGCCCCTAAGTTGCCAGGGATTCATGTCTGATGAACCCTTTAATGGCATAACGCAATCAAGCAGGCTGGCCTATGAAAATATAAATTTGAAATAGCATGCTGTTGATGGAGTGTTTGCTGTGGATGTGAGGGTGGAAGGTAACCTAATATGTGCAGAGCCTTTATTACACAATAAAATGGCTCCATTAGATGCACCTTTTGAGCACAGGTGAGGCTCATTGAAATGCATTTCAGCCTCACATCCTGTTTGGATTTGAAATTTAAATTTTAAGCGATGTTTAATTGTGTTCATCAAATCACAAGTCAGTGAGTGCGCAAGTTTAAGTGTCCTCTGGTTCATATTATATTCATCTTTTACAATTGATGAAATTCTTTTCTGGTGACTTGAGTGCAATTATGTTTATAGTGACTTGGCAGCCCATTGTTCGATCCAAGTATATCGTATTATATATCATCTAAATGAGCCCCAAATGATAGTCACTTTGACAGAATTTTTATATATGATCATGTGTGACACAGGAGTTGAAAAGAAATGAGCCTCTGGCAAATACATGAGCTCCCTTATCACGATGAAAACCACAGTGCAAAAACACATTACATACGACCTGGGGTGATTATTAAAACTTGTCAGAGTTGTTCAGCAGCAGCCTGTGGCAGAAAAACCTGCTCAAATGAAATGGAAACTCAAATTGGACAACGATCATTTATGCGAGGGGGTATGCTACAGGAGTAATCCAAGTGGAAAGCTTGGAAACAAAATTGTGGTCGAGTGCGAACATTAAGGTAAAATGGTCAAAGTGATAGACCGACAATGGGGAGCTGGGGAAAAATAAACACACAGTGCCATTTTAATGTGGCAGAATATGGGGTGAAATAATGGGAGGACAAGTTAGACCTGATAGCTGGGCTGCCGGTTAAACAACAGATGGGGTGTGAGGAAGGATTGCCTGCCACCAACAACATATATTCTGGGATGGTTTTTTTTTTTCAAGCCCAGGTGCTTGAGAGGTTATGAAGGTCTGCTGGTCACTGCCCATACAAGGTCATTATAAGCTATATTCATGTCCAGGGAGACTCCACGATGGAGACGACTTTGTAAAGGTCGTGTTTATAATTTTTAGGCAAGTAGTGGCATTTGCTGAGGGATTAACATTTATCTTGGGTGGAGGATGCACTTCTGGTCAGTTGACCTGACTAAGCCCATACAGACCTTTAGCTTGGTTGCTGATGGAGCGGTCAGCATCATTTATCTCCTCCTCTCTCATTGTCCACTAATATGAGACATAAATCATGCTGACACGTGATAATGTGCCGCTGATTTTTGCTGATTTTCGCTGTGATGTGCTCACGGAAGCCCGCGGCTGGGCACCGCGGGGCCAGTCCAAAGAGGCATTAGGAGAGCCATCCTGTCCAAGATATAAAGACGGCAGGCGAATCCAACTTAAGTCTGCCCCGCATAAACACTGCCCAGTGGGTCAGATGGATATGAGTGGATGCAGCACACACCCTCGCCACACAAAAGGACCCCTCGTCCACCGGGGCTCAACGCAGATCACTAATCGTCAATTTGGACAAAAGCCTTTTTACCCGGCATGCATACAGATAGAATGATATCTGGCTATGATATTAATTACAGATGTACGTCATTGGGAGGTCTTAAGAGTTGAATCTTAGAGTGGACAGTGGGCTGATGTAGTCCCATCAAGCGACACATGTATTGACATTATTCATGCTACAATATGGCCCAAATGACCCTCCACAATCACCTCTGAGCCCCAGCGACGCTCGTTTTGATTTAGCACTCTGTATCAGCTTCCCAAGGTCATTTCAAGGTCACAATGCCATTTAACCCCATAATCAAACCACCCTCTTTTTTTGTTTGGCTTTTTTGTCACCAAGGGACCTTGGCTATTGTTGCCCGGCATTGGCAACTCAGCATATTTGGATAACATTTCTATGAGGCGGTTAACCTTACAGCTCCAGAGGGGAAGCTGGGGCAACATTCGGAACGACCCGAGGGCAGCAGATCCTGACCTCGCCATTGTCATGGGCTGCATCAAACTGTTAGAACCCACTGCCGGAGGGCGCAGCTTGTAATATCGCGCTGATTATTAATTATGACAGCTTATACAATGAACAAAATGGATTATGTATCTAACATGACAGGTCATACAATGACAGAGTCATAACTACATGTGCACCACTTTGTACTGTGTAATAAGCCGTCATATTATGTCCTCAGTACAATTTGCAGGCTCCATACATCATGCTTATTGCCACACACTCAGCCACTACTACTCCGCTCACTGGGCTCCACACTGCCTTTAATACATATTCACACCAATGCTCTACAGCAACAATTCTCTGCGAGTTTTTTTCTGTGATTTTTTTTATTATTATTATCGAAAAAGAATACAATAATTAAAAAAAAAAATACATTGATATTGATCAATGATTAATTAATTTATCACAATACAAATATATTGATTGCATTAATGAGTATATGTTGTATATTAAAGTAACAAAAAAACTACATTAAAAGAAATAAGATCTTTGTCCTTGTTGATTAGATCATCAATGAATCTTCTCCAGGGGGCACCAGGGGGCACCACTGCAGCGTAATTAGTGAATGATTGCAGTATGTTGATGACTTTGTGCATCATTCAATTCAGTAATTCATCATAATATAGATGATCCACACTGAAAATCATCATAAACTTTGACTTTTGCATTAAGAACAAGCACCTCATCCACCTGTTACGACTCGGGTCATCATCAAGAAAAATCACATCCTTTGATCACCCACCTGGTGATGTTGTTCACTGCCATGGCTTAATGTTTATCTGATTTTCCCATCATACCTTTATACTATGTACAATATATTAGCAATTGAATTGAAATTATTCCTAATTTTTATAGTTTGAAATTTACATATATTTATCAAATATTAGAAGTAGTCAAAAAGGTAGTGAGACATGTGGACTAATATTTGGCGAGTTGCAGTGCCAGGGTTATTCCTTATGATTGATATGCAGATACCGGTTCTGTGTGGATGTTTAGGTGATTAGTGAAGGGAGACAACTGCATATTACTCCACTGTGGTCAAGCCTTAATTAAACTTGATTAATCCTTCTTTTAAAACATAGCAGCGCTGTATAATGAAGCTGCTTATATGTGAGGCTGTGCATAGTCAAGTTTATTGTCCCCGTCTGATTCATGTCCCAGTTTGAGACCTCTGCATAATAACATCAAACAGCGATGATGAATGATGAAAATAGTTCTCAGATCTGGCCACAGAGGGCCCTTCTGAAAATTTTCATATCAAAAACTGACATGTGATATAGATGCGATATACATACCACGGGCGAGTATAGTATGGATGCCGCTCCCTACTGTATTGTTGTGTCAGTTTGTATAGAGGATGCACACTCCTTTGTGTGCTGGTCTGTGCACTGCACTTCATCGTACTGAG